>CM044006.1:45538919-46928919 GCA_024085815.1 Flaveria linearis
TTCTTATTTCTAAACATGTTCTTGATTTTATTCCCACAATCATAGTCATTTAAGTATTTATTCTAATTTCATCAAGAATACTTATATTTTTAACTCTTTACTTCGTAATCTTTCTGTTTAGATCTTCGATTTGTAAAACCTTTTAAGTTTTTAACCCTTAAATCCCCTTTCTTACTAATTTTTGAAATAAAAGTCATATGTTCATAAGTTGTTGTAAGTGTTCTTGATGATTATCATTCAAGAGTTGATTATGTGTTTGTTTAAACACATACAACTTGTTAATCATATGTTGTAATGATCTAACCTTATTTTGATGAAGAAACTAAGGAATTAGGCCTCTTGAAACTCGAGTGAGGATGTTAGTCTTTGGATCACAAGCAAGATGAACAAAAGGTGGTGATGATGATCACGAAACCAAACAAGTTGATGGTGAACTTCGGGAATTCTTGAAAAGCCGAGAGTGTGAGCCGGGAGAGAGATGCTGCTTGGTTGTGGTGATTTGCGATGGTGGTGGTGTATAGAAATCGAGAGAAAGAGGTGGCGGTAGTGGTGTTTTGTGGTTGTGGATAACAACCGAGAGAGAAAGGGAGAGTGGTGTTTGTGTGGTGGTTTGCGGTTGTGAGTAACAAGCCGAGAGAAAGGAGAGAGTGGTGATGGTTTGTGGTTATGGGAGTATGGAGACTCCATGCAGCCTAGAATTACATAGTGGAAGGTTTCATGATGAAGTCTAGGACTAGGGAGGTGATGTGGTGTTCCTAGCTTTGCTTAGTTAGTTTCTTAGGCTAGATGGCACTTGCTAATGGATGCTTAATGTCAAGATGGGGGTTAAGGTGGCAGGTTTTGGAGCATGATTAGTGGCAAGGAGCTAGGTGGCAGTTTTGGTGATGATTAATATTATTGGTGGTACTTAGGTAGCGGGTTATGGTGGTGATGGTTGTTGAGGTGTCAAACTGTGGTAGTAATGATTTTCTTAGTTGCTAAGCTTAGGATTAGTCAAAGTTTTAGGCATGTAATCGGGTTGCTTAGTACGTAATGAACCAAAGCAAAGGTTTATGGTTGTGTTTTTATTGGTGTTTAAGTGTATAAGATTTGTTTGGTTTTAGTTTTGATACAAAGTTTCTAAGTGTAACTTTGTTCGGTAACATTTTATTAAGTCTTGATTCTAATTTATTTCATGTAAATGATAAATACTTATCTATCTAAGTGACTTAATTATGTATACGCATAATTCGATAACTAAACAGGTAAGATGTCATAATCACAAAATTCATATGAAAAAGATTCATGCACATGTAAATTTTCATGCATGCATGTTCATATATCATCATGCAAAAACACGAGAAATTCATATATAGTTAATTACATAAAGTAAAAATAACAGTTCCTAATAAGTATATACTATATATTTAAAGTAATTCTTAAAATATTAGTTTTACCTGCCCTTGAATTTTAGGGTTGTCATACATCGATACCTACAGAAACAATGCTATGCATTCTTAGCACATGTAGTGGAAAAGAATGCAGAGGACAAGATACTGGAAGATATTCCGGTGTGTGAGACTTTCCTGAAGTATTCCCTAATGACTTGTTCAGTTTGCCTCCTCCTCAACAGGTGGAATCCTGTATAGATTTGATTTCTGGAGCAACACTGGTAGCAAAGACCCCATATCAATTAGCACCATTAGAAATGAAAGAATTATCGAGTCAATTACAAGAGTTGTTGGATAAGGGGTCTCATATGACCAAGTCACTCCCCATGGGGAGCACCAACATTTTTTGTTAAGATTAAGGATGGAATGTTCCGAATGTGTATAGATTATCGTGAGTTGAATAAGCTGATCGTGAAAAATCGATATCCACTTCTCAGGATCGATGATCTATTTGATCAATTGCAGGGAGCTTCGTACTTCTCTAAGATTGATCTTCGATCGGGCTATTATCAATTAAGGGTTCATAAGGATGACAAACCAAAATAAGGTGTAGAACTTCATATTGTCACATCCCGGCGGAAGCGTGAAATGCTAGGATGTGACTCTTTGGCTCAAAACACATTGATTATAAATCAATAATCATAACAAGAATTAAAAACATAACAACATAATATCATATATAATATAGTGAGTCCTTAGGTTACATAAAGTTTACAAAAATTTATCTAATTAAAGACTAATACATGTAACCTAATTACAAAATCTTTAACTGCTTCATATTTCTTCAGTATTAGTGGATGTTTGCATCCACCATCATGCTAGGCTCAAATATGTTAACAGTTATTTTCACACAAGTCTTCCTAATAACTTCGCCCCAACCGTTGTACACATCAAAAGAGAACATAACATTGTTAGTCATTCTGTTTTCCTGAAGAGGCATACTAAAAAGTGTCAACATAATGTTAGTGAGGAACATAGGTTTAATAACCACACAAAACATATTGATGCAACATAAATAAGATTACAACCAAACCTACTTATATGCCAGGTGATTCATAACTGTCACAAATACAAATCATAAAAATCAGATAATATAGCATCACAACACTCATCCTGTTGGTGCAGGAAATATTTTCCTAAGTAGCGCTACCTATATAATCAGACGGTTCCTCATCCGAATTAATGGTTGTAACTTCAGCAACATGATAGTTTATCTCAAAAAGTCTTATTTATTTAGATCAAACTCAAAACAATATGCTTTTTCCCTCAAAACTCATAATATAAAAACGGGGCTATGAATCTCACATAAATCCAGCAAAAATCTATAAAATAATTATAAGTCAGAAATATATTTCTTTAAAATTTTTAGGACCTCAGTTAAAATTCCAAAACAATAACTACGGTTACTCATATTCCAAAAGTTTAATAGTAGCATCATCTAAAAATACTAATAAGCATACAAGAACTTTAACTATTAACTAAATTCAGAAAATTTTCTAGAATTAATACAAACTTAAACATAAATAGAAAAATAGCTATTATTTTTGTAAAATTCCGAACATTTTGTAGAAGGATGATTTTGAAGTATATTTCATCCCATAATTTTCCTAGGTTATAATTCACAATAAACAGTTTACTGTTATTTTTTAAAATTTTTGAAAATTCAAGAAAAATAGTTATATATCTCCAAAAATCATGAAATTTACACATACTGTCAAATCTAGAATATCATTATTTATGTGAATTTTCATAATTTATCTCACTATTTAGGTATTTCTTTTAATTTTACTATTACAGATCATATAAAAATACAAATCTCAGTCATATAAAGGAATTTAATCACGAAACTTATTATAGAACTTCTATAATATACAGGGTTTATTATATAATTTTTTCATATTTTTACAAGGTTCAGTTCTTCCACAAAGTATTTTTCTTATTTTTCCTTAATTAAATCACATAAATTAATTTACCCAATTTTAATATACCAAAATTTACAGATTGATAATACTAGTATTTCTAAAGATATTTCTAATTTTATTCCTACAATCACAATCATTTAAGTATTTAATCCAATTTTAATAAGAATACTAAGACTTTAAACATTTTATTTGTAATTCTTCTTGTTTAACCTTTTTGGTTTAAAACCTTTTTTTATTTTTCTTAGTTCTTTACCCATTTCTTACTGAGTTTTTTAAAATGGGTAACATGTGTTTATGGGTAATCTTTGATGCTAGACATGTATGTGTTTGTTTAGACACATACTTCTTTTAATCATATAATTAAGGCTTTCTAACCTTGTTTGATGAGAAGATGGTGAAGGGTGGTTGATAAAACTTCTAAATTCTTGATGTCCTAAGCTTGAGGTGAAGGTTCTTGATCTTTGAAGGTGAATACTTAGATGAATGAGGATGATATGTGTTTGAATGATGATGGTGTGTGGTGGTGGTGTAAAACCGAAAGAGTGTGAGGGGATGGTGGTGATGGTTTTCTTAGTTGATATTGGAACCGAGAGTGCATTAAGAATGTTGATGAAGGAAGTGGTGATGTTGGCGGGTGTTGTAACCGTGAGACAAGAGAGAACTGAGAGAAAGGTGGTGTTAGGGTGGTGGTTTTGCGGTTGTGAATAATAAACCCAGGGAGAGAGAGATCGAAAGGTGATGATGGTGGCGGTTGATGGCCACAAACCGAGTGGTTGATGAAGGTAGAGTTGTCATCAGTAGTCTAGGCTTAGGGTGGTGAGGTGTGGCTTATAGCCTTGGTTAGTAAGCAATTAGGTTAAGAGTGTCAAGTTCTTGAGTGGGTTTGGTGTTAAAGGTGCTAGGTGGCGAGTTTTGGAGAGTGATTGGTGTCAAGGTTGCGACTAGGTGGCGGATGGGTTGCTAATTACTTGATTAATCATTAAGGTAACATTTAACTAGTGGTTTAGGTTACAAATCAGGTTCTTATCTTTCTAATGAACCGAGATTACATCAATGGTTGTGTTTGTTTTAATGTTTAGATGTTTAAGGTGTGATTTATTATAGGCTTCATTCAAGGTTTCTTGATGAAATTTTGTTTGATAATGTTTGATTAATTTTTGTTCTTTAACTTAGTTCATATATATATATATATATATATATATATGTGTGTGTGTGTGTGTGTGTGTGTGTGTGTGTCATATACATGCACACGTAAATAATGCATGCATGCATAATACACACACTTTTACTTATATTTAACTTATATATACATATAAAATAAATATATCAATGTAATATATATATATATATATATATATATATATATATATATATATATAATATCAATTCGTGATAACCTTAAACATTAAATTATCTAACGTAGTAATTTTAGGGTTGTCACATTCTCCTCCTGTAAGAAAAAATTTCATCCCAAAAATTCCTTGATGATCATTTTCCATTTGGTAGAGGGTTTTTGCCTTGTAACAGTCCTGGTCTTTAAGTTTAATCTCAAAATAGATAAGGATACCTTTTCTTGATTTTATCTTCACGTTCCCATGTGAATTCGGGTTCTCTTTTTGAATTTCCATTTTACTTTCACTATCAGGATCTTACTTCTTTTCAAACTTTTTACTTCTCTGTCAATAATAGCTACTGGTTCTTCTACAAAGTGGAGTTTCTTATCTATTTTGACTTCTTGTATTGGAACCCTTAATGTTTCATCTATTAGACATTTTTTAAATTAGACACATGAAATGTATTGTGTATCTCACTTAGTCCCTGTGGTAAGTCTAACTTGTAAGCTACAGAACCAATTTTATCTATTATCTCAAAAGGGCCAACATATCTAGGATTTAACTTATTTCTCTTCCCGAATCGGATAATTCTCTTTGATGGTGATATCTTTAGATACGCTTTATCTCCTATCTAAAATTCTAAAGGCTTTCTTCTTTTATCAGCATAAGTCTTTTGCCTATCAAGTGCTACTTTTAATCTGTTCTTAATTTCACTGATCTTATCAGTTGTTTCCTGTATAAGTTCTGGACCTGTGAGTTGTCTATCTCCTACCTCATTCCAACATAGATGTTACCTACACTTTCTTCCATATAGAGCTTCAAACGAGGCTGTTCCAATACTAGCATGATAACTATTATCATATGAAAATTCAATTAATGGTAAATGTGAATTCCAGCTACCACTAAAATCTATTGCACAAGCTCATAACATATCTTCCAACGTTTGTATTCTTCTTTCACTTTGTCCATCTGTCTATGGATGATAAGTTGTACTCACATGTATCTGAGTTTCTAAGGCTTTTTGTAATGTTTGTCAAAATCTTGAAGAAAACATACTATCTCTGTCAGATATTATTGATATAGGTATTCCATGTCTAGATACAATTTCTTTCATGTAAATTTTTGCCAACTTTTCCATCTTATAATCTTCTCTTATTGGTAAGAAATGAGCTAACATAGTCAGTCTGTCTGCTATAACCCATATTATATCATATCCACTTGTAGTTCCAGGAAACTTAGTTACAAAATCCATAGTGATCTGATCCTATTTCCATTCTGACATTTCTGGTTGTTGTAAACATCCTGATGATTCCTAGTATTCAGCCTTAACTCTAGAACAAACATCACATTTTTCTACAAACTTAACAATAGATCTTTTCATACATGGCCACCAATATTGTCTTTTCAAATCCTTGTACATTTTATTATTTCTTGGATGCACTGACTATCTAGATTTATGTGCTTCCTTTAAGATGTTATCCCCTTAACATGTTATTGTTAGGGATCCAAATTCTTTCTTTAGATCTCAAGATTCTATCCGTCCTTGCTTCCAGGTGCTTTCTTTATCCTATTATCTCTTTTAAGTCATCTTTCTGTTGGGATTTTTGAATTTGGTTTAGTAAATTTGAATGTATCTCCATTCTCATAGCACGAACCCATAATGGCTTAGTTCTTTCTTTTCTACTTAATGCATCAGCCACTACGTTTGTGTTCCCTGGGTGGTATTTGATTTCACATTCATAGTCACTTAATAATTCTACCCATCTTCTCTGTCTCATATTTAACATTTTCTTATCGAATATGTGTTGTAAACTCTCATGATCCGTATAAATTATGCACTTAGTTCCATATAAGTAATGTCTCCAAATCTTTAATGTAAACACCACTGCTCCTAATTCTAAATCATGTGTGGTGTAATACTTTAAACTACCTTTGTGTTGTCTATATGCATATACAATTACCTTATCTCGTTGCATTAAAACACATTCAAAACCTTGATGTGATGCATAACAGTATACTACAAAATCATTTGTTCCTTCTGGAAGTGCTAAGATAGGAGCACTACATAACTTACTCTTTAAGAGTTTAAATGCCTCATTTTGTCTTTCTCCCTACACATACTTCTTATATTTCTGAGTTAATTCTGTTAAAGGTTGGGCTATTCTTGAGAAACTTTCGACAAATCTCCTGTAATATCCTACCAAACCTAAGAATTATCATACTTCAGTTCGTGTCTTTGGAGTTTCCCATTTCTTAACTGCTTCAGTTTTTGCTGGGTCAACTTAAATTCCCTTTTGGTTAACTATATGCCCTAAATTGTACTTCTCTTTTTCAAATTCACATTTTGAAAATTTGGCATATAATTGTTCAATCTGTAGTAGATCTAAAGTTAAACTGTTCTTCATGTTCCTCCTTATTTTAAGAATAGATTAAGATGTCATCTATAAAGACTATGACAAATTTATCTAAATATGGCTTACATACCCTATTCATTAAGTCCATGAATACTGTAGGAGCATTTGTTCCATCCTTGCAATTGATCAAATAAATCATCAATCCTAGGGAGAGGATACCTATTTTTTATGGTCACCTTATTGAGTTCTCGGTAATTGATACATATTCTAAAAGTTCTATCCTTCTTTTTAACAAATAGAACGGGTGCTCCCCAAGGGGATACACTAGGACGTATAAATCCTTTATCTAATAATTCCTGAAGTTGTCTCATTAATTCTTTCATTTCTGTGGGTGCTAAACGATACGGAGATTTGGCTATTGGGGCAGTTCCCGGTACTAATTCAATTTTGAATTTTACCTGCCGAGGGGGTGGCAATCCTAGTAATTCATCAGGAAATATATCTGGATATTCTTTAAGAATAGGAACATCTTCTAAATTCTTCATGTCTAATTGTGAATCTACTATATGAGCTAGAAATGTTAAACATTTCTTTCTCAAGTACTTTTGTGCCTTTTACATGAAATTATCTTTACAGTACCCCTGGGTTTTTCACCATGTATAGTAAGGATTGTATTATTCTTATTTGTAGGTAATTTAATCATTCTTTTTCCATAAATAATTTCAACTTAATTCTTACATAACCAATCCATACCCACAACAACATCAAAACCTCCTAATTTAATAGGAATCAAATCAATATTAAAACAATGATCATCTAAAATCATGGTGCAATCAAGAATAACTTCACTAGCCTCAATTATTTTTCCATCAGCTAAGTCTTTCATATATTTACTCTTTAGTCTTTCTAAGGTTAGGTTAAGTAAAGTCTTAAACGCATGTGAAACAAAACTACGTGTGGCTCCCGTATCAGATAACACAGTTGCATGTTGGTTATTAATAGGAAAAATACCCGTTACTAGTACTTTTTCTTGTCATGCTTCATCAGCCTGCAACACAAAGGCTCTACCATGCGGATTGTTTGTGGGAGCTTTCTTTTTCAACTCTGGACACTCAATGCGAAAATGATTTTCACTTTCACATTGATAGCAAACTGGTTTAGGGTTTACAGGTCCCTTACACTCTCGGGATATATGTTCTTTCTTTTTACAATTATAATAATTGTAATCATGCACTTACCATGATGGTATCTCTTGCAATTATTACACCATGATTGACTTTCTGTCTGAGGGCTCTTTTCTTATGCAGCTCCTAAGAAATTTCATACTGGGTATCTGGTTATCCTTTTCTGCTGATTCCCTCTGGGTCTTTTCCAGAAGTGCTGCCATTCTATTTCCTCTTATTTTCCATCCTTGCATTGGTCAAGGAACCGTTCCTGATCATTTCATCCGTCAAACTTCTTGCTAGAGCCACTACATCCTAAAAAGTTTTTGGCATTGCAGATTTGACCATTCCCCTTATTTGTGGTACTAAACTCCAAATTTATCTGCCTATCCTTTTTGTTTCTGGAGGTACTAGATGTGGCACTAATCTAGATAGTTTATTCTACCTATCAGTATACTCCCGATGTGATGCCTCTTTCATTTCTAATGCCAAAAATTCTGTTTCTATTTTCTCTATTTCATTATAAGGGCAGTATTTTTCAATCACTAGGTTTCTAAACTCTTCCCAGCTTAATCCGTTCACAACGTGCCTCCCTTTAGTTTGAGCCTCCATTTTTCACCAATATTGTGCCTCACCTTTCATAGAATGTGAAGCAAATAAGGTTTTGTAGTTACCAGTACAGTGACTAATTTCTAACACTAATTCCATCTCTTCTAGTCAGCATAAGGCTTGTACTGCTCACCTTTCCCGTCAAACTCCCATGGCTTGCATGACATAGAAGCCTTATAGGAACATCCTTTCCTAAGTCCGTTTACAACTTCTTCCTCTGGGTGTTCTCCTGTGTTACCTTTTCCGGCTCCTCATTTCTAGGTGGTATACCTTCGAAAGTAAGGCTTTGTTGTAATTGGGCTATTAAAGTGGGTATTACAGCTTTCAGTTGTTGGTTCACTATCTAAGAGATCCTTTCGTTCTCAGTGGTTGTGGTAGCTTCTGGTGGAGTTTCTTCTCCTAACCTAGTTCTTGGCCTTCCAACTCGTGCAGTTCACCTTATTATTTGAGTAGTTCTTTTTGGCGGCATGTTTCACTACATTTTAATTGTATAAGTATTTTATGAAGATAAGAAAAATATATGTAAATTCTTACCGTAAACACAATACTTTATTAGTCATAACATTAAAGGAAATAATTTAGCATATATCCTTATTCTCTTATTCTTATTATAGCATACATTAGGCTTCTTAGGCTTCTAATTTCCCCAAACCCATTTTCATAGGTTTGTGAGAATGCTATTGCTTTTCTTTCTTCCTTTCTTGACATCTGATTTAATTATGTGAACTTCTGGTTAAATCTTCTTAACTCTTTTTAGAATCTGGTTGGTTGCCTCTGCTTGCCATTCTTCCAACCTTTGTCTCTTGCTTTCTTCTTCTTCTGTATCAGACTCAACATATTGATTCATGGGTGTTATTGTAGGTGTTGGACGAAAACTTTCTAGATCTGGACTTCCCCTTTCCTGTGTCTCATTATTCAAAATGCCAGTGCGTACTCTCTTTCTAGGAGTCAGGATTGTGTAACCTCCCATGGTGACTGGTGCACGTCATACATAAAACTTTGGCGAAGTCTGTGAAGATCAAGTATAGGTTGGACTCATCTTAGTTAGTTTGTTTATTTTGATTTACTTGTAATAGGTTTGATGTTAGTTTATCTATTGTATGTAAATAGTTATTAGTTTTGGGTTTCGTAGAAGTTTCATTGACCCAGCGAAACTACCAGCGAAACTATAGTTTCGCTGAGCTGACTTAGGTCACCCGGTGAAACTGTGTTTCGCAGCCGGGTGAATCTATAGTTTTGGTCAGGACAGTTTCGCTACCCAACAAAACTATCAGCAAAACTATCATTTCTATATATATCAAACTTTGAAATCGGTTGTTGCAAGTTTTGCACAACCCTAATTTGAGAATACACTTCCGCATTACTGTTCTTATTGTGTTTATTGGCTGGAATCATCATTTCTTATCTTTGAGCCTTGTTTGTTTGATTCTACTTTGATCAAAATGGTTTTATATTAAAACTCTTTCATAGATTAGTGTTTTGATTGTTGTTTCAGTGGGATTTGACTGTTATGTATCATCATTTACACTTTTGTCGATCATCAATGGACCAACAATATGGTATCAGAGCCTTAGTGATCTTGATGTGTTCATTGATTGGATTTTAAAAGGGTTTTTAATAGAAATCATCATTTCATCAATTTCAGATCATTAGAGTGTTGTTTTGGCTTGAAAACCTTTTCAAAAATACAATGTTTGAGTATAGAAAGCTATCCCAATAATCCAATCACCAATTGTTGATACATATTGATGTACCTTGTTTATGTTCTGTAATGTAAAAGTCTTTGATGTCATACATATATGTAATCGATGAATTGAATGAATGATATATGAATTGCATTGTGATGCTAATTTATGTTTGATTATGTCATGATATCATTATATTGAATGTGTTGCACGTGTATGAACTAACTATATAGGTCTGATGTTGTTCTACAAGGTTCAAAGTCAATAAGAACTTAGAAGTATGTTTAACCTATCCATGTGACAGTTTATGCGAATGGACCATACTAATGGACCATACGCATGAACATATCATGCTTATGGACCAGTCGCATGACTGAACCAGAAGACTGGATCAGTCGCACGACTGAGACATAAGATTGAGTCAGTCGCATGACTGAACCTTCAGTCATGCGTATGAGTCAATCGTATGATTCAGTCGCACGACTGAACCATGCTAATGGTTCAATCATATGATTGAAAACTGGAAACCTATAAATACCACGTAATTTGTGGAAAAATACAACACTTCGAATACATACGTACCCTAGCCGTCCAGAGTGTACCAAAACGTCAATCCAAGTTCATAGTTCGTTTCTGATCAATTCTTGTTCGTTCTTAACGTTTTTTTCATCATTGGATTAATCAGGTTATTCATTCTCACTGATTGGATCGCCAATCAAATAGGATTCCACACTATTTGATTCGGTATAAGGCAGAATCTGTTAGTACTCCGTACGAAATCGGTCCTAACAAGTGGTATCAGAGCTTAGGCTCGTGATTTTGCGTTGATTCAATTGGTTTTGGTGTCAAAACTAATGTTTCTATTCAAAAGATACACTTTGTCTCTTCAAAAACTTGTTTTTTTCGAGTTTCTGTGTCAATAGTTCGACTTGTACCCATACGGCTGATTAGGGTTCTTGAACATTCATAAATTTTGAGTCAAGTGTTCAAAAATTTGATTTTTTCCCACAACAGTAGCTTCAGTCGCACGATTGGCCCAATCGCACGACTGAACTCCATTCGCACAGTTCAATCGCACGACTGAACTCATTAACATAGTTCATTCGCACTGTTGAAGCTTTCCATTCGGTTGACCTCATTCGTCTTGTTCATTCGCATGACTGAATCCAATCGCACGATTGAAGCTATTCGTATCCTTCAATTGCACGGTTGAACCAATCGGCTGTCCAATTACATAAGTCAATCTGTCCTGTTCTTAGTTCATCAAGTTTAAAGAAATGAAAGATCAGTTCTCTGTGTTTACTGCTAGAATGGACTCACGCATCCAGAATCTTCTACTTCTGGAAAGTGAGATAGGGAACCACAACAAACCGCTAAAGCTGTCAACGTTGGATGGATACCCACAGTGGAAACAGCGGTTTGAAATCTACCTGAATGGAGTTGACCCAAATCTGTGGACGTCTATTGAGACTGGTTACGTGGTACCAGTCAGTGCTAATGGGGTAAAGCTTACATTGGGAGGAATGAGTGAAGCTCAGAAGACTATACATAATGCTGAAAAGAAAGCATATGCCTTGTTGACTCAGTCAATACCGAAAGACATATTTCATCAGTTTTCTAAGAATAAGCAGTCTAAAAAGTTATGGGAATCCTTTGAAAAGAGATACGAATGCAATGCAACTCTGAAGGCACTCAAAGCAAAGGCTCTTAAAAAGGAATTCGACAATTTCTCACCAATTGGAAAGGAATGCTTAGATGATATCATCGACAGATTCTATCATCTTATGAGTGAGTTGCACACTCATGGTGTGGTTACATCCATGGAAGACAAAGTCTCTAGCTTTGCTGATGGGTTACCAGACAAATGGGATCCATTTGTGTCCAATTTAAGGCAAAATGATACTCTTGCTACCTTGGACATAAATGACTTCATTTTAAAGCTCAGGGAGGAAGAACTGCATCAGAAGTACAAGTCAAAGAAAGGATCCTAAGCTCAGAATTCTACTTTATACAACTCAGTTCCACCTCCTACTACTTTAGGTACACCATTACAAACTGCTTTTGTATCTAACTCCTCTACTACTTCTCAGTGCAGCCCATCAGGTACCGACATATCTGGGCCATCTGGAACCCACTACATAGTTCCTGAAGCAAATGCTACGAATATGGACCTTCTAGCTGTAGTTGTCCAATCTTATGATGGTTTGGTTGCTAGAAAGATTGGAAACTGTCACCTTGCTGATGAAGATTACGAGCAAGTTGATGAAACTGAGTTAGAGCGCATGGATATCATATGGGCCTTGGCTAGAGCTGTGAGAAGGGCAAAGAAGTTCATGAAGAGGATGGGGGTGGCAACTAAAGACACTATATTTGGATTTGACAAAACCAAGGTCACGTGCTTCAACTGCAATGAGAAAGGGCATTTCAAGTGGGAGTGTGTTAAGCCCAAGAAGATAGGAAATGGAAATACATTTCCCTCTTTCAATCGTCAGGAAAAGGATAAGATTGGGGCATCAACAACAAGTAAAGACTCTAAAGCTTTGGTTGCTCAAGGTGATGAAGGGCAAGACTAGTCCTTCCGATTCATATTCGAGGGTGAATCTAATGTTGTTTTTGTCGACACCTTGGATGATGGATCTGCAAGTGAGGGAGACACTGTAGCTGAGCATTCACGTTCAGATGTTGAAGAAGCTATGGATGTGGTTGATCACTTAATGGAAGAAAAACTTAGTGCAGCAAACACTGAACATTCAGTTGCTGAAGAGTTTGACACTGCACTAATGGCTGCTTCGTCTGGTACCTCACAGGTAAATCTAAAGACAAATTATTTGATAAACATGCTTGTATTAAATGTGACAAATTTGGAGAAAGCATTGATTTAAAATTTGCTAGGTTATTGAAACACAATGATAATCTGGTAAATGATTTGCAACTCTGCACTGAAGCAAATCGTGTGCTAAAACGAAACGAGTGCAGTTTCAAAGAAAAGATAGAACTTCTGGGGAAACAATTGAGGGAAACCGAAGTTGTTGCTCTAAATCAATCAAATGTTATTAAGTTCTATTTAAATTCTTTAGAAGAAACAAAGAAGCAAAAAGCAGTTTTAGAAGTCGAAGTTGAGTCATTGAAACAAAAACTGCATAGCTTGGCAAGTTCTTCACACATAGTTCAAAACTTAGTGAAAGAATGAAATGGTGGGGAAGGTTTGGGTTACAAAGTACTACCGCCACCACATGCTATCCTGTTGATTACTAAATGTAGACCAATAATACAACCCTAAAGGATCATGTGGTGTCTACCCCTCTTGTCAGTGATCCAGACTCCACGGGTAAACCTGTGAAGTCGGTCACCGAACAGACGAATACTACTTTGGGATCTAAAGATAAGATGCCTGTTGAGGAATTGACTGATAAAATTTAAAAGGTTAACTTAGAATCAGGTTCATAAACGTCTATTTCAGAACCTAAAAGGTTTAACTCAAAGATTCCTAAACGTGGTAATCATCAAAGTCCAAATCAACCTAAGACAAAAAATGTTCAAAAAGTCAAAACAATTAAATTTGTTAAAGAAGGCGAAACATCTAAAAAGGAAGAGCAGTTAAAAAGCCCCCAACCACACTCGACCCCACATCAACAATTTCCACAATATGTAGAAGGGAGATCTTGCTACAGTTGTGGAAAATGAGGACATATCTCTTCAAATTGTCCTTATCATCACACACCTAAAAGGAAATTGAAATTTTTGATGAAAAACCTAGATTTTCTAAAACAAGATCTAATACTCCTCAAAATACCAAGGGCCATACAGACGAGCTGAAAGCAAGGCTGTGCCGCCCAAGGTTAAACTTAGGATTATCAGTGAATCTAAAGTTCAAACCATTAGCCAGTCATCTGTTTACCACAAACAGGCCTTACACAAACTGGGTTATGGAAAGAAACATCAGGTAATGTGTTTGATAGTGAGGACAAGAAGAAGAAAGATGTGCCCTCATCCTCTCAAGGATAGTGGGTTGAGTTCATAAGATGTGATACCTCTGGGACACCCAAGCCAGTTAAGGCTTGGGTCCTAAACTTGAACTAATAATTTCCTTTGTATATGCAGGGTGTCCGTTACAGCGCTATCACTAATACCTGGATTATTGATAGTGGGGCGTCCAGGCACATGACTGGGAACTCGTCTCTCCTTTTTAAAGTGAAACAATTAAATGGGGACACATATCATTTACTGGAAATAAAGGAGGATATATCACCACTCAAGGCGAAGTGGGAAATGAGAAGATCAAGTTTGATAAGGTCAACTATGTTCAGCAACTACAAAATAACTTGCTTTCTGTCTCCCAAATCTGTGATAAAGGATTCAAAGTTGATTTGACAACAAGAAGTGTTATATACTGAAGAAGGAGTATGTCATCGAGGAGGATAAAGTATTAATGTCAGCTTCAAGATATAATGATCTGTATGTCTTGGATCTATCAAAAGCCTCCCCAACTGAATCTACTGCATAGTGCTTCCTGTCAAAGGCAACAGAAAGGGAGTCAGTCTCGTGGCATAGACAATGGGACACATCAATCCGAGGAAGATGAACCATCTGGTTCAGAATGATCTGGTAGAGGGAGTTCCTATCAAGAACTTCTAGCTTCTAGATTTCTGTGTCTCTTGCAAGAAAGAAAAACAGGCCAAGAAGTCTTACAAATCAAAGAAAGTCAACTCTATTGAGATTCCACTCGAGCTTCTACACATGGATCTGTTTGGCCTAGTTAGCACAAGGAGTATTGCCAGAGACCTGTATTAGTTTGTGACGACTGATGATTACTCCAGATTCTCTTAGGTAATGTTTCTGAAAAAAAGTCTGAAACGTTTGAATCATTCAAGCATCTGGTTATGACACTGTAATCTCTCTACAAGCTGAAAGTTAGAAAGATTCGATCAGACAATAGCACAGAGTTCAAGAATCAGTGGATGGAGACGTTCTGTCGAGAGAAAGGTATTGTTCATCAATTCACTTTTGCATATACTCCATAGATGAACGGTGTCGCTGATAGGAAGAATTGAAGTCTAATTGAGACTGCAAGGACAATGCTAGCTGATTCAAAACTACCTATTCAATTCTGGAACGAGGCAGTGGCTAATGCTTGTTATGCTTTGAATCGGGTTCTGGTTGTTAAACGTCATGGAAAGACATGTTATGAATTACTACAGCGATGTAAACCTAACTTGGAGTATCTCGAACCGTTTGGTGCACCTTTTATGCTATTGAAGAAGAATTGAATTGAAAATTTTGTAAGAAAGTAGAAGAAGGTATTTTTCTCAGCTACCGTATACCAGACAAGCGAGTTTACAAAAACTCAACTGGTCAGGTATAAGTGTGGTGTAATGTTAATGTTCAAAGATTCACCACGCCCCTTACTGGAAAAAGACCTTCCTTCTTCTTCGATTATGATGGATTCTTCAAGTTGTTCAATATACCATCTCTCATTCTGATGATGACTTAGTTGCTAGGATGATGTATGATGTGTTGAACTCTTCGACATTAGACACTACATCGTCTGCTCTATTAGATAATACTTTAAGCCCTTCAGGTGACGAACTTGAGGTAAGTGATTCTTCTTCTGATGATGAAGCGGTTGAGACCACAAACGTGGATCAGACAGAACAGGTTCCTGGTACTACAAGCATACCCACAGCTGAACCTGAAGCCGGTGACATGTCTAAACCTCACACTCCAACAAAAAATGAGACTCGAAATCTGGATAATAAGGTAGTTGTTCCCACCACTCCTGGAACTCGGATACACGTTCATCATCCCCTGGACAATGTCATCGGGGACATTCTATCAGGAGTTCAAACTAGAAATCAGTTATATTCAGCTGATTATGCAGCAGTGATGGAAAAGGGGTATATTCATGATGGTGCCTATCGATGCTTTGTATCTCAAGTTGAGCCTAAGTATGTAAGCGAGGCATTACAAGATGAAGCGTGGGTAAGTGCTATGCAAGAAGAACTCCATCAACTCAAAAGTTAGGAGTCTAGACACTTGTGGACAGACCAAAAGGTGCAAAGGTGATTGGCATCAAATGGGTTCTTCGCTGCAAGAAAGATGACCAAGGGGTCATAATTCGAAACAAGGCTCGGCTTGTCGTTCAAGGGTTTAGGCTAGTCGAAGGCATTGACTACAATGAAGTGTTTGCACCTGTGGCAAGGATGGAAGCTATTCGTATATTCCTAGCCTATGCATCCTATATGCAAATCGAAGTCTATCAATTGGATATGAAAAGTGCCTTCCTTCATGGTGAGATTCGTGAAACAGTGTACGTAAGTCAACCCGAGGGATTTGAGGACCCTTATCATCAGGATAGAGTGTACAAACTGGACAAGGCTTTGTATAGACTTCATCAAGCCCCTCAAGTCTGGTATGAAAAACTCTCTACTCATCTGCTTAAACACGGTTTTCGCAGAGGGGTTATTGACTGTACATTTTTTATCAAGGAAAGATGGTGATTTACTACTGGTTTAGATTTACATGGATGATATCATCTTCGGTTAAAAAACGAAGTCTTATGTAAGGAATTCGAATCTGTGATGAAAGCTAAGTTTAAAATGAGTGCCATGGGAGAAATGAAGTTCTTTCTTGGGTTATAGGTGGATCAGACACCCAAAGGAATCTTCCTGCATCAGACAAAGTATGTAGGAGACATTCTTAGTCGGTTTGACATGGAGAATACAACTGTTGCTGGAACTCCACTTGCCAGAAATCACGATGTGGCACCCGCCGAAAATGGTGATCTGGTAGATGCCACTATGTACCGAGAGATGATCGGATCTCTTATGTACCTCACAGCTTCTCGTTTTGATATCATGTATGCCACGTGTCTCTGTTCCAGATATCAGGCTAAACCAAAAGTAAATCATCTCATCGGGGTTAAAATTATATTCCGTTATCTAAAGGGTACTCCAACACTCGGGTTGTGGTATTCTCATGATGATGATTTTGAGCTTACAGCGTATAGTGACTCGGACTACGGTGGTTGCAAGATGAATTACAAGTCAACATTAGCGGGTTGTCAGTTCTTTGGATGATGGTTAGTCACCTGGCAGTGTAAGAAGCAGACGTCTGTTGCTATGTCAACATGTGAAGCTGAATACGTTGCTGCTGCAAGTTACTGCTCGCAAATCATTTGGATTCAACAGCAAATGCGCGACTATGGTTTACAATTCTCTAACACCCCTATCTTTGTTGATGATTCTGCTGCAATTGCTGTAACTAAAAATCCGGTCCAGCATCCTAAGACTAAACACATCGGTATTAAATATCACTTTATACGTGACTGTTTTGAAAAGCAATTAATCGATGTTGTTAAAATTATTACAGATTTTCAACGCGCCAACCTCTACATAAAAGCATTTGATAAACCTCGATTTTTTTATTTATTGGTGGTAAATGGCGTGAAAAAGAAAAGTGATGTGATTCCAGAAGAATCGGGTTCATAGTTCGTCTTTCTGTTTATTTTAATTTTTTCTTTCTTTTAATTATTTCTGTCCTAAAAATACAAAAACAGAAAAAGATTTTCGGTTTTATTATTTTAGGGAGATTAGTTTAGTTTTAGTATTTATTTACTTAAAAAAAGGGAGGTGGGCAGATAGGCTGAAAGCAAATCAAATCTGTGAGATTGATTCAAAACTATAGAAAATGATAGTACACAGGGAACTAATTGTTTGGCACTTAAAAGATCAAAAGGCTATAATTAAAATTTCAAGTCTATGATGTTTAAGCAAAATAAAGAAAAAATGATAGTACACTAGTCTGTTACTGAGGTTACATAAAAAAAGTAGACCTAGGGGTTGCTAGTCCGTTGTACGATGTGTCGGTAGATTCAACACAATAGACAAGTAGACTTCGTTGGTGAAACAATCTAAACTAAACTATTCAACAGGCTGTGGGTTTCCATCTTATCATTGGTTAACACAATCAAATAAATTCCTATAAGGGGTGACGAGTAAAATAAACGCCAAAAATGTGTGCGGACGACCATAAAAATGAGCAAAGCACATGAAGAAAAATTGATAAACGCAATCAAACTAATGGCTAATGTTGTTGGTGCGTTATGTGTAAAAGAAAAAGGTGCTCTTACAAAAAGATAGGTTGTGTGCCTCTCTGCTGTGCGATGACACTGACCTGAGGATAAGCACAACCTAAATATTCTAGAATTAATTGTTGTTTGCGCCTCTCTGTTGTGCGATGGCACTGACTCGAGGCTTAGCATCTCTTTGAAAGCTCTTAGAATAGTTTCTTCTTGTCTCAAAACCCATAGACCGCTCAAAATCTCCTGAGGATGGTTGATTACCATACAAGTGTGGGATCCACAAACGCTTGTTGAAATAATAAAATCAAATCACCAATGTGAGTTAAAAGTCTGTGTATGGATTTAAGTGGACAACAATACTGATAATCGTCGTGGCTACAACTCCCGACAGTCAAATTCATTATGTGCTTCTCACAGCTCTAGTATGATTTCCTGTAAGTGTTTGTGACTCGGTGAGTAATAAGAATCATTAATTTAAACATATATCAAGGAGTCCCAAATAATTATGATACACCTGTATGATTCCATATGAATCTCTCCAGAGATGATAAAATCAAATTGAAGCTGTTCTACTTAAGGGGAGAAATAGGTTAAATGATATTTAAAAGCTTTTATCCCACCTCAAACAAAAACACAAAAATATGTCTTGTTCTATTTAAATTCAAGTTGCTTTTATGTTTTAGTTATCTTTTTGCGTCAATGTTGGACTATGTAACAAAGTGAATTCTGTGAATCACACTTTAAAAAGGGTCACGTCTGAGGTGACCAAAATGCTGCTAAGTTAAAAGGATCATATCTAAGATGATCAAAGGGTCGTGCCTGAGGTGACCAACAGGTTTTAAATTAAAAGGGTCACGTCTGAGGTGACCAACAGGTTTTAAATTAAAAGGGTCACGTCTGAGGTGACCAACAGGTTTTAAATTAAAAGAAACACGTCTGAGGTGATCAAACGGTTTCTCGTTCAAAGGACCATGTCTGAGATGATCAGTGCTCATAATGTTATATCAATCAAAAGTTAAAACTAAAGGCTTGAAAAGTAGAAAGTCAACTCATGAGTATGAATCAATCGCACGATTGGATCATAAGTATGAACCAATCGTATGACTGAATCATAAGAATGAGTCAATCGTATGATCGGACCATGAGCATGAGCCAGTCATACGATTGGACCATGAGCATGAGCCAGTCATACGATTGGACCATGAGATTGAGCCAGTCATACGATTGGACCATGAGATTGAGCTAGTCATACGATTGGACCATGAGTATAAGAATCATGCGATTGGACCACAAGACTGAGCCAGTCGCATGACTGGAGAGAGGAGACTGAGCCAGTCGTACGACTGAAGAGAAGAGTATGAGTCAGTCGCACGATTGAACCTCATACGCACGATTGAATCATGCGTATGGGTCCAGTCGCACGATTGAAACCCAAAACGGTATAAATAGAGGCTCATTCGGTCGCAATCTCTACCAGACTTGAAACTTTCCAAAAAACCGCATAAGCCCTATTACTCTACCAAAATTTCAAACGTTTAAGATTGCATTCTGACTTGTGTTCTAACCCTAAATATATTCATCTACAGGTAACTTGGGATAGGAATCGGGACAAACAATAAATCGAATCGAACTAAACGACCTAAATTGTTCAAACAAATAACTGGGACTTGAACCCTAAAATTGACCACTTAAATGATTAAAAATGTCGATTAAAAGGAGTTTAGGTGATATATTGAGTCCCTGCGAACTATATAAACCTAAAAACGACGTCTAATTTCATTTGATGACAAGATTCAAAATTATGGTGTCGCACAGGGGTCTATACGAATGGACAGACTGATGAACTTCAGTCGCACGATTGACCCAGTCGCATGCTTCAATCACACGATTGAACCAATTGGTGATTCAGCCGCACAACTGACTCAACTGCATGGCTTCGCACACGACTGAACTCAGTCGCATGCTCATTGTACGACTGAACCCAGTCATTTGGTTCAATCGCACGATTGAACCAGATTGGTCAAAATCTGTTCTAAGTCAAATCGTGTATCTATTATGAACGGAACTAATGTGTTTGGCCCTTATATTGCAGCAATATGGCAGATAGATGGATGATGAGCACGAAACACAATATATGTGCTCATCTGGACCCCACATCGCGGAGTGCTTCTGAGTTTACCGGGATCATTGCTTTTCTTCGACGTTCGAGGATCTTCACCGCTATATCTACACCATGTATACCGTACAGGTCGATCCAGCAGACGTTCTAGGAGAACGCCATTGTTGACAGATCTACAGAGCCCTACTGCATTAGGAGCTCTATCTTTGGGGAAGATATCCAGATTGGTGAAGAGGATATCAGACGAGTCTTGGCCTTGGGTGACGACGGTGCACACCCAACCAAGCTGCATCCCCAAACGGTATGTGGATGCTTCCACAGGATCAAGTACACCGGTGATATCAATGCCGGTGTACTGAACAAGAGTAACATATGCCCTCAATTTAGGTATCTGGCACATGCGATCCTGAAGTGCATAGCCTCCAGGAGAGGAGAATTTGATGAGCTGTCTGATCAGATACATAACGCGTATGTGGCGTTGGTGCTGAACCATCCGTTCAACTTCTCATGGATGTTCTTCACCTATCTAATCGAGCACATAGAAGCCAATAGGAAAGTGGGATTCTGCATGTACCCAAGGTTTCTTCAGATGATGATTGACTAGAAGCTTCCTCACCTTCCCAAGGAGAAGGATGATGCGGTGTCGCTGGAAGTTATGGACGACACCATCTTGGTAAGGATGAAGGTGTACCGGGGGAAGCAGGTGAAGCCCTCGGTTAGGTGGTTGTCGGCCAGCTGGCCAGGGAAGACTATGTGGCGCCAGCTCGTAAAAAGTCACGATGATAGTGATTTGGATGTTGAGCCAATCATGGCTGCTGTTGATGAGGATGACGACGATGACAATGACAGTCAGGGTGGTGGAGATACAGGCCCTAGTGAACCAAGGGCCACTGACACTTCCACTACATCTCCACCACCCACACATGCTAGTTCCTCAGCTCCCGGTGGATTGGAGCAGGCACCTATCCATCGGGACTTTCTTCCTGATGATGAAGAAGAGGAGTCCGATGAGGAGCCCCTCACAAGGACAGTTGGTAGTTGTGTGGTTGCTACCGACTGGGGTATGGAGGCGGTTGGGGGACGCCGGGCTGGGGAGAGAGTACTGATACTGCTGACCTACCTACACTCCTCCCCAGCCAAGCCTAGGGGGAGCCCAGAGCTCCAAGGGCTCACGATTGAAGAGGATGGCATAGCCACATGGCGAAAAGGCCAAAAGAAGACGTATAGTGCTGATGACCTCTTGTACCACCACAACCACTACATCCACCATCCCTACCACACCTAATACCACCACAACCCCTACATCCACTACTCCCATCACACCTACCACCACTACTACAACCATCACCATTCCACCCATTTCATCCATTCCACCACAAACCATAACCACCACCACTCCCACATATACGACATCCACCACTCCACCCACCACATCACATGCTGAACCTTCCACCTATTAAGTACCACCACTGGGATCTTCTCTGCCTAACGTTGGGTTAGAGGAATAGCTTGCCAGCCTCAACCGTCTGGTTTTGCAACTGATCGTAACTGACGATATACAAGCAAACCAGGTGACTCAGTTGATGGCTGTCAATGCTGAGCAAGGCAAGCAGATTGCCTTGCTGACCGAGAAGACGACAGCTCAGAGTCAACAGATTGCACATCTGACTGAGAAGGGAGCTGCCCTCGAGGGAGATTTGACCAGAGCTCACCGTGCCTTAACCACACAGAATGATCTTCTGATGGCATCGGTGAAGCGAATTGAGGAAGTTAAGAAGAAGAACAAGAAGCTACGCCTAAGGCTAAAGGGAACAAAAGGCGAGCCTCTTAAGATCAAAGGTGATGGTGACGATAGTGATGATGATGATGATGACGAGTCATCTGATGATGATGAATCTGATGATGATGATGATGTTGAGGGAGAGGGAAGTATAAATGACAGAGAGGGAGGTTATGAGGATGAGCCTAAAGGTGATGCATCTGTACCAGCCTCAGATCCTGCTGCTCAGGAACGGCGGATAAAACCACTTCAAGAATCAAGACTGTCCACCTCAGCTTCTGAAGCTGAAGAGCCTAGTGACAAGGACAAGAGTAATGATTAGTTGTCTTAGCTTTTGATTATCTTTTGTACTTGAACTATGTATTACACTTATGTAATTAATGGTTATCAATGTTAATCAATGTTAATGAATTGATTACTGATGTGTTTCTGTGGTTTTGAATGTTTAAACAAACAGTTGAATCTCAACAGACTGATGAGCATGACGTCTCACCCCTTTAGCAAATCAAGACAACTAACAATGATTCTTGATTTGCAAGGGATTGTGTGATGATATGTGAGCTATACACCCAAGGAGGGAGAGATCATTCATGATCTCACAGACGAGCAGCTGGCTGATATGTTCAAACTCAACCCGGATGAGCTAGTCAAGGATGCTCCCGAGGTTGATGTCATGAGTGATGAAGAGCTGCAGGGCGTCGATGAGATTGATATAGAAGATATCACAACACAAGAATATCCACAGTACACTGACCAATAGGGAAATGTTATCCCCGATTAGGGTAAAACATTTGGCAGTGATACGTTTGGAGTTCTTGATGCTCAAGAGAAAGAGAAGGAGAAAACAGAAAGGAAAGCTCAAGCTTCGGACACTGATGTTGACATCAAGATAGCTGAATGGGCAGTTTGTTTGGAAGGGATGAGAGCCCAGCAACAACCGCAAAAGAGTAACGCCTACACCAAACTTTACAGACTCAAAAAGCATCAGAAGGTGTCAGGCAAGATTATTAGCTGGGCATATTTTGAAGACTTGGATGTGTACGCAGTGAAGATAGAGTAGGGAATAGAGTACTTTAGATACCTGCATGATCTGAATACTCTCCCTGGTTTTGAGCTAAACAGGCTTGCCTGTTTAGACCTTTTGTACGCCAACCTTAGGAAGATGTCGGGGTGGTTTGAGATGGCGTTAAAGAGAGAGTACCACACCAGGTGGGTCAACTTCTGGCCTCAACAGCCTAGGCGGTTCATAAATAAGGCCGAAGTTGATCCACATACTGGAAAGCCTAAGGTAGTGATGAAGTGGAGTCCTTCGTGCATAATGTCAAAGATCCTATTGCGGGAGATGCCTCAAGACTTCACTCTACACTTCAAATGGTGGTGCTACGACTGGCGAACGGGTGAAGCGGTCATAGTTTTGCACAAAGATGCTCAGATTGAGACTATCCGGGTGTTCGACCCTATGTGGCTGACCAACTTGTCCAAAGACGATGTCTATACTCTATACAAGTGGTTACTATTCTATGACACGCAGGACATCGTACAAGCTCTACAGCTCCAACACGTCATAAGTCTCTACTTTGCATTCGAGATACATGCAGGAGTTACAAAAGAAGAGAAGTACAAGATGTTCCAAGAGCACGTGAACACTGTTAGACAATAGAGTAAACTAGGTTCAAGGGGGAGTTTGTTGATACATATTGATGTACCTAGTTTATGTTCTAAAATGTAAAAGTCTTTCATGTCTTAGATATATGTAATCGATGTAGTGAATTGAATGAATGATATATGAATTATATTATGATGTTAATTTATGTTTGATTATGTCATGATATCATTATATTGAATGTGTTGCACGTGTATGAACTAACTATATAGGTTTGATGTTGTTCTACAGGGTTCTAAGTCAATAAGAACTTAGAAGTATATTTAACCTATTCATGTGACAGTTCATGCGAATGGACCATACTAATTGAGTATGGTCCATTCGCATGAACATATCATGCTTATGGACCAGTCGCACGACTGAACCAGAAGACTGGATCAGTCGCACGACTGAGACATAAGATTGAGTCCGTCGCACGACTGAACCTTCAGTCATGCGTATGAGTCAATCGCATGATTCAGTCGCACGACTGAACCATGCTAATGGTTCAGTCGCACGACTGAACCATGCTAATGGTTTAGTCGTACAATTGAAAACAGGAAGCCTATAAATTCCACGTAATTCATGGAAAAATACAACACTTCAAATACATACGTACCATAGCCGTTAAGAGCATACCAAAACATCAATCCAAGTTCATAGTTTGTTTCTAATAAATTCTTGTTCGATCTTAATGTTTGTTTCATCATTGGATTGATCAGGTTATTCGTTCTCACTGATTGGATCGCCAATCAAATAGGATTCCGCACTATTTGATTCGGTATAACGCAGAACCTATTAGTAATCCATACGAAATCCGTCCTAACACCAATTTATAGTGATTTGGGTGATTTCAGATTGAATTTTAGTTCGAACAGCTTGTTATGTTCTTCGAGCAAAACTAGTTGTGCATCCAGCAAAACTAGCTCTGTTTCTAGCGAAACTACCATCTTTAGTGATTTACTAAATTTTCAGTGGATTCCAGCGAATCTACAAAGTTTGAACGAAAGTTCACCATTTCTTAACCGAGCTACCAAGCGAAGGTGCTAGCGAATTTGTCTTAGAACGAAAGTTCTACTAGTTTCGGCAAAACTGTGCGCGAAACTAAAAGTGTTATAGCATTTTCCTACCGAAACTGCTGCCCATTTGCCCAGCGAATCTACGAGCGAATCTATGGGAGAATCTACCAGCGAATTTATGGAAATTCAGAGAGTCTATTCCTTATCTTGAAAATGACATCAACCAACATTACCATCTCTGATTTGGAAAGTGTTGCACCAAATAGGCCACCGAGGCTTTTAAACGGTGACAATTTTGTGGATTGGAACCAATGCTTGAAGGCCTTTTTCATTTACACAGATCATAATCAATAGGAATCTATAATTAAAGGTCCAAACACTCTAACGGTGGTTGTCGGTGAACAGACCAGAGTGAACACTGACTCCTCAACCTTCTCTGAAAGAGATATTAAGCTCATCGATTGTGATCAGAAAGCTTTTGGGGCCTTGACCTTATGCTTATCACAAGACATATACAACCATTTTACTGAGCATACAAGTGCAAAGTCTCTGTATGATGCTTATGTGAATTCTATGATGGAAATTAAGATCTAAAGAAGGACAAGAAAGCCTAAGTTGAGAAGGAGTTTAATTCATTTATTGGACATAAGAATGAAAGCCTTACTAATCTTACCAATAGATTTTTGTCAGTCTCAAGCACTCTGAAGAAATATGATGAGCAGTTGGGTAATCATGAGCAGGTGACCAAAATCTTAGACTTTCTCCCACCTCATTGGAGCTTACAAGTGAGGATGCTGAAGCAGGAGAGAAACTTTGTTGATTACAAGCTTATGGATGTAATCAACAAACTAAAATCTTTTGACTTGCACCTGAAAAGAAGGGAATACAATCAATCCTTGGTACCAGCCACAGTATATCCATAAAATGCTGCATTGGTTTCATCCGCTGCTAACTCAACTATGCATGGTACAACTTATGGTGGATCGACAGGAATCGGTACGTTAGACAAGGCAAGTGGTGGATCTACGAGTGTTGGTTCAAGCTTAAAGACATCTGTCACCACTCAAATTCCTTCTGATACCATGGCACTACTTGGGATGTTCGTTCACAGTTATGAAGCCTTATTTGCTGGAGAGCTCAAGGGTAAGGGAATGACGGTTGAGGATATGTATCAGGTGGATCCTGATGATTTAGAGGAAACTGATATTCAGTGGCAAATGACAATGCTCACACTGCGTCCAAGGAGATTTATGGAGCGTACTGGAAGAAAGAATTTTGGCAATCATAATCAAAATTCCAAACTTGGTTTTGATAAGTCAAAGTTGAGATATTTCAATTGCAAACAGTTGGCACATTTTAAAAGAGAATGTCCATCCCCAATCGTCATTGAACAAGGAACAACTAGAACTTCAAAGGTTATCGTAATTGCTGAAAAGGAAGAAGACAAGCAAAGGAAAGAAACAACCTTGATTTCCAACTTTGACTGGAGTGCAGAGATTACAGAAATAGAAGAAGAGATCAATCAAGCGTTAGTAGCTGTGGTGGTGAGGACAGAGGAGGAGTCAGTGGAAGAGTTTGATCCTTTTAGTGAATTTAAGAATGAGGTTATGGAAGAAGCTTGTGATGGTAGTGTCAGGGAACAAGGTAAGGATGAAGAAAACAAGGTTGAGAAAGTTAAAGAACAAAAGGTTGATGAAGTTGAAGAATGTGGAAAGAAAGAGCGGGTTGAGAAAAAGGAGGTAAAGCTAGAGACAAAGGAAGAGTTGAGAGAGGAAGCAGGTGAAGATCAGAGAGCCAGCATGGAAGCTGAGAAGAAGGAGGAAGAAGAAAAGAAGAAGAACACCCCAGTCCGTCAGTGTGAAAAGGCCCTAGCCACCAAAAAAATGGTCATGGGTCTTCCTTATGAGGTAATTCAGGGTATGTGTTCTTCTCCATGTAAAATTAGATTATTTGGAGTTTATAAAGCCAATAGGTTATTATAGAAAATGAAAAAGAGATAAAACAAATAAATAAGGAACTAAAAATAAATGAGTCTACATATTTTATCAAATTGAATGAGGATTTAAAAGAAAATGAGCATTTAAAAGAAATCTTTTAGAAAGAAATGTTGAACTTGAGTCATTAACTGAGCGTGTAGCTCTTGCTGAGTTTGAAACAAAAAAATAAAAAACTAACCTTGAAAAATGGACGATATCTGGGATGAAACATGAGGATCTTTGCAAGAAGCAAAGGGGGGCTAGACTTAAAACAGGGCTAGAATTTGATGAAACCACTCATGTTTATCCTCTTCCAAGTACTTATTGCTATTCACCTGTGCCTACACCTCATCCAACGGATGATTTGATTCAGAATGATACTAACAGTTTGCATGCAGGTCTAGAGGGAGTGAATCATAAGGAGATTCGAGAGGATTATGGTTACGGTAGCAGTAGTGGTTTGGGAAGCACTAGTTATAGCTTTTGTGATTCCAAAAAGTCTTTGAAAGACACTAGTTTAAGTAGTTTTACATCCCAACGGTCTATTTCAGACAATGACTTTGTAGTTCTAGTTCTCCATCTCATTCATCATCAGTTGTTTCTAGCTCATTTTCAAATGTTATCAGTGTTTGTGTTAATGAAAAGGATGAATCTTCTAATGAATCCTCAATAAGATTTATAGATTCAAATTGTTTTGAAAAGTTCCTATCTCATCCTATCCTATCTTTTATCTCAATTCGGATCTCTAAACCAAAAGAAAGAGGACATCTTCCTTAGAAATTAAAATCATTAATGAAAATGATTCAGAATCTGCTAAAACTAAGGTCTTAAAAGAAAATGTAAAAGAATCATACGCTACATGTAGCAATTCTGACTCACATACGACTGATTCTAAGGAAGATAGTGCAGTCGATCACAATCCTATCTCTCACTACAAAAAGAAAGGTTTAAATCCCATTGCTTTAAATGTGGGAAGGATGCTCACGTGATTAAAAATTGTCCTAAATATGTTGATAAGAATGTACATAATCGTTCTTTGGGAAGCAGATTAAATCACTTTGTAAATAATTTCTTTTGTAAAAATTCTTTTGATTCAAAAACCAAGTTAGTCAAAACTTGGGTTCCTATTTCCAAAACCTATCAATCTTTGTGTTCTAAGGCCAAGATCATTCACAAAAAGCTGTCAATAGCTTATGGCATGTTGATAGCGGATGTTCCAGGCATATGACTAGGTTGAAGGATCTTCTCACCAACTATACGATAATAAATAGAGGATATGTTGCATTTGCTGGAGACAAGAAAGGTGGAAAGATGATTGGTCAAGGTGAAGTCTCAAATGGTTCATTAACTCTGGAGAAATGAACTATGTTCCAGAACTGGCATTCAACTTATTGAGTGTATTATAGACATGTGATAAAGACATTCCTGTATTGTTTATGAAAATGAATGCTTGTTCCTGAAACCTCTTCACTGTTTCTGAGGATTTAATAATCATGCGAGCTCCAAGAAAGAATGATACATACCTGCTGGATATGGGATTAACAGAATCTACCTCGACTGTGACATGTCTTCCGTTGAAAGCTTCATCATCCGAATCATTTTTGTTGCATAGGTGTTTAGGACATATTAATTTTAAAATAATAAATAAGTTGCTTAAAACAATCTTGTTAGGGGGCTACCACTTAAAGACTTTTCAGTGGTAGAGAAGTGCATGGCTTGTTCTAAAGGAAAACATCATAAAAAGCCACACAAGCTTAAGCTTGAAAATACAATTTCACATCCTCTTCAATTGTTAGATACTATTTTATTTGGTCCTATAAGCGTTAAATCTATCGCTAAGAAATCTTATTGTTTGGTTGTAACAGATTATTTTTCTCTATATTCGTGGGTGAGATTTCTGGCAAATAAAAGTAACACCGCCTAGGATTGCAGCAGCTGATCCTGTCAATTTAAATGATTATCAAACGGAAGGTTATGTCCATCAGAAGTGACAATGGAACCGAATTCAGGAATCACATCTTCGACTCATTCTGTGCAAGCAAGGGCATTCTCAGATAGTTTAGTGATGCAAGGACACCTCAACAAAATGGTGTCGCTGAAAGAAAGAATTGTACACTTGTCGAAGCAGTAAGAACTATGCTAATTGAGTCAAAGCTTCCAATTATTTTCTGGGCGGAAGCAGTTAATTGTGCTTCTTATGTACTGAACAGGGTGCTTATTTTTAAATACAAGATGAAGACTCCATATGAGCTTCTTCATAATCGGTAACCCTTGATTAACTTCTTTCATCTATTTAGTTGCTCATGTACCTTGTTAAATACACAAGCACAGATGTCAAAGTTTGGTGTTGTTTCGGACGAATGTTTCTTTGTTGGCTATTCTTCCTCACAAAACGTGTATCGTGTGTACAATAAAAGGACACGCATTACACAGGATCCCTTCTACATTGATTGGCAAGAGTCAAATTCACCAAACATGGGGTCGGACCTAGAATGGTTTTATGACTCTAACACTGTCTTCAAATCATTCAATCTTCCAATATTTGATGATGATGTTGCTCCTCAACCCAGGATGCTTATTGTAAAAGACAAGACGAAGACTCCATATGAGCTTCTTCATAAACAGAAACCCTTGATTAAATTCTTTCGTCCATTTGGTTGCTCATGTACCTTGTTAAATACGCAAGCACAGAAGTCAAAGTTTGGTGATGTTTCGGACGAATGTTTCTTTGTTGGCTATTCTTTCTCACAAAAGGTGTATTGTGTGTACAATAAAAGGACATGCATTGTGCAGGAATCCTTCTACATTGATTGGCAAGAGTCAAAACCAAACATGGGGTCGGACCCCAAATGGTTTTATGACTCTAAAACTGTCTTCAAATCATTCAATCTTCTAATCTTTGATGATGATGTTGTTCCTCAACCCAATGTGCAAATCATTCTTACACCTAAACCACAACCATAACCACAATCACCACCACAACCCGAACCTCAACCTACACCACCAAATGAACCTCCATCTCCATTTGATATTCCATCCACACCTCCACCACAACTAATTCCTCAATCACAGCCATCTTCCCCTTCCTAACCATCCCAGACTAACTCTTTAACTCAATCAAATCCTTTAACTCTTAAAACCAATTTGAAAACCGTAAAAGACCACTCACATGACAACATCATTGGTTCCATTACTGATGGTGTGAGGACACGGAGTCAATATTGATTGATAAATAAATGTCTATATGCATGTTTCTTATCTGAAGTTGTACGTAACATTATCACAGCAACACTTCAGAACCCAAGTTGGGTCGAATCTATGCAAATGGAGCTTTAGCAATTCAGGAAACTGAAGGTTTAGCAACTGGTTGATCTTCCTCCAAATAAGTTTCCCATCAGGACTAAATGGGTCTTTTGGAACAAACCAGATAATCAAGGAGTCATTATCAGGAACAAATCTAGGCTGGTTGTTCAAGGATTTGCTCAACAAGAAGGTATTGATTATACTGAAGTGTTAAGATATCAGAATCTTTCTTGCTCACGACGCTCACAACAACTATAAGGTCTTGCAAATGGACGTGAAGTGTGGATTTCTCTATGGAAACATTGATGAGGAGATATATGTCTATTAGCCTCCAGGTTTTGAGGATCCATATTTTCCAGATAAAGTGTACAAGCTTGATAAATCCTTATATGGATTACATCAAGCACCTCGTATCTGGTATAAAACCTTGACACAATATCTGCTTAGCAAAGGTTTTACTCGTGGCACTATAGAAAGAAGTTAATGGCACTATTCAAGAAAGAAGTTGATGGTGAAATGCTGATCGATCAAGTGTACGTTGATATACATCATTTTTGTGTCAACCAATGAGAAACTGTGTATTGAACTTGAAGAAGTGATGAAGGGTCGTTTCGAAATGAGTATGATAGGGGATTTATGCTTTTTCTTGGGATTACAGGTTGAACAAAATCCTGATGGCATTCTGATTCATCAAGAAAAGTATGTTCTGAAGATTCTCAAGAAATTCAAGATGGATGATGCTTCTCCTGAACTTACCCCATTCACTGCTCAAACAAGCTTAACTCCGGATGATAATGGGAAACCTGTCAATGCTTATCTTTATTGTTCTATGATTGGGTCTCTTATGTATCTCACTGCGAGTCACCCAGACATTACTTTCGTCGTGTGCTACTGTGCCCGTTATCAAGCAAATCCGAAGGAATCTCATGAAAAGGCTGTTAGACATATCTTTCAATATCTCAAAGGATCCTCCCGTTTAGGCCTTTGGTATCCCAAAGGAGGAACTTTGATTTTCATACCTATTCTGACAGTGATCACGGAGGTTGCAAGATGAACAGGAAATCAATCACCGGTGGATGCTAGTATCTTGGGGATTGTCTTGTTTCATGGCAAAGCAAGAAGTAGACAATTGTATCTTTATCTACAAGTGAAGCTAAATATGTTGCTTCCTCAAGCTGCTGCTGTCAAGTGCTTTGGATCCAACATCAGATGATTGATTATGACATCAATTTTCTTCATACACCACTTTTCTGTGATAATGAAGCTGCAATTGGAATCGCCAAAAATGCAATTCATCACACTTGGACCAAGCACATTGAAACAAGGGTTCATGCAATCCGAGATGCTTAGGAAAAGGGTTTTATTGATATTATTCCATTGATACTAAAAATCAAAGAGTATATCTTTTCACCAAAACATTTGACAAACCTCGTTTTTATGAACTGATCTCTATGTTGGGTCTAATATCTTTATGAAAATCTCTTTTCCTAAATAAAATATCCTGCTTTTAGTAAATAATTTTTTTTTCATTTGTCAGTTAATTTCCGATATCCCATATTCCTTCTTATTCTATCATTTTATTTTTTATTTTATCTTTATCTTTATCAAAATTTATATATGGAAAACAAAATAAATTTCTATCCCGGTGAGGGTAAATAGAAATTTAGGGCCAGCTTGACAAGCCTCTTGATCTGAGGTGGGATAGAAATTTAGGGGGAGAATATATTTTTAAAAGTGTTTTCCAATTCTGTTCTCTCAAAAACACCTAGAAAAAGAAGTTAAAAAGAGGTCAATGGCTTGTGATAAAATATGCATGGTAGACTCAGCCTGAAATCAAAGTAGACAATGATCGCACAGCTAAACTAATGATCAAGAACTTAGTGATAAGGATTATTCTCATGACATTTTGGCCTGCACAAAGATACAAGTCTCGTCAAAACTTGGTTAAGAGTGGCTGATTTTAGTCTTAAGTCTATTCTTAGTCTATGTTAGGTCTAACATCTCTTAACCCATATTGTATATTATGTATAATAAAATGCATGTTTATCTCCTATGCTATGCGTAAGCATTGACCTGGAGTGATGATCTTCTTTTATATGCGAAAGCATTGACCTGAAGCTCTCATCAACACGCTAAGATGATCTTCTCTGCTATGCAAAAGCATTAACCTGAAGCTCTCATCTTTTGGATTGGATATACATATCCTCTGTTATACATAAGTATAGACCTGGAGACATCATCTTAGAGTCTGTCTATAATTGTGTCTCGTCAAAAGATCATACTATCATATGCATGCATCTGTGTCAATTATGAACTACTCAAGTAAAATCAATGATTTCACTTAATAAAACCTGATAACGAGATAAGTTCTTTGTCAGATGTCTGTGGGAAGGAAGTTACTTAAGCCTCTATAACTAAAACTAAAACATGATAAAATCAGTTGCAGATCACTCATTGAAAAGAAAACATATCAACAATCTCACCAGGACTTGATTCTTAGAAAAACTTCAAGAAAAAGATGCATACAATATCCTTTTTGAAAATTTTATTTTATTTTATTTCCTTTCACTTTATTTTATTTGTTTATATTATGACTGTTTAGTAATTTATGTGTTTCTAAGTTGGAATTGTGGGGTGAGGAAATTATCTTTAAAAAATGTTTGTATAAACATAAAACTTAAAAAAGGGGGTGAAACTATGGTGATATAAATTCTCCTAGCAGTCACGCTCAACTGTGAGCAACTCAACTACACGGGCGAAACTATAGTTTCGCTCAAAGCGAAATTTGGTGATATAAATTGCACAGTTTAAGACTCGAGTCTCATATGTGCAAATTTAGATCTAACCTAGATTCTCTCGGCCGAAACCTCGGTTATTTCATACATTGCTCGTGTTTGTTGAAATAAACCCTTGTTTTATGATCAGGTGTGTTGGGTGACCTTGGTCTTAACTTTAATAAGTTTGATTTCGGTTGAAAATGTCTTTGATTTTTGTTTCGCTGAAGTTAAACAGTAGCAGTTTCGTCCAGCGAAACTACAAGGTGCTTCAGCGAAACTAAATGAAAGTTCATAGTTTCGAGCAAAACTGTAAAATTGTGTTGTCCAAGCATAAGTGACAGTTTTGCTAGGACACTTTACGTGAAACTACAGATTTGCCCAGCATGGATTCCTGAGTTTAACAGTGAGCGAAACTAACAGCGAAATATAGTTTCTCTTAGGCGAACTTACCAAATAAATTGCTAGCAAAACTAATTTACAACTAATGATCATATCTCAATGCCTAAGACTCAGCGAATCTATACTTTCTTTTCAGCGAATCTATGGTTTTTTGATAGAGAAACTAATTGTTTCACTGAGCGAAACTACAGTTTCGCTGCCAGCGTAACTAGCCAAAATCTAAGTTTTTACTATTTTTGTTTCTGTCTTTCTTTGTGTATATCATTTTCACTAATCTTTATGTGTTTCCTTTTCAGTTGACATGGCAAACTTAAAGTTTGACAAAAAGTTCAACATTGTGACTCTGCTTGATGACGGGAATCCTAAAACTGTAGGATTCAGAGACTGTATCAGATGGTTGAGGCAATCTCCTATTTTCTATTCCATTTCACATATGTCTACCATCCGTGACCATCACGTGCGAGACTTTCGGAGATCAGCTGAGCACGATGTTGGAACAGTGCCGCCCCGGATAGTTGCAAGGATTCAGGGTCATGACATAGTCATCACTGCTGATACTATTACTAGGGTACTTCATCTTAAGGATGACTGTGGGCCAGATGTAGTGATCTCTGATAGCTAAGTCCTAGAGGCTTTTAGAAGTATTGGGTATGAAGGGCCCCCGTTTGGCTCTAAGAAGGAAATAAAGAAATCTCTTATGTCTAAAGAATAGAGATATATAGCCCATGTCTTCATCATGTGTCTGGATCACAGAAAGGGAGGATCAGACGGGCTGAACATACACTGGGCTAGGGTTATGATCATATTTTGCAGAGGTCAAAAGGCCAATACTACAAAAATAATATTTGACTGCATGACTGAAACTATCATGACCATGAAGAAAGATAAGTGGTTGCTATACCCTAGATTTATTCAAATGCTGATTGATGATCTAATCCTAAATGTGGCAAGACATGGATAAATCAAAAGATTGGCACAAATGCACCTAAGGATTTTTGCTAATTGTTTTGTAATCAGACACGATTTTAGTGGAAAGATCACTTACTTATGGGAAAATATGTATCCTCTTGAAAGGTGGAACTACATTAGAAGGGTGATTGAGTCTAAGAACAAGAATGCTGAAGAGAATAGAGTGAGACAAGAAGAATTTGTAAAGAAGAGGAAATGGTATTTGAAAGATAAGGAATATGATTTTGAAGAGGAGGTTAATGACGTGGCTGAAGAGGTGAGAGCCCAAAAGGAAAGAGGAGTAAGAGAAGAGCTGAGAAAAGTGAACCTGCTAATGTGTCTGAAAAGAGAACAAAACACAAACAACAGGCTTTCACAGAACAAGCTGGTAGGAAAGATGCCCGGTATGATCTTGATCATGATGTGATCAGGAATGTCAATGCATCTTTGGCAAATGAACTAAGCATGATAAAGACAAAGTTGGTGAATCAAGAGATATGGGAAAAGGAAAAGGATGTAGTGATTAAGGGTTTGAAGAAAAATGGTTGTAGACCAGCAGGAATTGATTAAGACAATATTTAAAGAGCCGAACGAGTTAAAAGCAGTGGTCAGCCTACTAAACTAGAGATCTGAAGCTGATTGAAGGATCTTACTGATACACTCAAATATGAGTTTCTGAGTGTTAGAGGATCATCAAGGGTAGGAGAGGGCACGAGTGGAGCTGCAGATCCAGTTTTTGATGTTGACTCCAGTGAAGCTGGTGCTGATGAAGCAGGTGAAAGGGCTGGTGATGTTGATGTAGGTGCTGGAGGAAATGGTGTTAAAAAAGAGATGGATGTTGGTGGAGTTAAAATCTCTGAGGCTGAATTTAACATGAGATTTGATATTGAAAAGGATCTGACTAGAGAGGAAGTGCATGTGAACTTAAGTGAAAAAGATAAAGGGAAGGAGCCTGAAATAAGGCTAGTTGATGAAGAAGAAGAGGATGATTAGAAACTTGTTGACTACAGCTCAGAGCCTGAATATTATGAGGTAGATGAGAGGCATATAAAATATATGGCTCAGGAAGGGTCGACAGAAGGGGATGTGATTAACCTGGATCAACAAGATTCGTTTGAAAAAGCAAAGGAACCAGAGGAGATAACACCCCTATTTCAAAACATTAAAGAGGCCGGTAAGAAGGATGCTGATAAGAAAATCATAAGCTGGAAATAGAATGCTGAGCTCAAACTATTTATGATTAAGAGGTGGGGTGGAAAGATCTATTATCTGAACAAGAGGAAGGCATTTAACACCTTATCTAGGTAGGATTTGAGGAGATTAGATGAGATTCCTTTAATAGATGTTGATGCCAGTGAAAGGGCTATAATGTTGAAGAATGAGATAAAGAAGGGGCTGAAAGACAATTTTGAAGCTTTTGGTTACATGAAGCCCGAAAGAAGGAGGTCCAAGAAGGACTTGGATTGGGCAACAAGCAAAGGAAAGATTGTCTTAAAATTAAAGCCTGCAAAGACTGTTAATAGAATACGCGTGCCCAATCCACTTCCCCCGATGCTGAAAGATTTCGTCAAGTGGTTTTATGACAATAATGCCAGGGAAGTTGTGATAAGGATTAAAGGTGATCAGGAGATCAGATTGTTTGATCCGATGGAGGTATTTCTGTTTGGAAATGAGGATCTGAAGATTTTGTGTGAAAATCACATTAAAGCGGGAGGCGGAGCTGAGACTAGGACTGAAGCCAGTCTTTTTATAAGAGTGGCAAACAAAGCTAGAGGAGTGAGAGCTGAGGTCAGGAGCTTTCACAAAAAGTTATCCAAGCTAACGAGACTAGAATGGACATGCAGGATTTAGCTAACAATCACTTTAAGCAAGTGCACATGCTAAAGAAGAGAATGACAGATCTGAGGATGATGTTATAGAAGAGGCTGGAGCTGATCAGGAAGCAAAACAGAAAGCCAAAGAAGATAAAGGTCAAGGGGGAGACCAGGCTGGAGCTGAAGAGGAAAATCAAGATTAAGCCGGTGAGATCCAACCTATGGGGAGTATTGAAGATCAAGTATAGGTTGGACTCACCTTAGTTAGTTTGTTTATTTTGCTTTACTTGTAATAGGTTTGATGTTAGTTTATCTATTGTATGTAAAAAGTTATTAGTTTTGGATTTTGTAGAAGTTTCACTGACCTAGCGAAACTACCAGCAAAACTATAGTTTCGCTGGTAGTCAACTGACTTAGGTCACCCGGCGAAACTGTGTTTCGCAGCTGGGTGAATCTATAGTTTTGGTCAGGACAGTTTCGCTACCCAGCGACACTGTCAGTGAAACTATCATTTCTATATATATCAAACTTTATAATCGGTTGTTGCAAGTTTGCACAACCCTAATTTGAGAATACACTTCTGCATTACTATTCTTATTGTGTTTGTTGGCTGGAATCATCATTTCGCATCTTTGAGCCTTGTTTGTGTGATTCTACTTTGATCAAAATGGTTTTATATTAAAACTCTTTCATAGATTAGTGTTTTGATTGTTGTTTAAGTGGGATTTAACTGTTTTTTATCATCATTTGCACTGTTGTCGATCATCAATGGACCAACATTCTGGGTCCTGGTTTCAAATAGTGGTATTTCTATTTGATTTTGTGGTTCTATCTCAGGTGTTGTTTCTCTATGATCCGAATGATCAGTTTCGTTACCATAGCTATCATATTTATGAGAATTCATACTGCAAAAAGTCTTACAAATGTAATTCATGTAAATTATATAAAGTTTTATGAAATTATGCACATATAAATCATATATACTTCAACTTTCATTCTTTTTTTCTTAAGCATGAAGATAATCACATAAAATCATGAAAAGAAAACAATATCACTTTGATGATTTGTTATCATGTGAGCTTAGGGTTATAGTCTAGGTATTTACTAATAATACCTAATTCTCTATAACCAATGGCTCTGATACCAACCTGTCACATCCTTATGGAAGCGTGAAATGCTTGGATGTGACTCTTTGGCAGAAACACATTGAGTATAAACCAATAATCATAACAGCAATTAAAAACATAACAACATAAAATCATATAAAATATAGTGAGCCCTTAGGTTACATAAAGTTTACAAAATTTGTCTAACTAAAGACTAATACATGTAACCTAATCACAAAATCTTTAACTTCTTCATATTTCTTCAGTAGTAGTGGATGTTTGCATCCACCATTATGTTAGGCTCAAGTATGTTAACAATTATTTTCACACAAGTCTTCCCAATAAGTTCGCCCCAACCATTGTACACATCAAACGAGAACATAACACTTTTAGTCATTCTATTCTCCTGAAAAAACATACTAAAAACTATCAACATAATGTTGGTGAGAAACATAGGTTTAATAACCAAACAAAACATATTTATGTAACATAAATAAGATTACAACCAAACCTACTTATATGCCAAGTGATTCATAACTGTCACAAATTCAAATCACAAAAATCTGATAATATAGCATCACAACACTCATCCTGTTGGTGCAGGAAATATTTTCCTAAGTAGTTCTACCTATATTATCAGACGGTTCCTTATCCGAATTAATGGTTGTAACTTACGGCAAAATGACAGCTTATTGTTAGGACCGTTTTCGTACGGAGTACTAACGGATTCTGCGTGAGACCAGATCAAATAGAGCGGAATTCTATTTGATATGAAATCCAATCAGTGAGAACGAACAACCTAATCGATGTAACGATTAAACAAATGTTATGAACGAGTTGGAATCGATCACGAACGAACTATGAACTTGGATGAACAAACTGGGACGCTTTGGACGGCTAGGTTATGATAGTATTTGAAGTGCTATGTTTTTCCACGAATTATGTGGTATTTATAGGTTTTCCGTATCCATTCGTACGAATGAACCATTAGCATGGTTCAGTCATGCAACTAATTCATGCGTTTGACTCATACGCACAACTGAAGGTTTAGTCATGCGACTGAATCAATCTTATTTCTCAGTCATATGACTGATCCAGTCTCCTGGATTAGTCGTGCGACTGGTCCATAAGTATGGTTCATTCATGCGTATGGTCCATTAGCATGAATAACCACCCGACTAAGTTGAACACATTTCTGAATCATTATTAACATAGAACTATGTACAACAACCTCAAACCTATATATAATTATCATACATATGAGTAATACCAATAACAATAAGAATATGATATAAAAAAACCAATTAAATATCAAAAGCGTATCATATTTCATTAATCATTTTCATTACATATGTGTAAGAAATGAAAGACATTTACATTGAACTACCGAGTTTATCCTATTGTCTAGCATTCTTCACATGTTTTGGAATTTCTTGTACTTCTCCTCTTTTGTGACTCCTGTGTGTATCTTAAAAGCAAAGCAGAGTCTTATGATGTGTTGGAACTGGAGAGCTTGTACAATATCCTGCATGTCATAGAACAGTGGCCACTTGTACAATGTATAAACATCATCAGCACACAAGTTAGTGAGCCACATTGGGTCAAACCCTGATCATCTCTATTTTACCTTCTCTGTTCAACACTATGACCGCTTCCCCTATCCTTCAATCATGATACCACCATTTGAAGTGTGAAGTGAAGTCTTAAGGCATCTCCCGTAATGGGATCTTAGACATTATGCGTGAGGGACTCTACTTCAGCACTACCTTAGGCTTCCCAGTGATAGGGTCAACTTTAGTCTTATGACTGAACCTCTTAGGTTGTTGAGGTCTGAAGTTTACCAATCTGGTGTGGTATTCTTTTTTTAGCGCCATCTTAAACTAGCTTGGCATCTTCCTCGGGTTGGCATACAAAAGATCTAAACAGGCCAACCTGATCAGCTCAAAACTAGGAAGAGTCTTCAGATCGTGTGGATATCTGAAGTACTCCATCCCCTTCTCCCGTTTCACCGCATATACTTCCAGATCCTAAAATAAGCCCAACTTATTATCTTGCCAGACACCATCTGATGTCTCTTAACCTTGTACAATTTGGTGTAGGCGTTTGGCTTTGTAGGTTCACGTTGTGCATTCATCTCTAACAAACAAGCCTCCCATTCAGCCTTCTTTAAATCAACATCAGCATCTCTGATTTGGGCTATACCTTTATCCTTTTCCTTCTCTTTCTCATCAAGTGTGCCAAAAGTATCACTGCTAAATGTTTCACCCAAGTCGAGGATAACATTACCCTCAGGGTCAGTGTACTCTGGATAATAATCTGATATGACATCTTTGATCTCTATCTCATCCACACCTTGTAGCTCTTCATCACTAACAACGTTGACTTCTGGAGCATCTTTGACAAGCTCATCTGGATTTAGTCTGAACATATCGGCGAGCTGCTCGTTAGTCAAGTCATGGATGATTTCTCCTTCCTCTGGAGTGTAACTCACAAACCGTCTTACTATCCCTTGCAAATCAAGAATCATAGTGATTTGAGTCTTGATTTATTGAAGGGGAGCAATATCATAGTCATCGGTCTGTTGAGTTGTATCTGTTCGATTACACAACCAACAATGCATACATTAATCATTTATCAATACATTTAACGTAAATTTTCATTAATTACATTAATGTAATAAACAATTCAAGTACAAAAGTTTCAAATACATAAACATTTAAGCATTACTTTTCCCTAATCACGTGACTCTTCAGCTTGAGGAGCTGAGGACGAGGTTCCTTGGTCTTTGTTTCTTTTGGTGCGCCTCTCCCTTGTCGATTGAGTCGAGGCTGATGCAGTTACATCACCTGCTTGATCATCCTCATCATCATCATCACCCTTCTTCTCCTATCCACTCCCTCCAGCTTCCTCCTCATCTCCTTCTTCATCTGATTCATCATCACTTGAATCATCATCATCATCATCTCCATCATCATCTCCATCACCCTTAATCTTTAGAGGCTCACTCTTCGTTCCCTTCAGCCTCAACATCGTCTTCTTATTCTTCTTCTCCAACTCATCAATCCTTTTGGCAGATGCAACCACTAGCACGTTTTGAGCTTGCAGGGCATTGTGAGCTCAAACTAAAGATCTCTCATGAGCTTCGTTCTTTTCAGTAAGATGGGCAATCTGCTTGCCTTGTGTTACATTTACTGCCATTAGTTGGTTCAGCTGGTTGGCCCTCATATCATTGGTTGCTAATAGCTTCAGCACTAATCTATTCAGGCTAGCCAACTATTACTCTAACCCATTCGTAGGTATAGAAGAGCTTTATGGAGGTGGGAACTGTGAAGATGTGCCCGCTTGGGGAGTAGAAGGTGCAGTGGTGGATGTGGTGTAAATGGGAGTAGGAGTAGGAATGGATTGTGGTGGAATTGTTTTGGGCGTGGTGGGTGAGGTGGATGTGGATATGTGTGTGGTGGATGGTATGGTAGTGATGGTGGCTGGGATAGAAGTGGTGGTAGCTGGGATGGAAGTGGTGGTGGCAGTGGCTCTGATGGTGTCAGTGACAATGGTGGTGGCAGTGGCTGTGGTGGTGTCGGTGATAGTGGTGGTGGCAGTAGCTGTGGTGGTGGAAGAACTGATACGTACAAATCCCTGACTCTTGCCCTTCTTGCCATAGGGTTAGGCCATTCGTTTCCTCCTGTAACCCTTGGCAATTAGGGCTCCCCCTGAGCTCATCGGCTGGTCGGGTGTCTATGATGGATCTATGACACCAGTGTCACCACCCTCAGAACCAGCTTGGCATCCGCCAACTGCCTCTTTCCCCTTCACTGTAGCAACCACCCTGCTACCTACTCTCCTTTTGAGAGGCTCATCATCAGACTCATTATCATCATCAATCAGAAAGTCCTGGTGGATGGCAGCTTACTCAGATCCACCAGGTACTGAAGCACCACTCTGCTAAGGTGGTGGAGGAATGGTAGACGTGTAAGTGGCTCGTGATTGGCTTGAGCCTTCCTCTCCACTACCTTGACCACGATCTTGGTCATCATCATCATCGTTGTCGTCGTCTGGGATCATGACTGGCTCAACATCGGAGTCGCTGTCATCATGGCGCCACTTCTTTCTGGCTGGTGCAACATAATCAATGTTCGCCAGATGACCAAACAACCTCCTGACCGGAGGCTTCACCTGCTTGCCCTGGTAAAGCTTCATCCTTCCCAGGGTAGTATCATCCATAACCTCTAACACTACCTCATCATCCTTGTTCTTGGGCAATGAGGGGAGCTTCTCATCTATGATCATCTGTAGAAACCTAGGGTACATACAGAAACCCTCCTTCCCCTTCACCTCTATGTTTTCCCTCAAGTACCCGAAGAACATCCTCGAAAAACTAAACGGATGGTTCAGTACTAGTGCAACGAATGCATTCTGGATTTGATCATTCATCTCGTCAAATCCTTCTCTTCTTGAGCGATGCACTTGAGGATCACATGTGCCAAGTACTTAAACTGTGGGCACATGTTGCTCTTGTTAAGCACGCCGACATTGATGTCGCTAGCGTACTTGATCCTCAAGAAGCAACCCCTAATAGTCAGGGGATGTAGCTTGGTTGGGTAGTCTCCATCCTCACCCAAATCCAAGACTCTCCGCAAGTCATCCTCCCCGATATCAATATCAAGTCTGAAGATAGAACTTCAGATCCTGTATGGCTCAACTGAGCGATCGACCATAACATTCTCCCAGAATGCCTACTGTATGGATCTGTACGGTGTGCATCGAGCTAAAATAGCTCTATATATCCTCGACCGTCGAAGGAAATCAATGATCCCGACAAACTCACAAGCATTCCTAGATGTATGGTTGAGATAAGCACAGATGTTTTGCTTAGTGCTCATCGTCCATCTGTCAGCCATTTTGCTGTAACACAAATAACAAACACGTTAGATCCGTTCACTAGAGAGAACATTTGAGTTAGAACAGATTTTATCCAACTGGTTCAATCGTACGATTGAATAATACGACTGAACTCAGTCATACGATTGAGCATCCAACTGGACTTAATCGTATGCCATGAGATGCGGTTGAGTCGGTCGTACGACTAAGTCACGATTGATTCAATCGTACGATTGAATCGTGCGTCTGGCTCTATCATGCTACTCAAGTTCATCCGTATGTCCTTTCGCATACTCACTGTGCGGATCCAAAATTTTGAATTTTTGTCAAAACAGTCATTTACACATCAAGATTGGATTCATTAGACGTGCATGGACTCGATTTTACACTTATTGTCTTTTAAATACACGTTTTTGTCCATTTAAGTGTTCTATTCTAGGGTTATTTTTCTCAGTTGTTGTTTTAAGTAATTTAGACATTTTGGATCGATTTGTCGTTCACATATTGTATATTTTCAGTCTCATTGTACCTGTAGATGAATAACAATCGGTTAGTGACGCGAATCAAAGTCAATGACGGAGAAAAATTTGAAAAGAGTGGGTTTGGTAATCGGTGGTTCTTGAGAACTTTTTGAAGTCAAGTGTAGGGCTACGACCGACTGAGCCCCTTTTTATACTGATTTTTGTTTCTGTTGTGCGACTGGACCCATACGCATGATTCATTCGTGCGACTGAGGTTCAGTCATACGACTGACTTAGACTTCTTCAGCCAGTCGTACGATTGGTTCATACTTGTGATCCAATCGTATACTTGACCCATACTCATGGTCCAATCATGTGAGTGGTTCATACTTATGGTCCAATCATGCGATTGTCCCATACGTATGATCCAATCTTGCAATTGTCCCATACGTATGATCCAATCGTGCGATTGGTTCATACTTATGATCCAATCGTGCGATTGGTCCATACTTATGATTTTGACTTCATTTTTCCCAACCTTTCAAAAACTTGAATTTGATATATGACATTATGACCATTGATCATCTCAGACATGATCCTTTTAACTGAAAACTTTTGATCACCTCAGACGTGATCCTTTTAATAAAAAATGTTTTATCACCTCATACGTGATCCTTTTAATTGAAAACCATTTGATCACCTCAGACGTGATCCTTTTAATTTTAAAACTATTTGATCACCTCAGACGTGATCCTTTTACAAGAAAACCTTGTGATCACCTCAGATGTGATCCTTTTAATTTTAAAACCGTTTGATCACCTCAGACTGATCCTTTTACATGTAAACCATGTGATCACCTCAGACGTGATCTTTTTAATATTTCAGAAAAAACTTTTATCAAATAATGTTTGGTTCAATTAGTGACATTCCCAGATTTCATCTTGTTACATAGCCCGACATCGACTCGATACAAACATAACTAAAGCTAAGAAAAACTTTAAACAAACTAAATTAAGACAATCTTTTTGTATTTTTCATTTGAGGTGGGTTGAAACTATTTTGACATTCCTTAAATGATTTCTCTCCCTGAGCGGAACAACTTCAAGCATTTTATCTTATCTAGAAAGATTCTTATGGAATCATACAGGCATATCCATAATCATTTGGGACCTTTTATATTTACGTAGATACAGAGAACGTTATATTTACCAATTATAGAGTCTTATTCATTTAATAGTCAGGAGCACTAACAGGGAATCATGCTAGAGCTGTTATGTAGCACACATTGATTTTGACCATCGGAGAATGCTGCCATGATGATTGTTAGTATATTTGTCCACCTAAATCCATACATAGATTTTTGACATACATTGGTTATTATATAGGTTTATTATTTCAGCAAGCATTTGTGGATGCCACACTTATATGGTAATCAACTTTCCTCGGGAGAATTTTGAGCGGTCAATAGGTTTTTTACAAGAAGAAACTATTCTAAGAGCTTTCAAAGAGATGCCACGACTCAGGTCAGTGCCATCGCACAGTAGAGAGACGCAAGCAACAATGAATTCTAGAATATTTAAATTATGTTTATCCTCAGCTAATTAAGTGCCATCGCACAGCAGAGAGGCACACAACCTATCTTCTAGTTAGAGCAATTTTATTTTACACATAACGTACCAACAACATTTGTCATTAGCTTGATTGCATTTCACATTTTTCATGCACTTTGCTCCTTTTTATGGTCATCCGCACACATTTGTGGCATTCTTTTTGCTCTTCACCCCTTATTGGAAATAAGTTGATTGTGTTAACTAGGGATGCGATGGAAGACTACAGCCTATTGAATGATTTAGTTTTAATTTGTTCACCAATGAAGTCTATTAGTCTATTATGTTGAATCTACCAACACATCATATAATGGACTAGCAACCCCTACATCTACTTTCTCTATGTAATCACGGTAGCAGACTAGCTTACTATCATTTTTCAACTCATTAGCCTTTGACTTCTTAGACTTATAATTATCTGTAACTTTGAATATAACATTTTAGAACATTTAAATCTTTTTGGTGTCCCAAACAATTCGATGCCTGTGTACTATCATTTTCCATTATCTAGAATTGATTTCACAGATTTGATGTCTTTGCTTTTTAGCTTATCTTTCCGCCCCAGTTTATTTTATTTTATTTTATTTTTATGTAATTAAATACTAACTACTGAAACTAAAACTATTCTTCCCTAAAATTCTAAAACCGAAAATCTTTTTGTGTTTTTGAAATTTTAAAGATAGAAAAAATAAAATAAAGAAAAATAAAATTAAAAAATAAAACATAGAGACGGACTATGAACTTAATTCGTCTGGAATCAAATCATTCTTCTTTTTAACGCCGTTGAACTCTAATAGATAATGAAATCAAGGTTTATCAAAGGCTTTTGTGTAGAGATTGACGCGTTGGAAATCCATGTCAATGTTAACAACATCGATTAATTTTTTTCAAAACAATCACGTATAAAGTGATATTAATTCCGATGTGTTTAGTTTTGGGGTGTTGGACCAGATTTTTGGTGACAACAATAGCAGCAGAATTATCAACAAATATAGGGGTGTTAGAGAATTTCAAACCGTAGTCTTGCATTTGCTGTTGAATCCAGATGATTTGTGAATAACAACTTGCTGCAGTAACGTATTCAGCTTCACATGTTGACTGAGCAACAGACGTCAGCTTCTTACACTGCTAGGTGACTAATCGTCTTCCAAAAAATTGACATCCCGCAGATGTGGACTTATAATTCATCTTGCAACCACCATAATCTGAGTCACTATACGCTGTTAGCTCAAAGTCATCATCACGAGGATACCACAACCTAAGCGTTGGAGTACCCTTCAGATAACGAAAGATCCTTTTTACCCCAATCAGATGATTTACTTTTGGTTTTGCCTGATATCTGGAACAGAGACACGTGGCATACATAATATCAGGACGAAAAGCTGTGAGGTACATGAGAGATCCGATCCTTCCTCGATATATAGTGGCATCTACCAGATCACCATTTTCGTCGAATGCCACATCATGGTTCGTGGCAAGTGGGGTACCTGCAACCGTTGCATTTGTTAGGACCGTGTACGTACGGAGTACTAACTGATTCTAAGTTAAACCAGATCAAATAGTGCGGAATCCTATTTGATTGGCGATCCAATCAGTGAAAACGTAATCCGGATCAATACTAACGATTAGAAAACGTTAAGAATTGATTAGCAATGACCAGGAACGTTCTGTGAAGTTGGAATGGACGAACAGGGTGCTCTGGGTCGACTAGGGTTATGAAAATTTGAAGTGTTCCGTTTTTCCACGAATTAAGTGGTATTTATAGGTTACAGATCTCATTCGTGCGACTGAGCCTTGCGACTGGCTCAGTCGTGCGATTGAGTAATACGATTGATTCATTCGAACGCTTGAGTCAGTCTTATGACTCAAACAGGCGATTGACTCAATCTCCTAGTTCAACCGTGCGATTGAACCATTCGCATGGTTCAGTCGTGCGACTGAAAAAGATTCTTAGTCAAACACATTCTTGAACCTTTAACGATTCAGAACTGTGTCTCACAACTGTAAACCTATATAACATGGTCATATTATGCGTGTAACAACTAATAATATAATTAGATACAACATTATATAATCAACAACCATATAAAGAAGAGATTCTCATTAGATTGATTGAACATTACAGATGTATTACAAGATAGAAGTCTATTACATTTGAGCTCACTAGACTAGGACTGGGGACATATGTACCAACAAACTCCCCCTTGGACCTAGTTCTATCTAGACCTTTACTTCTTTCTTGAACTCTTCAAACCTTTTTAATCTCTCTTCTTTGGAAACCCCCGCATGGATATTTAGCGCAAAGCATAGACGTATTATGTGCTGAAACTGTAGAGCTTGCACAATATCCTGCGTATCGAAAAACAGTGACCACTTGTATAGCGTATACACATCAGACGCTGACAAGTTGATAAGCCACATGGGGTCGAACACCCTTAAAGCTTCCATTGACCCGTCCTTTCTAAAACAATGACTGCCTCACCCGAGCGCCAATCATAGTACCACCACTTAAAGTGTGGGGTAAAGTCCTGTGGCATCTCCCTCAGTGGAATTCTGGACATTGTGCGCGGAGGTCGCCACTTCAGGACTATCTTAGGCTGACCAGTAATGGGACTTACCTCAGACCTTCTGAGGTACCTCGTAGCCTGCTGAGGTTTGAAGTTTACCCATCTGGTCCTATATTCCTTCTTCAATGCAGCCTCAAACCAGCCAGACATCTTCTTCGGATCAGCATAAAGAAGCTTTAGGCGTGCCAACTGGTTGAGTTCAAAACCTGGGAGAGTCTTCAGATCATGAGGGAATCTAAAGTACTCGATTCCCCTCTCCCTCTTCACTGCATATACTCTGAGGTCATCAAAATGAGCCCAAGCTATAATCTTCCCTGACACCTTCATATTCTTCTTTACTTTGTATAACTTGGTGTAGGTACTCTGAGTTGCTGTAGTACGTTGTGCTCGTACCTCGGCGAAGCAAGCCGCCCATTCAGCCTTTCGAATGTCAACTTCGGCGTCCGTGGCCTGAGCTTGGCTTGTTGAGGCTTCCGCTCCTTTTTCTTTATCATGGAGTTTATCCAGAATATCACTGTCAAGGTTGTTCACCAGATCAGGAAGCACGTTTCCCTCTTGATCAGTGTATTCTCGATAATGCTAATCTGTGATGTCTTCAATTTCAATTTCTTCAACATCTTTAAGTTCGTCATCATCAGCATCACCAAAAACTGGAGCGTCTTTAACAATTTCGTCTGGATTCAGACGAAACATGTCAGCCAGTTGCTCATCAGTGAGGTCGTGAATAATTTCTCCTTCTTCAGGAGTATAACTCACAGACCTTCTGACGATCCCCTGCAGATCAAGAATCATTGTTAGTTGAGACTTGACCTGTTGGAGGGAGCAACATCATGTTCGTCTCTCTGAAAGTTAGGATCTGTTTGATTTAAACATGCAACATAATACTTGTTAGTAAATAATCAAACACAGTCATTAACATAAGATATAAACATTCATTAAATAAATGTAACATAATTTCAAATACAAAAGTCTGTTAACTACATAAACATGACTAACTAAACAGTACTTTTGTCTTGAATTTCCGGAGTTTCTTCAGTTGGAGCAGACAAAGAGGGTCCTTGATCATGTCGGCGTTTAGAACGCCTTTCGCCTGCTACATTATCACTTTGATCTCCGGCAGTTTCTCCTCCTTTACCTTCATCATCTTCCTTCTTCTCATCACCATCATCACTCTCATCACTACCATCATCATCATCGTCATCATCCTCATCATCATCGTCCTCATCCTCACCATCATCATCATCAGCTTCCCCGATCCTGAGGGGCTCACTCTGAGTGCCTTTTAGCTTAAGCAGCAGAGTTTTGTGAGCCGCCTCTAGCTTTCCCATCCTCTCATCAGTCTCAGCCTCGTGTTGTAACAAGCCTGTGATCTGATCAGTCTGCGAAGTGATCACTTGGGCTTGTGAGGATGTTAACTCCCTCAATCTTTCAATCTCAGCTGCTTGTGATGAACTTTGCTCTTGCAGCTGGAGGATCTAAGCTGTCTTAGCCTTATCATTGGCTAGCAGCTGGAGCACCATGCTGTTGAGAGCTGCAAGTTGCTCAACCACCGAGACAGGTGGTAGAACTGAGCTCGAAGGGGAAAATGAGGTTTGGGTTTGGTGAGTTGTGGTTGTAGTGGTGGCTGTGGTGTAGATGGGAGGAGATGGGATGGCTGTAGTGGGGGGTACAGTGGTGGTGGTGGGGGAAGATATGGAAGTTTGAAGTGGAGGTATAGTAGTGGTGGTGGGTTGAGATGTGGTGGATGTGGTGGCTGTGGTGATTGGTGTAGAGACGGAGGTGGTGAATCTAAGCCTCTTGCCCTTCTTACCATGCGGTCTGGCCATGGTTTTCTTCCTCTTCCCTGTAGATACCGGGGCAGCAGTCTATGTACTGGGTGCATCAGGGGAATATGCGGGATCTAATTCTGTTTGTGTATCCCCCGATGTCCCAGTCTGCCCTCCAACAGTCCTCAACCCCTTTTCAGTGGCAACCACCTTGCTGCCTTCCCTTCGGGTCAAGCCCTCTTCCTCACTCTCGTCCTCGTCGTCATCAGGTGGACAGAAGTGAGGTACAAACCCAGCAGTAGTAGTGTCAGTGTGAGGAGGTGGCTGGGTTGTATGTGTGGAGGTGCTCCCAGATGTAACCGGCCGAGCATCGCCATCATGGCTGTCATCATCATCAGAATCATCTGATGGAATAGCAATCACCTCAGTATCAGAATCACTATCCTCATGACGCCACCTGCGTCTTCCTGGGGCTACATAATCAGCCCGGGCCAGATGCCCAATCAGTCTCTTTATTGCAGGTTTCACTTGCTTTCCTCTGTACACCTTCATCCTTCCCAAGGTGGTGTCATCCATGATCTCAAGAGGTACAGCATCGCTCTTGTCCTTTGGGAGGTCTGGCAGCTTCTCATTGAAGATAAGCTGTAAGAATCTGGGGTACATACAAAACCCCTCCTTCCCCTTAGCTTCGAGATTCTCTATCAGGTATGTAAATATCATGTTGGAGAAGCTGAAAGGGTGGTTGAGGACCAATGCAACATACGCATTCTGAATTTGGTCCGATAAGTCATCGAAACCACCCCTCCGCGAAGCAATGCACTTCAGGATGACGTGCGCCAAGTACTTGTACGGGGACTCAGGTTGCTCTTGTTTAGCACACCTGAAGTGATATCCCCACAGTACCCTATCCTCAAGAAGCATCCACGTACAGTAAGCGGGTGGATCCTGAGTGGGTGAGTCTCATCATCATCAAATCCTAAGACTCTCCCGATGTCAGCAGCACGTATCTCAATCTCCCTACCGAAGATAGAACTTCGTATGCAGTAGGGCTCAATTGATCTGTCCACTGTAGCACCTTCCCAAAATGCCTGATGTACTGGGGCTACATAATCAGCTGGGCCAGATGCCCAATCAGTCTCTTTATTGCAGGTTTCACTTGCTTTCCTCTGTACACCTTCATCCTTCCCAAGGTGGTGTCATCCATGATCTCAAGAGGTACAGCATCGCTCTTGTCCTTTGGGAGGTCTGGCAGCTTCTCATTGAAGATAAGCTGTAAGAATCTGGGGTACATACAAAACCCTCCTTCCCCTTAGCTTCGAGATTCTCTATCAGGTATGTAAATATCATGTTGGAGAAGCTGAAAGGGTGGTTGAGGACCAATGCAACATACGCATTCTGAATTTGGTCCGATAAGTCATCGAAATCACCCCTCCGCGAAGCAATGCACTTCAGGATGACGTGCGCCAAGTACTTGTACGGGGGACTCAGGTTGCTCTTGTTTAGCACACCTGAAGTGATATCCCCACAGTACCCTATCCTCAAGAAGCATCCACGTACAGTAAGCGGGTGGATCCTGAGTGGGTGAGTCTCATCATCATCAAATCCTAAGACTCTCCCGATGTTAGCAGCACGTATCTCAATCTCCCTACCGAAGATAGAACTTCGTATGCAGTAGGGCTCAATTGCTCTATCCACTGTAGCACCTTCCCAAAATGCCTGATGTACTGGGGCTACATAATCAGCCCGGGCCAGATGCCCAATCAGTCTCTTTATTGCAGGTTTCACTTGCTTTCCTCTGTACACCTTCATCCTTCCCAAGGTGGTGTCATCCATGATCTCAAGAGGTACATCATCGCTCTTGTCCTTTGGGAGGTCTGGCAGCTTCTCATTGAAGATAAGCTGTAAGAATCTGGGGTACATACAAAACCCCTCCTTCCCCTTAGCTTCGAGATTCTCTATCAGGTATGTAAATATCATGTTGGAGAAGCTGAAAGGGTGGTTGAGGACCAATGCAACATACGCATTCTGAATTTGGTCCGATAAGTCATCGAAACCACCCCTCCGCGAAGTCTCTTCCATTCCTTGAGGTGGAATCCAAGTTAGCACAGATGTTGTGCTTTGGATTTATAGTCCACCTGTTAGCCATATTCCTGTAACACATAGCAAACACATGTTATAAACGTGTAAAACAGAGTTTGACTAAATCAAAAATCAGTGTAGTTCAATCATGCGATTGAACTAACCGAATGGGTTCAGTCGGTTGGACATATATGCGACTGAACTTCAATCTGGTTGATCATGTATGCGACCGACTTTCATTCGGATGATGAGTCATGCGATTAAGTTGACTAGTGAGTCTGAACCTGCGATTGATTCAATCGACCGAATGAACCCATTCGCATGTTTCATTCGGTCGACTGGATGAATCTTCCCTTTCAATCGTGTGAATCAGATTCATTCTGGAGTCCAGTCGTATGACACAATCAACCCATTCGAATTCTTCATTCGTATGATTGAGTGAGTCGCCTCGTTCAATCGTGCGATTGAAGTTCATCAGGGAGACCAGTCGCATCGCAGAAAACTGTTCCATTTCAAACTGATATTTATCATTTTTACGAATTAGACATTAAGATCAGGCTTGTTAGACTCGCAATCATGTACTTAGACTGCTTAAATCATTTTTTTTAACATTTAAGTGTTTAAGGCAGTCTATTGGTTGATTTGTTACGGTTCAACTTTTAGGGCAAATGCGGACAGATTTCACATCAGATTTGACGTTTTTGATTCATCTTTGTGTCGCATATTACCTGTGCAACAAATACAAATGGTCAGAATGAGTATATCACAAGTATTAAAGATCAAATGAAAATTTGGCAGAGTATCGGTGCGAATCGGGAATATTAGGGCGAATGATGTCTGCGATCGACTAAGGGGGCTATTTATAGCCAGACTCAGTTCAATCGGCCGACTGGACTCATTCGCCTTTCTCATTCGGCCGAATCAAAATCAAGAGATACGATCGAGTCTAATCGCGTGATTCATTCGTGCGATTGAATCTGGATCGTACGATTCGCTCAATCGACCAGTTTCATTCGATCAACTCACCTCCATTCGCACGTTTGATCTAATCGGTCACTTTCAATAGTTCGATTGGGCTCATTCGCATGGTCCAATCTTACAATTGAGTTCAATCGTATAGCCCATTCGTATAAGTACACCCATGATGAAGGAGTGCGACTGGGCTATACTTGTGCCATATTAATTATTTCGTTTGCTGACACATAGTCTTCCTTAAACAGTTGATAAAACATTATTTGCATTTGATCATCTCAGACATGATCCATTTAACCACCCGATCACCTCAGACGTGATCCATTTATCCACCCGATCACCTCAGACGTGATCCTTTTAACCTTTCAGAAACAATCTGTTTAGATAAACATTAAGCTCATTTTGTGACATTTAGCAGATAACAGTATACACAGTCCGACATTACTCATTATACTAAGAAATAAATAAAATTTAAACTACGAATGAAAAATGAAAATCTTTTTGTGATTTTTGTTAGGGCTGGTTTGTGTAGCCTATAAGTTTTGACATTATATCAGGAACATGCTCATTTGGAATCAGACAAGCATATACACCATTACTTGGAACATTATGAGTTGATTTCATTTTTCATGATTACATATCGCAGTTTGTTCTGATCTAAGACTTCCAAGTACTAACTGGGAATCATGTTTGATATGACACGTAACACACTTTGATCATCAACTTTAGTCGGTGCTTTCAAAACGATTGTTAGTATACTTGTCCACTTTAAATTCATACACAGACTTTTGACTTACATTGGTAATGTATTACGTTATATTATTTCAAACAACATTTGTGTATCCCACACTTATATGGTAATCAGCATTCCTTAAAGAACTTTTGAGCGGTCTTTAGGTATTTTTGCAAGAAGAGACTATTCTTAGATCTTTCAAAGAGAAGCCAATCCTCAGGTCAGTGCCATCGCACAGCAGAGAGGCGGCAAACAACAATGAAGTCTAGAATATATAGGTTATGCTTATCCTCAGGTCAGTGCCATCGCACAGCAGAGAGGCACACAACCTTTCTCCTTGTTAGAGCATTTCATATTTTCTTTTGCACATAGCGCACCAACAACCTAAGTTATCAGCTATTCATTTTTTCGTGCTTTTGCTCTTTTGTGGTCATTTGCACACCTTTGGTGGCATTTATTTGCTCGTTATCCCTTATCGGAAGAACTGATTGTGTTAACCAGTGATAAGATGGGAACCTACAGTTGATTGAACCTTTTAGTTTAGATTAAGTTTACCAATGAAATCTACTTGTCTATAATGTTGAATCTACTGACACATCATATGATGAACTAGCACCTCCCTAGATCAACTTTCTCCGTGTAATTACAGTAACAATCAAACGTACTATCATTTTCCTATTTTGTTACACTTAGTCTTCTCTGATGTTTTACATTTTCAGTAAATTAATTAACATATTTGATTTCAAACTCATTTTGATGTTCCAAATAACTCGATGCCTGTGTACTATCATCTTTCATTTAGTCGAGTCACATTTCCTGTTTTGTTGTCTTTGCCTTTTTAGCTTTACTCACCTTCCCCCATTTTTTTTTTAAGTAAATGCATACTGAAATAAATCTCCCCCTAAAATTCTAAAACAAAAAATCTTTTTATGTTTTTGGATTTTATACGAAATGGGAATTAAAATTAAAATAAAAATGAAGGAAAAAGAAAATAAACGAATAGACACGAGTCGGACTATGTATCTGCTTCTTCAGCAATCACATCACTTTTCTTTTTAACGCCGTTGACCTCTAGTAGATATAAAAATCTTGGTTTATCAAACGGTTTGGTGTAAAGGTCAGCGCGCTAAAAATCCGTGTTAATTTTAATCACATCAATTAATTGTTTTTCATAGCAATCGCGTATGAAATGATATTTAATCCCGATGTGTTTTGTTTTTGGGTGTTGAACAGGATTTTTAGTGACGGCTATGGCAGCAGAATTATCAACATAAATAGGAGTGTTAGAAAATTTCAAACCGTAGTCACGCATTTGCTGTTGAATCCAGATGATCTGAGAGCAGCAACTCGCAGCAGCAACATATTCAGCTTCAGAGGTTGATAGAGCAACCGAGGTCTGCTTTTTGCATTGCCACATGACTAACCGTCTTCCAAAGAACTGACACCCTGCAGATGTAGACTTGAAATTCATCTTGTAGCCACCATAATCTGAATCGCTGTACGCAGTAAGCTCGAAGTCATCATCATGAGAATACCACAATCCCAGTGTTGGAGTACCCTTCAGATAACGAAAAATCCTTTTCACCCCAATCAAGTGATTCACTTTTGGCTTCGCTTGATATCTAGAACATAAACATGTGGCATACATGATATCTGGACGCGAGGCAGTAAGATACATGAGAGATCCGATCATCCCGCGATACATAGTGGCATCCACCAAATCCCCATTCTCATCAGGAGCCACATCATGATTTGTGGCAAGAGGGGTACCGGCAGCAGATGCATTTTCCATGTCAAAGCGACTTAGAATATCGCCGACATACTTGGACTGATGTAAGAAAATGCCGGTTGATGTTTGATCCACCTGTAATCCTAGAAAGAACTTCATTTCTCCTATTGCACTCATTTCAAACTCTGCCTTCATCACAGATTCGAAATCTTTGCACAAAGCTTCATTTCTAGATCCAAAGACGATGTCATCCACATATATCTGCACCATAAGCAAGTCACCATCCTTTTCTTTGATGAACAATGTACATTCAATTACACCCCTACGAAAACAATGCTTCAGCAGATGGGTGGAGAGCTTTTCATACCAAGCTCGAGGAGCCTGATGTAGCTCGTACAGAGCCTTGTCTAACTTGTAGACTCTGTCCCGATGATAAGGATCTTCGAATCCTTCGGGTTGACTGACATATACTTCTTCACGGATTTCCCCATGCAAGAATGCACTCTTAACATCTAGTTGATAAACTTTGATCTTCATGTAAGAGGCATTGGCTAGAAAGATACGTATAGCTTCCATTCTAGCTACGGGAGCAAAGACTTCATTGTAGTCGATTCCTTCGACTTGCCTGAAGCCTTGAACGACCAACCGTGCCTTGTTTCTGATAACAATACCCTGGTCATCCTTCTTGCACTTTAGTACCCATTTAGTACCAATTACCTTGACTCCTTTTGGTCTGTCAACTAGAGTCCAGACTCCAAGTTTCTTGAACTGGAGTAGCTCTTCTTGCATGGCATTGACCCAGGCCTCATCTTTCAGGGCATCACAGACATATTTAGGCTCGATTTGTGAAACAAAACATGAGAAAGCCCCGTCATTGATATAACCCTTCTCCATGACAGCAGCATAATCAGCAGAATACAGCTGATTTCTTGTCTACACACCGGATTGAATGTCCCCAATGATAGACGTGGGGGGATGATTCACACTGATTCTAGTCATTGGTGTGGTAGGAACCACAACCTCAGAATCCAGATTGGTGACTACTGGTTCAGTATCCGGATTTCCCACAGCTGGTTCAGTAGCTGATGACTCACTTTGTTGATTAGCTGTAGGCTCAGGGTTAGAATCAGCTGCTTCTTCATCATCTGATGAATCATCACTCTCTTCATGAGCAGGAGTTGAGGAACTTGAGGCACTATCAGTAGGTGTGATGTTGCTTGAATCCAGATTCGGTGAGTTAAGAACATCATACATCATCTGGGTAGCAACCTCATCCTCTGAATCAAATAGTGGAAGATTGAAGGATTTGAAAAAGCCATCATAATCGAAGAATGATGATGGACCTTTTCCAGCAGGAGGGGTGATGTATCTCTGAACATCCACGTTGCACCACACCTCTACCTGACTTGTCGAGTTATTGTAAACTCGTTTGTTGGGATGCTGTATCCTAAGAATATTCCTTGATCAGCTTTCTCGCTGAACTTGCCATCCTGAGTCTTCTTCAGCAATGTACATGGAGCTCCAAATGGTTCTAGATACTCCAAATTTGGCTTTCTCTTCTGAAGTAGCTCATAACAAGTCTTGCCATGCCTTTTGACTACTAATACACGATTAAGCGTGTAGCAGGCATTTGCAATCGCCGTATTCCAGAACTGAACTGGGAGCTTTGAATCAGCTAACATGGTTCGCGCAGTCTCAATTAAGCTCCGATTCTTTCGTTCTGCAACTCCATTCATCTGTGTCGTGTATGCGGAAGAGAACTGATGAACAATTCCTTTTCCTTGCAGAAAGCATCCATCCACTGATTTTTGAACTCTGTGCCATTGTCAGAACGGATCTTCCTCACCTTCAGCTTGTAGAGTGACTCCAAAGTCATGACGATCACCTTGAATGATTCAAATGTTTCTGATTTAGCTTTCAGAAACATCACCCAGGTGAATCTTGAGTAGTCATCTGTGACTACAAAGCAGTACCAGTCCCCTGCTATACTCTTTGTGTTGACTGGACCAAAAGATCCATGTGTAGCAACTCCAGGGGCATCTCAATTGAGTTGACGTGCTTGGTCTTGTGAGATTTCCTGGTCAGCTTTCCCTTCTTGCATGAGACACAAAAGTCAATAAGTTGGAAGTTCTTGACTGTAACTCCTTCAACTAGATTGTTGTGAACCAGATGGTTCATCTTCCTGTGATTGATGTGTCCCATCCTTCTGTGCCATGAGATGGATTCCTTCTCTGTCGCTTTTGATAGAAAACATTGAGCTGTAGACTCAGAGGTAGAAGCATTAGACATATCCAATACATATAAATCATTGTACCTGGATGCAGACATCAAAACCTGCTTCTCTGGAATCTCCATCTCCTTTTTCAGTATGTAACATTTTCGGTTGTCAAACATAACTTTGAAGCCCTTGTCACATATCTGAGACACTGAAAATAAATTGTTTTCTAGTTGTTGAACAAAATTTACTTTATCAAACTTTACCTTCTCATTACCTACTTTGCCCTAAGCGGTAATGTAACCTCCTTTATTACCAGCAAATGAAACGTGTCCCCCTTTAATTTGTTTGACATTGAAAAGAAGAGACTTGTTTCCCGTCATGTGCCTGGAAGCTCCGCTATCTACGATCCATGTATTTGTAGACGCACTATAGCGGACACCCTGCACATATGAGAAAATCATCAGTTAAGGAGGGGGACCCAAGCCTTGACTGGCTTGGGTTTCCCAGAGGAATCAACCATCATGAATTCAACCCACTGTCCTTTATCAGTGGGTGGAATCTCAACTTTCAGATTATCCTTGCTTTCAGACACACCAGCTGTCTTGGCTTTCCATAAACCATCCTTGTGAAACGATTGTTTGTGGTAAACCTTAGACTGATTTACAGTTTGAGCATATGGTTTAGATTCAGAAACAGGTTTTACCTCTGGCATCACGGACTTGTCAGATACTTGTCTGTTTTGCCTTTGGCGAGGTGGAGACGAAAAAGACCTAGAAGGTGTTTTAGACCTAATAGGGGTTTTCGATCTAACTGGAGTCTTAGAACGCTGTTTTGAATCTATTTTGACTTTGTCGTGTAGCTCAATCTTAGTTCTTGGTGTCTGATAGCGAGGACAGTTAGTCGAAATATGACCGCGCTGACCACAAGTATAGCAGGATCTCCATTCGTCAGGGCTAGGAGATCTCTTGTGGGGCGGTGAATAAACCTCAGGAATGGGCCTTTTGGTCTCAGTCTTTGGACATTTACCCTCTTTAACAAACTTAACTTGTTTAATGTTTTGATTAATTTGTCTTGGAGGTTTAATATTATCCCTTTTAACTGATTTAACTTGAGTGGCTTTAGATATCTTGGTTTGTGTTATATTTGATTTTGACTCCAAACCAAGAGATGTTTGAACATTTGCTTCCACCCGTTTCTCAGCATTTACCTTGCTTGATGCTAAGGTTTTCTGATCATCATCTGGAGAAGCAGGCTTCACTGCTGTGTCCGGATCACTAACCAGAGGAGTTGTCACCACATGATCCTTAATTGGGTTGTTATTAATTGGACGTTGTTTTGTGTTCAAAAGGATCTCATGTGGTGGTGGAACTACCTTGTAACCCAATCCCTCCCCATTGTTGCGTTCTTTAAACAAGTTTTTCAAAATGTGCGAAGAACTCGCTAAACTATGTAGTTTTTGTGTCAAAGACTCATTTTCTACTTGTAAAACAGCTTTGTCCTTTTTAGTCTCCTCAATGGTCTTTAAGTAGTATTTAATGTCATTTTCTTGGTTAAAGACAACAACTTCAGTTTCCTTTAGTTGCTTCTGCAATGCATCTAACTTCTCCTTATAACTGCTCTCATTTTGTTTTAAGACACGATTAGCTTCTGAGCATAGTTTTAAGTCATTTACTAAGTTATCGTTGTGGTCTAACAACCTAGCAAATTTTAGATCAATGCTTTCCCTAAATTTATCACATTCAACACAAGCATGTTTATCAAATAATTCATCTTTAGATTGTACCTGTGTAGATGTCGACGTGCCAGCCATGAAAGCATTCTGAGACGTAGGTTGAGCTTCAGATTCTGAATTCAACTCATTCTGGACAATTTCATCAACAACATCAAACGTCTCTTCCAAATCAGCAGTATCAACCTCAGCTGAGCTTTCCCCTTCACTTGCTGAGTCTTCGTTCAAATCCTCACAGACGCTATGTTAGCTTCATCAGACACAAATCGAAAGGACCAGTCTTGTCCTTCATCTCCTTGTGCTACCATAGCTTTAGAATCACTCCCCATGGATGATGGTTTCTTGTCTTTATCTTGCCTATTGAACGAGGAAAATGGATTCCCGTTCCCAGTCTTCTTAGGCTTCGAACACTCTCTTTTAAAGTGGCCCTTTTCTCCACAATTGAAGCACGTGACTTTAGACTTGTCAAAACCAAAGGTTGTATCTTTAGTAGCCACGAGATTTTGCCCTGTTTTCTTCACAAATTTCTTGGCTCTTCGGACAGCACTTGCAAGAGCCCACGTAATATCCATTCTTTCCAGCTCATTCTCATCTACTTGCTCATAATCTTCATCAGCAAGGTGGCAATTTCCAATCTTGCCCGCCACCAAACCATCATAAGAATGCACAACAGCAGCAAGTAAATCCATGTGCTCTTTAGCAACCTCCACCGTTACTTTTCCCAGATTATCTGTCATCAACTTTGCAGACTGAGTAACAGTGGGACTTTGAATAACTCCAGATGCACCATGAGACTCATTTGCAGATGATGAGCCTTGTTCAGCAGTTGGAGATGCATTGGACACGAAGGCTGTTTGCAGAGGTGCACCAGATGACTTTGCAGCAGGGGTGGAGGTAGGAGTGACATTGTAGAGTGAGGGATCTTGAGCATAAGAACCCTTCTTTGCCTTGTACTTGTGGCGTACTTCTTCCTCTTTCAGTTTTAGAATGAAGTCATTTATATCCAAGGTTTCTATAACTGAGTTGAATCGCAGAGTGGAAATGAATGAATCCCACTTTTCAGGTAGACCATCTGCCAAGCTTGAAACTTTGTCTTCCATTGACGTCTTAATACCATGAGTGTGAAGTTCACTCATTAGATGATAGAAACGATCGATGATTTCATCCAAGCTTTCATTCCCAATTGCTGAGAAGTTATCAAACTCCTTCTTCAACGCTTTACCTTTCAGTGCCTTTAAATTAGCATTCCCATCATACCTCTTCTCAAGAACTTCCATCAGTTTTTTACTTTGCTTGTGCTCTGAGTATTGGTGAAAGATGGGCTTGGGAATGGACTGAGTCAAAATAGCATAGGCCTTCTTCTCTGCATTGTAGGCAACTTTCTGTGTATCGGAGAGTCCACTCAAAGTCAAAGGAACACCATCAGCCCCCACGGGTATTTTATAACCAACCTCAATAGAGTTCCATAAGTTAGTATCCACCCCATTAAGATAAATTTTAAAACGTTGTCTCCATTGTGGAAAGTCCTCTATAGTCAATAGTTTAGGTGGCTTGTTATGGTTCCCTATCTCATTCTCCAGTAACAACAAGTTCTGTATCCTCGAATCCTTTCCAGCTGACATGGTATAATTTTCTGAGTCCATTCTTTTATTAATTTAACTTGTGAATTAAAACTGCTAATACGAATGGGCTGTATGACTGGGATACGATTGAACACTAGCTGTATGCGATTGGACTCAAACGTACGATTGAGCAGGCGACTGAGATACTTAGGTGACTGAACAGACCGAACGACTCAGCTGGGCGACTGGAGTTGGCGATTGACTCAATCGGGCGATTGGCTGAACGACTGACTCAATCGGGTGAATGGACTGGCGACTGACTCAAACGTACGAAAGACCTGGGCGAATGGGTTCAGTCGTACGATTGAGATAATCGTACGACTGGGTCGGCTGTAAACACGATTTTTGAACACTTTGACCTAGAACGCAAGTATTTGCACCATAGACGGCTGAAACACGAAAAATACTGATTTTTCAGAACACCCACACGTAAAGACTCGATTTTTAGCAAAAAGATTGGATCTTTTCGCGTAAAAACATAGACTTTTTCACAAAAACGATTGAATCAACGAAGAATCAAGAGCCAAAGCTCTGATACCACTTGTTAGGACCGTGTACGTACGGAGTACTAACTGATTGTAAGTTAAACCAGATCAAATAGTGCGGAATCCTATTTGATTGGCGATCCAATCAGTGAAAACATAATCCGGATCAATACTAACGATTAGAAAACGTTAAGAATTGATTAGCAATGACCAGGAACGTTCTGTGAAGTTGGAATGGACGAACAGGGTGCTCTGGGTCGACTAGGGTTATGAAAATTTGAAGTGTTCCGTTTTTCCACGAATTAAGTGGTATTTATAGGTTACAGATCTCATTCGTGCGACTGAGCCTTGCGACTGGCTCAGTCGTACGATTGAGTAATACGATTGATTCATTCGAACGCTTGAGTCAGTCTTATGACTCAAACGGGCGATTGACTCAATCTCCTAGTTCAACCGTGCGATTGAACCATTCGTATGGTTCAGTCGTGCGACTGAAAAAGATTCTTAGTCAAACATATTCTTGAACCTTTAACGATTCAGAACTGTGTCTCACAACTGTAAACCTATATAACATGGTCATATTATGCGTGTAACAACTAATAATATAATTAGATACAACATTATATAATCAACAACCATATAAAGAAGAGATTCTCATTAGATTGATTGAACATTATAGATGTATTACAAGATAGAAGTCTATTACATTTGAGCTCACTAGACTAGGACTGGGGACATATGTACCAACAGCATTCTCCATGTCGAACCAGCTAAGGATATCTCCAACATATTTGGTCTGATGCAGGAAGATTCCATTTGGTTTCTGATCTACCTGTAAACCAAGAAAGAACTTTATCTCTCCCATGGCACTCATTTCAAACTCATCTTTCATCACCGATTCGAATTATTTACATAATGCTTCGTTTTTGGAACCGAAGAATATGTCATCCACGTATATCTGTACTAGTAGTAAATCACCATATTTTTCCTTTGTGAACAACGTGCAGTCAATTACACCTCTACGAAAGCCATGTTTCAGCAGATGAGTGGAGAGTTTCTCATACCAGGTCGAGGGGCTTGATGGAGCCCATACAACGCCTTGTCTAGTTTAAAAACTCTATCCCGATGATAAGGATCCTCGAATCCTTTGGGTTGACTGAGGTAAACAATTTCATGGATCTCACCATGAATAAATGCACTTTTCACATCCAATTGGTATACTTTGATCTGCATAAAGTATGCATAGGCTAGGAAGATTCTAATTGCTTCCATCCTGGCCACTGGTGCAAACACTTCATTGTAGTCAACTTCTTTGACTTGCCTGAACCCTTGAACAACTAGGCTAGCCTTGTTTCTGATTATGACTCCTTGGTCATCCTTCTATCACCGAAGAACCCACTTAGTGCCAATCACTTTTGCACCTGTTGGTCTATCGACAAATGTCCAGACACCTGACTTCTTAAACTGTGGGAGTTCTTCTTGGATGGCACCTACCCATGCCTCATCCTTTAAGTCCTTGCTTACATACTTTGGCTCAACTTGAGACATAATACATCAATATGCCCCATCATGTACTACCCCTTTTCCATGACCGCAACATAGTCAACTGAGTATAGCTGATTTCTTGTCTGAACTCCTGAGAGAATACTCCCGATGATGTTGTCCAGGGGATGATTCATATTAATTCTAGTTCCGGGAGTTGTGGGAACTGCTAATTTATCATCCAGGTTTTGAATCACAGGTACAGTTTCTATGGTTCTTGAAGGACTCGGTTCAGAAGTTCCACGTAGTTCATGATCAGCTGCAGGTGTACCTTCAGCAGTGGGTACCTGTTCCTCCTAGTTCACATTTGCAGTTTCAACTTCTTCATAATCAGAGGAATTACTTATCGCTAGTTCTCCCTTGAAGAGCTAGTAGTACCTTCTAATAGAGCCAAGGATGTCGAGTCTCGAGTAGGAGTGTTCAGAACATCGTACATCATTTGAGTGGCCAACATATCATCAGAATGGGAAGAAGGTAGATTAAAGGATTTAAAAAATCCATCATAGTCGAAGAAAAAGGAAGGTCCTTTTCTCGTAGGGGGTAGTGTATCTTTGTACATCAACATTGCACCACACTTCTACCTGACCATTTGATTTATTATAAACTATTTTGTCTGGTATACTGCAGCCAAAGAAGATACCTTCTTCTGCCTTCTCGCAGAACTTCCCAGTCTGATTTTTCTTTAACAGGATGCTGGGTGCGCCAAAAGGTTCAAGATACTCCAAGTTGGGTTTATGTTATTGGAGCAGCTCATAACAAGTTTTTCCATGACGTTTAACTACTAAGACTCGATTTAGTGTATAGCACGCATTAGCCACTGACTCGTTCCAGAATTAAACCGGTAGTTTTGAGTCAGCTAGCATTGTCCTTGCTGTTTTGATCAAGCTCCTATTCTTCCGTTCAGCAACTCCATTCAGTTGTGGAGTGTAGGCAGAAGAGAATTGATGAATAATCCCTTCTCACGACAGAATGCCTCCATCCACTGATTCTTGAATTCTGTCCTGTTGTCTGAACGTATTTTCCTTACTTTCAGCTTGTAGATTGACTCCAATGTGGTAACAAGATGTTTTAATGATTCAAATGTCTCTGACTTCGCTTTCAGAAACATCACCCAAGAGAATCTTGAGTAATCATCCGTCACCATAAAGTAGTACCAATCACCAGCAATGCTCTTTGTGCTGATATGGCCAAACAAATCCATATGTATAAGCTCAAGAGGAATCTCGATAGAATGAACTTTCTTTTATTTGTGAGGCTTCTTTGTCTGTTTCCCTTTCTTGCATGCTATGCAAAAGTCTGGAAGCTAGAAGTTCTTGACAGTAACTCCATCCACCAGATCATTCTGAACCAGATAATTCATCTTTCTGGGATTAATGTGTCCCACACTCCTGTTCCAGGAAACTGAATCCCTCTCAGTTTCTTTTAAAAGGAAGCACTGAGAAGTAGACTCAGTTGTGGAGGCTTTTGCAAGGTCCAAGACATACAGGTCATTATATCTTGGGGCCGACATTAGAACTTGTTCCTCCGGGATAACATACTCTTTCTTAAGTACGTAACACTTCTTATTGTCAAATACCACCTTAAATCCCTTATCAAAAATTTGGGAGACAGAAAGCAAGTTGTTTTGCAAGTGCTGAACGTAGTTTACCTTGTCAAATTTTACCTTCTCGTTTCCCACTTCTCCTTGTGCAGTGATATAACCTCCTTTGTTTCCTGCGAAAGATACATGTCTCCCTTTAATTTGCTTGACGTTGAAAAGGAGAGACGAATTCTCGGTCATGTGCCTGGAAGCCCCACTATCAATAATCCAGGTATTAGTGATAGCGCTGTAGCGGACAACCTGCACAAAGAATGGAAATTATTAGTTCAGGTTAGGGACCCAAGCCTTTATAGGCTTGGGTTTCCCAAAGATATCAGATATCATGAACTCAACCCACTGACCTTCAGAGGACGAGGACACATCTTTCTTCTTATTGTCCTCACTGTCAGAGACGTTACTTGATTTTTCTTTCCATAAACCAGTTTTGTGTAAGACCTGTTTGTGGTAAACTGACGACTGACTTATGGTATGAACTTTTAGTTCACTAATAGTCCTAGGTTTAGCCTTAGGCAACACAGCTTCGCTTTGAGCTTGTCTGTGTTGACTTTGGTATCTTGGAGCAGTATTAGATCTATTTTGAAAAATCTTGGTTTTTTATCAAAAAGTTCAATCTTTCTTTTATGTGTCTAATAATGAGGACAATTTAGAGAAATATGTCCTTGTTTTCCACAATTATAGCAGGATCTCCCTTCGATAGGTGGGGGAGAACTTTTATGAGGGGTTAGGTATGATCGGGAGCTGGTCTGTTTCTCATCATTCTTAGATGCTTCACCTTCTTTAACAAACTTAATTGTTTTGACATTTTGAACACATTTTTCTTTCTTTTTATCAGGATTTTGATGATTTACACGTTTAGGATTTGTTGGTTTAGAATTTTTAGGTTCTGACATAGATGTTTGTGAACCCGACCCAGCACTATCCTTTTCAACATTAACGCACAAATCCTCTTTATGCACCTTGTATTTCAATCTTGAAGTAGTAGCCTTCTGTTCAGTGACAGACTGCACAGGTTTACCTGTGAACTCTGGATCACTGACCAGAGGAGTAGTCACCACATGATCCTTAACTAGGTTATTATTTATTGGTTTACATTTAGTATTTAAAAGGATTGCATGTGGTGGTAGTACTAATTTACATCCCAGACCTTCACCTGTATTACGTTCTTTCACTATGAAATTCTGAACTATGTGAGAGGAACTTACTAAACTATGCAGTTTTTGATTTAATGATTCAACTTCAACTTGCAATACTGATTTTTCGTTTTTAGTTTCCTCTAATGAATTTAGATAGAACTTAATGTCATTTGATTGATTTAGGGCAACAACCTCGGTTTCCCTTAGTTGTTTCCCTAGCAGTTCTATCTTTTCTTTAAAACTGCACTCATTTTGTTTTAAAACACGGTTTGCTTCAGTGCATAGTTTTAAATCATTTACCAGATTATCATTGTGTTCTAATAACCTAGCAAATTTTAATTCAATGCTTTCTCCAAAATTTATCACATTCAGCACAAACATGTTTATCAAATAATTCATCTTTAGAGTATACCTGTGCCGAACTAGATTAATCGGCCATAAATGCAGAGTTAGACTCTTCAATAACTGGAGATTCTGTGTTTGCAGCATTTAACTCCTCCTTAACAAGATGATCTACCACATCCATACTTCAATATCTGAACGTGCATGCTCAGCTATGATGTCTCCCTCGCTTGCAGATCCATCATCCAAATCGTCAACTTGTGCTATATTTGATTCTCCCTCAGATACGAATCTGAAGGACCAGTCTTGTCCTTCATTGCCTTGAGCGACCATAGCTTTTTACTCTTTGCTTAATGATGCCCCAATCTTCTCTTTGTCCTGACGGTTGAACGAAGGAAAAGGGTTGCCATTACCAGTCTTCTTCGGCTTTACGCATTCACGTTCAAAGTGCCCCTTTTCACCACAGTTGAAGCAAGTGACCTTGTTTTTTATCAAACCCAAACATAGTGTCTTTAGTAGCAACCAATTTCTGCCCCGTCTTCTTAACAAACTTTTTGGCACTCCTAACTACACTAGCCAAAGCCCACATAATATCCATACGCTCCAACTCAGTCTTATCCACCTACTCGTAGTCCTCGTCAGCGAGATGACAATTTCCAATCTTCCCAGCGACTAACCCATCATAAGACTGAACAACTGCTTCTAGAAGATCCATGTGGTCTTTGGCAACTTCCATAGTGACATTTCCGAGATTCTCGGTCTTCAGCTTGGTAGGGTTGGAATCAAGAACTATGTATTAGGTTCCAGATGAACCTGACGCTTTGCTTCCCGAGGAACTGCTTTGGGAAGGAGCAGATGAATTAGATACAAATTCCGTTTGTAGCAGTGCCCCTGATGAAGCTAGAGTAGGAACAGAGTTGTGCAGTGAAGGATTCTGAGCATAGGATCCTTTCTTAGACTTGTATTTCAGTCGTAGTTCTTCCTCCCTCAACTTCAAAATGAAATCATTTATGTCTAACATTGCAAGAGTGTCATTCTGTCTCAGATTAGACACAAAGGGATCCCATTTGTCTGGCAGACCATCAGCAAAACTTGAAAATTTGTCTTCCATAGATGTGGTCACACCATGAGTATGCAGTTCACTCATCAAATGATAAAATCGATCAATGATATCATCTAAGCTCTCATTTCCAATTATGAGAAATTATCGAATTCCTTTTTGATAGCTTTAGCCTTTAGCGCCTTCAAGGTTGCATTACCATCACATCTCTTTTCTAAAGCCTCCCATAGCTTCTTCGACTGCTTGTTTTTAGAGAATTGATGGAATATATCCTTAGATATCGACTGAGTCAACAATGCATATGCTTTCTTTTCAGTGTTATGTAGAACCTTATGAGCTTCATTCATACCCCAAATTCAACTTCACCCATTTGCATTGACTGGTACAGTATAACCAGTCTCTATAGATGTCCAAAGATTAGTGTCAACACTATTCAAGTAGATCTCAAACCGGTGTTTCCACAATCGGTACTCATCCAACGTCAACAACTTTGGCAGTTTGTTATGATTCCTTATCTCATTTTCTAGAAGAAGAAGATTCTGGATACGCGAGTCTTTTCCGGCAGTGAACGTGGCAAACTGGTCTTCCACTGCTTAAAACTTGACAAACTTGAGACAGGACAAATTCACTGGTACGATTGAGCAAGGCGATTGGGTCAATCGTGCGATAGAAGGATGTGAATAAATTCAAGCGTGCGATTGGATTCAGTCGTGCGAATGAAGAGGACGATGGAGGTCAACTGAATGGAATAGCTTAATGGTGCGAATGAGTTATTCGAATGAGTCCAATCGTGCGATTAGAATATGCGAAAGAGATTCAGTCGTGCGATAGAGCTAATCGTGTGACTGAGGCTGCTGTGGTTGGAAAAGTCAAATTTTGAACACTTTGACACAAAATACGAAATTTTCAGGAACCCTAATCTGCCGTATGATGAAAATTCGAAACTTCAACACTTGCACTCATTAGAAACACGTTTTTGAAGCAAAAAGTGAATCTTTTGAGTAAAAACGTTAATTTTAACACCAAAACTATTTGAATCCACGCAAAATCATGAGCCAAAGCTCTGATACCACTTGTTAGGACCGTTTTCGTACAGAGACTAATGGATTCTGCGTGAGACTAGATCAAATAGCATGGAATTCTATTTGATTGGCTATCCAATCAATGAGAACGAACAACCTGATCGATCTAACGATTAAGCAAACGTGAAGAATGAGTTGGAATAGATCAAGAACGATCTATGAACTTGGATGAACAAACTGGGACGCTCTGGACGGCTAAGGTATGATAGTATTTGAAGTGTTATGTTTTTCCACGAATTATGTGGTATTTATAGGTTTTCTGTATCCATTCATACAACTGAATTGTTAGCATGGTTCAGTCGTGCGACTGACTCATGCGTTTGACTCATACGCACGACTAGAGGTTCACTCGTGCGACTGAATCAATCTTATGTCTCAGTCATACGACTGATCCAGTCTCCTGGTTCAATCGTGTGACTGATCCATAAGTATGGTTCATTCGTGTGTATGGTCCATAAGTATGGTCCATTAGTATGAATAACCACCCGACTAAGTTGAATACATTTATGAAACATTATTGACTCAGAACAATGTACAACAACCTCAAAGCTATATATAATTGTCATACATATGAGTAATACCAATAACAATAAGAATATGATATAAACAAAAACATTTAAACATCAAAAGCATATCATATTTCATTAATCATTTTCATTACATATGTGTAAGAAATGAAAGACATTTATATTGAAGTACATAAATTAGGAACAGTGTATCAACACTTATCTCAAAAAGTCTTATTTATTTGCATCAAGCATAAAATAATATGCTTTTCCCCCCAAAACTCATAATATAAAAACAGGGCTATGAATCTCACCTCAATTCCAGTGAAAACCTATAAAATAATTATAAGTCAGAAATATATTTCTTTAAAATTTTTAGCACCTCAGTTAAAATTCCAAAACAGTAACTACGGTTACTCATATTTTTCAAAAGTTTTATAGCAGCATCATCTAAAAATACTAATAAACAAACAAGAACTTCAACTATTAACTAAATTCAGATAATTTTCTAGAATTAATACAAACTTAATATAAATAGGCAAAAATAGCTACTCTTTTTGTAAAATTCCCAAAATTTTCTAAAAGGATTATTTTGAGGTCTATTTCATCCCATAATTTTCCTGGGTTATAATTCACAATAAATAGTTTACTGTATTTTTTCTAAAATTTCAAAAATTCAAAAAAAATAGTTATATATCTCTAAAAATCATGAAATTTACACATACTATCAAATCTTCATTATCATTATTTATGTGAATTTTTATAAATTATCACACTATTTAGATATTTTTTTGATTTTACTATTACAGATCATATAAAAATATAAATCTCAATCATATAAAGGAATTTAATCATGAAACTTATTCTGGAACTTCTTATATATACAAGGGTTATTATATAATGTTTCTAGATTTTTACAAGTTTCGGTTCTTCCACAAAGTATTTTTCTTATTTTTCCTTAATTAAATCACATAAATTAATTTACTCAATTTTAATATACAAAAATTTACAGATTGATAATACTAGTATTTCTAAACATATTTCTGATTTTATTCCCACAATCACAGTCATTTAAGTATTTAATTCAATTTTAATAAGAATACTAAGACTTTAAAAATTTTATTTGTAATTCTTCTTGTTTAGCCTTTTTGGTTTAAAATCTTTTTTTCTTAGTTCTTTACCCATTTCTTACTCAGTTTTTAAAATGGATAACATGTGTTTATGGGTATTTTTTATGATAGTCATGTATGTGTTTGTTTAGACACATACTTCTTTTAATCACATAATTAAGGCTTTCTAACCTTGTTTGATGAGAAGATGGTGAAGGATGGTTGATAAAACTTCTGAATTCTTGATGTCCTAAGCTTGAGTTAAAGGTTCTGGATCTTTGAAGGTGAATACTTAGATGAATGAGGATGATAGGTGTTTGAATGATGATGGTGTGTGGTGGTGGTGTAAAACCGAAAGAGTTTGAGAGGATGGTGGTGATGGTTGGCTTAGTTGATATTGGAACCAAGAGTGCATCAAGAATGTTGATAATGGAAGTGGTGATGTTGGCGGGTGTTGTAACCATGAGACAAGAGAGAACCGAGAGAAAGGTGGTGTTAGGGTGGTGGTTTTGCGGTTGTGAATAATAAACCGAGGGAGAGAGAGATCGAAAGGTGATGATGGTGGTGGTTGATGGCCACAAACCGAGAGGTTGATGAAGGAGGAGTTGTCATCATTAGTCTAGGCTTAGGGTTATGAGGTGTGGCTTATAGCCTTGGTTAGTAAGCAATTAGGTTGAGAGGTGTCAAGTTCTTGAGTGGGTTTGGTGTTAAGGGTGCTAGGTGGCAAGTTTAGGAGAGTGATTGGTGTCAAGGTGGCGACTAGGTGGCGGATGGGTTGCTAATTACATGATTAATCATTAAGGCAAGATTTAACTAGTGGTTTAGGTTACAAATTGGGTCGTTATCTTTCTAATGAACCGAGATTACATCAATGGTTGTGTTTGTTTTGGTTTTTAGATGTTTAAGGTGTGATTTGTTGTAGTTTTGATTCAAGGTTTCTTGAAGAAACTTTGTTTGATAATTTTTTATTATTTTTTGCTCTTTAACTTACTTCATATATATATATATAAATATATATATATATATATATATATATATATGTGTGTGTGTGTGTGTGTGTGTCACATACATGCACACGTAGATAATGCATGCATGCATAATACACACACACTTTTACTTATATTTAGCTTATATATGCATATAAAATAAATATATCAATATCTATATATATATATATATAATCAATTCATGATAACCTTAAACGTTAATTATCTAGCCTAGAATTTTAGGGTTGTCATAGATATTGACATTATGAGTTCTTAGTCATGTCGTTTGGACTGACCAACGCTCTAGTAGTGTTTACGGATTTTATGAACCAGGTATGTAAACCCCATCTGGATAAGTCTGTAATCGTGTTTATAGACATTATTCTTATGTATTCTCAATTGAAGGAAGACCATGATCAGCATCTACGAGCGATACTCAAATTATTAAAGGAAGAGAAACTTTATGCCAAGTTCTGGAAGTGAGAAAATTGGTTACAAGAAGTGAAGTATTTAGGACACATGGTTAATGAGAAGGGAATCCGCGTTGATCTTGAAAGATTGAAGTGGTTAAAAAGTGGGATACTCCTAAGATGCCTTCAGAGATACGACAATTCCTAGGGTCGACTGGTTACTATCGTCGATTTATTGCAAACTTCTCCAAAATCGCTTAACCGATAATAATGTTAACACAGAAAGATAAGAAGTTTTATTGGGGTCATAAGCAAGAAGAGGCCTTTCAGACGTTGAAGGAAATCTTATTAGAACAATCAAAATAATTACAAACTAGAGTGTTTAATAAAAAAGATTTTTATAAAAAATAACTTTTTAATAAAAAATCATCAAGTGAATATTTGAAAATGAAACTACTTAGATAAGAGAGTTAAAAATAATAATATAATCTATAGTATCTAATATAATAAAGTTCATTTTACACCTGTTATTCTCTTAGCTCACCTCTTTGTCATTTGTCACATCCCGACGGAAGCGTGAAATGCTTGGATGTGACTCTTTGGCTCAAAGCACTTTAATTATAAATAAACAATCACAATAATAATTAAAACATAACAACATAATATCACATATATAAGTAAGTCCTTAGGTTACATAAAGTTTACAAAATTTGTCTAATTAAAGATTAGTACATGTAACCTAATCACAAAATCTTTAACCGCTTCATATTTCTTTAGTAAAAATGAATATGCGTATCCACTGTCATACTAAGATCAAACACATTTACTGTTATCTTTACACACGTCTTCCCTATTATTTCACCCCATCCGTTGTACACGTCAAATGAAAACATAATACTGTTAGTCATTCTGGTTACCTGAAAAAGCATACTTAAAATTATCAATATAATGTTGGGGAGAAACATAGGTTTAATAACCAAACAGAACATATTGATGCAACATAAATAAGATTACAACCAAACCTACTTTTATGACAGGTGATTTATAACTGTCACAAATATAAATCATAAAAATCAGATAATATAACATCACACCACTCATCCTATTGGTGCAGGAAATCTTTTCTTAAGTAGCGCTACCAATATTACCAGACGGCTACTCATCTGAATTAATGGTGATAGCTTACGACAACATGACAGTTTATTACAAAAAACAAGTCTTATTTATGTGCATCAAACACAAAACAATATGTTTTTCCCCCAAAACTCATAAAAATAAAAACAGGGTCATGAATCTCACCTCAATTCCAACGAAAACCTATAAAAAAAATTATAAATTAGAAATATATTTCATTTCTTTAAAATTTTCAGCACCTCAGTTAAAAGTTTCAAAACAGTGACTACTGTTACTTATATTCTCCATAAATTTAATAGCAACATTATAAATGATCATATAAAAATATCAGCTATTGACTAATTTCAGATAATTTTCTATATTTAATACAAACTTTACATAAAAGGAAAAAAATAGCTACTATTTCTATAAAGTTCCCTAAATTTTCTAGAATGATTATTCTAGTGTCTATGTTTGTCCGTTAGTTTCCTGGTCTATAATTCGTAATAAACAGTTTACTATAATTTTTCTAATTTTCACAAAATTCAAGTAAAATATTTATATATCTCCAACAATCACAAAATTTACACATACTGTCAAATCCATAATTTCTTGATTCATGTAAATTTTTCGTCACTTAACTCACTGTTTGGATATTGTTTTTGATTTTACTATTACAGATCATATGAAAATATAAATCTCAGTCATATAAAGTAATTTAAGCATGAAATTTTTTCTGGAACTTCTATAATATACAAGGGTCATTATATAATTTTTCCAGATTTTAACCAGGTTCGGTATTTTCACATAGTATTTTTCTTATTTTTCCTTAATTAAATCACATAAATTAATTTACTCAATATTATCATACCAAAATTTACAGATTAATACTATTAATATTTCTAAACATATTTTTGGATTTGTTCCCACAATAATAGTTGTTTAAGTATTTGAATTTAACTTCATCAAGAATACTAATACTTTAAACATTTTATTTGTAATCCTTCTTTGTTAAACTTTTTGGTTTAAAACCTTCATATTTTTAGTTCTTAGACTATTTCAAACTAATTTTTGGAAATAAATACTATGTGTTTATAAGTAATTCTTGATGATGATCTTTACAAGTTGTGTATGTGTTTTGTTTTAAACACATACTATTTGTTTTCACATGTGTCAGGTGTTCTAACCTTGTTTTGATTGAGAACATGGTGAAGGATAGAGTCAATGGGTTTAAGGAGGTGGTTGAGGTGTTTGAAGGTGGCCGAGAGTTGTGTCAAGCAAAGATTATATTTCATTGCTTGGGTGAGTTGGTGTTCTTTAGGGTCTAGGTGTCATAACATAGAGTGTGCTTGATGTTTTGATGATGATGAAGGTGGCATAATAACCATGATTAGTTTGATGAGGTGTATGTATAGGTTGATATATGTCTAAATATTAGATGTGATAAGTGTCATGTTTTTAGGTGAGGGTGATGCTCAATCGGCCGAGGGTTGTGGTGGTTGAGTGGTGGTTTTGGTAGTTAGTGATTTGTTTAGTCAATAATCTCGGAATAGCTAGTGGTTTTAGGTTATTAATCAGGTTGTTAACTTCCTAATGAACCGAGGTTATATCCCTCGTTGTGTTTGTTTTGGTGTTTAGATGTTTAACGTGTGATTTTTTTAGTTTTTATTTAAGTTTTCTTGATGTAATCTTGTTTGATAGTGTTTGATTAAATTTGTTCTTTAACTCATTACACACACACACACACACATATATATACACACACACACTGTTGTCTTAAATATATACCTACATGCATAATTAAATAATGCATGCATGCATAACATACACACATTTACTTATTTAACTTATATATATACACATAAGATAAGTGTATCAATGTAATATACATATAATATTAATCCATAATAACCTTTAAACGTTAAATAATCTAACCTGGAATTATAAGTTTGTCACACCACTTGTCATTCTTTTAGACATCCAAATATCATTTTTCTCTCCTAAAAGGTATTATAGTAATTTAAACATTAAAATTAATTTTTTCTCTTATTAAAGATCAATTTTATTAATTATTATATTTCTCGCTCTAATCTAATGTAACACCCGGATAACATAAAGGATGGTAGAATGAACAATAAAAATGGAAATGTGCCATTTAACCCAAGTGGAGGGGTTGTCAAAAGTACAAATTTAAACATTTTTTTTGTACAAAAGCAACATGGCCGCCCATGCCATGTTACTTTTCACCTATCATTCGAATTTTTAGAGAGAGACAGAGAAGAAGAGCAGGGAATTCTCGAAGGTTATAGAAGAGGAAAGGGAATTCGATGTTTTTGGTAAGAATTCTCAGATTCATGATGTTTTAGATATTTCCAGTCTCGATCATGTGCTTATAAATGTGTTTGTGTGTTCGGGTTGTATGTGTGTGGGTTTTCGATGCTAAAAACGTCTGAGAAAGCTCAAGAGAGGGGTTTAAACCCGAAAACAACTAAGGTGAGTTCTATACCCGTATTTTACTTGTTTTAATTCTTTGGGGCTGAAAATGTATGTAAACACTGTTTTTGCAAAGTTCATTTTGAACACCCGTATGTATCTATGTGGGTATGATAATGTTCTTATGGTGGTTATGTGTTAGTTATACTTAGAGTAGTGTTATTAAGCTTAGAACATGAAATAAAAATGGTTAGGATTGATAATAGGTTAAAACATACTAAACAGGTTACCCAACCACCCAAACAATACTCCCAACCGTCTGAGATTTGGCCTTAGAAAGTTTAAGTAGGCCCAAACATCTAAACCGGGCCCAACCGCCTGAACAATGCCCCGGCCGTCTAGAAATGCCTTAGAAAATTTTAAGTGCAAGCCCAACCGCCTGAACAGTAGCCTATGCGTCTGAGGTTTTGACTCAGGCGCCTAAGTGAGGGACAAACGTCCAAATAGTGCCCATGCGTCTGGGATTCCCCAAACGTCTAAGTGTTGAACCGTCTGAATAGTGCCTATGCGTCGGGGATTCCCCAAACGTCTAAGTGTTGAACTTTCTGAATAGTGCCCATATGACTAAACAGGCCTCAAACACCTGCATAGTGTCCATGCGTCTAGAACACTTAGAATAATTTCTGAAATTTCGGGCAAAACAGAATCATTAGAGTTTGACCCAAGTTTGACTTAGGGTTTTTAATTGTTATTATATTTGCATTATTATAAGTTGTTCCTATTATCATAGTGATTATTATTGTGTGACTTATATGGTGTGCCTATGATCATAAATGAAAGTATTATCTTTAACATAGCAAAAGAGAAATAACAAAGTGAAGTGAAACTTAATTGAAAAAGTTAACAAGTCTTGGAAGCATATAGGAGGTGCACGACCATGTTGTCGTTAGCTCAACTGTGATGCGGGTTAGCTACCCCTTATGGTCACAGGGCCAATCAATTGAGATTGGCGGACCTTTGTAGCATGCCCTAGGTGACTGGGCCGCCTTTTTATACAGTAATACAGACCATAGACTGTAGGGGCCAGCACCAGTTTCCCACGCACATAGTTTAGGGTATTGCTCATTGGTTCACATAGACAGTGAAAGATAAAATTAAAAGAGTACAAAATGAACAAGGCATACAGTAAAGAAAGAACGCATTACCTTGTTGTATAGTTAATGCGTGATCACGTTCAAGAGTAAGAGATGTATTTTTACAAAAAGAGTATTTTCATATATATACATTACACAAGGTATCTTTGATACTTATAAAACTAGAACTCACTCAGTAACGCTGACTTTTATACATTTTCAGTTAGCAGGTAATTGTTGCTGAGGATGGCACGAGGGTGAAGCTACTCGGCAAGAAAAGTCTGACATCCATTCTTAAGCCAAGATATTGTTGTTTTGTAATGAAATTAAGCAATCTTTTGTAACTTTAACATTGTTGTATTGCTTAACAATCATATCTTTTTAATAATGGAGAATGGTTTTTGCTCAAATAATTCCGCTGTTTATCTAAGGAAATGTATATTAATTTGTTATGTGCAATGAATGACCAATTGTGAGGTGCCCGGGAACGGGGCCTTACAAGTTGGTATCAGAGCCATAATTTAAGTGAATTGGGTAAAATATTCTCAAAAACCTAAACTTAAACTGAAAATGGGATAGATAGAGGGATGTCAGCCCAAGTAGCTACGTGCCATCAGGTTTGTCTTTTATAAACGTTAACCGGTATTATGTGCGTGTGCTATTTGACTTATGTGTTCTTAGTAGATTTAGATACTAATGTAGTCAGGATAGGAAATGCTTGGGGTGTGAAGAGTAAAGTAATTGGTTAATCACAACTGGCCACTGTCATTAGGGACTAACTATACTTGACATAAACTGAGCTATTACCTTGAATGACTATGTTAGTGTTTGAATCTTATAGCATCTAGGAAATGGCTGGACAGAAGTCTTCCAAGGCTTCTAGAGGTAGAGGTCGGCCACGTGTGACTAGGAGTAGTGCTAAGGCTCCTAAGACGGCTCATGAGAACCCTGAGGTTCATGGTCGAAGTGAGGAGAATAAGAATGCCAGCCTAAACGCCTCAGCTAGGGAGGCGATTGCTGATGAATTGCACCAGGTCATACAGACAGTTTTACCGTCTGTGGTAACTGAAGTCATCAGGGCTGTGATAAGCGAGTAGAGAAAGGAGAAGGAGAATAGGAAGGGATCAACGGGCAAGGGGAGCAGAGGGGAGGAAGGTGACGTCGGTGTCAAGGAAGATCAAGAGGTACATCCAGGGACTGCCGGCTGATATTTGCAAGCATCTGATTGCTACTTAGCCAGGTACCTTTCCATCGGTGGTGGACTTGGCGGGCAGGTTGTATGATGAGCGAGAGGAGACTGTGGTGGAGGTGAAGAAGAAGAGTGGTGGCGATAAAAGCTGGAATGGGAAGAGGTTTGGGCGTGGTGGTTTCATCCCAAACAACAAGAGGATGAAAGTGGATGATCATAGGGTGTCGACAAGCTCGGGGTCAAAGAAATGTGGCAAATATGGAAGGGAGCATACCGGCGAGTGTAGGTTGGGACTGAATGTATGCTTCAGTTGTGGCAGGTCCGACCACATCGCTAGAGACTGTAGGGTGCTGAAGTGTTATAACTGTGGCGAGGAGGGCCACGCGACGAAAAACTGTAAGAAGCCGAGGGCGGAGAGCTCTGGGGCAAAGAAGAAGCCAGAGGATGGAAGGCAGAGGGCAAGTGCTAGAGCTTACACCATGACCGGGAAGAAGCCAGGGTGGATCCGGATGTCATGTCGGGTATGTTTCTAGTAAATCAAACTTGTGCTTCTGTATTATTTGATTCTGGCGCTAGTAGAAGTTTTATTTCTACTACTTTCTATGCTAAGTTGTCTGCTGGTAGTAGAAGTATTAGTGAGCCATTCGATGTAGAAACTGCTATCGGTAAGTCCACTAGAGTTACTGAGGTGATAGAGGACTATGCCATAGAATTAGAAGGTCATAGGTTTGCTGCTAAGTTACATGTGATGCCCCTAGGTGGATTTGATGTAGTGCTAGGGATGGATTGGTTAGCAACCTATGAAGCAAACATCGTATGTCGCAAGAAGATGATTTGGCTAATTGCACCTGATGGAAGTTTAGTGACCGTTTATGGAGACCACGTTACTATGATTCCAAAGGTGATTTTGATGGCATTGGCGGGAAAATGCATGAGATGTGGATGTAGTGCCTATTTGGCCTACGTGAAGGATGTAGACACGTCAACACCATAACTATCCGATGTACCAGTGGTGTATGACTTTCCGGATGTATTACCGGAAGATTTACCCGGCGTGCCACCGAATCGCGAAATCAAGTTCCAAATCGATTTGATACCCGGTGCTCAACCCGTTGCCAAAGCACCATATCGATTAGCTCCAACTGAGATGAAGGGACTGATGGAACAATTGTAGGAGTTAATGGATAAGGAATTCATTCGACCGAGTATCTCTTCTTGGGGAGCTCTGATATTGTTCGTAAAGAAAAAGGATGGTAGTATGCGAATGTGTATCGACTACCGAGAGCTGAACAAGTTAACAGTGAAGAATCGGTATCCATTACCAAGGATTGATGACTTGTTTGATCAGCTCCAAGGTGCCAGTTGGTTCTTGAGAATAGATCTTTGATCTGGCTACCATCAATTGAGGGTGAAGCAATAGGACATTCCTAAGACAGCTTTTCGTACGCGTTATGGACACTACGAGTTTCTTGTTATGTCATTTGGACTAACTAACTCGCCAGCTGCTTTTATGGACTTGATGAATTGAGTATGTCGGCCAATGTTAGACAAATCAGTGATTGTATTCATCGATGATATCCTGATTTATTAAAGGAGCGAAGAAGAGCATGCCGATCACATTCGGGAAGTATTGGAGACATTTAGGAAAGAGAAGTTGTATGCAAAATTCTCCAAGTGTGCTTTTTGGTTGTGTGAGGTGCAATTTCTGGGTCACGTGGTAAATGCTGAGGGAATCATGGTAGACCCGGCAAAGGTTGAGGCCGTGATGCAATGGAAATCTCCAAAGACGACATCCGAGATTCGTAGCTTCTTGGGTTCGGTGGGCTACTACTAGAGATTTATTCAAGACTTTTCGAAGGTAGCCTCACCTTTGACTAAACTGACTCGCAAGGATGTAAAGTTCGTGTGGGTCGAGAACAGGAGGATGCTTTCGAGGAGTTAAAGGTGAGATTAACGCAAGCTCTTGTCTTGACATTACCCGAAGGGAGTGAAGACTTAGTGGTATATTCGGATGCTTCTTATTCGGGGTTTGGTTGCGTATTGATGCAACGTGGAAGGGTGATAGCCTACGCATCCCGACAGCTGAAAACCCACAAATTTAACTATCCCACGCACGATCTAGAACTAGCTGCTGTGGTTTTCGCGTTGAAGATTTAGTGGCACTACTTATACGGGATGAAGTGCACAATCTTCACTGACCACAAAAGCTTGAAGTACTTCTTCGAGCAGAAAGATCTGAACATGAGGCAGAGGCGATGGTTGGAGCTTATAGAGGATTATGATTACGAGATCCATTACCATCAGGGCAAGGCCAACGTGGTGGCAGATGCCCTTAGCCGAAAGGAGAGACCCGAGCCGATTCGGGTGAAAGCTTATCAGTTAATTATGACCTCTGATGTGATGACGCAGGTCAAGGAGTTTCAAGAAGAGTCTTTGAAAGAAGATCATCTTAACCCTGAAAAGATGAGAGGCCTAGTCGCGGAGTTGGGTGAAAACACTCTCAGTGTTAGAACCCGATATGGGCGGATGTGGATTCCTCGTTATGGGGATCTATGTGGAAGGATCATGGACGAGGCTCATAAGAATCGATACTCCATTCATTTTGGTGCCACCAAGATATACCACGACATGAAGAAAGACTACTGGTGGTCGGGCATGAAGCATGACGTAGCAGAGTATGTGAGTAAATGTCTTACTTGTTTGTAAGTGAAGGCGGAACACCAGAAGCCGTACGGGAAAATCCAACCATTGGATATACCCGAGTGGAAGTGGGAGCATATCACCATGGACTTCATTACGAAGCTACCACGTATCTCGAAAGGGTATGATGCTATATGGGTGATAGTTGATCGTTTGACGAAGAGTGCTCACTTCCTAAAGATCCGAGAGACGTATTCTTTTGAGAGGCTCACGGATCTGTTTATCAGAGAGATCGTAGCTCGTCATAGCGTGCCGGTGTCTATCGTATCGGATCGTGACACCCGATTTACATCGAAGTTTTGGAAGAAATTCCACGATACGATGGGGACGAGGCTACATATCAACAAGGCTTATCATCCTCAGACTGACGACGTCTGAGAGGACGATCCAGACACTCGAGGACAAGCTTCGAGCGTGTGTGATCGATTTGGAGGAAGTTGGGATGACCATCTGCCGTTAGCAGAATTCTCGTACAACAGCAGTTATCATGCCAGCATTGGCATGCCACCATACGAGATGCTATACGGTAGGAGATGCAGAACACCCGTTTGTTGGGGTGACATTGGTCAGAATGAGTTGGGAAGTATTGAGGTGATCGAGGCTACGACTGAGAAACTAGAAAATATCAAAGCCTTTATGAAGGCAGCTAAAGATAGACAGAAGTCGTATGCTGATAAGAGGCATAGACCGATTGAGTTCCAGGTTGGTGATAGGGTTATGTTGAAAGTCTCACCTTGGAAGGGCATCATTCAGTTTAGGAAGCAGGGCAAGTTGAGCCCGAGATATATAGGACCTTTCCAAATCATTACTCGAGTAGGGGAGGTGGCCTATAGGTTGGAACTACCAGATGAGTTAAGTGAAATTCACCCGACATTCCATGTATCTCATCTACGGAAGTGTTTAGCAGACGAGGACATGATTGTACCACTGGGAGATATCGAAGTGGATGAACGACTCAATTATGTGGAGCAACCATTGGCGATCATTGATCGTAAAGAGAAAAGGCTAAGGAATAAAGTGGTTCCTCTTGTGCGGGTACAGTGGAACCATAGGAAGGGGTCCGAATCTACGTGGGAGACTGAAGCGGAGATGAGGCAACATTACCCTCATCTGTTTGAGGAATAACAGGTTTCGTGGACGAAACCTATATAAGGGGGTGGACTTGTAACACCCGGATAACATAAAGGATGGTAGAATGAAGAATAAAAATAGAAATGTGCCATTTAACCCAAGTGGAGGGGTTAAATGTGTCAAAGTACAAATTTAAACATTCTTTTTGTACAAAAGCAACATGGCCGCCCATGCCATGTTACTTTTCACCTATCATTTAAATTTTTAGAGAGAGAGAGAGAAGAATAGCAGGGAATTCTCGAAGGTTATAGAAGAGGAAAGGTAATTCGAAGTTTTTGGTAAGAATTCTCAGTTTTATAATGTTTTAGATGTTTCTAGTCTGGGTCATGTGCTTATAAATGTGTTTGTGTGTTCGGGTTGTATGTGTGCGGGTTTTAGGTTCTAAAAACGTCTGATAAAGCTCAAGAGAGGGGTTTAAACCCGAAAAAAACTAAGGTGAGTTCTAGACCCCGTATTTTACTTGTTTTAATTCTTTGGGGCTGAAAATGTATGTAAAAACCGATTTTGCAAAGTTCATTTTGAACACCCGTATGTATCTATGTGGGTATGATAATGTTCTTATGGTGGTTATGTGTTAGTTATACTAAGAGTAGTGTTATTAAGCTTAGAACATGCAATAAAAATGATTAGGATTGATAATAGTTTAAAACATGCTAAATAGGTTACCCAATCACCCAAACAGTACTCCCAACCGTCTGAGATTTGGCCTTCGAATGTTTAAGTAGGCCCAAACGTCTAAACAGGGCCCAACCGTCTGAACAGTGTCCCAGCCGTCTAGAAATGCCATAGAAAATTTTAAGTGCAAGCCCAACCACCTGAACAGTAGCCCATGCGTCTGAGGTTTTGAATCAGGCGCCTAAGTGAGAGACAAACGTCTAAATAGTGCCCATGCGTCTGGGATTCCCCAAACGTCTAAGTGTTGAACCGTCTGAATAGTGCCCATGCGTCTGGGATTCCCAAAACGTCTAAGTGTTGAATAGTCTGAATAGTGCCCATATGACTAAACAGGCCTCAAACGCCTGCATGGTGTCCATGCGTCTAGAACACTTAGAATAATTTCTGAAATTTTGGGCAAAACAGAATCATTAGAGTTTGACCCAAGTTTGACTTAGGGTTTTTAATTGTTATTATATTTGCTTTATTATAAGTTGTTCCTATGATCATAGTGATTATTATTGTGTGACTTATATGGTGTGCCTATGATCATAAATGCAAGTATTATCTTTAACATAGCGAAATAGAAATAACAAAGAGAAGTGAAACTTAATTGAAAAAGTTAACAAGTCTTGCAAGCATATAGGAGGTGCACGACCATGTTGTCGTTAGCTCAACTGTGATGCGGGTTAGCTACCCCTTATGCCCACAGGGCCAATCAATTGAGATTGCGGACCTTTGTAGCATGCCCTAGGTGACTGGGCTGCCCTTTTATACAATATTTCAGACCATAGACTGTAGGGGCCCAGCACCAGTTTCCCCGCGCACATAGTTTACGGCATTGCTCATTGGTCCACATAGACAGTGAAAGATAAAATTAAAAGAGTACAAAATGAACAAGGCATACAGTAAAGACAGAATGCATTACCTTGTTCTATAGTTAACGCGTGCTCACGTTCAATAGTTAGAGATGTATTTTTACAAAAAGAGTATTTTCATATATATACATTACACAAGGTATCTTTAATACTTATAAAACTAGAACTCACTCCGCAACGCTGACTTTTATACATTTTCAGTTAGTAGGTAATTGTTGCTGAGGATGGCACAAGGGTGAAGCTACTCGGCAGGAAAAGTCTGACATCCATTCTTAAGCCATGATATTGTTGTTTTGTAATGCAATTTAAGCAATCTTTTGTAACTTTAACATTGTTATACTGCTTAACAACAGTATCTTTTTAATACTAGAGAATGGTTTTTGCTCACATAATTCCGTTGTTTATTTAAGGAAATGTATATTAATTTGTTATGTGCAATGAATGACCAACTGTGAGGTTACCGGGAATGGGGCCTTACATCTAATTTTTTTTTATAATCAATGTATCTTTTTAAAACTAGATTTTATTAAGAAAATCAAAAATCACATCTTTTTATTAAAATATAACTAATAATAAAAAAATTTATATAATATGAAATTTTCTAAAACACTATACATTTTTGAAATGAGGGCGGGCCTTGGCGCAGCGGTAAAAGCTGTTCCTAAGGGACCGAAGGTCTCAGGTTCGATCCGTGGAAACGGCCTCGCCACAAAAATGTGGGGGAAAGACCGCGTACATCTTCCCTTAAATGGGACGGACCCTCCCTCGACCCTGCGAAAACGCGGGAGCTCTTTGCAGCACCAGGTACGCCCTCTACTATACATTTTTGAAATGAAATATTTTAAATCGTTCATTATTTTAAAAAATTATAAAAAGGTGAACTTTTCTAAAAACTATCTTATGAAAACAATCAGAATAATTACAAACAAGAGTTTTTAATAAATAACATTTTTATAAAAAAAAATTTTTAATAAAAAATCTTAAAGCGAATATTTAAAATAAAACTATTTAGATAAGAGAGTTAAAAAGAATAATATAATTATTTTATTTTCTTGAAATATTAATATAAAATTCACATCCTATTTAAAATATCGTACTGTAAATCGTTGTGTTTATTACTAACTATAATCCGTTAAATGAATGATTTCTAGCCTATCTATCTATCTGTATGTCTATCTATCTATCTATCTATCTATCTATTTATAATAAAGAAAAATAAGATAAGATAAGACGTGATGTAATTGTAAGGCTCGTCATACTAACTTTCTCATATCTCTCTATTATTAAAACTAATATCGAACACCAATAATATTTTTCATACCGTTTTCAATTTAGAAATGTATAATTTAATAAATTGTAATTTTTTTAAAATTAAAAACACACTTGTAGAAAAAAAGCAACAAACTTTTTAACAAAAATCATTTTACTTAAAACAAAATATTTAAAAACAAACAAAAGTTTTCAAAAAATACGTTATTGTTTATTTACTTAAAGTAGCTATTTACACGTAATTATTGTTAATACATATGTGCCTAGTTTAGGAGCTTAATGTAAAATGTCTTTCATGTCTTATATATTTGTAATTGAATGGGTATGAATGAAATACAATATGTGGTTGATGCTTATAATGTTTAATGTTTCATTGTTTATTGTGTGATAACGTATATTGAACTAACTATATAGGTTTGTGGTTTTTTGCATAATTCTTAGTTAAATATGGTTGAGAAAGATGCTTAAACTTAATCGTATAAAGTATTCATACGAATGGACCATGCTAATGGACCATACGCATGAACACTTCATGCTAATGGACCAGTCGCACGACTGAATCAGGAGACTGGATCGGTCCCACGATTGTGACATGTGATTGACTAAGTCGCACGACTGGACCTTCAATCGTGCAGAAAGATCAACCGCATGCTTCAGTCGCACGACTGAACCATGCTGATGGTTCAGTCGCACGAATGAACACTCCAAACCTATAAATACCACTTAATTCGAGGAAAAACGTAAGAATTCGAAAACCATGCACATACTCGTACCCTAGTCGTCTAGAGGCTCAGGAAAACCTGTTCTAACTTCATAGTTCGTCTCTGATCAATTCTCGTTCGTTCTTAACGTTTGTTTCATCGTTAGGATTGATCAGATTATCGTTCTCACTGATTGGATCACCAATCAAATAGGATTCCGCACTATTTGAGTTGGTATACGCGCATTATCAGTTAGTACTCCGTTCGTACACGGTCCTAACAAGTGGTATCAGAGCCTTGGCTCTTGATTTTGCATGTTGATTCGATCGATTTGGTATAAAAATCACGTTTTTTCATTCAAAACACCATCTTTTAGGTTAAAACAGTGTTTTCGACGTCTCCAGATAAAAAATTTCATGTTTTTCGTCGTACGGCAGATTAGGGTTCGTAAGAATTCGTGTTTGTGAGTCAAAATCGTCAAAACCTAAAGTTTTTCAAAACAGCAGCCTTCAGCCGCACAAATAGCTCATTCGTACGACTGAACTCAATTGTACATCCCATACGCATGATTGAACTCAGTCGCTCATCCAATCGTACGACTGAGCACTCCAGCCGCATTGTCTAGTCTTCCTTGTCCAACTGCACGATTGACTCATCCGTATTGTTCAATCGCATGATTGAGCCATCCGCATTGTTCAATTGCACGGTTAGCCCAATCGCATCTGTCCATTCGCACCAGAAAAACAGTTTGTTCTAAAAGTCAAAGTAAATAGAAATGGAAGATCAGTAATCAACATTCACAACAGGTCGGGATTCACGGATTCAGAATCTATTGCTTATGGAAAATGAAGTTGGTAATCACAATAAGCCTCCTACACTCATAACGTTAGATGATTACCCACAATGGAAGTAAAGGTTCAAGATATACTTAAATGGAGTTGATCCTAATATGTGGGAATCAATCGAGACTGGGTATAGCATGCCAGTTGGTGCAGATGGTGTAAAACTTACCTTGGGTGGCATGACTGATAGCTAGAAGGTTAAGTACAATGCGGAGAAGAAGGTGTATGCTTTGTTAACTCAGTCAATTCCTAAGGATATATTCCATCAGTTTTCTGAGAATAAACAAGCCAAGAAGTTATGGGATGCTCTGGAAAAACGGTATGACGAGAATGTGACGTTAAAGGCATTCAAGGAAAAGGCTTTGAAGAAGGAGTTTGATAACTTCTCTTCAATAGGAAAAGAGAGTCTGGGCGACATTATTGATCGTTTCTACCACTTGATGAGTGAGCTGCACACTCATGGAGTTACCACGTCTATGGAAGATAAGGTGTCAAGCTTTGCAGATGGATTACTAGAGAAGTGGGTTTCGTTTGTTTCAAATCTTAGACAGAATGATATGCTGGCAAAGTTGGATATCAATGATTTTATTCTGAAGCTGAGAGAGGAAGAGTTGAGGATGAAGTACAGATCCTAGAAAAGTTTATATGATCAGAACCCGTCACTTTACAACTCAACTCCTCAACCAAAGACTTCTGGAGCACCACTACACACAGCATACGTTTCCAGTTCAGCTGCTCCTTCTCAAGCCATTACTTCAGGATCTTACACGTCAGGGTCATCTTGCACCCAATACATAGCACCTGAAGCCAATGCTATGAAATTGAAGACCGAGAATCTTCGTAATATGACTGTAGAGGTAGCAAAGGAGCATATGGATCTCCAAGTAGCTGTCGTTAACTCCTATGACTGTCTAGTTGCTGGGAAAATTGGAAACTGCCATCTTGCCGATGAAGACTACGAGCAGGTAGATGAAACTGAGCTCGAAAGGATGGACATTATGTGGGCACTGGCTAGTGCTGTCCGGAGGGCGAATAAGTTTGTCAAGAAGACCGGACAGAACTTGATAGCCACAAAAGACACTACTTTTGGTTTTGCAAAACCAAAGTTACCTGCTTTAATTGTGGAGAAAAGGGGCATTTCAAATGTGAATGTGTAAAGCCCAAGAAGACAAGTAACGGGAATCCTTTCTCATCTTTCAATCGTCAAGACAAACCCACCAATGGGTCTACATCTTCAAACAAGGATCCTAAGGCCTTGACTGCCCAAGACGATGAATGACAAGATTGGACCTTTCGCTTTGTGTCTCTGAGAGAATCCAACATTGCATGCGTTGAGGATTTGGATGACGACTCGGTAAGCGAAGGTGATATAGCAGTGGAACTTGTAATGTCAGATCATAAAGATACTGCTGTTGTGGTCACTCACCAGAATGAAGAAGGTCCTAGCACAACATGTTCAGAATCACCAGCACCCGAACAGTCAAACTCTATGATGATGGCTGATTCAGCCGAACCTTCTCAGGTAAGTTCCACATACCAACTCTTTAATAATCATGCTTGTTCTGAATGTAATAAATTTAGGGATAGCATTGATTCAAAATTTGCTAGGTTATTAGATCACAATGATAGCTTAGTAAATGATTTGCAACTGTGCACAGAAGCAAACCGAATTTTAAAAGAAAATGAGCACAGTTATAAAGAGAAAATAGAACTGTTAAATAAACAACTAAGGGAAACTGAAGTTGTGGCATTTAACCAAGCAAATGATATAAAGTTCTATTTAAACTCCTTGGAAGAAACAAAGAAATAAAAAGCAGTTATGGAAGTCGAAGTCAACTCACTAAAACAAAAACTGCACAGTTGGACTAGTTCTTCTCACATAGTTCAACACTTAGTGAGAGAACGAAATCACGGGGAAGGGTTGGGTTACAAAGTGGTTCCACAACCACATGAGACCTTGTTGAATTCTAAAAGAAAACCAATTAATAATAACCCAATCAAGGATCATGTGGTGTCCACTCCTCTTGTAAGTGATCCCGATTCCACAAGTAAGCATGTTGAATCTGTCACTAAACAGAAGGAGTCCACTTTGAAGTGAAAAGGTAACATGCCTATTGTTAATTTGGATGAACAATTGGCAAAGGTTAAGGTGGATTCAGGTTCAAAAATGTCTAATTCAGAACCGAAAAAGACCAAACAAGTTAACCAACCTAGAGCACCATATCTAAGTCCAAATAAACAAACGGGTAAAGATGTTAAACATGTTCAAACAATGAATTTTGTTAAAGAAGTCAAAACATCTAAACAAGAAGTGTCAAAACCCAAAGAAACTAAAGTCACACCTGTGTCACATACTTCCCAACAGAAACAGTTTAACCAACATGTCGAAAGCAGATCTTGCTACACTTGTGGAAAGTATGGACACATTGCTTCTAAATGTCCTTATTATCAAACACCAAGAAAGAAGATTGAACTTAATGATCCAAAACCTAGTTCTTCAAAAAGGAGGTCAATTACTCCACCAAAATGAACCTTTGAACCTAAAGTTCAAACTATAAGCCAATCATCTGTTTATCACAAACAGGCCTTACATAAAGCTGGCTTATGGAAAGAAAAATCAAGTATCGTGCCTGATAATGAGAACACGAAGAAGAATGATCTACCCTTATCCTCAAATGGACAGTGGATAAAATTTATGATGTGTGATTCCTCAGGGGCACCCAAGCCAGTCAAGGCTTGGGTCCCTAACTAAAACTAATCATTTCCTTGAATGTGCAGGGTATCCGCTATAGTGCTTCTTTGAATACATGGATTGTTGATAGTGGTGCATCAAAGCACATGACTGGCAACCTGTCTCTCTTGTCTAACGTCAAACAAATTAAAGGAGGACAGGTTTCATTTGCTAGAAATAAAGGAGGTTACATCACTGCACAAGGAGAAGTGGGAAACTAGAAGGTGAAGTTTGATAAGGTAAACTATGTTCAACAACTTCAAAATAACATACTTTATGTTTCTCAGGTATGCGACAAAGAGTTTAAAGTTTTATTTGACAACAAGAAGTGCTATGTTCTGAAGAAGGACTATGTCATTCCGGAGGACCAGGTGTTAATGTCAACTTCAAGATATAACAATTTGTATGTCTTGGACCTCTCAAAGGCCTCCACAACCGATCATCAAGTTCAATGCTTCTTGTTAAAGGCAACAGAAAAAGACTCCATCTCCTGGCATAGGATAATGGGACACATAAATCCCCCGAAGATGAATCACTTGATCAAGAATGATCTAGTGCGAGGAGTAAATGTTCAAAACTTCCAATCTACCGGATTTTTGTGTCGCATGTAAGAAAGGCAAATAGACAAAGAAGTCTCATAAGGCAAAGAACGTTCATTCAATTGACCTGCCTCTTGAGCTTCTTCACGTGGATCTGTTTGGCCCAGTCAGTACAAAGAGCATTGCCGGTGATTTGTGTTGCTTTGTAGTTACGGATGATTACTCAAGATTTTCTTGGGTGATGTTTCTAAAATCCAAATCAGAGACACTTGAATCATTCAAAGAGCTTGTAACTACATTGGAGTCACTCTACAAGCTGAAGGTAAGGCAAGTTTGCTCCGATAACGGCACCGAGTTCAAGAACCAATGGATGGAGGAATTCTGCAAAGAAAGAGGAATTATGCACTTCACATCGGCCGACACTCCTCAAATGAACGGGGTTGCTGAGAGAAAGAATCGCAGCTTGATAGAGACAGCTTGGACGATACTAGCAGACTCGAAACTGCCTATCCAATTTTGGAACGAGGCAATAGCTAATGCATGTTACACCCTTAATCGAGTCCTGGTGGTCAAGCGTCATGGTAAGACGTGTTACGAGTTACTCCGACAACGTAAACCTAATCTAGAGTACCTCGAACTGTTTGGTGCACCATGTACACTGCTGAAGAAAACACAGTTAGGGAAATTCAGCGAGAAGGCTGAAGAAGGGATTTTCTTAGGATACAACATACCGAATAAGAGAGTTTACAACAACTCAACGGGTCAAGTAGAAGTGTGGTGCAATGTTGATGTACAGAGATACACCACCACCTTGCTGGAAAAGGACCCTCTTTCTTTTTCGACTATGATGTATTCTTTAAATCCTTCAACATCCCTCTCTCTCCTCCTGAGGATGAGTTATTGACCAGAATGATGTACGACGTATTATAGACACCTTCACTGGATCCGCTGACTTCGACTTCACAAGGTGAGCCTTCTAGTTCTTCAGGGGGAGCACTTGAGGTAAGTGACTCCTCCTCTGATGATGAAGACGTAGCAAATGATCAGATGGATCAAGGGCAACAGGTTCCGGCTACTCTAAGTACACAAGCATCTGATGTTGATGCCTCTGACACTTCGGAACCTCACACTCCCACTGCCTCAGATATTCAACCTGCTATTCATAATCTGGATAATGAGGTAGTTGTACCCACCACTCCAGGATCTCGACTAAATGTTTATCATCCTTTGGATAATGTCATTGGAGATGTTAGATCAAGAGTCTAGACTAGAAGTCAGCTATACTCAGCTGATTATGCCTTATTAATGGAAAAGGGATATCTTCACGATGGTGCATATCGATGTTTTATGTCCCAATTTGAGCCAAAATATGTTATGAAGCCCTAAACGATGAGGCATAGGTGAGTGCCATGCAAGAAGAACTTCTTAAATTCAAGAAGTTAGGAGTATGAACTCTCGTCGGTAGATCTAAAGGTGCTAAGGTCATTGGCACCAAATGGGTGTTGAAGTGCAAGAAAGATGACGAAGGGGTCATAATAAGAAACAAGGCTCGACTTGTAGTTCAAGGATTTCGACAAGTCGAGGGCATTGATTACAATGAAGTGTTTGCACCTGCGGCAAGAATGGAAGCAATCTGTATCTTCCTGGCCTACGCATCTTACATGAAGATCAAAGTCTATCAATTAGACGTAAAGAGTGCATTCCTTCATGGTGAAATCTGGGAGACAGTGTACGTCAGTCAACCCGAAGGATTTGAGGACCCGTATCATCGGGACAGAGTTTACAAACTTGATAAGGCTCTCTACAGGCTCCATCAAGCCCCAAGAGCTTGGTATGAAAAACTCTCGACTCATCTTGTGAAACATGGCTTTCGCAGAGAAGTGATTGACTGTACACTGTTTATCAAAGAAAAGGATGGTGACTTACTGCTAGTTCAGATCTATATTGATGACATAATCTTCGGTTCCAAAAATGAAGCATTATGTAATGAATTTGAAGCAGTAATGAAAGCTGAATTTGAGATGAGTGCCATGGGTGAGATGAAGTTGTTTCTCGGCTTATAGGTGGATCGGACTCCAAAGGGGATATTTCTGCATCAGATTAAGTATGTAGGTGATATTCTTAACCGGTTTGATATGGAGAATGCTTCCACAGCTGGAACTCCACTTGCTACAAGCCATGATGTCGCACCGGACGAAAATGGTGATCTAGTGGATGCCACTATGTACCGAGGAATGATTGGATCACTCATGTACCTCACTGCCCCAAGACCTGATATCATGTACGTGACGTGTCTATGCTCCAGATATCTGGCAAAACCTAAAGTCAACCATCTCATAGGGGTCAAAAGGATATTTCATTATCTGAAGGGTACTCCAACACTTGGGTTGTGGTATCCTCATCACGATGACTTTGAGCTTACAGCGTATAGTGATTCGGATTATGGTGGCTGCAAAATGAACTACAAGTCCACTTCAGCAAGATGTCAATTCTTCGGGAGAAGATTAGCCACATGGCGGTGTAAGAAGCAGACATCGGTTGCTCTGTCAACTTGTGAAGCTGAATAAGTTGCTGCTGCAAGCTGCTGTTCACAAATCATCTGGATTCAAGAGCAAATGCGGGACTACGGTTTGAAATTCTCTAACACTCCTATATTTGTTGATAATTCTGCTGCTATAGTCGTAACTAAAAATCCGGTCCAATATCCTAAGACCAAAAACATCGGAATTAAATATCATTTTATACGTGATTGCTTTGAAAACAATTTAATCGATGTTGTTAAAATAAATACGGATTTTCAACGCGCTGACCTCCTCACAAAAGCTTTTGATAAACCAAGATTTTTATATCTGTTAGAGGTCAACGACGTGAAAAAGAAATGTGAAGTGATTTCAGAAGATAAGAATGCTTAGTCCGACAACCGTTTAGTTTTTATTTTCTTTTATTTTTTCTTATTTTAAATTTACCTGTCTTAAAAATCTAAAAACGCAAAAAGATTTTTGGTTTTAGAATTTTAGGGGGAGAATAGGTTAGCTTAGTATTAAATTAGTTATTTTATTTAATTACTTAAAAACAAAAATTGTTTAACAAGCTGTGGGTTACCATCTAGCTACTACTAAGGTAACATAAAAGTAAAATGATAGTAAAACTAGCTACTACTAACGTAACACAGAGAAAGTAGACCTAGAGGTTGCTAGATCACTATATGATGTGTCAATAGATTCAACACAATAGATAAGTAGACTTCATTGGTGAGTTCAAGCTCAAACTTAGTTGTTCAACAAGCTGTGGGTTATCATCTTATCCCTGGTTAACACAATCAATGTATTTCCAATAAGGGATGACGAACAAAATAAATGCCACAAATATGTGCGGATGACCAGAAAAATGAGCAAAGCACATAAAAATACAAAAAGCAATCAAGCTAATAGGCTATGTTGTTGGTGAGATCTATGCATAAAGAATAAAATTGCTCAAACAAGAAGATAGGTTGTGTGCCTCTCTGTTGTACAGTAGCACTGACCTGAGGATAAGCATAACCTAAATATTCTAGAATTCATTGTTGTTTGCGCCTCTCTGCTGTGCAATGGCACTGACCTGAGGCTTTGCATCTCTTTGAAAGCTCTTACAATAGTTTCTTCTTGTCAAAACACCCGTAGACCGCTCAAAAATCTCCGGAGGAATGCTGATTACCATATAAGTGTGGGATCCACAAATGCTTGTTGAAATAATTAAACCTAAATCATCACCAATGTATGTCAAAAATCTATGTATGGATTTAAGTGGACATGTATACTGACAATCATCGTGAGCTGCAATTCTTGAAAGTCCAAATCATTATGGGTATCTTACAGTACTAGTATGATTTCCTAAACTTGCTAATGACTCTCGATGAAAACAAGAATCCAGCATCAAAAAGGCTTTGGTAAAATGTCCCAAATGATTTGATAAACCTGTATGATTCCATAATGAATTGTTTCAGTTATGATCAACATAACTTGATACTGTACTGTCTAGAAAGGAAAATATGCTAGATACCTATCTTAGGATTTCAACCTCCCACAAAATTACAAAAATATGTTTTAGTTTTGTCTTTTAGTTCTAGTTGTTTAATTTGTTTAGTTTTTAGTCAGCTTAGTTATTAAACGTCAGACTATGCATTGGAATTCTATCTGGGATTTAATCACTAAAAATGGTCACGTCTGAGGTGACAAATTGTTTTGTTGTTAAAAGGATCACGTCTGAGGTGATCAAAAGTTTTCTAAGTTAAAATGGTCATGTCTGAGATGATCACTGGTCAAAATGTTTTATCAATCGTTAAAAGGGATAAGTGTTAAATGGTCATAAAGTCAAAATCATAAGTATTAGCAAAAGGGATAAGTGTTAAATGGTCATAAAGTCAAAATCATAAGTATTAGCCATTCGCACGACTGGACCATGAGTATGGACCAGCCGTACGATTGGACCATACGTATGAGCCCAATCGCACGAATGGAGGTGACCGACTGTGCCAGTCTCATGACTGAAACCCATTCGCACGAATGGAGGTCACCGACTGTGCCAGTCGCACGACTAATCTTCAATCGCACGATTGAAGGTCACCGAATATGCCAGTCGCATGACTGACCCTCGGTCGCACGAATCAAGTATGCGACTAGGTTCAGTCGCACGTCTGGAGGAAACTCTAGTATAAATAGAGGGGGAGTCGGTCGCACATTCTCATTCACCCCTCAATCGCTCTCAAATGCATCACACACCGTTACTCTGCAAAAATTTCGTTTGATTGATATAGACCATTGTTTGTAGTATCCTAACGATTTGTACTCATCTTCCAGGTAATACGCTAAGTGGTGCAACTCAAAGATCAATAAATTCGTGCCCTAATGATCGAACTTAAAGCCTAAATATAACCAAGACTTAGTTTGACAAATAAACCAATAAAAATAAGTATCTTGATCAAATAAAAGTTATTAGGTGTTAAGTGGGACATTTGCAAAACTGATGAGTCAAACCAAAACATCTAACATCGTGTTTTGCCCAAAATTTGAATTTGACTAGAAAAACAGTCTGTCATGCGAATGGACACCCTGATGAACCTTAATCGTACGACTGAGATGGACGAATGGCTAAATCGCACGACTAAACCATGCGTATGAGTTCAATCGCACGACTGGTGTAAACACATAAGAGAACATACGACTAATCCCAGTCGCATGACTCAGTCGTACGTATGAGCTCATTCGCACGACTAGATCTCAGTCGCACAGTCTATTCGCACGACTAGATCTCAGTCGCACGGCCCATTCGCATGACAGAACAAAAGTTTTCAAGTCAAATGAATCAAATTGTCATCGATTGACTCTTACTAACGTTTATTTACTTTGTGTAACAGATGGCGAGTCGTTTGACTATGAGCACAAAGCATAACATTTATGCTCATCTGGATCAGTCCTCAAGAAATGCGGCTGAGTTCTCCGGCATTATCACATTCTTACGGAGATTGAGGATATTTCGTGCCATCTCGACGCCGTGCACACCGTACCGATCAGTTCAGCAGGCTTTCTGGGAAAGTGATGTAGTCGACAGGTCATCCGAGCCTTACTGTATCAGGAGCTCCATTTTTGGGGAGGCTATTGAGATCACAGAGGATGATCTCAGGACTGTATTAGAGTTTGGGGACGATGCTGACTGCCCTACACGGCTAAATCCACTGACAGTTCGAGGATGTTTTCTGAGGGCTAAGTACTCAGGGGATATCAATGCAAGTGTGCTCAACAAGAGCAAACTGTGCCCCCAACAGAAGTACTTAGCCCATGTGCTACTGAAGTGTATTGCCTCAAGGAAGGGAGCTTCGATGACCTATCCGATCAGATGCAGAACCCTTATGTGGCGTTGGTGCTGAACTTTCCGTTCAGCTTCTCGAGGATGATCTTCAACTATATGGTGGAGAACATCGAGGCAAAGGAAAAAGAGGGATTTTGCATATACCCTCGCTTCATGAAGATGATCATTGAGCAGAAGCTCTCGTTGCTACCAAAGGAGAAGGAGGATGTAGTGGTTCTAGAGGTGATGGATGATACCACTCTAGGACGGATGAAGGTTTACCGGGGCAAGCAGGTGAAGCCCCCGGTAAGGTGACTGTTTAGGCATCTGGCCCAGGAGGAGTATGTGGTGCCAGCTCGGTGAAAGTGGCACCACGATGACAGCGACTCGGACACCGAGCAGATCGTGCTCCCGGCTGATGACTCTGATGATGATGACAGTGGTGATGGTGGAGATACTGGCCCCACCCAATCTAGGGCCACTACTACTGATGTGACATCTCCACCATCCACCCAAGGAGGTGCTGAGACTGTCGGATTCCATCAGGAGTTCCAACCCGATAAGGAGGAGGAGTCAGATGAAGAACCTCTGGTGCGAACGGTGGGGAGCCGGGTCGTAGCCACTAAGAGAGGTATTAGGACGGTTGGTGGATGCCAGGGCGAGTCTGGGGAAGCTACTTCCGATCCATCATACACCCCAGACGAGCCCAGTAGCCAAGGGGAGCCTCTGTGTCCAAGGGCACATGAAAAAAGAGGATGGCTCAACAGTACGGGAAGAAGGGGAAAGGCCAAGATTTACTTTGATTACCACCACTCCAGCCACCACCTCTACCACTACAACCACCACCACTACTACCATACCACCCACTACGACCACCACACCCACTATTGCTACCACACCTCCACCTTCCACTTCTACAGCCCATACTTTACCACCCATTCATTCACCACCACCCATATTCACCACAGCCACAACTACCACCACCAGCCACCAAGCCGGACCATCATCCCATCCCATATTCCCTACAAGATTATCCCTTCCTCCCATTGGAGTGGAGGAACAGCTTTAAGCACTGAACCGTATGGTGCTGAAGCTGTTGGCTACTGATGAGAAGAAGACTGCACAGATACGTCATCTTGTGGAGCTCAATGCTACCCAAGCACAGCAGATCTCTCAGCAAGCTTAGCAGATTGCCTAACTCCAGGAGCATAACGTCCAATCAACCAAGAAGATAGAGGAGTTGGAGGCTTCCAACAAGACGATCATGCTCAAGCTCAAGGGAACAAAAGATGAGCCTCTGAAAATCAGAGAAGGAGATGATGATGATGGTGAAGACAATGACAGTGATGATGATGAGGCGAGTGATGATAGAGTGCCCAGAGGGAGGCAGGATGATGATGATGATGAAGAAGGCGATGCAGCTGCATCTGCCTCAACTCAGGGTCAAGAAAAAGACCAAGGAGCATCATCCTCTGTCCCACCTACTTCCCTGACTGCAGAAGATCCCAGCATGATTCAGGATAAAAGTAAAGTTTAGATGTCCATGTATTTATGAAAGCTTTGTACTTGAATCATGTATTAAAGTTATGTAAATTAATGTTTATATTTCGTTATCAAATGTTTGATTGTCTTGATTACTTACCAACTATTGATGTGTTTACATGTTTAATTCAAGCAGATCAAACATCTCAGCAAGATGAATACGATGTTGCTCCCCTACAGCAAATGAAGTCTCAATTAACTATGATACTTGATTTGCAAGGGATTATCAGGAGGTCTGTGAGTTATACTCCCAAAGAAGGAGAAATAATACATGACCTTACTCATGAGCAACTTGCTGAGATGTTCCGGCTGAGCCCGGATGAGATTGTCAAGGACGCTCCTACTGTTGATGTGGCTAGTGACAATGAGCTTAACGATGTGGATGAAATAGAGATTGAAGACGTCACAGCCCAGCATTATCTATAGTACACCGACCGAGAGGGAAATATGGTTCCTAATTTGGGTAGTACTCTCGGCAGTGATACATTTAAGAAGCTGGATCAGATGGAAAAGGAGGCAGAGACATCAACAAGCCAAGCCCAAGCCTCGAACACCGATGTGGACATCAGAAAGGTTGAATGGGTGGCTTGTTTCCAAAGATCCGAGCCCAGCGCACTGCACCAAAGCCGAGTGCCTACACCAAGCTCTACAAAGTGAAGAAGCATCTCAGGGTGTCAGGCAAGATTATAGCGTGGGCATACTTTGAGGATCTTAGTGTTTATGCAGTCAAGAGGGAGAAGGAAATAGAGTACTTTAGATTTCGACATGATCTAAAGACTCTTCCCGGTTTTGAGCTCAATCAGCTGGCACGCCTGAAGTTGTTGTATGCTGACCCGAAAAAGATGTCAGGTTGGTTTGAGGTTGCATTGAGGAGAGAGTACCACACAAGGTGGGTTAACTTCAGACCTCAACAACCGATGAGGTATATCAGAAGGTCTAAAGTTGATCCTATTACTGGAAAGCCAAAGATTGTGTTGAAGTGGAGTCCTCCGCGTACTATGTCAAGAATCCCTCTAAGGGAAATGCCACAAGACTTCACTTCACACTTCAAGTGGTGGTACTACGATTGGAGAACAGGTGAAGCAGTTATTGTCTTGCAGAAGGAGGTCCAAATGGATACTATCAGGGTATTTTCCCCGATGTGGCTGACCAACTTGTCTTCTAATGATGTATACACATTATACAACTGGCCACTGTTTTTTGATACGCAAGACATTGTACAAGCTCTCCAGTTCCAGAACGTTATACGACTCTGTTTTGAATTTGAGATAAACGCCGGAGTTACAAGAGAGGAGAAGTACAAGAAGTTTAACGAGCTGTGAAGAATGTTAGACAATGATGTAAACTAGGTCCAAGGGGGAGTTTGTTAATACATATGTACCTAGTTTAGGAGCTTAATGTAAAATGTCTTTCATGTCTTACATATTTGTAATTGAATGGGTATGAATGAAATACAATATGTGGTTGATGCTTATAATGTTTAATGTTTCATTATTTATTATGTGATAACGTATATTGAACTAGCTATATAGGTTTGTTGTTTTTTGCATAATTCTTAGTCAAATATGGTTGAGAAAGATGCTTAAACTTAATCGTATAAAGTATTCATGCGAATGGACCATGCTAATGGACCATACGCATGAACACTTCATGCTAATGGACCAGTTGCACGACTGAACCAGGAGACAGGATCAGTCGCACGATTGTGACATGTGATTGACTCAGTCGCACGACTGGACCTTCAGTCGTGCGGATGGATAAACCGCATGCTTCAGTCGCACGACTGAACCATGCTGATGGTTCAGTCGCACGAATGAAGACTCTAAACCTATAAATACCACTTAATTCGTGGAAAAACGTAAGAATTCGAAAACCTACGCACATACTCGTACCCTAGTCATCTAGAGGCTTAGGAAAACCTGTTCCAACTTCATAGTTCGTCTCTGATCAATTCTCATTCGTTCTTAACGTTTGTTTCATCGTTAGGATTGATCAGATTGTCGTTCCCACTGATTGGATCGCCAATCAAATAGGATTCCGCACTATTTGAGTTGGTATACGCGCATTATGAGTTAGTACTCCGTTCGTACACGGTCCTAACAATTATAAGCGTATTTTATCTTCAAGCGCGGCTTTATAATTCCTAAATTATTTTTACTAATTATTACATAATTAATTTATTCAAGCCATGTAATACATGGGGTACTAACCTAGTATATATATAGGAAGGTTGCTTTAAAAAATAAGCTTTCCCTAAGAAGGCTAGGAAGGAAGCTTAGTCTTCTAATTATCTAATTAATGGCTAGTAACAAAGTGTAGGAAAAATAAGCAAGGAATGGTAGTTTGGGTATTTTATAATACTACCTGTAATTGTTGACTTTTTAAAATTTTCCTCCATTTCTTAAAATGCTCATAACTTTTTCATATGATATTATTTTTCTAAATAAATTACACCGTAAAATCATGAATTGTTTTCTCTTTAATATACGTAGAATGTTGCTATATAATTTTTTTTAAAATAACATGTGAAAACTTTGTTGTTATAATGCAAAACAAGAAGTTTTGTGCTTCTTTAACACAATACAATAGAAAACATCAAGTTTTGTGCTGTATTTTAACGCAAAAAATAACGTTCAATGTTGTTTTATCTAAAAAATAACACGTTTAGTTATGTTTTACCTCAAAGTAGCATGTTTTGTGTTGTCTTAAGGTTGAACAACACATTATTTGTTGTTTTAATGCGAAAAATGGTTTTTTAATATAAAGCAACACGTTCTTTGTTGTTTAAGTGCAAAACATCATGTTCTTTGTGTTTTAACCACAAAAACAACACCTTTTATGTCTATTTATAACAATAAACAACAGACCTTTTTTTTATATTTTTAACAAATAAGATGTTGTGTGTTGTTTTAACTCAAATATTTTTGTTTTTAAAATTGTTGTTTTATGATAAAACAATATGTATTCTGTTCATTTACCGCACAATCTAGCACTTTAAAAAACTTGGGCACAATCCAACATTTTAAAATAACTCAGCACAATCTAGCACGTTAAAATATATAGCGAAATCAAATATATCAAAAATACCTAGTACATTCAGTAAAAAACTAGCATATTAAAATGAAAAAGACAAATCCACTACAACAACTCATATTTTATCATTTCTTAAGTCCAACACATCTAACAAATAGAAAACATAGAACATATTAATTTAGACCTTTGATTATTTGCACCGAAGGAGGAGTGGCAGGTGGTAACGATGCCGATAATATGAGAAGTGGCTGGTGCTAGTGGATCAAAAAGAGAATATGAGTCAAACAAAAAAAAGAACGATGCAAAATTATGTTGTATTATAACCTCAAAATAGCACATTATGTGTTGTATTATGTTAAAACAACACATTCTATGTTGTATTACGTCTAAACAACACTTACTGTGTTGCTTTATGTGTTGTTTTAAAGATCCTTCGTGTAGGGAAAATGGCGCGATCTTCCTTCTCGCCAATTGCTCGGCCAGAAACTCGTGGCAGAATACGGCTATCACCACCACCATCATCGTCGCCGAAGTAAAACTCGTCAAAATTGGAACCTTACCACGATTTTAACCGCAATCCTCCTTCAGGATCTTTGACCGGTCCAAAACATTGGCCTGCAACAACGGACGGAATTCCTCTAACGACTCGGTGACGTTCTGGAAATCTGACTTCGTCGAGCTCGATGATGTAGTTTGTTAAAATTGCACCTTCTTTGTTGTCGTATAAGTAACGGTAGTTTAATGTCGCAATTTAAGGTTGAAACCACCGGTTTGTACCTCTGTTTTCAACAAAAAAAATCATTTTGTTTTGGATGTGAGGTATTTGTGATCAGTTTAGTTTGCTTGTATAAGATTTTACAATATTTCAAGTGGAAAAGGTTTTTTTCATATTTTTCATACATTTGAATTTGTGCTGAATTTTAGTAAAATATAAAAGGGACTAATGGGTGTGCTTTAAAACTAAAATACCATTTAATTCTAATTTGAAAAGTGCCACATGTCAACTCCTAATTTCTTCTTAGTCTACTTAGGCAAAACTTATTTTTCATTTGAACCACTACATACATACATATATATAGGAGTAGAAACGTATACAAACACTTTTTTATGTAAAAAACCGTAGGAACCAATAACCAATTATCATGTGTATCTAATAATTACAAATCATCAAGGGTAATTAAGGCAATTCTCTTTTGTGATTGTTAAGTCGTATCTATAATAAAGTGCAATTAGATAATGTTTGTTAATATATTTTTGTTCCACCAATCAAGCCAAATCAATTTAATTAGTTGTTTTCGAAATTTTTTTCATAATAAATCTGCTATGATCATATTATTAGTGATATTGTCATTTGTATCAGTGTTGTTATCATACCAAAAGTGCTAACGTGATAGTATCAGTTCTATTTTTACAATAAATGTGCTACTATCATATTTTAGTAATATTTTCATAGTATCAGTGTTATTATCATACTAAAAAATGCTAATATCATAATATCATTTTTATTTTTAAAATCTAAGTGCTACTTTTAAAAAACACAATTAACATAATTTGTTATAAAATTTCATTTTAAAAACGTAAAGTACTATTTTTGTTAAATGCTATTTTTACGAAAGTAGCACCATTTATATATATGTATGTATATATATATATATATATATATATATATATATATGTATATATTGTAAAACCTCTGAAAACTCCCAAGAAATCAATAACACACGATCTCAATCACGTGAATGCGGAATGTAAATGTGATTGGATAGAAAAGAAGATTGGATTGAACAAGAAATGCTTCTTCGATTAAAACAAACAACCTATTACAGGTCTTGTGCGATTTCGCACAGATAAGTATGATAATGAATGAAAAGCCTAATTACAAAACGAAATCTAGCTATTTATACTAAACACATGGTTCTCGCGCGAGATGCCTTTCGCGCGGCCAAGTCTTTCGCGTGAGTCTTCATCTCGCGTGGAAGCTGTTCTCGCGTGAGAGCTGCTTCTCGCGTGACTTCTTCAAATCGCGTGGATTCTTGCTTTCGCATATGATGTTTTGCCGAGCCTTGATTTGTCTTCTACAATCTCCCCCTAGGCTCGGTGAAACATAATCAATCAAAGTCAACATTCGCCTTCTTGTAAGATCCAGCATAGGCATACCATTTATTTCTCAGGATCCGGTCAATCATCCATACGTACTGGCAAGATAGAAAATAAACAGACTCATCAGCTGAGATAGGGCAGTGTAACAGCTTGAATAAGTCGTCTTTGCCAAACTTCATTAAGTCTGCTGGATCAATGATTCGATAAGACCTGTCTATACATCTGATCACAGCGTGACCGGAATCCTTTTCACATCTCCAAGATATAAGTTGCTTCAAAGAGTTGGGAGGAACTGGAGCATGCACAGGGACTTTTCTGATAAATTTGGGATGTTGATAGACTCGTATCTTCATAGGAGCTTTGGTATTTTCATCAATTCTTGTTGAGTCATCAATCAACTTTGATTTTGCAGTCTTAAAGTATTTGAAATTTGTGCGCATCTCCCTTCTTATCATGGATCTCATGAGCTCAGCTTCACTGTAATTACTCTCATTGAAGAATGGAGCTTTGCCCATGGAGTATAAATCAGCAGCACGTAAAGTATGGAAATCTTGAGTGCTCTTTAGATAATCAATCTCTCCATTCCTTCTCTTTATGACATACATCCTTTTCTCGCTATCATAACCCCAGCTAATAACGTGAGACATTTCACCATACTTCTGTTTTGGCTTTGAGATAAACAGAAAATGTGCTTCAGTAGGTGGTGGTGGTGCTTTGAACTGTAAACCTCCTCTAGTGTATAGGGCAATCTGACCAGTAGTAATTGTCTTTGTAGTATCAGTAGGAGGTACACCACTCACAGTCTCATTGGGAATTTCTCCTTCTTCAAGATTGATGTCTTTGAAAAGCTCTTGAAGGTTGTTCCCAAAAATGTTTGTATACTCATTCTGCTCTTCCAGATCATCAAAAATATCAAGTTCTTCTTCAATAGTTTCAGATGAAGTTTGTTGAAAAGAATACAATTCCTTTTCATACACACTTTCTGTGGCAGGGTCTAGTGGATTATATCCTTCTGGATCACTAACACTTGGTCTATCGACATTGTCAGTGTTAGTATCTCCAGTAGGACTTGAAGAAGAACCTGTAGCATTACCTCCATCATTATCATCTCCATCATCATTATTACCATCATCACTTCCATCATCTCCACCATCATCATCATCACCATCATTTCCATCATCGTCATCATCATTATCATCATCATTTTCATCGTCATCCTCATCATCATCATCCTCATTATCATCAGAATCACCATAATCAACTAACTCTTCATCCTCCCTTTCATGTACAATAGGCATAGAAATCATGTGTTCCGGCTCAACGAAAGCTGTAGATGTGTAAGCTTCGGTGATAGGTACTTCAGATGAAATAGGAACATCTTCAGTAGTGCTACCACTTGGCTGTGCAATAGATGCTTGTGCTTCGTTGACCGTTTCCTTCTCAGGAACAGTCTCAGTATGAGGTGGGCTTGGAGAGCGTCTACTTGATTCACCAATTACTGTAGTAGACCTTATGATAGGGGGCTGATGAAAATAAGTCTGTGAAATGAATTCTCTCTGCTCGTTCAGTTGTCTCTCCAACCCAGAAGTGTAGTCAAACATGCTTTTCATTTGTTGCTCAAGAGAGGCCAATCTTGTGTCTTTGATAGCTGAGTCGAGATGAATCATGTTGATCAGATTTGTCTTTTCATCATTGCCTTTCTTTAACTCAGCAATCACTTTCATATTCTCAAAATTTTCTTTCTCCAGGTTCTTTATTCTTTCTTCCAACGTGATAGAACCTGGAGTGCTTGTTGATTCCTCTCTCCTCTGAAACTCAGGAGGAGTATTCAAGAGTGTATCTACATCAAACTCTAGATTTTCTTGATGAGGTGGTGTAGAAAAACCTGAGCCAGAAATATTAGCTGCTCCAGAAACAGGAACTGTTTCTGTTTCAGGAGCAGAAGAAGTCACATTTGCTGCCTGATCTTGCTCTGTCTCGGTGACAACCACATGAGTTCGTGGTCTTCTTGGTACAATTCCTCGACCTCTCTTTCTAACTGGATAATCTCTCCTTCTAGCCATCCGTTTTCTTCGTGAGGAGGTATCTGGTGACTCTTCAGGGACATAATCAGTATCCCTGTCTTCCTCATTTGGTCGAGAAGATGTTGGAGTAGAAGGGGTTGGATCAGTTTGGATCACATAGGGAACATTCCCTATTTGATCACTAGCAGTCTCGGAACTGGAAGCAGAGTGAACAACTTCTTCCATTCCTCCTTCACGTACAGGCTCATCTTCAAAAAGCTTCTCAATCTCTTCATCAATATTATCTCTAGTAGTAGAAGTAGAAGCACCAGTCTGTGCTTCATCAACAGGTACATCTCCTCCCAAACCTCCTATATTCTCATCAACTTCTGCAAATCGACCAATCTTAGCAAAGCTTTCTCCTGAGCACTTGTTTCCACGTGCGCCAGTGAGATGAGTAAAAATCTCCTTCTTAATTGTCTGAACAACGTATTTTGGAGATCTCTGAGTGGCAAGCTCAGGAAATGCATCGTTGATGATCAGCTGAATGAATCTGGGATACATGATAAACTTTCTCCCTGGATTGGCCGTAGCGTTTTTCACCATCTCTTGAAATATAACGCCAGAAATGCTGAATGGAATATCATCCACCAGAGAAACCAATAAAGATCCAAACACAGCACTAAGACTATCCATGCCAGCCTTCAAATTACTCAAACAGTGAATTACCACATGAAATAAATATTTCCAGTATGGTGGTAACCACTTCTTCTCCAAACTTGGATATCTATACTCATATCCCATCCGAGATAGACAATCCATAACTACATCATCATCTAGTCTTGTTGGTGCTCCCTCTTGGTCATTAAACAGAAGAACTCTGTTTAGTATGGCTTGAGAAACTGTCACCCTTTTATCCTTTACAGTGGCTGTGATAATCTGGTTTCCAGCTTCGTCCTTTTCTAGAGCAGCTGTGCTCCAGAAAGAATCTATCAATTCGGAATAGATGGCTGGATCAGCAGAAATAGAATAAACAATCCTTGAGTTCTTCAGCCCCTCAATCATAGAAGAAAATAATTCCTTCCCTTCCGGAACTTCATCCAAGTATGCAACACAATTATGATTCTTATTAAAAATCATTTGTGCCATCTGCATTGTCAAATAAGATCAAAATTAGAACACTTTTTATATAACTTAGTTATGCATATAGAATTTTAACACTTAGAACATTTTAGCTTTTAAGGTCTCACACTTAGAAAATTTTATCACTTAGAAACAATTTATCATTTCAAAGCTAAGTCACATGTGAATACATGTACTTCACTTAAGATTTTATCAAAAGTTGTAAGTGATAAATCCATTTACGACAACAACAGAATCAACACTTAGAAACATTTTATAATTTTCTGTCAAGCGAAAACAACTCATGCGAAACTAATCAGTATGCGAAAGTTGTACTTCAAGCGACAACTCAAGTTGTGCGACAAAAGCTATTCATGCGACAACACTTTTTCGTGCGAAAATAATATTCACGCGAAATCAAAGCTCACGCGAGAACTGTTTTCACGCGAAAATCCTATGTCGCGTCTGTTCAATTTCGTGTGCGATTCGCACAACTCAAAGTTCAAATTAACACTTCAAAACTTGTTTTTAATCCATAAAATCCAGATCATTGCTGTCGCCTAAGTCTATTAGGTGTATTTTATCGTTCAATTTCAATCTTTAAAGTCCATTTCAAGGTTTTAATGTCAAGATGTTAAGTTTCCCTTAGCATAGTACTGCTACAGTAACCAAATCAAACCGTGTATACCTTCAAAATCACACTATGCACGTACTAGAATGAGATGTGGATCAAAATAACAGAGTAGGAGCGAAATGGTGTATGCGAGAGGAGTAATCCGAGAATATGCGAAAAGGGTTTTCGGGTAGGAGTTTGAGCGAAATGTGATTTCGTCTCGTTCACTGTAACTTTTATATTCCTGACAAGTCACGCGACAGGCACTTTCGCAAGTCATTATATTTCGCGTGACTTTCCCTTTCGCGTGCGAAATGAAGAATTTTTCAAAGTTTTCAAATTTTTCAATTTTTTAAACTTTTTCAAACCTTTACACAACTTTCAATCCTTTTTATTTTAATGAATTAAGTCAACATAAAATGTTATCTACCAAGTGACCAATTAATTTAATGAATCTTCAATTTTCAAAAATTTTCTTGTTATTTATTTGTCCTAAAAATAAAACACTATAAAAGTGAAATAAAAACAAACACTTACAAACAAAATAACAAAAGAATTAAAACAATTAAAGAATCAAGATCGGATTTGCTTGTATTGTATAAATTTTCATAATGAGATCATATAGTTCTTTTGTCAAGATAAGACTCTGTCCGGCTTTATTTAAAATAACTGGTTAAGTTGATTGTCAATATCTGTTGTCCGCTTTAAACTTATACTTCATGTTTTACTCAGAAACATAATGAGTGATATATATCATGTTTTGTGTTGATTTAATATAAGTCAGTGGATCCCACAATCAGAACTTCTGTAAAGTAATTATTATCCTTCAAGACACTATTGAGATTTTTCAAGTCACCCCAATTTGACTTAAACCATGCATTGATGATCAGTGATACCATTTATTGTAAACCTAAATATAACTATTTGAGCATAACTAGCCTGAGAAATATTTCTTAACCCAAAATATTAACAAGTTTAAGGACTTACTGACAGCCATCCGGACTTATGTCTGCTCTCTCAAGATGTTTAGGACTTACAAGCCATTCGGACTTACATGCCCCATCTTTCGATTTTGCCTTCCAAAGTTAAAAACTATTCTCAAAATCAGAAAATATTTACCATATAGTATGTATGTCATTTAGACATATCTTTTGATTTGTTGTGCTTCTTGGCATCTTATATCCTATATGGCCTTTTCCTTTTGGCATCTTTTTGCTCAATTATTTTCTTTTTGTATTTTTCTCTTTTTGTTTCTTTTTGTATTTTTTATCTTTTTATATATATATATATATATATATATATAGTTATGATAATCACTGAATCAATCATATACAGGCTTGAGTATGACAGGATTATATCTCTCAGTCTGTGTTAGAACATTTTTGGCACAGAATCCTGATATGTTCCCCACTAATTCATATTTCTTTAATTCAAGTGTAATCACTCAATTATGATCTTTTCATTTCTGAAAGCAAAGCCTATCAACATATCAAACATAATCCAAGTGTATTCGTTTTAAGCCTTTGAAAGTACTTATACTCATTTTGAACTTTGTAATATCATTTCTCATTTTAAGTATGAAAATTTCTTCTTTTGATTTTGGCAATCCTTTGATCTTAACTCCCCCTAAGACCAAAAATATTTTTTTCAGAACTTGTTTTTCTAATTTTCTCCCCCTAAAATTGTGATTGTCCTTTTAAGAAAAAGAAACAATTACAATTTTATTCTTTATTTAAAAAATGAAAAAAATCTTTTTGTGAAGATTCATTAAACCAATTTATCCAAAGTTAATCATTCCCAATGATTGCACAAGGAAATCAAATCGAGAATGATCAAACGCCTTGGTAAATAAATCAGCGATATTTTCAGTTGACGGCACTTGTTTTAGATGAATAAGTTTACGATCAAAACAATCGCGGATAAAATGGATGCGGATGTCAATGTGTTTAGTTTTTGAGTGTTGAATGGGATTTTTCACGATGTTTAGAACTGCCGTGTTATCACACCAAATTGGTGTGTCATAAATGTTGAGACCATAATCGAGAAGTTGTTGCTGAATCCAGACAATCTGGGAACAACAACTCGAAGCAGCCACATATTCAGCTTCGGCAGTGGATGTGGATACAGTGTTCTGCTTCTTACACTGCCAAGAAATGAGTCGGTTACCCAAGAATTGAAATCCTCCTGTGGTCGATTTCCTGTCTAAGTTACAACCACCATAATCACTGTCAGTATAAGCAAATAAATTGAAATCGGAATTTCGAGGATACCAAAGACCAAGTTTAGGTTGACCCTTGAGATACTTGAAAATCCGCTTGACAGCTTTCATGTGTGATTCCTTTGGATCACTTTGATAGCGGGCACACTGACAAACAGGGAACATGACATCCGGCCTGCTTGCAGTGAGATACATGAGGGAACCAATCATAGATCTGTAAAGATATTGATCAACTGATTCTCCTAATGGATCCGGAGTAAGAGTAGGACGAGAAGCCATTGGAGTTGGAGCTACTTTGGAATCTTGAAACTTGTATTTCTCAAGAATTGTCTGAACATATTTTTCTTGATGAATGAGAATACCCGTCTCAGATTGAGTAACCTGAATACCCAAGAAAAATGAAATTTCCCCAAGGGAACTCATCTCAAACTTCTTCTTCATCACCTCTTCGAACTCCGTGCACATTCTATCATTTGTGGAACCAAAAATGATATCATCGACGTAGATTTGAACCAAAATGATATCATCACCTGATTTTCGTATGAATAAGGTTTGATCAATTGCACCTCTTGAATAACCATTAGCAAGCAAATGTTCAGTCAGAGTTGCATACCAAGCACGAGGTGCTTGATGTAATCCATATAGCGCCTTATCCAACTTATATACATAGTCAGGATGATCTGGGTCTTCAAATCCAGGAGGCTGACAAACATAGGTTTCTTCCTTCATTTCTCCATATAAAAATGCAGTTTTAACATCCATCTCGTACACCTTGAAGTTCATGTATGAAGCAAAGGCTAAGAATATGCGTATTGCTTCTAGTCGTGCAACTGGAGCATACACTTCTTCATAGTCCAATCCTTCAACTTGATAAAATCCCTGCACAACAAGACGTGCTTTATTCCGAACTATAACACCCTTTTCATCCGTCTTGTTTCTAAAAATCCACTTTGTCCCAATCAGAAGCTTATCCTTTGGAAGTTCAACAAGATGCCAAACATTGAGTTTCTTGAATTGCATCAACTCATCTTGCATTGCTTCTATCCAGCTGTTTTCTTTAAGTGCCATTTCCACATTCTTAGGCACTATTTGTGATAGAAAGCAAGCATATAGACATGTGTTAATTGCCCCTGATTGACTTCTGGTAATTACACCTTCGTGCAACGGACCAATGATTGCTTCAGTGGGATGAGTTTTATGTATTCTCAATTGAGGAATCTCATCTGCAACCATTCCATCTTCCAAATTTGTAATATGTTCAATATTATCATGAGCTTCTTCAGAGTGTTGAGATTGATACACAATAGTTTCTTCAAGTGTGTCATCTGAAACATGAGTTTCAGAAGCAGTAGACACATTTGGAGATTCTTCAAATGGAACTTGAATGATTTCTATTGGTGTATGTATAGTTTCTGACGAAGATGAAGATAATGGAGAGCTCAAAGATTCTTCCAAATCCTGTGTAGAAATTTGTTCTGAAGAAACATCTAATGACTCAGAACATGCAGATACAGGTACAGAATTTGTAGGAATATCTTTGGATGATGAAGCAACAGCAGAATCATCAGATATCAAAGATGAAAGATCCTCAATGATTTTGTTGTCCAAGGAGATTGCTTGAGAAGTAGAATCTGCAGATGAAGGTTTAGAAATTTTAAAATTTATGAACAAAGATTCATAATCATAAACCCATGAAGGAGCTGAACCTGCATCAGTTATGTTAAGCTCGTGCCAATCAATGTTATATGACTCGACTATTTGTCTAGTTCTTTTATTATAAACACGATATGCTACTTTATTGGCAGCATATCCCACAAAGTAACATTCATCCGCCTTTTCAGAAAATTTTGAAGATGATTCTGTTGTATGCAACAAAGTGCAACAACAACCAAAGGCTTTAAAATATTTAACTTTGGGTTTGTGTTTATAAAATATTTCATAAGGAGTCTTATTTAATCTTTTGTTGATTAAAGCACGATTTTGAACATAACATGCAGTATTTACTGCTTCTGCCCAAAAGAACAAAGGTAATTTGGCAGCAGAGATCATCGTTCTAGCAGCTTCAATCAATGTTCTATTTCTTCTTTCTGCAACTCCATTCTGTTGTGGAGTGCCAGCAGCACTGAATTGTCTGGCAATTCCCTTGGATTCACAAAACTCATTCAGAGTTTGATTGCAAAACTCTGTTCCATTATCACTTCTGATGCATTTTACCTTTTTCTCTGTCTGATTCTCCACCAAAGTAATAAACTTGATCAAAAGGTGTGGAGTTTCATCCTTAGATGCTAAGAAAAACACCCAAGTAAATCTAGAAAAGTCATCAGTAACAACCAGACAGTAAGATCTTCGACCCAAGCTTAAAACACTTACTGGACCAAAAAGATCCATGTGTAAGAGTTGTAAGATTGATTCGACTGAGTTGTGTGCAACAGATTTATGAGGAAGTTTATGTTGTTTACCCTTTGAACATGAGAAACAATGTTCATTTAATTGAAATTCTTTTTCGGGTAAACCAATAACATGATTTCCACGTACAAGTTTATTCATGTTTTTAAGATTGACATGTCCTAATCGACGATGCCATAACATGGAATCATTCTCCGAGGCTTTGGATAGTAAGCACGAAGCTGTTACCAAAGAACTAGAACAATGCATATCAAGAAGATATGTATCATTGTCTCTCGGAGTCCTCATCAAAATCCATTCATCAGGAACAACAAAACCTGGTTTTAAAATTAAGCATTCTTTGTTAGTAAAGTGTGTAGAATATTGTTTGTCACAGATTTGAGACACACTTAGCAGGTTATGTTTTAATTCCTCAACAAAATTAACATTCTCAAAACTTAGGACGCCGTTTGTAACTGTACCACGTTTAGTAATTCGTCCTCCTCTATCTCCTGCAAATATCACTCTCCCTCCGTTGTATGATTGCACATATTGTAGTAATGATAAGTTACCCGTCATATGTCTTGAACAACCGCTATCTACATGCCATAGACTTTCAGTAGTCTTTTGCGGTTGTCCCTGCATTCGTAACAAAATTACTTAGATTTTGGTACCCAAGTCAAGCAAGACTTGAGCACATTTTGAGTTGCAGCAAGACAGAATGATTTGATATTTTTATATTTGGTTTGCACATCATTCTTTTCATTTATGCTTTTAATTTTGACATTTTCTATTACATCATTAGTCAAATTCTTATCTCGTCTGACATTAAAATCATTAACAACCTTTGATTTCATATTATTTGAAAATTTTCCACGAGTGAAAATAGTTTTCTATTATGAGAAATAGAATTATGAAATCTTTGTTTACTTAATGATTTTTGTCTAAAAGGACAATTATTTGCCAAATGATTTGTGTTTCCACACTGAAAGCATCTCTTTTGTTGTGTGTGGAAAACAAACTGTGGATGACAATTATGAAAATTGTCATAAAAACCAAAGTCAGATTGACTAGGTTTAACTTTCTCCACAGTCTCTCGAATCTTTGTCTCGTTTGACAATTGCAAATTCATCTTTTGCAGACTCGAGGAAATTGATGAATTATGACCACTTTGGATTGTAGATTTGGCAGTTTTGACTTTTGGACTTGGTGGTGTTGGAATAGGAACAGTCTTTGATTCTGCTAGAGTAAAACCAGACTTTGAATTTGCTGGATGAGGACCAGGCTTAGATATACGGATTGGTGCTGGAGAAGGACCAGGCTTTTGAATGTTCAGATTAAATGCAGAAGAATCATTCACTTGCAAATCTGGGCTACATACATCTTGATTCACAAGGTTAGCATTATAATGTAGTTTATTTTTAAAGAATCGAGAATTCGTTTCTTTAAAAATATGTTCTTCATTTTCAACTATCCCTTTTGAAACAAATCTATTTTTAAAATCCTTTTCCATTCTTTCTTTCTGATTTACCCTTAGATTTGCATTCAAATTATTTTTTCTATTTGATTTCATCTCATTCAAAACAACATTCTTTTCATTTCCTGACAAGTTTTGTTTACAAACAGATTGTGAAACCTTTACATTCTTATTTTTTAAACATTCATTCTCATTCTCTTCCTCACTCTCACTTTCCCAATCTTCAACCAACCCATCCACCTTCATTTTATCTGCAAAAAGATTTTCAGGTGATTGTTTAGGTTTGGGTACTATGATAGGATCAACAGATAAATTTATTTTGACAGAAGGTTTTAAGTCTTGAGATGGAGAGAATCCAATTCCATAGACCATATCAGAATCACAAATGTTATCAGATGATGGTAAACATGAGTAATCATGATTAATTGGAGGAGCAATGTTAGAAAATCCAACACCACACTTTCCTCCTTTGATCTTCTGAGTCATTTGTGACTTGATTATTCCTTCAACCATTGTTGATGAAAGTTCAAATTTCTCAACAGTCAATTTAACCGTGGCTAATTCACTGTTGAGTCGATTAATTTCTAGAGCGAGTTCATTATTTCTATTTGTCAAGTCATTATTAGTACATTCTTTATCATGAAGATTTAATTTCAAATTATATATTGTTTTGTTTAAACCTTCAAGTTTTTCTTTAAAAATCTTTTCATTTGACTTGTGTTTGCTAGCTTGATACTGAAGTTTTTCAACTTCCATTATCAGGCTCTCATTGTGAACTCTGTATCTTCGAACTTTCTCAACACATGTATTTTTACATAGACTATCATATACCTTTGGTTCTGAAGTTTCCCCTTCTGTTTTCTCTGCCTTCTTGACCATGAATGCTTTCATTTCATCAGCTGGTTCTTCCACTGGAGCACTAGCAACAGTCTTTGGATCAATGCATGGACTTTTGACTGTGAGCTCAACAGTGTATTCATTATTCACACTTTCTTCTTCAGCAACCTTTTCAACCTGATCTTCCTTCACAACATTCTCCTTATCTTCTACCACTTTCTCATCCTCTATTTCAACTTTCTCCTTCTCTTCTTTCACCGTAGCAAACAAACCCTCCAACAAGTCATCAGACACGAATTCAGCAAACAAATTTTCCTCCTCTTCTGGTTCTGGAACAATCTTAGAAACAAAAGCAGTAGACAAATGTAAATCAAGAGCCTCCATTTGATCAGACCAGTCATATTCAGCATTAGTTTGAGAAACTAATGCTTTAGTTTCACCAAAAGTACTTGCTTTGTCTTTCTTTGGCTCTATCTCCACAGTCACCATCTTCTTCGGGCTTTCATTTTGACCAGTTTTTGGTTCAGTACACTCTCTGGCGAAATGACCTGGTTTGTCACAGTTGTAACACCTCAGGTTAGATTTATCGAAACCAATTTTGCTAGAATTGTTAACGCCAAACATTTTCCTCCCAGTTCTTCTAGCAAAATTCTTCGCCCTGTAAACTACCATGGCCATTTGATACTTGATATCATTCTCTTCAACATCATCCGGATTAACTTGTTGAAGATCATCAACCAGAACATTTGGAGCAGTAAGTCTTCCGGCCATGAAAGCTTCATAACTCGACATGAAAGTGGTGAAAAGAGCAAGATGCTCCTCAGCAATCTGAACAGTTTGTTTTGATGGACTAGTGGTAGCAACATAAGCATGTTGACCACTCTGAGAATCTTGAGATTGATAGACTTGTTGATGGATGATGGGGGAATAATGTTGAGCAGCTGGAACATGAACTTGGTGGTTTACTGCTGGTTGAATAAAAGAAGATGCTGCACTTCCTGATTGTTGTTGCTGACACATTTGCGTATAACTGACATAGTAATTCGGATTACTAGCCATATTTGCATAGAGAGCAGTTCCTTCAGCACCCAGAGAACTAAGATGATTAGCAGCACGCTGCTTATCGTCCATAGCATAAGACTTGATTGTTGAGATGAGATCAGTCAACTGAAGAGTATACAAGTCTTTGGTTCTCTTTATCAATGTACAGTTGTTATTCCAACTGTAAGGAAGTGAGTTTAGTAACTTCTTGTTCACAGTGATGGGTTCCAGAGTAATACCCGCACTCTTCATTTTTGTGACCAGTCTAACAAACCTGGCCATCTGAACTTCCAACTCTTCACCAACAATATGATTGAATATGTTGAACTCTTGATTCAACATATCCTTTTTGCTCTCTCTCATGTCTTTGTTTCCCATAATCTGAGACTCCAGAGCATCTCAAAGCACTTTAGCACCCCTGAACTCTTGAAACTTTTGTGATATCTCAGTAGTAAGAGCCATTGTGATTGCAGCATACGCTTTATCATCCAATTCCAATCTCTTGATGTCGTCTTCATCCCACAAATGTTCAGGTTTCTGAACCATTTCACCTTTATCATTTTTGTAAAACGGAATGTAAGGACCATACTGGATTGATCTCCACATCTTCGGTTCCGTGTAAATAACATATCTCTCGAATCGGAAAGCCTAATCAGAATAATCATCTTCACAGAGAAGCCTCGGTGGCTTGTTACCAGTTCCAATTTCCGTGTCTAAATGAAGTGAAGCAGTAAGATGCTTCAAATTCGGTGTTGTTGAAGCCATAGTGATCAGAAAGTCAAAACTCTGGTTTTCGTGCGAGAAAAGAACCCGTGCGAAAAGTGATTTCGCGCGGCACAACTTTTCGCGTAAAGGAGAAATTCGTGCGAATTCGCAAAATTTCCTTTTCACGCGAATCGCACAAAAAGTAACTGAGCGAAAACACCACTTTTCGCGTGCGAGAACTTGCAGATCAAGCGAAAACGTCGATTTTGTGCAGAAACAGATGATTCTGTGTTTGTTCACGCGAATGTCACCTCCAATTTACTGATTAAGTTTGATTAAACCCATTTTAATCCAATTTTAATGAATTTTAAGTCAATTTTAATCAAAATTAAGCTTAAAGTCCACTAATTCAGTTCAATTCGGTCCAAATCAGTCCAAATCCTCCACAATCGAGCAGCATAACATTGCCATCTCAGAATCTAAAGTAAACAATGATGAATTCTTCAAAAATCAAGTAGAACACAATCCAATTCTTCTCCAAATCGTGGTTCAAGAGCCTAATGCTCTGATACCAATTGTAAAACCTCTGAAAACTCCCATGAAATCAATAACACACGATCTCAATCACGTGAATGCGGAATGTAAACGTGATTGGATAGAAAAGAAGATTGGATTGAACAAGAAATGCTTCTTCGATTAAAACAAACAACCTATTACAGGTCTTGTGCGATTTCGCACAGATAAGTATGATAATGAATGAAAAGCTTAATTACAAAACGAAATCTAGCTATTTATACTAAACACATGGTTCTCGCGCGAGATGCCTTTCGCGCGGCCAAGTCTTTCGCGTGAGTCTTCATCTCGCGTGGAAGCTGTTCTCGCGTGAGAGCTGCTTCTCGCGTGACTTCTTCAAATCACGTGGATTCTTGCTTTCGCATATGATGTTTTGCCGAGCCTTGATTTGTCTTCTACATATATATATATATATATATATATAGGATCAGGATCATTACAGAACCATTTTTTATTTTCAGAACCAAAAGAACCATTGACTTACATAAATGTAAATCATAAACCATTGGTTTACATAGATGTAAGTTAAACCTGGTGATATTTAGTTATTTTTTATAGTTTATTGTTCATGTCTGATATACACATATGTAAAATAGGTCAAGTATTACCAGACTTAATATATATTTATGTAAATCAATGGTTCTGTAGTTCTGAAAATAAAAAGTGGTTCTGTAATGATCCTAACCCTATATATATATATATATCCATATCCATACTACATATAATATGCATATAGGAAGGATATAATAGTCATTTGACTCAAATCTCTTAAATTTAAGAGATGTATAACTCTTGAGGCATGTTGTACAACTCTTGAGCTTTGAATCCCTCCTGGTTACCTAATAAGCTCATTTCAAAATTCAAACAAAGAATTTTGAATTCTTAAACCATTTTCTCTCTCATCAAACATCAGAGCTTATTTCTCTCAAATCTAATTTAAGAACAAGATTTCTTTTTAATCTTGATTTTCAGGTTCATACGAAGAGGTCTTATGATTTGGGATGTGTAGTCTGATTTACAGGTTTGATGACGGGATCTTCCAATCTGCCGTTAGAGTTCTGGTTTTTCAGGATTTATGAAATTCAAATATGATCAATGTTCTAGCTACTAAGAAGTTGAACCAAACTGATGACTGCTCGTGGTGTGACCCAAACTCTAGCAGAATTGTGGAAAAAGGTATGTAATTTGAGTGTTTGGTTTATGTTGAGATAGATAAATATCTACAACTTTATGTAGGGTGAAGAGTTTTTTTGTTTGAAATTCATGTTCTATTTGGTGAAAATTGAATGAGTTAGCCACAATTTCATTGAAATTTCATGTTATGGACTTTCAAATTCTTGATAAAATTGAATTTATGTCTATTTAACCATCAGTTAAGCTTCATATTGATGTTAAATTTGTAGTAACCACTGGCTATAGAGCAGAGATTGGTTTATCATTTTTGAGGACAACAAAAACATGTATTATATAGTTTCATGTGATGTTCATATGCCTGACAACCTTTAAATGGTTGTTTATGTTATTAGGGTTTCGTTTTATAAATATGATATAAGAGGTTAAGTTGGTAAATTGAATGATTCATAACAGATTGGGATAATATAAGTGTTTTCACTTTAAATAACTAAAGTTTTCGCTTTATAACAGTAGGGTATTGTTGGGTTTGATATTGCAATGAAAGCAGGGATTTTAGGGTTATTGGTGATGAAACATATTAGTTTCTTTTTTGTATATTTACAAGTGATGCGTGTTGGTTGATGCGAGAGTATTGTGAATTTGTTACAGGTTGTCTATGATAAATATATGTTACTGTGGTTTGTTTATTTTTGTCGGAACAAAATGTACATGCTCACAAACAACTTGCTTATTAGTGTCGAAGTTCTCTTCTCGAAGGTAATATGATTTTTATTTTTAGAAGTGAGCATTTGTGTATTGACCTAGGTTTTGTACGTGTTAGGCAACGCTTTATTCACTTATGACCAATATTTTAATTCTAAAGGTTAAGAAGTTGAATGATGTTAGGTGAGAATCGCGTTTTACCCCATTATATTCTTATACTTGTTAGTGATATTTGTAAAACACATTTATTATTAATGTGTAGGTTCTAAAGGTGGGACTGCTAGCACCTGGTGAGGCACCTCGACATGCCTCTAGAAGTAATTATTCATTATTCTACTATATAAGCTTTTTAATGGATGGTAATTGTTCTTCATCCTTCTAAATAAGCTTTTTAATGGTATATCGTCTTAAACATTGCATTTTCATATGTTTGGTTATGTAATTCACTAACTCACAAGTAAACCTGTCACCTTAAACTAATCACTTATTTTGTTTTGTCATGCTTTGTTTGTAACCAGACTTTAAATATCATCTAATTAGATATTCATGCTCCTTATTTTACAAGTTCAACATCGTAGAATCATCTCCAAAGTCACTAAGTACTAAAACTTTAGTTAACCAAAAAAACTATCAAAACTGAAGTGCATATCATCTCCCTTTCTCCTCCCTTATCCGTTCTCACTTATGTGGTTTTGTTTTATTATGTGAATGATGAATTAATCTTTTGTATTATTGGCTAAATAACAGGTCTTCATTAACTTTTGAGGACCAGAGCCCTAACACTATTGATTGCTGTAACTGAGTCAATTACTATAAAACAAGACGCAACAGCCAGGCTCATATTACAAAGTGCTCTAATCAGACAATACAACATTCTTTATATTATAAGGATGGAAAATAAAGTGGTTTGGGTCTTTGGGAAAAGGGTTAACATGAGTTTGAAATTGATAAGTTTTTTATGCATTTAAACGGGTTGGACCGGGCAAGTTGTCACACCACACTTTATAAAGATTTAAATAAATAATGGGAATGGTTAAGTGATTAAGATGATCACAACAACCATTATTACAGTGACAGTCAAAGCTTTTTCTAATTTAGTTATTTATTAGGCTTTATGCATTTGGGTAAACTTTCAACGACCTTTGACCCATTCTACTTATGGCTTCAGGAAATGATGTTTTAGAACCTACATTAGATACCGTCATCTAGCAATTAGAGCAGGTTGGTTTCCTTGTGTTGCGAGTGCGACTGGAAATGTTGCAGGTTCCGCTGCAGTTGCTGCATCCTCATATTGAGGTGCTGAAAAGAATTATAACTTTTTATTTATTATCTAAAAGTATGATACTTGAATTGGAGATTCATAATTACTTTTTTCCCTATATGCACCAACTTTATACATATACATGCTTCTGAACAAGGATTTATTAATTGTAATGCACCTATGTAAGTTTTTTGGCCATTGAATCCATTTTACTTGGAAAACGATGGTGAAGCATCATACAGTATTGGGTAAAAATTATGCATATGATTGTTATTAAATGCTTCAACTATTTGCTGCAGTTTGTAATTGATTAACAACTGTTATATGGTTTCTAAGTAACAATTAGATTTGCTTATAGTTAATGCAATGGTTTATTATAATTGTTATTGATGACTTTAGTTTTATTAATATGTTTTATTGCAATTGGATTTGTAAAATAAGACTAAAGGAATTCAACTTCTAATACAAGTTTGGAGATGTGGAGTAGATATGTGTATAAAAAGGATCAAATTCAGATCCTTTAAAAGTTATAACATCATCAAGCATGAAGCTATGGTATGAAATTGTGCCATATTTTAGATCAAATAATGTAATTAACTTCTCATTAAAAGTTGTAATCTTTAATAAAAAGTTACATCTGTAAGTACTTATAAAATACTATTTCTTGATTTTGATAGAATATATAAGAGCATTCATAATATATTTTCTAAAATTTTATGAGTGAAGTCATTAAATTATTTGGAATAGTTGTTAGTAGTTATGAGTGGATGAAAGAGAAAACGTTACTATTCATCTATAAATTTAAGGAAACACTGTTCATCCTTTATAAATGTTTTAATATTTTTTGAAGTGTTGTGCGTGAATGAGAGAGAATAGATGTTCCCGTTTAATATAACACTTATTCTCCGAATCAGGGTCACACATTTGTCGTTCAAAAATGATGTTAAAGAATAGTGATTTCATAAGTTAGAAATTTAGGAAGCAGTATACGTTCATGTTACGTTAAGACATTACAAAAATTGTTATAGACATGAAAGATGTGTTTTAAAATTAATAAGGTTTATAATATTTTAAAAATGATCATACGACCAACTCATATTTAACTTTTATGAGTTGATGTTCTATGAGTTGATGATATGCGAGTTAATAAAAAGATGATAAACTGATGTAAAACAGACATACAAGAATAATGATAACTTATATAGACACATGTATAATATCTGAATTTGGGATTCTTAACCATGTGATTTGTTTTAACCATGTAATTTGTTTTAGAATGAAACCATGTAGTTAATTTGTGTGACATAATTATGTGGATGTAGATAACAAGATATATAATGTTGAAATGATATGGAAGTTAAATAACGTGCAATCTCTTTCTTGGGAGAGGTGTGTGATCATGACAAGACGAAGGACGAAAGGAGCCCTCCGAGGTTTAAATTTTGCTAAAATAAACCTCTAAGTTAACATTGATGATTGATATCTTCATCCTTATTAATAGAAAGATATTGGTAAATAAAACCCAACCCTAGAAATCACATATTGAGATGTTGCACTTTATATCCTAAGGTATGTAGTTATAATACCAATATGTAGTTGTAACACATAACATAAATTATGCTGCATAAAACAAATTATGATGCATCTTGTATTTAGTAACGTGTCGTAACTTGTTGGACAGTAGGTTGTTTTTTGAAACTGAAATTCATCGATTCACATACAATAACGCAAGGTAAGAAATAATTGTAAAACAAAAACGTTAGTATTTCACTATAGTAATCGTCACCACCGCCGCATCGCTCGGGTCTCCTACTAGTATATATATATATATATATATATATATATATATATATATATATATATATATTAAGTGCTATTCCAAAAAAAGTTTTAAAACATATAATTTTATTAAAAAATTATAGTAATATTATACACATATTAAAGATAAAAAAGTGATTGATTTTAAGGTATAACTTTTTTGAAAAACTAATAAAGTATATACAAGTTATTTTAGTTTTAAAAAAATGGTGTAAGTAGTTATATTTTAAACACATTAGAATTTAGAATTTATCACGAATGTTATTTTTAATTTTTTAGTTAGTACTAATTACTAATTTAGCCTTGATCTTATTAACTTTTACACTAATTAAAGATTGATGACTTGTCATCAATCTAAGCTATTAATTTATTTAGTCAACGCACTATATCTGTTCTCATGGTTTTTAGGTAACATAGAGTTTGTACCGGAACCATCCTTCACACACACATACACATACATACATACATACATACATACATACATACATACATACATACATACATACATTCATACATACATACATACATACATACATACATACATACATACATACGTACGTACATACATACATACATACGTACATACATACGTACATACACACACACACATACATACATACACACATACATACATACACACATACATACATACATACATACATACATACATACATACATACATACATACATACATACATACATACATACATACACACACACACACATACATACATACATACATACATACATACATACATACATACATACATACATACATACATACATACATACATACATACATACATACATACATACATACATACATACATACATACATACATACATACATACATACATACATACATACATACATACACACATACATACATACATACATACATACATACATATATATATATAGAGAGAGAGAGAGAGAAAAGGTTATCATACAAAGTGGATTTTCCATGTGAAGTGTATAAAAATAATTACACAAGTTGAAACGTTAGGGGTATAATTATTACGCAAGTGGTAGAATTAATCATGTAAAGATGAAATTATCGCTCAAAAGTGAAATTATCATGTAAAAAGTATTCTTGTGTGAACAATTCTATTTTTGTATGATAATTTTACGCAAGTGTAGTATTTACTGTGTAATAATCTCACCCCACTTTGTACCAAAATACACTTTATATTCTGAATTCCCTCTCTACACACACGCATATGCATATGAATGTAGAAGACTATAAAAGGCTTGGCAAAACAACTAAAAATGAATAAAGATGGTTTTGATCAAGCTCAAGTCATGCGAGACAGTGATGTCACGCGAAAGAGGGAAGTCGCGCGAAAAGAGCATCCGCGTGATAAACCTAGTCACACGAGAACCTAGTTGTTTAGTATAAATAGATTTGTTTTTTCGCTTTTGTAATATCTCTGTGCATTTGCACAAGATTGTAATCGTTTGATTATCAATTGAATCGTTTGATTATCAATTGAATCGTTTGATTATCAATTGAATCGTTTGAACTATTGTTTTCTTCTTCCAATCTCAGTTACATTCTGCATTCTTAAGATTGAGATCTTGGTTTATTGTTCTTGGGAGATTTCTGAGTTTTACAATTAGTATCAGAGCATTTGGCTCTAGAACCAAGATTAGAAGAAGTTTTTAATTGATTTGACACGTTCTTGAGAGTTCAATTTGGAGTTGTTGTGCTGCTGAAAATTCGAAGATATTGATCATTTAGACTGAATTTGTAAAATTTGACTGAGTTTTAATCAAATTTGAACTTAAAAGTGAAAAGAAAACTGATAAACTTGAACTAAAATGAATCAAATTGGAACAAATCAAGGAATCTGAGGTGAAAAGTTGGTAAAATCCGCACTTGAAAACTGGTTGTGTGCGAAAACATCTGGACTTTTCGCACGCGAAAACTCTCTTTTTGCACAGGCAGTTATTTTGCTTTTCACGCGATTTCGCTTGGTTGAAAAGTGGGAATCTCGCACGAATCTGATTCTCGGGCGAAAATTGTTGTCGCGCGATTTGAATTTTCGCATGAAAGTTTGTTCTTTGGTTCACTTCAACAACATGTCTTCATCAACACCTAATTTGAAACATCTTACTGCATCTCTTCACTTAGACACTGAAATTGGCACTAGGAATAAGCCACCTAGACTTCTTAGTGAGGATGACTATGCTAATTGGGCTTATAGGTTCGAGAATCATGTTATCTATACTGAACCTAAAATATGGAGGTCAATCAAGTATGGTCCTTATATCCCATTGTATAAGAATGACAAAAGGGAGATGGTTAAGAAACCTGAACACTTATAGGATGAGGATGATATGAAGAGATTCGAGCTAGATGACAAGGCATATGCTGCTATCACCATGGCCTTAACCACTGAGATCTCACATAAGTTTAAAGAATTCAGAGGAGCTAAGGTTTTGTGGGATGCTTTGGAAACTCAAATTATGGGAAACAAAGACATGAGGGAAAGTAAGAAAGATATGTTGAATCAAGAATTTAACATGTTCAATCATGTTGTGGGAGAGTTGTTGGATGTTCAGATATCCAGATTTGTGAAACTGGTTACGAAAATGAAAAGTGCTAGAATAACACTGGAACCAATCATGGTTAACAAGAAGCTGCTGAATTCACTTCCTTACAGTTGGAATCACAACTGTACTTTGATCAAAAGAACTAAAGACTTGTACACACTTCCTCTGACTGATTTAATTTCCACTATCAAGTCTTATGAAATGGATGATAAGCAGAGAGCTGCAAATCATTCGAGTTCTTTGGGTGCTGAAGCAACTGATTTATATGCTAAAATGGCTAGTAATCTAATTACCATGTCAGTTATACTCAGATGTGTCAGCAACAACAAATAGGAAGTTTAGCATCTCTAGAAATTCAAACAGTTATGAACCCACAAGTTCAAATTCCAGCTGTTCAACATTATTCCCCCATCATTCATCAGCAAATCCCTCAAACTCCAGCTCCACAAAGTGTTCAACAAGCTTATGTTGCTACCACAAATTCTTCAAAACAAACTGTTCAGATTGCAGAGGAACATCTTGTATTATTCACTACTTTCATGTTTGATTATGAATCGTTCATGGCTGGAAGACTTACTGCACCAAATGTTTTGATTAATGATCTTCAACAAGTTAACCCTGATGATGTGGAAGAAAATGATATTAAGTGTCAAATGGCAATGGTGGTGTACAGGGCTAAGAATTTTGCAAGAAGAATAGGAAGGAAGATGTTTGGAGTAAACAACTCAAGCAAAATTGGTTTTGACAAGTCTAATCTAAGATGTTATAACTGTGATAAACCATGACATTTTACTAGAGAATGCACTGAACCTAAGTCTGGTCAAGCTGAAGAAACAAAAAGAATGGTCACTGTGGAGGTTGAAACTAAGAAGGATAAAGCAAGTTCATCTGGAGGTAACAAAGCATTAGTTTCACAAACTAATGCTGAGTATGATTGGTCAGACCAGATGGAAGCACTTGATTTGAAGTTATCTACAGCTTTGGTTGCTCAAATTGTTACTGAACCAGAGGAGGATAAGAATTTGTTTGCTGAGTTTGTATCGGATGATCTATTGGATGGTGTGTTTGTTGAGAAGGAAGCAGAGAATGAAGAAGTTAAAGTTGATGAAAGTGATGTGAAGAAAGAGGAGGAAAAGAAGTTTGTTGAGAAGAAGAAAGAAATGGAAGAGAACACTGTTGAGCCTCCAGTCAAATGCAAGTTTGAAGATTCAACGACTGTTGACGTTGCTCCAGTGGAAGAACATGTTGATGCAATGAAAGATTTTATGGTGAAGAATGTTGAAGAATCAGAAGGTGGAAGCTCAGAATCAAAGGTATATGATGATTTATGCACAAATTTATGTATTAAGAAAGTTCAAAGGTACAGAGTTCATAATGAGAACTTAATAATGGAAGTTGAAATACTTCAATATCAAGCCCGAAAACACAAGTCAAATGAAAAGATTTTTAAAGAAAAACTTGAAGGTTTAAATAAAACGGTGTACAACTTACAATTAAACCTTCATGATAAAGAATGTACAAATCATGATTTGACTAACAGAAATAATGAACTCGCCTTGGAAATCAATCGACTCAAAAGTGAACTAGCCTCGGCTAAATTGACTGTTGAAAAATTTGAACTTTCATCAAACATGGTTGAAGGTATTATCAAATCTCAAATGACTCAGAAGATAAAAGGAGGAAAATGTGGCGTTGGATTTTCGAACATCGCTCCACTAATCAATCATGATTATTCATGTTTGCCTTCATCTGATGTCATTTCTGATTGTGATATGAGTTATGGGATAGGTTTTTCACCTTCCTCAGACTTAAAACCTCCAGTCAAAATAAATTTGACTGTTGATCCTATCATAATAACAAAAACTAAACAATCAACTGAAAATTTTTGTGCAGATAATTCGAAGGTGGATGGTTTGATTGAAGAGTGGGAAAGTGATACTGATTATGAGAATGAAAGAGAGAGTTTGAAAAATAAGAATGTAAAAGATTTCAAATCTGATTGTAATCAAACTTCATTGAGGAATGAAAAGAACGTCGCTTTAAATGAAACAAAACCAAATGTCAACAGTAATTTGAATGAAATTCAAAGGGCTAATCATAAAGTTAATCTTGAAAAAGATTTTAAAAACAGATTTGTTTCTAAATGTTTAATTGAAGATGAAGATTATATTTTTAAAGAAATGAATTTTTGATTCTTTAAAAATAAACCATCAGAATGCTAATCCTATGAAACAAGATATGTGTAGCCCAGATGTGCAAAAGACTAGTCCTTCTTCTTCAATTCTGAAACTTCAAAAGCCTGGTCCTTCTCCAGCATCAATCTGCATAACAAAGCCTGGTCATTTTCTAGCATCAATTCGAATAACAAAGCCTGTCCTTCTCCAGCATAATCTAAAACTGGTCCAATTCCAGCATCATCCGTTCAAATAGCCAACGAAGATAAATCTAACATTTCAAGTGTTCATAAATCACCTATTTCCTCGAATCTTTCTAAGATGAACAAGCAATTATGCAATGAAGTAAAGATACGAGAGACTGTGCAGAAAGTTAAACCAAAATGTCAATCTGATTTTGGATTTTATGACAATTTTAATAATTGTCATCCACAGTTTGTTTTCCACACACAACAACGGAAATGTTATCAGTGTGGAAACATAAATCATCTTGCAAATAATTGTCCTTATCGGCAAAAATACCAAGCAGACAACGATTTCATAATTCTATTGCTCATAATAGAAAAATGTTTTTCACTCGTGGAAAATTTTCAAAACAATTGAGAACAAAAGTTGTATATGCAAATGATGTCGAAAAGAACAAGAATTTGAAAAATGATTTAAAAGACAACTTACAATTGAGAAGTGTTAAAGAAACTATTAATGTGCAAAGCAAATATAACAATCTCAAATCATTTTGTCTAACTGCAACACAGAATATGCTCAAGTTTTGTTTGACTTGGGTACCAAAGACTAACTAATTTTCTTACTTATGCAGGAACTACCGCAAAAGATCATAGAAAGCCTATGGCATGTGGACAGTGATTGTTCAGGACATATGACAGGAAATTTATCTTTACTTCAAGATGTTCAGTCTTACAATGGAGGAAAAGTAATATTTGCTGGTGACAAAGGAGGTCGTATTACTAGACGTGGCACAGTTACAAATGGTATACTCAGTTTTGAAAATGTCAACTTTGTTAAGGAATTAAAACATAACCTACTAAGTGTGTCTCAAATTTGTGACAAACAGTATTCTACACACTTTACTAATAAAGAATGTTTAATCATAAAACCGGATTTTGTGATTCCTGATGAATGGGTTTTGATGAGGACTCCGAGAGACAATGATACATATCTTCTTGATATCCATTGTTCTAATTATTTAGTAACAGCTTCTTGTCTATTATCCAAAGCCTCAGAGAATGATTCCATGTTATGGCATCGTCGGTTGGGACATGTAAATCTTAAAAATATGAATAAACTGGTACGTGGAAATTATGTCATTGGTTTAACTGAAAAGGAATTTCAATTAACTGAACATTGTTTGTCATGTTCCAAGGGTAAACAACATAAACTTCTGTTAAGACCGTGTACGTACGGAGTACTAACTGATTCTTCATTATACCGGATCAAATAGTGCGGAATCCTATTTGATTGGCGATCCAATCAGGGAGAACGTAATCAAGACCAATCCTAACGATTAGAAAACGTTAAGAATGGACTAGGAATGATCTCAGACGTTCTATGAACTTGGAATTGACGAACTGGACGTTCTGGTCGACTAGGGTTGCAAGTATTCGAAGTGTTTTATTTTTCCACGAATTAGGTGGTATTTATAGGTAAGGGTTTCTCATTCGTGCTACTGAACCATTCGCATGGTTCAGTCGTGCGATTGAGCTATGCGGTTGACCCATACGCACGACTGAGCCTTCAGTCGTACGACTGGTTCAATCTCATGCTTCAGTCTTACGACTGATCCAGTCTCATGGTTCAGTCGTGCGACTGAGCCATTCACATGAAGTTATTCATGCGTATGGTCCATTGGCATGGCCCATTCGTATGAAAACTTCATCATGTTAAGTTTGAATGTGTTAATCATTACAACATTATGCATACCAATTCAAACAACCACAAACCTGTATAATTAATCATCACACAACCCATTAATGAAATATATAAACATTATAACATAAACAACCAAATGTATTTCATTAATCAACGTTCAATTACATATAATCAAGACATTACCAAGATATTACATTCAGCTCAGAATCTAGGGACACATGTATCAACAAACTCCCCCTTGGACCTAGATTCCTCTAATGTCTTGCTTTACCCAAAACCTCTTCGTACTTCTTGAATTTCTCCTCTCTGGTTACACCTGCATGTATTTCATATACAAAGCAGATGCGTATTACATTCTGATACTGGAGAGCTTGTACGATATCCTGCGCGTCATAGAACAGTGGCCACTTGTAGAGTGTATAAACATCATTAGCTGACAAGTTAGTAAGCCATATTAGGTCAAATACCCGGATGACATCCATCTGTCCATCTCTGTTCAACACTATGACTGCTTCAGCCGTTCGCCAATCGTAGTACCACCACTTGAAGTGTGGAGTGATGTCCTGAGGCATTTCCCTTAGAGGAATCTTCGACATGGTGCGCGGAGGACGCCACTTCAACACAATCTTAGGCCTCCCGGTCCGTGGATCCACTTTAGATTTACGAATATATCTCGTACCTTGCTGAGGTCTGAAGTTTACCCACCGGGTGTGGTACTCTCTCTTTAAAGCAGCCTTAAACCAACCTGACATCTTCCTCAGATCAGCATACAGCAACTTCAGCTTTGCCAGTTGGTTGAGCTCAAAACCAGGTAGAGTCTTTAGATCGTGTGGGAATCTAAAGTACTCGATACCTTTCTCCCTCTTAACTGCATATGCGTTAAGGTCCTCAAAATACGCCCAATATATGATCTTGCCAGACACCTTCTGATGTTTCTTCACTCTATCGAGTTTGGTGTAGGCATCAGACTTTGGAGCATCTCTCTGGGCACGAAGCTCTGCAAAACAAGCAGCCTACTCAGCTTTTCTTTCTTTGACTTCTTCTTCAGTAGCTCGGGCTGTATCCTCTTGTTTGTCATTCTCTACTTCCATCTTTTCCAGAGTGTCAAATGTCTCACTTACTAGGTTGTCATCCAAATTTGGAATGGCGTGACCTTCAGTGTCTGTATACTCTGGGTAATACTGATCAGTGATGTCCTCGATCTCAATCTCATCTATATCGTGTAGCTCTTTATCACTATCAACTTGGACTTCAGGAGCATCTTACACAATGTCATCGGCGTTAAGCTTGAATATCTCAGCCAACTGCTCCTTTGTGAAGCTATGAATAATCTCACCCTTCTCAGGGGTATACTCAACCGATCTTCTCACGATACCCTACAGATCAAGAATCATTGTTAACTGACTCTTGACCTGCTGTAGGGGTTCGACATCGTATTCATCGCGTTGGAAATTTGGATCTGCTTGATTTAAACATGAAACACAATATCTGTTAGTAAATATTCATGCACAATCATTAACCAAAGATATAAACATTCATTACATAAATGTTACATAATTTCAAATACAAAAGTCTGTTAAATACATAAACATTAATAACTAAATAGTACTTTTATCTTGAATCTCCGGAGTTTCTTCAGTTGGAGCAGACGGAGAGGGTCCTTGATCTTGACGATGTTTAGAACGCCTCTCGTCTGCTGCATCATCGCTATGATCTCCTGCTGTCTCTCCTCCTTCACCTTCCTCATCATCCTTCTTCTCGTCACCATCATCACTTTCATCACTATCATCATCATCATTGTCGTCATCCTCATCATCATCGTCCTTATCATCATCATCATCATCATCACCTTCCCCGATCTTGAGGGGCTCACTCTGAGTGCTTTTCAGCTTTAGCAATAGAGTCTTGTGAGCCGCCTCCAGCTTCTCCATCTTCTTATCAGTCTCAGCCTCGTGTTGAAGCAAGCCTGTGATCTGATCAGTCTGTGCAGTGATCAACTGGGCTTGTGAAGATGTCAACTCCCTCAGTCTCTCAATCTCAGCTGTTTGTGTAGAACTTTGCTCTTGCAGCTGTAGAATCTGAGCAGTCTTGGCCGTATCCGAAGCCATCAGTTTGACCACCATGCTGTTTAGTGCAGCAAGATGCTCTACCACAGACACTGGTGGTATGAATGAGCTGGAGGGAGCAGATGAGGGTCCGGTTTGGTGAGTAGTGGTGGTTGTGGTGGCTGTGGTGAATATGGGAGGCGATTGGAATGATGTAGTAGGGGGTACAGTGGTGGTGGTAGTAGATATGTGAGTATGAGGTGGAGGTTTAGTAGTGGTGGTGGTTTGGGGTGTTTGGGATGTGATGGATGTGGTGGCTGGGGTAGACGCGGAGGTGGTGAATCTAAGTCGCTTTCCCCTCCTACCATGCGGTCTAGCCATGATTTTCCTCCTCTTCCCAGTAGATACCGGGGCTCCATCTCATGCACTGGGCTCAACAAGGGAATAGGCTGGATCAGACTCTGTTTGTGTTACCCCTGATATGCCCGTCTGTCCTCCAACAACCCTCAGAACTTTCTCCGTGGCAACCACCTTGCTGCCATGCCTTTGGGTCAAACCCTCTTCCTCACACTCTTCCTCTTCATCATCAGGTGGATTGAAGTGAGGTACAAACCCAGCAGTTGTAGTGTCAGTGTGAGGGGTTGGCTGGGCTGTATGTGTAGAGGGGCCCTCAGATGTAACTGGCCTATCATCGCCATCATGGCTGTCATCATCATCAGAATCATCTGATGATATAGCTATCACTTCAGTATCTGATCCACTATCATCATGACGCCACTTGCGTCTCCCTGGGGCAACATAATCAGCCCGGGCCAGATGCCCAATCAACCTCTTCAACACAGGCTTTACTTGCTTGCCTCTGTACACCTTCATCCGACCCAGGGTGGTGTCATCCATAATCTCCAGAGGCACATCATCACTCTTGTCTTTGGGAAGGTCGGGCAGTTTCTCATCAAATATGAGCTGTAAAAATCTGGGGTACATGCAGAACCCTTCCTTCCCCTTGGCCTCAAGGTTCTCTATCAGATACATGAATATCATGTTGGAGAAGCTGAATGGGTGGTTGAGGACCAATGCAACGTAGGCATTCTAAATCTGGTCCGACAAGTCATCAAAACCACCCCTCCTGGATGCGATGCACTTCAGAATGACATGCGCTAAGTACTTGTACTGGGGGCTCAGGTTGCTCTTGTTCAGCACACCTGAGTTTATAGCCCCACAGTACCCGATCCTCAGAAAGCATCCACGAACTATAAGAGGGTGGAGCTTGAGTGGGTGAGTCTCATCATCTCTGAAGCCCAATACCCTCCTGATATCAGCGGCCGTAATCTCAATCTCCCTACCGAACATAGTACTTCGAATGCAGTAGGGCTCCACTGATCGGTCAACTGTAGCTCCCTCCCAAAATGACTGATGTAACGACTGATAGGGAGTACACGGTGTAGATATAGCTCTGAAAATCCGAGACCTCCTCAAGAAGTCAATAATACTAGAAAAGTCACCACTGTTCTTCGAGGTGGAATCCAAATGAGCACAAATGTTGTGCTTTGGATTTATGGTCCACCTATTAGCCATATTCCTGTAATCAATAGCAAACACACGTTAGAAACATGTAAAACAGAGTTTGACTAAATCAGAAAACAGTTTAGTTCAATCGTGCGATTGCACTGTGCGACTGGGTTCAGTCGGATGGTCATATGTACGACTGGACTTCAATCGGTTGAACAGTAATGCGACTGAATTTCAGTCGGATGATGTGTCATGCGATTGAGTCTAATTGGGAGACTGAACCTGCGATTGAGTCAGTCGACGGAATGAACTCATTCACATGATTCATCCGGCCGATTGAATGAATCGTCCCCTACAATCGTGCGATTGAAGTTTGTTCTGGAGTCCAGTCGTATGACACAGTTAATCCATTCGTAATCTTCATTCGTACGATTGAATGAGTCGTCCCGTTCAATCGTGCGATTGAAGTTCATCCTGGGTGACCAGTCGTATTGAGTACAGAACGGCACCATTTCAGTTCAGATTGATCAGTTTTATGAATTAGACATTAAGCTTAGGTTCATTGAACTCGCAATCATGTATTTAAACTACCAAAATCATTGATTGTAACTTTTTAAGTGTTTAAAGTAGTTTATTGTTCAGATTTTTTACGGTTCAACATTTAGGGCAAATGCGGACTGATTTCGTATCAATGTTGATATTTTGATTCATCCTTGTGTCGCGTATTACCTGTGTAACAAATCCAAATGGTCAGAAATCGGATATCACAAAGATTAAAGGTCAAACGAAAATTCGGCAGAGTAACGGTACGAATTGGAATTTAGGGCGAATGAGGTCTGCGATCAACTAAGGGCTCTATTTATAGACAGACCCAGTTCAGTCGGCCGACTCAACCTCCAGTCGTACGATTGAGACTAGTCGCATTACTTAGTCGTGCGACTGAAGTTGAGTCGTACGATTCACTCATTAGACTCGTTCCAATCGCATGGTTTACCTCCATTCACATGTTTGGCCTATTCGGTCACATTCAATCGGCCGATTGAGCTCATTCGCATGTCTCAATCTTACGATTGTGTTCAATCATATACCCCATTCGTACGACTGGGTCAGATCAGATTCAGTTGTGCGATTGGGCTATACTTATGCCATTTTTGTCCCGTTATGGACCGACCCTTAGTTTTCTTAACCAATTGATAAGACATTATAATCTTTTGATCATCTCAGACATGATCACTTTTAAAAACAACACATTCACTGATCACCTTAGACATGATCCATTTATCCACCCGATCACCTCAGACGTGATCCTTTTAACCTTTCAGAAACAATTTGTTTAAGTAAATGTTAAGCACATTTGGTGACGTTTAGCAGATAACAATACACACAGTCCGACATTGACACATTATACTAAAAAATTGAAAAATCTTAAAACTACGAATAGAATGAACATGTTTTTGTGGTTTTTGTTGGGGCAAGTTTGTGTAGCTTATTAGCATTGACATCATATCAAGGACAGACTCATATGGAATAAGAAAGGCATAAACAACATTACTTGGAACCTTTGATTAGTATTTAATTTTAAACACTTGCATATCACAGCTTTCTCACTTATCTAAGACTTCTAAAATCTAACTGGGAATCATGCTTGATATGATACGTAACGTACTTTGATTATCAACTTCAGTCAGTGCATACACGACGATTGTCAGTATATTTGTCCACTTAAATCCATACACAGACTTTTGACAGGCATTGGTAAAGAATTAAGTTATATTATTTCAACCAACATTTGTGGATCCCAAGCTTATATAGTAATCGGTGTTCCTTAGAGGACTTTCGAGCAGTCTATAGGTATTTTGACAAGAAGAGACTATTCTTAGAGCTTACAAAGAGAAGCCAAGCCTCAGGTCAGTGCCATCGCACAGCAGAGAGGCGGCAAACAACAATGAATTCTAGAATATGTAGGTTATGCTTATCCTCAGGTCAGTGCCATCGCACAGCAGAGAGGCACACAACCTATCTCCTTGTTAGAGCATTTCTTATTTTTCTTTTTCACATAACGCACCAACAACATTTGGTTATCAGCATGATTGCGCTTGTATTCATTTTTTTCTTTTGCTCTTTTTGTAGTCACACGCACACCTTTGGGGGCGTTTATTTGCTCGTTATCCCTTATCGGAAGTGGCTGATTGTGTTAACCAGTGATAAGATGGGAACCCACAGTTGATTGAAGCATTTAGGTTAGATTGAGTTTACCAATGTCGTCTACTCGTCTAATGTGTTGAATCTACCGACACATCGTATAGTGAACTAGCACCTCCCTAGATCAACTTTCTCCGTGTAGTTACAATACCAACCAAGCGTACTATCATCTTCCCATTTTGTTAGACTTAGACTTCTCGGATTTATAATTTTTCTGTGATTTAATTAACTTTCAAAAACGAAAATCCTTTTGGTGTTCCAAGTAACTCGATGCCTATGTACTATCACTTTCCATTTTTGTTGAGTCACATTTCCTGTCTTTTTGTCTATGCCTTTTCAGCTTTACTTACCTTCCCTTTTCTTTTTTTTTAAAATTTAAATAAATGAATACTGAAATAAATCTCCCCCTAAAATACTAAAACAGAAACTCTTTTAGTGTTTTTGGATTTTATATAACAAGGAAATAAAACAAATAAAATAAAATTAACAGAAAAATAAACAAATAAACACGAGTCGGACTATGTATCTGCTTCTTCCGCAATCACATCACTTTTCTTTTTAACGCCGTTGACCTCTAGCAGATAGAAAAATCTAGGTTTATCAAATGGTTTGGTGTAGAGGTCAGCGCGCTGAAAATCCGTGTTAATTTTAATCACATCATCAATTGTTTTTCATAGCAATCGCGTATGAAATGATATTTAATGCCGATGTGTTTTGTTTTTGGATGTTGAACAGGATTTTTAGTAACAGCTATGGCAGCAGAATTATCAACATAAAAATGGATGTTAGAAAATTGCAAACCGTAGTCGCGCATTTGCTGTTGGATCCAGATGATCTGAGAGCAGCAACATGCAGCAGCAACATATTCAGCTTCACAGGTTGATAAAGCAACCGAGGTCTGCTTCTTGCATTGCCACGTGACTAATCGCCTTCCAAAGAACTGACACCCTGCTGATGTAGACTTGAAGTTAATCTTGCAACCACCATAGTCTGAATCGCTGTACGCAATAAGCTCAAAGTCATCATCATGAGGATACCACAACCCCAGTGTTGGAGTACCCTTCAGATAACGGAAAATCCTTTTCACCCCAATCAGGTGATTCACTTTTGGCTTCGCTTGATATCTAGAATATAGACATGTGGCATACATAATATCTGGACGCAAGGTAGTGAGGTACATAAGAGATCCGATCATCCCATGATACATAGTGACATCCACCAAATCCCCATTCTCATCAGGAGCCACATCATGATTTGTGGCGAGAGGGGTACCAGCAGTAGAAACATTCTCCATATCAAACCGACTCAGAATATCGCTGACATACTTGGTCTGATGTAGGAAAATACCGGTTGGTGTTTGATCCACCTGTAATCCTAGGAAGAACTTCATTTCTCCCATGGCACTCATTTCGAACTCTTCCTTCATCACAGATTCGAACTCTTTGCACAATGCTTCATTCCTAGACCCAAAGATGATGTCATCCACGTAGATCTGCACCATAAGAAAATCACCATCCTTTTCTTTGATGAACAATGTACAGTCAATCACACCCCTGCGAAAACCATGTTTCAACAGATGGGTGGAGAGCTTCTCATACCAAGCTCGAGGAGCTTGATATAGCCCATACAGAGCCTTATCCACCTTGTAGACTCTGTCCCGATGATACGGATCCTCAAATCCTTCGGGTTGACTGACATAGACCTCTTCACGGATTTCCCCATGAAGGAATGCACTCTTCACATCCAACTGATAGACTTTGATCTTCATAAACGATGCATAGGCAAGGAAGATCCGAATTGCTTCCATTCTTGCCACTGGTTCAAACACTTCATTGTAGTCGATCCCCTCGACTTGTCTAAATCCCTGAACAACCAAGCGTGCCTTGTTTCTGATAACAACACCTTGGTCATCCTTCTTGCACTTTAGTACCCATTTGGTACCAATCACTTTAACTCCTTTTGGCCTGTCAACGAGGGTCCAGACTCCAAGTTTCTTGAACTGGAGTAGCTCTTCTTGCATAGCATAGACCCAGGCCTCATCTTTCAGGGCATCACTGACGTATTTAGGCTGGATTTGTGAACCAAAACATGAGAAAGCCCCGTCAGTGACATAACCCTTCTCCATGACTGCAGCATAATCAGTAGAGTACAGCTGATTCTGCGTTTTCACACCAGATTGAATATCCCTAATGATAGACGTGGGGGGATGATTCACACTGATCCTAGTCACTGGTGTGGAAGGAACCACAACCTCAGAGTCAAGATTGGTGCCTACAGGTTCAGTATCCAGATTTCCCAATACTGGTTCAGCAGCTGATGACCCACTTTGTTTATTAACATTGTGATCAAGGTCTGGTTCAGCTGCTTCTTCATCACCTGATGAGTCATCACTCTCGTCTTGAGCAGGAGTCGAAGAACTTGAGGCACCGTTTGCAGGTGTGATGTTGCGTGACTCCAGATTCAGTGTGTTGAGGACATCATACATCATCTGGGTAGCAACCTCATTATCTGAATCAAACTGAGGAAGATTAAAGGAGTTGAAAAAGTCATCATAATTGAAGAATGATGATGGACCTTTTCCAGCAGGGGGGGTGGTGTATCTCTGAACATCTACGTTGCACCACACTTCTACCTGACCTGTCGAGTTATTGTAAACTCGTTTGTCTAGTATGCTGTATCCTAAGAATATTCCTTGATCGGCTTTCTCACTGAACTTGCCATCCTGAGTCTTCTTCAACAGTGTACAAGGAGCTCCAAAAGGTTCCAGATACTCCAAGTTAGGCTTGTGCTTCTGAAGCAACTCATAGCAAGTCTTGCCATGCCTTTTGACTACTAACACACGGTTAAGTGTGTAGCAAGCATTGGCAACTGCCTCATTCCAGAACTGGACTGGAAGCTTAGAATCAGCTAACATGGTTCGCACAGTCTTGATCAAGCTCCGATTCTTTCGTTCTGCAACTCCATTCATCTGTGGCGTGTATGCTGAAGTGAACTGATGAACAATCCCCTTTTCCTTGCAGATAGCATCCATCCACTGATTCTTGAACTCTGTGCCATTATCAGAACGAATCTTCCTTACCTTCAGGTTGTAGAGTGACTCCAGTGTCGTGACGATCTGATTTAGCTTTCAGAAACATCACCTAGGTGAATCTTGAGTAGTCATCTGTGACTACAAAGCAGTACCAGTCTCCTGCGATACTCTTTGTGCTAACTGGACCAAAGAGATCCATGTGTAGCAACTCCAGGGGCATCTCTATAGAATTAACTTGCTTGGTCTTCTGAGATTTCCTGGTCTGCTTTCCCTTCTTGCTTGACACACAAAAATCAGGAAGTTTCAAGTTCTTGACAGTAACTCCTTCAACGAGGTTGTTGTGAATCAGATGACTCATCTTCCTGTGATTGATATGTCCCATCCTCCTGTGCCATGAGATGGATTCCTTCTCTGTTGCTTTTGATAGGAAACATTGAACTGTAGACTCAGAGGTAGAAGCATTAGACATATCCAAGACATATAAATCATTGTACTTGGATGCGGACATCAGAACCTGCTCCTCTGGAATCTCCATCTCCTTCTTCAGTATGTAACATTTGTGATTGTCAAACATATTTTTAAAGCCCTTGTCACATATCTGAGACACTGACAGCAGATTGTTTTCCAGTTGTTGAACAAAATTTACTTTGTCAAATCTAACCTTCTCGTTACCTACTTCGCCTTAAGCAGTAATGTATCCACCTTTGTTACCAGCAAAGGAAACATGCCCCCCTTTAATTTGTTTGACACTTAAAAGGAGAGACTTGTTTCCTGTCATGTGCCTGGAAGCTCCGCTATCCACAATCCATGTATTCGTAGAAGCACTATAGCGGACAACCTGCACATAATTGAAAACAATTAGTTAAGGAGGGGACCCAAGCCTTAACTGGCTTGGGTTTCCCAGAGGCATCACACATGATGAACTCAACCCACTGTCCTTTGTCAGTTGGTGGGACATCAACCTTCAACTTGTCATTTCTATCATACACATCAGATGATTTTGCCTTCCACATACTGTCTTTATGAAAAGATTGTTTGTGGTAGACACTAGATTGATTTACTGTTTGTATCTTTGGTTTAGGTTCCAAAACCGGTTTCACCTCAGGCATCACAGACTTGCCAGTGACATGTCTATGTTGTCTGTGGTATGGAGGTGAGGTATAAGACCTAGCAGGTGTGTTGGACCTAACTGGAGTCTTAGATCTCTGTTTTGGTATCTGATTCACATCGTGATCTAAGTCAATCTTAACCCGAGGTGTCTGATAACGAGGACAACTTGAAGAAATGTGACCTCGTTTTCCACAAGAGTAACAGGATCTCCTTTCAAATGGACTAGGAGTTCTCTTGTGGGGTGGGGAGTAGACCTCAGGAATGGGCTTTTTGGTCTCAGTCTTTGAACATTCACCTTCTTTGACAAACTTAACTTGTTTAACATTTGGTTTATTTGTCTTTGATGCTGAATATTATCTCTTTTAACTGATTTAACTTTAGTGGTTTTAGACATCTTGGATTGTGTTTCATTAGACTTTGAATCCAACCCAAGAGATGTTTGGACATTCTCTTCCACCCGTTTCTCAGTAGTGACATTGCTCGATGCTGAGGTTTTCTGATCATCATCCGGAGAAGCAGGTTTAACTGCTGTGTCCGGATCACTAACCAAGGAGTTGTCACCACATGATCCTTAATTGGATTATTATTTATCGGACGTTGTTTAGTGTTCAATAGGATCTCATGTGGTGGTGGAACAACCTTGTAACCCAAACCCTCCCCATTGTTGCGTTCTTTAACCAAGTTTTTCAAAATGTGCGAGGAACTCGCTAAACTATGTAGTTTTTGTTTCAAAGACTCATTTTCTACTTGTAAAACCGCTTTGTCCCTTTTAGTCTCTTCAATGGTCTTTAAGTAGAATTTAATGTCATTTTCTTGGTTAAACGCAACAACTTCAGTTTCTTTTAATTGCTTCTTTAAAGCATCTATCTTTTCCTTATAAATGCTCTCATTCTGTTTTAACACTCGATTAGCCTCTGAGCACAATTTCAAGTCATTTACTAAGTTATCATTGTGTTCTAATAACCTAGCAAATTTTAAGTCAATGCTTTCTCTAAATTTATCACAATCAACACAAGCATGTTCAGCGAATAATTCATCCTTAGATTGTACCTGTGCAGCTGTGGACGTTCCAGCCATGAATGCATTCTGAGACGCAGGTTGAGCTTCAGATTCTGAATTCAGCTCATTCTTGACAATTTCATCCACTGTATCAAACGTCTCTTCCAAATCAGCAGTATCAACATCTGCTGAGCTCTCCCCCTCACTCGCTGAGTCTTCGTTCAAGTCTTCCAAAGAAGCTATGTTCGCTTCACCATTAGATAAGAACCAAAAGGACCAGTCCTGTCCTTCATCTCCTTATGCTACCATAGCTTTAGAATCATTCCCTGTGGATGCTGGCTTCTTGTCTTTATCTTGCCTATTGAACGAGGGGAATGGATTCCCGTTCCCAGTCTTCTTAGGCTTCACGCATTCTCTTTTGAAGTGACCCTTTTCTCCACGTTGAAGCACGTGACTTTAGACTTGTCAAAACCAAAGGTCGTATCTTTAGTAGCCACGAGATTCTGCCCTGTTTTCTTCACAAACTTCTTGGCTCTCCGGACAGCACTTGCAAGAGCCCACATGATATCCATCCTTTCAAGCTCGTTTTCATCTACTTGCTCGTAGTCTTCATCAGCAAGGTGGCAATTTCCAATCTTACCCGCTACCAGACCATCATAAGATTGCACAACTGCAGCAAGTAGATCCATGTGCTCTTTAGCAACCTCCACTGTTACTTTTCCTAAATTTTCTGTCATCAACTTAGCAGATTGAGTAACAATTGGACTTTGTAGAACCCCAGATGCACCATGAGATTCATTTGCAGATTGTAGAGGTGCTCCAGAAGACTTTGCAGCAGGAGTGGAAGTAGGAGTTACATTGTAGAGTGATGGGTCTTGTGTATAAGCTCCTTTTTTCGTCCTATACTTGTGACGCACTTCTTCCACTCTCAGTTTTAGAATAAAGTCATTTATATCCAAGGTCTCTAAAACTGAGTTGTATCGCAGAGTGGAAATGAATGAATCCCACTTTTCAGGTAGACCATCTGCCAAGCTTGAAACTTTGTCTTCTATTGACGTCTTTACTCCATGAGTGTGAAGTTCACTCATCAAGTGATAGAAGCGATCGATAATTTCATCCAAGCTTTCATTCCTAATTGCAGAGAAGTTGTCAAACTCCTTCTTCAATGCTTTACCCTTTAGGGACTTTAGAGTAGAATTCCCATCATACCTCTTCTCAAGAGCTTCTATCAGCTTTTTACTTTGCTTGTGCTCTGAGTATTGGTGAAAAATGGCCTTGGGAATGGACTGGGTCAAAATAGCATATGCCTTCTTTTCGGCATTGTAGGCAACCTTCTGTGTATCAGTGAGTCCACTTAAAGTCAAAGGAACACCATCAGCTCCCACGGGCATGTTATAACCAGCCTCAATAGGGTTCCATAACTTCATGTCCACTCCATTAAGATGAATCTCAAAACGTTGTCTCCATTGTGGATATTCATCTATAGTCACTAGCTTAGGTGGCTTGTTATGGTTCCCTATCTCATTTTCCAGTAAAAGTAAGTTCTGTATCCTTGAGTCCTTTCCAGCTGACATTGCAAAGTTTTCTGAGTCCATTATGTTATTACATTAACTTGTGAATTAAACTGCTAATGCGATTGGGGAGTGCGACTGGGATGCGACCGACACTAGCTGTATGCAATTGGACTCAAACGTACGATTGAACAGACGACTAAGAGACTTAGGCGACTGAACAGACCGAACGACTCAACTGGGCGACTGAACTGAGCGATTGACTCAATCGGGCGATTGGAGGAAGCGACTGACTCAATCGGTCGAATGAATGGGTGACTGGACTTCAGTCGTACCATTGAGCTAATCGTGCGACTGAGACTGCAGAGATTGAAATTTTTGACACTTTTGACCTAAAACGTGTTTTTTGACACCCTAGACGGCTGTAAGTCGAAGAACACTGATTTTGCAGAACATGCACACGTAAAGACTCGGCTTTGAGCAGAAAGATTGGATCTTTTCGCGAAAAACGTGGACTTTAACAAAAACTTGATTGAATCAAACGAAGAATCAAGAGGCAAAGCTCTGATACCACTTGTTAGGACCGTGTACGCACGGAGTACTAACTGATTCTTCATTATACCGGATCAAATAGTGCGGAATCCTATTTGATTGGCGATCCAATCAGGGAGAACGTAATCAAGATTAATCCTAACGATTAGAAAACGTTAAGAATGGACTAGGAATGATCTCAGACGTTCTATGAACTTGGAATTGACGAACTGGACGTTCTAAGTCGACTAGGGTTGCAAGTATTTGAAGTGTTTTATTTTTCCACGAATTAGGTGGTATTTATAGGTAAGGGTTTCTCATTCGTGCGACTGAACCATTCGCATGGTTCAGTCGTGTGATTGAGCTATGCGGTTGACCCATACGCACGACTGAGCCTTCAGTCGTACGACTGGTTCAATCTCATGCTTCAGTCTTACGACTGATCCAGTCTCATGGTTCAGTCGTGCGACTGAGCCGTTCGCATGAAGTTATTCATGCGTATGGTCCATTGGCATGGCCCATTCTCATGAAAACTTCATCACGTTAAGTTTGAATGTGTTAATCATTACAACATTATCCATACCAATTCAAACAACCACAAACCTATATAATTAATCATCACACAACCCATTAATGAAATATATAAACATTATAACATAAACAACCAAATGTATTTCATTAATCAACGTTCAATTACATATAATCAAGACATTACCAAGATATTACATTCAGCTCAGAATCTAGGGACACATGTATCAACAACTTCCTCACAAACCAATTGCACATAACTCAATCGAATCTATCTTATAACTTTTACATATGGATCTATTCGGTCCAGTAAGTGTTTTAAGTTTGGGTCGACGATCTTATTGTTTGGTTGTTACTGATGACTTTTCAAGATTTACTTGGGTGTTTTTCTTAGCATCCAAGGATGAGACTCCACATATTTTGATCACGTTCATTAATTTGATGGAGAATTAGACAGATAAGAAGGTAAAATGCATCAGAACTGACAATGGAACAGAATTTTACAATCAGACGTTGAATGAGTTTTGTGAATCTAAAGGCATTGCGAAACAGTTTAGTGCTGCAGGCACTCCACAACAAAATGGAGTTGCTGAACGAAGGAATAGAACACTCATTGAAGTTGCTCAAACTATGATATCTGCTGCCAAATTACCATTGTTATTTTGGGCTGAGGCAGTAAACACTGCATGTTATGTTCAGAATCGTGTTCTAATAAATAAAATATTAAATATGACTCCTTATGAAATTTTCTATAAACACAAACCCAAAGTCAAATATTTTAAAGCTTTTGGTTGTTGTTGTACTTTGTTACACACAACCGAATCGTCTTCAAAATTTTCTGAAAAGGCTGATGAATGTTACTTTGTGGGATATGCAGCTAATAAGGTTGCATATCAAGTTTATAATAAAAGAAGAAGACAAAGAATTGAGTCATTTAATATTGATTGGCATGAGCTTAACATAACTGATGCAGGATCTGCTCCATCATGGGTTTATGATTATGAATCATTGTTCATAAATTTTAATGTTTCTAAACCTTTATCTGCAGATACTAATTCTCTCTCAGTATCTTTGGAAAATAAAATCATTCAAGAAATTCCATCTATTATATCTGATGATTCTGCAATTCCATCATCATCCAAGAGTATTCCTACTGCTTCTGTACATGTGTCTGAAAGTACTTGTTTACCAGACAATCTTTCAGATCAGTTACACAATTCGGAGCCAGAAGAATCACTGAATTCACCATTGTCTGCATCATCTTCTTCAGAGACTATTGATACTCCAATTGAAGTAATTCAAGTTCCATTTGCAGAATCTCCAAATGTGTCGACTGCTTTTGAAAATCACACTTCAGATGATACTTTTAAAGAAAATATTGTTTATCAATCTAGACACTCTGACGAAGTGAACGCAAATGTTGAACATATAACTAATTTGGACGATGAGATTATTGCAGATGATATTCCTAAGCTAAGAATTCATAAAACTCATCCAACTGAAGCAATAATCAGTCCGTTGCATGAAGGTGTAGTTACCAGAAGTCGATGAGGGACAATCAACACATGTTTGTATGCTTGCTTTCTATCACAGATAGTGCCAAAGAATGTTGAAATGGCACTCAAGGAAAACAGTTGGATAGAAGCAATGCAAGATGAGTTGATGCAATTCAAGAAACTGAATGTTTGGCATCTTGTGGAACTTCCAAACGATAAGCTTCCGATTGGAACAAAATGGATATTTCGAAACAAAACGGATGAAAAAGGTGTTATAGTTTGGAACAAAGCACGTCTTGTAGTGCAGGGATTTTATCAGATTGAAGGATTGGATTATAAAGAGGTGTATGCTCCAGTTGCAAGACTTGAAGCAATACGCATTTTCTTAGCCTTTGCTTCTTACATGAATATTAAGGTGTATCAGATGGATGTTAAAACTGCTTTCTTATACGGGGAAATGAAGGAAGAAACCTATGTTTGTCAACCTCCTAGATTTGAAGATCTAGATCATCCTAATTATGTATACAAATTAGATAAGGCATTGTATGGTTTACATCAAGCACCTCGTGCTTGGTATGCAACTCTGACTAAACATTTGCTTGCAAATGGTTATTCACGAGGTGCAATTGATTAAACCTTATTCATTCGAAAATCAGGCGATGATATTATTCTCGTTCAAATTTATATCGATGATATCATTTTTAGATCTACTAATGAAAGTATGTGCAAGGAGTTTTAAGAAATGATGAAAAAGAAATTCGGGATGAGCTCTCTTGGATAAATTTCATTCTTCTTGGGTATTCAAGTTAATCAGACTGAAACTGGTATTCTCATTCATCTAGAAAAATATGTTCAGACAATATTAGAGAAATACATGTTCCAGAATTCCAAAGTAGCTCTAACTCCTATGTCTTCTCGTCCTACTCTCACTCCAGATTCATTAGGCGAATTAGTTGATCAATATTTGTACAGATCAATGATTGGTTCCCTCATGTATCTTACTGCAAGCAGGCCGGATATCATGCTCCCTGTTTGTCAGTGTGCCCGCTATCAAAGTGATCCAAAGGAATCACACATGAAAGCTGTCAAGCGGATTTTCAAGTATCTCAAGGGTCAACCAAAACTTGGTCTCTGGTATCCTCGAACTTCCGATTTCAATTTATTTGCTTATACTGACAGTGATTATGGTGGTTTTAATTTCAGGAAATCGACTACAGGGGGATGTCAATTTCTAGACAACAGACTCATTTCCTGGCAGTGTAAAAAGCAGAACACTGTTTTCACATCCACTGCCGAAGCTGAATATATGGCTGCATCGAGTTGTTGTTCCCAGCTTGTCTGGATTCAACAACAACTTCTTGATTATGGTCTTAACATATATGACACACCTATTTGGTGTGATAACATGGCAGTACTGAACATAGTAAAAAATCCCATTCAGCATTCCAAAACTAAACACATTGACATCCGAATCCATTTCATCCGTGATTGTTTTGATCGCAAACTTATTCACTTAAAACAAGTGCCATCAACTGAAAATATTGCTGATTTATTTACCAAGGCATTTGATTATTCTCGATTTGATTTTCTTGTGCAATCATTGGGAATGATTAACTTTGGATAAATTGATTTCTTGAATCTTCACGAAAAGATTTTTCATTTTTAATAAGGAATAAAATTGTAATTGTTTTCTTTTTCTTTAAAAGAACAATCACAATTTTAGGGGGAGAAATAAGAAAATATGCTTGCTTTAAAAAAATATATTTTTAGTTTAGGGGGAGTCAAGATTGGATACATTGTTAAAAAAGGAATTTTCATGATTAAATGAGAAATGATATTACACAGTTCAAAACGAGTCTAAGTACTTTCAAAGGCTTACATATAAATAGACTTGGATTATGTTTGATGTGTCAATAGGCTTTGCTTTCAGAAATGAAAAGATCATAAATGAGTCATTAAACTTGAAGTAAATCGATATGATTTAGTGGGGAACATATCCGGATTCTGTGATAATACCAAAAATGTTCTAAAACAGACTGAGAGTTATCTTCTTGTCATACCCAAGCCTGTTATTGTTTGATTTAGTGATTATCATATATAAATATGTATATATAAACAAAAGAATATACAAAAAGATATGCAAAAAGAAATAAAATATATATAGAAAATAAATGAGCAAAAAGATGCCAAAAAAGCCATATAGGATATAAGATGCCAAAGTGCACAAATCAAAAGATATGTCTAAAGACATAAATACTATATGGTATATATATTTTCTATTTTGACAATATGTTCTGATCACGGAAGGCAAAATCACAAGATGGGGCATGTAAGTCCGGATGGCTTGTAAGTCCTAAACATCTTGAGAAGGCAGACGTAAGTCCGAATGGCTGTTTGTAAGTCCTTAAACTTGTTAATATTCCGTGTTAAGATATGTTTCTCAGACTAGTTATACTATAGATATTTTAGGAATAAACAAATGGTATCACTGAACAACAATGCGTGGTTTAAGTCAAATTGGGATGACTTGAATCTCAACAGTGTCTTGAAAACTAATAAGTATTTTACAAGAGTTCTGATTGTGGGATCCACTGAATTTATATAAAATCACACAAAACATGATAAATATCACTCCTTATGTTTTCTGAGTAAATACTGAAGTATAAGTTTAAAAGGACAAAATATATGGACAATCAACTTAACCAGTTTCTTTTAAAATAAAGCTGGACAGAGTCTTGACTTGACAAAGAACTATATGGTCGCATGAATGTCATTTTCGCATGGATATTGTTTTCGCGTGAACTTAAAGTTTTCTTAGTTTTGTGTTTCGCGCGACAAAAGCCTTTGAAAACAAAAAAAAATTCTCTAAGTGTTAAACATTGACTAAGTGTTAAATATAAAACTCAAGTGTTATTTAATAATATTCGATCATTACACTCTTTAACATGGAATTTTTGATAAGCACTTGAAATAAATCAGTAACTTGACAAAAGATTTTACGTAACATTAAGTGTCAAGGTGAACTAAATGTGAATATTGACTAAGTGTTAAAATTTTGTTTGTGTATATGTTCTTTCAAGTGTACTTAACAATTTTTTGGTTGTGTAATTGCAGATGGCACAAATGATTTTTAACAAAAATCATAACTGTGTAGCTTATCTTGATGAAGTTCCAGAGGGGAAAGAGCTGTTCACATCTATGATTGAGGGGTTGAAGAATTCTCGGATTGTGTATGCTATTTCAGCTGATCCTAACATCTATTCTGAGCTGATTGATACATTCTGAAACACAGCTGCTTTAGAGAAGGATGAAGCAGGAAATCCCATTATTACTACTACAGTTAAGGAGAAGAGGGTGATTGTATCTCAGTCTATTCTTAACAGAGTCTTATTACTTGATGATCTAGAGGATACACCTACAAAGTTGGAAGATGATGTTGTGATGGATTGTCTGACCCGAATGGGGTATGAGTACATATATCCAAGCCTTGAGAAGAAATGGTTAACACCTTACTAGAAATACTTATTCCATGTGGTAATTCATTGTCTAAGCAACCTCAAGGCAGGAATGGATAGTCTGAGTGCGGTTTTTGGATCATTGCTGGTATCTCTTATGGATGATATTCCTTTCAGAATTTCTGGAGCTATCTTTCAGGAAATGTAGAAGAATGCTACTGCAATCCTTGAAATAAGTTCATCATGTATTCACGATTCATACAATTGGTGATTAATGGTGCCTATCCATAGCTTGCTACACTCAGATCTCCTAAGTATGTTGTTCAGACTATTAAGAAGGAGATATTTACTCATCTGACTGGAGCACGATCGAATAAGTGCTCAGGAGAAAGCTTTGCCAAGATTGGTCGATTTGCTGAGATCGATGATAGTGACAGAGATGTAGAAGGAGATGTTCCTGAGGTATCACCAAATACATCTCTGAGGCTCAGAAGGATGGCTAAGAGGAAAGATTTTCCTACAAGAAAAATAGGTAAACGAGGTGTAATACCTAAGAACCAAGAACACAAGTGGAGGTTACAGATGTTGGGCAGACTGCCACTACAGGAGTTCTAGGATCTCCTAAAAGATTTGTAGAAGAACAGGAGACACAAGCAGAGATTGATTCTACTGTTCCTGAAACAGTTTCTGAGCTCGTTGTTACAAAGACTGTTTCTGCTCAAGAAACTGGTTATTCGACTCCACCGAGACAAGACAACTTGGAGTTTGATGTTGACAATTTTCTGAACACTTTACCTGAGTTCAGAGGAAGAGAAGAAACGTCCAGTGCTACTCAATCTTTATCTATTACTTTGGAAGAGAGGGTGAAGAATCTTGAGAAAGAAAGTTATGAGAGTGTCAAGATAATTGCAGATTTGAGGAAGGAGAATGAGGAGAAAACTAAGATGATTACTATGATTCACTTGGATTCAAGCATAAAGGATTCAAGGATCACATCTCTTGAGATCCAGATGAAGAACATTATTGATTATACAAATAGTTTGGAGAGACAGCTACAAGAGATGGGAGAGTTTATCTCTCAAACTTATTTCCATCAACCTCAAGTTGTACGTTCTACAACTGTGGTTGGTGAGACTAGCAGACGTTCTCCAAGTCCATCTCCTGCAGTTGATATACAAGAAGTTGAGAAAGTCACAGAAACTGACACTACTGATGTACAACCAAGTGTTAGTGTTACTGAAGGTGAACAAACTACACCTGAGGTACCTATCACTGAAGTTGTAACTCCTGCAGCTTTTGTTGAGCCTGAGCATATGATGCCTACTCCTGTTATAAATGAAGAACAAGATGATGATTTGGTTGATTATGGTGATTCTGATGATGACTTAGATAAAGAAAATGATGAAGATAATGACGATGGTGACAATAATGATGGAGATGATGGTGATAATCATGATGATAATGATGAGAATAATGATGATGATGATGATGGAGGTGATGTTGGTGGTTTATCTTCTAATCCAACTGGTGACACTAGCACTGACAATGTTTCAGGACCAAGTGTTTGTGATCCAGAAGGATATGAACCTTTGGATCCTGCTACTAAAAACTTGTATGAGAAAGAGTTGTATTCTTTTCAGCAATCTGCATCTACTGAAGCTACAGAAGAAGAATTTGGCTTATTTGATGATGTGGATGAGCCAAATGAGTATACAAATGTTTTTGGAAACAACTTACAAGACTTATTCAAAGATATTAATCTGGAAGAAGGAGAGATCCCAACAGAGCCTGAAATAGAATCAACTCCAACTGCTTCAATTTAAAAGGATGCTACAGGTCAAATTGCTTTATACACCAAAGGTGGACTACAGTTCAGAGCACCTCCACCTCCTATAGAAACTCACTTTTATTTGTATCAAAGCCAAAAGACAAGTATGGTGAAATCTCTCATGTGGTTAGCTGGGCATATGATGGAGAGAAGAAGATGTATGTGATCAAACGAAAGAATGGAGAGATTAATTACTTAAAATTACTCAAGATTTTCATACCTTACGAGCTGCTGATTTATATGCTATGGGTAAAGTTCCATTTTTCAATGAAAGTAATCATGGAGAAGCTGAACTAATGTGATCTAAGATTAGAAGGGAGATGAAAACTAATTTCAAAGATTTCAGGACTGCCAAATCAAAAGTGATTGATGACTCTTCCAGAATAGATGAAAACACCAAAGCTCTAATGAAGATAAGAGTTTATCAACATCCTAAGTTCATAAAGAAAGTTCCAGTTCATGCTCCAGTACCTCTAAATTCGTTAAAGCAATTTATTTCATGGAGTTGTGAAAAGGATTCAGGTCAGGTTGTGATCAAATATGTTGATAGATCATACAGAATCATTGGTCCAGTTGACTTAATGAAGTTTGGCAAAGACGACTTGAATAAGCTGCTACACTGCCCTATCTCAGCTGATGAGTCTGTTTATTTTCTATCTTGCCAATACATATGGATGATAGATCGAATCGTGAGGAACAAATGGTATGCGTATTCCGGATCATACAAGAAATCAAATGTAGATTTTGACTAAGATTGTTTCACCGAGCCAGGAGGAGATTGTAGAAGACTATAAAAGGCTCGGTAAAACAACTAAAACTGAATAAAGATGGTTTTGATCAAGCTCAAGTCGTGCGAGACAATGATGTAGCGTGAAAGAGGGAAGTCGCGCGAAAAGAGCATCTGCGTGATAAACCTAGTCACGCGAGAACCAAGTTGTTTAGTATAAATAGATTTGTTTTTTCGCTTTTGTAAGAAGTCCAGTAGTTCTGAATTTCTTACTTTTCACTTGTAATATCTCTGTGCATTTGCATAAGATTGTAATCGTTTGATTATCATTTGAATCGTTTGAACTATTGTTTTCTTCCTCCAATCTCAATTACATTCCGCATTCTTGAGATTGAGATCTTGGTTTATTGTTCTTGGGAGATTTCTGAGTTTTACAGATACAAACCTAACCTATGTTATTAAGCTAACTTAAAATCTCAATCCTAGGGCTTGAGATCAAAGTGATTTGGTGACTATAAATAAAAAGCATAAAAATAATATCACACTAAAGACAATATTACCTTATAATTAATAAACGAAGGTGATGAATAGTTTCTTGTTACTTTTAAATTGTTGGAATAGTACTAGGGTTTGCACCCATCTCCCCCACACACCACCCTCATATGCATTTACCTCCTCCACACACCACCATCATCCCCCATTTAAGTTCAAAATCAAGAATCTCTCTTTCTCAATATCAAATTATCCATGAAACTAAGAACATAAATGAAATAATGAATAACTCTTAATTTATTAATTGAAAATAACTCAAAACTGATTCAATATAAGTTGGTATTTTGTAACAACCCGAGTTTTTCAGGTTAACTCCGTTCCATTATCTAGCTTCTCTCCGCTAATTGCAAATTAGTCAAACTCATTATAATTTAAGGTTAATGGTTTGTATTATTATTATTATTATTATTATTATTATTATTATTATTATTATTATTATTATTATTATTATTATTATTATTATTATTATTATTATTATTATTATTATTAGTTCTATCAATATTATATTATTATTGTTGTTATCACTATCATGATTATTATTATTATTAGTTAGTTTAACCTAACCTAAAACTAACCAAAACTAACAAAACTTAATTAACCTAACTAAAACTTGACAGGATCTCAGCCTCTAGTTTGATCAATCGGATTGTTTTTGCAGCGGATTTAGCACGAAATTAGCACTTAAAGCAAGAACACAAAATATTTTGCATGTAAAAGTACAAACATAGAGAGAGAGAAAAGTTCTGCGAAAAAGAAGATTTTCTATTACTCAACACGTTTCGGCACCGAGTACAGCATGGTCACCATCCTTTTATAGGCGGCAAAAGGATGGGTGATGATGTCACTTGACAGTGACATCAACCGATTATTAAACTTACAAATGATAGAACATAAAACTACTGAAGATGTCAACAGCTGACATCTTCTTACAAAAGTGTTCTACCTATTACAAGTACTGGAAAGGAAACTACTGAAAAGCCTACAACAACTGAAGAACAAGCTCTTCAGTCGTTTATAACTACTGAACTATAACAGCTGAAGAACAAGCTCTTCAGCTGTTGTACAAACTACTGAAACTAAATATAAAATTACTGAAATGAAAAACCATCACAACAACTGAAGAAGACTCCTTCAGCTGTTGTAACAAACTCTGAATCTTTAGCACTTGGTTCTTCAGACTTGGGCTTCAGATGATGTATCAGCTGATGACTTCACTAGATATCATCAGCTGTTATCTTCAGTCTTTGTCTTCAGACTTTGTGCATCAGTAGATGATCTTCAGTTCTTCAGTTCTTCAACTTTGATCTTCAGCACTTGTCTTCAGTACTTGAAGTCTTCAGTACTTGTATTTTTCAGTACTTCAGACTTCAGTACTTGTCTTCAGCACTTTAGATTCTTCAGCTATTGTACTTCAGATCTTTGATCTTTAGACTTTGATTCTTCAGACTTTGTCAGAACAGCTGATGGGAGTCTTCAGCAGTTGTTGTAATGACATGTGGGACTTAGAGGTTTCCTGATCTTGGCTCATTGGTTCTTTTGGTCCAAAACTCCCCCTGAACCAATGCAGCCAAAACCTCTAATTATTTGTTGTCCCACTTATTGTTGGCATAAAGATTGGTCTATTTCCTTCTGGATCAGATCAGAAGTTGACCCTGATAAGCATTGGCCTGAGAGGTAGTCTTCAAGATTTGATTGGCTGAGTATGGATGGGAGCTCTGTTTTGGGGAATTGGACACAGAGCTGTTGTCCCATCCATGAGATCTACCTCCCACGTACGAGCCGGTAGAATTCTCGGGTGTAGGCTTGAAGAAATATCATCTGCTCTTCTTTGGTTAAGTCTTCAGCCGCACCTGCGAATAACCCCTCTCGGCCGTACAGCTCTGAGACATAATTGGCCTGTTTTCCATTTTTGAGCTCAACTGTTGTGACTTGCCTATATGCAAATTCATCTGGGTGTCTTCCTTCTAACAACAAGTTGAGCTCATCCCTATGGAAGTTCTCAAGCCTCTTATAGACTAAGCCCTTCCTCACCACCCTATTGTCTAGCATTTTTTGGGGTGGCTGCTTAGTTTTATAGGCTCTCTCGAACTCCTCTACTATCTCCCAGGGTGTTATTACAAGAGCCACAGAGAACACTTCATCTATGATTCTCTTAAGTTGGCTCTTGTATCTCACAGGAATTTCTTTCTTAACTATCCTGTGAGCCACCCTAGGATCAGGCCAAGTCCTCACATTTTCCTTATCATATTGAAAGGTTTGCTTAAGAGTGAAGAGTCTCAGAGCCTCCTTCTTCATATTCATAATAGAAGTAGAAGCAGCATATGATTTGTCAATGCTTTTCAGCATTTCCTCATCGTGTAATCTTTGCTGCTCCTCTTCTTCTAATTTTACCCTCACAGTGTCCATCTGTAAGGTGGGAGTGATGGTTTGAGGTTTGGCTTTGGGTAGAGGGATGACTGCTGAAAGGGGCAGTCTATCCTCCTCATCCTCCTCTTCTTCTTCTTCTTGCAGCCTCAACACCCTTCTCTTCTTCTTTAAGGGTGGATCATTGGCTGCGGGTTTTGATGGTGAAGGGGTTGGTTTTATGGGTTGTGTTTGGGTGGTTGGTGTGGGAATGTTGGCAGGCACTGCTAGCAACCTAGAGATAAGAGATGGTTTGGTCTGTGTTGCTAGCAGTGTCCTGTTCCCAGCACCGGCTTCTGAGAGGGCCTCAGCGACCAGTCCTTTGGTGAAATCACCAGCTGAACAGATCTTGGTGGCTATAGCCAAGATTCTGTCCCTGGTCCATGCTTTGACATCAAGGACTGGCCTGCGCAGATACTTTGAAGTGAATCTACTCATAGCCTCGAGTCTCTTTTTTTCCTCTTGGCTATAAGTAGACCATCGGTACTCAATCTCTTTTCTCTCCATATTTCTGATCTCGTGATCTAGCATGGCAGTGTCCGTGTCAAAGCCTTTCCTGAACAGCTGATCAATGACAGAGTCCATTGATCTGCTTTGTTCAGCATCAGCCTCCTTGACAAGGGCTGCTAGATCAGAGTCAACCCTCTCTCCTTCCTTCTCTCCCTTTTTCTTTTGATAAGTGACACTAAAATCCTTTTGGATTTCAGCCACTTCAATATGCTCACTCTCCTCCCTCACCTTCTTCCCCTTCACCCTAACATTCTCCTCAGCCTTCTCCCTCTCAACTATCTCCTCTCTTACTTCTATCTCCTCCTCTCCCCTCTTCCTCTTAGCTTGCACTGATGTCTCCCCCTTTTTGGTGCATTGGTTGGGGTTTGACTATCAGCAAGCGCCTTAGCAATGGCAACTTCCACCATGGGTTGGATGTGAGTGGGAAGCCTCTCATTAATGGTTTTCATGACAATATCTGTTATGATGGGTGTGATGAGAGGCAGGGATTTCTGGAGGATAGCATCTAGCTGCTCAGGGGGGTTCTGGTCCTGAGAGCTAGAGCCAGAAGCAGGGGTAGGTGGCCGAGTTTGTGGGAGTGGCTCAGTGTATGTGAGACCTTCGGGTGAAGGTGCCATCTGTGGGTTTGTGGTGGCAGATGGACTTCTATCTTGAGACATTTGAGCAAGCAGCTCTTTGAGTCTGCTTATCTCATCTTCTAAGATAGTGTTTTGAACGACTACATCAAAGAAGAAGCTCAGGTCATCATCAGTGGGAACTGAATCACCTGACCTCCTGACTATGTCAGGATGTAAATGCTCTGAGTGTGGCTCAGAAGTAGCATGTGCCCCTTGGTATTGGTACTGGGGACTTCCAGCCTCCGGATTGGATCCATTATCGGCAGTTGCCTCTGGTGAGGTCTTATTGATGTTACCAGCTTCACCCTGCTCAGATGTAGATGTAGAGGAAGTGGCAGCCTCACCAGAATGTCCTATCTCCCTAGCCATACTGGGAGATTGGACATGTGATTCTCTGTGTTGGGTGCTCCCACCGACACTTTTTTCCATCTTCTCTTCGGTTGGAGTCTCCCCAGTTGTAATTGGTTTCTGGGGAGAGGGTGGAGTGCTCAGGTGAGTCAACACTTTGGCTATTATTAGTGTATGGCTTTATGGGGCGGTTTCAGTGGGAGATGGGCTTGAAGCAGAGTGCACATGGGGAGGACTGTGTGTTTCAATGGCAGTCTTCTCAAATGAGATAGACCCCAGAAGTGTGGCTGCCCCAGAAGTGGTTGCATCAGGCCCCTGTTGAGAGGAAGCCTGTGCGGTTGTGGTGGGTGGAGTCGTGGTAGCTGCTGGGAGAATCGAACCAGCAGCCACATCCTGCCTTTGTGTTGCAGGGGCATCCTTAGGGGACTCATTTCCCTGAGTAGCCTTTTTGGGCTTCTTTTTGGTTTTTGGTTTGGTGGGGACTTTGGATTTGGAGGTGGAGACTGTGGGTTCCTGCTGCGTGGGTTTTCGCAGCCGGCTAGCCTGTTTTAGTGTGTGGTCGGTGTTATGCCTGGAGTATACCTCGGCTAGAACAGCCATGGCAGGGACCCCAGTGCCAACAAGTCCCTCAGCTTGAAGCTGGTCTGCTATCATGGCCATAATGAACCTAGGATACAAAATCCATCGGTTTAAAACAGGTTTAGCAGCCATGTCATTGAGTTCCAAAAATATAATTTCAGTTAAGTTCAGTGGTTGTTTCTTAAAGATAGAATATAATACCTGTTGCCACCTTGTTGACATCTGGTCCCATGAAGATGTTTTGGGGCAGACACACATTCACCATGTGAAAAATTAAGCGTTGAGAGTCTGGGAAGTGTTTCTTCAACAAGGTGGAGGCGGAGAGGTCACCCTGATAGTCGTTGGATTTGAAGGATAGATCGAGGGCGCCTTTGGGGTAAGAGGTTGGGTAGGTGGCATCCTCCAGCTTTAGGGTTTGGCGCAAAGTAGCTGGAGTGATAACCACTGGGTGGTTGTTGACGGAGGACCGGAGAGAGACCTCGCCATCTTGCTCTCTGGTTTGGACGGTGATATTTGTCCAAAACTCCGTCAGGGAGTCGGTGTAGATGGTGGGGTTCAAAAGAAATGCCGTTTGGTAAGGTGAGTCGTTCATAAGATCGACGGCATTGTGAAATTTTGGCCATAATGGCAATTTGGTGAGATGAGCGACACAGTTGTGTCGAGGTTTGAGTTGCATGGTCGCCATTAATGGTGTATGAGAAGTTCAGAGGTTTTGAAAAGTTAGGTCAAGTGAAGAGTAAATGCTCTGAAGGTTGGGTATTTATAGGGTAGGTCAAAGGCTGAAAGAAAACTACTGAAGGTTTTGGTGTTAGTTATCAGTTGTTGAAACTACTGATGACGTGGTTTTAACCTTCAGTGGTTATAACATCTGAGGACTTGGTGTTAGTCTTCAGTAGTTGAAACTACTGAAACCTTGGTTTTGTCCTTCAGATGTTGTAAACGGCTGAATATTTGTTGTCAGTCTTCAGTAGTTATAAACTACTGAAGACCTAGTTTTCATCTTCAAACGTTGTAACAACTGAAGACTTGGTGTTAGTCTTCAGTAGTTGTAAACTATTGATATCAGTAGTTGTGAACTACTGAAGACATGGTATTGCTTCAGTTGTTGTAAACAACAGAGGACTTGGTGTTAGTCATCAGTAGTTGTGAAACTACTGAAGACATGGTTTTGTCCTTCAGTTGTTTGGGTATGAAACAACAGCTGTTGGCATCAGCTGATGAGAAATTACTCATCAGCTGTTTCCGTCAAATCAGTTGTTTCATGCTAGCCTCTACACTTACTCATCAGCCCTTTCGCTGATTTTCAGATGTTTCATTGACCCTTCAGCTCTTGTGAATATTTATGCCTTCAGCCCTTGTGATCAGATGTTCACAAGTGCTGATGAAATATTCTTCAGAGCTGGTGAACAAATTTTGTCTTCAGTACTTGTGTAAGATTACACATCAGTACTTGTGAGCAAAATTTGTTCTTCAGTACTTATTTGTTTGAAAATCATACATCAGTAGTTGTAATCCACCTCACTACATCAGTTGTTTTCAACAAATAATGTACATCAATACTTTGAAGCATTTTAGTCCTCAGTAGTTGTGAAAGAGCTGAAGACTAAATTACTCATCAGTACTTATATTTGACCTTTGCTCATCAGTAGTTGTGAAATAAGAGCATCAGCATTGGTCAAATTATTCTAGCTGCAGCATACCAAGCCTTAGTACCAAATTTTGGAATGTAGCACTATCTAAAGGCTTAGTAAAAATGTCTGCAAGCTCATCAGCACTAGGCACAAACTTAGGATCAATCAGACCTTTTTCATAGCAATCCCTGATAAAATGATGTCTGATCTCTATATGTTTGGTCCTAGAGTGCTGGACTGGATTTTTAACAATACAAAGAGCTAAAGCACCATCCATTAGTAATGGAGTCTTAGTCTCAGTAATGCCATAATCCACAAGTTGGTTCTGAAGCCAGAGTATCTGAGAGGTACAACTTGCAGCAGCAATGTACTCAGCTTCAGCAGTGGATGTAGCAATTGATGTTTGTTTCTTACTCTGCCAAGAAACTAAACAATTGCCTAGGAATTGGCAACCACCAGAAGTGGATTTTCTGGTGACTTTGCATCCTGCATAGTCACTATCAGAGAAAGCAACTAATTTGCAAGAATGCCCAGTTAAATACCAAAGACCTAGTGATTGGGTACCTTGCAGATATCTAAAGATCCTTTTGACTGCAATCAAATGGGATTATTTAGGTGCAGCCTGAAATCTAGCACAAGCACATGTTGCAAACATGATGTCTGGCCTAGAAGCTGTAAGGTACATCAAGGACCCAATCATACATCTGTAAAGGGTTTCATCAACCGCTTTACCTTTCTGATCTATATCTAGTTGTGGGATGCTGCTCATGAGAGTAGAACAGGGCTTACAGGTTTGTAAATCAAACTTATTCAATAACTCTTTGGTATATTTGGACTGATGGATGAAGATTCCATCATCCTGTTGTTTGATTTGCAAACCTAGAAAGAACTGTAATTCTCCATAGCACTCATTTCAAACCATAGCTTCATGTGCTCTGTAAATTCATCACATAACTTTGGATCAGAGGATGCAAAGATGATGTCATCTACATAAATTTGAACAAGGAGCTTATGGTCTCCCACAGTCTTGATGAATAACGTTTTATCAATGGTGCCTCTGGTGAACTAATTCTCTAAAAGAAAGTTGATAGTGTCTCATACCAAGCTCTAGGAGCTTGCTTCAGCCCATAAAGGGCCTTATCAAGCTTGTACACCCAATCAGGATGTTTATTGTCCTCAAAGCCTGGTGGTTGACACACATAAACTTCTTCTTTTATTTTTCCATATAAGAAGGCACTTTTGATATCCATTTGATAACCTTAGGACATTGAAAGGGAGCATAAGCTAAGAATAGTCTGATTGCTTCCAGTCTGGCCACAGGAGCAAAGGTCTCATTATAATCGATGCCTTCCTCTTGCGCAAACCCTTGAACAACCAGCCTGGCCTTGTTCTTGACAATTTGGCCCTTCTCATCTGTTTTGTTCCTAAATACCCACTTGGTGCCTATAGCACACTTTCCTTTGGGTAATGGAACAAGCTCCCACACTTGCTGTTTCTTGCACTGAAGAAGCTCAAGCTGCATAGCTTCTATCCATCCATTGTCTCTTAAAGCAACATGATAGTTCTTAGGCTCTTGCTGACTGATGAAGAGAGCATAGAAGCAGAAGTTGGACAATTGATTCCTGGTTGAAACTCCAGCATTGATATCACCAATGATTTGAGATGTGGGGTGATTCTTGAGCTCTTGATAGACTATAATATCTGTGCAAGTGTTTGTAGACCCAACAGCAGCAACAGATGGTGATGGAGATTCCTGAAACCATGTAGAAGATGGCAGCTCAACGAAGTAGAGCAAGCAGAAATCTCATCAGCATTTGTAGTGTATGGAGCTGCTGAGGTTACAGGAGCATCAGGTTCAGTGGACTCAGGCAGGTTGTCACTAAACCTGAAGAGGTGAGTACTAACTGCATCATCATTAGTACCACCAGGTGGAGATCCGTTGACAGGCTCAACAGCTGGAGGTTGATAAGGAACATATTGCAGTATGTCCAGATCAAACAACTCCACAGGGTTTTGTGGAATCTTGTCCTTTGGAGATTCATTGAACTTAACATGCAGAGTTTCTTCAAAATAGAGGCTCTGATACCATTTGACAGGATCTCAGCCTCTAGTTTGATCAATCAGATTGTTTTTGCAGCGGATTTAGCACGAAATTAGCACTTAAAGCAAGAACACAAATATTTTGCATGTAAAAGTACAAACATAGAGAGAGAGAGAAAAGTTCTGTGAAAAAGAATATTTTCTATTACTCAACACGTTTCGGCACCTAATACAGCATGGTTCACCATCCTTTTATAGGCGGCAAAAGGATGGGTGATGATGTCACTTGACAGTGACATCAACCGATTATTAAACTTACAACTGATAGAACATAAAACTACTGAAGATGTCAACAGCTGACATCTTCTTACAAAAGTGTTCTACCTATTACAAGTACTGGAAAGGAAACTACTGAAAAGCCTAGAATGACTGAAGAACAAGCTCTTCAGTCGTTTATAACTACTAAACTATAACAGCTGAAGAACAAGCTCTTCAGCTATTGTACAAACTAATGAAACTAAATATAAAATTACTGAAATGAAAAACCATCACAACAACTGAAGAAGACTCCTTCAGCTGTTGTGACAAACTCTGAATCTTCAGCATTTGGTTCTTCAGACTTGGGCTTCAGATGATGTATCAGCTGATGACTTCAGTAGATGTCATCAGCTGTTATCTTCAGTCTTTGTCTTCAGACTTTGTGCATCAGTAGATGATCTTCAGTTCTTCAGTTCTTCAACTTTGATCTTCAGCACTTGTCTTCAGTACTTGAAGTCTTCAGTACTTTTATGTTTCAGTACTTCAGACTTCAGTACTTGTCTTCAGCACTTTAGATTCTTCAGCTGTTGTACTTCAGATCTTTGATCTTCAGACTTTGATTCTTCAGACTTTGTCAGAACAGCTGATGGGAGTCTTCAGCAGTTGTTGTAATGACATGTGGGACTTAGAGGTTTTCCTGATCTTGACTCATTGGTTCTTTTGGTCCAACAAAACTAACAAAACTTAATTAACCTAAAAAGCAAGATAAATTAATTAGAGGGACCAAAGGTGGCAATGGCAAAAATTAACTCCATAATATAAACCAACCCCAACCACGGTTTCCCTTACGTTCGCATCACCTGCAACCGTGAACCCTCTCGACCCTAGCAGCCTGATACCTCTCGACGGTAGCTTTATGTCCATGATCAACATCTTCGGTGAAACTGTTCTCTTCAACCGTGAGCCCTGTTCACCGAAACCGCCCGACAACCCTCCATCCACGATAGTTCATTCCCGGTGATCTAACTTGTCGCCAACCGTGATCCCTTGTCAACCGCACGCCCTTGGATGGCCTCTCTGCTTGCAACTTATTAACCAAATCTACTCGTGTTTCATTCGGTACGTTTCTTTCTTTCGTCTCTCGTGTTCGACTTCGGAAGCGATTTTGGTTGCTAAACCCCTTGTGTTTTGTGTGCAGGTTGTGTGATGGTATGCGTTTATGTTTTGTGCATATGTATTTGTTTATATCTGAGATATACGTGTGTGTTTAGGTAGTACGTCCACTGTGGCAGTACGCGTGTGCATGTTGTACGTTCACCATGACCCGATTAGGGTTCTTGTGTGGGTTATTGGGGGTGTGATGAATGGGTTTTCTGTTGAGTTATGTTGGCAGGTGGTTACTGTTGTGTTCTTTCTTCTACATATGTGATGTTATACGTGCATACATGTGTTGTGTGTGTTGTACGATTATGTGTGTGTTTTATGTGATAGTGTGTATTGTGTTCTTGTGCAACCTGTTGTGTGGGTGTGGGTGTGATGTTTTGTATGTAATCCGTGTGTGGATGAATTTGGTGGTGGTGACTATACATGAGTCATGGAGGTGTATGTACTAGGAATGCGTATTGTGTGTTTTGGTTATGGTGCATATGGATATGCATGTGTTCTTGGTTGTACGTATGTAAATACAAGTAGCTGTATGCGTATAAATGCGTATGTTGCTTTTTTATATGTGTGCCATGTATGTGTGCCCGTATGTATGTATGTTTCGGTTAGAGTGTTAACCGAGGGTTGCATTGTGTGTGGTTGTGATGTGTATTGAATAGCATGTTTAGGCGCATAGGTTGCATGGATGTGGGTGTGTAGGCGCATGGAAGATATGGGTGACACGGTTCTTAGCAGTAGGTTTCTCCATGCATGTGTACCATGGGTGTATGTGTTAGAGTGTGTGTAAATGCATGTGGGTGTGAGCGTAGACTACATGCATTGTGTTTATGGTTGTTGTTCATACGTCTGTTTGTAGGCATGCATGTGAGTTAGTATACATGTTGTGCATTAATGCGTATGTGTTAATGCGTTTGTGTTTGTGTTGTGATTGTATGTGGATGTGAGGTGTGTTAATGATGGGTGCCTGGGTGTTCCCTAATGTACATGAGTGTGATATATATATATATGTGTTATGTGTGTGATATATAATATGTATATTATATATATTTCTAGATGTAATGTATATATATATACACACATGCACACACACATTTACTATGTGTGTATTTATGGTACACTATAATGTGAGTGTTAATATAAATAAAGTTATCACTAAAAGAATGTATAAACAAAAGTATTTTCGTGTATGATCCGGCTAAACGTCAATAGTTGGACTTTATGCTTTCGTGACTTGTGTATGATTTTTCTTGCATGTACTTGGGGAAAACATTATGACTTGCACCGTAATCGAGATGTGAAACACGAAACTATACGATCCATTATTAATATTTAATATTTATTATTTATTATGTAATAAATGTGCATCCAGGTTGTTTGAGAACTTAAATCGTTTGTGCTTACACTTATTAATTTTGTTGTGCTTTCGAGTTGAGTTTACAGCGCCATTGTCATATATTACTCTTTTTAGGGGAGAAACATATGGTTTTCAAATACGATACAATACTTCAGATTTCCTAATACTGCATATACCTAATACTATGGTGTTATACTACGCCTCTTCGGACCGTTAATATGTTATTAGCAAGGTGATTGTAAGTAGATCTATTGGGTTTGACAAACCCCGCCTGGGCTAGTCGCACTAGCTTGACCGGAGGTCAAACGGGTGAATGGTTAGCTTGTTTTACAGTGTCGTGGTAGGGATTCCACAGCCGGGGCATTCATTATATTATTATTACTGTCAGCTCGATCGCGAGTTCATACACATAGTGACTTGCTGTAGGCTAGCTAACTACTTATATGGTTTGATTACTAAATCTGGAATTTCATTACTGTTAATTATTGTTTTCTAATAAACCTATGAACTCACCCATCTTTGTACTGACTTTAGCATGTTTTCTCTCAGGTTGTTGATGTGGCACGTATACGAGCATTACATTCCATCGCATGTCATTCTCATTTACTTTTTAAACTGATTTATGGTTTAATTACATTTACGTTTACTTAATTTGGTTTGATCGCGTCTTTGCGTAGTTTTAACACTTGTTTAAATGTTATCTGATTTCATTTCCGCAATACTTAAACATAATTGGTTTATTTCACTATTATCAAGTAACTATTATGTTTTCTGATTATCGAGTCGTTTGGTGTAACTGATGCTTATCTGAGATCCTGTTATGTCACACGCCTAACGGTAAAACCTCCTTTTAAGGAAATTGAGGGTGTAACAGATTGGTATCATAGCATTAGTTATAGCGAACTAAAATGAAATCTTGCATCTCATTTGCATTGCATTTTAGACTATAGCTGGATTTGAAATAGTTACGCACACGTAGATTGTTAAGTTATACTTGCTTGCTGTTTACTTGCTTGGGCTTATTTCTATAAGGGTTTACTACTGGAATGGCATCTTCATCACGAGCCCTAGGTAAGTGACCAGTGCGTTCCGAGTCACTTACTCCTCCCGTACGTGATAGGGAACCTGACTTGCCTCGACTTCCTTTTCCTAACGAGGAGATGGACTGGGATCAACCATTCGCGATACCTGAGCGTGACGCTCCAGGCGACTGGGATTACTATCCCACTTACATACATCGTATGGTGTGCAGGGGGCATGTTCCAACCCTACCTACTACTAGACCTAGGACTAGGTCAGCGACTCCCACTATGGCATCTACCCTTCTTCCTCCTGATGTTCCCCTCGAGCGAGCCATTGTAGCCCTGGTCGCTGCACTAGATATTGAGCGACTGCATGTTAGAGGACTCACTGATGAGAACTCTGCTTTACAATACGACATGAAAAAGCTACGCTTGAAGGTGGATACACTAGGGGAACGACTATCGATGTCCATTATTAGGCAACATAAAATGGGTGGCAGCGTGATGGCACTCTCTGACTGCATGAACGAGCAGGATCATCATAACTTAGGGGTGGAGAGAGACTGACTGGACTGGAGGCATAATTAGCTGCACTTCAGATCGTGAACAACCCAGTGCCTGAGGAAGACCCGGATGAGGAACTAAAAGAAGAACCTGAAGAAGCACCTGAGGGGTAACAAGAAGATGAACCAGAGAACAACACATGATCAGTTGATTCGAACTGATTCTTTAGTTTGTCTATTTCTTATTTCTTAGACTTTCTTTCTTTTCACACCTAGATGGAAAGGGTTATTCCCATCCGACTAATATTTTTGAATTTTAGTATTTGGTTTGATTCATTATAAATGTACTTACAATTTATTTGATTAGAAATTATTTATTATGCTAAATTCTTTAATTTCTTATACTTGAATGAAGTTAAGTATGCTGGATATTTGCTTATTTTTGTATGTTGTGATCTTAAAGAATGTCTAGAAGAGGACGTGGACGTGGCAGTGGTAACATCACCATGACGCCTGCAGAATTGGCGGCACTAATCAATCAGAATGTTACCTCAGCGTTGGCAAGCCAACACCCTCCATTGCCAAACCCTATTGGTAAGTAAAGGTTTCCTTACCATCTTATCCAAATACCCGTGATAGCTCTCCGTAACCTAATATCGATTCCAATATTTAATCATTATATTCAATTCCATTCCAGGACAACCGGCTTACACATACAAGTCCTTCATGGACCGTAAGCCTAACCCATTCAAGGGGACTGAGGGAGCAGTAGACCGCTTCGTTGGTCTGAAAAGCTAGAGTCAGTGTTTGAGATCTGTAACTGCCCTGCTGAGAGTAGGGTGAAGTATGTTACTGGCACGATAGACGGTGCCACACTGAGCTGGTGGAACACTCAAGTCCAGATGCTGGGCATTGAAACTGCAAATGCCACAACATGGGAAGAATTCAAGAATCAACTTAAGGAGGAATATTGTTCCAGGGACGAAATGCAAAAACTGGAAACCGAATTCTGGAACCTGGGGATGATGGGTTCTGAGATTGAAACCTACATAACTCTACCTCACAAGTTGGCTACTTTGTGTCCTACTATGATCAACCCGACTGACAAACGGGTTGAGAGTTACATCGATGGGCTAGTATCGGAAATACAGAGCATGGTCACCACTGCTAGACCAGCTACCATTCAGGAGGCTATCCGATTGGCATACAAGCTGACGGATCATGCCGTCGCACAGGGCAAGCTGCCCCCACGCGATGCTGCATCCAGTTCCAGTGACAATAAGAGGAAATGGGAACCTTCTGCCAGTGGGAAGCAATCTTCATCCTCCACTCACCAGCAACAACAAAACAAGAAGTTTAACCACTCATAACCTTCTCAAGACACGGGCAATCCTGGTAGCTACCATGGCAATCTTTCGAAGTGCAATAAATGCAAGTTTCATCACACTGGGTAGTGCACGAGGAACACTTGCGAGAGGTGCGGAAAGTTTGGGCATGTTGCCAAAAATTGCAGGGTAACCCTACTGTAGTGTCTGGTAGATTCACTGTTAATGGATGTTATGCCTCTGTTTTATTTTACTCTGGTGTTGATAACAGTTATGTGTCCACTAAGTTAGTAAAGTACTAAGGTGGTACGTACTAACTTGAATTCTGAGTATGCCATAGAAATAGCTTATGGTAGGACGATAACAACTACCCAAGTATTTAGAAACTGTAAGTTAATTTTGTCTGGACACACCTTCCGCATGGACCTTGTTCCTGTCATACTCAGTAGCTTCAATATAGTAGTCGGAATAGATTGGTTATCCAAGAACAATGCAGAGATCATTTGAAAGGAAAAATGATCAAGTTACCCATCTGAGGTGATGAGATTCTTATAGTTGAAGGTGATAAGGTTGGTGCTGTGATCAGCATCATCTCATATTTGAAGGCTCAGAAATTTCTCAGGAAAGGGCATTCTGCTTTGTTGGCACTTGTTACAAAAGCAAAAGTGGATGAAAAGCATATCGAGGATATTCCAGTTGTCAGAGACTTTCCCGAGGTATTTCCCGAAGACCTACCTGGCCTTCTTCCGCACAGACAGGTGGAATTTCATATTGATTTAGCACCTGGAGTAGCTCTGATTGCTCGGGTGTCGTACCGCTTAGCACCGAACGAATTACAAGAGTTGTCTAAACAATTACAAGAATCGCTAGACAATGGATTCATACGTCCCAGCTCTTCACCCTATGGAGCTCTAGTGCTTTTTGTTAAAAAGAAGGATGGAACCTTCAGGATGTGTATTGACTACGGGAGTTGAACAAGGTGACGATCAAGAACAGATATCCACTCTCATGCATTGATGACTTGTTTGACCAGTTGCAGGGATCAAGCTATTATTCCAAGATTGATTTGAGATCGGGTTATCATCAGTTGAGAGTTCGAGAGGAAGACATCTCCAAGACGGCATTCCGGACTCACTATGGGCACTATGAGTTTGCTATAATGCCTTTTGGACTGACCAATGCCCCAACAGTTTTCATGGACCTCATGAATCGTGTATGCAAGCCTTATTTGAATAAGTTTGTCATTGTCTTCATTGATGACATACTAATCTACTCTCAGAATAAGGAAGATCATGAGGACACTTGAGAATCATTCTGGATTAGTTGAGGAATTGACAGCTTTATGAAAAGTTCTCAAAATGCAACTTCTGGATGCGTGAAGTACAATTTCTTAGGCATGTGGTGAATGAAGAAGGTATACATGTAGATCCTTCAAAGATTGAAGCAATCAAGGATTGGCTGACACCTAAAACGCCTACTGAGGTGCGATAATTCCTTGGTTTGGCGGCTATTACAGGCGATTTATTGACGGATTCTCAAAGTTCACACAACCTTTGACCGCCCTAACCCATAAGGGAACCGTCTACAAGTGGGACAATGAAGAGGAAACAACATTTTAGGCGCTTAAGGACAAAGTCAACGTACCGATCCTAGCCCTACTAGAAGGAATTGATAACTTTGTAGTTTACTATGATGCTTCCATCTAGGGTTTGGGATTTGTATTGATGCACGTGACAAAGTAATAGCTTATGCATCTAGACAGCTCAAGGTGCATGAGAAAAACTACATAACGCATGATCTGGAGTATTTGACATAAAGATCTGTAGGAACTACTTATGTGGAACCAAGTGCACGATCTATATAGATCACAAGAGCCTCCAGCACATATATGATCAGAAGGAATTGAATATTCGGTAACCACGGTGGCTGGAATTACCCAATGAATATAACTATGCAATCAAGTATCATCCGGGAAAGGCTAATGTTGTAGCTGACGCCCTAAGCCAAAAGGAAACACTAAAATCTCATTGGGTACGCGTATTACAGATAACCATACACTCTGATCTGCTAGCGTAAATCAAGGCTGCTCAATCTGAGGCCTTGAAAGTTGAGAACCTAAAAGCAGTTGCCATGCAATGCATGGAGAAACAGTTGGAGACTAAGACTGATGGAATCTGTTATTTTATGGAACGGATTTGGGTACTACAGTATGGGCATTTATGAGAGATGGTAATGGATGAAGCTCATAAGTCACGTTACTTGATTCATCCAGGTTCAAACAAGATGTATTAGGATCTGAAGAAGTTTTACTAGTGGCCGAACATGAACATTGAGATAACCACATACGTAAGCAGATGCCTAACTTGCTCTAAATTAAGGTGGAATTCCAGAGACCATCCTGTTTACTTCAGCGATCGGAAATTCCAGTGCGAAAATAGGAGTGGATCTCAATGTACTTTATCACGAAGTTACCTAGAACTCCTAGCAGATGCGATACCATTTAGGTTATAGTAGATCGCTTAACGAAGTCTACACACTTTCTGGCAATCCGAGAGACTGGTCAAATGGAGAATCTGGCACGTATCTATTTAAGGGAAATAGTCTCTCAGCATGGCATGCCGATATTTATCATATCTGATCGTGACGCTCGGTTCACTTCTCACTTCTGGCAATAATTACAATGATCATTGGGAACGCAGCTGGATATGAGTATCGCGTATCATCCGCAGACCGATGGTCAAAGTGAGCGTATGATCCAGACACTGGAAGACATGTTGCATGCCTGTGTGATTGATTTCGTCAGCACCTGGGAAACTCATTTACCATTGGTTAGTTTTTCTACAATAACAGTTATCACACCTCAATCAAGGCCGCATCATTTGAGGCACTTTATGGATGCAAGTACTGATCACCTATCTGTTGGGAAGAAATTGGAGAAAGCCAACTTACAGGACCTGAACTTATGCACGAGATGACTTAAAAGATCATGCAAATTCATAACCGTATGGCAGCAACATGTGATAGACAGAAGAGTTATGCTGATAAGCGTCGTAAGCAATTGGAGTTTCCGATTGGTAATAAGTACTCCTAAAGGTCTCACCTTAGAAAGGTGCAATACGCTTTGGAAATCATGGGAAACTAAACCCTAGATATTTTGGGCCATTTGAGATTGTTAAATAGGTTGGCCCAGTAGCTTATCAACTGAGCTTACCTGACGAACTCAGTGGAATACACAACGTGTTTCATGTGTCAAATCTGAGGAAGTGTCTTGCCGATGAATCACTTGTGGTTCCATTATAGGAACTGGAAATTGATGAACAGCTTCGTTTCGTTGAAGAACCAGTAGAGATTATGGATCGAGAAGTCAAAACCCTAAAGCGTAGCAAGATTCCCATTGTGCGTATTAGATGGAACTCAAGGCGTGGATCAGAATTTACCTGGGAACGTGAAGATCAAATAAGGAAGAAGTACCCATAACTATTCAAAGATCAAGCATCCAATCATTTTAAGATATCTTTCTTTAAATTTCAAGACGAATTTCCGTTTAACAAGGGGATGATGTCGCAACTCTCACGAAACCTAAACCCTTCATAAATTCTTTCATTTGAACAGTTTTAGGGTTTCTTGGAAATGACAGTCAGGGTTTCTTGGAAACCATACTGGATATGCAATTCTAATTTTCAAGATGAAAATTTCTTTAACAAGGGATGATGTGACAACCCGAGTTTTTCAGGTTAACTCCGTTCCATTATCTATACTCTTTCCACTAATTCCAACTTAGTCAACCTTATATTATTTAAGGTTAATGGTTTGTATTGTTGTTGTTGTTGTTGTTGTTATTATTATTATTACTATTATTATTATTATTATTATTATTATTATTATTACTTCTATCAATATTATTATTATTATTGTTATTATCACTATCATGATTATCGTTATGCTTAGTTAGTTAACCTAACCTAAAACTAACCAAAACTAATAAAACTTAATTAACCTAACCAAAACTAACAAAACTTAATTAACCTAAAAAGCAAGATATATTAATTAGAGGGACCAAAGGTGGCAATGGCAAAACTTAACTCCATAAATAAACCAACCCCTACCTACGGCTTCCCTTACGTTCGTATCACCTGCAACCGTGAACCCTCTCAACCCTAGCAGCCTGATACCTCTCGATGGCAGCCTTATGTCCACGATCAACATCTTCGGCAAAACTTTCCTCCTCAACCGTGAGCCCTCGTTCATCGAAACGGCCCGACAACCCTCCATCCACGATAGTTCATTCCCGGTGATCTAACTGTCGCCAACCGTGATATCTTGTTGACCGTACGCCCTTGGACGGCCTCTCTGCTTGTAACTGATTAACCAAATCAACCTGTGTTTCATTCAGTAGGTTTCTTTCTTTTGTCTCTTGTGTTCGACTTCGAGAATAGTTCTGGTTGCTAAACCCCTAGTGTTTGCGTATGGGTTCTGTTGATGGTATGCGTGTATGTTTTGTGCATATGTATTTGTTTATATCTGAGATATTCGTGTGTGTTTGAGTAGTATGTCCACCATGGCAGTACGCGTGTGCATGATATGCGTTCACCATAACCCGATTAGGGTTCTTATGTGGGTTATTGGGGGTGTGATCGACGGGTTTTCTGTTATGTTATGTTGGCGGGTGGTTACTATTGTGTTCTTTGTTCTACGATGTGATGTTGTATGTGCATACATGTGTTGGTGTGTTGTATGATTATGTGTTTGTTTTATATGAAAGTATGTGTTGTGTTCTTGTGCAACCTGCTGTGTGGGTGTGGGTGTGATGTTTTGTATGTAATCCGTGTGTGGGTGAATTTGGTGGTGGTGACTATACATGAGTCATGTAGGTGTATGTATTAGGAATGTGTATTGTGTGTTTTGGTTATGGTGCATATGGATATGTGTGTGTTCTTGGTTGTACGTATGTATATACAAGTAGCCGTGTGCGTATGAATGTGTATGTTGCTGTTTTGTATGTGTTGCCATGTATGTGTACCCGTATGTATGTATGTTTCGGTTAGAGCGTTGACCGAGGGTTGCATTGTGTGTGGTCGTTATGTGTATTGCATAGCATGTTTAAGCGCATGAGTTGCATGGATGTGGGTGTGTAGGCGCTTGGAAGATATGGGTGACACGGTTCTTAATAGTAGGTTTCTCCATGCATGTGTACCATGGGTTTATGTGTTAGAGTGTTTGTAAATGCATGTGGGTGTGAATGTAGGCTACATGCATTGTGTTTATGGTTGTTGCTCATACGTCTGTTTGTATGCATGCATGTGAGTTAGTATACTTGTTGTGCATTAATACGCATGTGTTAATGCGTTTGTGTTTGTGTTGTGATTGTATGTGGATGTGATGTGTGTTAATGATAGACGCTTGGGTGTTCCCTAATGTCCATGAGTGTGATATTAATATATATGTTTATGTGTGTGATATATAATATGTATATTTTATATATTTGCTACATGTCATGTGTGATATATATATATACACACACACACATTTACTATGTGTGTATTTATGGTACACTATAATATGAGTGTTAATATAAATAAAGTTATAACAAAAAATATGTATAAAAGAAGTATTTTCGTGTATGATGTTAGGACCGTGTACGTACGGAGTACTAACTGATTCTTCGTTAAACCGAATCAAATAGTGCGGAATCCTATTTGATTGGTGATCCAATCAGGGAGAATTTAATCAAGATCAATTCTAACGATTAGAAAACGTTAAGAATGGACTAGGAATGATCTCAGACGTTCTATGAACTTGGAATTGACGAACTGGACGTTCTGGTCGGCTAGGGTTGCAAGTGTTCGAAGTGTTTTATTTTTCCACGAATTAGGTGGTATTTATAGGTAAGGGTTTCTCATTCGTGCGACTGAACCATTCGCATGGTTCAGTCGTGCGATTGAGCTATGCGGTTGATCCATACGCACGACTGAGCCTTCAGTCGTACGACTGGTTCAATCTCATGCTTCAGTCTTACGACTGATCCAGTCTCATGGTTCAGTCGTGCGACTGAGCCGTTCGCATGAAGTTATTCATGCGTATGGTCCATTGGCATGGCCTATTCGCATGATAACTTCATCATGTTAAGTTTGAATGTGTTAGTCATTACAACATTATGCATACCAATTCAAACAACCACAAACATATATAATTAATCATTACACAACCCATTAATGAAATATATAAACATTATAACATAAACAACCAAATGTATTTCATTAATCAACGTTCAATTACATATAATCAAGACATTACAAAGATATTACATTCAGCTCAGAATCTAGGGACACATGTATCAACAAACTCCCCCTTGGACCTAGATTCCTCTAATGTCTTGCTTTACCCATAACCTCTTCGTACTTCTTGAATTTCTCCTCTCTGGTTACACCTGCATGTATTTCAAATACAAAGCAGATGCGTATGACGTTCTGATACTGGAGAGCTTGTACGATATCCTGCGAGTCATAGAACAGTGGCCACTTGTAGAGTGTATAAACATCATTAGCTGACAAGTTAGTAAGCCACATTGGGTCAAATACCCGGATGACATCCATCTGTCCATCTCTGTTCAACACTATGACTGCTTCAGCCGTTTGCCAATCGTAGTACCACCACTTGAAGTGTGGAGTGATGTCCTGCGGCATTTCCCTTAGAGGGATCTTCGACATGGTGCGCGGAGGACGCCACTTCAACACAATCTTAGGCCTCCCGGTCCGTGGATCCACTTCAGATTTACAAATATATCTCGTACCTTGTTTGAGGTCTGAAGTTTACCCACCGGGTGTGGTACTCTCTCTTTAAAGCAGCCTCAAACCAACCTGACATCTTCCTCGGATCAGCATACAGCAACTTCAGCTTTGCCAGTTGGTTGAGCTCAAAACCAGGTAGAGTCTTTTGATCGTGTGGGAATCTAAAGTACTCGATACCTTTCTCCCTCTTAACTGCATATGCGTTAAGGTCCTCAAAATACGCCCAAGATATGATCTTGCCAGACACCTTCTGATGTTTCTTCACTCTATAGAGTTTGGTGTAGGCATCAGACTTTGGAGCATCTCTCTGGGCACGAAGCTCTACAAAACAAGCAGCCCACTCAGCTTTTCTTTCTTTGACTTCTTCTTCAGTAGCTCGGGTTGTATCCTCTTGTTTGTCATTCTCTGCTTCCATCTTTTCCAGAGTGTCAAATGTCTCACTTACTAGGTTGTCATCCAAATTTGGAATGGCGTGACCTTCAGTGTCTGTATACTCTGGGTAATGCTGATCAGTGATGTCCTCGATCTCAATCTCATCTATATCGTGTAGCTCTTCATCACTGTCAACTTGGACTTCAGGAGCATCTTTCACAATCTCATCGGCGTTAAGCTTGAATATCTCAGCCAACTGCTCCTTTGTGAAGCTATGAATAATCTCACCCTCCTCAGGGTATACTCAACCGATCTTCTCACGATACCCTGCAGATCAAGAATCATTGTTAACTGACTCTTGACCTGCTGTAGGGGTTCGACATCGTATTCATCGCGTTGGAAGTTTGGATCTGCTTGATTTAAACATGAAACACAATATCTGTTAGTAAATAATCATGCACAATCATTAACCAAAGATATAAACATTCATTACATAAATGTTACATAATTTCAAATACAAAAGTCTGTTAAATACATAAACATGAATAACTAAACAGTACTTTTATCTTGAATCTCCGGAGTTTCTTCAGTTGGAGCAGACGGAGAGGGTCCTTGATCTTGACGATGTTTAGAACGCCTCTCGTCTGTCGCATCATCGCTATGATCTCCTGCTGTCTCTCCTCCTTCACCTTCCTCATCATCCCTTCTTCTCGTCACCATCATCACTTTCATCACTATCATCATCATCATTGTCGTCATCCTCATCATCATCGTCCTCATCATCATCATCATCATCATCACCTTCCCCGATCTTGAGGGGCTCACTCTGAGTGCTTTTCAGCTTTAGCAATAGAGTCTTGTGAGCCGCCTCCAGCTTCTCCATCTTCTCATCAGTCTCAGCCTCGTGTTGAAGCAAGCCTGTGATCTGATCAGTCTGTGCAGTGATCAACTGGGCTTGTGAAGATGTCAACTCCCTCAGTCTCTCAATCTCAGCTGTTTGTGTAGAACTTTGCTCTTGCAGCTGTAGAATCTGAGCAGTCTTGGCCGCATCCGAAGCCATCAGTTTGACCACCATGCTGTTTAGTGCAGCAAGCTGCTCTACCACAGACACTGGTGGTATGAATGAGCTCGAGGGAGCAGATGAGGGTCCGGTTTGGTGATTAGTGGTGGTTGTGGTGGCTGTGGTGAATATGGGAGGCGATGGGAATGATGTAGTAGGGGGTACAGTGGTGGTGGTAGTAGATATGTGAGTATGAGGTGGAGGTTTAGTAGTGGTGGTGGTTTGGGGTGTTTGGGATGTGATGGATGTGGTGGCTGGGGTAGACGCAGAGGTGGTGAATCTAAGTCGCTTTCCCTTCCTACCATGCGGTCTAGCCATGATTTTCCTCCTCTTCCCAGTAGATACCGGGGCTCCATCTCGTGCACTGGGCTCATCAAGGGAATAGGCTGGATCAGACTCTGTTTGTGTTACCCCTGATGTGCCCGTCTGTCCTCCAACAACCCTCAGACCCTTCTCCGTGGCAACCACCTTGCTGCCATGCCTTTGGGTCAAACCCTCTTCCTCACTCTCTTCCTCTTCATCATCAGGTGGATTGAAGTGAGGTACAAACCCAGCAGCTGTAGTGTCAGTATGAGGGGTTGGCTGGGCTGTATGTGTAGAGGGGCCCTCAGATGTAACTGGCCTATCATCGCCATCGTGGCTGTCATCATCATCAGAATCATCTGATGATATAGCTATCACTTCAGTATCTGATCCACTATCATCATGATGCCACTTGCGTCTCCCTGGGGCAACATAATCAGCCCGGGCCAGATGCCCAATCAACCTCTTCAGCACAGGCTTTACTTGCTTGCCTTTGTACACCTTCATCCGACCCAGGGTGGTGTCATCCATAATCTCCAGAGGCACAGCATCACTCTTGTCTTTGGGAAGGTCGGGCAGTTTCTCATCAAATATGAGCTGTAAAAATCTGGGGTACATGCAGAACCCTTCCTTCCCCTTGGCCTCAAGGTTCTCTATCAGATACATGAATATCATGTTGGAGAAGCTGAATGGGTGGTTGAGGACCAATGAAACGTAGGCATTCTGAATCTGGTCCGACAAGTCATCAAAACCACCCCTCCTGGACGCGATGCACTTCAGAATGACATGCGCTAAGTACTTGTACTGGGGGCTTAGGTTGCTCTTGTTCAGCACACCTGAGTTTATAGCCCCACAGTACCCGATCCTCAGAAAGCATCCACGAACTGTAAGAGGGTGGAGCTTGAGTGGGTGAGTCTCATCATCTCCGAAGCCCAATACCCTCCTGATATCAGCGGCCGTAATCTCAATCTCCCTACCGAACATAGTACTTCGAATGCAGTAGGGCTCCACTGATCGGTCAACTGTAGCTCCCTCCCAAAATGACTGATGTAACGACTGATAGGGAGTACACGGTGTAGATATAGCTCTGAAAATCCGAGACCTCCTCAAGAAGTCAATAATACCAGAAAAGTCACCACCGTTCTTCGTGGTGGAATCCAAATGAGCACAATTGTTGTGCTTTGGATTTATGGTCCACCTATTAGCCATATTCCTGTAATCAATAGCAAACACACGTTAGAAACATGTAAAACAGAGTTTGACTAAATCAGAAAACAGTTTAGTTCAATCGTGCGATTGCATTGTGCGACTGGGTTCAGTCGGAAGGTCATCTGTGCGACTGGACTTCAATCGGTTGAACAGTAATGCGACTGAATTTCAGTCGGATGATGTGTCATGCGATTGAGTCTAATTGGGAGACTGAACCTGCGATTGAGTCAGTCGAGTGAATGAACTCATTCACATGATTCATCCGGCCGATTGAATGAATCATCCCTACAATCGTGCGATTGAAGTTTGTTCTGGAGTCCAGTCGTATGACACAGTCAATCCATTCGTAATCTTCATTCGTACGATTGAATGAGTCGTCCCGTTCAATCGTGCGATTGATGTTCATCCTGGGTGACCAGTCGCATTGAATACAGAACGGTATCATTTCAGTTCAGATTGATCAGTTTTATGAATTAGACATCAAGCTTAGGTTCATTGAACTCGCAATCATGTATTTAAACTACCTAAATCATTGATTGTAACTTTTTAAGTGTTTAAAGTAGTTTATTGTTTAGATTTGTTACGGTTCAACATTTAGGGCAAATGCGGACTGATTTCGTATCAATTTTGATGTTTTGATTCATCCTTGTGTCGCGCATTACCTGTGTAACAAATCCAAATGGTCAGAAATCGGATATCACAAAGATTAAAGGTCAAACGAAAATTCGGCAGAGTAATGGTACGAATTGGAGATTTAGGGCGAATGAGGTCTGCGATCGACTGAGGGCTCTATTTATAGACAGACTCAGTTCAGTCGGCCGATTCAACCTCTAGTCGTACGATTGAGACTAGTCGCATGACTTAGTCGTGCGACTGAAGTTGAGTCGTACGATTCACTCATTCGACTCGTTCCAATCGCATGGTTTACCTCCATTCACATGTTTGGCCTATTCGGTCACATTCAATCGGCCGATTGAGCTCATTCGCATGTCTCAATCTTACGATTGTGTTCAATCGTATACCCCATTCCTACGACTGGGTCAGATCAGATTCAGTTGTGCGATTGGGCTATACTTGTGCCATTTTTGTCAAGTTATGGACTGATCCTTAGTTTTCTTAACCAATTGATAAGACATTATAATCTTTTGATCATCTCAGCATGATCACTTTTAAAAACAGCTTATTCACTGATCACCTCAGATGTGATCCATTTATCCACCCGATCACCTCAGACGTGATCCATTTATCCACCTGATCACCTCAACGTGATCCTTTTAACCTTTCAGAAACAATTTGTTTAAGTAATCGTTAAGCACATTTGGTGACGTTTAGCAGATAACAATACACACAGTCCGACATTGACACATTATACTAAAAAATTGAAAAATCTTAAAACTACGAATAGAATGAACATGTTTTTGTGGTTTTTGTTGGGGCAAGTTTGTGTAGCTTATTAGCATTTACATTTTATCCGAACAGACTCTTTGGAATCAGACAGGCATATGCACCATCACTTGGAACATTATGTGCTTATTACACTTAGCATGATAAAATATCACTGTGCTTATCTAAGACTTCTAAGAACTAACTGGGAATCATGTTTGAACTCATATGCAATACTTGTTGATTTTGAACATCAGGCTTTGCAGTCACGACGATTGTCAGTATATTTGTCCACTTAAATCCATACACAGACTTTTGACACATATCAGTGATTAATTTAATGAATTAGGTCAACAAGTATTTGTGCGTTTCACAGGTATATGGTAATCAATCTTCCTCAGGAGATTTTTGAGCGGTCTTGGGACTTAGAAGAATTGGTTCTAAGAATTTTCAAAGAGATGCTAAGCCTCAGGTCAGTGCCATCGCACAGCAGAGAGGCGCAAACAACAATGAATTCTTAGAACGAATAGGTTATGCTAAGCCTCAGGTTAGTGCCATCGCACAGCAGAGAGGCGCAATACCTATTTTCTTCTTAGAGCAGTATGTTTGGATATACATTATTTGTAATGAATTTTGTCATCTTTTGCTCTGTTTTTCAGGTCTTTGCTCACATTTGTGGCAGTTGCTTGCTCCTCACCCCTTATTGGAAATTGATTGATTGTGCAGACCAGGGATACCATGAAAACACACAACTTGTTGAATAAGTTTAGTTTAAGCCAGTTCACTGATGCTGTCTAATGATGTATTGTGTTGAATCTACTGACACATCGTATGGTGTATTTGCACAACCCTAGATCTACTTTCTCCGGGTGATTACAAAGCAGTCAAACGTACTATCATTTTCCCCTTTTGTTAGACTTAATTAACATTTTTGAACTAAAAACCATTTTGATGTTCCGAGTAACTCGATGCCTGTGTACTATCACTTTCCAAATTTATCGAGTCACATTTCCAGTTTAGTTGTCCATGTCTTTTCAGCTTTACTCACCCCCCCTTTTTTTTTAAGTAAATGAATACTGAAATAAATCTCCCCCTAAAATACTAAAACAGAAAATCTTTTTGTGTTTTTGAATTTTATATAACAAGGAAATAAAAAAATAAAATAAAATTAACATAAAAATAAACAAATAAACACGAGTCGGACTATGTATCTGCTTCTTCCGCAATCACATCACTTTTCTTTTTAACGCCGTTGACCTCTAGCAGATAGAAAAATCTAGGTTTATCGAATGGTTTGGTGTAGAGGTCAGCGCGTTGAAAATCCGTGTTAATTTTAATCACATCAATCAATTGTTTTTCATAGCAATCGCGTATGAAATGATATTTAATGCCGATGTGTTTTGTTTTTGGATGTTGAACAGGATTTTTAGTAACAGCTATAGCAGCAGAATTATCAACATAAATAGGGGTGTTAGAATATTGCAAACCGTAGTCACGCATTTGCTGTTGGATCCAGATGATCTGAGAGCAGCAACTTACAGCAGCAACATATTCAGCTTCACAGGTTGATAAAGCAACCGAGGTCTGCTTCTTGCATTGCCATGTGACTAATTGCCTTCCAAAGAACTGACACCCTGCTGATGTAGACTTGAAGTTCATCTTGCAACCACCATAGTCTGAATCGCTGTACGCAGTAAGCTCAAAGTCATCATCATGAGGATACCACAACCCCAGTGTTGGAGTACCCTTTAGATAACGGAAAATCCGTTTCACCCCAATCAGGTGATTCACTTTTGGCTTCGCTTGATATCTAGAACATAGACATGTGGCATACATAATATCTGGACGCGAGGCAGTGAGGTACATAAGAGATCCGATCATCCCACGATACATAGTGGCATCCACCAAATCCCCATTCTCATCAGGAGCCACATCATGATTTGTGGCGAGAGGGGTACCGGCAGTAGAAACATTCTCCATATCAAACCGACTCAGAATATCGCCAACATACTTGGTCTGATGTAGGAAAATACCGGTTGGTGTTTGATCCACCTGTAATCCTAGGAAGAACTTCATTTCTCCCATGGCACTCATTTCGAACTCTGCCTTCATCACAGATTTGAACTCTTTGCACAATGCTTCATTCCTAGACCCAAAGATGATGTCATCCACGTAGATCTGCACCATAAGCAAATCACCATCCTTTTCTTTGATGAACAATGTACAGTCAATCACACCCCTGCGAAAACCGTGTTTCAACAGATGGGTGGAGAGCTTCTCATACCAAGCTCGAGGAGCTTGATGTAGCCCATACAGAGCCTTATCCAGCTTGTAGACTCTGTCCTGATGATACGGATCCTCAAATCCTTCGGGTTGACTGACATAGACCTCTTCACGGATTTCCCCATGAAGGAATGCACTCTTCACATCCAACTGATAGACTTTGATATTCATAAACGATGCATAGGCAAGGAAGATCCGAATTGCTTCCATTCTTGCCACTGGTGCAAACACTTCATTGTAGTCGATCCCCTCGACTTGTCTAAATCCCTGAACAACCAAGCGTGCCTTGTTTCTGATAACAACAACCCTGGTCATCCTTCTTGCACTTTAGTACCCATTTGGTACCAATCACTTTAACTCCTTTTGACCTGTCAACGAGGGTCCAGACTCCAAGTTTCTTGAACTGGAGTAGCTCTTCTTGCATAGCATAGACCCAGGCCTCATCTTTCAGGGCATCACTGACGTATTTAGGCTGGATTTGTGAAACAAAACATGAGAAAGCCCCGTCATTGACATAACCCTTCTCCATGACTGCAGCGTAATCAGCAGAGTACAACTGATTTCACGTCTGCACACCGGATTGAATTTCCCCAATGATAGACGTGGGGGATGATTCACACTGATCCTAGTCACTGGTGTGGAAGGAACCCCAATCTCAGAGTCAAGATTGGTGCCTACAGGTTCAGTATCCGGATTTCCCAATGCTGGTTCAGCAGCTGATGACTCACTTTGTTTATTAACATTGTGATCAAGGTGTGGTTCAGCTGCTTCTTCATCACCTGATGAGTCATCGCTCTCATCTTGTGCAGGAGTCAAAGAACTTGAGGTACCGTTTGCAGGTGTGATGTTGCTTGAATCCAGATTCGATGTGTTGAGGACATCGTACATCATCTGGGTAGCCACCTCATCATCTGAATCAAACTGAGGAAGATTAAACGAGTTGAAAAAGCCATCATAATCGAAGAATAATGATGGACCTTTTCCAGCAGGGGGGGTGGTGTATCTCTGAACATCTACATTGCACCACACTTCTACCTGACCTGTCGACTTATTGTAAACTCGTTTGTCTGGTATGCTGTATCCTAAGAATATTCCTTGATCGGCTTTCTCACTGAACTTGCCATCCTGAGTCTTCTTTAACAGTGTACAAGGAGCTCCAAAAGATTCCAGATACTCCAAGTTAGGCTTGCACTTCTGAAGCAACTCATAGCAAGTCTTGCCATGCCTTTTGACTACTAACACACGGTTAAGTGTGTAGCAAGCATTGGCAACCGCCTCATTCCAGAACTGGACTGGAAGCTTAGAATCAGCTAACATGGTTCGTGCAGTCTCGATCAAGCTCCGATTCTTTCGTTCTGCAACTCCATTCATCTGTGGCGTGTATGCTGAAGTGAACTGATGAACAATCCCTTTTCCTTGCAGAAAGCATCCATCCACTGATTCTTGAACTTTGTGCCATTGTCAGAACGAATCTTCCTTACCTTCAGGTTGTAGAGTGACTCCAGTGTCATGACGAGCACCTTCAATGATTCAAATGTTTCTGATTTAGCTTTCAGAAACATCACCCAGGTGAATCTTAAGTAGTCATCTGTAACTACAAAGTAGTACCAGTCTCCTGCGATACTCTTTGTGCTAACTGGACCAAAGAGATCTATGTGTAGCAACTCCAGGGGCATCTCTATAGAATTAACTTGTTTGGTCTTGTGAGATTTCCTGGTCTGCTTTCCCTTCTTGCATGAGACACAAATATCAGGAAGTTTGAAGTTCTTGACAGTAACTCCTTCAACGAGGTTGTTGTAAATCAGATGATTCATCTTCCTGTGATTGATGTGTCCCATCCTCCTGTGCCATGAGATGGATTCCTTCTTTGTTTCTTTTGATAGGAAACATTGAACTGTAGACTCAGAGGTAGAAGCATTAGACATATCCAAGACATATAAATCATTGTACATGGATGCGGACATCAGAACCTGCTCCTCTAGAATCTCCATCACCTTCTTCAGTATGTAACATTTGCGATTGTCAAATATAACTTTGAAGCCCTTGTCACATATCTGAGACACTGACAGCAGATTGTTTTCTAGTTGTTGAACAAAATTTACTTTGTCAAATCTTACCTTCTCATTACCTACTTCGCCTTGAGCAGTAATGTATCCTCCTTTGTTACCAGCAAAGGGGACATGTCCCCCTTTAATTTGTTTGACATTTAAAAGGAGAAACTTGTTTCCTTTCATGTTCCTGGAAGCTCCGCTATCCACAATCCATGTATTTGTAGAAGCACTATAGCGGACAACCTGCACATAACTGAAAACAATTAGTTAAGGAGGGGGACCCAAGCCTTAACTGGCTTGTGTTTCCCAGAGGCATCACACATGATAAACTCAACCCACTATCCTTGTCAGTTGGTGGGACATCAACCTTCAACTTGTCATTTCTATCAGACACATCGGATGATTTTGCCTTCCACATACTGTCTTTATGAAAAGATTGTTTATGGTAGACACTAGATTGATTTACTGTTTGTATCTTTGGTTTAGGTTCCAAAACTAGTTTCACCTCAGGCATCACAGACTTTCCAGTGACGTGTCTATGTTGTCTGTGGTGTGGAGGTGAGGTACAAGACCTAGCAGGTGTGTTGGACCTAACTGGAGTCTTAGATCTCTGTTTTGGTATCTGATTGACATCATGATCTAAGTCAATCTTAACCCGAGGTGTCTGATAACGAGGACAACTTGAAGAGATGTGAACTCGTTTTCCATAAGAGTAACAGGATCTCCTTTCAAATGGACTAGGAGTTCTCTTGTGAGGTGGCGAGTAGACCTCAGGAATGGGCTTTTTGGTCTCAGTCTTTGAACATTCACCTTCTTTGACAAACTTAACTTGTTTAACATTTTGGTTTATTGTCTTTGAGGCTGAATATTATCTCTGTTAACTGATTTAACTTGAGTGGTTTTAGACATCTTGGATTGCGTGTCATTAGACTTTGAATCCAACCCAAGAGATGTTTGGACATTCTCTTCCACCGTTTCTCAGCAGTGACATTGCTTGATGCTGAGGTTTTCTGATCATCATCCCGAGAAGCAGGTTTAACTGTTGTGTCCGGATCACTAACCAAAGGAGTTGTCACCACATAATCCTTAATTGGATTATTATTTATTGGACGTTGTTTAGTGTTCAACAGGATCTCATGTGGTGGTGGAACAACCTTGTAACCCAAACCCTCCCCATTGTTGCGTTCTTTAACCAAGTTTTTCAAAATGTGCGAGGAACTCGTTAAACTATGTAGTTTTTGTTTCAAAGACTCATTTTCTACTTGTAAAACCGCTTTGTCCCTTTTAGTCTCTTCAATGGTCTTTAAGTAGAATTTAATGTCATTTTCTTGGTTAAATGCAACAACTTCAGTCTCCTTTAATTGCTTCTTTAAAGCATCTATCTTTTCCTTATAACTGCTCTCATTCTGTTTTAACACTCGATTAGCCTCTGGGTACAGTTTCAAGTCATTTACTAAGTTATCATTGTGTTCTAATAACCTAGCAAATTTTAAGTCAATGCTTTCTCTAAATTTATCACAATCAACACAAGCATGTTTAGCGATTAATTCATCGTTAGATTGTACCTGTGCAGCTGTGGACGTTCCAGCCATGAAAGCATTCTGAGACACAGGTTGAGCTTCAGATTCTGAATTCAGCTCATTCTTGACAATTTCATCCACTGCATCAAACGTCTCTTCCAAGTCAGCAGTATCAACATCAGCTGAGCTCTCCCCCTCACTCGCTGAGTCTTCGTTCAAGTCTTTCACAGAAGCTATGTTCGCTTCACCATCAGGTAAGAACCGAAAGGACCAGTCCTGTCCTTCATCTCCTTGTGCTACCATAGCTTTAGAATCATTCCCTATGGATGTTGGCTTCTTGTCTTTATCTTGCCTATTGAACGAGGAGAATGGATTCCCGTTCCCAGTCTTCTTAGGCTTCACGCATTCTCTTTTGAAGTGACCCTTTTCTCCACAGTTGAAGCACGTGACTTTAGACTTGTCAAAACCAAAGGTCGTATCTTTAGTAGCCACGAGATTCTGCCCTGTTTTCTTCACAAACTTCTTGGCTCTCCGGACAGCACTTGCAAGAGCCCACATGATATCCATCCATTCAAGCTCGTTTTCATCTACTTGCTCGTAGTCTTCATCAGCAAGGAGGCAATTTCCAATCTTACCCGCCACCAGACCATCATAAAAGTGCACAACTGCAGCAAGTAGATCCATGTACTCTTTAGTAACCTCCACTGTTACTTTTCCCAAATTTTCTGTCATCAACTTAGCAGATTGAGTAACAATTGGACTTTGTAGAACCCCAGATGCACCATGAGACTTATTTGCAGATGATGAGCCTTGATCAGTAGATGACGATGCATTGGACACAATGGCTATTTGCAGAGGTGCTCCAGAAGACTTTGCAGCAGAAGTGAAAGTAGGAGTTACATTGTAGAGTGATGGGTCTTGTGTATACGCTCCTTTTTTCGTCCTGTACTTGTGACGCACTTCTTCCTCTCTCAGTTTTAGAATAAAGTCATTTATATCCAAGGTCTCTAAAACTGAGTTGTATCGCAGAGTGGAAATGAATGAATCCCACTTTTCAGGTAGACCATCCGCCAAGCTTGAAACTTTGTCTTCCATTGACGTCTTTACTCCATGAGTGTGAAGTTCACTCATCAAATGATAGAAGCGATCGATAATTTCATCCAAGTTTTCATTCCCAATTGCAGAGAAGTTGTCAAACTCCTTCTTCAACGCTTTACCCTTTAGGGACTTTAGAGTAGAATTCCCATCATACCTCTTCTCAAGAGCTCCCATCAACTTTTTACTTTGTTTGTGCTCTGAGTATTGGTGAAAAATGGCCTTGGGAATGGACTGGGTCAAAATAGCATATGCCTTCTTTTCGGCATTGTAGGCAACCTTCTGTGTATCAGTTAGTCCACTTAAAGTCAAAGGAACACCATCAGCTCCCACGGGCATGTTATAACCAGCCTCAATAGAGTTCCATAAGTTCGTGTCCACTCCATTAAGATGAATCTCAAAACGTTGTCTCCATTGTGGAAATTCATCTATAGTCAATAGCTTAGGTGGCTTGTTATGGTTCCCTATCTCATTTTCTAGTAAAAGTAAGTTCTGTATCCTTGACTCCTTTCCAGCTGACATTGCAAAGTTTTCTGAGTCCATTATGTTATTACTTTAACTTGTGAATTAAACTGCTAATGCGATTGGGGAGTGCGACTGGGATGCAACCGACACTAGCTGTATGCGATTGGACTCAAACGTACGATTGAACAGACGACTTAGAGACTTAGGTGATTGAACAGACCAAACGACTCAACTGGGCGACTGAACTGGGCGATTGACTCAATCGGGCGATTGGTCGAAGCGACTGACTCAATCGGTCGAATGAATGGGTGACTGGACTTCAGTCGTACGATTGAACTAATCGTGCGACTGAGACTGCAGAGATCAAAATTTTTCACACTTTTGACCTAAAACGTGTTTTTTGACACCCTAGAGGGCTGTAAGTCGAAAAACACTGGTTTTGCAGAACATGCACACGTAAAGACACGGTTTTGAGCAGAAAGATTGGATCTTTTCGTGAAAAACGTGGACTTTAACAAAATCTTGATTGAATCAAACGAAGAATCAAGAGCCAAGGCTCTGATACCAATTGTGAAGTCACTGGATCGGTAAACATCCGATCATGTTCTTGACGGAAGGATAAAAACCAAAAGACAATCAATAACACGAACAATAATCGAATGATTTTATTGATAAAACATAACGATTTTAAGCTCGTTACAACTTAAGAATCAAGACTTTTGGCAAGGGGAGATCGAGCATGATCTCTCCTCTCATCCGGCAGCGCCTGGGCGCCGGGCACACTATCAAAAACCCTTAGGTTTCTACACAATGAAACTGGTATATATAGGCTTCGGCCCATATTAGATGTGACTGGGCCCATTCGTGCGATTGGACCATGCGTATGATTCAATCGTACGACTGGACCATGCGTATGGTTCAATCGTATGACTGGACCATTCTTATGGTTCAGTCTTACGAATGTCCCAATCGCATCTCTCAGTCGCACGACTGGTCTATTAGCATGGCTCAGTCATACGACTGAGTCTCATTCGCATATGCTACTGCGAATGACCCAGTTTCATGTGTTTACAAGGTGTATAACATTAAGCCTAGACTATTCGTCAAGCGAGGGACACACTATATATGACTATATATGCTCCAACAAATTCCCCTTGGACGTTGCTTGCGAATAGTAGATAACATCTCTTACAATCTTCAGTCAATCTTTGCTCTGGTTTCCAATAGAATCAAACGAACAACCATATTAGCCAACATTGCCGATCCGTCAGGTTACCACAATATCCCTGAAAATGAATTTAGGCACAATAGCTTTCGTTTACTTTGTAGAACACCATCATAGCAGTAAGATTCCCCAAATGACTGATTTTTCCAGATAACGACATGAACAGTTTTCCATTGCTTCAATCTTCACACAGGCTAACCTGATTAACATTAACAACTGCAGAAATTCCCCCTCACATTCAGCATATCCTAATATATAAACGTTGTGCTCTCCTAACGTCTTCATACGGTGTATTGGGCAAAAGGTTAAAGGTTCCAATCCACAGCTGACAATATCAAACAAATCAGCATACACGTAGATTCATCATCAGAAACCTGCTTACATCATCACTTTCTGATTGCGTCTTCAATCTCTCTATACGTGGATTCCCCCTAAGAATGAGAATCCTCTTTGTGCGGAAATAAATATTACATGGTTGGCCCATAAATAGTCAGATGCTCCTGACTACCCCACAAAATCAACACCGACAGCTGACATCTTCTCTTCTCTCTTTCGTATTCTATCAACATTCACCTATTCTGGAAGTCCAACGAATAATGGGGTATCCATCGAACTTGTTTGACATAAAAACCTCAGGGTGAATGTCCTTTGCTCATCCTAAAAACCTCAGGATGAATGTCCTTTGCTCATCCTCAACTCTTGCATAGACTCTCCAGGAAAATCTTCACTATTGACCCGAAGACGAACTATACATGACCCAAAAATTTTCCCAAAAAAAAATTTTATTTTACCAAACTTTTTCAGAAGGCTTCCCGACTGATAAAATGGTTTAGGGAAAAATTCATGCAAGAAGCTGTTCCAGACTCTTTTTTTTCTTTTTTTTTGGTCTGGAACAAATGCGGATGAGTCAATGCAGATGGCTCATTCTGGCGATTGAACATAAGACTAGTCCAGTCCACGATTGAACATACGACTGCTCCAGTCTCACGAATGGTCCATTAGCATGGTCCAGTCGTACGAATGGTCCATTCGCATGGTCCAGTCGTACGAATGGTCCATTCGCATGGCCCATTCGCATAAACGGGTCTGCACGTAGAATTTCAGATCTGCAGCCGCCAAGGCTGCCAAAAACCCTAATCTGACGAATTTTTCATGATTCGAACCAAAATAGACATTATCAAATTCGCAAGGGTGATAGGAACGTGGTTTCGAATTCGATTTTAACATAGAAACACCACATGTACCCAAATCTGAACAAAACATGAAGAACACGAAGTGGGTTTAACGTCAAGATCTGAAATTTGATCTAGAAATCAAGAGCTCGGGTTGCTAGAATGATTGTTAGATCATTCTAGCAGTAACCGGCTCTGATACCAATTATTAGGACCGTGTACGTACGGAGTACTAACTGATTCTTCGTTAAACCGAATCAAATTGTGCGGAATCCTATTTGATTGGTGATCCAATCAGGGAGAACGTAATCAAGATCAATCCTAACGATTAGAAAACGTTAAGAATGGACTAGGAATGATCTCAGATGTTCTATGAATTTGGAATTGACGAACTGGACGTTCTGGGTCGGCTAGGGTTGCAAGTGTTCGAAGTGTTTTATTTTTCCACGAATTAGGTGGTATTTATAGGTAAGGGTTTCTCATTCATGCGACTGAACCATTCGCATGGTTCAGTCGTGCGATTGAGCTATGCGGTTGATCCATACGCACGACTGAGCCTTCAGTCGTACGACTAGTTCAATCTCATGCTTCAGTCTTACGACTGATCCAGTCTCATGGTTCAGTCATGCGACTGAGCCATTCGCATGAATTTATTCATGCGTATGGTCCATTGGCATGGCCCATTCGCATGATAACTTCATCATGTTAAGTTTGAATGTGTTAATCATTACAACATTATGCATACCAATTCAAACAACCACAAACCTATATAATTAATCATTACACTACCCATTAATGAAATATATAAACATTATAACATAAACAACCAAATGTATTTCATTAATCAACGTTCAATTACATATAATCAAGACATTACAAAGATATTACATTCAGCTCAGAATCTAGGGACACATGTATCAACATATGATCCGTGCTAACCGTCAATAGTTGGACTTTATGCTTACGTGACTTGTGTATGGTTGTGCTTGCATGTACTTGGGGAAAACATTATGACTTGCACCGTAACCGAGACGTGAAACGCGAAACCATACGATCCATTATTAATATTTAAGATTTATTATTAATTATGTAATAAATGTGCATCCAGTTTGTTTGGGAACTTAAATTATTTGTGCTTACACTTATTAATTTTGTTGTGCTTTCGATGTGAGTTTACAGCCCCATTTTCATATATTACTCTTTTTGGGGGAGAGAAACATGTGCTTTTTCAAATACGATACAATACTTTAGATTTCGTAATACTACATAAACCTGATCCTATGGTATTATACTACGCCTCTTCAGACCGTTAATATGTTATTAGTGAGGTGATTGTTTGTAGATCTACTTGGTTTCATAAATTCCGCCCGGGCTAGTCGCGCTAGCTTGACTGGAGGTTAAATGGGTGAATCGTTAGCCTGTTTTACAGTGTTATGGTTGGGATTCCACAGTCGGGGCATTCATATATATTATTATTACTGTCAACTCGGTCGTGACTTCATACACATATTGATTTGCTGTACGCTAGCTACCTACGTATATGCTTTGATTACTAAATATGGAATTTCATTATTGTTAATTATTGTTTTCTGATAAACCTGTGAACTCACCAGTCTTTGTACTGACTTTAGTATGTTTCTCTCACGTCGTTGATGTGGCACGTCTAGAAGCACTGCATTCCATTGCATGTCATTCTCATTTACTTTTTAAACTGATTTATGGTTTAGTTACATTTACATTTACTTAAATTGGTTTGATCGCGTCTTTGCGCAGTTTTAACATTTGTTTAAATGTTTTCTGATTTCGCTTCCGTAATACTTAAACATAATTGGTTTGTTTCACTATTATCAAGTAACTATTATGTTTTATGATTATCGAGTCGTTTGGTGTAACTAATGCTTATCTGAGATCCTGGTTATGTCACACGCGTGACAGTAAAACCTCGTTTGTAGAAATTGAGGGTGTGACATATTTAAGGACTTAAATATGTAACACTAAACTTGGTTAACAAGTACTTAAAATCCTTGTTAGGTCAGCCAACTAACGAACACACAAAAGCCTAGTAAACATTGACTTGTGTATTGGGCCGAGAACTTTCCTTCTAACTTTCATCCCTTAATTCATGATCCATATTAAACAAGTCTTCAAGTTCAAGTAACATCTTCATTTCTTTGAACTTAACTTGAGCTAGAGCTTTTGTAAAACATCCTCTCATTGTTCTTCTTTACTAATATACTCAGATTTTTAATTGATTCATTTCAACACATTCTCGGATAAATGATATCAGGTGCTAATATATTTACTTCCTCCATGGAAAACTAGAAACTTCATGAGTTGAATCGGAAGTTTGTTACCTACCATGAATCGTACATGCGGCTCATATTTCTCGATTAATTTGCTTAGCACCTCTAGCTATATTGCTTGGCATATAGCGGCGGTAGCTGCCACAAAATCTTCACAAGAAGAAAGCGCAACAACGCTTTGCTTTTGTGAACACCATGAAATGGGACCGGTTCCAAAGTATAAAATATAACCAGTGATATTTTGTGCATCATCATGATTCGTATTGTGGCTATTATCATTAAAATCCATTGGTTCTTTGGCCATTTAACCACATCCATTGGCTCTCCGGACAGCACTTGCAAGAGCCCACATGATATCCATCCATTCAAGCTCGTTTTCATCTACTTGCTCGTAGTCTTCATCAGCAAGGTGGCAATTTCCAATCTTACCCGCCTCCAGACCATCATAAAAGTGCACAACTGCAGCAAGTAGATCCATGTGCTCTTTAGTAACCTCCACTGTTACTTTTCCCAAATTTTCTGTCATCAACTTAGCAGATTGAGTAACAATTGGACTTTGTAGAACCCCAGATGCACCATGAGACTTATTTGCAGATGATGAGCCTTGATCAGTAGATGACGATGCATTGGACACAATGGCTGTTTGCAGAGGTGCTCCAGAAGACTTTGCAGCAGGAGTGAAAGTAGGAGTTACATTGTAGAGTGATGGGTCTTGTGTATACGCTCCTTTTTTCGTCCTGTACTTGTGACGCACTTCTTCCTCTCTCAGTTTTAGAATAAAGTCATTTATATCCAAGGTCTCTAAAACTGAGTTGTATCGCAGAGTGGAAATGAATGAATCCCACTTTTCAGGTAGACCATCCGCCAAGCTTGAAACTTTGTCTTCCATTGACGTCTTTACTCCATGAGTGCGAAGTTCACTCATCAAATGATAGAAGCGATCGATAATTTCATCCAAGCTTTCATTCCCAATTGGAGAGAAGTTGTCAAACTCCTTCTTCAACGCTTTACCCTTTAGGGACTTTAGAGTAGAATTCCCATCATACCTCTTCTCAAGAGCTTCCATCAACTTTTTACTTTGCTTGTGCTCTGAGTATTGGTGAAAAATGGCCTTGGGAATGGACTGGGTCAAAATAACATATGCCTTCTTTTCGGCATTGTAGGCAACCTTCTGTGTATCAGTTAGTCCACTTAAAGTCAAAGGAACACCATCAGCTCCCACGAGCATGTTATAACCAGCCTCAATAGAGTTCCATAAGTTCGTGTCCACTCCATTAAGATGAATCTCAAAACGTTGTCTCCATTGTGGAAATTCATCTATAGTCAATAGCTTAGGTGGCTTATTATGGTTCCCTATCTCATTTTCTAGTAAAAGTAAGTTCTGTATCCTTGACTCCTTTCCAGCTGACATTGCAAAGTTTTCTGAGTCCATTATGTTATTACTTTAACTTGTGAATTAAACTGCTAATGCGATTGGGGAGTGCGACTGGGATGCGACCGACACTAGCTGTATGCGATTGGACTCAAACGTACGATTGAACAGATGACTGAGAGACTTAGGCGACTGAACAGACCAAACGACTCAACTGGGCGACTGAACTGGGCGATTGACTCAATCGGGCGATTGGTCGAAGCGACTGACTCAATCGGTCGAATGAATGGGTGACTGGACTTCAGTCGTACGATTGAACTAATCGTGCGACTGAGACTGCAGAGATCGAAATTTTTCACACTTTTGACCTAAAACGTGTTTTTTGACACCCTAGAGGGCTGTAAGTCGAAAAACACTGGTTTTGCAGAACATGCACACATAAAGACTCGGTTTTGAGCAGAAAGATTGGATCTTTTCGTGAAAAACGTGGACTTTAACAAAATCTTGATTGAATCAAACGAAGAATCAAGAGCCAAGGCTCTGATACCAATTGTGAAGTCACTGGATCGGTAAACATCCGATCATGTTCTTGACGGAAGGATAAAAACCAAAAGACAATCAATAACACGAACAATAATCAAATGATTTTATTGATAAAACATAACGATTTTAAGCTCGTTACAACTTAAGAATCAAGACTTTTGGCAAGGGGAGATCGAGCATGATCTCTCCTCTCATCCGGCAGCGCCTGGGCGCCGGGCACACTATCAAAAACCCTTAGGTTTCTACACAATGAAACTGGTATATATAGGCTTCGGCCCATATTAGATGTGACTGGGCCCATTCGTGCGATTGGAACATGCGTATGATTCAATCGTACGACTGGACCATGCGTATGGTTCAATTGTATGACTGGACCATTCTTATGGTTCAGTCTTACGAATGTCCTAATCGCATCTCTCAGTCGCACGACTGGTCTATTAGCATGGCTCAGTCATACGACTGAGTCTCATTCGCATATGCTCCTGCGAATGACCCAGATTCATGTGTTTACAAGGTGTATAACATTAAGCCTAGACTATTCGTCAAGCGAGGGACACAATATATATGACTATATATGCTCCAAAAAATTCCCCCTTGGACGTTGCTTGCGAATAGTAGATAACATCTCTTACAATCTTCAGTCAATCTTTGCTCTGGTTTCCAATAGAATCAAACGAACAACCATATTAGCCAACATTGCCGATCCGTCAGGTTACCACAATATCCCTGAAAATGAATTTAGGCACAATAGCTTTCGTTTACTTTGTAGAACACCATCATAGCAGTAAGATTCCCCAAATGACTGATTTTTCCAGATAACGACATGAACAGTTTTCCATTGCTTCAATCTTCATACAGGCTAACCTGATTAACATTAACAACTGCAGAAATTCCCCCTCACATTCAGCATATCCTAATATATAAACGTTGTGCTCTCCTAACGTCTTCATACGGTGTATTGGGCAAAAGGTTAAACGTTCCAATCCACAGCTGACAATATCAAACAAATCAGCATACACGTAGATTCATCATCAGAAACCTGCTTACATCATCACTTTCTGATTGCGTCTTCAATCTCTCTATACGTGGATTCCCCCTAAGAATGAGAATCCTCCTTGTGCGGAAATAAATATTACTTGGTTGGCCCATAAATAGTCAGATGCTCCTGACTACCCCACAAAATCAGCACCGACAGCTGACATCTTCTCTTCTCTCTTTCGTATTCTATCAACATTCACCTATTCTGGAAGTCCAACGAATAATGGGGTATCCATCGAACTTGTTTGACATAAAAACCTCAGGGTGAATGTCCTTTGCTCATCCTAAAAACCTCAGGATGAATGTCCTTTGCTCATCCTCAACTCTTGCATAGACTCTCCAGGAAAATTTATTTTACCAAACTTTTTCAGAAGGCTTCCCGACTGATAAAAATGGTTTAGGGAAAAATTCATGCAAGAAGCTGTTCTAGACTCTTTTTTTTCTTTCTTTTTTTTGGTCTGGAACAAATGCGGATGAGTCAATGCAGATGGCTCATTCGGGCGATTGAACATAAGACTAGTCCAGTCCACGATTGAACATACGACTGCTCCAGTCTCACGAATGGTCCATTAGCATGGTCCAGTCGTACGAATGGTCCATTCGCATGGTCCAGTCGTACGAATGGTCCATTCACATGGCCCATTCGCATAAACGGGTCTGCACGTAGAATTTCAGATCTGCAGCCGCCAAGGCTGCCAAAAACCCTAATCTGACGAATTTTACATGATTCGAACCAAAATAGACATCATCAAATTCGCAAGGGTGATAGGAACGTGGTTTCGAATTCGATTTTAACATAGAAACACCACATGTACCCAAATCTGAACAAAACATGAAGAACACGAAGTGGGTTTAACGTCAAGATCTGAAATTTGATCCAGAAATCAAGAGCTCGGGTTGCTAGAATGATTGTTAGATCATTCTAGCAGTAACCGGCTCTGATACCAATTATTAGGACCGTGTACGTACGGAGTACTAACTGATTCTTCGTTAAACCGAATCAAATTGTGCGGAATCCTATTTGATTGGTGATCCAATCAGGGAGAACGTAATCAAGATCAATCCTAACGATTAGAAAACGTTAAGAATGGACTAGGAATGATCTCAGACGTTCTATGAATTTGGAATTGACGAACTGGACGTTCTGGGTCGGCTAGGGTTGCAAGTGTTCGAAGTGTTTTATTTTTCCAAGAATTAGGTGGTATTTATAGGTAAGGGTTTCTCATTCATGCGACTGAACCATTCGCATGGTTCAGTCGTGCGATTGAGCTATGCGGTTGATCCATACGCACGACTAAGCCTTCAGTCGTACGACTAGTTCAATCTCATGCTTCAGTCTTACGACTGATCCAGTCTCATGGTTCAGTCATGCGACTGAGCCATTCGCATGAATTTATTCATGCGTATGGTCCATTGGCATGGCCCATTCGCATGATAACTTCATCATGTTAAGTTTGAATGTGTTAATCATTACAACATTATGCATACCAATTCAAACAACCACAAACCTATATAATTAATCATTACACAACCCATTAATGAAATATATAAACATTATAACATAAACAACCAAATGTATTTCATTAATCAACGTTCAATTACATATAATCAAGACATTACAAAGATATTACATTCAGCTCAGAATCTAGGGACACATGTATCAACATATGATCCGTGCTAACCGTCAATAGTTGGACTTTATGCTTACGTGACTTGTGTATGGTTGTGCTTGCATGTACTTGGGGAAAACATTATGACTTGCACCGTAACCGAGACGTGAAACGCGAAACCATACGATCCATTATTAATATTTAAGATTTATTATTAATTATGTAATAAATGTGCATCCAGTTTGTTTGGGAACTTAAATTATTTGTGCTTACACTTATTAATTTTGTTGTGCTTTCGATGTGAGTTTACAGCCCCATTTTCATATATTAATCTTTTTGGGGGAGAGAAACATGTGCTTTTTCAAATACGATACAATACTTTAGATTTCGTAATACTACATAAACCTGATCCTATGGTATTATACTACGCCTCTTCAGACCGTTAATATGTTATTAGTGAGGTGATTGTTTGTAGATCTACTTGGTTTCATAAATTCCGCCCGGGCTAGTCGCGCTAGCTAGGGGTGTTCAAAAATATCCGAATCCGAAACCGAATCCGAAATATCCGAAAATCCAAAATTCGGATATCCGAAATTTCGGATATCCGAAAATTCGGATATCCGAACTTCGGATATCCGAAATTTCGGATTCGGATTCGGATAGTGATTTTGAGAATTTTCGGATATTTCGGATATCCGAAATATCCGAAATATCCGAAATATCCATATAAAAATTTAAAAATATTAAATATTAATTAAATATTTTAGATATTTTCGGATATTTTGGATATTTTAACAAAAACTTTGGATATATAGATAAATTTCAATAAAAATTTATTATATTTTTATAAAATTTATTAAAAATATAATTTTTTTTTGAATTTCGGATATCCGAACGGATATCCGAATCCGAATCCGAAATTTCGGATATCCGAATTTCGGATATCCGAAATTTCGGATTCGGATTCGGATAGTGAAATCCACTATCCGAAATTTTCGGATATCCGAAATTCGGATATCCGAATTTCGGATATCCGAAAATGAACACCCCTAGCGCTAGCTTGACTGGAGGTTAAATGGGTGAATCGTTAGTCTGTTTTACAGTGTTATGGTTGGGATTCCACAGTCGGGGCATTCATATATATTATTATTACTGTCAACTCGGTCGTGACTTCATACACATATTGATTTGCTGTACGCTAGCTACCTACGTATATGCTTTGATTACTAAATATGGAATTTCATTATTGTTAATTATTGTTTTCTGATAAACCTGTGAACTCACCAGTCTTTGTACTGACTTTAGTATGTTTCTCTCAGGTCGTTGATGTGGCACGTCTAGAAGCACTGCATTCCATTGCATGTCATTCTCATTTACTTTTTAAACTGATTTATGGTTTAGTTACATTTACATTTACTTAAATTGGTTTGATCGCGTCTTTGCGCAGTTTTAACACTTGTTTAAATGTTTTCTGATTTCGCTTCCGTAATACTTAAACATAATTGGTTTGTTTCACTATTATCAAGTAACTATTATGTTTTGTGATTATCGAGTCGTTTGGTGTAACTAATGCTTATCTGAGATCGTGGTTATGTCACACGCGTGACAGTAAAACCTCGTTTGTAGAAATTGAGGGTGTGACATATTTAAGGACTTAAACATGTAACACTAAACTTGGTTAACAAGTACTTAAACTCCTTGTTAGGTCAGCCAACTAACGAACACACAAAAGCCTAGTAAACATCGACTTGTGTATTGGGCCGAGAACTTTCCTTCTAACTTTCATCCCTTAATTCATGATCCATATTAAACAAGTCTTCAAGTTCAAGTAACATCTTCATTTCTTTGAACTTAACTTGAGCTAGAGCTTTTGTAAAACATCCTCTCATTGTTCTTCTTTACTAATATACTCAGATTTTTAATTGATTCATTTCAACACATTCTCGGATAAATGATATCAGGTGCTAATATATTTACTTCCTCCATGGAAAACTAGAAACTTCATGAGTTGAATCGGAAGTTTGTTACCTACCATGAACCGTACATGCGGCTCATATTTCTCGATTAATTTGCTTAGCACCTCTAGCTATATTGCTTGGCATATAGCGGCGGTAGCTGCCACAAAATCTTCACAAGAAGAAAGCGCAACCACGCTTTGCTTTTGTGAACACCATGAAATGGGACCGGTACCAAAGTATAAAATATAACCAGTGATATTTTGTGCATCATCATGATTCGTATTGTGGCTATTATCATTAAAATCCATTGGTTCTTTGGCCATTTAACCACATGGATATTGTATGCGATGACTTATTGTTCCCTTGATGGACCTTTGTATATGTTTCATAGCTTGGACATTTGACTCTTCCTTTGCATGCATGTTGTGACTGATCAACCCGACAATTAAAGATAAGTTGGGGTGGGTGTGAAGAAGATATAGCAGACATCAAGCCATACTCTTAAAACGGGTCGCACTAACGGGTGTACCTTGAAAGAATTAGTTACTTTCATAATCAGGTTCCATAGGACAACTTGAGCGATTACAATCACTCAACCTGACTTCTTTAAGTAATTTTTATGTATAGGTTCTCTTGTTTAATGAAAAAACATCATCACTGTCTTGTTTTGGAGCCCTCAACCATGGTAACTCTCAAATTCGAGATCATCCAAGGAATCATATTCCTTGTAGTCATCACAATGATCACATTGTCTTTCATGTCTCAAATCAATTGAGGGGAGACGACATCTTCCTTACAATAAGCTAGAAACCTTCTCTACCGGTACGCCTTTTCGCTGGGTGAGCAAGTCATCATGTAAAAAATATTTGTGTGTTTCTGGAGTGGCAACCCATCAGGGGCGAAGCGAATAATATGTTGGCCGTATAGTAAAACGTAGGGTGGTGTTACATTAGTATATTGTTCTTTAAGTTATCTGCAAGTATTTTGTGTTCTGTCTGGCCACCGAAATTCGCTACAATTGTATCAGAGTCGAACTATCTTAGGAAAGAAAAACCCATGAAAGGGATTAAGGGAAGATTGTGTTTCGATCATAGATCGATGCAAAAGCCATATGTGATGGCATCTAGAATTTGGCAATGAACCCCACAATCGTTTCTCTCGTTTAATAAAATAAATGGGCAAAGTTAAAGTATGTTAATTAGTTTGTTATTAGGGTCAAGTCATAACCATTTACTTTGTGTTCTTTGTGTTTGTATTTATGCCGTAGGCTTATATAACTTCCTTGGGGTTGATTTAGCAAGTCCAGTAGATATTAATGGCGTCAAAAGGGATGTAGTGGCTCTGACAATCAGAAGATATGTATCAAAGTTTATGTTAACATATTATGTTTGTTTTATTGCTTATGTGTTCGATCAGTTTATTATCAATTTTTTTCACACACACACGCAAAATGATATGTATCTTATTGGCTCTAGATGTAAGTCGCATATGAGAGTGAAAACCTTCTCTCTCTAGCCACGTTTTGTATTGGCAAGCGTTCGTTGGATGAACAAAACTGTGAGTTCCTAGACTGACAATTTATCAGGGGAAAAGCGGATAACGTTCTGTTACGATTTACTTAGGTTGCTATAGATTGTATAAAAGCTAGGAGATAGACAGGTGTGACAGTCAAAACATTGGGTTGTCTAAGGGATAGAAATGTGAGTCTCATATAGTTTGAGTGGGAGAACAAAGTATTTTTATAAGTATTGAAACCTTCTCACCAATATATATGTTGTCTGGATGAGCAATTCATTAGATGAAAACAAAACCGTTAGTTCTTGGACGGACAACCTATTGGCGCGAAACAAACAATATTTTAATATGATTTACTTGAACTGTTACATTAAATGTGTCCAACTGATATGATTAACAGACTATCTATAACTGTTAATTGTAGTTGTTTGGTGCCAAATTTTGGCTCTGTAATACTGCCATTTTACCCGTGTTTGACCCATAGTACAAACATTTTTGTTTATAAATATTATATGGTTAAATAAATAAAATATTAAATAAAATAAAAATTTATTAAATATAAGATAATATTTTAATATAAAAATAACATTTTCTTTCATAATAAACTTAAAAAAGTCATTTCTAAATTTTTTTTATTATAACTACCAATTTTTATTATTTTTGTTTATATAACTATTACTTTTTAGAAACATCAATTTTCCCAAAGAAGTTGAAGTTTGATGTTTTGAAAAGCTTCTTATAATAAAAAAGATCGCTTTTTAATTTATAAAAAATACTTTTAATCTAAAAAAATTAAATCATATTATTAACAATTAATATAATTATTTAATATAACATAGAAGTGACAAAATTTTGATAAGAAAAAATATGAACTTTAATTACTCATTTATTAAGACAAATTTGTTTATGAAATTTAAAACACTTATGTTGACACATAAAAGTAGATCATTAAGCTGAAATTTAAAACACTTATGTTGACACATAATAAGGATATGAGTGTGACCCTTTGGGATCGATACGCTGATCAATTTGAAACTTTCGTGTCAAATAATGAAAGTAATAACAATTTGGTAGTTATATTACATTTTGATAAATTTCGAACATTTAGAGGTATGTAAAATAGGTTTACATTTAACAACATTCTATACCAATATTAATATTATTCTATCAAAACTAAAGTATTACTATATTGATAAAATAATTTGAAATCTTTTATTTTTTAAGGGGTTAATCTGGTTTCAAATGCTTATGATGTAACAAAATTATTCATTAGTTGCCAAATTCATGAGATAACCGACTTCAAACAAAAGTTTGTAAACAATTATATATACTTCATTCATTTATGATTTACCAATGTTTATAACATATTATATTAACAATTTCACTTAATAATGTAAATATTTGTATTATTGCCTTTGATTTTATAGGTTCATCTCACAATCAATGTCGCAATCGCCATCAACTCATTCAGGATTCTCTTCGTCCTTAATGACGTCATTCAAGGAGAAATTTCTCTCTATCACTGATTTTTGTAACATTGGTGAAATTCATGATATCAAGACGGTATGCTATAATCATCTAATTTTTACAATTTTTATCCATACATTTTATTAATCTAACCCTGAATATTATATGTTGCAACATTTCAGCCAAAGTCGGGTATTATACTTGGCACCGTTAAAGGATTTTGTAATGATAGTCCATGGTATTACACCAGTTGCAAGAAATGCAAGAGTAAAGTTACCGAAAAAGTTGAATGTACTCTTAAAGCGGATGGATCCGGTGACTTTGATGAGGTGACCATTCTGCGATATAAAGGAAAAGATTGAAAAGGCGAGACTATCACACCCGTACCAAGGTCAATTCGAAGTTAAAAAACATTATAATTTTTTAATACTAAGATTAATAAATAAAAACATTTTAATTTTTTAATACTAAGGTCAATTCATGTCATATTATTTAACGCCTTTTTTTAATTAAATATATTTACTTAGGTACAAAATAGCAGTTCGCGTTCAAGACTCCATAGGGATTGTGTCCCTCACACTATTTGATCGGGTAGCCTATAGACTGCTTAAGTGTAACACCCGGATATTTTCTTTGAAGCCGACGAAGGAAGAAAAAGAAATAAAGTTCAAAGTCGGGGGACCAAACTCGTCAACGCGAGAAAGTTGAGTAAGTGGGGATATTTGAAGGGAGAGGGCAGCCCTTACCCTCTCCCCACACCTATAAACATCAGCCATAGAGAGAATGAAGAGAGAAAAGGGAGAAGAGAAGAGAAAAGACTTGGTTTGGGTGGATTCAAGTGTGCAAAATCGTCGTGTAGCGGGTCTAGACGAAGCTCTTCTTCTTCTTGTAGTTTGTGTGAGTTCGAGGACCCCTATTTTACTCGTTTTCAACTGATTTGGGGCTGGAACACATAGTAAACCCGTTTTTGTATGTGTGTGTGTTTGACCCATTTGGGTGTGTTTGCGTGTGATGCGTTTGGAGTTTGTTTCCGGCTTGTGTGTGCTTAGATGGTGTTGTAGTATGCATTCCTAAGGTTTAGGATGGTTGATTTGGGCTTAGAATGGGTTTGGATAAGCTTGGAGGTTGAAAATGGCAGATTGGGTTCAGGATGAACTTCATTCTGCATCAGTTAGGGCTAGGCGATCGACTAAAGGCCATGCGGCCGAATAGAGTGCGATTGGAGTCCATTTGCACGATTGAGGCTCAGTCGCACGACTAGAGGGCCAGGCACATGGGGAGTCATGCGACTCAGGGTCCATTCGCATAAGTGCTCATTCGCATAGTGTTCATCCGCATGAGGGTCCATTCGTATAAGTGTTCATTCGCATAGTGTTCAACCGCATGAGGTCCAGTCGCATAAGTGTTCATCCGCATTAGTTTCATCCGCATGAGGTCCATTCGCATGATTGGGTGTTCATCCGCATTGGTGTTCATCTGCATTGGTCCATTCGTATGATGTCCAGTCGCATGGAGGCCATGCGACTGAAGGGTGCCCCTATGCCCAAATAGGGTTGTTGTACCCGAAGAGAAGCATAGTTTAATTACTGACTTTCGGGGGAAAGTGCAGATGTAAGTTTTGACGTGGAAGTTCCCGTAAGTACATGTAAGATGACCGTTGGGATCTTAGAGGGTATGTTGGGCATGATGGTGTTGCATGTTTATACATGATGTATGTTATGTATGCATGATGATGCCCTGTATAATGATGTTATAGTGTATGTTGATGTTCCTTATTATGATGTATGTTTATCTTTCCCGTGGCTTTACGTGTTACGTCAATGAATGAATGAAAAGTATTATGTAATGTAAAGTGGAAGATAATGAAAAGACGAACGTAATGAAAGAATGCATGCGTTAATAATGAGTGATAGTAAGAAAGGCTTGCAAGCAAATATATAAGGTGATCGACCCTGCTGTCGTAACAGACTCGGAAGGGACACGCCATTAAAAGTTATTAGCCCAACGGTGTGTGGGTTCACTACCCCGGGTGGATACACAATGGGGTCTTTCTTTGTGATTGACCATTTGTATAGAACCATTGTTGCATACCTTAGGTACTGTGGCCAGAGGTGCGATGCACCGTTATAGAAGGTATATGATAGGCCTAGGCATAGTACCACCAACAGAAAGGTATTACACATGGCAATGGTACACCTAAACTTTACCCTAGGTAATGTGGCCAGAGGTGCGATGCACCGTTATAGAAGGTCCATAATAGGCCTAGGTCCAGTACCACAGACAGAAGGGTAAGGTTTATGGTTGATGTGAGGGAAAGAAGTATTGATGAAAGAGTAAGATTGACAAAAAAGTATGATAAATGAACGAAAGATAAAGGGTTAACGAATGAATGTAATGAACGGAAGAAACATAAAGATAAAGCATGAAATGGGATACTTGTCACTCGACCTCAGTAATCATGGTTGCGTGCCATGAAGAGGATAAAGCTTGACAGGATCTAGATAGAAGTGAAAGATAACAAATGATATACGTCGAATGAACGAAAGTAATGAATGAATAAGGATAATAATGATATTATCTATGTGTACGTATGATGTGTGATCGCATGAAAGTAAAGAAACGGTTTTAATGAAAGAAAAGTATGTTTTATTATAAAACTATAACTCACTGAGCAACGCTGACTTTTTATGTGTTTCTAGTTGGCAGGTAACGTTGCTGAGGATGGCACGAGGCGGCTACTCAGCTCTTTTTGGATGACATTATTTTGTTTAACGCTTTTGTGTTGTAATATGAACGAGTGATATTTTGTAATGAACGATGTATTACTTTGTAAAAGTATTTATTTAAAGGAAATGAAATGTTTATTTATAAAGTTTTCGCTGCATGATTTTAGCAAAGTTATATAATTACGAATTTTAAGTGCGATGAATGACCACCTGTAAGCGTCCCAGGAACAGGGCCTTACAAGTTGGTATCAGAGCTAAAGTTTAAGTGAAACGGGTAAATTTTCAAAATAAACCTTAACTTAAATTGAGAATGGAACGGAAAGGGAAGGGATGCCAATCTGAGTAGCTGCATGTCATCACGTATTTTCTTAATGTTAACCGGTATTATATGCGCATGTTATGTGGTTTTTGTGTTGCTGGTAGATTTAGATATTGATGTAGTCAGGACAGGTAATGCTCGGGGTACAAAAAGTAAAGTAAGTGGCTAATCACAATTGGCCACTGTAATTAGGGACTTACTATACTTGACATAAACTGAGTTGTTCCCATGAATGACCGTATTGGTGTTTGAATCTTTCAGTGTGTGATAAAGGATGGCCTGTGGTAGATCATCTAAGGCCTCATGTGGTGGACTTGGCGCTACATCGTGGCCCAAAAGAGGAAGGCCTAGAGTCGGAAAGGTGGTTCTTGAGGGACCCGAGAACCCCATCCGTAGGGTGTGATGAGAGTGTAAACTTGAGGGCTTCAGTGAAAGAGGCGGTGGTTGAAGAAGTGCATCAGGTCATGCAGACAATCTTACCGTCTGTGGTGACCGAAGTGATTAAGGCTGTGAGAGATGGAGAAAGGAAAGGAGGAATAGGTCCTCGGGAAGACAGGAGCAACCGGAGCCTGAAACGGTTCTCTCTGATGATGACGAAGAGGAAGAAGAAGAGCCTACGCCAGAGGCGGAACGAGGCTGTAACTATGGGGCGTTTCAGCGATGCAAGCCCCCTACTTTGATGGTAACGGCATTGCCGCTGCTGCTCATCGGTGGGTGAGAGAAATATAAGCTGTTTTAAATATCAGCGAGTGCCTGGAGGACCAAAAGGTGAAATTTGTCACCCATTATTTCGTGGACTCGGCTCTGTGCTGGTGGGACAATATAGTCTAAGCCGAGGGTAGCATGGCAATCGGGAGGATGAGATGGTCTGAACTGAAGAAGTTGGTGATTGAAGAGTTCTGCCCTCATAGAGAAATAGATAAAGTTGAGAGAGAATTCCTGCAGCTGGAGGCGGGAACGATGACACACCAACAATGCACCACAAAGTTTAACAAGATGGCACGTCTGGTGCCGGATCAGATGACGCCTCTATCACGGAAGATTAAGAGGTACATTCAGGGTTTGCCACCGTGTGGTCATATCGGGTGCGGGTACGAAGAAGTGCAGTAGGTGTGGGAGAGAATATAGTGGGGAATGTAGGCTGGGGTCGAACGGGTGCTTCAGATGTGGGAAGCCGGGGCATATAGCCAGGGACTATCGTACAGTCCAGTGCTTTAACTGTGGCGTGGAGGGAAACCTAAGTAAGGATTGTAAGAAGCCTAGGGTTGAGGGTTCCGGAGTGAAGAAGACGGGGAGTGAAGGACCGAGGGCGAGCGCCAAGGCATTCACTATGACACAGGAGGAAGCTAGGATGGACCATGATGTCATGTTTGGTACGTTTCTAGTGAACCAAACTTTAGCTTCTGTGTTATTTGATTCGGGTGCCAGTAAAACTTTTATTTCTGCTACTTTCTGTACTAAGCTGCCGGTTAGTACTAGACGTGTTGACGCGCCCTTTGAAGTAGAAACTGTCATAGGTAAGTCTACCAGGATTTCTGAGATGATAGAGGGTTGTGATGTGAAATTATAGGGTCATAAATTTCCGGTTAGACCATTTGTGATGACCTTAGGTGGTTTCGATTTGGTTCTTGGGAAGGATTGGTTAGCGGATTATGAGGCGAACATTTTGTGTCGCAAGAAGATGATTGGTTTGACAGCGCCCGACGGTAGCTCAGTGATGGTTTATGGTGATCGGGTTACCACGATCCCGAAGGTGATTTCAATGGCGGTGGCGGGAAAGTGCATGATGCGTGGATGTAGTGCCTACTTGGCCTATGTGAAGGATATGGATACGCCAACACCATAACTGTCTGATGTACTGGTGGTGTGTGACTTTTCAGACGTGTTCCCAGAAGACTTACCAGGAGTGCCACCTGACCGAGAGATCGAGTTTTAGATTGATCTAATACCTGGTGCCCAACCTGTTGCCAAGGCACCGTACCGGTTGGCTCTGACAAAGATGAAGGAGTTGATGGAGCAATTGCAAGAGCTGCTCAATAAGGGGTTCATTAGACCGAGTACCTCTCCTTGGGGTGCTCCGGTCTTATTCGTAAAGAAGAAATACGATAGCATGAGGATGTGTATAGACTATCGCGAGCTGAACAAGTTGACAGTGAAGAATCGGTATCCGTTACCGAGGATTGATGACTTGTTTGATCAGCTTCAAGGTGCCAGTTGGTTTTCAAGGATAGATCTTCGATCTGGCTACCATCAGCTAAAGGTGAAAGAGCAGAATATTCCTAAAATAGCTTTTCGCACGCTTTACAGTCACTACGTGTTTCTTGTCATGTCTTTTGGTTTGACCAATGCGCCAGCTGCTTTTATGGATTTGATGAACCGAGTGTGTCGGCCGATGTTGGATAAATCGATGATTGTGTTTATTAATGATCCTGATTTATTCGAAGAGCGAGATAGAACATGCCGGTCACATTCGAGAGGTGATGGAGACGTTGAGAAGCGAGAAGTTGTATGCCAAGTTCTCCAAGTGCGCATTCTGGTTGCGTGAGGTTTAATTATTGGGTCACGTGGTGAATCCGGAGGGGATTATGGTGGACCCGACAAAGGTGGAAGCAGTGATGCAATGGAAGTCTCCAAAGATGCCATCCGAGATCCGTAGTTTCTTGGGTTTGGCGGGCTATTACAGAAGATTCATCCAAGACTTTTCCAAGATCGCTTCTCCACTAACCAAGTTGACCCGTAAGGATGTAAATGTTTGTATGGGGCCCGGCTCAAGAGAAGGCGTTTGAAGAGTTAAAGATGAGGCTGACTCAAGCTCCTGTTTTGTCATTACCCGATGGAAGTGAAGATCTGGTTGTTTATTCTGATACTTCCTACTCGGGATTGGGGGTGTGTGTTAATGCAGAAAGGGAAATTTATAGCCTACGCATCCCAACAATTGAAGGTTCAAGAGGGTAACTATCCTACTCATGACTTGGAGCTAGCAGTTGTGGTCTTTGCACTAAAGATTTGGAGGCACTATCTCTACGGGATGAAGTGCACCATTTTCACTGATCACAAGAGCTTGAAGTACTTCCTCGAGCAGAAGGACTTGAACATGAGGCAGAGAAGATGGTTGGAGCTCATAAAGGATTATGATTGTGAGATCTATTATCATCCGGGAAAAGCCAACGTGGTGGCGGATGCCCTTAGCCGAAAGGAAAGACCCGAGCCGAGTCGAGTGAAGGCGTACCAGCTGATCATGACCTCTGATGTGATGAAGCAAGTCAAAGAGTTTCAAGATGAGGCCTTAAAAGAAGATCGTCTTAACTCTAAAAGGATGAGAGGTTTGGTTGCGGAATTGGGTGAAAACACACTTGGCGTTAAAACCCGACTCGGGCGGATGTGGATTCCTCGTCTTGGGGATCTACGCGTGAAGATTATGGATGAAGCCCACAAGACTCCACAATCTATTCATCCCGGTGCCACAAAGATATACCAAGACATGAAGAAAGATTATTGTGGCCGGGTATCAAGCGTGACGTAGTGGAGTATGTGAGTAAGTGCCTTACTTGCTTGCAAGTGAAGGCCGAGCATCAAAAGCCGTATGGAAAGATCCAGCCTTTGGATATACCGGAATAGAGTGGGAGCACATCACCATGGATTTCATTACTAAGCTACTGCGTACCCGAAGGGGTATGATGCTATATGGGTGATTGTTGACCGCTTGATGAAGAGTGCTCACTTCCTACCGATCCGCGAGACATATTCATCTGAGAGGTTGGCTGATCTGTTCATCAAGGAGATTGTAACTCGCCATGGTGTGTCGGTGTCTATTGTGTCTGATCGTGACACCCGGTTTACATCCAAATTCTGGAAGAAATTCCACGACGCCATGGGGACGAGGTTACATATTAGCACGGCTTATCATCCTCAGACTGATGGCCAGTCAGAAAGGACCATTCAGACATTGGAGGACATGCTTCGGGCATGTGTGATTGATTTTAGGGGAAGTTGGGATGACCACTTACCGTTAGCTGAATTCTCATACAACAACAGCTATCATGCCAGTATTGGTATGCCACCTTATGAGATGCTATACGGTAGGAGATGCAGAACGATCGTTTGTTGGGTGATATTGGTCATAAACAGTTAGGGAGCGTCGGGGTGATCGAGGCTACGACTGAAAAGCTTGAAAGGATCAAAGACTTCATGAAGACAGCCAAAGATAGACAGAAGTCGTATGCTGATAAACGACGCAGACCGATTGAGTTCCACATGGTGACCGGGTTATGTTGAAGGTCTGACCTGGAAGGGTATCATTCGTTTCCGAAAGCGAGGCAAGTTGAGCCCAAGATACATAGGCCCTTTCCGAATCATTGCTCGAGTAGGAGAGGTGGCCTATAGATTGGAATTACCAGATGAGTTAAGTGAAATTCACCCAACATTCCACGTATCTCATCTAAGGAAGTTCTTGGCGGATGAAGATATGATTGTTCCACTAGAGGATATCAAAGTAGACGAACGACTCAATTATGTGGAGGAACCAGTGAGAATCATCGATTGAAAAGAGAAGAGGCTGAGAATAAAGTGGATCCTCTTGTGCGTGTACAGTGAAAGCACGGAAGGTATTCGAGTCAACGTGGAAGACCGTAGAAGAATGAGGCAACATACCCACGTTTGTTCGAGAATAACAGTTTCGAGGACAAAACCTATATGGGGGGGTGGACTTGTAACACCCGGATGTTTTCTTTGAAGCCGACGAAGGAAGAAAAAGAAATAAAGTCCAAAGTCAGGGGACCAAACTAGCCAACGCGAGAAGTGAGTAAGTGCGGATATTTGAAGGGAGAGGGCAGCCCTTACCCTCTCCCACACCCACAAACATCAGCCATAGAGAAAAGAAGAGAGAAAAGGGAGAAGAGAAGAGAAAGACTTGGTTCGGTGGATTCAAGTTTTCAAAATCATCATGTAGCGGGTCTAGACGAGCTCTTCTTCTTCTTGTAGTTTGTGTGAGTTCTAGGACCCCTATTTTACTCGTTTTCAACTGATTTGGGGCTGGACACATAGTAACCCGTTTTTTGTATGTGTGTTTTGACCCATTGGGGCGTCTGCATGTGATGCGTTTGGAGTTGTTTTTTTTGGGCTTGTGTGTGCTTGGATGGTGTTGTAGTATGCATTCCTAAGGTTAGGATGGTTGATTGGGCTTAGAATGGGTTTGGATGAGCTTGGAGGTCGAAAATGGCAGATTGGGTTCGGGATGAACTTCATTCTGCATCAGTTAGGGCTAGGCGACCGACTGAAGGCCATGCGGCCAAATGGAGTGCGATGGAGTCCATTCACACGATTGAGGCTCAGGCGCACGACTAGAGGGCCAGTCGCATGGGGACTCATGCACTGAGGGTCTATTCGCATAAGTGCTCATTCGCATAGTGTTCATCCGCATGAGGGTCCATTCGCATAAGTGTTATTCCGCATTAGTTTCATTCGCATGAGGTCCGTTCGCACGATTGGGTGCTCATCCGCATTGGTGTTCATCCGCATTGGTCCATTCGTATGATGTCCAGTCGCATGAAGGCCATGCGACTGAAGGGTGCCCATACGCCTAAATAGGGTTGTTGTACCGAAGAGAAGTATAGCTTAATTACTGACTTTCGGGGGAAAGTACAGATGTAAGTTTTGACGTGGAAGTTCCGTAAGTACATGTAAGATGAGCGTTGGGATCTAGAGGGTATGTTGGGCATGATGGTGTTCCATGTTTATGCATGATGTATGTTATTATGCATGATGATGCCCTGTATATTGATGTTATAGTGTATGTTGATGTTCCTTATTATGAGTATGTATTTATCTTTCCCGTGGCTTTACGTGTTACGTCAATGAATGAATGAAGTATTATGTAACGTAAAGTGGAAGATAATGAAAGTGGAACGTAATGAAAGAATGCATGCATTAATAATGAATGAGAGTTAGAAAGGCTTGCAAGCAAATATATGAGGTAGCGACCCTGCTGTCGCAACAGACTCGGAAGGGACACACCATTAAAAGGTTTAGCCCAACGGTGTGTGGGTTCGCTACCCCGGAGGATACACATCGGGGTCTTTCTTTGTGATTGACCATTTGTATAGAACCATTGTTGCATATCTTAGGTACTGTGGCCAGAGGTGCGATGCACCATTAGAAGGTCTGTGATAGGCCTAGGCACAGTACCACGGACAGAAAGGTATTGCACATGGCAATTTTTGGGTCATTATAAGGCTGGTGCAACCAAAACCACTTCACATAGTCATTTTTTGGTGCTACACTCAAAAAGCTTCCGAAGCTAAGTATGAGATCTCCGAAGTCTGAAGAACAACACGAAGTCACAGCTGAAGAAAGAGCTGAAGACTATCTTCCGAACAAAGTCTGAAGAAAGAGCTGAAGACAAAGTCTGAAAAGAGCTGAAGACAAAGTCTACTTCCGAAGACAGAAGAAGACTCCAAGCCTCGGAAGAAGCAGTCTTCCGAAGTATAAGTGGCTTTAAAAGAAGTTATTCTTCCGAAGAAATTTATCCTTCGGAAGACACTGCTATGTCCAGTAGACATAAGTATGGTCTCTGCCAGTCCGCTGCAGACCTCTGACACAGCATGGCTTCTTCCTAAAGAACCATGTTTTGACCATACTTTATTCTACTGTATACTTTTTATAATCGTACATGTTACCACTTTAGTTGGTGACAAAAGGTAAGTCAGGGACATGTCCTAACTACCAAACACCTCACCTATAGTCTTGTAGTATAGATGTTTGGTTGAGGTTTCCGGCTGGTATCAAAGTATATCTGGCTGTAGGTAGTATTATATATATCTTCTCTTTGTAACTCATTAAGGAATGATTTTGAGTCCAAGAGTCTTGTAATCCTTTGAGTTGACAAGCAATATATAAGTACCTTGAAAATTTACATCCTGTGTTTATTTACTGCTTGTTACTTGTTATATTGTGATCAACTCTTCATAGACTCTTGCTGAGTGTTGTTCAAGGTGAGTTTGAGAAAACCATTTGTTGAGTGACCAACATACGATCCTGCAATTGGTATCAGAGCTCTCAGGCTCTTGATTATGTGATCTTACCATCCAAATCAACCAGTTTTTCACTCCTCACTTCAAACCACTCACTCAAATGGCCGCTCTCACTAAGGGTGATATGGAGACCGGTACCATGACCAAATCCCCACAGATCACTCCTGAAGACTTTGACACATGGTGCACTAGATGGAAGGCTTCATCAGTGTCAAGACTCAAGGATGTAGGACTCCATTGTCAATGGTCCCTTCATACCAAGCACTACTTCTCTACTGGTAATCGCATCATTCCAAAAGAGTTGATGATTACTCAGAAGAAGATAGGAAGAGAATAGAGCTAGATCAAAGGGCTATGACTTGTCTTCAAACTGCTATCCCAAACTCCATCTACAGAGGCTTCAAAAAGTGCAAGACAGCCAAAGATTATGGGATGCATTGAAGCTTATGTATGAAGGTTCCCAGGAAACCAAGAGAACAAGAAGGATCTCTTGAAGCAGCAGTTTGAGAACTTTACTTTCAAGGCTGGTGAGACCTTGACTCAACAATACTTCAGGTATGTGAGATAGTGGATACTCTGGTGGATATTGGAGTAAGCTCTTGAGATAAGAGAACATAGTTAGGAAGTTCATGTCTTCCCTTCCTAACTATGGACACACTATTGTGTTGTAATCAAGAGAACTTCGGACCTAAGACTCTTACTCTCAAGAAGTTTGTATGGTATCCTAATGCATTCCAGATGGAGATGAACATGCAGAACTCCTCTGGACACTCCAATAACCAACTGAGTTCAGCCCTTCATATGGTTGAAAGGGAAATCACAGAACCACAACATCAGTTGATGTGCTACCCTGACAACTCACATAATGGACCTACATTACTCTACCTGAGACTCCGAAGTCTCAAAGGTTTAACATAACTCCTTTCAGGATAGTTGTGCCTTTGTCTCTGGAAGTGGACATCTGGTGATTTTCAATATTGCTTTGATGATCTTGAGTGCTTCAGTCCAGATGATGTGGAGTATGTGGACATTGTCCAACAGATGGCTCTTTTAACTTATAGAGCGAAGAAGTTCTTCAAGAGAACTGGAAGGCAATTCCCTCAAAACCCAGCCAACATCAAGTTTGGGTTGATAAGAGCAAAGCAAAGTGTTACAACTGCACCAACTAGGTCACTTGCTAGGGAATGCAAGGCTCCCAAGAACAACCCGGGAACCCCACAGCCTCTCCACATATCCCTCAGCTTCAAACCATGAAGAGAAGTCAACTGAAACAGCTGCAATAGCTCAAGAAGTTGACTGGAGCTTCATGGTACAGGATGTGACTCCTGCTTAAGCACTCATGGCCGGAACAGATTATGATCAGGTATATGAAACATCTTGTACTCCAGCCTATATTGCTAAAGTTAAACTCTATAAGGATTACAATACGGAAATCAGATTTGATGTTGAGTCTTTAAATATCTTAAAATCTGATTTTAAAAGAGCGGAATCTGACTATCAAAAGAAAATTGAGGAGTTAGAGAAAACTGTGTCTCTTTTAAAACATGAAAAGACCAACTACAAGACTCAAATTAAAGATCTGATATCCAAACTGTCTGAAGTTCAAGCCCAGTTGGTCACTGCTGAGGCTCAGGCCAGGAAGCAAGCTATTGCTGAGCAAAACTTCCAAGCTATTCTTGCATCATCCTCTCATTCCAAATGTTTTATCAAAACAAAGAAGCGTTAGGAACCAATGAAATAGCTCCACACACTCTTATGAGTCTATTAGACTACCTAGATGTATTACTAAAGCGCAAGAGGTTCCAACTGCTTACCCTTCTCCATTGGAACTAGAGGATGAGGCAAAATAGTGGCCACCACAGGGGAGAAACAGGAAGATACACTCATCTCCACCTGTGAAGAACAAATCCTAACCACCAAGGCAAGAAGCAGAGCTAAAAGCTGCAAGAAGGACTGCCAAGAGTTGCAGAGTCCAAGCTGAAGATTGACCCAAAGCAAAAGGGTGTCTTCATCTCTGCTGGATTCCAGTGGTAGTACTTCTGATTCAGGAAAGGAGTGTAGTACCAGCACTCCTGTCCTACCAAAGTATCAGAAGTTAAAAGGAAAAGTTGCTGATAAAGAGAAAAATCCAAGAAACAGCAACCTGCAATTCCCAAAAAATTAACATTGCATGCATAATGTGTGGCCCTACACAACCACATGGCTAAAGATTGTTACTACAATCCAGCAAGCACACATTATGCAAATAATGTTAGAAAAGAAGAGTCAGGGAAGGTTTCTCATTTGGACCATTTCAAATGGTTCAAATGATGAAAAGGGAAAATTGGTCTCGGAATCCAAGTTGCTTTCGGAAGAAAGTACTTCTTCCGAAGGAAAATGGCTTCGAAAGCCAAGCTTCTAAGTTCGGAAGAACAAGAAAGCTCTCTTGAAACCATCCTAGAAAAGACTCCTTCGGAAAGAAAAGGGGGGAAGGCTTCTTTCCGAAAGAAAGAAGCTTTGGAAGAAGACCATGCTGCAAAAGCTTTACACAGCTCATCCTCAAAGGTCAACCAAGGGATGGATGGAAGATCAAGAAAGATGCTGCGCCCAAACCTCTTCTTCAACGACCTCTATTGAACCCCAATGCATATCTTTTGGTTCAATTATGTCACTATCTTTGGAAGAGCCCAAGACCAGCAAGGCTTGGGCTTCCAACAAAACTAACCATCTCATCTTATGTGAAGGGACATCCATTTGACGAGAACAACAATGTCTGGATGTAGATAGTGGATGCTCCAGGCACATGACAGGGAACAGATCTCTCCTTCAACAATTCCAGAACTTTGATGGGGCCTGTTCAATTTGGAGGTGAGGCCGGAGGATATATTTCTGGTAGAGGAAGTATATCCAATGGCAGAATAAACATTGACAAAGTTCACTTTGTCAAACAGCTTGAACACAATCTGTTAAGTGTTTCTCAATTCTGTGACCAAAAGCATCAAATGCTTTTCACAGAACATGAGTGCATTATCCTCAAACCAGGATGACAATTCCTCCAGAATTGGTGCTTCTTAGATCTCCCAGGAAAGGGGATATGTACAAGCTGGATATGAACAATTCTTCTCTATGGGTGAAGTATCATGCTTTCTTTCCAAAGCTGATAGTGATGAGTCAACACTATGGCATAAACGCATGTGTCATGGTGATTTTAAACAATGAATAAATTGGCTAAAAATAACTTGGTACATGGTTTGACTAAAAAGGAATTTTTCTGCAAAGATAACTGTGTTGCATGCCTGAAAGGGAAACACACAGATCATCTCATAAATCCAAATGTGTTAACTCTATCACTAATCCATTACACTTATTGCACATGGAACTCTTTGAACCCACAAGTATAATGAGCATTGGAAGGAAATCATACTGCCTTGTGATTGTTGATGATTTTACTAGATTTACATGGGTATTCTTTTTAAGAAGTAAAGATGAAACTGCTGAAACATTAAAATCTTTTATTCTTAAAATAGAAAATCAAATTGATCACAAGTTAAGATCATTAGAAGTGATCAGGGACTGAGTTTAAGAACTTTGTTCTTGACTCTTCTGTGACTCAAAAGGGATTGCCAGACAATATATGCTCCCAGACTCCTCAACAAACGGTGTTGCTGAGAGGAGAAACAGGACACTTATTGAGGCTGCTCGAACCATATTAGCTGATTCAAAACTACCTCTAACATTCTGGGCAGAGGCAGTTAGCACTGCATGCTATGTGCAGAATAGGGTCTTGTAGTTAACCCCCATGGGAAAAACCCCTTATGAGTTATGAACAAGAGGCCACCGTTCATTGGCTTTCTAAGGTCCTTTGGCTGCAGGTTTACCATACTTAACACAAAAGACAACTTAGCAAAGTTTGCTGAGAAGTCGGATGATGCTATCTTTGTGGATACTCTGCTAGCTCCAAAGCTTATAGAGTATACAACATCAAGAATCAACAATTGAGGAGTCATCTAATATAGTTGTTAATGAGCACACTTCTTGTGTTAGGGGGAATGGACCTGATTATATCTTGATTAGAATTATTTCCAAACTATTCTAAACCATATTGTGAGAATGTTTCAGCTGGAACAGGTGCTCAAAATGATGCTGATGCTGATCAACTATTTGAGCTTCCCAGACCTCTTCCAATTCTCTAAGAGCTGAAGACAACAAGCTTCAACCATCCACAGGTCTGATAGTGTAACTATCTCCAGGAATAGTGAAGCTTCAACAAGTGAATCACTTGATCAACCTCAAAGTTCTTCAGGTGATCCATTACAACATCAGGTTGAAGAGTAGTATTCTGAAGGAACAGGCAACTGTTAATACTACCCCACAACCACCATTGATGATGTTTTCTCAATCATTCAATCAGTCCTCATTGAATGATTTTGAAATAGCAGTTGGACAGAGTGATCCAGTTCCTGATCAGAATATATCCAACCTGGACTTATCTCTACAACTGGAAGTGATTCCTCGTCTTAGGATTCACAACACTCATCCAACTGAAAACATCATAGGGAATGTCTCTGAAGGTCTGAGAACAAGAGCGCAAACTCATCATGGGAATGTCTGCTTGTACTCATGCTTCTTATCTCAGATGGAACCCAAGAAGGTGAAGATGCCTTAAAGGATAGTAGTTGGATTGAATCGATGCAGGAGGAGCTGCTTCAATTCAGAAGACAAAAAGTCTGGATCTATGCCCACTACCATCTGGTCAAGTACCCATAGGCACTAAATGGGTGTCAGAAACAAGAAAGATAAAGAGGCTTGATTATCAAGAACAAGGCAAGATTAGTAGTTCAAGGGTACACCCCAGAGGAAGGAATCGATTATACTGATATCTTACACCTGTTGCAAGACTTGAGACAGTTAGGATCTTCCTTGCTTATGCTGCATCCAGGAACTTTACAGTCTACCACTTGATGTCAAGTGTGCATTTCTATATGGCGATATAGATAGGGAAATCTATGTATGTCAACTTCCAGGATTTGAAGACCCACGCACCCCAACTATGTGTGCAAACTGGATAAAGCTCTATATGGGCTGCACCAAGCACCTAGGCTGTGTATAGAACCTTGTCTCAGTTTCTCCTGAAGAATGGCTACTAGAGGTACCATTGACAACTCTTTTCATCAGAAGAGTGGAGAAGACATTTGCTCATTCAAGTCTATGTTGATGACATCATATTTGGTTCTTCAATGACCAAATGTGCAAGGACTTTGAGAGCATTATGAAGCAGAAATTTGAAATTAGTTCCATGGGAAAATATCTTTTTCCCTTGGAATTCAGGTGAAACATGAAGGAAGGGTTTCATAAGTCGATCTAAGTATGTCTTAGACATCTTAGATAGATTTGAAATGAAGGACTGTAACCAGCCAAGACACCCATACCCAGAAACCATAATCTTTGCCTTGACCTTGAGGGGAGGATATTGATCAAACTCAGTATAGATCATCATGGTTCTCTGATGTATCTCACTGCTAGTAGACCAGATATCATGTTTGCCACATGCATTTGTGCAAGATATCAGGCTGCTCCAAGGTGTCTCACACCTGGCTTCTGTTAAGAGAATCCTCAGATACCTCAAAGGAGCACCTAAACTAGGTCCTCTGGTATCCAAGAAATAGTGATTTCAATCTCTATGGATACTCTGACAGTGACTATGGTGGCCTGCAACATTGACAAGAAATCAACATCAGGAGGATGTCAATTTCTTAGTAGAAGGATTATCTCATGCAATCAAGAAACAATCATGTGTCTCTACATCAACTGCTGAAGCTAAATACATTGCTGCTGCTAGCTGCTGTGCTCAACTGCTATGGATTTAAAATCAGATGTTAGACTATGGATTCAACTTCATGACTACTCCTATCCATATTGATAACTAGTGCTATCTCCATTACTGAGAATCCGGTGAAGCACTCCAAGACAGCACATTGATATCAGCTATCATTTCATTAGAGATATTCATAAGAAACATCTGATAAAGTTAATCAAAGTTGACTCAAATGAACATATGCTGATTTGTTCACAAAGGCATTTGATGAACAAAGATTTAAGTATCTCATATCAGCTATTGGGATGATAAACATTGATTAACTACCTCTTTTGAAAAGCTTTTTAAATGTGTAATGTCTTGTGTCATTACAATTTAAGCCCTGTTACAAAAGATCTTTAAATTATCCAAGTGTAAATTCCTTCCGCAGAGGAATTAACTCTCGGAAGATATTCTTGAATATCTTCCGAAGTCAAATTCCTTGACAGGATCTCAGCCTCTCACGTTGATCAATTAGATTATGTTTGCAGCGGATTTAGCACATTAATTAGCAATTAAAGCAAGAATAAAAAGATATTTCAAATTAAAGCATGAACATAGAGAGAAGAGTTTCTGCAAAACAATAATGTTCTATTGGTTCGCACGTTTCGGCAATTAAAACAGTATGGTTACCCATCCTTTTATAGGCGGGAAAAGGATGGGCGTGATGTCCTTTTTCTGACATCACTGAATATTCAAATTACAACTGACAAAACATAAAACTACTGAAGATGTCAACAACGACATCTTCTTACAAAAGTTCTAAGTGCTGACAAGAGTAAACTACTGAATCCTACAACGACTGAAGAACAAACTCTCAGTCGTTTATAACTACTGATACTATAACAACTAAAGAACATGTTCTTCAGTTGTTGTACAACTACTGAAACAAAAATAACTACTGAAAAGGAAAACCATCACAACAACTGAAAAAGACTTCTTCAGCTGTTGTGACAAACTCTGAAACTTCAGCACTTGGTCTTCAGACTTTGGTCTTCAGATGTTTCATCAGCTAATGACTTCAGTAGTTGTCATCAGCTGATGTCTTCAGTCGTTGTCTTCAGACTTTGTGCATCAGCAGTTGTTCATCAGTTCTTCAGTTCTTCAGACTTTGATCTTCAGCACTTGTCTTCAGTACTTGAAGTCTTCAGTACTTGTGTTTATCAGTACTTTAGACTTCAGTACTTGTCTTCAGTACTTTTGGGATCTTCAGCTGTTGTACTTCAGTTCTTTGAACTTCAGCTGTTTATTCTTCAGACTTTGTCAGAACAGCTGATGGGAGTCTTCAGCAGTTGTTGCAGTGGCATGTGGGACTTAGAGGTTTTCCTGATCTTGGCTCATTGGTTCTTTTGGTCCAACAAACAAACTCCCCTGAACCAATGCCCAAAACCTCTAATTATTGGATGTCCCACTTATTGATGGCATAGATTGGTCTATTTCCTTCTAGATCAGATTAGAAGTTGACCCAGATAAGCACTGGCCAGAGATGTAGTCTCAAGTATTGTTTTGGCTAAGTATGGATGGAGCTCTGTCTTGGGAATTGGACACAAAGCTGTTATCCCATCCATGAGATCTACACCCCTCGTACAAGCCGGTAGGATTCTCTACAGTAAGCCTGAAGAAACATCATTGTTCTTCTTTGGACAGGTCTTCAGGCTCACCTTCAAACAATCCCTCCCGACCGTACACCTCTGAGATGAACTTGACCTGTCTACCATTTTGAGCTCAAGTGTTGTGATTTGCCTATATGCAAACTCATCAGGGTGTTTACCCTCTAACAACAAAGTGAGCTCATCTCTATGAAAATTCTCAAGTTTCTTATAGACCAGACCCTTCCTAACCACCCTATTATCTAGCATTGAAAAGGGTGTTTGGCCGGCTCTATAAGCTTTCTCGAATTCATCTACTATTTCCCAGGGTGTTATTACAATAGCCACAGAGATCTCTTCATCTACGATTTCTCTTTAGTTGGCTTTTGTATCTCACAGGCATGTCCTTCTTGACTATCCTGTGAGCCACCCTTGGGTCAGGCCAAGTTCTCACCCTCTCCCTTTCATATGAAAGGTTTGTTTGAGGGTGAATAACCTCAGACATTCTCTCTCTCTGCATATTTATGATAGAGGTGGTAGCAGCATAGCATTTGTCAATGCTTTTCAGCATTTCCTCATCATGTCTTTTCTGCTGCTCCTCCTCTTCTAACTTAACCTTCACAGTGTCCTGCTGTGAGGTGGGATTGATGGTTTGTGGTTTGGCTTTGGGTAGAGGTATGACTGCTGAGAGTGGCAGACTATCCTCCTCATCATCCTCTTCTTCATCTTGCAGCCTCAGCACCCTTCTCTTCTTCTTCAAGGGTGGATCATTGGCTGCGGGTTTTTGGTGTTAAAGGAGTTGGTTTTTTGGGTTGTGGTTGGGTTGTTGGTGTGGGAGTGTTGGCAGCACTGCTAGCAGCCTAGAGATAAGGGCTGGTTTGGTTAGCTTGACTAGCAGTGTCCTGTTCCCAGCACCGGCTTCAGATAAAATCACCAGCCGAACAAATCTTGGTGGTTATTGCCAAGAGTTTGTCCCTGGTCCATGCCTTAACATCAAGGACTGGTCTGCCCAGGTACTTCGAAGTGAACCTACTCATAGCCTCAAGTTTTTGTCTTTCCTGTTGGCTATGAGTAGCCATCGGTAGTCAATTTCTCTCCTCTCCATATTTCTGATCTCTTGATCTAGCAAAGCAGTGTCCTTGTCAAAGCCTTGCCTGAACAGCTGTTCAATGACTTTGTTCATTGAACGGTTGTGCTCAGCATCAGCCTCCTTGACAAGGGCTGCTAGATCAGGATCAGCCACCTTCTTTCCCTCTCCCTTATTCTTATCAGTGAAACTGAAATCCTTTTGGATTTCAGCCACTCCTATCTGCTCTACCTCCCTCACTATCCTCTTCCCCTTCTCCCTCACCCTACTGGTCTCCTCAGCCAACTCCCTCTCTACCACCACCTCTTTCTCTGCCTCTTTCTCCTCCTCACCCCTCTTCCTCTTGTCTTGCACTGATCTCCCCCCTTTTTGGTGCATTGGTTGGGTTTGACTATCAGCAAGAGCCTTAGATATGGCAACCTCCACCATGGGTTGTATGTATGTGGGAAGCCTCTCATCAAGGTTTGGTTAACTATATCTTTAAGCATGGGTGTGATGAGAGGTAGGGATTTTTGAGGATAGCATCCAGCTGCTCAGGGGGTTCTGTCCCTGAGAGCTAGTGCCAGAAGCAGGGGCTGGTGGCTGAGTTTGTGGAAGTGGCTCAGTGTATGTGAGACCTTCAGGTGAAGGTGCCATCTGTGGGGTAGTGGTGGCAGATGGACTTCTATCCTGAGTCATCTGAGCAAGCAGCTCTTTGAGTCTGCTTATCTCATCCTCAAGGATAGTGTTTTGAGCAACTACATCAAGAAGAAGCTCAGGTCATCATCAGCATAACTGAATCACCTGACCTCCTGACATTGTCAGGATGAACATGTCCTGAGTGTGGCTCAGTAATGACATGTGCCCCTTGTTCTTGGTACTGGGGACTTCTGGCCTTCGGATTGGATCCATCATCGGCCATTGCCTCTGGTGGTCTTAGAGATGTTACCAGCTTCACCCTGCTCAGATGTTGATGCAGGGGAGTGGCAGCTCTCACCAGATTGTTCTCTCTCCTTAGCCACACTGGGAGAGTGAACTGATTCTCTGTGCTGTGGGCTCTGATCAGCACTTGTGCCCACCCTCTCTTCGGTTGGAGTCTCCCCAGTTGTAATAGGTTTCTGGGGAGAGGGTGGAGTGCTCAGATCAGTCAGCACTCTGGCTATTACCAGTGTTGGGCTTAGTGGGCAGTCTCTTCAGTATGTGGGCTAGAAGCAGTATGCACATGGGGAGACTGTGCTCTTCAATGGCAGCCTCCTCAAGTGAGGAAGACCCCAGTAATGTGGTTGCCCCAAATTGGTTACATCAGGCTCCTGTTGAGAGGAAGCCTGTGCGGTTGTGGTGGGTGGAGTCGTGGTACCTGCTGGGAGAATCGAGCCAGCAGGCACATCCTGCCTTTGTGTGGCAGGGGCATCCTAGGGGACTCATCTCCCTGAGTAGCCTTTGTGGGCTTCTTTTTGGCTTTTGGCTTGGTGGGACTCTGGATTTGGAGGTGGAGGCTGTGGGTTCCAGCTGCGTGGGTTTTCGGAGCCGGCCAGCCTGTTTCAGGTTTGGTCGGAGTTGTGCCTGGAGTATACCTCCTTGAACAGCCATGGCAGGGACCCCAGTGCCAACTAGTCCCTCAGCCTGAAGCTGGTATTCGATCATGGCCATTATGAACCGTGGATATAAGTTTCCAACGGTTAGAAAAAGGTTTTGTGGCCATGTCCCTTGAGTTCCAAAAATAAAGTTCAGAAAAATTTAAGGTTGTTTCTCAAGGATAAATACAATACCTGTTGCCACCTTGTGGACATCTGGTCCCACGAAGAGGTCTTGGAGCCAGACATACATTCACCATGTGAAAGATCAGTCGTTGAGGGTCAGGAAGGTGTTTCTTCAACAAGTGGAGGCGGAGAGGTTACCCTGATAGTCATGAGATATGAAGGAGAGATCAAGGGTACCTTTGGGATAGGAGGTTGGTGAGTGGCATCATCCAGCTCTAGGGTTTGGCGTAGAGTAGCTGGAGTGATAACCACCGGTTTGCCGTTGACGGAGGACCGGAGAGAGACCTCGGCATTCTGCTCTCCGGTTTGGACGGTTACTTGGTCCAAAACTCCGTCAAGGAGTCGGTGTATAAGTTGGGTTCAAAGAAAAGCCGTTTTGTAAGGTGAGTCGTGCATGAGATCGACGGCTTGATGAAATTTGGGCCATAATGGCGACTTGGTGAGATGGGCGACACAGTTGTGTCGAGGTTTCAGTTGCATGTTCGCCATTAATGGTGTATGGGAATTTCAGGTTTTAAGGATTAGGTCAAGTGAGGAGTAAATGCTCTGAACTGGGGTATTTATAGGGTAGGGCAAAGGTTGAAAATAAAACTACTGAAGGTTTTGGTGTTAGTCATCAGTGTTGTAACAACTGATGACGTGGTTTTAACCTTCAGGGTTGTAACATCTGAGGACTTGGTATTAGTCTTCAGTAGTTGAAACTACTGAGACTTTGGTTTTGTCCTTCAGATGTTGTGAACGACTGAAGAGTTACTGTCAGTCTTCAGTAGTTATGAACTACTGATGACCTAGTATTCTTCAGATGTTGGAACAACTGAAGACTTGGTGTTAGCCTTCAGTAGTTGTAAACTACTGAGATCAGTAGTTGTGAACTACTGAAGACATGGTTTTGCTTCAGCTGTTGTAAACAACTGAGGATGGTTTTGTCTTCAGTAGTTGTGAACTACTGATGTCAGTAGTTATGAACTACTGAAGACATGCTCTTGTCCTTCAGTTGTTTGTGTATGAAACATCAGCTGTTGTTATCAACTGATGAGAAATGACTCATCAGCTGTTTCCATCAAATCAGTTGTTTCATACTAGCCTCCACACTTACTATCAGCTCTTTGACTGATTTTCAGATGTATCATTGACCCTTCAGCTTTTGTGAATATTTATGCCTTCAGCTTTTGTGATCAGATGTTCACAAGTGCTGATGAAATATTCTCAGAGCTGGTGAACAATTTTGGTCTTCAGTATTTGTGTAAGATTACACATCAGTACTTCTTGCCAAATTTGTTCTTCAGTACTTATTTATTTGAAAATCATACATCAGTAGTTGTAATCCACCTCACTACATCAGTTTTTCAATAAATAAGTAATCAGTACTTTGAGTTATTTTAGTCTTCAGTAGTTGTGAAAGAGCTGAAGACTAAATTACTCATCAGTACTTGTATTTACCTTTGCTTTTCAGTAGTGTGAACTAAAAGTACCAGCATAGGTCAAATCAATCAAGCTGCAGCATACAAGCCTTAGTACAAATTTGGGATGTGGCACTATCTAGAGGCTTAGTAAAAATGTCTGCAAGCTCATCAGCACTAGGTACAAACTTAGGATCAATCAGACCTTTCTCATAGCATCCCTGATAAAATGATGTCTGATCTCAATATGCTTGGTCCTAGAGTGATGGACTGGATTCTTAACAATACAAAGAGCTGAAGCACTATCCATTAATAATGGAGTCTTAGTCTCAGTAATGCCATAATCAGAAGTTGGTTCTGAAGCCAGAGTATTTGAGAAGTACAGCTTGCAGCAGCAATATACTCAGCTTCAGCAGTGGATGTAGCAATGGATGTTTGTTTCTTACTCTGCCAAGAAACTAAACAATGCCTAGGAATTGGCAACCACCAGAAGTGGATTTTCTGGTGACTTTGCATCCTGCATAGTCACTATCAGAGAAGCAACTAATTTGCAAGAATGCCCAGCTGAATACCAAGACCTAGTGATTGGGTACCTTGCAGATATCTAAAGATCCTTTTGACTGCAATCAAATGAGATTCTTTAGGTGCGCCCTGAAATCTAGCACAAGCACATGTTAAAAACATGATGTCTGGTCTAGAAGCTGTAAGGTACATCAAGGACCCAATCATACATCTGTAAAAGGGTTTCATCAACCGCTTTACCTTTCTGATCTACATCTAGTTGTGTAATGCTGCTCATGGGAGTAGAACAGAGCTTACAAGTTTGTAAATCAAACTTATTCAACAACTCTTTGGTATACTGGACTGATGAATGAAGATTCCATCATCCAGTTGTTGATTTGCAAACCTAGAAGTACTGTAATTCTCCCATAGCACTCATTTCAAATCTCAGCTTCATAAGCTTTGTAATTCATCACACAACTTTGGATCAGAGGATGCAAAGATGATATCATCAACATAAATCTGAACAAGGAGTTATGTTGTCCCACAGTCTTGATGAATAAGGTTTTATCAATGGTGCCTCTAGTGAACTATTCTCTAGAAGAAAGGTTGAGAGTGTCTCATACCAGGCTGGGTGCTTGCTTCAGCCCATAAAGAGCCTTATCAAGCTTGTACACCCAATCAGGATGTTTATTGTCCTCAAAGCCTAGTGGTTGCACACATAAACTCTTCTTTGATTTTTCCATATAGGAAGGCACTTTTGACATCCATTTGATAAACCTTAAGACTGTGAAAGGCGGCATAAGCTAAGAACAGTCTGATTGCTTCCAGTCTTGCCACAGGTGCAAAGGTCTCATCATAATCGATGCCTTCCTCCTGTGCAAACCCTTGAACAACCAGTCTGGCTTGTTCTTGACAATTTGGCCCTTCTCATCTGTTTTGTTCCTGAATACCCACTTGGTGCCTATAGCACACTTACCTTTGGGTAATGGAACAAGCTCCCACACTTGCTGTTTCGTGAATTGAAGTAGCTCAAGCTGCATAGCTTCCACCCATCCATTGTCTCTTAAAGCAAATGATAGTTCTTTGTTCTTGCTGACTGATGAAGAGAGCATAGAAACAAAACTTGGACAATTGATTCCTGGTTTGAAACTCCAGCATGAATATCACCAATGATTTGTGAAGTGGGGTGATTCTTGAGCTCTTGAAAAACTATGATATCTGTGCAAGTGTTTGTAGACCCATCAGCAACAACAGATGGTGATGGAGATTCCTGAAACCATGTAGAGGATGGCAGCTCAAATGAAGTAGAGCAAGCAGAAATTTCATCAGCATTTGTAGTGGATGGAGCTGCTGAGGCTACAGGAGCATCAGGTTCAGTGGAATTAGGCAGGTTGTCACTGAACCTGAAGAGGTGATTACTGACTTCATCATCTTCAGTACCACCAGGTGGAGATCTGTTGACAGGCTTAACAGATGGAGGTTGATAAGGAACATATTGCAGTATGTCCAGATCAAACAGCTCCACAGGGTTTTGTGGAATCTTGTCCTTTGAGATTCATTGAACTTAACATGCAAAGTTTCTTCAACCCCTTTGTTCTACAGTTGAAGACTCTGTATGCTTTGCAAGTTGATGAATAACCAACAAAGTACCCTGCATCCACCTTACTAGCAAACTTATGGAGTGGGTTGCTAGTGTTGAGAATAAAAAAGGACACCCAAAGGCTCTAAGAATGAAATAAGAGGAGCCAAATGATGAAGAACTTAAGGAGTCTTCATCAACCTCTTATTCACTAAAGCTCTATTTTGTACATAGCAAGCTGTATTGACAGCTTCAGCCCAAAAGGTCAGTGGCAATCCAGAGTCAGCCAACATTGACCTTGCTGCTTCAATGAGGGTCCTATTCTTTCTCTCCACCACTCCATTCTACTCAGGAGTTCTAGGAATTCTAAAACTGCCTTCTAATTCCCTTGGACAGGTAGAAGTCATCAAGTGTGTGGTTTCTAAACTCTGTTCCATTATCACTCCTCACACACTTGACCTGTAGGGAATACTGCTTTTCTACTTGTAACACAAAGTTCATTATAGTCTTTGCTGCTCATCCTTGGAGTGCAGAAGAAAGTCCATACAAACTGGAGTAATCATCCACAATTACCAGGCAGTATTTCTTCTTTGCCATGCTCATCACTCTCACAGGACCAAAGAGATCCATGTGTAGAAGTTGTAAGCAGGCAGTGGACTTTGGTTCTTCTATGAAGGGAATGAAACTTTGTGCTGTTTCCTTTCAAGCAAGCAGTGCAGTCATCTTCACACTTGAACTCCTTCAGAGGCAATCCTCTTACTAAACCATGGCTTATAAGCTGATTCATGTTCTTGAAATTAACATGACCCAGCCTTCTATGCCATAGTGTAGACTCTTGAGTAGATGCCTTGGAGAATAGGCAAGGATGGCCTTTTAAATCCATCTTTTTGGAAAGATCTAAGGCATACACTCTTCCTGTCCTGTTGGCTTTCAGGAGAGTGTGTTCATCCAATGCCTTGTCAATCAAACTCAGAACTTTGGATGACAGAATCCGACAGTTCTGGTTGTGAAAAGGGCAACATGGCCTTTGTCACACATTTGACTGACACTCAAGAGGTTGTACTTGAGATTCTCCACATGGTTAACATCATCAAACCTTATTTCCCATTGGAAACAAAGCCTTTTCCGATGATGTAACCCTTTGCATCATTGCCAAAAGAAACAAATCCCTTCTTTCCTTGAGAGTAGTCATTAAGAAGGGAACTGCTTCCTGTCATGTGCATGGATCCTCCACTGTCTACATACCAGATGCTTTTTAAGGCATGTTGAAGAACCCTGCAAACACAACTATGTGTTAGTTTGTCTTGGAGACCCAAACCTGCTTGGTTTTGGGTCTGTTCTCAGCTACAAGTGCAGCACTAACAGTTGTGTGTGTGTGACAGCTTGAGGTGAAGAAGATGGTACAGAAGAGGAACCCTTTGGCTTGGACTTCCTTTTCTGTGATTTCAACATAGGAGCATCTAAGTGGTTGACTCTTCCCACTAGCTGCTGAACCATCATCACCAATTGTGTCTGATTCTGTGCTAGGCTTTCAGCTCTTCAGACACATTGGAGTTGCTGATGATGAGTTCCTATGTTGTACCATCTTTTTCTGAGCAACCTCAGCTGTTGCCTGAGTCATCCCTACCTTCTTTTTAGATTTAGCTTTGGCTTAGGGATTTCAGGTTTGGATGTTGCTAATACAAACTTGGTTTCAAACTCATTTTTCATTTTATTGATGCTCTCAGTGATTTGCTCCTTCTGTTTGAGTTTGGAACCCCTTTTGTACCAGCAATCATCAGTAAGATGATTGAATAAGCCACATATCTCACATGGCCTTTTCTTCATCTATGCTGATCATCAGCTGAAGAGGATTTAACTGCTGAAGTCTTGTTCTTCAGCTGTTTGTCATCAGTACTAGCAGTTTTCTTCCTAGTGCCTGCTTTCCTGGTATCCTCTTTAGCTGTCTTCAAACCTTTCCTACTGTTAGTTTTCTTCTCTTTAGTGCTAACAGTATTTGAGGTATGAACTTCAGGTGTTGTCACTTGCTCTTCAGTACCTTCAGTACTTCTAGTGACAACTCCTGAGTTGATCAGCCTTTGGTCATGTGACAGTCTATCTCTGATGATGCTGATTCAGAGGATAGTAAGTCACATGATGAGAAGGATTGGTTACTGCTCTCCCCATCAGATTCAACTTCTGCTCTTGAAATGAAGTCTGTGGGTGGAGCAGTGTGATTGTAACCAATGCCAAACTTCACATTGGAAGCAGTTTGCTTGCTAAGAAGCATTTCAAAACCTTGCATGATTGCACCCATCGATCACACTCAACTTGGGTGGTTGCAAGAGTTTCCTTGAGATCTTTGTACTTCTCAAGAAGTACATCTTCCCTAGCTTTAGCATCTTTGATTTGGCAGTTAAGCTTGTAAATCTCATCATTTTTATCTTTTAGAACAACCTCAAAATCAGCTTTTCTTTTGGAAATAGTGTGCTCAAGCTCAAGATTTTTATCTATTAAAGATACATTTGCTTCTCTAATAGAAGCAAATGCTGCTATGCATGACTCTGAACAAAGCTTGGCTTTTGCCTCAGTGGATACCTGAGATGAGGCATTAGATGATGACCCTTCAGCAGAATCAAGGGCCATCAGAGCCAGATTTCCAAAAGGTTGGTCACCACCATGTTGACCAGCACCTTGGAGTAGTGGTTCCTGACCAGATAGCTCTTCTGGTAGACTACTCCAGTCAACAGCAGTTGGGGTGAAAAAGCTTTGTTGTTGAGGTTGTGTGTGATGATGAGATTTGGAAGAATGAGGCTCTGGAAGAGCATGAGGTGGTTGAGCCGAGGGTGCTTGAGTTTGACCAGGCTAAGACATGTAGTAACAGGGGTAAGGATAAGGCATATGACCCTGTGGCACAAAATAAGCAGGTGGTGCTTGTGCTTGAGATGGATGGGGAGAACTGTAGGAAGGTTGCCCTTTGTGCTGTGAGCTATTGCTGGGAAAAGTCACAAAGGGGGCAGATGAGTTAGATCCAGATGATCTACACTCTCTTGCAAAGTGTCCAAGCCTTTGGCACTTGTGACACCTCAACTTGCTCTTGTCAAAACCAACTTTGGTTTTGCCAGAGAGTCCTGGGAATTTCCTACCAGTTCTTTTGTAGAACTTCTGAGATCGGATATTTATCATTGCCATTTGGTTCAAAATATCCATCTCTTCCAGATCATCATCTGGAATGCCTTCAAATCCTCCATCAGAAAACACAAGTTGTCACCACCTCCTCCTGAACTACTGACACCAACAAAAGCTTGTTCTGAGTTTGTAGAGAAATCAATATGCTCATCATAAGAACTTTCAGATGAAGCATATTCTGACTCATGACTTATCAAGGCAGCATTACCTTGGACAAAGTCATCAGCAAGTTTGCCAGAAGATGACAACTTCCTCTTTTGCTCTACTTCTCTCTCAAAAGTGAGTAGCTTCCCATGAAGTTGGGTGAGAGATAGAGTGTCAAGGTCAGCACTAGAGCGTAGGACAATGGTATATGTGTCCCATCTCTCAGGCAATGACCTGAGGAACCTGTTGTTCATCTGGCTTTTGGAGTACTCTTGTTTAACCATCTTCAGCTCAGAGATTAAACAAGAGAACCGTTCAAACTGCTGGGTCAGAGTCTCACCCTTTCTATATGAGAAAGTCTCATATTGTTGGGCAAGGATTTCCCTATTGTTTGCTAAGACCGAATCAGTTCCTCCAAATTGTTCCTTTAGAGCAACCCATAGGTCATGAGCAGACTCATGATGCAAAAGCCCTGAATATATCTCGTTTGGAATGGCCATGGCTAAAATTCCATGGGCTCTGGCATCAATTTCGAACAGCTTTAGATCTTCGTCCGAATATTGTTCAGGTTTCTTGGCAACCTGTTCATTAGACTCCGAGACGCTCACCATAGGCTTGTATGGCCCATGCACCACTGACTTCCAACAACCAGCACTGTTGACAGCCAAGTGGTGTAGCATACGTCTTTGCCATATGTTATACTCGTTCCTAACCAGCATCGGAGGCTTGGTTGCGGAACCAGTATTGTGAGGATCATTGGTTGGTGTTGTCATCTCAGGTTTTGGTCAAAAACAAGTTTAAGCACGACAAACGTAACTCAAAACCACCAAAAGATCTCAAGATTTTGGCCGGAAACAGCAGAAACTCACTCTCTATGACTAACTCTTGCAAATTGCTAATTCGATCAAACTGAGAGATCAAAAGAGCAGTTTCAAATGATCAATGTTGAAATCGATCAATGATTAACCTGCTCTGATACCATTTGACAGGATCTCAGCCTCTCACGTTGATCAATTAGATTATGTTTGCAGCGGATTTAGCACATTAATTAGCAATTAAAGCAAGAATAAAAAGATATTTCAAATTAATGCATGAACATAGAGAGAAGAGTTTCTGCAAAACAATAAATGTTCTATTGGTTCGCACGTTTCGGCAATTAAAACAGTATGGTTACCCATCCTTTTATAGGCGGCAAAAGGATGGGCGTGATGTCCTTTTTCTGACATCACTGAATATTCAAATTACAACTGACAAAACATAAAACTACTGAAGATGTCAACAACTGACATCTTCTTACAAAAGTTCCTAAGTGCTGACAAGAGTAAACTACTGAAATCCTACAACGACTGAAGAACAAACTCTTCAGTCGTTTATAACTACTGATACTATAACAACTGAAGAACATGCTCTTCAGTTGTTGTACAACTACTGAAACAAAAATAAACTACTGAAAAGGAAAAACCATCACAACAACTGAAAAAGACTTCTTCAGCTGTTGTGACAAACTCTGAAACTTCAGCACTTGGTCTTCAGACTTTGGTCTTCAGATGTTTCATCAGCTAATGACTTCAGTAGTTGTCATCAGCTGATGTCTTCAGTCGTTGTCTTCAGACTTTGTGCATCAGCAGTTGTTCATCAGTTCTTCAGTTCTTCAGACTTTGATCTTCAGCACTTGTCTTCAGTACTTGAAGTCTTCAGTACTTGTGTTTATCAGTACTTTAGACTTCAGTACTTGTCTTCAGTACTTTGGGATCTTCAGCTGTTGTACTTCAGTTCTTTGAACTTCAGCTGTTTATTCTTCAGACTTTGTCAGAACAGCTGATGGGAGTCTTCAGCAGTTGTTGCAGTGGCATGTGGGACTTAGAGGTTTTCCTGATCTTGGCTCATTGGTTCTTTTGGTCCAACATTCCTCAATGGAAATTTTCTTCTCGGAAGAGTTTTTGGTCTCGGAAGAAGAGATTGATTTTACATCAGATCTACTTCCGAAGCTTATATAACTCTCCATTAGGAAAGACAATTTTACCTTCGGAAGCAATGCCTTGCTTCGGAAGAGGAATTGCCTTCGGAAGACAATTACCTTTGGAAATGTTTACATTCAGAAGTAAAGGTTTTACTATGTAACAGATATCTTTTGGGCCCACTCTGTAAAAGGTAAAGATTTTGCTCATGATGGTCAGATTATTTAAATTATCCCTTGCCGCCACTGTCATTTCTCAGCCGAAAACCACCATACCACCCACAGTAAACCTCAAACAGTTACCCTATTACCGCCACTACCACATTCATCCCCTTCAAATAATCTTGACTGATCAATTTCATCTTCTTTTACCAATTTACTGCCCTAACTATTCCCTTCACTGTCAAACTTGAAAATTTCACCCAAATTCAAGCTTACTTTCTCTGAAATGGCGCTAAACCCTCAGCACAACCAAGTCGCATTACTTGATTCATCAAGAGATGCCGACTTCACCCAAATCATCACCTTTCTTACTGAATCCACCTACCTCACGGCACTTACTGTCAACCCCACCTTGTACTCCAACCACATGACTGAGTTCTGGAGTAACGGTCAAGCTGATGTCCTCAATGGGGTTCGCGTCCTGAGAACCCGCATTTATGGACAGGAGTTGATCATCACTGAACAACTCATCAGGGAGCATCTCGAGCTTCATGATGATAGGGCTCCTACTGAGTTCCCCAAAGCAGACTTGGATGGCACCTACATCCTAATGGGATATGGTGGAGATGTGAGCAGGTCAACCATCTACAAGTTCAACTTCTCATACCATTGGAAGTTCCTGCTACACATTGTTCTGCACCGCTTATCCAACAAGTCAGGGGGATGGGATCAAATCCCATATGAACTAGGATGCCTAGTTCATGGGTTGGTGAGAGGACTGCGCTTCAACTACTCAAGATTTGTGTTGACCAACTTGATTGGAAACCTGAGAAGGGATACATTCTTCATGTATCTCAGATACATTCAACACATAATCAACTATGAGCTGGAACCGAGCAAGCTTGTCTGTGCAGCTGCTCTTACTGTTCCCCAAGTGCGGCCTACCATCTTCAAGACATTAAAGAAGGTGTCCACCAACTTTACTGGACGGTACACTCCATTACCTCGAGAGATGATTGAGCGCATAGCTCCAGGTGACATCCCTGTTATCCCCACAGGTGATGAACCCACACCAGCAACCTCCACCACAAATGTCCCCACACCTTCTCTACCCATCAAAATCACTTACCAGAGATGCCCCAAACGAACCCTTGTTCAATCTACTCTGATTGAACAAGCTCCTCCAGTTCAAACCAAAAGGGCTAGAGTGGAACCATGGGCTCCCACTCAGTCCGAGGTCACACCATCCTTCACATTTGACCTCAATGTGGGTTTTGAGCCTCCTCAGTCTCAAACCCAAGAGCCCAAACCTCAAGCCTTTAGCCCACAGGGTGAGTCTCTACACTCCCCTATGCAACCTTCAAGGGACAGCCCCACCATAAGCTTAATGCCTGTAGACATTGATCTAGGTCCCGGGTCAGTAGGTTTAACCTCCTTATCTTTCACTGACCTTTTACTCTGTATTGATGAAGAGATAACATCTCTCCATGGCCATGAAGTTGATCTACAACACCCTCTCAAAATCAACAGAGCCAAGAGAGATCCCTTGTCTCTAGCCCCCATCAGCAGCCAGCTACTGAGGTGAGTCCCACTGATGTGGAGGGGACTCATATAGGCTCAGCTGCCACTACTCAGAGTCTCTCATTGAGCTCTCAGGACAGTGGTAACATCATTAGGACTGAGTCTACGGCAACTTTGCCCATTTACATCTCTGAAAGAGATTACTTTGAGCAAAGGTATCCAGGGTGCCAAGAAGCCACATCTGGTGGTGAGACTGAACATACTAGGTATGTTATCTCATCTCCCCGTGATTCTTCACATGCAGATGAGGGAAGTATGCAACTCACACTTCAGTACTTTCTCTCTAAGGTATCAAACCTAGAATCTCAGGTGAGGTTCTTAGAGATAAGGACAGCCACTCAGCAACTTGAGATTGACAATCTCAAGGCTAAACTAGCTGAGAAACAGACGTAGAGGTCTGTTAGGCATGTACCTATTCAAGTCTCATTGACTTCTTCCTCTAGCTCATCTAGCTCTCAAGATGATGCTACCAAAAAGGGGGAGAAAATTCAGAGACAAACATCTGAGGAACCACAGACCTAGTCCTTTACTTCCCAACTCATCACACTACCTGAGTCATCTCAATCAACTTGGAAGATTGACTCACAGATGCTTCATGATCTCTATAGACTTTTCATAAAGTTTGTATTGAGATCCTCCTTAGAATAGCCCAGCCCTGACACCACACTCATATATTTTGGGGCTGAGGAGCTTCAAAGACTGACTTCACCTTCTACCACTGTGGACGAAGTTGGCCAACCTAAGGTCCACATGGAACCTAAGATTAACTTTGAAGGGGAAATGGGGACTGATGGCCCAGCAACTAAAACAAATGGGACAGAACTTGCAGCAGCCTCTTCTTCCGAAGCTCAGGCTGAAACTTCCGAAGCCAATATTGAAGCCTCGGAAGAACAAGACAAGTCTTCCAAAGCTGACATGGAAGCTGCGGAAGGTTTGTTCCAAATGTCTGAAGAACTGACCATCACAGATGTTATTGCTGAAATAGCATCTGAGGTGAGCAGGGAGGACATCTCTGATATACCTCCATCCAAAACACCAGCTGAACCTCTCTCTCAATCTGAACCCTCTATCCAAGAACCACCACAGTCAAGCTCTGTCAAAGACAAAGGCAAAAAGAAATTGACTGCGGAAGAGCTTCAGGAAGAGGAAAGGATTGGAAAGCTCAAGAAGAAAGGTAGGTTTCCTGCTGAGAAGTTGCTAGCTGCTAGCTCTAAGGCAGTTGCAGCTAATCAGGAGGAAATCAATACTAAGAGAAGGACAGCACTCATTGACCAGCTCATTAGCTTAGGAGCTTCCAATGAGGAAGTACTCCTGCTACCACTAGAGGAGTTGGTGACTTTGGAGAGATCAACTAGGCTAAGGCAAGAAGAAGAAGCCAGGTTGGCCTTGGAGAAGGAAAAATAAGAACAAAGGGAAGCAGCCCTGCAGCTGAGAGAGGCTAGGATTAAATTCCTACTCTCAAGAGGGTTCAGTCTTCCTGAACTGTCTCCACATGATGATGACATGATCCTGCTGCTCCACAATAAAGAGTAGGAACAAATGGAGAAGGAAAGGAAGAAAGATGCCAGGGAGAAGTTGAAGGAGAGGAAGCGGAGGGAGGAAGAAAAGGGGGTCACTGCCACCAAGAAGTCCAATGACAAAGCCTGGATGAAAGACTATCTCCGGGCTCATGGCTTCTCTGGTAGGCAGGTGGGACCCATGTCCGAAAGGACACTCCAGCGGATAGTCAGTGAAATAAAAGCTGACATCCGTATTGGGAAAAAGAAGGAGATGTAATGGAGGGGACAGGGAATGGTCTTCACCCCAGCCACTCAGCCACAGCCAACCACTCAATCACAACCCACACCGGAAGAACCAACTCCATTTCCCATCAAAACCGAACCCTTAGATGAAACCTACACCCCTGAACCTACAACTCTACCCAAACCTACCTCATCACCTCAACCACCTAAACTTCATATCCTTAAACCCAAAACACAACCTAGAACCACTAAACCTAAACCTACCCAACAGAAACCAATATCATCCTCTCAGTCTTCTAAACATTTCTCTCTTGAGGAAATAAAGGAGCTCAAGACAAGGCTCATCAACTGCACTACTATGAGCAGCATCTCCTGTGAGGGATACCATATCAACATCACCTATGTTGATAACTCTTCAAGCTCCCTCACTCTAGGTCAATTTCTTGAGTTACCTAGAAGTACTTTGGGCCAGGCTGCAAGACTTCTCGGTCTCAACTCTGATACTCTCAATGCTGAAGAGAAGAGATTAAGAAGGAAACTGGCGACTCTACTGGATACAAGGAAGGAGGACAGGATTCCTAGTCAGTCTCCTGGACCTAGGAAAGTTATAATCCAGTGGAGGCTCGATGAACCTTCTCACAACTTTGTTGTGGAAAGGGAGAATGGTGAAACTAACAGGCTTAATGCCACTTCTCTACTGCATCTCAGCAGATTTGACATTGCTGAGCTTGCAGAGAAGCCATTCTCCAACCCCTCCAACTCTGAGACTGCTGCTATCATCAGAAATTATCTCAGCAGTCTTCATCTAGCCGAGCTAACTGCAAAGGCCAAGATCGAAGAAGAGTTGAAGTTGAGAAGACAGGAAGACAAGGAAAGACCTACCACCAAGGGCGCAGCCTTTCTACAGATCGTGGAGGGTCCAGAATTGGAACCTATAGTTAGATGGGAATATGACTATAGTTCCCATCAACTAACTCTTTTCAGAGGGCCACAACAAAGGGTACATATAATCCAAGGTGATAGACTGGATGTTTTGTCTACCAAGGATTTGTACAAACTTCTCAGCACCACATCAGGGAAGAACAAGGACACAGATAAATATCTACTCTCCTTGGTGCTGAAAGTTTTGAGAAGAAGAGAGAAGTGAAGTTTTGGTAGCATCAGCCTAGGGGGAGTTTGTTGGGTCATTATAAGGCTGGTGCAACCAAAACCACTTCACATAGTCATTTTTGGTGCTATACTCAAAAGGCTTCCGAAGCTAAGTATGAGATCTTCCGAAGTCTGAAGAACAACAGCTGAAGTCATCAGCTGAAGAAAGAGCTGAAGACTATCATTCGAAGACAAAGTCTGAAGAAAGAGCTGAAGACAAAGTCTGAAGAAAGAGCTGAAGACAAAGTCTACTTCCGAAGACAGAAGAAGACTCCAAGCCTCGGAAGAAGCAGTCTTCCGAAGTATAAGTGGCTTCGGAAGAAGTTATTCTTCCGAAGAAATTTATCCTTTGGAAGACACTGCTATGTCCAGTAGACATAAGTATGGTCTCTGACAGTCCGCTGCAGACCTCTGATACAGCATGGCTTCTTCCTAAAGAACCATGTTGTTGACCATAATTTATTCTACTGTATATCTTTTTATGATAATACATGTTACCAACTTTAGTTGGTGACAAAAGGTAAGTCAGGGACATGTCCTGACTACCAAACACCTCACCTATAGTCTTGTAGTATAGATGTTTGGTTAGAGGTTTCCAGCTGGTATCAAAGTATATCCAGCTGTAGGTAGTATTATATATATCTTCTCTTTGTAACTCATTAAGGAGTGATTTTGAGTCCAAGAGTCTTGTAATCCTTTGAGCTGAGAAGCAATATATAAAAGTACCTTGAAAATTTACATCTTGTGTTTATTTACAGCTTGTTTCTTGTTATATTGTGATCAACTCTTCATAGACTCTTGCTGAGTGTTGTTCAAGGTGAGTTTGAGAGAAAAACCATCTGTTGAGTGACCAACATACGATCCTGTAGCAATGGTACACCTAAACTTTACCCTAGGTACTGTGGCCAGAGGTGCGATGCACCGTTATAGAAGGTCTATGATAGGCCTAGGTCCAGTACCACGGACGGAAGGGTAAGTTTTATGGTTGATGTAAGGGAAAGAAGTAATAATGAAAGAGTAAGATTTACAAGAAAGTATGATGAATGAACGAAAGATAAAGGGTTAACGAATGAACGTAAAGAACGGAAGAAACATAAAGATAAAGCACGAAATGGGATCCTTGTCACTCGACCTCAGTAATCATGGCTGCGTGCCATGAAGAGGGTAAAGCTTGACAGGATCTAAATAGAAGTGAAACATAACAAATGATATACGTCGAATGAACGAAAGTAAGGAATGAATGAGGATAATAATGATATTATCTATGTGTACGTTTGATGTGTGATCGCATGAAAGTAAAGAAGCGGTTTTAATGAAAGAAAAGTATGTTTTATTATAAAACTAGAACTCACTCAGCAACGCTGACTTTTTATGTGTTTCCAGTTGGCAGGTAACGTTGTTGAGGATGGCACGAGGCGGCTACTCAGCTCTTTTTTGATGGCATTCTTTTGTTTAATGCTTTTGTGTTGTAATATGAACGAGCGATATTTTGTAATGAACGATGTATTACTTTGCAAAAGTATTTATTTAAAGGAAATGAAATGTTTATTTATAAAGTTTCCGTTGCATGATTTTAGCAAAGTTATATAATTACGTGTTTTAAGTGCGATTAATGACCAGTTGTAAGCGTCCCGGGAACGGGGCCTTACATTAAAGTTTCAGCTAATCAAATGTTGGACAACAATGTTAAGATATACCTTTTTTATATGTCTAAACTTATATACATTCTAACCATAAATTGTTTCATAAAAACCTATTCTTAAAACCTACCTTTTTTAGTTGAGGCTGGTGAAGGAATTATTCCCGTTGAGTTTAACTTACTTCTTGATAGAAGGTTTGCAATTAAAATCAAAGTTTCCAAGTTCAATCTGGAAACAAACATAGAATATTATACAATTTCCAAGTTAACTGATGATCGTGACATTCTTTCCGAGCTAGAGAAGAAATTTGATGTCCATCAGGTAACATATATGTTTTCTCTTTAATATATATTATAAATAATGTATAAATTACAATAATAATCTTTACCAACACAAAAATCATTTGTTCATATAATAGAATTAAGACATTGAATCCATGAATACAACGTTAGAAGATTTTGAGATTGCACCTGTTGTTGCTATAAATGTTGTATTTTCTAACTTAAATTTTACTTAATTAAAATCTTATATAAATCAACATTATTGTAATATTTTATAATTAAATAAATTGTTATTTTGGATTCATGTTCTTGCACCGGAGATGACGTAACACTGCTATCAAAAATTGATAAAGCCAAAAATGTATTCCCAATAATTGATGAAGCAACTCCATCTTTTACTTTACAAAGTCAAGATCTTAAACGTAATCTTCAATCCGTTTACGATTTCGATGACTCTTCACCTCAGTCCATGACAAAACCAAGAATGAGCTACCAGAAAGATGATGAAGCCGTCCATTGTACTACAAAATTATTAACTCCAAAACTCAAAAATTAGCTCTTTTTCAAAACATGTTGTGTCTTAGTTTTTTTTTTTTTTTTTTGCAATTTTATTTTGGTTTAGTATTTCCTGGTTTTCCATAAGACAAACAATGTTTCAGCATTTCAGTTATGTTATCAAGAATTGTTAGTTTTGCTTTATTATTTCCTACATCATTTAATAATTGAATCGACTTTATTTACATTTTATATTAATGATACTAGATTTAGTGTTTAAGATAATATCAACTTCAATTATAAACAAACATTAACATGTTATTATTGATGTATATATTGTCAAAAAACAAGAATACAACAATACAAAAAAATACATAATAATAATCATATATACATATATATAATATAATATGAATTATTTCAAATAAGTTTTACCAAATAAAGAAAAATTTAAATTCAATGATCTGTATAAAATAAAGTCCATATATTTGGTTAACATCATTTTCTTTGCACGTTAAAATCTTTCTGTATATTAACAAACATTTAACATATGAAAGTATTTAATCACATAGTAATTATAATTAAAAATTACGTTAATCCATTACATTTACCAAAACATTTTTACTATAAGTAACCATTTTATGCTTTATTTTATTTGATAGGACGTGGACGAAATATTCAGTATTGATTTTTTTTCACAACTTATGAAAAATTGAAAATGGTATATATATTATTTGTTACTATTGAATTCATCTGGTATGACATACAACAAAATAGATTGATTTTGCTTTTCTTGATCATCAGGTAACTTTTTATTTCCATATCGATCAATACTTTTTATTCACAAATAAAATTTTTAAATGCGTATCTTACTAATTCTTTTTTGTTATACTTATAGCGTAAAACAAACGTCGTCGTTGTCCCTCAGCAGCTAATACACTTGTACAACAACCGTATTTTACTTGGTGGTGTGTTTTCATTAAATCTTATTAAAATATATGACTTTAAATATAGTGAGTATCCCAAACATGAGGGATACATAATAATTTGTTGTCATAAGAAAATTATTATAAACAAACACACAATATTAACCCCCTTTATTATCACAATACTTTATCTTATATCCGGTGACACCTATCATACAAACTACGACGCATGACAGAAGACATCGAAAGTTATTTGTTGGTAAATTTTATGACATTTCTTCATATTTATATAAATATATAGTTAAACACTATTTTAAATTTTATTTGTTTATATTGTGCAGATGTTATTGTCCGTATAATATTTGGAGAAAGTAAATTCGGTCGTAGTTAATTCAAGCATTTCTACAAGATTACACGTTAGTACCTACATAATTATTTTTTTAATTATAACTTATTCAAAGTTTCAAACACACACGCATAAACATACACATTTTTATAGTATTATAATATATAGATTATGTTACTAATTATAGGATTATTGATTATTGATTTTTAATGGTCATATAATACAAATGTCTATGAACGACGATTCTCATACAAACTATTTACATGTTCGTAAAGTCATCTCCAAAAAGAAAATTATATATGCATCTAATGTCAGATTGGTCAAATTCAAATTTGGTACTATTATTATTATAATTACATTTTACTTAAGTTCGAATATATTACTTAAGTTCGAATATATTATCTGCTAATTGTACATTTTACTTAAGTTCGAATATATGTATCAGCTATTTTTACGAGATTTATAATTGATCCTGACACTCCTGAAGCTCGACTAATTGGTTCTCCTTATCGTTCCTGCATCCATTGTTCTTATGCAATTTAACGGTTTAATTTTTATTGTTTAATTTGTAATTTTTATTTTAATTAATTATGTTTTTATCCCAAATTAATAATAACACTTTTGTTATTTAGAGCATCACTATTCAAATATTAAATTAAAATAAACATTTTATTTTTTCTATAGACAGCAAAACAAAACAAATTCTTAATTTTCTTATATCTTCAACGTTTTATTTCCATGTCAATAAATACCACAATAAATACATATGAAACCCCATCAACAGAATAATTTATTATCAAAAACAATTAATTGATACCCATATAATTACTTACCAAACATAAAAATATATATCAATCTCTATCAATAGAATGATTGATTATAAAAAAAATTAATTGATACTCATATAATTACTTACCAAACATAAAATATATCAATAAATATCACAATAAATACATATCAATCCTTTTAAAAATTTACTATATATAATACATACATACAACTTCCAAGAAGTCTCCCATATTCACTCATTTACGAAACAATTGAGTCAAATTATGTATTTCAACTATATGATTTGTCACTTACTTTCGGCATTCAAAGAACGGGCGCTATCGTTTGCAAATGATAAACCCTTACGAGTCTTTTAAATATAAAATTATATAGTTATAGGTACGTTAAAACTCACTTTACATTTGATTACTATTAGTGTTTACAACTGTTAAGACAATTATGAATATTTAATGTAATTGTTTTTGTTTTATAAAGGAAAATTGTTGTTATGTACCAACAATTCATCCTTAACTACGATAAAAATTATGTATTCCTTTTAATCTTTGTATTACCAAATTAACTTTTTACCAGATAACAATTTATTATTTGCTATAATAACACAAATAATCTATTCTTATTGTAAAACCTGTTTATTCCTATTATGGTTTTATTTAATGGTACACAATATAACTTATGTTATATATATGAATACCTTTACTAAACTTATACCATCAACATGTTTCGGTCTATTATACATTATTTATTATTAATGTATTATTACTACTTAATATCTAATATAATACTTTTAACTATAAATTGTTAAAAGCTTAAATATAATTCTACTCTACAAATCATACATTTTGATTATGTAATAGTTATTTGATTAAATCCTATAATGTATCCAAACTTTATGTGAAAGTCAAAACACGTTGGGTTTGTAGAACTCTTTTAGAATTCTTTTTCTTGAGGTGTAAAATGGACGGGTTAGGAGCAACTAAACTTTCTATGCATAATAATGTGTGGGTCAATAGAATTGTTTATAAAAATTCAACGTGGCAAAATGGGTGTGTTGCAAAGTCAAAACGGGTGGATTGAGAGGTGAAAATAATTCGGCTCATATAGGCTCACCTGATAACAATATTTATTGGTGTGATTTTTTCTTTTTGTTTTTTGTAAGTAACTAATATTCTATTTTAATTGTAAAACATTTTATTAATTTAAAAAACTTTATGTTATGGTAGTCAACAATTTTAATAATTACATAAATTATTAGCAATCGAATAGTATATAATCTAACATTAGTATATGTTTTACTTATAACATTAGTTGTAATAATATCTTTCTCTAATTGAACAAAACTTTATCATATCCATGATTATTCATTCATATGAAAACTAAATCCTAAATACACGAAGATACTGAACATGTTGAAAAGATCAAACTTACATCTTTCGTCGACTCCAATAATTTCTAACAACGAATAAATTGGTGAGAGTAAGTTAATAATATTTGATTATATTTCTGTCTTTTTATACACAAAAACATAATTAATATGTCTTCTAACTTTATTTTGGTTTATTTTAGGTAAGTTGTGAAGAAGACCATTAATTAGCTGATATTTTTAATGTTATGTACAAAATTAGATATGCTTGAATCGTATTATCATAACTATGTTCATATTATCAAATGCTTGAAAATTTTATATAGTATAACATATAATATCAATAATATTAAATTAAGGGAAGTTTAAGATCCTTAAAATTCAATAAACATGTAACACATCTTTATGCGTTTTACATATTAATTTTTATAAGTTTTAATTTATAATATACGTACCAAATTAATTATGGAATATCCTTTGTAATTTTTAAAGATTTTTCAAAGTATTTCGTCATAAACTTTGTATGATAACAATTTTTTATTTTAATATCAGATAATATCGTATAACGGATATTACTTTATAAAAAACAATTAAATTATAAACGATCAAATTATGAATGGATATTCATTTAGATTTATTTAATTATTATATTATTTTTCAATAATCTTAGGTCGTGAAAATTCAAATCAATATAACTTTGCTAAAAGAAGAAAAATTAGAAAACTATATTTGGATAGCAAGAGATCGAATAACATTAGTACAACGAATGTACAAAACATGTTGACAAGTTCAAGCCTACATCCATTTTCGTCTCCAATATTTTTGAATAATGTCAACCTTTCTGATAGTAAGTAAATAAAATTCATTTATATTATTTTGATTTAAAATTTTTATACAACATAAATCATAATTAACATTAATTGTAATTATGTTTTTTGTTTATTATAGGTCAGCTGTCAAGAACATCATTATCTGACATTTCAAATGGAATTTTTAATGTTATACACAAAACACTTTATCATTTAATTATGTTAGCATCATTATATGTTATAAATATTAATTTTTATTTTTTTAGTAATTGTTTTTCCATTATAATAGGTGTTCAAAATTCCAATCAACCTAACTCTTCTGCGAGACGAAAATTTAGAAAAATATATTTGGACAACAAGAGATTAAAAAAATGTATTGCATCAACAGACATTTTCAATAAATCTCCATCTAACTCAGCCTTGCCATTAAGTCCATCAAACCAACCTAACTCAAGACAATCATCAAACACACATATTCAAATAACACCAAATACGTGTAGGCTGTCGTCGTGTGATACAACTCCAGGTACGTTATTTATTAATTCAAGCGTGGAATAACCAATTCTAATATTTCAACTAAACCATATTCTTTTCAGGTGCTTTTATCAATAAAGACAATACTTTTGCTACATCATCATGTACTAACATATATTCCATATCATCGTCTATCTTGCCGTCCACATATACATCAAGAGTCACACATATCTCATATCTAACGAGTTTATCATCAAGGAAACTTAAATTAAAGAGTCACTCAAAGAAAACACATCCTTTACCAATGTCTGATTTGACCACGGATGATGAATATGAAGCAAACACCTTTCTTAATCAGCCATTTAAAGAAATCTCTAAAGGTATTTTAAATTACGAAAAAATTCACATTTGGTTTTCTTCTATTTCACTAACATTTTTGTCATTTTTTTATTATATTCATCAAATATAGTTAATTACTACCATCGTATTTTATATTGCCACCCTGACCACTACTTATCCATCAGATTATTTAGATCATGGAAACCAAACCCTTGTATGTTGGAATTAAGAAGAAACAAGTCGAAGGAAACATAATGGTGTAAACACTTATTTTATATGTTGTTACTACGGAAAAGTCAAGCTTTCGAAATACAAGCAACCAAGAAAACTTATGAAAATCTTTTCCATTGTATGGATCCTAGAAGCTAATATTTCATGAACAACATTAGACGTTATAATTCTATGTTTTCTTTCACTTCAATGGGTGGCAAGATTGACTCATCGATTAATAGAGGTAACGTTCCATTTATATTTAGACTAAGTGGTCCGAATTATCATAACGTGGGTAGTCTTCTACCAGAAAGTGGATCAAAACCAAAGTTCTCTCAGTTGTATATATACGACACTAAGAATGAGGTGGTGACTAGAAAAATGATATTTAGGTAAGTTATACAACTATTTATTTAAGATATTTTAAATTTTTAATATTTTAACTTTAAACGTATACCAAGTAATATGAACATTTATTTCAGGGAATCATCCAAAAAAATACACTCGCTCAAGATGATCAAGATCTTCATTTATACATGAACTAAAGGTTATGCTAGACACAGATAACCAATTAGTTAAGCTTTATAGAATGGTAAGGGATTCCTTCAATGACAATCCTTATGTCAACCTGAAGTTACGATTAATTGGTAAGAGAAACAAAGATGGTAGATTGGTAGGACATACAACCTGCCAACTTCACCTGAGGTTGTTGCCTTGATTGTCGGTGGCATTGATGATTGTATCGATAAGCGTGATGTTATCGTTGAACACAAAATGGAAATCTAAGACATAACAGTGAGTTTCATCCGTCATGCCTTCCTTTACAATATCCATTGTTTTTCCCATATGGTGATGATGGGTATAGGGTAGATATACTTCATAAAAATGTTGGAACTTCAACCAATAAAAAAGGGAAAGGTTATCAATGAAAGAATTTTTTTCATATCGTGTTCAGGATCGTGTTTGTATGTTTTCATTAAAACTAAACTCTCGAAGACTTTTCCAACGATTTTTAGTCAACTCATATACTATGATTTAGAGTGAAAGGTTAAACTACATACGTAATCAGCAAAAAGTTCTACGAAGTGACTCATACGACAATATTTGCAAAGAACGAGACAAAGGAACTGAAAATATGTCTGACGTAGGTAAACGAGTTATCTTACCTTCATCTTTTATAGGTGGTGCGCGATACATGATGCAAAATTATCTTGATTCTATGTCTATTTGTTAGTGGCACGGATATCCAAATTTCTTTACACCTATTACATGTAATCCTAAATGGCCAGAAATTAAAAGATTTCTCAAGGACACTACACTCAATCTTGAAGATAGACCAGACATACTCTATCGATTGTTTCGACTTAAGCTCGACTCAATTATTAAAGAATTAAAGGATTATTCTAAACTCTACTCTATTTCAGCAGGTATTTATTTAGAAATTTTTATTTTATAATTATTTATTACCTTATGTGTATGCATATATAATTAATATTATACCTTAAGTTTACAATAAATTTGTTATATTTTGTGATTCTTCTAATAATGCTTTATTTTATAACTGACATTACTTTCTTTCATTACAGTTGTTTACATAGTTGAATTTCAAAAACATGGTCTACCTCATGCGCATATATGTATATTCATGAACATTCAACATAAGCTTCATACGGTAGATCATATCGATAACTTCATATCCGCCGAAATTCCTAACAAGAATGAAGATCCGGAATTATATGATCTTGTATCGGAGTTTATGATACATGGTCCATATGGTAATGCTAATCCTAAGTGTCCGTGCATGGTAGATAAAAAGTGCTCGAAAAACTTTCCAAAGAATTTTAACCAAAACACATGTACTAATTCAAATGGTTTTCCATTATATAGAAGAAGAGATTTAGGACTTTTTATTAAAAAATCAGGTGTCAAGTTCGACAATAGAAGTGTGGTTGCATACAACAAACACCTACTCAAAAGATATCAGGCGCATATTAATGTTGAATGGTGTAATCAAGCAGGATCAATAAAGTACATATTCAAGTATATTAATAAAGGACCTGATAGGGCTACAATTGCGGTTATAGATCCAAACGCTGATACTGATCAAGATAATGGTAAAGATGAAATTAATGAATATTATGATTGTAGATACATTTCCGCATGTGAGGCTTCTTGGAGAATTTTTGGTTTTAATGTGCTTTACTGCTATCCATCGGTTATAAGGTTGCCTTTCCATTTGCCAAACCAACAACAAATCATGTACGGTATTGACAATGATATAAACAACGTACTAAGTAAACCATCTGTTGCATGTATAATATTTTTATCTTGGATGGAACACAATCGCTTTGACCAAGAGGCACACAAGTTAACTTACGTTGAATTTCCTACTAAATTTGTATGAAAATCTGACAAAAAAGTTGGGCTCCAAGAAAAACAAGATTTTTCAATTGGTCAAATTCATTCTATATCTCCATCACTTGGCGAGCCTTATTATTTACGGATTCTTCTAAACAAAGTCAAGGACCCATGTCATTTAATGATATTAAAACTGTTAATAGTGAAACATTTCCAACATTTAGAAATACATGTTATGCTCGTGGTCATTTAGATGATGACGTAGAATATATTGATGCGACTAAAGAGGCGAATCATTCAGCATCTGGTTATTATCTCTGTAATTTGTTTGCCACGATGTTGATATCAAATTCTTTGGCGAGACCGGATTATGTTTGGAATAGTACGTGAGAATACTTACTTGATGTCATTCTTTACAGAAAACAAAATATATTAAGATTACCAGGTATTATTACACATCGTTTAACTTTTTATATTTTATAATAATGTATAATATTACATTTATTTATATTTATAATCATCATATTTATCACATAATACATTTATATTTTCATAAACTTATAAAATTGATTACAGCTTTGTCCCTAAGAAACTGTCAAATACAAATTTTGACATTGTTTGAGATTGAAAAGTATTTATTATGGAATAGCTCGACACTAAAGTCATTTACAAGTATGCCTTACCTGGACTATGATTGTTTGTATTCTTCAAATAATCGATTAATTAGTGAGAAGTTGTTGTATGATGTTGCAAGCTAGACGACTGAAAAAGCTTCGTAATTCTTTTACTGATGAACAACAATTAGTTTTTAATGACATCATGAAATTTTTATAAAAGACATTGGCTGTAACAATAAAGTCTAAAGGCGATATTGTACTAAATGTAACATGCAGTGGGATAGCATCTTTGTTGCTTACCGGAGGTCGTACTGCACACTCTAGATTCCATATTCCATTAAATGTAAATGAAGATTCAGTCTGTCACATAAACCCAAACAGTGAAGTTGCTCATCTACTAAAGCTAACAAAATTGATTATTTGGGAAGAAGCTTCAATGTCACACAAGCATTCATTTGAAGCCTTAGATAGAAGGATGAATTATATACTAACTACAAGTGCTTCCATACCTTCAGATATGACATTTGGTGGTAAAGAAATTATTAATGCATCATTAAGCGCATCATACATTTGGAATAAATGCAAGTTACTCACTTTAACCAAAATATGCGTCTAAAAGCCGGGGGACAAGGTGTTGATATTAAAGGAATTGAAAATTTTGCTGCATGACTTCTTTGATATAGGAGAAGGTAAAGTTGGTGGTAATAACGATGGTGAGACAACTATTACTATGCTTGATGAACTCCTTATCAATGACTCAAGTGATCCTTTATCAACATTGATTTAATTTGTTTACCCATCCATATTAGAGAAATACAAAGAGAAGAAACACTTTTAAGAGAGAGTAATTCTTGCACCAAAAAATGATGTTGTTCATGAAATTAACGATCGTTTGCTTTCCATTTTTCCCCATGATGAGATAGAGTATCTTAGTTCGGATAGCATATGCCAAACGAAACATTTTAACATTCCGTTCCAAGAAAATTTGTATTCTTTTGATTTTCTAAATGGTCTTAAAATATCCGGATTGCCAAACCACAGATTAGTATTGAAGGTTGGTGTTCCCGTCATGCTTTTACGTAATATCGACCAACAAAATGGTCTTTGCAATGGTACACGCCTACAAATTTTATCTCTTAGTAAACGAGTTATTGAAGCGAAGATAATATCCGGTAGTAATATTGGATGTCGAACATTTATTCAAAAAATAAGTCTCGTGCCATCTGATAAAAAATCCATTTCAGGTAACAAAGAAGACAATTTCCAATAACTGTTTCTGTTACAATGACGATTAACAAGAGGCAAGGACAATCATTGTCAAGAGTTGGTTTGTATTTAAAAGAACCAGTATTCACTCACGGATAGTTATATGTGGCTTTGTCAAGGGTGAAGACTACAGACGGTGTAAAATACTCATTTTAGTATATTAAAATGGTAACATTACCAACGAGACACAAACGATGTATACAAAGAAGTGTTTACACATTTAATAGACCATTTTGAGAATACAAAAGTTTTATCACTTCTATTTTCTAATTTTAAAATCTAGTTTATTTAATTTTTCATAATGCTTATTGTGCCATCAATATTTAATGAAGTTTGATGTTTTATAAAAAACGTGTATGATACGAGCTCTAACCTAGTACTAAATAAGACAATTTTGTTTCGGAAATTTAAACACTTATGTTAACACATAAAAACTAGATCATTCTTTAGAAAAACCAAACAAACAAGCACACTTCCATAGATGAAAGACACATATATGAGCTCAATTATAATATTAATCACAAAAGTTCAATTTTATATGTCCGATAATATTAATCACAAAAGTTCAATTTTATATGTCCGATCGATACGAAGAAAAACATGGATATGAAGCCTCAGGATCACTGAATTGAAACTACACAAACACGAAAACAGTATATGTGTATATTGGTATCATTAATTAAAATTAACACGAAGACCATAAAATAAGAAATATAATTAATCACACCAGCTCGTGTCAACGCATGATGAACATATAGTGCATACTAAATGAACACACTACGCAGAAGTCAGAACCACGGTCTCAACAGTGAGCCCAGGTCCGATCCCAAGCAACACACCCCACTCTAACCCCTCACCAGTAGTCTCGAGCCCGCATGTAGCCGAAGACTGTCGCATCTCGTTTAGGATAAACAGGACAGTAGCACCCCACATGTTCCCATATTCGCGCAACACGCGTCTAGAGGCCTGTAGTTTATCAGGCTCAAGACGTAACTTTTCCTCCACTTTGTCCAAGATCGCAGGGCCACCAGGATGCGCGACCCAAAAGATCGAGTTCCACTCTTTGATGTTAAACGGTCGAAACGCCCTGCCTACAAGGTTATCTATATTGTTCTCATCAGGCCCATGAAAACTTACTGCACTACTCAGCTCGGAACACACAACCAACACCCGAGCCCCCTTGTTGTTCTCGGCTAAGTCTTTCGCCAAACGAAGGACCGAGCCACCACCATAACAACCATGCTCATACATTACGAACCGCTTGACCGAAGGATCAAGACCCAAAAGTTTTGTTAGCTTGTAATCCGCTGCTGGCATGTCAACGCCACACGAAGTGCTGAACACCAAATGCGTGATTTTCGACTTCAGTTGCCCCCATTCCATTATAGCATGAATTGCAGCTTCTTCACCGAGCTTTGGTACTTCTACCACAGCAATATCTTGTCTATCATTCAATGATGGCGCCATGTAAGTAGATATATTCGGTTTATCTTTTAAGATCTCTTCTGTTAAGTGCATGTATTGTTTTTTAACCATTGATTTGTCGCCTACATGATCAATATATAAGTGATTATTATTAATGAAGTATGATAACACGGATGAACAACATATACACATGTAACTTACAAATGCCTTTGAATTTATCTTTGAGCTTTTTCATATGCTCGCTATTTGTTATACGGAAGTAGTGATCTGCATAGCTAGGTGCTCTGGAGCACGCAGTTACGGGGCGTTGCGGTCGCAATGGCCATGATTGTGGCTGGACCTTGTGCTCGTTGTGAGTTTCGGAACTCCTGAACGCTCACCATTTTCAGGTGATTTTAGAGTTTGTGTATAGAGCGATGGTTGGGTTGAGGCAATTTATTGAAAAGCCAAAGGTTTGGTATGTAAACAATAACACATGGTTATTGGAATATTATATTGTCCATGAACGTAATACCCAAGGTTTTATATTTTGTTAATAGATATTATGTTTTCAAAATCATTTCACTTTTGATCCTAGCAACACGTCCTAAAATACACTTAGAAGGGATATAGGCGTTTTCCGCTAATTCCACTTTCTTCTCCGTCATGTTCAGCAGTACAACCTATACAACATCAAACCGTCTTTTTTTTTTCAAAATCTGAATATGATAGAGGCCGATTTAAGATGATTAGTCTCTCAAATAGTTTAGCATTTTTAGTAAACAAACGCTTTTAAAAAAGAAATTGATAAAGACTAGAATTTTTGCTATAATTTTCTTCATTATTTTTTTATTCATGCGTTACAATTTAAATATGCAAAATAAAGGTGCAAGTGTATTATCTTTTCCCCATTTTCTTCTAATATAGAAATGGTTTATGTAGACTAACTAGAGAGTTTGGCCCGGGAATTGCACCGGGATTTTACGTATATAAGTATAGGGGGCGGTTACTATACAAAGTGTTTTTTTCGTACAAAGCGTACGGAGTTTTGGGATGAAATTATCGCGCAAAAACAATAATAATCATGCAAGAACAAAATGATAATTACACAAGACGAATTACACTAGCATGGAATTTTCAACCATAAGTGGAATTATCATGCAAGAATATCTTCTTGCGTGATAATTTTACCTTTGCGTGATTATTCCATATTTACGTGATTAATTCTTACACTTACGTTATAATTCCACCCGTAACATTTGTTCTTGCGTGATAACTTCGTACGTTTTGTACCTATGAACAAAGTACCAAAAGCTATTGAAGCAAAGTACCTATGAACATAAGGGAGCATCCTTATTTCCTCTATTCAATTTAACCAAGAACCCCAATAATATAAACAAATAAAAATCGTTTGTGTTGTCGGTGTCTTTTTGATTACCTACATACTTAAACACAGTTACGATATCATATTTAAGATGAACAAACAGCTTACATTAAATTATTATGATAAAAGATTGATCAATATTTGTTTGTATAAAATTATCAAGAGATACACATGAACCAAAGCACTGTATAAAGTTTTAGAGTAAATTACAATTTGTACCACTAATGTTTGTATATTTTGACTACTTGAATTCTTGTTATTTTAAAATATCTTTTTCGTCCTTTGATTTTTCATTTTTGCAACGATTTAAGTACAAATAATTAACTGAGGTTAACTTTTCTATAAATTATTTTCTAAATAACTAAAACATCCTGAGGGACTCAAAAGGTTGAAATATCTTTCCTTTTACTTATTTATTAGTGTGTTGTCTTAAAAGTTTTATTTTAAAAAATGTTTGCAAATAATTTTTTTTATATTTTTGTAGTATTTATTTTAATAAAATTATTTAATAATCTTTTTTTACAAATAATGGATAAATATATGTTATTATATTTGTTTAATATATAATTTTTTAAATAAGTGATTTTTAGGATTATTATTTAAATACTACACGTCTTAGATATTCAAATGAGTACGCATTCTCTAAAACCATTTGTTCGTTTATAAACGTATTTTTTTAATTAAACTTCTGTTTTAACTGTTCTTTTTAATATGCTCCTTTTTTAAAAATCGTTTGTTTCAAATCAGTGAAGACTTCATGTAAACTGTTTTAGTTTAAAAACTATAACAAGATCATACTTAAATCATGAATGGATATCATTTTTGTAAATCATTCAGTTGTATAAACCTTTCATAATTTTTAAATATTCAGCCTTTAAATCGTTTAATTTTTAGATCATTGTCTTTTTAAGCCATTCGTTCTTCAAATTCTTTTTTTTCTAAAAAAGGTTTGTTTTGAAATTTTAATATTCAAACGATTTAAAAAAGGAACTATTTAAAAAGATGATCTATTTTAAACAAAGTTCAAACATCAACTTTTTAAAATGAGTAAATTACCATTTGCGTCCCTGATGTTTACGCATATTAACCACTTACATTCTTGCAGTTTCAAAATTACCATCTGAAGCTGATGTTTTATTTTATTTCCATTTACATCCAAAACCCTAACACCGTTTGTTTTTGTGTTAAATCTTTTATGAAAAGACTAAAATACCCTAAGAATTAAATATAAATAAAAAAGTTGTCTTCTTTGATCACCATAAACACACCTCATCTCAAACATAAATCCCCACAACAGGTTTTCTCTCTACATCCTCCACAGCCTGCCATCCACCACGACACCACCCATCAACACCACCACCCACCACCCGTCGATGCCTTTTCACCGGTGGTCAAAACCCCTCATCTGCAACAACACTGATCAGAAATGGGTACAACAACAGCTCCATGGAAACAACTCTAAATTTAGGGTTTTACAGGCAACAATCGAACCCAATGGTTTGCAAGGGATTTATGATGTTTGTTTTGCAGGGGATTTCAAGTGGGCGGAGCTGCGACAGCATAGAGGTGCTAATTTTGTCATAGTTGGCGGTCGGAGTTTTGTTCATTGGAGCGTAATCTGGCGGTGATAACGACAATCAAGGTGTACGGGCAGCTGAGTGGGCGGAGCTACGGCAGCGTAGCGGTGCTGATTTTGTCGATAGCGGCGGTTGGAGTTTTGTTCATCAGAGCGTTAACGTCGGATGTGCGTCGCAAGGCTGCGACGTATATGGTGATGATACGTGTCGGCGAGGTGGAGCATGAGATGTGTCATGGTGGGATTTGTTGGCGATCTTCTGCTGTTGGAAAAATTAGGGGTTTAAGGGATTGAAAATTTGGGGGGTTTGGTGATCAAGAAATAGGGAAAGATGTGGTAACTCATCTTTTTTCATGATGGAGATCTTTTGCTGTTGGAACATGGTGCACAAGCATGCGTTAAAAGGCTTCTGGAACAAATCTTGAATCGTGAGTCTGTTGGGTGAGATGTGGTAACTCACAAGCTCGATCATCATGTACGGAGGAATCGAGAGGTTGTGCATGACGGAATTGGGGATGGCGAAGATGGTGGCTTCCCGCGACGGGAGGAAGAGGTCCGACTAGATGTGAATGAGGTTTGTGATGAAGTCGAAGCCGTTGGACCGGAGGAATTAGGTGGGTCGTCGGAGTTGGGCGAAGGATGGTGAAGAACTTGGGATTTTGGTGATAGTGGTGCGGTGATAGTGGTGTGGTGATGGATGGTTGTGGTTATAGTGGTGTGGTGATGGATGACTCTGGTGTTGGTGATGGGGTTGTGGTGCTGGTGAGAAAGATGATGATGGTAGATGACAATCACAAGTTTTAATGTTTATTTAATATTTAAGGGTAATTTAGTCTTTTTAATAATACTTATAACGAAAAAACTAACGATGTTAGTCATCTGAACTCAAATGGAGAAAAAAATAAAACGATAGACTCAAATGGAAATAAAATAAAACGTCAGGATTCAGATGGTAATTTTGAAACTGCAGGGATGGAAGTGGTTAATATACGTAAATGTTAGGGACGCAAATGATAATTTACTCTTTCAAAATTAAATGATTTTAAAAGGCGAATTATTTGAAAACCAACTATCTAAAAAATGAATGATCTAACAAGCATTCCCTTTGATAAATGAAAGATTTAAACAAAAAACAGTTCAAAACAGAAATTTAATCAGCAAAAGATTTTAAAAACACTTCTGGGCTTAACCCTTCTTTTTCTAAATCATTCGCTAATTAAATGACATGCTTCTTAAATTATTCATTGTTTTAGAATTTTTTTTCAAATAATCCGTCTTTATAAATCATTTAATTTTTACAAGTTGGTTTTTGAATTTCGTTTAAAATAGATCATTTAAAATGGTTCATTTTTTATATCGTTTGATTATCAAAAATTTTCAAAATGAGTTCGAAGAATAAATGGCATAAAAAGATAACCTATCGAAAACGTGAAAGACTTAAGGACGAATGATCAAAAAATATTAACGGTTTAAACAAATGAATGATTTACAAAAAGGATTCAATTTGATTTAAGTATGATATTGCTATAAGTTTTTTAAATTAAAAAGTTCACATGAAGTGTTCACTGCAACATCGCTTGTCTAAACCTTTCTTCTTACAAACGAATAGTTTAAAAAAATGAATGATTTAAAAACAAACGATTTTTAAAAAGAACGGTTCAAAAAAAAACAGTTAAAGAAAAAAAGTTTAATAAGCAAATATTAAAAAAATACCTTTAAAAACGAATGGCTTTAAACAACGCATATTAATTTGAATATCTAAAACATGTAGTATTTAAATCATAATCCTAAAAATGAGTTACTAAAAAGTATATATTACAAAAATATATATAACGATTACTTTATCCATTATTTGTAATAAAAGATTATTAAATAAAATTTTGTTAAAATAAATACTACACAAATATAAAGAAATTATTTGCAAACATTTAAAAAAAACTTTTAAGACACGCACACTAACAAAATATGTAAAAATAAAGATATTTTAAACTTTTCAGTCCCTAAAGATATATAAATAACGATTACTTTATCCATTATTTGTTATTTGTACTCAAATCGTTATAAAAATATAAAGTCAGGGGACAAAAAATGTTTTGAAACAATAGGGATTCAAGTAGTTAAAATACAAAAATGTTATTGTCGTAAATAGTAATTTATTCTATGCAATCGTAAAAACATATAAAAAGAACAGTAAATTACACTTTTCGTCCTTTACCTATATAGCAAATTTCAGGTTTCGTCCTTAAACTAAAGAAATTACAGTAAACATCCTTTACGTTTAAAAAAACTTGCACTTTTCGTCCTTTACTCTAACGGACGTTAATTTTGTCTGTTAAATCAGATCATGTGCAAGTCACATGAGGGTAATTTAGTCATTTCAATCCATATAATTATTAAAACAATAAAATAAAACTAAACCCACTTAATCCACATCATCATCATCTTCACCATCCACCATCCACCACCACCACCACCACCCCTTCATCATCATCTACCACCGCCACCATCTCAACCTTTAAAAACCCTCCACACCATCGTCACCCATATCAAACCCCAACCCACAACCACTCGACCACCACAACAATCCATCCACCCCCACCGATTAAACTCTCATCCTTAGATCAAGAAACACACAAGCATTCATCCGTTCGACTTGTATCTTCTTCTAATTTGAATTCTCAACTCGTACTCCCCGTTTCTAGGGTTTTTACCATCTGGGTTTGCTTAATTTCAGTCGAAATAGGGTTCAAGATGAAAGGGTGTGGTTGATGTTGGCGATTTTGTGTATTCTGAGCTAAATTGGGGATTTGTGTGGAAGAATTGAGTTGCAAGTCAGGTATCATTTCAATCCACCCAATTTGTTGTTTGTAGATTGTAGTTAAATTGAAGTTACTTTGTGGGGTTGCATTTATGGGTTTTGATGTTTTGATTGGGTGTGATTTTGGTTGGTATGAAGTTTGGTTCTTGGTGGGAAGATGGGTGTGGTGGATTAGACAATGTTTGTGGTGGTCCGGTGCTCGGGAAGATGTGTTTTGATGTTTTGATTGGGTGCAGTGGCGGTGGACGGATGGTTGTGGTGGTCGGGTGGTTGTGGGTTGGGGTTTGATGGGGGTGACGATGGTGGTGGAGGGTTTTTGAAGGTGGAGGGTTTTTGAAGGTTGAGATGGTGGTGGTGGTAGATGATGATAAAGGGGTGGTGGTGGTGGTGGCGGCGGTGGTGGTGGATGGTGGATGGTGGATGGTGAAGATGGTGAATGGTGAAGATGGTGAATGGTGAAGATGATGATGATGTGGATTAAGTGAGTTTAGTTTTATTTTATTATTTTAATATTCATATGGATTGAAATGACTAAATTGCCCTCATGTGACTTGCACATGACCTGATTTAACAAACAAAATTAACGTCCGTTAGAGTAAAGGACGAAACGTGCAAGTTTTTTTAAACGTAAAGGATGTTTACTGTAATTTTTTTAGTTTAATGACGAAACCTGAAATTTATTATATAGTTAAAGGACGAAAAATGTAATTTACTCTAAAAAGAAATTGATCATGCCAATGATTGAGAGATACCAATGAGACGAATAATTGAGGAGATAAGGAGGGAAATAAACAGTGGGATGGGCAATATTTACGTAGGCAATATTATGTAGGAGTAATATGGTCCTTTATACATATGGCTTATAATAGGAAAACATATAAATTAATATGGTTAAATAGATAATTATACAGTTGCTCTTGGCCCAACAATTTTTTTGCTACAGACTCGTACTAATAAAACTATGAAAGCACCATTCAAATTAAAAGAATCTAGGTAATGCAAAAAGGAGAATGTTATTGTTACTTTTAATAAAGTATTTTTTTAGAGACCCGTGACAATCAACAAGGGTTTCTACGAACACGTGATAATCAACGAGATACTTTTCAATTGAGTTTTTCCGCCTAAAATTTTATAAAATTATGATTGTATTTAATTTTGGAAGTTATAATTTGTAATTTAAAAACTGCATTTATTAATTACTTTAAAAAACAATCAATACTTACCATAATTAACATTTTAAATAGTTTTCATATTAGAAATTGATATAATTTTAAGTTTTAAACTATTTCCATATAAAAATTTGATATCAAATAAAGTGTATCGAATTAGAGATTATACGTGAACTTCTTAATGTTTAAAATGTCTTAAAATTTATATACATATTAAAGAAGTAATTATTTTGAAAATAACACCTTAGTGTAATAAAAACAATAAATTGTCATTCATTTAAATTAAAACTTGTTGATACACGATGGTCCTAGTTTATTGTACTTTAATGTTTATGTCTTTCACTTCTTATACAAATGTAATTCAAGAACAATATTGTAATATGACATGTGTTTGGATGAAATGATATGTGTTTGGATGTTTATTTAACCTTGATTATATCATATTCTTATAACATTAATTATTACATACGATATGAACTATATATATAGGTTTGAGGTTGTTATGCACAGTTCTGAGTCAACAATGATTCAGAAATGTGTTTGACTTAGTCTTGTGGCTATTCATGCTAATGGACCATGCTTATGGACTAGTCGCACGACAGAAGCAAATGACTGGATCAGTCGTACGACTAAGACATAAGATTGGCTCAGTCGCACAACTGAACTATTAGTGGAGTTCAGTCGTGCGTATGAATCAATCACATGCCTCAGTCGCACGACTGAAACATGCAAATGGCTCAGTCGTACGACAGAACACTGAAACCTATAAATACCATATAATTCGTGAAAAAACGTAACACTTCAAATATTATTATACTCTAGTCATCCAGAGTGTTTTAGTTCGTCCATCCAACTTCAAAGTTCGTTCCTGGTCGGTCTCTACTTATTCTTAACGTTTGTTCAATCGTTAGATTGATTAGGTTGTCGTTCTCACTGATTGGATCGCCAATCAAATAGGATTCCGTACTATTTAATCTGGTTTCACGTTGAATCAGTTAGTACTCCATACATACACGGTCCTAACAAGTGGTATCAGAGCTTTGGCTCGTGATTCTTTGTGGTTTCGATTAGTGTCCATGTTAAAACTAACGTTTTAATTCAAAAAGATTCTTGTTTTGACTCAAAAAGTGTTTTTGAAGTGTGCTTGATTCAAAAGTTTCAACATTTTCAACTTACGACAGATTAGGGTTTGTGAATTATCATTTTTGGTGTCAAAGTGATCAAAGTTTCGAATTTTCTCATTCACAGCAGGTTCAGTCGCACGATTACCTCAATCGCACGACTGAATTCCAATCGCACGATTCAACCGCACGACTGGACTTAGTCGTATTGCTCATTCGCACGATTAAGCTAATCCACACGATTGAACTCAGTCGCCCTCTCCAATCGAACAATTAAACTCAGTCGCACTCTCCAATCGCACGATTGAACACTGTCATATACAAAATTGTTCAAGTTTGAAACCATGGACGATCAGAACTCTGCATTTACTGCTGGTAAGGACTCTCGGATCCAGAATCTATTGCTGCTAGAAAATGAGATTGGGAATCATAACAAACCACTGAAGCTGTTAACTTTGGATGAATGCCCGTAATGGAAACAACGTTTTGAAATTTATTTGAATGATGTTGACCCTAACTTATAGACAACCATTGAGGCTGGATATTCTATACCAGTTGGTGCTAATGGGGTAAAAGTAACCTGGGTGGTATGAATGAGGGACAAAAGGTTGCACATAATGCTGAGAAGAAAGCGTATGTGTTATTGAAACAGTCAATTCCTAAGGATATCTTCCATCAGTTTTCAGAACATAAGAAGTCGAAGAAGTTATGGGAGGCTCTAGAAAAGAGATATGATGGTAATGCAACCTTGAAGGCGCTTAAGGCTAAAGATCTCAAGAAGGAATTTGATAACTTCTTACCCATAGGAAATGAGAGCTTGGATGATATTATTGATAGATTTTATCATCTGATAAGTGAGCTGCATACACACGGGGTTACTACATTAATGGAGGATAAAGTAGCAAGCTTTGCTGATGGTCTGCTAGATAAATGGGATTCATTTGTGTCTAATCTGTGACAGAATGATTCTTTCACCACGTTAGACATCAATGATTTTCTCTTGAAGTTAAGGGAAGAGGAACTACGGTTGAAATACAAGTCTAAGAAAGGATCTTACACCCAGAATCCTTCACACTATAACGTTGCTTCTACCCCAGTTTCATCTGGAGCACCTCTTCCGACAACGTTTGTTTCCAACACGTCAGGAACTTCTCAAAGTGTCTCTTTGGGAAGTGAATCATCAGGTTCATCTGGAACCCAATATAGTATCCCTGACTCAAATCCTACTAAGTTGAAGACCGAGAATCTGGGAAATGTTACTGTTGAAGTAGCAAAAGAGCATATGGATCTTCTCGTTGTGGTTGTACACTTGTATGATGGGTTGGTTGCTGGTAAGATAGGAAATTGTCATCTTGCATATGAAGACTATGAGCAGGTAGATGAGACAGATTGGAAAGAATGGATATCATGTGGGCTTTGGCAAGTGCTGTTAGAAGGGCTAAAAAGTTTGTGAAAAAGACAGGTCAGCATCTAGTTGCCACCAAAGACACAACATTTGGTTTTGATAAACCAAAGTTATATGCTTTAACTGTGGTGAAAAGGGTCACTTCAAAAGAGAGTGCGTAAAACCTAAGAAGACAGGAAATGGTAACCCTTTTCCATCGATCAACCGACAGGACAAAGAGAAGAAGTGGCATCAACAGGTCAGGATTCCAAGACATTGGTTGCTCAAGGAGATGAAGGACAAGTCTGGTCCTTCAGATTTATGTCTGATGGAGACGCAAATGTGGCACTGGTAGAAGATCTTGATGATGGATCAGCTAGTGAAGGAGATAACATAGCTGATGGTACTTATCCAGATGTTGAAGAAGCTATGGATGATGTGGATCAATTAGTTGAAGATGAATTAACTGCTGCTAGCATGGAATCTTCAGTCATCGAGGAATCTAAGTTTGCATTTATGGCTGACACCTCCAGCTCCCCACAGGTAGATTCTAAAGACAAACTTTCTGATAAGCATGCTTGTGGAGAATGTAATATATTTTGTGAATGCATAGACTTAAAATTTGCTAGGTTGTTAGATCACAATGATAGTCTGGTAAATGATATAAAATTATGCACTGAAGCTAATCGATTGTTAAAACAAAATGAAAGTAGCTTTAAAGAAAAACTTGATTTATTAGGAAATCAACTTAAGGAAACCGAGGTTGTTGCCTTAAATCAAGCAAACGGCATTAAGTTCTATTTATCAGCAATAGAGGAAACTAACAAAGAAAAAGCTATTTTGCAAGTTGAAATTAAATCGTTAAATCAAAAACTTCATAGTCTAGCTAGTTCCTCTCACATTGTTCAGAAATTAGTCAAAGAAAGAAACAACGGGGAAGGGCTTGGTTATAAAGTAGTGCACCACCACATGCGATCCTTTTGAATACAAAAATCAACCTATAAATATAAACCCTATCAAGGATCATGTGGTGACGACCCCTCTAGTCAGTGATCCAGATTCCACAGATAAAACTGTGTAATCTGTTACTTGAACAGAAGGCATCTAGTTCTGGCACTACAGATGGGGCTGTCATTGAAAACAAGGATGATGAGAATTGCAATGCTACTCTTAGGTTGGGTTCAAAAGTTCATGTCTAAAAATCTAAAATTACATAACCAACTCAGTCCAGAACTGCTCAACATCAAAATCTCAACAAAGTGAAAGTAAAAAGTAATCAAAATGTCAAACCAATAAAATTAGTCAAAAAAGTTTAGAAACCTAAAGTTGAGAAGAAAGAGACCAGCCTTAGATCCTACTCTCCCCCACATAACAGGTCTCCCAGACCTGTTGAGTGGAGATCCTGTTATAGTTGTGGAGAACGAGGACATATTTCTCCTAATTGTCCTTACTATCAGACACCAAGAAGAAAAATTGAACTTGTTCATGAAAATAAACCTAGATTTTCTAAAACAAGATCAAATACCCCTCCAAAATACCAAAAACAACACAGACAAGCTCCTGGCAAAGCTGTGTTAATTGAGGTAACCCCTAGGGATGAAAGCAAACCAAAGGTTCAAACCATAAACCAGTCGTCTGTTTATCACAAACATGCCTTACACAAAACTGGTTTATGGTAAGTAAAATCAACAAGTGTGTCTGAGAGTGAGGACAAGATGAAGAAAAATGTGTCTTCAACTTTCGAAGGATAGTGGGTGGAGTTTGTAATGCATGATGCCTATGGGAAACCCAAGCCAGTAAAGGCTTGGGTCACACTCTTGAATTGATCATTTCTGTTTTTGTGCAGGTTATCCGCTACAGTGCTATCACTAACACCTGGATTATTGATAGTAGGGCATCCAAGCACATGACTGGGAATCTGTCTCTCCTTTTCAATGTCAACCAAATCAAAGGGGGATATGTATCTTTTGCGGGTAATAAAGGAGGTTATATCACAGCTCAAGGTGAAGTGGGAAATGCGAAAGTGAAGTTTGATAAAGTCAATTACTTTCAACAACTGGAGAACAATCTACTCTCAGTTTCTCAAATCTGTGACAAGGGATTTAAGGTCGTATTTGATAATAAGAGATGCTACATTCTGAAGAAGGATTATGTTATCCCTGAGGAGAAAGTTCTAATGTTAGCTTTAAGATATAACGATCTGTATTTCTTGGATATGTCAAAAGCCTCTACAACTGAGTTTGCTGCTTAGTGTTTCTTGTCCAAAGCCACCGTGAGGGATTCTATTTCTTGGCACAGGAGAATGGGACACATTAATCCTCGGAAGATGAATCATTTGGTTCAAAATCAACTGGTTGAAGCCGTTACAGTCAAGAACTTTTAGCTTCTAGATTTCTGTATAGCATGCAGGAAGGGGAAACAGACCAAGAAATCTCACAAATCTAAGAAAGTTCACTCTATTGAGATACCAATGGAGCTTTTGCATATGGATCTGTTTGGCCCTGTCGGTACTAAAAGCATTACAGGAGATTGGTACTGTTTTATGGTAACTGATGATTATTCAAGATTTTCATGGGTTATGTTTCTTAAAGCAAAGTCAGAGACGTTTGCATCTTTCAAACAATTGGTTACTACACTGGAATCTCTGTATAAGATAAAAGTAAGGAAGATTCATTCAGACAACGACACTAAATTCAAAAATCAGTGGATGGAGGCTTTCTGTTAAGAGAAAGGGATTGTTCATCATTTTTTTCTGCCTATACTCCACAGATGAACAGAGTTGCTGAACGCAAAAATCAAAGCCTGATTGAAACTGCAAGGACGATGTTGGCAGATTCAAAAATACCTGTTCAATTCTAGAATGAAGCAGTTGCTAATGCATGCTACACTCTCAATCGTGTATTAGTTGTCAAACGTCATGGTAAAACTTGTTATGAGTTGCTTCAAAGGCGTAAAATGAACTTGGAGTATCTGGAACCATTTGGAGCTCCTTGCATGTTGCTGAAGAAAACTCAGACTGGCAAGTTTAATGAAAAAGCAGATGAAGTAATTTTTCTAGGATACAATATACCTGACAAACGAGTTTGCAACAACTCTACGGGTCAAGTTCAAGTGTGGTGCGACGTAGATGTGCAAAGATACACCACCCCCTGCTGGAAAAGGTCCATCACTTTTCTTTGATTATGATGGATTTTTCAAGTCCTTCAATCTTCCTCCTGCTTATTCCGATGATGAGGTGGCTGCTTAAATGATGTATGACGTCCTAAATACTCCTAATTTAGACTCTAGCACGCCTGCTCCAATCGATGGTGCTTCTGGGGCTTCAGAGGAAGATCTGGAAGTAAGTGATCACTCCTCAAATGAAAGTACACCTGCAGACGGCGGTGAATTGTGTTGATACACATGTCCCTAGTTCTAGTCTAGTGAGCTTAAATGTAATAGACTTTCATCTTGTAACACATATGTAATGTTTTATCAATGAAATGAAAAAACTCTTCTATGAATGTTTAATGGTTGTTTAATGTTATATCTATTAATATTATTTATTGTTACAATCATATATGAACATGTTATATAGGTTTACAGTCGTTAGTCATAGTTCTGAATCATTAAAGGTTCAAGAATGTGTTTAACTAAGTATTCTGATTCAGTCACACGACTGGACCATGCGAATAGGCTAATCGCACGACTGAACCAGGTGATTGAGTCAATCGCACGATTGAGTCATAAGACTGACTCAGTCGTACGAATGAATCAATAGTATGACTCAGTCGCATGACTGAGCCAGTCGCTTGGATCAGTCGTACGAATGAAAGCTGTGACTAAGCCAGTCGTTTGGGTCAGTCGTACGAATGAAAGCTGTAACCTATAAATACCACTTAATTCGTGGAAAAACAGGGCACTTCGATAATTCACAACCCTAGCCGTCTCAGTTCGCACAGAGCGTCCCTTCCAAGTTCATAGAACGTTTCAGATCATTCCTACTTCATTGTTAATGTATTCTAATCGTTAGGTTTGATCCGATTTACGTTCTCCCTGATTGGATCGCCAATCAAATAGAATTCTGCGCTGTTTGATTCGGTTTCACGTAGAATCAGTTAGTACTCCGTCCGTACTCGGTCCTAACAAGTGGTATCAGAGCTTTGGCTCTTGATTCTTCGTGGATTCAATCGTTTTGGTGAAAAAGTCAATGTTTTTAAGTGAAAAGATCCGTTCTTTCTGCTCAAAATCCAGTTTTTACATGTGCATGCTTTGAAAATTGAGTCTTTTTCAAGTTGCAGCCGTCTAGCGTATTCAAAATTGTGTTTTAGGTCGAATTGTGTGAAAAAGGTTGAAAAATTTCGAAGTCAACAGTCTCAGTCGCACGATTGACTCAATCGCACGACTAAACTCCAATCGTCCAGTTCAATCGCACGATTGAACCAATCGCTCGTTCAATCGCACGATTGTCCCAGTCGTTCTGCTCATTCGCCCAACTGCCCTAATCGTCTGCCCTGTCGTACGACTCAACTCAATCGCATATTGATTGTCTTAGTCGTCCTTCAGTCGCCCATTTCAGTCGCATACACAGTTTGGTTTTTCATGTTTAAGAATACTTCATTATGGACTCAGAGAACTTTGCATTCTCAGCAGGGAAGGACTCCAGGATCCAGAACCTTTTGCTATTGGAAAATGAGATTGGGAACCATAATAAACCAACTAATCTATTATCTCTTGATAAATTTCCTCAATGGAAACAAAGGTTTGAGATTCATCTTAATGGAGTGGATACAAATCTCTGGAATGCTATTGAAACTGGCTACCATATGCCAGTTGGTGCTGATGGTATACCCCTGACTTTGAGTGGACTAAGTGATGCATAAAAGGTTGCTTATAATTCAGAGAAGAAAGCCTATGCTATATTGACCCAGTCAATTCCCAAAGACATCTTCCATCAATATTTAGAACATAAACAGAGCAAAAAGTTATGGGAGGTTCTTGAGAAGAGATATGAAGGTAATTCAACACTCAAGTCACTGAAGGCGAAAGCGTTGAAGAAAGAATTTGACAACTTCTCTTCTATTGGGAATGAAAGCTTGGATGATATCATAGATCGCTTCTATCATTTAACGAGTGAACTTCACACTCATGGCGTTATAACGTCTAAAGAAGATAAAGTAGCAAGTTTGGCTGATGGGCTACCAGAGAAGTGGGATTCATTCATTTCCACTCTAAGATATAACTCAGTGCTGGAGACTTTGGATATAAATGATTTCATCCTGAAACTGAGAGAAGAAGAGGTAAGACACAAGTACAAGGCAAAGAAAGAAGCATACACTCAGGATCCATCTCTCTACAACGTTACTCATACTCCAACTGCTAAATCCTCCAGTGCCCCTCTACAGACTGCCTTTGTGTCTAATGCATCATCTGTAATTGGTCAAAGCTCATCGTCTGGTGGTGAGTCACATGTTTCTTCAGGGGTTCAACAAAGTTCTACAGTTGCTCAATCAACGAAGTTATTGACAGAAAATCTGGGCAAAGTAACTGTGGAAGTGGCTAAGGAGCACATGGACCTACTTGCTGCTGTGGTTCATTCTTATGATGGTTTAGTCGCAGGGAAGATTGGGAACTGCCACTTGGCTGATGAAGACTATGAGCAAGTGGATGAAAATGAACTGGAAAGAATGGACATAATGTGGGCTCTCGCAAGTGCTATGCGACGAGCAAAGAAGTTTGTGAAGAAGACGGGATAGAATCTGGTGGCTATCAAAGATACTACTTTTGGATTTGACAAGTCTAAAGTCACCTATTTCAACTGTGGTGAAAAAGGCCACTTCAAGCGGGAATGTGTCAAACCGAAGAAGACTGGCAATGGGAACCCGTTCTCGTCCTTCAACAAACAGGATAAAGAGAAAAAGACAACTTCAATAAGCAGTGATTCAAAGGCAATGGTTGCTCAAGGTGATGAAGGATAGGACTGGTCCTTCCGATTCTTAACTGATGGTGAAGCCAACATTGCATCTGTTGAAGATCTGAATGAAGACTCAGCAAGTGAGGGGGAGCACTCAGTTGAGCTTGACACTGCTGATGTGGACGAGACCTTAGCTGTTTTAATCAATTTGTTGAAAATGAACTAAATGTTGAATTGGAAGCACAACCAGAACCTCAAAATGCTTTCACGGCTGGAACGTCTACTTCTGCACAGGTAGAATCAAAGGATGATCTGTTTATTAAACATGCTTGTGTTGAATGTGATAAATTTAGGGAAAGCATTGATCTGAAATGTGCTAGGTTATTAGATCATAATGATAACTTAGTAAATGACTTAAAATTGTGCACTGAGGCAAATAGAGTGTTAAAACAAAACGAGAGCAACTATAAGGAGAAAATTTCAGCGTTAAAGAAACAACTAAAAGAAACTGAGGTTGTCGTGTTTAACCAAGAAAACAATATAAAGTTTTATTTAAAGACAACTGAGGAAACTAAAAAGGACAGAGCTGTTTTACAAGTAAGAAATGAGTCTTTAAAGCAAAAACTCCACAGTCTAGCTAGTTTTTCTCATATTTTGAAAAACTTGGTTAAGGAACGCAACAACGGGGAAGGGTTAGGTTATAAGGTTGTGCCTCCACCACATGAGATCCTTTTGAACACCAAACAACGTCCTATTAATAATAATCCAATAAAGGACCATGTGGTGACTACTCCTCTGGTCAGTTATCCGGACACAACAGTTAAACCTGCTCCTCCGGCTGCTGATCAGACAAATTCAATATCAGGCACAACTGGTAAAACCATCACTGAAAACTGGGTGGAAGAGAATGTTCAAGCATCTCTTGGGTTGGGTCCAAAATCTTCTACCACACAACCTAAGATTTCCAAAACCACTCAAACTAAACTAGTTAAGCAAGATAACAATCATCTTCAAAGAAAGAACCCCCATAACGTTAAACAAGTAAAATTTGTCAAGGAAGGTGAAAATCAAAGGAGTGAGACCAAAAAGTCAGTACCTGAAGTTTACTCACCACCCCACAAAAGATCTCCTAGTCCTGTTAAGACTCCCGTTAGATCTAAAACACCTGTTAGGTCTATAACACCTTCTAGGTCTTTTACCTCTCCTCAACACCACAGACAACACAGACAAGTCACTGGCAAGTCTGTGATGCCTGAGGTGAAACATGTTTTTGAAACTAAACCTAAGGTTCAAACTGTAAATCAGTCATCGGTTTACCATAAACAATCCTTTCACAAGGATGGTTTGTGGAAAGCCAAAACACCTGAAGTGTCTGAAAGCATGGATAAGTTGAAGATTGAGGTCCCACCTACTGATAAAGGGCAGTGGGTCGAGTTCGTGATATGTGATGCCTCTGGGAAACCTAAGCCAGTCAAGGCTTGGGTCCCCCTCCTTAACTAATCATTTCTATTATGTGCAGGTTGTCCGCTATAGTGCTTCTACCAATACACGGATAGTTGATAGCGGAGCATCTAGGCACATGACAGGAAATCAGTCTCTCCTTTACAATGTCAAACAAATTAAAGGGGGACATGTTTCTTTTGCTGGAAACAAAGGAGGATACATTACCGCACAAAGAGAAGTAGGTAATGCAAAGGTAAGGTTTGATAAAGTTAATTTCGTTCAACAATTGGAAAACAATCTGCTTTCAGTGTCTTAGATATGTGACAAGGGCTTCAAAGTTATGTTTGACAATCGGAAGTGTTACATTCTAAAGAAAGAGATGGAGATCCAGAAGAGCAGGTATTAATGTCAGCATCTAGGTATAATGACCTGTATTTTCTAGATATGTCTAATGCTTCTACTAGTGTGTCTACTGTTTAGTGCTTTTTGTCTAAAGCTATAGAGAATGATTCCATCTCATGGCATAGGAGAATGGGACACATTAATCACAGGAAGATGAATCATCTGATTCATAACAACTTAGTTGATGGAATTCCTGTTAAGAACTTCAAACTTCCTGATTTTTGTGTCTCATGCAAGAAGGGAAAGCAGACCAGGAAATCTTACAAGACCAAGCACGTCAATTCTATCGAGATGCCCCTGGAGCTATTGCATATGGATCTATTTGGTCAGTAGCTAGAATGGAAGCAATCCGCATCTTTCTAGCCTACGCATCTTACATGCAGATCAAAGTCTATCAACTAGATGTAAAGAGTGCGTTCCTTCATGGGGAAATCCGTGAAGGGGTCTAAGTCAGTCAACCCGAGGGATTCGAAGATCCTTATCATCGGGACAGAGTCTACAAGTTGGACAAGGCTCTGTATGGGCTACATCAGACTCCTCGAGCTTGGTATGAAAAGCTCTCCACCCACTTGCTGAAACACGGGTTTCGCAGGGGTGTGATTGACTGCACGCTGTTTATCAAGGAAAGAGACGAAGATTTACTGATGGTGCAAATTTATGTGGATGACATTATCTTCGGTTCGCGAAACGAAGATCTATGTAAAGAATTCGAATCTGTGATGAAGGTAGAATTTAAAATGAGCGCCATGGGAGAAATGAAGTTCTTCCTGGGATTACAGGTCGATCAGACACCTACCGGTATTTTTCTGCATCAGACTAAGTATGTCAGAGACATTCTTAGTCGATTTGATATGGAAAATGTCACTGCTGCCGGTACCCTACTCGCCACAAATCATGATGTGGCTCCTGATGAGAATGGGGATTTGGTGGATGCCACTATGTATCGTGGGATGATCGGATCTCTCATGTATCTCACTGCCTCACGTCCAGATATCATGTATGCCACATGTCTATGCTCCAGATATCAAGCAAAACCGAAAGTAAATCATCTGATCGGGGTGAAAAGGATCTTTCGTTATCTGAAGGGTACACCAACACTTGTGTATAATGATTCAGACTATGGCGCCTGCAAGATGAACTTCAAGTCTACATCAGCAGGGTGTCAGTTTTTTGGAAGGCGTGTAGTCACGTGGCAATGCAAGAAGCAGACCTCGGTTGCCTTATCAACCTGTGAAGTTGAATACGTTGCTGCTGCAAGCTGTTGTTCTCAGATTATCTGGATCCAACAGCAAATGCGGGGCTACGGTTTGCAATTCTCTAACACCCCTATCTATGTTGATAACTCTGTTGCCATAGCTGCAACTAAAAATCCGGTTCAACACCCTAAAACTAAACACATCGTCATAAAGTATCACTTCATACGCGACTGCTATGAAAAACAATTAAATGATGTGGTTAAGATAAACACAGATTTTTAATGCGTTGACCTCTACACCAAACTATTTGATAAACCCAGATTTTTCTTTTGTTAGAGGTCAACGGCGTGAAAAAGAAAAGCGATATTATCTCTGACGACATAGATGCATAGTCCGACACTTGTTCAGTTTTTTTATTTTATTTTTTAATTTCCTTATCTTATAAAAATCTAAAAACACAAAAAGATTTTCTGTTTTAGAATTTTAGGGGGAGATTAGTTACTTTCAGTATTTATTTACTTAAAAAAAAGGGGGGAACGGCAGATGAGCTAAAAGGCAAAAACAACAAAGATAAGACTGTGATTCTACAGAAATGGAAAGTGATAGTACACAGGCGTCTAGTTACCTGGAATACCAAAAAGATTTTAAATTTTTGCAATTTTAGTTTAATTAAATCACAAAAAATCATTAGTCAGAGAATTCTAAGTCTAACAAATGGGAAAATGATAGTACGCTGGGTGTTACTGTAATCACACGGAGAAAGTTGATCAGGGAGGTGCTAGTTCACTATACGATGTGTCGGTAGATTCAACACGATAGACCAGTAGGCACCACTGGTGAACTCAATTTAAACTAATCTATTCAACCAACTGTGGGTTCCCATCTTATCACTGGTTAACACAATCAGTTATTTCCAATAAGGGATGTCGAGCAAATTAACGCAACTAAAAGTGTGCAGATGACTATAAAAAGAGCAAAGCACGAAAAAATTGAAATTAAGCGCAATCAAACTGATAACATATGTTGTTGGTGCGTTACGTGCAAAAGAAAATAAGAAATGCTCTAACAAGGAGATAGGTTGTGTGCCTCTCTGCTGTGCGATGGCACTGACCTGAGGATAACCATAACCTAGATATTCTAGAATTCACTGTTGTTTGCCGCCTCTCTGCTATGCGGTGGCACTGACCTGAGGCTTGGCTTCTCCTTGAAAGTTCTAAGAATAGTCTCTTCTTGTCAAAATACCCGTAGACCACTCAAAAGTCTCCTAAGGAATGTTGATTACTATATAAGCGTGGGATCCACAAATGTTGGTTGAAATAATATAATCTAATACATCACCAATATGTGTCAAAGTCTGTGTATGGATTTAAGTGGACAAGTATACTGACAATCGTCGTGGATGCACCGCCTGATGTTGATAATCAACGTGTGTTACGTATTAGATCAAGCATGATTCCTAGTTAGAACTTAAAAATCTCAGATGAATGAGAAACTGTGATATGTAAATATGCTAGTTTCCATTTCAATAAATATATATAAGTTCCAAGTAATTAAGTTTATGCCTGTCTGATTCCATAAGAATCTGTCTTGGAAATGATGTTAATGCTAATAGGCTGATCTACCCAACCCTAAGAAAATCACAAAAACATGTTTATTTTGTTACTTAGTTTAGTCTTTTAATTTATTTGTAAAGTGTATCAGTGTCGGACTGTGCTACGCTACTCATTACAAAAATGTCACAAATATGAACTTAATGTTAATCTAAAATCAATTGTTTCTGAAAAAGTAAATGGATCATGTCTGAGATGATCAGGTGGATAAATAGATCATGTCTGAGATGATCAGGTGGATAAATGGATCATGTCTGAGATGACCAGGTGGATAAACGGATCACATCTGAGGTGATCAAATGTTGTTTTAATCTTAAAATGGTCATGTATGAGATGATCAAATTGATCAAAATGTTTTATCTATTGTTACAAGTGTATAAGTGTTCATGTGTCAAAAGGGAAAAATTTCATACGAATGACCCATTCGCACGACTAGACCATGAGTATGGACCAATCGACGAATGGACCATGCGAATGAACCCATTCGCCCGACTGGACCATGAGCATGAACCAGTCGTATGAATGGACCATACAAATGAGCCCAATCGCACGATTGGAGGTAACCGACTGTGAGCAATCGCACAAATGAACCTCAATCATACGACTGGTGATGGCCGAATGGACGAGTCGTATGACTGAAGCTTAGTCGCATAACTCAATCGTGCGACTAGGTTCAGTCGCACGACTGGAGTGTGCCCTAGTATAAATAGAGGGCGAATCGGCCTCAGTCTCTCCATTCACTCAAATCGCCCCCAAATCGTACGACACAACCCCACTCTGCCAAAAATTCCATTTGATCGATTTTGACCTTTGTTTGTTTCTCTCTGACGTTGGTATTGATTATAAAGGTACTACACGATGTGGTGTATCACTAAAATCCGTTCCTACACGTCAAATGGATCTAAAAGTGACCTAACAGTAACCGAACTAAAAAGTGACTAATAAACCACTGAAACTAAGCTTTTTGAACATATAAAAGTTATTAGAAGCTTATTCGGACAAATTCGAACCTAATGAGCCATTCCTCAACGTTTAATATCACGAATCGCTCAAAAATCAAATTTGAATGGACAAACCGTCAGTCATGCGATTGGACACACTGATGAACCCCAATCGCATGACTGAGCAAGACGACTAGACTCAATCGCACGACTGAGATGGACGAATGGTTCAATCGCATGACTGAACTATGCGTCTAAGCTCAATCGCACGACTGAGGTAAATGCATGAGTGATCGCACGACTAAGTCCAATCGCTTGACTCAGTCGCTCATATGAGCTCAATCACATGACTAGAGCTCAGTCGTCCAGCTCAGTCGCACGAGTAGATTCAATCTCTCAGTTCAGTCGCACGACTGAACAAAATGTTCAATTACATGAAACAAGTCTGGAATACTTTGACACGTACTAACGTTTATTTACTTTATGTCACAGATGGCGAGCAGATGGCCTATGAGCTCTAAGCACAACATTTGTGCTTATCTCGACCTGACTTCCCGCAACTCTTCGGAGTTTGCTGGGATCATCTCGTTTTTACGACGCTCGAGGATCTTTCGTGCGATCTCAGCGCCTTGCACTCCTTACCGATCGATACAGCGGGCGTTCTGGGAAAACGCTGCTGTAGACAGGTCTACCGATCCCTATACCATCAGGAGTTCGATTTTTGGGGAGGCCATCCAGATCACCGAAGAGGATATACGGACGATTCTTGAGTTCGGGGATGATGCTGATTGCCCCACTAGATTACATCCCCTTACCGTCCGTGGCTGCTTCATGAGAGCCAAGTATTCTGGGGACATCAACATAAGTATGCTCAACAAGAGCAACTTGTGCCCCCAGTTCAAATACTTGGCACATGTACTTCTTAGATGCATTGTATCAAGGAAGGGCGGATTTGATGAGTTGTCAGACCAGATGCGGAATGCATACGCTGCACTGGTGCTGAACCATCCTTTCAGCTTCTCCAGGATGATCTTCACCTACTTGGTGGAGAACATCGAGGCCAAGGGGAAGGAGAGTTTCTGCATGTACCCAAGGTTCATTCAGATGATTATCGATCAGAAACTTCCCCAGCTGCCTAAGGAGAACGATGATGCGGTCGTATTGGAGGTTATGGATGATACGACGCTGGGGAGAATGAAGGTATACTGGGGAAAGCAGGTGAAGCCTCCGGTGAGGAGACTGTTTGGGCATTTGGCCCGTGAGGATTACATGGCACCAGCTAGAAAAAAGTGGCGTCATGATGATAGTGATTCGGACTCGGAGCTGATAGCGGTTCCGGATGATGATTCAGATGATGATGACGGTGATGGTGGAGATACTGGCCCCACACAATCTAGGGCCACTACTAACGATGTGACATCTCCATCATCCACCCAAGTAGGAGCAGTGAGTGCCGGTTTCCATCAGGGATTTCAGCCTGATGAGGAAGAAGAGTCGGATGATGAGCCCCTGGTACGAATGGTAGGAATCCGTGTCGTAGCCACGGAGAGGGGTATTAGGACGGTTGGCGGACGTCCTGGAGGGTCTGGGGAGACTGTCACTGATCCATCTTACATCCCAGACTCTCCCAATAGCCGAGGGGGAACCTCCGGGTCCAGGGGGACTTGGAGGAAACGGATGGCTCAGCCACATGGGCTGAAGCCCAAGCGAAGGAGGTTTACCCTACTCACTACCTCCACAGCCACCACCACTACCTCAACCACCCCTACTACCACTCCACCACCCACTACCACTCCTCCACCCACTACCACTCCTCCACCCACTACTACGACACCTCCTACCACCTCTATACCACCCCCAATCTTCACTACCACCACTACACCACCAAACACCTCTATACCACCCCCAATCTTTACCACCACCACGAGCCACCAAGCCGGCCCATCCTCCTTCCCCACAGGATCATCCCTCCCTCCTATTGGAGTGGAGGAACAGCTTGCAGCACTTAACAGAATGGTGCTGAAGCTGTTAGCTGCAGACGAGGAGAAGGCAGCTAGGCTTCGTCAGCTTGAGGAGCAAAATGCTTCTCAAGCTCAGCATATTGCTCAGTAGGCTGAACAGATCTCCCAACTCCAGGAGCAAAACGTCCTGTCTACTCAGAAGATTGAGGAGTTGGAGTCAGCTAATAAGAAGATTCTGCTAAAGCTGAAGGGGTCGCAAGCTGAGCCACTGAAGATAGGGGAAGGAGAGGATGATGGCGATGGTGATGATGATGAGGATGATGATGAAGAGGATGAAAATGAAGATGATGATGAGGAGGGTGATGGTGAGGCTCGAGGCAAGGATGGTGATGACGATGAAGGGGATGCAGCTGCATCTTCCTCTGCTCCTGGTCAAGAGCAAAGAATCAAGAGGAAACAAGACCAGAGAGCATCATCGTCCGCCCCGCCTACCTCCCCATCTGCCGAAGACCCTGCTATGATCCAAGGCAAAGTTCAAGATTAGATGTATATTTATTATTAAATATTTGTTCTTGAAATCATGTATCAAATATTGGGTTAATAAATAAATGAAAAGTTCAACCAACATTTGTTATGTGCTTAATGTATACTAACTTGTATTGTGTTTGGTTATTTCTTTAACAGGTTCATCAAAACAGGCTGACGAGGACGACGTGGTGCCCCTTCGACAAATAGAGACTCAATTGACAATGATTCTCGATTTGCAAGGGATAGTACATCGCTCTGTCAGCTACACGCCTGAAGAGGGAGAGATCATACATGATTTGACTGATGAACAGATTGCTGAACTGTTCAGTCTAAATCCAGATGAGCTGGTGAAGGATGCTCCAGAGGTCAATGTAGTCAGTGATGAGGAGCTACAGGATGTCGACGAGGTGTAGATAGAGGATGTAACTGCTGACCATTATCCCTAATATACTAACGCCGAAGGCGAAGTACTACCGGATCTGGGAGAAACTTTTGACAGCAGTGCATTTGACAAAGTTGAAGAGATGACAACTGCAAAAGAAGCTACAACAGAAGATCCTCACGCAGATGATGCTGATCTAGCATCCAAAAAGGCTGAGTGGGCAGCCTGCCTGGAGGAAATGAAGAAACAGCGTGTTCCTACAAAGTCAAATGCATACACCAAGCTCTAAAAGGTCAAGAAGCATCAGAAGGTGTCAGGCAAGATTATCAGCTGGGCGTACTTTGAGGACCTCAAAGTATATGCCATCAAAAGGGAGAAGGGAATAGAGTATTTCAGATTCCCACACGATCTGAAAACTCTCCCAGGATTTGAGCTAAATCGTCTAGCCAACTTGAGCCTCCTATATGCTGTTCCCAGAAAGATATCGGGATGGTTTGAGAAGGCTCTGAAGAAGGAGTATCATACGAGGTGGGTCAATTTTAAACCTCAACAGCCCAAAGGTTGATTCATAAGACAGAGGTTGACCCCACCTCCGGAAGACCAAAGGTGGTCTTGAGATGGCACCCTCCACGTACAATGTCACGTATTCCACTGAGGGAGATGCCACAAGATTTTGCACCCCATTTTAAATAGTGGTATTATGACTGGCGCACTAGTGAGGCCGTCATTGTTTTGGATAAAGAAGGGAAGGTAGAGACGATTAGGGTGTTCGACCCTATGTGGCTAACCAACTTGTCTGCTTCAGATGTCTACATCTTATACAAGTGGCCATTATTTTTTGACACACAGGATATCGTGCAAGCACTTCAGTTTCAACACGTTATACGTCTATGCTTCGCACTTGATATTCATGCTGGGGTTTCACGAGAAGAAAGAATGAAGAGATATGAAGAGTTCAAGAAGGAAGTCAAAGTTTAGATAGATCTAGGTCCAAGGGGGAGTTTGTTGATACACATGTCCCTAGTTCTAGTCTAGTGAGCTTAAATGTAATAGACTTTCATCTTGTAACACATATGTAATGTTTTATCAATGAAATGAAAAAGTCTTCTATGAATGTTTATTGGTTGCTTAATGTTATATCTATTAATATTATTTATTGTTACAATCATATATGAACATGTTATATAGGTTTATAGTTGTTAGTCATAGTTCTGAATCATTAAAGGTTCAAGAATGTGTTTAACTAAGTATTCTGATTCAGTCGCACGACTGGACCATGCGAATGGGCCAATCGCATGACTGAACCAGGTGATTGAGTCAATCGCACGATTGAGTCATAAGATGTAACATCTCGTATTTTTGTTAAATAAATGTTAACCTTATTAAATTCTTGTAAGGACCTTTTAAGTCATTTGTAAAACTATGAGGGTATTTATGATTGTTGCTGGTATTTTATTATTTATTCTTGAATTTAATGGTTAATAAACAAATTTGTTAAAATAAACATAATAATAATGTTATTAAAGAGAACAATGTTAGTAATAATACTAATATTAGTAATAATGATAATAATAATAATAATAATGATGATAAGAATAATCATATTAAGGGTAAACTTATGAGTAATTAAAAATAATATAAGTTATATTATTTTTAAAACTTGTATTTAACTAGTTTTAACATGAAATAATAACAACTCAAAACCTTAGGGACCAAACTATAATTTAATTAAAACTAAAACCTAAGGTTTTTGGAACTAATGAAATTAAAACAAAACTATAGGGACCATTGTGTAATTTCACTAAAAAGCCCAAACCAACCCCCCATTATCCCGTAATTCCGGCTGCAGCTCCGGCCATGCTCCGACCGAGCTGCGGCAACCTTAAAATCACCAAAAAACCGCGAAGTGTAGATACCAAACCGTTCTAAAGCATGATTCGAGCTTAAATGCATCAATTAATCGAAGTTAAAGCATCGGTTACCACATGAATGATCACATAACCGAAACCCTTAAAGTTCAGAGCCGTTCGAGCTCTAAACAACAATAATAATTCAATTAATTCAACCTAAACGATCATCTAACTATCGGTAACCTATTCCTAGTTCCAATTTCACTTGAAACAAACTTAAACATCGAATTCCATCATCATCCTCATCGTCGACTTGCACCGAGGTCGTTCACCATCTTCCACCGAGTACAATCAAAATTGATACAGGGCTTTAGTTCACCGAGACCATTAGAAGCTTTCTGTACAATGGATTCGATTATTATCATCAATTGCATCTCAATCTATACTTCATCTCGACGCGACTGTTCTTCGATATGAACCTGTGATTTCAAACGATTTGCGGGTAATTGTTTACACATACATGTTCGCTTAAACATGGGGAACAAAAGCCCTATGTTTATTGCTGTAATCATCATCGAATTCGAGTTCAATTTGAAGCAAATTGAATCTAGGGTTTATAGGAATTTGGGGTTATTTTGTGTTTGTGTTCGAAAGATTTAAAAACCAAGTGAAACCAAGGCCACGGCCCTGGTTCACTGGTTAGTCATTTGGATTCTCACCATGAGGTCCCGGGTTCGAACCCGGGCACCCTCATCTTTTTTTAAAAGGCGTTTGGGCTTTAAAAAAATATCAGAAAATTTCTAAAAATCATAAAAATCAATTTTACAAACTTTATTTATTCTAAAAGTTATCTAATTATTTTCTGAAAATTTATTTCTTTAAAAACCCTATTTATTTTATTTTTAAAGTATTATTTACAAATGTTATAAATAGTTATTTTATAAAAATGGACTTTAAATAATAATTTAAATCGGTAAATTATTAGTGAACATTATATTATCTTTAATTATGGATTAATTATGATAATTGTAGAAATTATATATATATATATATATATATATATATATTCTATTTCACAAATTATTTCCAAGAGTTATTCTAGGTTATTTCTTATAAATGTACTTTAAATAATATTTTACATTAATTAATTATTATTGGCCAATACGTTATTGTAATCAATGTTAAATAATGTTTATTTCAAAAGGTTACAAAGGTTTATTTACATAATATATTTAAAACACTTAAATGGTGTAATTCTTTTAATGAATCAAAATATAAATAATTTCATTATTAAATTTATTTACTTGTCACAACCCCACAATTCCATTGAAACCCTAGTTCTTGTTAGAACATTAACCTTGTTATTAAAACTTTAACCTTGTGAATATACATATTTAGGTGACTTGTGACGATTCACGTTGGAACGACGCCTATTATTATTCTTATTAGTCGTCATACGTATACTTATTTTGCCATGTGAGTTTCCTTGCCCCTTTTTATGTTATTTCACACTGTTTTGGGGTGAAACATGTTACATTATTCAACATACACTTATAAATGTTTAAATCTTATAAAAGCACATGCAATTCATATTTTTATTTTGTCATGGTTATTTGTGTTATTGTAAGTCTTATATGAGATACATATATTGTTTACAATCATTAACTATTGCTAGCCTAGCGACGTGTTAGATCTTTGGGCCTGACAAGCCTATTTGGTGCTAAAGTCGATGTATTGCCGACTCCTGATGACGTATGCTTGTTTATCATGGGAACCAAGTACACTTAGCCAATCATATAAACTTATAATCTAGTCGAGGTTTGATTGTACTATATGTGTTCTATAAACTTGCTAACTCATAACCTATGACATGAATTGCTACTTGTAACATTGTCATATTATGTATGAAAACCTTGGAAACTCACCAACTATTTTAGTTGACCTTTATTTTTAACATGTTTTAGCAAATACTCAAGTTTGATCGCCACTTTTGAAGCTTGTTCACACATAGGAATGGACCTAGTTACAAAAATGAATGAGCTTGTTATATTTCTTATTATGCTTGTTAATTTCTTCATTTGAGACTTATGTTTGTAATGTTACCTTTAAAACTTATGAATAATATATTTGGATTTAATAATAGCGTTATGTGGCTGTGAACGATCTTAACTCTCACATCTCGACGTTTCCGCCGTCAAGGTTGGGGTGTGACAGATTGGTATCAGAGCCCATAACTATAGGGATTTAGGTTATTAGAAATGGTGACCTAGACTATAGCATATGCATGAACCTTATAGAATTATATTTCTATCTTGTAAAATTATATGGTTTGCATGCTACATAATGCTATGACTTCTTATGTGCAATTTGATGCCTTAGCATAGGATTGCCTAAACATTTTTACTTATCTCCCTAAACTTAACTCTGACTCTTTGACTCTCCCCGAACTTGAAACCTCTTAATCTTATTCTCGACGACACGTGGAATCTTATGCTTATGCTTATGACTTGGATCTTTAGACGATATGTCTAATCTATATAAATCTCATCAAGGTTTTGATTTCATGAACCTAAGAAATATTGTGTGACACATAGACACTGTATTCTGGTATTCCAGGCAAAAGCCTTCGGGCTAATGTAAGCGTTTCGCATAAATCCTACGGGACTAGTTATGCTTACCTGGGGATTTTTGGGATGAGTGATAAACTATGGTCAACATACACAAGTTTCTAAGGCAAATAGGTCAATTTACCTTGACGTGCCAACGATTCCAAATGGTAATGCGTTACCAAATGGAACCATCCGGTTTATATTTAAAATATCAAAAATCTTTGATTCCTTGGACTGATTTATCATCGAAACTCTAATATCTTCTCATTCCTATCTTACGTAATGTTCCCGTTAGTATTGAACTCGTTATACTCTTCAATTCCTACGTTTAAACATCGTTATAAGTTGTGCGCCTTATGTAACTATCTTTATACCTTGACCAACATGTACATGGATCTTAATAAATTCAAAGGTATTGGTCGTCTAAACCGAATGGTTTTCAAAACTCAAATTGATACTTAGGGTTCTCAAATGTCCTTAAAGTGTGGCTCATAACCGAAATCATGCAATGCCGAAAGGTGGAATACCTGTATCTTGGGATACCTTGTCTAGGCAAGGTGTACACCTAAATCTGATTCAACCTTTTGATCCGTTTATGTGACCTGGAACTCATGAGATGAGTGCTGCTTATAGGTGCGCATGTTTTCAATAAAATTATGGTTGACTTAACTGTGACGCCCTAAACCTGGCAGGGCACCGGAGGCACGTCACGCAGTTGGATTAATATTTTTAAACACAAATCAGAGCTTTCTATTTACAGCGGAAGACTTTAAACACTATTATATATATTAACCCAACTTTTTTTAAAACATTTTACATATGATTGTATTTAATTATACATTGCCCTATTTACATTATTAACAAGTCCTAAATCCTATGCCAACAACTGCTCCGGGATAGCATCCTCGTTCAGCTCATACTTGCTTTCCTCTATTATCAGAGGATCCCTCCTTACCTAGCACACACAACACACTCAAACATCAGATAAACTGGTGAGTTCTAATTTTCATTAAAACATTAACAACATTTTTACACACATCACAGCTATCTTTTTATTGGCAATATTATAAATTCATCTTTTATCATTATTCTGTCCCACTGGACCTGTCCCATCGAACGTCGGTTGCCCCCATCTAGTAACTACCAATTCCCCATACCCAGTAACGTCGGTTGCCCACATCCAACAACTACCAGTTACTACACTCAGAAACATCGGTTGCCCACATCCAGCAACTACCAGTTTCTCATACTCGGTAACGTCGGTTGCCCACATCTAGCAACTACCGGTTACCATACCCAGAGACGTCGGTTGCCCACATCTAGCAACTACCAGTCTCCCATACCCAGTAACGTCGGTTGCCCACATCCAGCAACTACCGGTTACTATCTCTCATCCAGTAGGATGCCAATTAATCATCTAGGGTCGTTACCACAAGATGTTCACAAAGCTGAGTGATCGTCATCACTCCTATCAAACTGTACAGTTTTACACTCAGGCATCTTACCCTAACGACAATATTGGTGATTGGGTTAATTTCTGCTTCAGTTCTTGAAATCCATTTTCTTGTTCTGGTCCCCAAACGTATTCTTCATTCTTCCTCGTCAGTTTCGTTAACGGGGATGCGATTTTGTTAAAATCCTGAATAAACCTTCTATAGTAACCAGCCAGACCCAAGAAACTGCGAACCTCAGATGGCGTCTTTGGAGGACTCCACCTCACTACTGTTTCAATCTTGGCAGGATCTACTAAAATACCTTCTGCATTAATCACATGTCCTAAAAACTATACCTCCCGCAACCAAAACTCACACTTAGAAAATTTTGCATAAAGCCTTTCTTTTCTCAATCTTTCCAACACTTCACGAAGAGGGCAAGCATGATCTCCCTCATTCTTCGAGTAGATCAATATATCATCAATAAACACAATTACTGATCGATCTAACATTGGATTGCACACCCTATTCATCAAATCCATAAAAGCAGCAGGGGCATTCGTCAACCCAAAAGACATGACCAAAAATTCATAATGACCATAACGTGTACGAAACGCTGTCTTAGGTATATCTTCTTCCTTAACTTTCAATTGATGATATCCCGAACGAAGGTCTATCTTAGAAAACCAACTGGCTCCCTGTAGCTGATCAAACAAATCATCTATTCGTGGGAGTGGATACTTATTCTTTATTGTCAACTTGTTTAATTCTCTGTAATCAATACACATTCGCATACTCCCATCTTTCTTCTTCACAAACAATACTGGAGCACCCCACAGGGAAGAACTGGGTCTAATGAAACCTCTTTCCAGTAAGTCTTCAGTCTGTTTCATTAACTCCTTCAATTCCGATGGAGCTAATCTATAAGGTGGCTTAGCAACTGGCTTAGCACCCGGAACCAAATCAATTCTAAACTCAACTTCACGATCTGGAGGAATACCTGGTAATTCCTCTGGAAACACATCTGCAAAATCTCTAACCACAGGAATGTCTTCTATCTTTCTTACAGGCTTTTGCGAATCAATTACATATATCAAATAGGATACACACCCGCGGCTCATTAACTTATCATCTTTCATCATAGATATTATTTTCACAGTTGACTCCTCCCTATCACCATATACATAATTGTTTTCCCATCCGGTGCTCTTAATTGAATTAACTTCTTATTACATACAATATGGGCCTGATGGTTTGCCAACCAATCCATACCCAAAACTACATTAAACCCTCCTAATACCATTGGATATAGTTTAACAGGCAACCTATATCCTTCTAATTCAATATAACAACCATCAATCATACTACTAATAATCACTGATCTATCATTAGCAGTTTCAACTACAAAAGCTACCTCTAGTGGTCGAACTTCACATGCAAGCATAGGGCAAAAATCAATAGATACAAAACTTCCACTTGCACCAGAATCAAATAACACATTAGCTGGAATTCCATTCACTAGAAACGTACCTGAAACTACATGTGGCAACGCTTTAGCCTCACTAGCTGTCATAGAATATGCTTGCCCTTGGCCACACTCGATCCTTCTCCTGACCCTTCATCGATCTAACCGGTTCAGGCTTTCTAACTACCAACTTTGGACATTCACTTCGAATATGCCCCATTTCTCCACACTCATAACATTTACGAGGACATTCACTACATTCATTAGCATAATGTCCCATTTTTCCACATCTAAAACAAGTCCTGCTACCAATCATACATTCTCCCTGGTGTAGCTTACACATTTCCCACAACGTGGCAACTCATTTCTGGCATTCCTCGAAAATTGACCCCTTCCAAACCTACTTTTCTTTTGGAAGCTTGGGTTCTCAAATCTTCTTTGCACGACAGGTTCTTCATGCCTCCTTTTACTCCCTTCCGGAACAACATTACTACCATATACTTCTTGATACATATCTGCAGCTAAGTTTACCGTTAACTGGTAACTACTTGGAGCAGATGATCTAACCAACTTTCTAACTTCCTGAGGCAACCCCTGTGTATACCTCAAAATTTTCTTCTCTTCAGGAACCACCAAATGAGGCACCAACCGCGCCATCTCCTCAAACTTAGACGTGTATTTCCTATGAGACATATTACCTGCCTGAAATTACAGGAATTCATTTCTATTCGATCTATCTCGCCTTTCGGACAAAACTTGTCCGACACTAACTTTCTAAATTCAGGCCACAACATTTTGTCAGTAGCCTCCTCGCCTAACGTCTGGATAATCGTATCCCACCAATACAGAGCCTCACCTACAAACGAGTGGGCTGCAAACTTTACCTTATGATCCTCCCTACACTCACTCAACTTGATCACGGCTTCCATTTCACGAAGCCATTTATAAGTGGCTACCACATCCATAGCCCCAGAAAATCGTGGAGGATTACACTCTTTAAACTGGCTATATGTAACTCCCGTTTTCTCACTAGACCCCTCAGCTTTATCAACATTCCTACTTTCATCAGGTCTAGCTGCATTCAAGGCTTTACGAACCTCCTCAGCAATTGCATTATGCAATTGCTGCCTCGTCATACTAAGCACCTCGGTGCTCTCATCAACATCTCCTCCTAAGGTTCCACCTTGCATTCTTTCACTCTCTCTATCAGCCATAACCTATTAAAACGAGATCAGGATTATTTGGTACCCACATGTAAGTATATAACCAGAATACTATAGTAAAGTAAATTATAATAATGTTGGCCAAGTACTATTAATTGTTTACTTTACTTTTACTATTCTCGTTATTACTTTCATGATAGTCCATCACCTTCTCTTGTTTTAATAAACTACTCTATCTAGCTATCCCTGCTGGTATATCTATTTTCTAGTTAAAGTCTAGTTATCATAACACTAGATCCCTTTAACTACTGCTCTGATACCAACCTGTGACGCCCTAAACCCGGCAGGGCACCGAGGCACGTCACGCAGTTGGATTAATATTTTAAACACAAATCAGAGCTTTCTATTTACAGCGGAAGACTTAAACACTATTATATATATATTAACCCAAATGTTTTTTAAAACATTTTACATATGATTGTATTTAATTATACATTGCCCTATTTACATTATTAACAAGCCTTAAATCCTATGCCAGCAACTGCTCCGGGATAGCATCCTCGTTCAGCTCATACTTGCTTTACTCTATTATCAGAGGATCCCTCCTTACCTAGCACACACAACACACTCAAAACATCAGATAAACTGGTGAGTTCTAATTTTCATTAAAACATTAACAACATTTTCACACACACCACATTTATCTTTTTATTGACAATATTATAAATTCATCTTTTATCATTATTCTGTCCCACTGGACCTGTCCCATCGAACGTCGGTTGCCCCCATCTAGCAACTACCAGTTCCCCATACCCAGTAACGTCGGTTGCCCACATCCAGCAACTACCAGTTACTACACTCAGAAACATCGGTTGCCCACATCTAGCAACTACCAGTTTCTCATACTCGGTAACGTGGTTGCCCACATCTAGCAACTACCGGTTACCATACCCAGAGACGTCGGTTGCCCACATCCAGCAACTACCAGTCTCCCATACCAGTAACGTCGGTTGCCCACATCCAGCAACTACCGGTTACTATCTCTCATCCAGTAGGATCCAATTAATCATCTAGGGTCGTTACCACAAGATGTTCACAAAGCTGAGTGATCGTCATCACTCCTACCAAACTGTACAGTTTCACACTCAGGCATCTTACCCTAACTGGCCTGTTGAGATTTACATCACATTACCATTTCAAAAACATTTCTTTTATTTATTGCCAATATTATCACATTCACTCACACCCCACACATTCTTTCTTTTAGCACCAGTTTTAACATTTCTAATTAATCATCACACCCCATCCGACCCATTGGAATCATTACCATCACGTAATGATTAACAATGTTCAGATGACTATCTTTTGCACTCTACCTGACCCACTGCAATCATTACCATCATGTAATGATTAACAATGTTCAGGTAATCATTTATTACCCCCACTTTCCCTCTAACAGCTTGACAAACTGTTGGAAACATATCCATCATTACTATACAATTCTGGTACTAAAACATTCAATTCATTTTTTTCATTATGTGTGTGCTAGCCCGAATGTTAAAATCAAACATTTAAAAAGGGCTTAGAACTCACCTTATCAATTTCCTCACCACAGTCTACACAATCCACGTACACAAGGTAACTAGTCCTTCCTCTAATCAAGGTATATCTAAAGCAATAACCCTGATTTAATAAACTTATTCTCAAACAGGCCCTCATGCGATTGAGCACTTATGCGAATGAGCAATCATACGACTGGACCTATGCGAATGAACCATGCCACTGAACCTTCAGTCGTACGACTAACCGTTCATTAGCATAATTGAGTTCTCATTCGTACGCAGTGTTCACTCGTCTTCATTCGGCCTTCTAACCAGGCGACTGAGTTCCAACCGCACGACTGAACCTCCATTCGTACTCAGTCGTACGACTAGACTTTCATTCGTACGACTGAGGCCTGCGATTGAGCCCATTCGCCTGAAACGAATCAGCAGCTGTGTTCTTGACGTTTTTGATCCAAACTCACTCAAAATTTGAGTTTTGACCATCCAAATCATACCATATTCAAAACAGATCCTATACACATCGTTTACAATGGTTTCGGACCATTATTTCATTAAAACTTCACTAAAACTTGGATTTGAATTCCTAAATTTTAAATTCAGTAATAAATTAGACCAATTTACTGATTTAAACAGGTTATTGGATCAAATTCAATCATACACTCAGCTTATAACATCTCCGGATTAATCCGTGATGCTCAAAACTTACCAAAACAGGGTTTCGCCTGGTCAATTGGCAAGAACAGGGGTGTTTGGGTGTAAGGAGAACAAGAAAATAGAGTGGATGCAGATAGGAATATGTTCCTGAACTCTTTGCACCGCCCTACTTATCCATACACATAACTTAACCGCCTCACCTTCAGTCGCACGACTGAACCATTCGTACGACTGAACTGTGCGACTAAAGCTCATACGCCTACGATTCGTACGACTGAGTCTCAATCGCACATAAGGAATACGACTGAAGTTCATTCGTATATAACTTATGCGACTGAACACTTAAACACTCAATCAACTCAGCTTAATTTAATTAATCATAACTATAATATAATTTACAATCCGGATTTAGAAAACGGATGTTACAACTCTCCCCCCCTTAAATAGGTTTCATCCTCGAAACCAACTATTCGAACAACTGGGGATAATCTCTCTTCATCTCCTCTTCTGACTCCCAAGTGAAATCAGACCCTTTCTATTCGACCACTGCACTTTAACTAACTCAATAGTTTTATTCCCCAGCCTTTTCACCTTTCTGCCTACTATAGCAGTAGGTTTTTTAACATAGTTCAACTTATCATCCACCTCTATATCATCCAAAGGTACATAAGCTTTCTCATCGGCCAAACACTTGCGCAACTGTGACACGTGAAAGGTTGGGTGGATTCCTTGCAACTGATCGGGTAATTCTAGTTTATAGGCCACTTCCCCAATCCGTTCTATAATGCTAAACGGTCCTATAAAACGAGGATTTAACTTTCCCCTCTTTCTGAATCTGATAATTCCCTTCCAAGGAGATACTTTCAACATAAGTTTATCTCCTACTTCAAACTCTATATGCCTCCGCCTTTTATCTTCATAAGACTTTTGTCGATCCTGAGCTGCTTTAAACCGAGCTTTGATCTGATCCAGTTTCTCATTCGTAGCCTGTATAATTTCCAAGCTGCCCAACTCTTTCTGCCCAACTTCTCCCTAACATCTAGGACTCCTACACTTCCTGCCATATAACATCTCATACGGGGCTCTCCCAATCGTAGAATGATAACTGTTATTGTAGGAGAATTCAACTAATGGCAAATGACTATCCCAGCTACCACCGAAATCTATAACACAAGCTCGTAACATGTCTTCAACTGTTTGGATAGTCCTTTCAGTCAGCCCATCAGTTTCTGGGTGGAAAGACGTGCTGTGTAACAGACGAGTACCCATATCTTCATGAAACTTTCTCCAAAATCTCGAAGTAAAACGTGTATCTCTATCTGACACAATAGACAATGGTACCCCGTGTCGCGCAATAATCTCTCGAATAAATAGTTCTGCTAACTTCTCAGAGTTATACGTCTCCTTAATTGGTAAGAAATGTCCGCTACGTGTTAGTCTATCTACTACAACCCAAATGGTATCATAACCTTTAGCTGTACGCGGAAGCTTAGTTATGAAATCCATTGTCAATTCCTCCCACTTCCATTTCAGGATCTCTAAGGGTTAAAGCTTACCATATGGCTTTTGATGCTCAGCTTTGACCTGAAGACACGTCAAACACCTATTCACATACTGCATCACATTGAACTTCATACCGGGCCACCAATATTCTTGTTTCAAATCCTTATACATCTTAGTAGCACCAGGATGTATAGAATATCTGGACTTATGAGCTTCATCTAACACCAATTCCCTCATTTTAATCGGAACCCACATACGACCACATTTCATCTTAACCCCAAAACTATTTTCTTCTAGACCCTTTGTTTGACCCTTCATTCATTCTCGCTTCACGTTCTCTTCTTTCTGTGCTTCTAATTGAGCTTCTCGTAACTAATGCATAAAATCTGGGGTTATCACTAACTTGTATGACTTAACTCGAATTGGAGGGTTTCATTCTTTCTACTTAACGCGTCAGCAACCACATTTGCTTTACCAGGATGGTAAAGTATTTCACAATCATAATCTTTCACCAATTCTAACCATCTCCGCTGGCGCATGTTCAATTCCTTCTGATCAAAGAAATACTTCAAACTCTTATGATCTGTGTAAATCGTACATTTCACCCCATACAAATAATGCCTCCATATCTTCAAGGCAAATACCACTGCTGCCAGTTCTAAATCATGTGTCGGATAATTCTTTTCATGTTCTTTCAATTGCCTGGAAGCATAAGCTATCACTCATCCCCTCTGCATCAATACACAGCCTAGACCTTGATACGAAGCATCTGAATAAATCACCAAATCTTCATTTCCATCTGGCAACGACAATATTGGTGATTGGGTTAATTTCTGCTTCAGTTCTTGAAATGAATTTTCTTGTTCTGGTCCCCAAACGTATTCTTCATTCTTCCTCATCAGTTTCGTTAACGGGGATGCGATTTTGGCAAAATCCTGAATAAACCTTCTATAGTAACCAGCCAGACCCAAGAAACTGCAAACCTCAGATGGCGTCTTTAGAGGACTCCACCTCACTACTGTTTCAATCTTGGCAGGATCTACTAAAATACCTTCTGCATTAATCACATGTCCTAAAAACTATACCTCCCGCAACCAAAACTCACACTTAGAAAATTTTGCATAAAGCCTTTCTTTTCTCAATCTTTCCAACACTTCACGAAGATGGCAAGCATGATCTCCCTCATTCTTCGAGTAGATCAATATATCATCAATAAACACAATTACTGATCGATCTAACATTGGCTTGCACACCCTATTCATCAAATCCATAAAAGCAGCAGGGGCATTCGTCAACCCAAAAGACATGACCAAAAATTCATAATGACCATAACGTGTACGAATCGCTGTCTTAGGTATATCTTCTTCCTTAACTTTCAATTGATGATATCCCGAACGAAGGTCTATCTTAGAAAACCAACTGGCTCCCTGTAGCTGATCAAACAAATCATCTATTCGTGGGAGTGGATACTTATTCTTTATTGTCAACTTGTTTAATTCTCTGTAATAAATACACATTCGCATACTCCCATCTTTCTTCTTCACAAACAATACTGGAGCACCCACGGGGAAGAACTGGGTCTAATGAAACCTCTTTCCAGTAAGTCTTCAGTCTGTTTCATTAACTCCTTCAATTCCGATGGAGCTAATCTATAAGGTGGCTTAGCAACTGGCTTAGCACCCGGAACCAAGTCAATTCTAAACTCAACTTCACGATCTGGAGGAATACCTGGTAATTCCTCTGGAAACACATCTGCAAAATCTCTAACCACAGGAATGTCTTCTATCTTTCTTACAGGCTTTTGCGAATCAATTACATATATTAAATAGGATACACACCGCGGCTCATTAACTTATCATCTTTCATCATAGATATTATTTTCACAGTTGACTCCTCCCTATCACCATATACATTAATTGTTTTCCCATCCGGTGCTCTTAATTGAATTAACTTCTTATTACATACAATATGGGCTTCATGGTTTGCCAACCAATCCATACCCAAAACTACATTAAACCCTCCTAATACCATTGGATATAGTTTAACAGGCAACCTATATCCTTCTAATTCAATATAACAACCATCATCATACTACTAATAATCACTGATCTATCATTAGCAGTTTCAACTACAAAAGCTACCTCTAGTGGTCGAACTTCACATGCAAGCATAGGGCAAAAATCAATAGATACAAAACTTCCACTTGCACCAGAATCAAATAACACATTAGCTGGAATTCCATTCACTAGAAACGTACCTGAAACTACATCTGGCAACGCTTTAGCCTCACTAGCTGTCATAGAATATGCTCGCCCCTTGGCCACACTCGATCCTTCTCCTGACCCTTTCATCGATCTAACCGGTTCAGGCTTTCTAACTACCAACTTTGGACATTCACTTCGAATATGCCCCATTTCTCCACACTCATAACATTTACGAGGACATTCACTACATTCATTAGCATAATGTCCCATTTTTCCACATCTAAAACAAGTCCTGCTACCAATCATACATTCTCCCTGGTGTAGCTTACCACATTTCCCACAACGTGGCAACTCATTTCTGGCATTCCTCGGAAATTGACCCCTTCCAAACCTACTTTTCTTTTGGAAGCTTGGGTTCTCAAATCTTCTTTGCACGACAGGTTCTTCACGCCTCCTTTTACTCCCTTCCGGAACAAGATTACTACCATAAACTTCTTGATATATATCTGCAGCTAAGTTTACCGTTAACTGGTAACTACTCGGAGCAGATGATCTAACCAACTTTCTAACTTCCTGAGGCAACCCCTGTGTATACCTCAAAATTTTCTTCTCTTCAGGAACCACCAAATGAGGCACCAACCACGCCATCTCCTCAAACTTAGACGTGTATTCCCTATGAGACATATTACCTGCCTGAAACTGCAGGAATTTCATTTCTATTCGATCTATCTCGCCTTTCGGACAAAACTTGTCCGACACTAACTTTCTAAATTTAGGCCACAACATTTTGTCAGTAGCCTCCTCGCCTAACGTCTGGATAATCGTATCCCACCAATACAGAGCCTCACCTACAAACGAGTAGGCTGCAAACTTTACCTTTTGATCCTCCCTACACTCACTCAACTTGATCACGGCTTCCATTTCACGAAGCCATTTATAAGTGGCTACCACATCCATAGCCCCAGAAAATCGTGGAAGATTACACTCTTTAAACTGGCTATATCTAACTCCCTTTTTCTCACTAGACCCCTCAGCTTTATCAACATTCCTACTTTCATCAGGTCTAGCTGCATTCAAGGATTTACGAACCTCCTCAGCAATTGCATTATGGAATTGCTGCCTCGTCATACTAAGCACCTCGGTGCTCTCATCAACATCTCCTCCCGAGGTTCCACCTTGCATTCTTTCACTCTCCCTATCAGCCATAACCTAATAAAACGAGATCAGGATTATTTGGTACCCACATGTAAGTATATAACCAGAATACTATAAGTAAAGTAAATTATTAATAATGTTGGCCAAGTACTATTAATTGTTTACTTTACTTTTATTATTCTCGTTATTACTTCTCATGATAGTCCCATCACCTTCTCTTGTTTTAATAAACTACTCTATCTAGCTATCCCTGCTGGCATATCTATTTTCTAGTTAAAGTCTAGTTATCATAACACTAGATCCCTTTAACTACTGCTCTGATACCAACCTGTGACGCCCTAAACCCGGCAGGGCACCGGAGGCACGTCACGCAGTTGGATTAATATTTTTAAACACAAATCAGAGCTTTCTATTTACAGCGGAAGACTTTAAACACTATTATATATATATTAACCCAACCTTTTTTTAAAACATTTTACATATGATGTATTTAATTATACATTGCCCTATTTACATTATTAACAAGTCCTAAATCCTATGCCAGCAACTGCTCCGGGATAGCATCCTCGTTCAGCTCATACTTACTTTACTCTATTATCAGAGGATCCCTCCTTACCTAGCACACACAACACACTCAAAACATCAGATAAACTGGTGAGTTCTAATTTTTATTAAAACATTAACAACATTTTCACATACACCACATCTATCTTTTTATTGGCAATATTATAAATTCATCTTTTATCATTATTCTGTCCCACTGGACCTGTCCCATCGAACGTCGGTTGCCCCCATCTAGCAACTACCAGTTCCCCATACCCCGTAACGTCGGTTGCCCACATCCAGCAACTACCAGTTACTACACTCAGAAACATCGGTTGCCCACATCCAGCAACTACCAGTTTCTCATACTCGGTAACGTCAGTTGCCCACATCTAGCAACTACCGGTTACCATACCCAGAGACGTCGGTTGCCCACATCCAGCAACTACCAGTCTCCCATACCCAGTAACGTCGGTTGCCCACATCCAGCAACTACCGGTTACTATCTCTCATCCAGTAGGATGCCAATTAATCATGTAGGGTCGTTACCACAAGATGTTCACAAAGCTGAGTGATCGTCATCACTCCTATCAAACTGTACAGTTTCACACTCAGGCATCTTACCCTAACTGGCCTGTTGAGATTTATATCACATTACCATTTCAAAAACATTTCTTTTATTTATTGCCAATATTATCACATTCACTCACACCCCACACATTCTTTCTTTTAGCACCAGTTTTAACATGTTCTCATTAATCATCACACCCCATCCGACCCATTGGAATCATTACCATCACATAATGATTAACAATGTTCAGATGACTATCTTTTGCACTCTACCTGACCCACTGCAATCATTACCATCATGTAATGATTAACAATGTTCAGGTAATCATTTATTACCCCCACTTTCCCTCTAACAGCTTGACAAACTGTTAGAAACATATCCATCATTGCTATTACAATTCTGGTACTAAAACATTCAATTCATTTTTTTTAATTATGTGTGTGCTAGCCCGAATGTTAAAATCAAACATTTAAAAAGGGCTTAGAATTCACCTTATCAATTTCCTCACCACAGTCTACACAATCCACGTACACAAGGTAACTAGTCCTTCCTCTAATCAAGGTATATCTAAAGCAATAAACCCTGATTTATTAAACTTATTCTCAAACAGGCCCTCATGCGATTGAGCAATCATACGACTGGACCTATGCGAATGAACCATGCGACTGAACCTTCAGTCGTACGACTAACCGTTCATTAGCACGATTGAGTTCTCATTCGTACCCAGTGTTCACTCGTCTTTATTCGGCCTTCTAACCAGGCGACTGAGTTCCAACCGAACGACTGAACCTCCATTCGTACTCAGTCGTACGACTAGACTTTCATTCGTACGACTGAGGCCTGCGATTGAGCCCATTCTCCTGAAACGAATCAGCAGCTGTGTTCTTGACGTTTTTGATCCAAACTCACTCAAAATTTGAGTTTTAACCATCCAAATCATACCATATTCAAAACAAATCCTATACACATCATTTACAATGGTTTCGGACCATTATTTCATTAAAACTTCACAAAAACTTGGATTTGAATTCCTAAATTTTAAATTCAGAAATAAACCAGACCAATTTACTGATTTAAACAGGTTATTGGATCAAATTCAATCATACACTCAGCTTATAACATCTCCGGATTAATCCGTGATGTTCAAAACTTACCAAAACGGGGTTTCGCCTAGTCAATTGGCAAGAACAGGGGTGTTTGGGTGTAAGGAGAACAAGAAAATAGAGTGGATGCAGATAGGAATATGTTCCTGAACTCTTTGCATCGCTCTACTTATCCATACACATAACTTAACCGCCTCACCTTCAGTCGCACGACTGAACCATTCGTACGACTGAACTGTGCGACTGAAGCTCATACGCCTACGATTCGTACGACTGAGTCTCAATCGCACATAAGGAATGCGACTGAAGTTCATTCGTATATAACTTATGTGACTGAACACTTAAACACTCAATCAACTCAGCTTAATTTAATTAATCATAACTATAATATAATTTACAAATCCGGATTTAGAAACCGGATGTTACATTAACACTTTGAGAAGTCAACACATTCCCTTTATTTGCAAACCGAATGGTTACATCTCATTGTTATGTTGAATCATTTCCGTCTTTGATCTTGTTTTTCTCGACTTAAACCATTCAAGATTTGAGAACCTATCACAATTAACTCTGTTATCCCGGACTTTAATCTTAATCCTAGCAAGCATGTTTTTGTTTCCTGTTAATGTTACATTGATGTAATTTGAAGTTTCTAAATTTCTAGCTGATATTCTCTTTGTTTATTAAGTCGAGCTTTGTAAAATCTTCTAACCGTTTTGCATCGTAGGCAATGCAAGGGTCCGCAAGTCAATTTATGACTAAGGACACTCGTATCTCCTAAATGATTCTATCTCATCAAAACAGGGGTGACTTCCTTACTTTGGTGATGACTTTCCATTCGCTATTACTGTTCTTATGAAATTTCATCGTCAAGACAAAAGTGAACCTCATACCTTGATGACCATTTCATTCTCTTTGTTTTATGAATGGAATTACCTCCTTGAAATAGGAGTAAAATCTCGTATCTTGATTTTTCTATTGTGTGTTTTATGAAATCTTGTTCTCTGAATCGGAGTGATTTCCTTGTTTTGAGGACAGATTTCAATCATTTCCCTTTCGAACTCGTATTTCACGAAAGAGATGACATCACCAAAATAGGATTGAATTTCGTACTTTGGTGACAAATGTCGATTCTCGATTGTTTTCTTGTTATTATGAAATTCAATCATCAAGATAGGCGTGAAATCCATATTTTGATGATAATTTCACCCGTTTAAAAATTTTATGGATGGTATTTTCCTCAAATGAAATGACATCATCAAAGTAGGGATGAATTCTGTACTTTGATGAAGCCTTTCATTTTGCTATATATTGTTTCTATAAAACTTCACTATTAAGATAGGAGTGATTATCCTTACCTTAACGGTAAGTTACCTCATTTTATTCTTATAGATCCTTAACAATGAGTTAGGGTCAAGCTCTCGCTAGGTAGTTAAGAGTCATACTTTGGGAAATACATCATCAAGCTAGGAGTGATAACCACATCTTGGTGACTATTCTCATTCCTTGATCTCAAACTTACCAAGGTTTTAAGACTTCAATTGACAAGAAACATGTAATAACTTGAAGGGTGAACACTGTTATCTGATTTATCGACGATAGGGTTCCAGCCAGTCAAGTTAAAGCATGATTCCTGAACACAAAAGAGGTCTTTGTCACCTTAGGTTAATTTTAAATTCCAAGCCTGGAACATGTATTTTAAATCGATTTCTTCTCTCACGCTTTTGCGTTTCCAACTGACGTCCGATCTAGCTTTATGGAACCTTTTAATTCTTACTTATTGACCTTCATTCTGGGTTACCATCAAAACCTAATTGCATGATGATAGCACTCTAAAACCATCTTTCTCACCAAATAAAACCATTATCAATCTAGGTTCGTGTCTTTCTAGTCATACAAACGTTTTGGCTGTGTTCATGGGTTTGATGAACCTCGTGTGCAAGCCGTACTTGTAAAGCTATTTGTGATTGTCCTTATCGGCAACATCCTGAATTATTCAAATTTTAATCCAATCAAGAACGCCGTGTTCATTGATCAATGCAATTCCTATTATTGTATCATTTCTTGGACCATCCTTGAACTCCCCATCTTGAAACCTCTAAATCTCTACCATGATTGTGACTTAGGGGACTCGTTATTACCTTCATCTCAATGCGGATATAAAAATCGATAAAGTTTATCATCAATTTATCCCTTAAAGTCTAATTAACCTCAGGAACTCATTATCGATTTCTAACGTTTCATGTGTCAAATCCTAAAGATTTAGTTTGCCGATAACTTTCGCTTCTTACCCGTAATCAAACACCAATCACAGTCCGTTAGTACACTTATCTTTCATCATACATCTCCTGTTCGTTCAAGTTTCATTCTTAATTTCGGGACGAAATTCTTAAAAGTTGAGGAGACTGTAACATCTCGTATTTTTGTTAAATAAATTTAACCTCATTAAATTCTTGTAAGGACCTTTTAAGTCATTTGTAAAACTATAAGGGTATTTATGATTGTTGCTGGTATTTTATTATTTTATTTTTTAATTTAATGGTTAATAAACAAATTTGCTAAAATAAACATAATAATAATGTTATTAAAGAGAACAATGTTAGTAATAATACTAATATTAGTAATAATGATAATAATAATAATGATGATAAGAATAATCATATTAAGGGTAAACTTATGAGTAAATAAAAATAATATAAGTTGTATTATTTTTAAAACTTGTATTTAACTAGTTTTAACATGAAATAATGACAACTCAAAACCTTAGGGACCAAACTGTAATTTAATTAAAACTAAAACCTAAGGTTTTGGAACTAATGAAACTAAACAAAACTATAGGGACCATTGTGTAATTTCACTAAAAAGCCCAAACCAACCCCCCCATTATCCCGTAATTCCGGCTGCAGCTCCGGCCATGCTCCGGCCGAGCTGCGACAGCCTTAAAATCACCAAAAAGCCGCGAAGTGTAGATACCAAACCGTTCTGAAGCATGATTCAAGCTTAAATGCATCAATTAATCGAAGTTAAAGCATCGGTTACCACATGAATGATCACATAACCGAAACCCCTTAAAGTTCAGAGCCGTTCGAGCTCTAAAAACAATAATAATTCAATTAATTCAACCTAAACGATCATCTAACTATCTGTAACCTATTCCTAGTTCTAATTTCACTTGAAACAAACTTAAACATCGAGTTCCATCATCATCCTCATTGTCGACCTGCACCGAGGTCGTTCACCATCTTCCACCCGAGTACAATCAAAATTGATACAGGGCTTTCGATCACCGAGACCATTAGAAGCTTTCTGTACAATGGATTCGATTATTATCATCAATTGCATCTCAATCTATACTTCATCTCGACGCGACTGTTCTTCGATATGAACCTGTGATTTCAAACGATTTGCGGGTAATTGTTTTCAGATACATGTTCGCTTAAACATGGGGAACAAAAGCCCTATGTTTATTGCTGTAATCATCATAATTCGAGTTCAATTTGAAGCAAATTGAATCTAGGGTTTATAGGAATTTGGGGTTATTTTGTGTTTGTGTTTAAAAGATTTGAAAACCAAGTGAAACCAAGGCCACGGCCCTGGTTCACTGGTTAGTCATTTGGATTCTCACCATGAGGTCCCGGGTTCGAACTCGGGCACCTCATCTTTTTTTAAAAGGCTTTTTGCGCTTTAAAAAAATATAAAAAAATTCTAAAAATCATAAAAATCAGTTTTACAAACTTTATTTATTCTAAAAGTTATCTAATTTTTCTAAAAATTTATTTCTTTAAAAACCCTATTTATTTTATTTTTAAAGTATTATTTACAAATGTTATAAATAGTTATTTTTATAAAAATGGACTTTAAATAATAATTTAAATCACTAAATTATTAGTGAACATTATATTATCTTTAATTATGGATTAATCATGATAATTGTAAAAATTATATATATATATATTCTATTTCACAAATTATTTCCAAGAGTTATTATAGGTTATTTCTTTAAATGTACTTTAACTAATATTTTACATTACTAAATTATTATTGGCCAATACGTTATTGTAATCAATGTTAAATAGTATTTATTTTAAAAGGTTACAAAGATTTATTTACATAATATATTTAAACCTTATCGATCATTATACCTAATTTCTTTTCTATATTAAAACACTTAAATGGTATAATTCTTTTTAATGAATCAAAATATAAATAATTTCATTATTAAATTTATTTACTTGTCACAACCCCACAATTCCATTGAAACACTAGTTCTTGTTAGAACGTTAACTTATTATTAAAACTTTAACCTTGTAAATATACATATTTAGGTGACTTGTGACGATTCACATTGGAACGACACCTATTATTATTCTTATTAGTCTTCATACTTATACTTATTTTGTCATGTGAGTTTCCTTGCCCCTTTTCATGTTATTTCACACTGTTTTGGGGTGAAACATGTTACATTATTCAATATACACTTATAAACGTTTAAATCTTATAAAAGCTGTTGGACCAAAAGAACCAATGAGCCAAGATCAGGAAAACCTCTAAGTCGCACATGACATCACAACAACTGCTGAAAGCTTCATCAGCAGTTTGACAAAGACTGAAGACTCAACAGCTGAAGATCAAAGAACTGAACAACAACAGCTGAAGATCTAAAGTACTGAAGACCACAAGTACTGAAGTCTGAAGTACTAAAGAATACAAGTACTGAAGACTTCAAGTACTGAAGACTCAAGTGCTAAAGATCAACAGCTGAAGAACTGAAGAACTGATATCAACAACTGATGTACAAAGTCTGAGGACAAAGACTGAAGACATCAGCTGATGACAACTACTGAAGTCATCAGCTGATGAAACATCTGAAGATCAAAGTCTGAAGACCAAGTGCTGAAGCTTTAGAGTTTGTCACAACAGCTGAAGAAGTTGTCTTCAGTTGTTGTGATGGTTTTACTTTTTAGTAGTTTGTAATTTTCCTTTTCAGTAGTTTGTACAACAGCTGAAGAGTTTGTTCTTCAGCTGTTATAGTTCAGTAGTTTGTAAACGGCTGAAGAGTTTGTTCTTCAGTCATTGTACCTTTTCAGTAGTTTCTTTTCAGTACTTGTAATAGGTAGAACACTTAGCATTTTGTAAGAAGATGTCAGCTGTTGTGACATCTTCAGTAGTTTAGGTGTTCTATCAGTAGTTTATTAATAACGGTTGATGTCACTGTCAAGTGACATCAGCATTAGGTTATTCTTCCCTATATAAGAAAGATGACCTAATTGTAGCCGCCGTCAATTATAGCCGCAGTCGAATCATGTTTTGAATGAAATATTCTCTTTTGCAGAACTTCCATCTTTCTCTATAACTTACTGTTTTATTGTTAAATCAATTGTGTTCTTGCTTGTTTGTTCTAATTCTTGTACTAAATCCGCTGCGAATACAACCTGATTGATCAAACAAGAGCCTAAGATCCTGTCAAATGGTATCAGAGCTGGTTAATCATTGATCGATTTAACAATTGATCATTTGAAACTGCTCTTTTGACAACTTCGTTTGATCGAATTAGCAATTTGCAAGAATTAGTTATAGAGATTGATTTTCTGCTGCTTCTGACTGTTAAACTTGAGGTTCTCGTGGTTTTTGAGCTATATTTGTTTGTTTACCTTGAATTTGACTAAAATCTGAAATGACAACACTAACTAATGATCCTCACAATACTGGCTCCTCAACAAATCCTCCGATGCTTGTGAGGAGTGAGTATAACATATGGCAACGTCGTATGCTCCACCACTTGTCTGTCAACAGTGCTGGTTGTTGGAAGTCCGTGGTGCATTGACCATACAAGCCTATGGTGAGCGTTCCTGAATCAAATGAGCAGGTTCTGAAGAAACCTGATCAATATTCGGTCGAATATCTTAAGCTGTTCGAGATTGATGCTAAAGCCCATGGAATTCTGGCTATGGCTATTCCAAATGAGATCTATTCAGGGCTTTTACATCATGAAACTGCTCATGATCTCTGGGTTGCTCTGAAGGAACAATTCGGAGGAACCAATGAGGTCTTAGCAAATACTAGAGAAATCCTCGCCTAACAATATGAGACATTCTCTCATAGAAAGGGTGAGACACTGACTCAACAGTATGAGCGATTCTCTTGTCTTATTTCTAAGCTGAAAATGGTTAAACAAGAGTATTCCAATAGTCAGATGAACAACGCTTTCTTAGATCGCTGCCTAAGAGATGGGACACTTATACCATTGTCCCACGCTCCAGTGCAAATCTGGACACTCTATCTCTCACCCAACTTCATGGGAAACTGCTTACATTTGAAAGAGAGATAGAACAGAAAAGGAAGTTGTCATCATCTGGCAAGCTCACTGATGACTTTGTCTCAGGCAATGCTGCCTTGATAAGTCAAGAGTCAGACTATGCTACATCTGAGAATGCCTATGATGAGCATATTGATTTCTCTAGCAACTCTGAACATGCTTTTGTTGGTGTTGATAGTAGTTCAGGAGGTTGTAGTGATAACTTGTACTTTCTGATGGAGGACTTGAAGAACATTCTAGATGATGATCTGGAAGAGATGGATATTTTGAGTCAAATAGCTATGATAAATATCAGATCTCAAAAGTTCTACAACAGAACTGGGAGGAAGTTCCCTGGTCTCTCTGGCAAAACCAAAGTTGGTTTTGACAAGAGCAAGTTGAGGTGTCACAAGTGCCAGAGGCTTGGACACTTTGCTAGAGAGTGTAGATCATCTGGATCTAACTCCTCTGCACCCTTTGTGACTTTTCCAAGCAATAGCTCACAACACAGAGGGCAACACTCCACCAGTTCCAGTCATCCATCACCAGCACAGGCATCACCTGCATACTTTGTGCCTCAGGGTCATATACCATACCCATACCCCTGCTACTACATGCCTCAGCCAAGTAAGTTCAAGCACCCCCTGCTCAGCAACCACATGCTCTCCCTGAGCCTCAATCTTCCCAATCTCATCATCAACCCCAACCTCAACAACATAGTTTCTTCACCCCAGGAGTTGTTGACTGGAGTAGTTTACCAGATGATTTATCTGGTCAAAACAACTATTCCAAGGTGCTGGTCAACATGGTGGTGATCATCCTTTTGGGAACCTTGCTCTCATGGCCCTGGAGTCTGCTGATGGGCCATCATCACAGGTATCTTCTGAGGCTAAAGCCAAGCTTGTTCTGATTCATGCATAGCAGCATTTGCTTCTATTAGAGAAGCAAATGTAGCTTTAATTGATAAAAATCTTGAGCTAGAGCAAACCATTTCCAAAAGGAAAGCTGAATTTGAGGCTGCACTTAATGATAAAAATGATGAGATTTATAAGCTTAAATGCCAAATAAAAGATGATAAGGCTAGGGAAGATGTACTTCTAGAGAAGTACAGAGACCTCAAGGAAACTCTTGCAACCACCCAAGTAGAGTGTGATCGATGGGTGCAATCCTGCAAGGGTTTTGAAATGCTTTTAGTAAGCAATCAGCTTCTAATGTGAAGTTTGGCATTTGTTATAATCACACTGCTCCTCCTACAGATTTCACTTCAAGAGCAGAAGTTGAATCTGATGGAGAGAGCAATAACCAATCCTTCTCATCATATGACCTACTATCTTCTGATTCAGCATCCTCAGAGATAGAAGTCAGCATTAACTCCTGCCAAAACCAATCAGCTGATGCTACAACAGCTGATGGTTCAAATGCTGACTGTCACATGGTAAAGTTGATCAACTCAGGTGTTGTCTCTAGAAGTACTGAAAGTACTGGAGAGCAAGTGATAACACCTGAAGTTCAAACCCCAACTACTGCATGTACTGAAGAGAAGAAAACTGCAAGTAGAAAGGGTTTGAAGCCTAATGAAGAGGATGTCAGGAAAGCAGGTACTGCAAGGAAGAAAACTGCAAGTACTGACAGCAAACAAGCTGAAGAACAAGTCTTCAGCAATTTCATATTCTTCAATAGATGATCAACATAAGATGAAAAAGAAGCCATGTGAGATATGTGGCTTGTTTAATCATCTTACTGATGATTGCTGGTACAAAAGGGGTTCCAAACTCAAACAAAAGGAGAAAATTAAAGAGCAAATGAATAAAATGAAAAATGAGTTTGAAACCAAGTTTGTACTAGCAACATCAAAGCCTGAAACCCCTAAGCCCAAAAGCAAATCCAAAAAGAAGGTAGGGGTTACTCAAGCAACAGCTGAGGTTGCTCAAAAGAAGATGGTGCAACTCAGGAATCCATCATCAGCAAGCCCCAATGTGTCTGAAGAGCTGAAAGCTTTATCACAAAGTCAGACACACTTATGATGATGGTTCAGCATCTAATGGGAAGAGTCAACCAAGTAGATGCTCCTGTGTTGAAACCACAGAAAAGGAAATCCAGACAAAGGGTTCCTCTTCTACACCATCTCCTTCACCTCAGGCTGTCACACATAACACACCTGTTAGTGTTGCACCTGTTGTTGAGAACAGACCCAAAACCAAAAAGGTTTGGGTCTCTAAAACTAACTAACTTGTTGTTATGATTGCAGGGTTCCTCAACATGCCAAAGAAGCATCTGGTATGTAGACAGTGGAGGATCCATGCATATGACAGGAAGCAGTTCCCTTCTTAATGACTACTCTCAAGGAAGGAAGGGATTTGTCTCCTTTGGCAATGATGCAAAGGGTTACATCATCGGAAAAGGCTTTGTTTCCAATGGGGAAATAAGGTTTGATGATGTTAACCATGTGGAGAATCTCAAGTACAATCTCTTGAGTGTCAGTCAAATGTGTGATAAAGGCCATGTTGCGCTTTTCACAAGCCAGAACTGTCAGATTCTGTCATCCAAAGTTCTAAATTTGATTGACAAGGTGTTGGATGAATATACTCTCCTGAAGGCCAACAGGACAGGAAGAGTATATGCCTTAGATCTTTCCAAAAAGATAGATCTAAAAGGCCATCCTTGCCTATTCTCCAAGGCCTCTCCTCAAGAGTCTACTCTATGGCATAGAAGGCTGGGTCATGTTAATTTTAACAACATGAATCAGCTGATAAACCATGGTTTAGTAAGAGGATTGCCTTTGAAGGAGTTCAAGTGTGAAACAACTGCACTGCTTGCTTAAAGGGAAAACAACACAGAGTTTCATTCCCCTAATAGAAGAACCAAAGTCCATGCCTGCTTACAACTCTTGCACATGGATCTCTTTGGTCCTGTCAGGGTGATGAGCATGGCAAAGAAGAAATACTGTCTGGTAATTGTGGATGATTACTCCAGATATGTATGGACTTTCTTCTTGCACTCCAAGGATGAAGCTGCCAAGGCTATTATGAACTTTGTGTTATTTTTGGAGAAGTAGTATTCCCTGCAGGTCAAGTGTGTGAGGAGTGACAATGGAACAGAGTTTAGAAACCACACACTTGATGACTTCTACCTGTCTAAGGGAATTAAAAGGCAGTTCAGTATTCCCAGAACTCCTGAACAGAATGGAGTGGTTGAGAGAAAGAACTGGACTCTCATTGAAGCTGCAAGGTCAATGCTGGCTGACTCAGGATTGCCACTGACCTTTTGGGCTGAAGCTGTCAACACAGCTTGCTATGTGTAGAATAGAGCATTAGTGAATAAGAGGTTGATGAAGACTCCTTATGAAGTACTTCATCATTTGGCCCCTCTAATTTCCTTCTTTAGAGCCTTTGGGTGTCCATGTTTCATTCTCAACACTAGCAATCCACTCCATAAGTTTGCTAGTAAGGTGGATGCAGGGTATTTTGTTGGTTATTCATCAACTTGCAAGGCATACAGAGTTTTCAACTGTAGGACAAAGATGTTTGAAGAAACTCTGCATGTCAAGTTCAATGAATCTCCAAAGGACAAGATTCCACAAAACCCTATGGAGTTGTTTGATCTGGACATACTACAATATGTTCCTCATCAACCTCCACTGTTGTGCCTGTCAACAGTTCTCCACCTGGTGGTACTGATGATGATGTAGACAGTACTCACCTTTTTAGGTTTAGTGACCACCTGCCTGAGTCCACTAGACCTGATGCTCCTGTAGCTTCAGCAGCCCCATCCACAACAAATGCTGATGAGATTTCTGCATGCTCTACTTCATTTGAGCTGCCATCACCTACATGGTTTCAAGAATCTTCATCACCATCTGTTGCTGCTGAAAGTCCTACAAACACTTGCACTGATATATAGTCTATCAAGAGCTGAAGAATCACCCCACATCTCAAATCATTGGTGATATCAATGCTGGAGTTTCAACCAGGAATCAATTGTCCAACTTCTGCTTCTATGCTCTCTTCATCAGTCAGCAAGAGCCAAAGAACTATCATGTTGCATTAAGAGACAATGGATGGGTTGAAGCAATGCAGCTTGAGCTTCTTCAGTTCAGAAAACAGCAAGTGTAGGAGCTTGTTCCTTTACCCCAGGGTAAGTGTGCAATAGGAACTAAGTGGGGTTTAGGAACAAAACATATGAAAAGGCCAAATTGTCAAGAACAAGGCCAGGCTGGTTGTCCAGGGGTTTGCACAAGAGGAAGGCATCGATTATGATGAAACCTTTGCTCCTATAGCCAGACTGGAGGCAATTAGATTGTTCTTAGCTTATGTTTCCTTTCATAGTCTTATGGTTTATCAAATGGATGTCAAAAGTGCCTTTTTATATGGTAAAATAAAGGAGGAAGTTTATGTGTGTCAACCACCAGGCTTTGAGGACAATAGACATCCTGATTGGGTGTATAAGCTTGATAAGGCTCTTTATGGGCTGAAACAAGCTCCTAGAGCCTGGTATGAGACATTCTCAACTTTTCTTCTAGAAAATAAGTTCACTAGAGGCACCATTGATAAAACCTTATTCATCAAGACTGTGGGACAGCATAAGCTCCATGCTCAAATTTATGTAGATGACGTAATTTTTGCATCCTTTGATCCACAATTGTGTGATGAATTAGCAAAGCTCATGAAGCAAAGGTTTGAAATGAGTGCTATGGGGGAATTACAGTTCTTTCTAGGTTTGCAAATCAAACAAAGGTCTGATGGAATCTTCATTCATCAGTCCAAATACACAAAAGAGTTATTGAATAAGTTTGATTTACAACCTGTAAGCCCTGTTCTACTCCCATGAGCAACATCACACAACTGGATGTAGATCAGAAAGGTAAAGCGGTTGATGAAACCCTTTACAGATGTATGATTGGGTCCTTGATGTACCTTACAGCTTCTAGACCAGACATCATGTTTGCAACATGTGCCTGTGCTAGATTTCAGGCTACACCTAAAGAATCCCATTTGATTGCAGTCAAAAGGATTTTTAGATATCTGCAGGGCACCCAATCACTAGGTCTTTGGTATTCTACTGGGTATTCTTGCAAATTAGTTGCTTTCTCAGATAGTGACTATGCAGGATGCAAAGTCACTAGAAAATCCACTTCTGGGTTGCCAATTCCTAGGCAATTGTTTAGTTTCTTGGCAGAGTAAGAAACAAACATCAATTGCTACATCCACTGCTGAAGCTGAGTACATTGCTGCTGCAAGTTGTACTTCTCAGGTACTCTGGCTTCAGAACCAACTTTTGGATTATGGCATTACCGAAACTAAGACTCCATTGCTAATGGACAGTGCTTCAGCTCTTTGTATTGTTAAAATCCAGTCCAACACTCTAGGACCAAACATATAGAGATTAGACATCATTTTATAAGAGATTGCTATGAAAAGATCTGATTGATCCAAAGTTTGTGCCTAGTGCTGATGAGCTTGCAGACATCTTTACTAAGACTTTAGATAGTGCCACATTTCAAAATTTGGTACTAAGGCTTGGTATGCTGTAGCTAGAATAATTTGACTAATACTGATGCTCTCAGTTAACAAGTACTGATGAGCATTGGTATGCAAAGGTCAAATATAAGTACTGATGAATCATTTAGTCTTCAGCATTTTCACAATTACTGAAGACTAAAACAATTCAAAGTACTGAAGTACATTATTTGTTGAAAACAACTGATGTAGTTACAACTACTGATGTGGTTATAACTACTGATGTATAATTTTTAAACAAATAAGTACTGAAGAACAAATTCTGTTCCCAAGTACTGATGTGTAATCTTACACATAAGTACTGAAGACAATTTGTTCACCAGCTTTGAAGAATAATTTATCAGCACTTATGAACATCTGATCACAAGAGCTGAAGAATAAATATTTACAAGAGCTGAAAGGCCAATGAAACATCTGAAAGTCAGCCAAAGAGCTGATGAGTAAATGTGAAGGTCAAACTGAAACAACTGAAATGACGGAAACAACTGATGAGTAACTTTACTCTTCAGCTGATACCTACATCTGCTGTTTCATACCCAAACAACTGAAGGACAAAACCATGTCTTCAGTAGTTTCACAACTACTGATGATTAACACCAAGTCCTCAGTTGTTAACAACAACTGAAGCAAAACCATGTCTTCAGTAGTTCATAACTACTGATGTCAGTAGTTTACAACTACTGAAGGCTAACACGAAGTCTTCAGTTGTTACAACGTCTGAAGATGAAAACCATGTCTTCAGTAGTTTATAACTACTGATGACTAACAACAAGTCTTCAGCCGTTTACAACATCTAAAGGCCAAAACCAAGGTCTCAGTAGTTTCAACTACTGAAGACTATACTAAGTCCTCAGATATTACAACCACTGAAGGTTAAAACCACGTCATCAGTAGTTTCAACAACTGATGACTAACACCAAAACCTTCAGTAGTTTTCTTTCAACCTTTGCCATACCCTATAAATACCCAACCTTCCATACACCATTAATGGTGACCATGCAACTCAAGCCTCGACACAACTGTGTCACGTACCTCACTAAATCGCCATTCTGGACAAAGTTCCATCATGCCATCGATCTTATGATCGATTCTCCTACCGAACGGCCTTTCTACTAAATCCCACCATATACGCCGATTCACTTGCCCAGTTCTGGACGAACATAACCGTTCAAACCGGAGAGAACGATGGCGAGGTCTCTCTCCGATCGTCCGTGAACACCCACCCAGTGGTCATTACTCCAACTACAATCTGAAAAACCCTAAAGCTGAAGGATGCCACTTTCCCAACCTCTTACCCCAAAGGCACCCTTGATCTCTCTTTCACTGCCAATGACTATCAGGGTGACCTCGCTGCTTCTACTTTGTTGAAGAAACATTTCCTAGATCCTCAACGCCTTATATTTCATATGGTGAATGTTTGTCTGGCCCCGAAAACATCTTCATGGGACCAGATGTCCACAAGGTGGCAGCTGGTATATACTCTATCCTTGAGAATAAACCTCTAAACTTAACTGAAATAATTTTTCTTGAACTCAAGGACATGGCCACAAAACCATTTGCCAACCGTTGGATTTTATATCCACGGTTCATTATGGCCATGATAGAGAACTAGCTTAATGCTGAGGGACTTGTTGGCACTGGGGTCCCTGCCATGGCTATTCTAGCTGAGGTATACTCCAGGCACAACACTGACCAGACACTCAAACAGGCTGCCAAGCTGCGAAAACCCATGCAGCTGGAACCACAGCCTCCACCTCCAAGTCTAAAGTCCCCACCAAGCCCAAACCCAAAAAGAAACCCATAAAGGCTACTCAGGGAGATGAGTCCCCTGAGGATGCCCCTGCAACACAAATGCAGGAAGTGACTGCTGGTCAGATTCTCCCAGCAGTCACCACGACTCCACCTACCACAACCGCACAGGTTTCCTCTCAAAAGGAGCCTGATGAAACCGTTTCAAGGGCTGCCACAAATTTGGAATCTTTCTCAATTGAGAAGATTGCCATTGAAGAGCACATTCCTCCCCATGTGCACTCTGCTTCTAGCCCATCACCCACTGAAACCGCCCCACAAAGCCCTACCCTAATAATCGCCAAAGTGTTGACCCATCTAAACACTCCACCCTCTCCCCAGGCACCAATTACAACTGGGATATCTCCAACCATTGAGAGGGTGGAACCAAGTGTTGATGGGAGCCCACAACACAGAGAATCACATGTCATATCTCCTAGTGTGGCCACGGAGATAAGGCAATCTGGTGAGGCTGCCACTTCCCCTGCATCAGCATATGAGCAGGAAGAAGCTGGTAACATCAATAAGACCTCACCAGAGGCAACTGCCGATGATGGATCCAATCCGGAGGCTGGAAGTCCCCAGAACCAAGACAAAGGGGCACATGCAACTACTGAGCCACACTTAGTGCATGTACATCCTGACACTGTCAGGAGGTCAGGTGATTCAGTGCAAACTGATGATGACCTTAGCTTCTTCTACGATGTAGTTGCTCAGAATACCATCCTAGAGGATGAGGTTAGCAGACTCAAAGAGCTGCTGGCCAAAATGTCTCAGGATGTAAGTCCATCTGCCACCATTAACCCACAGATGGTACCTTCACCTGAAGGTCTCACATACACTCAGCCACTCCCACAAACTCAGCCACCTGCCTCTGCTTCTGGCACTAGTTCTCAGGAACAGAACCCTCCTGAGCAATTAGTTGCTATCTTCCACAAATCCCTGCCTCTCATCACACCAATAATCACATACATTGTGATAAAAACCATTGATAAGAGGCTTCCCTCACAAATACAGCCCATGGTGGAAGCTGTTGTGGCCAAAACGCTTGCTGATGTCAAACCCCAACCAATGCACCCAAAAAGGGGGATACATCAGTGCAAGCTAAGAGGAAGAGGGTAGAGGAAGAGAAAGAAGTAGGAAGAGAGGAGGAAAATAAGAGGGAGAGGATTGAGGAGACTGAAAGGGTGAAGGGGAAGGAGAAGGTGAGGGAGGAGAGAGCTGAACAGATAGAGGTGGCTGAAATCCAAAAGGATTTCAGTATCACTTACAAAAAAAAAGAGGAGAGGAGGGAGAGCAGGTAGAGAAGGTGGATACTGATCTAGCAGTCCTAGTCAAGGAGGCTGATGCTGAGCATAGCCGATCAATGGACTCTGTCATTGATCAGCTGTTTAGGAAAGGCTTTGACATGGACACTGCCATGCTAGATCAGGAAATTAGGAAGATGGAGAAAAAGGAGATAGAACACCGATGGACCACTTATAGCCAAGAGGAAAGAAAGAGATTCGAGGCTATGAGTAGGTTTATTTCGAAGTATCTGGGGAGACCAGTCCTAGATGTGAAGGCTTGGACCAGGGATAGGATCTTGGCTATAGCAACCAAGATCTGTTCGGCTGGTGATTTTACCAAGGGACTGGTTGCAGAAGCCCTATCTGAAGCTGGTGTTGGGAACAGGACCTTGCTAGTCAAACCGACTAAACCTGCCCTTATCTCTAGGTTGCTAGCAAAGCCTGCCCAAATTCCCACACCAACAACCCAAACACAACCCACAAAACCAACCCCTTCACCATCAAAACCTATTGCCGATGATCCACCCTTGCAGAAGAAGAGAAGGTTGTTGAGGCTGCAAGAGGAAGAAGAAGAGAAGGATGAGGAGGATAGACTACCTCTTTCTGCAGTCATACCCTTACCTAAAGCCAATCCTAAACCTATCACTCCCACCTCACAAATGGATGTTGTGAGGGTTAAGTTAGAAGAAGAAGAGCAGCAGAAGCTTCATGATGCTGAAATGCTAAAATCAATAGATCAAGCTTATGCTGCTTCTACTTCTATAATGAACATGAAGAAGAACGCTCTGAGACTCTTCACTCTCAAACAAACTTTCCAATATGATAAAGAGAGAGTGCGGACTTGGCCTGATCCTAGGGTGGCTCACAGGATCATTAAGAAAGACATTCCTGTGGGATACAAGAGCCAAATGAAGAAGATCGTAAATGAAGTGATCACAGTGGCTCTTGTAATAACACCCTGGGAGATTGTAGATGAGTTCGAGAAAGCCTAAAAGACTAAGCAATCACCCTAAACGATGTTGGAGAATAGGGTGGTTAGGAAAGGCTTAGTCTATAAGAGGCTTGAGAGCTTCCGAAAGGATGAGCTCAACCTGCTACTAGAAGGCAGACATCCTGATGAATTCGCCTATAGGCAGATCATAACTGTTGAGCTCAAGAATGGCAAACAGGCCAAGTTTGTCTCAGAGCTGTATGGCCGTGAAGGATTATTCGAAGGTGAGGCTGAGGACCTATCCAAAGAAGAACAAATTACATTCCTCAGAGCCTACACCAGAGAATCCTACAGGCTCGTACATGGGAAGTAGGTCTCATGGATGGGACAACAGCCCTGTGTCCAGTTCCCCAAGACAGGGTTCCCATCCATACTATGCCAATCAAATCTCAGAGACCTCTTCCCAGGCCAGTGCTTACATGGGTCATCTTCTAAGCTGATCAAGAAGGAAAAAGACCAATCATTCTGCCATCAATAAGTAGGACCAATAAATTGCTTAGAGGTTTTGGCTGCATTGGTTCAGGGGGAGTTTGTTGGACCAAAAGAACCAATGAGCCAAGATCAGGAAAACCTCTAAGTCCCACATGACATCACAACAACTGCTAAAAGCTTCATCAGCAGTTTGACAAAGACTGAAGACTCAACAGCTAAAGATCAAAGAACTGAAGAACAACAGCTGAAGATCTAAAGTACTGAAGACCACAAGTACTGAAGTCTGAAGTACTGAAGAATATAAGTACTGAAGACTTCAAGTACTGAAGACTCAAGTGCTGAAGATCAACAGCTGAAGAACTGAAGAACTGAAGATCAATAACTAATGTACAAAGTCTGAAGACAAAGACTGAAGACATCAGCTGATGACAACTACTGAAGTCATTAGCTGATGAAACATCTAAAGATCAAAGTCTGAAGACCAAGTGCTGAAGCTTCAGAGTTTGTCACAACAGCTGAAGAAGTTGTCTTCAGTTGTTGTGATGGTTTTACTTTTCAGTAGTTTGTAATTTTCCTTTTCAGTAGTTTGTACAACAGCTGAAGAGTTTGTTCTTCAGCTGTTATTGTTCAGTAGTTTGTAAACGGCTGAAGAGTTTATTCTTCAGTCGTTGTACCTTTTCAGTAGTTTCTTTTTAGTACTTGTAATAGGTAGAACACTTAGCATTTTGTAAGAAGATGTCAGCTGTTGTGACATCTTCAGTAGTTTAGGTGTTCTATCAGTAGTTTGTTAATAACGGTTGATGTCACTGTCTAGTGACATCAGCATTAGGTTATTCTTCCCTATATAAGGAAGATGACCTAATTGTAGCCGCTGTCAATTACAGCCGCAGTCGAAGCATGTTTTGAATGAAATATTCTCTTTTGCAGAACTTCCATCTTTCTCTGTAACTTACTGTTTTATTGTTAAATCAATTGTGTTCTTGCTTGTTTGTTCTAATTCTTGTACTAAATCCGCTGCGAATACAACCTGATTGATCAAACAAGAGCCTAAGATCCTGTCAAAAGCACATGCAATTCATACTTTTATTTTGTCATGGTTATTTGTGTTATTGTATGTCTTATATGAGATACATATATTGTTTACAATCATTAACTATTGCTAGCCTGGTGACGTCTTAGATCTTTGGGCCTGACAAGCCTATTTGGTGCTAAAGTCGATGTATTGCCGACTCCTGATGACGTATGCTTGTTCATCATGGGAACCAAGTACGCTTAGCCAATCATATAAACTTATAATCAAGTCGAGGTTTGATTGTACTATATGTGTTCTATAAACTTGCTAACTCCTAACCTATGACATAAATTGCTACTTGTAACATTGTCATACTATGTATGAAAACCTTGGAAACTCACCAACTATTTTTAGTTGACCTTTATTTTTAACATGTTTCAGGAAATACTCAAGTTTGATCGCCACTTTTGAAGCTTATTCACACATAGGAATGGACCTAGTTAAAAAAATGAATGAGCTTGTTATATTTCTTATCATGCTTGTTAATTTCTTTATTTGAGACTTATGTTTGTAATGTTACCTTTGAAACTTATGAATAATATATTTCGATTTAATAATAGCGTTATGTGGTTGTGAACGATCTTAACTTTCACATCTCGACGTTTTCGCTGTCAAGGTTGGGGTGTGACACAAGACTGACTCAGTCGTACGAATGAATCAATCGTATGACTCAGTCGCACGACTGAGCCAGTCGCTTGGCTCAGTCGTACGAATAAAAGCTGTAACCTATAAATACCACTTAATTGTACGACTGAGCCAGTCGCTTGGCTCAGTCGTACGAATGAAAGCTGTAACCTATAAATACCACTTAATTCGTGGAAAAACGGGACACTTCGATAATTCACAACCCTAGCCGTCTCAGTTCGCACAGAGCGTCCCTTCCAAGTTCATAGAACGTTTCAGATCATTCCTACTTCATTCTTAACGTATACTAATCATTAAGTTTGATCCGATTTACGTTCTCCCTGATTGGATCGCCAATCAAATAGAGTTTCGTGCTATTTGATTTGGTTTCACGTAGAATCAGTTAGTACTCCGTCCGTACTCGGTCCTAACAAATTAGCTGAAACCTCTGGGGAAAATGATCAACCAGTCATAGATAAACCAGTGATTCCTAATCTGGAAAACGAAGTAGTCGTGCCTACGATTCCAGTTACAAGGATTAGTGTGAATCATCCCCTAGACAACATCATTAGGGATATACTCTCTAGGGTTCAGACAAGAAATCAGTTGTACACAGCTGATTATGCAGCAGTAATGGAAAGAGGATACATACATGATGGGTATTTGAGTGTTTTGTTTCTCAAGTCGAGCCCAAGTATGTAAGTGATGCCTTGAAAGATGAGGCATGGGTAAACGCTATGCGAGAAGAACTTCTGCAATTTAAGAAGCTAGGGGTGTGGACACTAGTGGACAGACCAAAGGGTGCAAAAGTAATCAGCATAAAATGGGTTCTTCGTTGCAAGAAAGATGACCAGGGGGTAATTATCAGAAACAAGGCATGTTTAGTAGTTCGAGGGTTCAGACAAGTCGAAGGTGTGGACTATAATGAGGTATTTGTACCAGTTGCTAGGATGGAAGCAATTAGAATCTTCCTAGCCTACGCATCCTACATGAAAATCAAAGTTTATCAATTGGATGTGAAGAGTGCATTTGTACATGGTGAAATCCGTGAGACAGTATACGTCAGTCAGCCCGAAGGTTTCAAAGATCCTTATCATCAGGACAGAGTTTACAAGTTGGACAAGACTTTGTATGGGCTATATCAAGCCCCTCGAGCCTGGTATGAGAAACTCTCCACACACCTGCTGAAACATGGCTTTCGAAGGGGAGTGATTGACTGCACGTTATTCATCAAAGAAAAGGATGGTGATTTACTGTTGGTTCAGATATACGTGGACGACATAATCTTTGGTTCAAAAAATGAAGCATTATGTAAAGAATTTGAATCCGTGATGAAACTGAATTTGAAATAAGTGCAATGGGAGAGATGAAGTTCTTTCTAGGATTACAGGTGGATCAGACATCTAACAGAATCTTTCTACATCAGACCAAATACGTGGGAGACATCCTAGGTAGGTTTGATATGGAAAATGTAGCGATTGCTAGTACCCCTCTTGCCACAAACCACGATGTGGCACTTGTTGAAAATGGGGATTTGGTAGATGCCACCAGTATCGCGAAATGATCGGATCTCTAATGTATCTCACAGCTTCTCGTCCTGATATCATGTATGCCACATGTCTCTGTTCCAGATTTCAGTCAAAACCAAAAGTCAATCATCTAATTAGGGTGAAGCTGATCTTTTGTTATCTGAAGGGTACTCCAACACTCGGGTTGTGGTATCCTCATGATGATGACTTTGAACTTATAGCGTACAGTGACTCAGACTATGGTGGATGCAAGATGAACTACAAGTCGACATTTACGGGATGTCAATTTTTGGAAGGAGGTTAGTCACCTGGCAATGCAAGAAGCAGACGTCTGTTGCACTGTTAACATGTAAAGCTGAATACATTACTGCTGCAAGTTGTTGCTACAAGTTGTTGCTCTGAAATCATTTGGATTTGTAACACCCGGGAAATTTTCTAATCGAGTCAAGTGATAGTGATGGGCTCGGATGAAAACCATTTAATAAATATAAAATGGTTGCGGGTATTACACCGAGTTAACCCTCCGGGTCACGAGTTTAACGAGTTTGGGGTCCCGGGAACGCCTGGCATATAAATAGATGGATCACTGAGCAACTCTCATTTTCACTCAAACGCCATTCTAGAGAGAGAAAGTGTAGAGAGAGAAAGTGCCGGATTGAAGCTCGGGTGGTCAAGAATCAAAGGCTGGGGTTTGTGGACTCCTAAACTACAAAAATCAAGGTAAGAAACGTATCTAAATTGCTGCATTTGGTGAAAAACCCGAGTTTGGGGTTTTTGGGTTTTAAAGTGGCAAAAATCACCCCAAAACACACGTTTTAGAGTAAGAAAACATGTAATGAGCTTAGATATAGCTTCCTGGATGATAATCCAAGGGTTTGGGTGGAAAGGATTGGATTTTTGGGCTGAAACGAGCTGATTCGTAAATTTCAGCTCGTTCTGCGAATTTAAGGTCTCGACCAGCGAAACTGTAAGTTCGTCTAGCGAAACTGGAAGGATTTACAGCGAAGTTACAGTTTCGCTGCAGCGAAACTACATATTCGCCTGCGCGAAACTATGGTTTCGCTAATGACTATGCCAAAACCCAAGTTGACCTTAGATATTGCGAAACTAGGAAATTCCAACGAAAGTTGGGCGCTCGAGGTAGCGAATCTGTCCAGCGAAACTGGCAGAATGCTGCCAGGCGAAACTAGCAGCGAAACTGCTGATTCGCCGGCAAAACTGCTGGCGAATTTACGGGCGAAACTACCTGCGAACTTAGCAGCGAAACTAGGCAGAAATTAACTCATTTGAGTGTTAACTTATCTGCAGGCAGTGTAGTGTGACCCGTGACTTTAAGGCTTGATTGAGAAGCTGCTTGGCAAGCACAGGTGAGTTCTAGGACCCCCTCATTTACTGCTTTTAAATGATTTTTGGGGCTGGAACACATATAAACTTGTTTACTGACGTATGTATGTATGACCCATTTGGGTATAATGTTGTGTTATACGTCTAAGGTATGATTGTGGACTCGGCACGTTATATAAGGTCTTAGTATGAGTCCCCACGGTCTTGGAGGGACAGTTAGTGCTACTGCACCAGGATGACGCATAGTAAGTCCCGGATTAGGGAAAAATACGGGAGTAAGTGCCTAGTGATGATTGATGATGCGGGCTATGTATGTACGAGGTTATGTATGACGATGATGATTATGTACGTATGATGTAATGTATGATGATGTAAGTATGATGTTATGATGATGATGTATGTATGATGCATGTGTTCCTTATAAAAATGTATGAATATCTTTCTACGGCTTTACGTATGAATGAACGAACAAAATATTATGTAACGTAAAGTGAAGGATAACGAAAGAGGAACACGATGACGAATGCATGTATTAATGAATGAACGAATGATTAAAAGATGATGAATACATGCATTAACGAACGAATGAATTATGTCTTGCAATCATTGAATAACGCGATTGGTCCTTCTCTGTGATTGACCATGGTCATGGTACCTCTACCGCTTACCTCTAGTACCGTGGCATACGTTTTGTTGTTCATATGTTGACTTCGGCCCGGTAGCTAATAACGATCGGGGTGTAGCATATGGTATTGGTACAATTCACCTTTCAATGCGCAAGTAAGTATGAACGGGATTCTTGTCATTCGACCACAGTAATCATAGCCAAGTGCTATGAAGTGGGTAAAGCCTGACAGAATCCATACGAGAAGTTAAAGATAACGATGGATAACGAATGATGAACATAATAACGAATATTATCTCTGTGTACGTATGATGTATGAACGCATGCACGAAAGGATACTTTTAAATAAGTAAAAGTATGTTATTATAAAACTAGAACTCACTCAGCAACGCTGACTTTTTATGTGTTTCCAGTTGGCAGTTAGCGTTGCTGGGGATGGCACGAGGCGGCTACTCAGCTCTTTTGGGATGGCATTTGCTTTTTGATTATGCTGCAACGTCATGTGTTGTGGGCCCATAACGCACGCAACTCATCACGTTGCATGCCATTACGAGATTTCTTGAGGATTCCCATGAGAGGGATTACTTAAGAAATCTTCTTTAATTTTGAATATGCTGCCACGCACCGGAAGTGCGTGTGCGCAGCACATGCAACGAAATATGTTGCATGAGAGTGTCAAGAGTGTTCCTTAAGGGTTCCGATGTATGGAATTACTTAAGGAATATTCTTTAGTATAAAAATATAATTTTTATATTTTTGAACTTAATATCTTCTCTAGAGGTCGCTGTATGACCCTATGAGGAGAGACAAAGTAGAGAAAGCTGTATTTTGTAATCAAGTCAATTATGTAATGACTTTTATGAATGAATGAGAATGTAAATTTTATTAATTTCGCTGCGTTATTTTATGATTATATACATTATGTATGTTTTACGTGCGATGAACCACCAACCGTAAGGCGCCCGGGAGCGGGGCCTTACAGGATTCAACAGCAAATGCGGGACTATGGTTTGCAATTTACTAACACTCCTATTTTTATTGATAATTTTGCTGCCATAGCTGTAACTAAAAATCCAGTACAACATCCCAAAACCAAACACATCGGCATTAAATTTCACTTCATACGTGATTGTTTTGAAAAACATTTAATCGATGTAATTAAAATTAATACGGATTTTCAGCACGCCGACCTCTATACAAAAGCTTTTGATAAACCGAGATTTTATTATCTTTTATAGGTTAATGGCGTCAAAAAGAAAGAGTATGTAATTCTGGAGGAGTCGAGTTCATAGTCCGTCAGTATGTGTTTTAGTTTTCATTTTTTTCTGTCAAATTTATTTTATTTTATTTTCTTTTCTCTTTTATCTTAAAAATTTCAAAAACATAAAAAGATTTTCTAGTTTTAGAATTTTAGGGGGAGAATAGTTTAGAATTTCAGTATTTATCACTTAAAAAAAGGGGGTGGGCAGGTAAGCTGAAAAGCAAAGACGTCAAATCCTAGAAATCAATTCAGTACAATGGAATATGATAGTACACAGGCATCGAATCGTTTGGGACACCAAAAGGATTTTCATTTTGAAATATTATATTGAAAGTAAAGAAAATTATAAGTCTGAGAAGTCAAAGCCTAATAAGTTGAAAAATGATAGTAAGCTAGTCTGTTACTATGGTTACATAGAGAAAGTAGATTTAAGGTTGCATGTCCACTATATGATGTGTCGGTAGATTCAACACAATAGACTAGTAGACATCATTGGTGAATCATGTAAATTAAATCAATCAACAAGTTTGTGGGTTCCCATCTTATCCCTGGTCTGCACAATCAATAAATTTCCAATAAGGGGTGAGGAGAAAAAAGAAAGCCACAAATGTGTGCTAGTGACAAAAAACAGGAGCAATGCAAATGACAAATGTCATTGTCGCGTTAAATGTATTTTAAAATTGCTCTAACAAGAAGATACGAAGTGTGCCTCTCTGTTGTGCGGTGGCACTGACCTGAGGATAAGCATAACCTATATATTCCAAGAATTCATTGTTGTTTGTGCCTCTCTGCTGTGCGATGGCACTGACATGAGGCTTGGCATCTCTTTGAAAGCTCTTAGAATAGTTTCTTCTTGACAAAAACCCATAGACCGCTCAAATATCTCTAGAGGAAGGTTGATAACCATATAAGCATGGGATCCATAAATACTTATTGAACTAATACAGCTAAATCATCACCAATGTGTGTCAAAAATTTGTGTATGGATTTAAGTGGACAAATATATTGACAATCATTGTGGGTGCATCTCTCGATGTTCAAAATCAATGGGTGCTATACAACAGCTCTAGCATGATTTCCTGTTATTGCCTTTGACTCTTAGATGAATGAGATTCTGTATATCGGATATGCAATATTCTTTGTTATTGATTTAAATACAAAAGATCCCAAATGATGGTGTTTTATGTCTGTCTGATTCCATGTGAATCTTTCTAGAAATGATGTTAATGTTTGAAGCCATTCTGGTCTTGAGGAGAAATCTTTTAAGTAATTTTAAAATGCTTTCAACCCTCCTCTAAATAACAAACACAAAAATATGTCTTATTTCAGTTTAGTTCTAGTTTTCCTGCTTGAGTTACGTTTGTATTGTGTCAGTATCGGACTATGCAACAAGACTAAACTTTGTGAATGTCACAAAAGGAACTGAACATTAAAAGCTTGTTTCTGAAAGATAAAAGGATCATGTCTGAGGTGATCAACGGTTTTCATTTAAAAGGATCACGTCTGAGGTGATCAAACAATTTCTGGTTAAAAGGATCACGTCTGAGGTGATCAAATGGTTTTCAGTTAAAAGGATCATGTCTGAGATGATCCATGGTCATAATGTCATCTATCAAAGATAAGTATGTGAAACAATTGGACCATAAAAATGGCCCGATCGCACGAATGGACCATAAGTATGGGCCAATCGCACGATTGAACCATAAGTATGGGCTAATCACACGATTGGATCACAAGTATGGTTTAGTCGCACGACTGGACCATGAGGATGGCCGAGTCGCACGATTGGCATCCTGTATAAACCAATCGTACGATTGGTTGAATGTGTATAGTTCATTCATACGACTGAACCTCACTCGCACGTTTGAACAATGCGTATGGGTCTAGTCGCACGACTGAAACTTACAACAGTATAAAAGGAGGTCAGTCGGTCGTAACCCTACGCTTACTTTTCAAATTCTCTCAAATACCCGGTTATTAGTAGAACCCCTTTCAAAATTTTCTCTGTGATTTCATCCGATTTCCTATTGCTAACTATTACACGTTTATCTACAGGTACTGATAAGATGAAATCATGATAAATGGGTACATTAAATCAATCAAAGGTAACCGAATGATATAAATATTAAACTGAACTGAATAACTCTTAATCGGACCTTTAAGTAAGCTTTAAAGTGAAATTCAAAGATAACTGGTGAAATAACAAGTCTTGGCGCTTCTAATGACTTAAATCTTGATATGAATATGACTGTTTTGATAAACATTCAAATTTTCAGACTCGCACAGTATGTATGCGAATGGACAGTCTGATGAACTTCAATCGCACGATTAAACCAGACGCATGATTCAACCGCATGTCATAGCACACGACTAAACTCAGTTGGATGCTCAATCGTACGATTGAGTTCAGTCGTACGGTTCAATCGTACGATTGAAACAGTACATTAGGATCTGTTCAAATTAATATGTTCTTTCGTGTGAACTGGTCTAACATGTTTGTTACTTGTTTTATAGAGAAATGGCTGATAGATGGACTATGAGTACTAAGCACATTATTTGTGCTTACCTCAACATGACATCACGGAATGTTGTAGAGTTTGTAGGGATTATAGAGTTCCTCAACCGATCCAGGATCTATCGAGCTATCTCAACTCCCTGCACACCATACCGCTCTCTACAGCAGGCATTCTGGGAGAATGCCGTAGTTGACAGATCAGTTGAGCCATTCAGGATCCCTAGCTCTATTTTTGGACAGGACATAGATATAGGGGAAAATGACTTGAGGAGGGTACTCGATCTGGGAGATGATATGGATCATCCAACCAAGCTTCATCCCTCGACTGTTAGGGGATGTTTCTTGAGGATTAAGTACGCTGGCGACATCAATGTCGGTGTGCTTAATAAGAGTAACATGTGCCCTCCATTCAAGTATTTGGCACATGTAATACTTAAGTGTATTGCTTCGAGACGCAGTGGTTTCGACGAGATGAGCGATCAGATACAGAACGCATTCGTTGTGTTAATACTGAACCACTCATTCAATTTTTCCAAGATGTTCTTCAATTACATGAGGGAGAACATCGATGCCAAGGAAAAGGAAGGATTTTGCATGTATCCCCGGTTTCTTCAGATGATCTTCAACGAGAAACTACCCAACCTGCCTAAGCACAAAGACGATGAGGTGTCATTGGAGGTGATGGATGACACGACTTTAGGCAGGATGAAGGTATATAGGGGAAAGAAGACTAAGCCCCTAGTGAGAAGGTTATTTGGGCATCTGGCCAATGTTGATTATATAGCTCCGGCCAGGATGAAGTGGCGTCATGATGATAGTGACTCCAATGTCGAGCCCGTTTTGATTCCACATGATGACGAGGATGATGATAATGATGATGATGACCAGGATAAGGGTCAGGGTGGTGGAGATGAGGGCTCGAGTCAATTCCGAGCTACTGCTACATCTACTAAGAGACCACCCTCACATCATGGTGGTTCATCAGCTGCAGGTGGATCGGAGCAAGCTGATATCCACCAGGACTTCCTGATAAGTGAGGATATCAGGAATTTTGACCTAAAGGAAGACGATGATGACTCTAAGGAAGAGCCCCTCGTAAGACAAGTTGGTTGCAAGTGGGTAGCTACTGAGAGGGAAAAGAGGTGGTTGGTACCAGCCAGGCTCGTTCAAAGGGTGTCGACACTGAGGAGACTGATCCCACATATACACCCGAACAGCCCATCAGCCCAGGGGGAGAAAAGATCACTAAAGGGTCAAGGAGGAAGAGGATGGCCCAACCCTATGGTATGAAGGGGAAATGCCCAAAGATTATCTTGATGAGCTCCCCCACTGCTACTACCACCACCACTTCCACTACTACCACCACCACTGACACTACCACCATCACAACCACTACCACCGACATACCCACCACCACATTTACACCTACATCTTTCTCACCCTCAATACCCAAAACTACATCTCCACAATCCATCCCTATCCCCACACCCGTATACACCACATCTACAACCACCCCAACCATCCCCCAAGCTGGAACATCCACCCAAATTCCACCTCTCCAGGGCACTACTCTACCCATAGTTCGGTTAGAGGAACAACTTGTGAGACTTAACAGGCTAGTTCTCAAGCTGCTAGCCACTGATGATCTCCAGGCCAACCAAATGAGACAACTGATGGTTGTGAATGCAGAACAGGGCAAGCAAATCACCAAGATGACAGAGAAGAACGAAGCCCACGAGCGGGCTTTAGTTCGAGCTCTAATGGCCTTAAAGCTCAGAATGAGCTAGTTCTGGCATCCACAAACAAGATTGAAGATCTAGAGAAGAAGAACAAGAGGATTATGCTAAGGTTGAAAGGTAAGAGGGAGGAGACTCTAAAGATTAAAGGAGATGGAGATGATGGTGAAGATGATGATGATTCCAGTGATGACGAATCTGATGATAAGGGTGATGAGGAGGCCGGTGACAGTGGAGAGGAGAAAAAGAAAGGAGATGATGAGGATAATGATCCTGAAAGTGATGCGAATGCATCATCCTCAAATCAATCTGCTAGGGAGAGGCGTACTAAGAAGAATCAAGATCAGGGAGCTTCTTCCTCTGCTCCTCAAGCAGATGAGCCTCATGAGAGAGACCAAAGTAATGATTAAGAAAGTTTATGTAATTTGGAATCTTTTGTAATTGAATATTGTATTACATTAATGTAAATGATGATAATTTATATTTAACGCCTTGATGATTCAATAATGTGTGCTTTGTTGATTATTCTATCAAAGAGGTGAAGCTCAACAGGTCGATGAATACGATGTCGCTCCCCTTCAGCAAATCAAGTCTCAACTTACAATGATTTTTGATTTGTAAAGGATTGTTAGACGATCTGTGAGTTACACTCCAGAAGAGTGGGAGATCATCCACGATCTATCAGATGAACAGCTCGCAGAGATGTTCAGACTGAACCTGGATGACATAGTTAAATATGCTTCTGAAGTGGATGTTATTAGTGATGAGGAGCTACAAGGAATGGATGAGATAGAGATAGAGGATGTCATGTCAGATCACTATCCTCTGTACACAGATACAGATGGAGATGCTATACCAGACTTGGGTGAAACCTTTGTCACTGGTGCATTTGACAAGGTTGAAGAAAAGGTCACAGAGAAAGAAGCAGCAGAGAATAAAGCTCTAGCTGATGATGTTGAGGTTGCACAAAAGAAACCTGAATAGGCTGCATGCTTAGCTGAGATGAAAACTCAAAGAGAGCCTCCAAAGAATAATGCATACACCAAGCTGTACAAAGTTAAAAGACATCAGAAAGTGTCAGGAAAGATTGTTAGCTGGGCATATTAGATGTCTATGATGTAAAGAGGGAGAAAGGGATTGATTACTTCAGATATCCAAATGATCTGAAGACTCTCCCAGGTTTTGAGTTAAACAGGCAAGCCTAGATCTGTTATATGCTAACCCGAGGAAAATGTCAGGATGTTCGAGAAGGCCTTAAAGAAGGAATACCACACGAGATGGGTCAACTTCAAACCTCAACAACCGAGGAGGTTTCTTCATAAAACTGAAGTTGACTCAATTTCTGGATGAAGGAAGGTGGTGTTGAAGTGGATACCTCTGAGGACGATGTCAAAGATTCCATTGAGGTAAATGCCACAGGATTTCACACCTTATTTTAAGTGGTGGTACTACGATTGGAGGACGGGTGAAGCGGTAATTGTGTTGAACAGAGACGGTAATATTGAGACAATCAGGGTATTCAACCCAATGTGGCTTACTAACTTGTCAGCAGAAGATGTTTATACTTTATATAAGTGGCCATTGTTCTATGATACACAAGACATTGTACAAGCTCTCTAGTTCCAACATGTTATCAGACTGTGCTTTGCATTCAAGATTTATGCAGGAGTCACAAAAGAGGAAAAGTATAAGAAGTTTCAAGAGCATGTGAAGAGTGTTAGACAATAGAGTAAACTAGGTCCAAGAGGGAGTTTATTGATACACGATGGTCCTAGTTTATTGTACTTTAATGTTTATGTCTTTCACTTCTTACACAAATGTAATTCAACAACAATATTGTAATATGACATATGTTTGGATGAAATGATATGTGTTTGGATGTTTATTTAACCTTGATTATATCATATTCTTATAACATTCATTATTACATACGATATGAACTATATATATAGGTTTGAGGTTGTTGTGCACAGTTCTGAGTCAACAATGATTCAAAAATGTGTTTGACTTAGTCTTGTAGCTATTCATACTAATGTACCATGCTTATGGACCAGACGCATGAATGGACCATGCTATGGACTAGTCGCACGATAGAACCATGTGACTGGATCAGTCGTACGACTAAGACATAAGATTGGCTCAGTCGCACAACTGAACTATTAGTAGAGTTCAGTCATGCGTATAAATCAATCACATGACTCACTTGCACGACTGAACCATGCAAATGGCTCAGTCGTACGACTGAACACTGAAACCTATAAATACCACATAATTTGTGGAAAAAAGTAACACTTCGAATATTGTTATACCCTAGCCGTCCAGGGCGTTTTAGTTCATCCATCCAACTTCAAAGTTCATTCCTGGTCTATCTCTACTCATTCTTAACGTTTGTTTAATCGTTAGATTGATCAGGTTGTCGTTCTCACTGATTGGATCGCCAATCAAATAGGATTCCGCACTATTTGATCTGGTTTCACGTTGAATCAGTTAGTACTCCATACGTACACTGTTCTAACAAAACTAAAAATTAATATTATACTATATATTTAAAGAACAACTTGAATGAACAGTGAATGGGGGTGGGTAGGCGGGTGACCGGAGCACCGGTGGAGGTTGTCACCGGTCTTCTGTTTCCGGCTTCACCGATGCATCGGGTTCCTCCCCGTGTACATTTCTTCCTCTGATTTGATGTTTATGGTGGTTGTTTTGGCTCCCGACGATCCATCTTGCCTGAAATAGACACCAACGCGGTGTGTTAAGCCTCGCGCCCACCGGTCCTTTGCTTGCATGGGTTCCTTGGTGGCGGTGGTGGCAGCGACTGATCTCAGATCCGTTCTAGGGTTTGCTATTGGGGTTATATAGTTGATGTAGGTTGTGGATTCCATAGGTGGCCGTTCGGAAGTAGCCGTATGTCAAGGGTAATGGAACCCTGCCGTCGCCGGACTTTTGCTTATGTGAGGTTCCTTGGCGGCGGCGATGAGGAGCCATTTATTCTTATTTTGTTTGATGGTCTTTGGTTTGATTGAATGTTATTGGTGTCATGGAAGAGATTTCAGAAGTCTATGTTGTCGTGACCTTCTTTTATAACTTTTGGAACACTATTTTTTTCTTACCGATACCTTTCTTAGGCATCAAAGAGGTGCCTGATCAAAACTCTTTAGGGTTGATGATTTGAGTTCATCTAAGACTGATCTGTTTATACATTTCCAAGTTTAGGCCTTTTTAGTTTTTAAAGATCTCAAGTGTGGCCTCTGTCAGATTTACTTTTACTGAGACCTTTATAAGCCACCGATGAGGTGCCTGATCAAAACTCCTTTGGGTTCATGATGATGAACCTGAGTTCATATGAGACTTTTTGGTTTATACTTTTTTCGGATTTAGGCCTTTGTTTTTTTGGCTTTTAAGGTTTTCAAATGTGGCATCTGTTGGATTTTCTTTGGGGTGTTAAGGTTGATGATGATGAATATATATTCATCTGAGACTACTTTCGTTGGCTAACAATATTTAGGTACGGTCGATGATGGTCCTTGGGTCGATGATGATGATCGCGTTTTCATTTGAGACTAGTGTATCCTGACTTCGTTTGAGACAATATCATGATTTGGTCAATGACCATTTATGTTGGCTAGGACAATATCTTGCTTTGGTCGATGATGAAAAACATAAGTTCCGATGAGACCAATTTACATGTTCGAATTAGACCTTTTTGTTGGCAATTAGGTTCTACAGGGTAAAAACAGTCATCGTTGTTCATTTAATATGTTTTGGGACGATTTGCTTAGAAACAACTTATTGTGTTTGAATCCGGTCTGCAAACGCTGTTGTTTGTTACTATATGTTCTTTTATTGGTGAATGTTGCACGGATAGGATCAGAGAATGGTTGGTTTATACCGGCACCCCCTGCAGCCACGCGGTATGCAATTTGCCTTTCGAACATTTAACGTGAATGTCACGGCTATGATGATAGAAACGTCACCAAACATGTTTATCTGAGCTTCCTTCACTTCTTCGGACGCGCAAAGCGCGTCGTAGTATAACACTAGTTAATATTTAAGTTAAAGACAATTTATAATCAAAATTATATGATAAATTATCATTCATTATAAACAATTTATGTCATATAATAATAAATTGTTTCAGAAACAACATTCAATAATCTATGAACAAAAGATATTAAAAAGTTGATGTTGTAGTAATTTTCAGATTTAGACATTATTTAAAAGAATTGATATAAATATGATCAAAATCATCTTTGTATTTTTTAATGAATAATTTAAAAAGATGAGTTAGGGAGTTAAAGATAAAAAAATATCTTTTTGTTTACTCATATTGTTTTGTGAAATTATTTTTTAAAAAATAGAACTAAAAACTTTTACTTTTTTGAATGATGTTGACATAAAAAATATGATCGCACAATTATCGTAAAATAATTAGACTTTGAGAAGAAAACTAATGTTCACAAGAAAGGTGAAATATATTTATTGATGAACATGTACATTTTAATTTTATTAGTTATTATATCTATTCTTAAAAATTTTAATACTTAACTTTGTAATAAAATATTTTTGTTGTAATTCCAAGATATCAAAATACAACCCAACGTATGGAACATAAAATTTATAGCATTTAAAATGATCTACATGAAAATAAATATTTGTTTACTCATAGGTCATTGCTTAATGAAAAATATTTAAAATTTAAGCGTTTTGATAATGAACATGTACTATGCTTAAATTTTGAAACAACTATTGCAAAATGTGTCAACTTTCTAGTCTTCAGATATGGTTTGACTTCACTATCTTTCAATCTACTTTAGATCGTTTTATTTCTCAAAATCTAGAATTGGTTTGTTTTCTAATCTCAAATTATTTATGATAATTATATTATTATTTAAATTTCTTACACTAACAATATGTAATTTATTAATTCGATGTATATTTACAGCTTACCATATAAAAATAAAAAGTCAATCTAAATTCAAATCTTAAATTTTACAATATATTATTTGCATCAGCCGTGTATTACACAAGTCATAACCTAGTATCCTTACATATCCTCTCTCCTAACTTCAGTTTCTTATTCCTTTTTTCATCTGGTGTATGGATAGAAGGATGAATCAAGAGCAAGAGGATATATCATTATTCATAAAAAAATGAAACCTCATTGTTCTTCATCTTAGCTGAATGATAGCTGATACATCATCACAAACTTTTTATGTTTTCCCGATCCAGCTTTTTAGAATATTACAATCTAAAAGATAACATAAGACCTTCATTAGTCCTACAAAAGATGTCCATTTTCAAACACGTTTACACCAGCATTAGTCATACTATATATATTCTTTATACGCTATAGAATATAGTGTAAGTTTAAAAATCTGTATCAATGCTCAAGCGGAAAGGCAACACGCATGACATCCAAGTTAAACTGTAATTCATATTTTACTAAGGGTAAAAGTACATAAATAGCCAAACAACAAAACAATAACAAAATCTCGTTGAATATATAGTCAAAAGTTCCGATTCTGAACACACAGTCTAGCAAGATGTAGAATGATTTTATAGAATGATTTTATTATATAACTTACGAAGCCTTTTTTTATTAAAATGGAAGGAGTAACGTTCCCAAACTTTTTCATTTGAATTCTGAACCATAAAAAGTTAATTTAAGTCTTCTATTTTTTAGGATGAAAGTTAAACTTTTTATATAACTATTGTTGATTATATCTTGAAACACAGATGAAAATATGAAACCCTAATCAAGTTGATTCAATCTCAAGTATGAAACTAAACATTAAAATAATAAAACTTACTTTTCGGAATAGTGATCTTTGATGAAGATGACGCCATGATTGAGTGATTCGTTCCTGTTATGATGTTTAGAGGGATTGATGGATGATCTTGAGAGAAAAGTTATTGGTGTGTTTTAGTTATCTCTCTATTCCTCTATTTATAACATCTAAGTGGAAACCCTAATTATAATTATCGGGTATTTCCATCAAATAATCCCCTCATACTATTAGGTACTAATTATGTTATTTGGTAAAACTTATTTAAATAATCCGTATGCCACATATTACTGGTTATTTCTAACATTCTCCCACTTGACCAAGTGATCATTTGTGATGAATATACATAAGTTTAGCCAAGTTAAACACTCATCAAATTTCATATTGAAACTTATAGCAAATAGTTATAGTCATTCGAATTAAAGTTAAACCGAGACCCCCAACATTCATATTAAAGTCTCAATATAAAACATTAAACATAAAACCAATATTATTTAAACAAACCCTTAATGTACAGTATTTATCTGCACAAATTTGTCTATAGATGATTAAGCGCGGATATAAGTTATAATAGACAAAATAAAAATTTAAGGAAATCACATAAATCATTAATGCACACTTGATATGCTATTATAGAACGTCTCTAGTAAAGCCCATCCTTGTTACGAGTTCTTGGAAAGTTTTGGGTGGTAGACCTTTAGTCATAGGATCCGCAAGCATATCTTTTGAGCTAATGTTCTTAATACAAAGATTATTTTCCTTTACTCGTTCTCGTACGAACAAGTATTTTGTATCGAGATATAAACCAGCTCCACTCGAACTGTTACTGTTCGAGAACCTTAGTCATTGAAAAAAATTAATATTCAAAAGCATGGTCAAATATATTTATTGATGAACATCTACTTTTTAATTAAATTATTTATTTATTCTTAGAAATTCTAACACTTAACTTTCTAATAAAATATTTTTGTTGTAATTCCAAGATATCAAAATACAACTCAATGTATGGAACATAAAATTTATAACGTTTAAAAATGATCTACATGAAAATAAATATTTATTTATTCATAAGACATTGCTTCATGAAAAATATTTAAAATTTAAGCATTTTGATAATGAACATATACTATGCTTAAATTTTAAAATAACTATTACAAAACATATCAACTTTCTAGGCTTCAGATATGGTTTTGACTTCACTATCTTTCAATCTATTTTAGATCTTTTGTTTCTCAAAATCTAGAATTGGTTTGTTTTCTAATCTCAAATTACTCATGATAATTATATTATTTTTTAAATTTCTTATACTAACAATATGTAATTTATAAATTCAACGTATATTTACATCTTACCATGTAAATATAAAAAGTCAATCTAAATTCAAATCTAAAATCTTAAATATATTATTTCATTTAGCCATGTAGTTTACGGGTCATAACCTAGTATCCTTCTATATCATCCCTCCTAGCTTTAGTTTCTTATTCCTTTTTTCATCTGGTGTATGGATAGAAGGATGAATCAAGAGCAAGAGGATATATCATTATTCATAAAAAAATGAAACCTCATTGTTCTTCATCTTAGCTGAATGATAGCTGATACATCGTCACAAACTTTTTATGTTTTCCCGATCCAGCTTTTTAGAATATTACAATCTAAAAGATGACATAAGACCTTCATTAGTCCTACAAAAAATGTCCATTTTCAAACACGTTTACACCAGCATTAGTCATACTATATATATTCTTTATACGCTATAGAATATAGTGTAGGTTTAAAAATCTGTATCAATGCTCAAGCGGAAAGGCAACACGCATGACATCCAAGTTAAACTGTAATCCGTATTTTACTAAGGGTAAAAGTACATAAATAGCCAAACAACAAAACAATAACAAAATCTCGTTGAATATATAGTCAAAAGTTCCGATTCTGAACACACAGTCCAGCAAGATGTAGGATCTATACACCCCCAACAGAACCAAAGAAGACCAAAACAAATACATTACCTACGACGTCAAAAGCTGACCTGGAATACATCATCGGTGGACGATATAGATTATTTTTGTTTATAAACAACTTACCGTTTAAAAATACCAGCAGAATTTGTTTTTCAAGTTTGATGTATTAAAAAATTCTTATTTTATAAAAAAACTATTTCTTTAGAAATAATATTAATAATATAATCTCTTTTAATAATCAAGGAACTATTTTAAATCCAAAAAGAATTAAATGGTATTATAGTAATTAACATAATTATTTAATATGAGAAAGAAACAAAAATTTTTAATGAAAAGTAATATGGTATTGTTATGTGAACTCATCAGTTACTATTTTGTTAAAATAGAATGATTTTATTATATAACTTACGAAGCCTTTTTTTTATTAAAATGGAAGGAGTAACGTTCCCAAACTTTTTCATTTGAATTCTGAACCATAAAAGTTAATTTAAGTCTTCTATTTTTTAGGATGAAAGTTAAACTTTGTATATAACTATTGTTGATTATATCTTGAAACACAGATGAAAACGTGAAACCCTAATCAAGTTGATTCAATCTCAAGTATGAAACTAAACATTAAAATAATAAATTTACTTTTCGGAATAGTGATCTTTGATGAAGATGACGATGCCATGATTGAGTGATTCGTTCCTGTTATGATAAGATCCTCCACCAAAAGTACTCATGTTTAATGCAAAAGAATTAATCAAAACTTAAATGCTAAAATTGATAAATCTATCAAAGACGCAGATCTAGTATTCAATTGATTTGAATATAGATCTAAATCAAACAAGCAATGAGACAGTGCTTGCTGAATGACAAGTCGTTGATTTAATTGTTTGAAAATTAATTAAACAATTTTAGTACTGATAGATTAATTGATCTAAATCAATGAGCACCAATGCTCTGATACCACCTGTGAATCCAAGGATCGCGATTCAGGAATTATCAGTATTGAAATAATCAATTTAATGATCGCGGAATTATCACTAATTGACGTTTAATTGTTTTAATGATTAACGATGAACACAACCACAGAAATACAATAAATGCGAAATCAATAATAATTCAAATGTATTTCATTAACTATAAGGTAATGATTACAAAAGAATAATAATTGATAACTATGAACAACGAATTCTGTGAATCGAATAATGTTTGATGTTGATGCGACGGCAGCTAGGGTTGTATAATGAACTCTTGACAGCCGTAATAATGATTGATTGTGTTCTCTGAGATTTGAAAATAGGACTCATATTTATAGATATTTGAGTCGGCTTAGGAAACACCGGATCTCTCGGGATTTGTTATTGATTGTGTTGACTTGTTTGACTTCTTGATAGTTGCAATCGCACAAGTATAATGTTCTTCCGCAGGTGTCTTGTCGTCCGCAGAACTTTTGTTCTTCCGTAGATGATTGGTCTTCCGTAGCAGAGTTGTTCTTCCGTAGGAAATCCTTCTTCCGTAGGAGTCTTCACTTCACTGTACTTGATCATCCGCAGGAACATGTACTTGGTCATTTGTCTTGTAAGAAACATATCTACGGATTAACTAAATTGTTCATCCGTAGATGTTTCTTACACTTGGTCGATTCCAGGAATCCAAGTATATTGTTTTTCCCTGTCAAGTCACAAATTAACACACATATATATGGGGTTATCCTATAGATTCAAAGCACATATATATATATATATATATATATATTTTGCCTGTTACAAATATTAATTACAAGACTTTATTTTCAAGTACTAAGCCTATACAAAAATGATCTAGCCCTATACAATCTAGATCTAACAATACTCCCCCTTAGGCTTAGCTACTTGCAATCAGTCTTTCAACACTGCAAGCTCCTTGACTCTTGATATGATTTTGTTGTAGAAGTAAGATACAGCAATCTTCTGATCATCGTACTTGTACTTGATCTGCATCCTGCTGATCTTCTTCAACGTGTCATAGCTCAGACCCAAAACATCTTCTTCCATAGTGAGTGTTTCCACTACACTATCATTATGTACAATCTCTAATTTATCTTCTTCTGAGATTCTGAGCTCAGACACTTCAGCTATGGTTGTCCCCTTCAGTAGCTCAGCCTCATGTCTCCTTCTCTTGTGTGCCTTTGCATGCAGTTTATCAATAACTTGTATCATGTGCACGTACAGGCAGAGATCATTCTGGGCTTTTTCATCTGTTAGCTTTGGGAAGAATTTGTCGTGAAGGTATGATGTGTAGCTAGGATGCAGCATCTTTATCTCAATTGGATCAAAGATCCTGATCTTATCAGCCTTCTTCCCATCAGCATTTCTCAGCAATACCATCTCTTTGGTCTTTTCAACATATCCCTATTCTATGATAGGATAAGTGAACTGATTTCCTTTTATGCTTTTGATGGTATCTGAGTTTTTTTATTAATCCAACTCTCTTTAGCATGTCTTCATCTACAAGGGATGAGACTTCAGCTGTTCTTCTTTTCCTGCTTTGTTTGATTCTGATATGCTCTTTATCATCTTTCTTTGCTTGTGTCAGCACATCATCAATGAACCTGGTCTTCATACCATTTACAGCTCCAGAGAAGTCTCTCCCCCTGAGATGAATTGGATAGTTGGATATTGGGATGCTTTGCAAATCCCTGATATCTTGTTCCGGAAGACTAAGCAGAGCTGACACATCATGGAAGTATTGAATCCTTCCAGATGTCCTTTTATTATTGCACAATCCCAGTCTGGATCATATTTCCAGGCCATAATCCTGTGTTCTTCCGCAGAACTGGGAGTTGTGATATGGTCATACAGTTCAATGAGAGTTGATTTCTTCTCTGTGATCTCTCGAACTGTGGTTCCCAGAGGCCATACCTTTCCAGGGATCACTGCCCTTGGCTCTCTGATCAGTGTTTCTTTTTCCTTGTGCTGATCTTTTAGTTCAACTGTTATTGGATCAGCAGCAAGTTTAGTTTGTTGTTCTTTTGGATATGGAGCAGTGGTTCTAAACTTGACACCAGTTTCTAATTCTACCTTCATTACATGCTCCATCATCCTTCACAATTCTCCAGTGGTTCTACCTTTAAGCTCATGTGGTTTGTAGTTGTGGCCCTGTAACCAGCAAGTCATATTGTATTGGTAAGTTGGCTGTGTCACAGTGGCCCAGATCCTTCTTGATCTTCTCCAATGACTGAAAGGTTGTAAAGGCTTCATAATCACAGTTTGGGATTATGAACCTTGCAAACTCAAACTCTTTCAGAGCATTCTTCATTTCTGATGTGTTCATCCTCTCAACCATGTCATATGGAAAACCATGGTTGATGAGGGTCATAAACATGCTAGAATCAGGCCTCTCTTCCATGATGTCTGCTGTTGTTAGAAGGTCATCGGCCTTTCCACCCTTTTCACCAGTGGGGGACTCAATTCTTGTCAGTTCCTCCCACTCTTTCTCACTGTCATCATCATCTCCGGATGATACCTTCATAGTAGACACATCTACTGAAGGTGTAGGTGCAGGGGATGGAAGTTTTGGTCTTCTTGGAGAGCTTTCATCTTCAGGTTTCTTTTGAGTTGCTCTAAAGTATTTTCTTTTCCGGGTGTATGAAATCATTTGCTTAGCAGCTTCACCCGTCTGTTTTGGTTGCTCAGTACTTGGAGCTTCTTTTGTTTTCAGAGCAGATATCTTCTTTTTCTGCTCTTCTATTTCTGCATCTTTCTGTTTGATCAGTTTAGCTTTATCATTTTGCTCAGACTTTAAAGAAGCCTCCAACTCTTGTTCTCTTTGCAACAATGCATCAATAACTTCATTGTTGCTTAGAGCATCTTCTCTCAGCCATTTTAGTCTAGCATCTTTTTCATCAGCTCTTCATCCTTTTCTTTGATTACACCTTTCAGCTCTTGAATTCTTTCTTTTCGCTTATTTGATTTGAGTACTAACTTGTTGTACTCAGCAACCAAAAAGCTTTTGCTGACAGGAATGTCTTTGTCACTTAAATCATCTTCATGGTATGCAATGACATCCTCAGCAGATCCTTGTACTTCCCCGTGCTTATCAGCAATTTGTTCATCTTTCAATGAAGATATGGGCTCAGTATGTGCTGATGAAGCTTGTTCTTCTGTGTGTGTGGGTGACAAAGGAACAGTACTGGCTTGAGATAATATCTCTGTGTATCCTGAGTGTACAGAGTGTACAAACTCAGTTATCTCAAATGGTTCAGTGCCAGCACTTTCCGGTGATGCAGGTTTTGGTGATTCTGGTGGTGGTAGTACAGGGGATTGAATGTTTAGTGGAGAGAGAGGTTGAGTGTGATGAGATGATAACTGAGAAGCTGATGATGATTGTTGTTTGACAGGAGATGTTGGCTTAGTGTTTTGGTGGATGATGAGGATATTAGTAAAGGTGATTGATGTTGATGAATTGGGGAGGTTGGTTGTGTGTTCAAGCTTGTTGGTGATTGTGATTGTTGAGGGGGTGTTTGGCTAGGTGTTTGATGTTGGAGTGGTGGAGTTTGGAGTGGTGAGTGAGATGCTTGTGCAGAATCAGCAGATGATTCTGCTTCATCTACCCAAGCCAACTCTTGTGGAAGGTCTGCTTGGGGATCTACTACATGTGCGAACATTGGCATATCTTGACCCTGGTACTTCCCACTAAGCTTGTTTAGCACAGATTTGCTCAAGTGTGCTTGAACAAACACATCGCCAACTCTGTCCACCCTTGGTAGTTCTGAGTTGATCACCAGTTGCAGGAATCTCGGGAACATGTACATCTTGTCATTCTTCTGTAGTTTGACTTGTTCACTCAGACAGTTGAAGATGTATTTGGCGTAGTTATAAATTCTCCCCTCGAATATCCCAATGATTCCAGATGATATGTGCCGAGAGAATCTGTCGAGCCCCGACTTCCTGTTTGACATGCACTTTAGGTAGGTATGGCACAAGAATCTGTATGGTTTGCACAGCCTACCCTTTTGATTTCTCCTTTCTCGTAATCACCATCATACCCCATCATGTTGAATATTTTCTCAATATATTCATTCTCGAATACATCGGGGTGACCTATCTCTCTATCTCCCAGTTCCAGGCATCTTCGTATGGTGCTTTCAGTGATTCGTAGACGCTTGTTCCGAATCTCAGCCACAATCACTTCCTCATCACCTTGTTCTTCAACTTGTGCTGAGTTCCAGAAGTCGATTATGTGCGTCTGATGGATCACAGGCTCAGCCGTCAAGGCGTAGAAGAGCCTGGATCGTCGGAGATATCTTATGATATCTCGACATCCTTCCGCCGCAGGATCATCAGCGTTTAAGAACGCGCACACATTATGTTCTTTAGCGAATCGATTAGCCATCTTCGCAGTAACGGTAATTGATTACTGGATAATGTTGATAATGTGTTCTTGGAACGGATTTTTTTTAATTTTCAAAAAGAGGGAAAATGGGCGATTTTCTAGGTTAAAAGTGAAAAAGTGCTCTGTAAAAATATCAGAAACCTTATTTATAGGCGAACACATTAATTTCTTTTATTAATTATGTTCTTTTATTAATTATGTTGGGCCCACTCCCATTCATTCCTATCCGCATAGCATGTTTGTTTAGAATGCATTACTTCTTCCGCAGAACATCTGCGGAACCTTGACATCTGCGGATGTCAACATCTGTGGAACCTTACATCTGCGGATGTCAACATCTGCGGAACCTTACATCTGCGGATGTCTTAACATCTGTGGATGTAAAAGTTCAATGCATTTGTTTTGCTGCTGAATCAGAAATCACATAATACTTCTACGGATGAGAGGTATTACTGAAACTTTGCGGAACATAAAAGTTTTAAAACTTTAAATGTATGATATCTACTGAGTAGAATCAAATGTTGATGTTAGACATTGTTGACTTTATTTGCATGGCAATTAAGTACAGGAAAGCAAGTTTCCTGTATCCTGCATTCAGGTTAGTGCTCAAGTTCCAATTCCTTCAAAGTAATTCAAATCAATTATCAGCTTTTATTGTTTTTCATGCATGAACTACTCCCCCTAAATTTGTGATTAATGTGAGACTGTTACATTTATCATAAATTTAAGTTATAAACAGGCATGACAGGCATATGACAGTCTAAATGAGAGAAAGTCAGTTGAGATAACAATTAAACATCTGACTTAAACAGTTACATGCATGCATATATATATAGAGGGATCATACTATAACTTGGCTTCTGCTGATGTTGATTAGTTGATTCAATACATACCTGATTGTAAGTATATCGATCCACTGAAATTCAAACATGAGTATTGTATCAACTAGGCATGCTATTTATCATGTTGTGAAGTTTGTTAATCAGTAGCAATCATGAGTCCCACATTCAATTATCATTAGAGAATGTCTTCCGTAGGTGAGGCAAATCACTACATTCCACACTTAATGACTATGTACATTAAGTTATAAGTTCTATCTTGAGACATATTACAGTCTCATGAATGCTTTGATGTTGAAGCTCTTTGACTTGATGTACAATGGATCACAAGTGATTCCTTTTTAGAGCTGAAATATGATCTTCATAGTCACCAGGTCTTTACTTTCGTAAAACAGAGGTGAACTTTAACCCAGGTCTTTGTTTACACAAAACAGAGGGAGAATGAAGATCACACTTGTTAATCACATTCCCAGGTCTTTGTTCATACAAAATAGAGGGAATATGACTTTGCAAAGATAGAAGATTATAAAGTATTCTACATAGTGTGCTTGTGTAAGAGATTTGATCACATCAGGAGAGAACATACCTTCCTGATTCTCAAATGGAATCCTCACAGACAGTTACCTGATGCTTTTAGTTTGGCATGCTCTTAGCTTTGTTTCCACTCAAGATGAACCTACTCACATATCAGTATGATATAAGTCAGATTGAGTTTTTTTTTGTTTAATAACCAAGTATAGTCTACTATCATTTCCCCAATATAATGCATGTATAGATGTTCTATCAGACACTTAAGTTATCTTTAACGATTACTCTGCACAAAGTCAGTCATATGCTTTTGTTGATTTATTCTATGTTAATCATCCCCAAAGATTCTATCAGAAAATTAAATCTGACCGAATCAAATGCTTTAGTGAACAAATCAGCAAGCTGATTGGTTGTGTCTACTTTGACTAACTTGATTAGACCCTTTTCAGAGCAATCTCTCAGAAAATGGTATCTGATTTCAATATGTTTTGTTTTACTATGTTGAACTGGGTTAGCAGTGATAAACATAGCAGCTGAATTATCAATATGAATTGGTGTATGAAGGAAATTGTAACCATAATCAAGTAATTGGTTCTGCAACCAAAGTACTTGAGAGCAACCTGCTGAAGCAGCTATGTATTCTGCTTCAGCTGTCGATACAAATACATTTGTTTGCTTCTTGCACTGCCATGAAACAAGTCTTGGTCCTAAAAACTGACATCCACCAGTTGTGGATTTTCTGTTGTTGTTGCACCCTCCATAGTCACTATCTGAGTAGGAGTAGAGGCTAAAATCTCCATCTTTGGGATACCAAAGTCCCAATGCAGGTTTGACTTTAGGCATCTGAAAATCCTCTTTACAGCATTCAGATAGGACTCCTTTGGGTCTGATTGATACCTGGCACAAACACAAACAGCAAACATGATGTCAGGTCTACTGGCAGTTAAGTACATTAAAGAGCCGATCATTGATCTACACAACCTTTGATCTACGGATTTTCCAGCAGGATCAGGCACAATCTTGTCTATTGTTGATGCTGGTGTCTTGCATGAAGTGGAATCAGCAAGATTGTACTTCTTCAAAATTTGATGAATGTACTTTTCTTGATTGATGAAAATGCCATCTGGTTTCTGATGAACTTGTAAGCCAAGGAAGAATGTCAATTCTCCCATGGAACTCATCTGAAATTCAGATTTCATTAAGTCTTCAAAGCTTTGGCACAGCTTCTTGTTGGTTGATCCAAATATTATGTCATCAACATATATTTGAACCACCAAAAGATCTTGATGTTCATGTTTGAGGAAAAGTGTCTGATCAATTGTTCCTCTCTTGTAGCCATTCTTCAGTAGGAAGGATGATAGTGTGTCATACCACTTTCTGGGTGCTTGATGAAGACCATACAAAGCTTTATCAAGCTTGTATACTCTATGTGGATAATCAGGGTCTTCAAATCCAGGGGGTTGAGCAACATAGACTTCTTCATCAATTTTCCCATAGAGGAAAGCACACTTCACATCCATTTGATAGACTGTGAACTTCTTGAAGGAGGCATAGGCTAGGAAAACCCTTATAGCTTCAATCCTGGCAACTGGTGCAAAGACTTCATCATAGTCTATTCCCTTTTCCTGAGTATATCCTTAAGCAATAAGCCTAGCCTTGTTTCTCACTATGATACCTCTGTCATCCAGCTTGTTTTTGAATAGCCACCTTGTTCCAATTGGATGTTGACCCGTAGGCAAGTCTACAAGAGTCCACACTTTTTGTTTTCTGAATTGTTGTAGCTCTTCTTGCATAGCCTCAATCTAGCTATTGTCTTTCAGTGCAGCTGTAATGTTTGCAGGAACTGTTTGGGACAAAAAGCAGGTGAACAGACAAATGTTTGCCACACCTCCTTTGTTCCTTGTAGTTCTTGTATTCAGATATCCAATGATATTGTCTGTTGGATGAGCCTTGTGGATTCTGCTTGTTGAGACAGCATCAACTGGAACTGTGGAGTCTAAGTTTGAGAAACCCATTGAAGCAGATGGTGTCAGCTGAGAAGTTGAGTCGATGAAATAATCAAAAGGCTCATGGTCATTTGGATCAGCATGTGTGTGAGTTGCTGCTTTGTCTTCTTCCGCAGGAAGTTCTACGGAAGCAGCATTTTGTTCGTGCGCAGGAAGTTCTACAGAAGCAGCATCTTGTTCTTCCGCAGGAGGTTCTACGGAAGCAGCATTTTGTTCTTCCGCAGGAGTAACTGCAGCATCTACGGACGCATTTTGTACTTCCGTAGATGCATTACCATCCACAGATGAACATTGTTGTGTTGCAGGCATGGTTTGTTGATTTAACCCCTCTTTATCCCTTAATTCAGCAGCCGAGGCAGGACTTACATCTGCGGATACTGATGCATCTGCGGATGTATTTACGGATGTAACTTCATGCTGCTGACTTGATTCTTGCTGAGGTGAAGTTGAAAGTTGTGCACTTGGTGGGTCAGCTGTCAGGGGCACTTCATTCAAGCTTGGAGGTACAAATGGATAGCATGTATCCGCAGCACCTGCATTGATCAGATAACCAGTGTTAAATGATTCTGTTAATGCATCTATATCAAATAACCAAGATGATTCTTTTACATTAGTAGTAAACATGGATTCATCAAAAGAAACATTGGGAGTCTCTTCAACTATGTTATGTTCTGGAATATAGACCCTATATGATTTAGAAGTGGATGAATATCCAACAAAGAAACCATCATAGGCTTTTTCAGAAAATTTTCCCAATTGTTCTTTAGTATTCAAAACAGACACATGACACCCAAAAGATCTAAGATATCCTATAAAAGGTTTCCTTTTAAATAAGAGTTCATAAGGTGTTTTATTATGTTCTTTGACTATCAAAGTTCTATTTTGAACATTGCAAGTTGTATTCACAGCTTCTGCCCAGAAAGTAATGGGCAACTGAGAATCAGCTAGCATTGTTCTGGCTGCTTCTATGAGTGTTCTATTTCTCCTTTCAGCCACTCCATTTTGTTGTGGAGTTCTTGGTGCACTGAATTGTCTTGTTATCCCTTTATTCCTGCAAAAAGAATCCAGATCAGCATTAACAAACTCAGTTCCATTATCACTCCTAAAAATTTTAACTTTTAAATCAAGTTGATTCTCAATCTTGATCACAAAGTCCATTAATGCTTCAGATGTTTCACTCTTATGTTTTAAAAAGAAGACCCATGTGAATCTAGTGAAATCATCTACTATCACCAAACAATATTGCCTTTTTCCAATGCTCAGCACATTGGTTGGACCAAAGAGGTCCATGTGAAGCAATTTGAGTGGTGTAGTGTTAGTGTTAATTGTTTTGGATTTATGAGACACTCGGTGTTGTTTTCCTTTATAACATGAAGAACAATGATTAGAACAGTGAAATTCTTTCTTTGGTAATCCAATGACTAAGTCATTTTTCACCAATTTATTCATGTTCTTCATATTGGAATGGACAAGCCTTCTATGCCACAGTTGAGATTCATCTTCTGAAGATTTAGACAGCAGACATGTCTCATGATTAGTGAGTGTTATGTTGTTCATATCCAAGATATATGTGTTGCCTTTTCTTGATGCTTTGAGAAGGATCCAGTCTGCTGGAACTATAAAACCTGGCTTAAGTATGTAACAGTTAGTGTTATCAAATAGTGTTAAGTAATTTTGATCACAAATTGGGAAACACTAAGTAAATTATACTACAAATTTTCACAGTGATTTATTTTTTCAAATGTTAACACACCATTAGTTACCATTCCTTCACCAACAATTTTACCTCCCTTCTTATCCCCACCAAATGCCACATAAGAGGCATGTTTATGTTTGAAGTCATGGAGAAGTGCACAGTTGCCTGTCATATGTCTGGAACAACCACTGTCAACATACCACTTGTTGTCAGCTCTCCATGATTGTTCCTGCACACAAAAATAAATTAGTTAGAATTGACAATCCAAGGCTTAATTGTCTTGGATTTGCCAGATGTGTCAACTATAGTTACTCCTTCATGAATTAATCTTGAAGTTTCAGTATTAGTTGTTTCTTTTTGATTTGATGGTGGTGAGGATGATTCTGTTGAAGATGAGTCAGGTTTCTGGATGCCTTCATGCTTGTCTGAGTCTTTCTTCAAAGTGACTTGTTTTGGTTGGTATTTTAACTTTGGAGAGGATCCTGTAGTTTTGAAAGTTTCTTCATCTTTCAGCTTTGATTGAGACACAGGAGTTCCTTTTGCAAAGTTGTCAAAGAAACCATCAACTACTTCAGTCTGTTTATCAGACAAATCCACCTTTTTGTGAGGTGTCTTAGCCTGTGTTGGTGTTTTCTTCTTCGAAGTCTTGTTCTCAACAGATGATCCTTTCTTGACTTTTGTTGATCTTTTTGAATCTTTATCTCTTTGTTACTTACTGATGATTGAGAATCTGATTCGGATGATGTATCTTGTGACTTCTTTTTGCTTTTTTTATTGTTCTTCTTATTAAAATAACATTCCTTAGTGGAATGGTTATTTTTGTCACATATGGCACAGTGTTTGTTGAAGTAGCAATCAGCAGTCATGTGATTGTTCATATTGCAGATGGAACAATAGCTGCTGAAATAGCATTCATCAGTATTGTGATTCTTCATATCACACTATTTACAATATTTTTCTGAACTTTCTTCAGATTCATTCTTCTTTTTACTGTTCTTTTTCGCACTTGCTGAAGCATCAGTTGATTTCTTCTTGTTTTTGTTTGAAGCATCATCAGCTGTTGCTTGTTTGCCTTTGGCTGCCATTTGTTGCTTGATATTCACCTTTTTCTGTGCATGTTTGTGGTCTCTCTTTTTACCTCGTCCGCAGAATCAGTTACTCTCTTCCGTTGCTTTTCTGCGGATTCAGTAATTTTTGCCTTCCGAAGAAGATCTACGGACTTGCTAACTTTTGCTTTCCGCAAATGTTCTACGGATTCTTCAGATTTCTTTTTCCGCTGATCTTCAACACTTGAATTTTTCTGTTTCTTTGTTGAAGTTTGTTGTTTCTTACCTTTCTCTGAAGACAAAGGTATCTCAGCACTTGATCCGCAGCTATCAACTTTGTGAAGGTTCAGTTCTTGAAGTCCTTCATTCAATTCGGCAATCCTGTTGCAGATAGTCTTCAGCATGTTCCGTTGCTTTGGAGGATACTGCAGCTTTGATTCTTCAAGTACCCGTGGAAGACCAGTTTCAACTTGAACATTCTTACCAATGTTCAGTTGATCAGTATCATGTTCATCAGAATCATCCAAGTCATCATACTTATCAAAATCTGATTCATTATGTTTAAGTGATTCAGATTCAGTAGATTCAGTTTCACTTATCTCAGCTTCATGACTGTTGTTTATGTCAATTTTGGTGCTTTGCACAAAATGTTTTGACAAATTGTTAGTCATTGTTTCAGGTAAAGGTGTGTAGTTATCATTAATAGGTGGTGCAACAGCATTATAACCCAACCCGGACCTGTTCTTTGATTCAATATGAGAGTTTAACAACTTCTCATATTGTTGAGATGATAATTGAAACTTCTGAAGTTTCACTTCAGTTGATGCATGATCAGCCATGGATTTTGTTAAGGAAGTGGTCAGATGCTCAACTTGGGCTTTTAGGCTGTAATTTTCAGAAACATATTTTTCTAAATCTTTTGTAAAGAACTTCTTTTGATTTGATATAATTTTTGTTCTCTTAAGTGTGATTCATTTAAAATCACAGTTTCCTTTACTTTATCAGCCAATTGTTGAGCATGGACTCTATATCGTTCAACTTCCTCAACACATGATGATGAACATAACCTGTCTTTTACCTCTCTGGCCATAGGAGAAACTTTGTTTTCCATATGTGCCATTAATGCTTGATTCTCCTCTATCACTTCCTTCTCATACAAACTCCAGTCACATGTTCCATCTTGAAGGATGATCAGCCCAGTCTCCTTAGAATTGCTTGGTCCTGCTGATGTAATTGTGGCTGGTGGGGATGTTAGCTGAGGTTGTCTATGCAGAGATCTTAGAGAGGTTGATTGCTAATTCTGATATTGTTGTTGCTGCTGATTTTGTTGCTGCTGATGCTGATACTGCGGAGATGATTGTTGGTTGCATTCTCTAGAGAAATGACCATAGAGATTGCACTTGAAGCATCTGACTTTTGATTTATCAACACCAATCTTTGATGTTTTGCTTGCTGCTGCCAGATTTTTATTTCTCCGCAGATATTGCTTAGCTCTGTAAGCAATCATTGCTATCTGCCATTATAGATCCATCTCTTCTACTACATCAGGAGGGAGTTCCTCCAAATCTTGTTGACAGATGTTTGCTGATGTAAGTGAACTTCCAAGATATGCTTGAAAGCTAGAACTAAAAGCTGCAAAGGCTGCTTTTTGTTCTTCAGAATCCAATATGACAGTTATTGGTTCTGATTGTTTGTTATGTTGAGAAGAGTTTGCATTTGCTGATGTTTCTCTTTTCTCTTCAGATCTTCCCTTTTCCTTTTGATTTTTACTTTGAGATGATTTCTTAGTGGGTTTGGATGCATAAAAACTAACTTCCTCTTCATCATCACTCAAAGTACAAGAGTTATCACTTTCATTGTTTGAGATAAATGCACTTCCAGCATTTTTGGTTTCCTTGAAGTGATATGGTGAGACATGAGTTCTCACACTCTTGTTTCTTGATTGTCCATCCAGTTCAAGAGCTTCTACCTTAGCAACCAATGTATCCAGACTTGTTGTCTTGAGATCTATGGTATTCTTGAACATTGAGACTGTTTGCTTCCAACTTTCAGGCAAAGTGTGGAGCATCTTCTTGTTTAATTCCTCAGTAGTATATTTTAACTCCAAGATGTTCATCTCAGTAACAAGTTGCATAAATCTATGGAGTTGCTGAGGAATTGATTCACCCTCAATATGATGAAAGGTTTCATATTGTGATCTAAGTGTGTCTTTCCTTATGCTTCGGATCTCATCACTCCCTTCACAGAGAGTGTGGAGTATCTTCCACAGGGAGTTTGCTGTCTTGTAGTTTTCACACCTGATCAAGATTTCTTCTGGCAAAGCCATACTAAGCAAGCTGTATGCTTTAATATCGACTTTGACCTTCTTGACATCATCAGGTGGCAAGTCTTTAGTGTTGATTGGCTGATTCTTGTCATTATAATCCGGCCCAAGAGTGGGTGGAATCTAAGGACCTTGAGTGATGGACTCCCACAAGTCAGAATCTGTGTAGTTCACATGATTCCTGAACTTGATCTTCCAGGATTTAAAGTCAGCTTTGGTTTCCAACTTTGGCGGTTGATAAGATCCTCCACCAAAGTACTCATGTTTAATGCAAAAGAATTAATCAAAACTTAAATGCTAAAATTGATAAATCTATCAAAGACGCAGATCTAGTATTCAATTGATTTGAATATAGATCTAAATCAAACAAGCAATGAGACAGTGCTTGCTGAATGACAAGTCATTGATTTAATTGTTTGAAAATCAATTAAACAATTTTAATACTGATAGATCAATTGATCTAAATCAATGAGCACCAATGCTCTGATACCACCTGTGAATCCAAGGATCGCGATTCAGGAATTATCAGTATTAAAATAAATCAGATTAATGATCGCGGAATTATCACTAATTGACGTTTAATTGTTTTAATGATTAACGATGAACACAATCACAGAAACACAATAAATGCGAAATCAATAATAATTCAAATGTATTTCATTAACTATAAGGTAATGATTACAAAAGAATAATAATTGATAACTATGAACAACGAATTCTGTGAATCGAATAATGTTTGATGTTGATGCGACGGCAGCTAGGGTTGTATAATGAACTCTTGACAGCTGTAATATTGATTGATTGTGTTCTCTGAGATGTGAAACCTAGGACTCATATTTATAGATAATTTGAGTCGGCTTAGGAAACACCGGATCTCTCGGGATTTGTTATTGATTGTGTTGACTTGTTTGACTTCTTGATAGTTGCAATCGCACAAGTATAATGTTCTTCCGCAGGTGTCTTGTCGTCCGCAGAACTTTTGTTCTTCCGTAGATGATTGGTCTTCCGTAGCAGAGTTGTTCTTCCGTAGGAAATCCTTCTTCCGTAGGAGTCTTCACTTCACGGTACTTGATCATCCGCAGGAACATGTACTTGGTCATTTTGTCTTGTAAGAAACATATCTACGGATTAACAAAATTGTTCATCCGTAGATGTTTCTTACACTTGGTCGATTCCAGGAATCCAAGTATATTGTTTTTCCCTGTAAAGTCACAAATCAACACACATATATATGGGGTTATCCTATAGATTCAAAGCACATATATATATATTTTGCCTGTTACAAATATTAATTACAAGACTTTATTTTCAAGTACTAAGCCTATACAAAAATGATCTAGCCCTATACAATCTAGATCTAACACTAATCCTATCACACCTCCCTAAACATTCCATTCACACCCAAACTCACCGTCACTTGCCACCTATCACCATAACTCTCTACTTTGCAAACACCTCTCGGTACACATAACCAAACCGCCACCTCAACACCTCCAATCCATTGAACCCGTTAGCATGGAGGCTTGCTATAGTCAACATCTTATGAACTTCATCATTAAGGGAATATGGCAAATCCCAAGAACCTCCATCGGTTACCTCCCTTTCACACTATGATAACCTTGCAAACCGCCACATATTAAGGCTAGATGATGACTCACCCTAGACTAGAGAATATGTTTCATGATTATGGCAGTATAGGCGGTCAACCAAGGGACAATATATACCTCCATACGTCCGCAACCTTGCAAAACAAACAACCAAGCTTTGACTCTCTCTTTCTCGATCATATTCCACCTTCATTCGACCACCACCACCCCCAGCCACCTTCTGTCCCTCCCACCCTCGGTTTGCTTCACCAACATCACCACCATTCATTGCCTTTTCATTCTCGGATTACAACACAAACAACAAAAACAACAACAACAACAAAAACAACAAAACCCGACCACCACAACACCAAACAAACATAACCACGCACCACCAGCACCTACCATCACCATCCACAACCTCACAGCCTTGCTCTCGGATTCAAGAAGCTAGGATACAATCAAAGTCATCATCACAAGGTGATAACAATCATTCTTGTTGCATATATATAACAAAAATCTATATATATACATATTAGTTGGTATTCAAAAACCAAACAAATTTTAAAAGTTTTAATTCATGAATCATAAGCAATGAGTTATAAAAACTCAGAAACTTATGATAAAAAGATATATTTGGAATTTGCAAGGATTAAACCTTATAAATGTTTAAGAAAAATTAAATTAATATTAAGTAACTGTAATTGTGGGAATAAACATTGAGACATTCTCATATTTATACTGAAATATTGAACTGAAAATTTTGACAAAGTTTTGATAAAGAAATAATTTATATAAATTATTTTATAAATGAGAAATAGAAGAAAATATCAAAAATAGAAATAATTTCAGGAAAATTCTGATAAATTTACAGAATAATTCTTTTGAGGTATAAAAGCCTCTGGAATTATTTCAGAATTTTATTCCTAGTTATAACAAAGACATGAATTTATATATTTTCTACAGCAGATAAATCATAATAAATATTAATGTTAATAATAAATTCTGATAAAATCATATATGCAATATTAAATCAGATACTACAGAATATATAATTTTCATAATTTTTGGAATATTATAAGTATTTTACTAAATATTTCAATTATTGTGAAAATTTCTGAAACTAATATGTTATGATTTGGACTTTGAGATAATTATATGATGATTGCTATTATAGAGGAAATATTCTGTAAAATTTTGGGAATTTTTATGAGCAGAAGATATTTTTAATCATTTATGAGAATATTATTAAATTTACAGAAAACAATCTGTTAAGATTTGGATGCTGTAAAAATTATGTGATGCTACTGACTTTCTGTACAAAATTTTATGAATTTTGAGGATTTAATAGACAGCAGTATGTATTTTGAGGAATTTTTGGAATATTGTGGGATTTATATAAAATAACCTGTTGGGAATTTGAAGTTGTGAAATTTATGATAAGCTACAAACTGTCTAAATTATGTTCTATAAAAATTTGGTGATTTTTGGACATCAATAGCTATTTTTGTAATTTTTGAGAAGTTTAGAATAAATCACAAACTATTATGGATTAAGAATTTTTAGAGGCCCGAAGGTGTTTCTATTAATCTTTTACAGTCAATGAAAACCAGAAAAATATTTGAAGTATTGTCTGAAACTGTGAACTATCTTGTTAGGTTCAAGTAAGAAGACACGGTGAGTTCATAGCCCCATTTTCAACCGTTTAATATTCAGTAAAGTTTTGGTGAAAAAGTATACTGTTCGGCTGATGTATTATTTTGAAAATACTTTTCTTTGCTTACTGTCATTTGCGACACAGCCATTAGTTCGAATGAGGAACCGGTCAATAATATTGGTAGCGCTACTTAGGAGAATATTTGTACCAACCGGATGAGGGTTGCTACTATTTTCCTGCATCTAACCGAATGGGGGTTAGGATGTAATATTATTTGATTTTATGATTATTTCGTGACAGTATGATTATGTTGTGAGCAGGTTTGGTTGTAATTGATACATCAACAAAATATTTTGTCTGGATTAAACCTATGTTCTCACCAACATTTTTGTTGACTGGTTTAAGTTTACTTTTTTAGGAAATGAGTAACACCTTTGATTTCAGCTTTGAGGTTCATGATGGTTGGGGCGACGTTGTAGGACGGGTCTACGTAACACTGACTGTCGACATCGTTGATGGAAGTGTGTACGTAGACGCACATTTCCATAGGTTTTAGACATGCTGTAACCTAGTTATAATTAATTACATCTAATTTTGGTATATTATGTAAAAGATGTAATTCCTCTAATATTAATAAAAGCATGTCTATGTTATGTTTCCATTATATCTGTGTTTATTTACTATAAACAACTGCACTCTGATAAAAGCTAGTCACATTCCACCCGTATCATTCACGCTTCCGCCGGGATGTGACAGGTTGGTATCAGAGACACTGGTTATAGAGAATTAGTTATTTTAAGTAAATAACTAGACTATAACCATAAGCTCAAAATATACTTTATGATTTTATGTGAATTTATGTGAATTATGTGAATTTCATGATTAAGATTCTAACCAAAAATTTGATATGTTATTTGACTAACTCTTTTTGTGAAATATTGTTAAGAAGTTGTCCAGTATGAATTCAGATAGATATCACTATGAAACAGACCCTTCAGAAGATCCATACTATAGCAGCCCTAAAGAAATAGTACCTGAACCGGAACCTCAACAGGCTATGGATGTTACCCTAACAGAAATGGAGAATAAGACAAAATTTTATGTTAGACGTGCACCAGTACAAGCATTGAGATGGCTAGATGATATGGAAGGAGTCTTGGAAATCAGCAACTGTACTGAAAACTTCAAGACACTGTTTGCTTCTCATTCCCTTAAAGGAGAAGCACAATCCTAGTGGATAATGGAGGTACACACTAGGGGTAGAAATGTTATGAATAAGCTAAGTTGGGAAGAATTTAGAAATCTAGTGATAGAAAAATATTGTCCTTACAATGAGATAGAAAAACTAGAAGCTGAATTCTTAGCACTAGAGATGAAAGGGTCTGCACACCGGGAATATACTGATAGGTATAATGAATTATCTAGATTAGTACCACATTTGATAACCCCGGAATCAAAAAGAATAGGAAGGTATATTTGGGGATTAGTGCCACAAATAAGAGGACTAGTGAAATCAGCTAGAACCAAAACCTTCCAGGAAGCAGTAATCTTGTCAGGAAGTCTGACAGATGAAATGATCAGGAATGGATCATTAGGTCATCAACAGGTAGGAGAAAAAAGGAAATGGACTAAAAATCATCCTGGAAAAAGATTTGGAGAAAGTTCCCAGAAAAGAGTAGCCCGACTTCCACCAAGGAACTTCTTGGGAACAACTCAAGGATAGAAAGTAGAAAAACCACCACAGTGTAATACCTATCAAATATATCATACAGGAAACTGTATGACAGTGGTGTGTTATAACTACAAAAGAAAGGGACACATTTCTAGAGATTGCAAAAACCCTACTAACCCTAAAACCGTCTGTTTTCAGTGTGGAAGTGAAAATCATTTCCGGAACGAATGTCCACAATGAAAAGGTAAAACTCCAGCTAATCAGAACAACCCTTGGGGAAGAGCTTTTGTGATACAAGCTGATGAAGCTCGTCATGAACCAGAAGTAGTTACGGGTACGTTCCTTATCAATAACCAGTACGCTAAAGTATTATTTGATACAGGAGCAACCCGCAGTTTTGTCTCACATACTTTTAGACCGTCAATTAGTTCAGCATCTGAGAAATTACGTGACACATATGTGATAGAATTAGCTGATGGTAAGATAATTGAAGCTGATGAAATCATTCCTAAGTGCATCTTAAATTTAGATGAGTACGGTTTTGATATAAATCTGATACCTATTAAGTTAGGAGGATTTGATATCGTAGTAGGAATGGATTGGTTAAGTGCAAATCATGTTGAAATCATTTGTGATAAGAAAATGATTAAGATTCCTTTGATCAAGGAAAATAAAACCCTTTGCATTTATGGTGACAGGCCATGGAATACTGTGAAACTAATTACTTGTGAAAAAGCATGAAAATACCTCAATAAGAATTGTTTAGCATTTTTGGCTCATATTGTTAATACAAAACTTGATAAGGAAAATTTGGAAAGTGTTCCTGTTGTAAATAAATATGCTGATATTTTTCCTGATGAACTACTTGGATTACCACCCCCTCGTCATGTAGAATTTAAAATAGAATTGATACCGGGAACAGCCCCTATTGCCAAAGCACCTTATCGTTTAGCACCAACTGAGATGAAAGAACTCATGACTCAGTTACAGGAATTGTTAGATAAAGGATTCATACGTCCTAGTGTATCCCCTTAGGGAGCACCAGTCTTATTTGTTAAAAAGAAGGATGGAACCTTTAGAATGTGTATTGATTATAGGGAACTTAATAAGGTTACCATAAAGAATAGGTATCCACTCCCTAGAATTGATGATCTGTTTGATCAAATACAGGGATCCAATTATTTTTCAAAAATAGACTTAAGATCTGGATATCATCAATTAAGGGTACAAGAAGATGACATTCTAATTTATTCTAAGAGTAAGGAAGACCACGAACAACACCTCAGGTTAACCTTGGAACTGTTACGAAAAGAAAAGTTATATGCAAAATTTTCCAAATGTGAATTTTGGAAAAGAGAAGTACAATTCCTTGGGCATATAGTCAACCAAAATGGAATTCAGGTTGATCCAGCAAAAATAGAAGCAGTTAAGAAATGGGAAATTCCAAAAACTCCGACAGAAATACGTCAATTTTAGGTTTAGCAGGATACTATAGGAGATTTATAGAAAACTTTTCAAGAATAGTTCAACCGTTGACAGAATTGACTCAGAAAGATAAAAGTATGTATGGGGAGAAAAACAAAATGAGGCTTTTGAACTTCTTAAGAATAATTATGTTGTGCACCTGTGTTAGCTTTACCTGAAAGAACAGATAACTTCATAGTATATTGTGATGCATCTCGTCAAGGCTTTGGATGTGTTTTAATGCAGAAGGATAAAGTGATTGCATATGCATCTAGACAACTTAGAGGTAGTGAAAAGAACTACACCACCCATGATCTAGAATTAGGAGCTGTAATATTTGCACTAAAGATTTGGAGGCATTACTTATATGGAACTAAGTGTATAATATATACGAACCACAAAAGTTTGTAACACATCTTTGATCAGAAGATGTTAAATAAGAGGCAAAGAAGATGGGTAGAGTTACTAAGTGATTATGACTGTAAACTAAGTATCACCCAGGTAAGGCAAATGTAGTAGCTGATGCTTTAAGTAGAAAAGAAAGAACAAAACCGTTACGAGTACGAGCCATGAAAATGGAACTACTCTCGGATCCGTTAGGTCAAACCCAGTAAACTAAATCCTAGATATATTGGTCCATTTAAAATCATAGATAGAATTGGTCCTGTAGCAGATAAGTTGGAATTACCTCAAGAACTAAGTGAATTACACAACACATGAAACTCTAGTAGTGCCAATTCAAGAAATACAGGTGGATAAGAAACTGCATTTTGTGGAAAAACCAATAGCCATTATGGAAAAAGAAATAAAGAAGTTAAGAAGAAGTAAAATTCCCATAATGAAAATTAAGTGAAATGCAAAAAGAGGACCAGAATACACCTGGGAAAGGGAAGATGAAATCAAGAAGAAGTATCCTCACCTGTTCAGAGGTAATACTTATTTAAGTTTCTAAAGCATATCCCACGGGACGAAATTCTTTTAACGGGGGGAGAATGTGACAACCCTAAAAATTATTTCATTATATTACGTGTAAAAATTCTATAATATATGTTACAACCATGAATTATATTTAATATATATATGGATATACGTATGCATGTTTACATGCATGCCTATGTATTAATAATTCACGTATGCATGTATGTTATATACCCAAAACTCACACCCACATGTATATATATACAAAATTTTACGTATGCATGGTTGCAAACATATATGAAAATGAAAAATTTAAGCATGCATGTATATATATATGGAATTTTCGTATGATTGCATACATAAAGGTTTTAACATATATGTTTAGTATATACATATATGTGTGAATTCTATCCATATGCAAACATGAATATATGATTACTTACAAGTATATATGATATATCTATAGGAACATATATATGTACATACATATTAAGTGAATAAAAATCAAAACAAAACACAACTCAACTAAAACAAAAAATCAAAAACCTATAAACTAAAACCTAAAACATACGAACCCAAATCACCATCCTAATACCCTCGGCCACCATTCAAAAACCACCAAAACAACCCCTCGGTTGTTTCTTGCGTCCACAAAAACGCCACCACACCACCCTACACCTAGCCTTAAAAAGTCAAGCTCTACTAATCCTATCACACCTCCCTAAACATTCCATTCACACCCAAACTCACCATCACTTGCCACCTATCACCATAACTCTCTACTTTGCAATACACCACTCGGTACACATAACCAAACCGCCACCTCAACACCTCCAATCCATTGAACCAGTTAGCATGGAGGCTTGCTATAGTCAACATCTTATGAAACTTCATCATTAAGGGAATATGGCAAATCCCAAGAACCTCCATCGGTTACCTCCCTTTCACACTATGATAACCTAGCAAACCGCCACATATCAAGGCTAGATGATGACTCACCCTAGGGTAGAGAATATGTTTCATGATTATGGTGGTATAGGCGGTCAACCAAGGGACAATATATACCTCCATACGTCCGCAACCTTGCAAAACAAATAACCAAGCTTTGGCTCTCTCTTTCTCGATCATATTCCACCTTCATTCGACCACCACCACCTCCAGCCACCTTCTGTCCCTCCCACCCTCGGTTTGCTTCACCAACATCACCACCATTCATTGCCTTTTCACTCTCGGATTACAACACAAACAACAAACAACAACAACAACAAAACCCGACCACCACCACAACACCAAACAAACACAACCACGCACCACCAGCACCTACCATCACCATCCACAACCTTCACAGCCTTGCTCTCAGATTTAAGAAGCTAGGATACAATCAAAGTCATCATCACAAGATGATAACAATGATTCTTGTTGCATATATGTAACAGAAATCTATATATATACATATTAGTTGGTGTTCAAACACCAAAACAAATTTTAAAAGTTTTAATTCATGAATCATAAGCAATGAGTTATAAAAACTCAGAAACTTATGATAAAAAGATATATTTGGAATTTGTAAGGATTAAACCTTGTAAATGTTTAAGAAAAATTAAATTAATATTAAGTAACTGCAATTGTGGGAATAAACATTGAGAAATTCTCATATTTATACTGAAATATTGAATTGGAATTTTTGACAAAGTTTTGATAAAGAAATAATTTATATAAATTATTTTATAAATGAGAAATAGAAGAAAATATCAAAAATAGAAATAATTTCGGGAAAATTCTGATAAATTTATAGAATAATTTATTTGAGGTATAAAAGCCTCTGCAATTATTTTAGAATTTTATTCCTTGTTATGACAAAGATATGAATTTTTATATGTTCTGCAGCAGATAATTCATAATAAATACTTAATGTAAATAATAAATTCTGATAAAATCATAGATGCAATATTAAATTAGATACTACAGAATATATAATTTTCATAATTTTTGGAATAGTATAATTATTTTCACTAAATATTACAATTATTGTGAAAATTTCAAAAACTAATATGTTATGGTTTGGACTTTGAGATAATTACCTGATGATTGATTTTATAGAAGAAATATTCTATAAAATTTTGGGAATTTTCGTGAGCAGAAGCTATTCTTAATCATTTATGGGAATATTATTAAATTTACAGAAAATAATCTGTTAAGATTTGGATGCTATAAAAATTATGTGATGCTACTGACTTTCTGGATAAAATTTTATGAATTTTTGAGGATTTAATGGACAGCAGTAGGTATTTTGAGGAATTTTTGGAATATTGTGGGATTTATATAAAATAACCTGTTGGGAATTTGAAGTTGTGAAATTTATGATAAGCTACAAACTGTCCAAATGATGTTCTATAAAAATTTGGTGATTTTTGGACATCAGTAGCTATTTTTGTGATTTTTGAGAAGTTTGGAATAAATCATAAACTATTATGGATTAAGAATTTTTAGAGGCCCGAAGGTGTTTCTATTAATCTTTTACAGTCAATGAAGACCAGAAAAATATTTGAAGTATTGTCTGAAACTGTGAACTATCTTGTTAGGTTCAAGTAAGAAGACACGGTGAGTTCATAGCCCCATTTTCAACCGTTTAATATTCAGTAAAGTTTTGGGGAAAAAGTATACTGTTGGGTTGATGTATTATTTTGAAAATACTTTTGTTTGCTTACTGTCATTTGCGACACAGCCATTAGTTCGAATGAGGAACCGGTCAATAATATTGGTAGCGCTACTTAGGAGAATATTTGTACCAACCGGATGATGGTTGCTACTATTTTCCTGCATCTAATCGAATGGGGGTTAGGATGTAATATTATTTGATTTTATGATTATTTCGTGACAGTATGATTATGTTGTGAGCAGGTTTGGTTGTAATTGATACATAAACAAAATATTTTGTCTGGATTAAACCTATGTTCTCACCAACATTTTTGTTGACTGGTTTAAGTGTACTTTTTCAGGAAATGAGTAACACCTTTGATTTCAGCTTTGAGGTTCATGATAGTTGAGGCGACGTTGTAGGACGGGTCTGCGTAACACTGACCGTTGACATCGTTGACGGAAGTGTGTGCGTAGACACGCATTTCCATAGGTTTTAGACATGCTGTAACCTAGTTGTAACTAATTACATCTAATTTTGGTATATTATGTAAAAAGATATAATTCGTCTAATATTAATAAAAGCATGTCTATGTTATGTTTCCATTATATCTGTGTTTATTTACTATAAACAACTGCACTCTGATAAAAGCTAGTCACATTCCACCCGTATCATTCATGCTTCCGCTGGGATGTGACATACTATTAGGTATTAATTATGTTATTTGGTAAAACTTATTTAAATAATCCGTAGGCCACATGTTACAGGTTATTTCTAACATTCTCCCACTTGACCAAGTGATCATTTGTGATGAATATACATAAGTTTGGCCAAGTTAAACACTCATCAAATTTCATATTGAAACTTATAGCAAATAGTTATAGTCATTCGAATTAAAGTTAAACCGAGACCCCCCAACATTCATATTAAAGTCTCAATATAAAATATTAAACATAAAACCAAAATGATTTAAACAAACCCTTAATGTACAATATTTATCTGCACAAATTTGTCTATAGATGATTAAACGCGCATATAAGTTATAATAGACAAAATAAAAATTTAAAGAAATCACATAAATCATTAATGCACACTTGATATGCTATTATAGAACGTCTCTAGTAAAGCCCATCCTAGTAAAGCCCATCCTTGTGTTGTAAACGTGGAGATATTCCTTTAGATTATTTGGGAATACGAGTGGGCGCTAATATGAATAGGTGCGGTAATTGGAAGAAGTTTGTAGAGGTTTTCGAAGGTAGACTCGCTATATGGAAAGCAAAGCTTCTTTCGATAGGGTGACGACTTATCCTTATCAATTCCGTTCTTGGTAATCTACCGATATACTACTTTTCATTATACAAAGCCCCGAAAAAGATAATTGAGAATTTGGAGAAAATTATGAAGCATTTTCTTTGGACCGGGTCTAACGATAAAAATAAAATTCATTGGGTTAGTTGGGAAAAGGTGACTACCCCAAAGAAACAAGGTGGGTTGGGGATAAAAAGGCTGCAAGTTGTTAATGAGGCGCTTTTGTTCAAATGGGCTTGGAGGTATAAGACGTTCCCGAATGCGTCGTGGCGTCGGGTCATAGATGCTTGTCATAACAAAAAGAAGGCATGGGAAGTATTACCTGTTAACAAATATGCAGGAGGGAATTGGAAGAGTATTGTTAAGGTTGTTGGGGCTATTAAATCAGGAGAGGTACATATGCACTCTTACATTCGGCCCAAAGTTGGAAGGGGTGATGTCGTGCGCTTCTGGTTGGATGCGTGGCAAGGTAACGACGCTTTAAAGTATAGATATCCTCTCCTTTATCAGCTAGAATCAAATAAATGTTGTACTGTTGCTGAACGAGTGAAGCTGGTAAACCAAAGACGGGTTGTGACCACTGAGTGGGTGGAAAAGATCAATTCAGTTGATGTTTTTCAGCAGTGGCTGCAGCTGTTGGTTGGTGTCGAGCAGATGGAGTTTGATGGAAGGAATGATTGCTGGGTTTGGGCTGGCAATTCTGATGGGGTTTTTTCGACTAAGTCAGTGAGAGAATGCATTCTAAAACATGTTGTTGGGGGTGCTAGTTTTGTCCTAAAATAGGTCCCGTGGGTGCCGAGTAAGTGTCATATTATGGTATGGGGAGCGGAGTTGAATAGGCTCCCCACCAAGGTTGAATTGGTAAAGAGAAATGTCGCTTTAACGGATATCAAATGTCCTTTATGCGATACTCTTAATGAAACAAGCATGCATTTGTTTTCGGACTGTATCATTTCTACAAATGTTTGGGACGACATAAGTAGCTGGATTGGAATTGCCCCTATTTTCGCTTTTGAGATCAAAGATTTATTGGAGGTTTTCAAGACGGTTAACGGTGACAAGATGCGGAAAAGAATTGTTCACGGTATAATAATAGTCACTATTTGGAGTCTGTGGTTTGCTAGGAATGAGTTGGTGTTTAAGGGGAACAAGCTAAGCGTTTCGGATATTATAGCTAGAATCAAGTCGATGTCATTTTTATGGCTAAAAAATAGGAGCAAATGTAATAGTATAGTTTGGAAGGAGTGGCGTCGATCCCCGTTGTATATGTTGTAATCTGGTGTGGTGCCGCCGGTCCTTGCTTTGAGGTCCGTGCGTGCGTTTGTTTAATGAAAGTTTATTTTCAAAAAAAAATGTAAAGCCCATCCTTGTTACGAGTTCTTGGAAAGTTTTGGGTGGTAGACCTTTAGTCATAGTATCCGCAAGCATATCTTTTGAGCTAATGTTCTTGATACAAAAATTATTTTCCTTTACTCGTTCTCGTACGAACAAGTATTTTGTATCGAGATATAAACCAGCTCCACTCGAACTGTTACTGTTCGAGAACCTTAGTCATTGAAAAAAATTAATATTCAAAAGCAAGGTGAAATATATTTATTGATGAACATCTACTTTTTAATTAAATTATTTATTTATTCTTAAAAATTCTAATACTTAACTTTCTAATAAAAATATTTTTGTTGTAATTCCAAGATATCAAAATACAACTCAATGTATGGAACATAAAATTTATAACGTTTAAAAATGATCTACATGAAAATAAATATTTATTTATTTATAAGACATTGCTTCATGAAAAATATTTAAAATTTAAGCATTTTGATAATGAACATATACTATGCTTAAATTTTAAAATAACTATTACAAAACATATCAACTTTCTAGGCTTCAGATATGGTTTTGACTTCACTATCTTTCAATCTATTTCAGATCTTTTTATTTCTCAAAATCTAGAATTGGTTTTTTTCTAATATCAAATTACTCATGATAATTATATTATTTTTTAAATTTCTTATACTAACAATATGTAATTTATAAATTCGATGTATATTTACATCTTACCATGTAAATATAAAAAGTCAATCTAAATTCAAATCTAAAATCTTAAAATATATTATTTCATTAGCCATGTAGTTCACGGATCATAACCTAGTATCCTTCTATATCATCCCTCCTAGTTTCAGTTTCTTATTCCTTTTTTCATCTGGTGGATGGATAGAAGGATGAATCAAGAGCAAGAGGATATATCATTATTCATAAAAAAATGAAACCTCATTGTTCTTCATCTTAGCTGAATGATAGCTGATACATCATCACAAACTTTTGTTTTCCCAATCCACCTTGTTAGAATATTACAATCTAAAAGATAACATTAGTCGTACTATATTCTTTATTCGCTATGGTTTAGGTTTTAAAATCTGTATCAATGCTCAAGCAGAAAGGCAACACGAATAACATCGAAGTTAAACTGTAATCCGTATTTTATGAAGGATAAAAGTACATAAATAGCCAAACAACAGAACAATAACACAATCTCGTTGAATATATAGTCAAAAGTTCCAATTCTGAACGCACAGTCCAACAAGATGTAGGATCTATACACGCCAACAGAACCAAAGAAGACTAAAACAAATACGTTACCTACGACGTCAAAAGCTGATCTGGAATACATCATTGGTGGACGACGTAGATTATTTTTTGTTTATAAAAAACTTACCGTTTAAAAACACCAACTTAAATTTTTTATTTCAAGTTTGATGTATTAAAAAATTCTTATTTTATATAAAATTATTTCTTTAGAAATAATATTAATAATATAATCTCTATTTAATAATTAAAAGTCTATTTTTTAAATCCAAAATAAATTAAATGGTATTATTAATAATTAATATAATTATTTAACAAAAGAAAGAATGAAATTTTTTTAATGAGAAGTAACATGGTATTGTCATTTGTACTCATCGGTTACTATTTTTGTTAGAATAGAAAGATTTTATTATATAACTTAAGAAGCTTTTTTTTTATTAACATGGAAGGAGTAATGTTCCCAAACTTTTTCATTTGAATTATGAACCATAAAAACTTAATTTAATGTCTTCTTTTTTTAGGATGAAAATTAAACTTTGTATGTAATTATTTTAATTCTTTTATAACCGGGTAATTCTCAAGAAATTGCCTTTGTTCAATATACGTATGTAAACGAGACTTAGGGTTTGACAATTTTTGAACCAATAAATGTTGAATTATTAAAAGTTCTGATCGGGTAAGAGACAAATTGTAGTATATGTAGATGGTCCTGGCATTGAAAAACCTTCTCTATAAGGTTCGAAATGAACAAGTAAGAGTTGTTTGATTAGATATTTCCATAACTATATAAAATGATTGTTTTACCCCTCTTTAACTGTTTGTTTTCTTTAAAGGGACGTTTGAATGTATTGTAGGATTATATTGGAGGTGGTGTGATTATATTGGAGGTGGTGTGAATATATTTGTCCCCTAACCAATTTCAAACCTAATTTCAAGCATCCCCATAATATTTTAACTACAGTGAGGAAATAAATAATTATCTGTGCCATCACATATCAAAATTCTTGTTAAAATTTACAACAATGGGTAGTAAATGAGTGACTTTGTAACTCGCAGAAACAAAGTAAATCTTACGAAATCAAAATCATACATTTAATATCAACAAGAAAGATAAAGATGAAGATGAAGAAACAACAGTAAGTGTAATCAAATAAGAAGATGATGACAATGTACAGAAAGAAAGAAAAAACAATAAAAAGAACATTCACGGGAAATATTACCTGCAGTGAGCTCCGGCGATCACGCCGATCGTCCGCATAGATCGTATGGAGCCCATAACGCATCCAACGAGCACGATTGGTTTAAGTAAATCCATAGCCATGGCTTGTCACTACCACTCCTATGCAGCATAGTCGTATCAAAGATGGAAGAAAATACTCTCCGAACATGATGAAAGTTGCAAATTGGAATGAAAATCAGCAATCGAACCTCGAAGATACTCAAAATCCACATGACATTTTATTAGAGGGATAATTTTGTCTATTTGTAGCTTAACCATTAAGAGATAAACTAAATAATTAAAAAACATCAGTTTTTTTGGATAAAAGTCTTAGGGGCTGTTTGGTGGTATCTTAATGATTAAGTGCTAAACCAATAAGAGGTCTGAACCATTAAGTGCTGAACCATTAAGAGGTCTGAACCATTAAGAGCTGGTATATCACTTAACTATTCAAAGGCAAATGTCTGATCAATTCAGATAAGAGATCTTAACCATTCAGCATTAGACCTCTTAACCATTCAGCATTTGTGTAATGCTTAACCATTCAGAGGCAAATGTCTTAACCATTCAGACATGTGCTCGTGAAACAAACAGTCTAAACCATTAAGTGCTGAACCATTCAGCATCTGAACTATTAAGAGGCTAATTAAGAGGCTGCCAAACAGCCCCTTACACTCTTACCTCTTATAAACTGTTAGAAATAACTCGTAATATGTGGCCTACGGATTATTTAAATAAGTTTTATTAAATTACATAATTAGTCCGTAATAGTATGAGGATGTTATTTGATGGAAATCCTGTATAATTATAATTAGGGTTTTCATTTAGATGTTATAAATAGAGGAGTTGAGAGACAATCAAAACACACCAATAATCTATTCTTTTAAGATCATCCACCGATCCCTCTAAACATTATAACGGGAACAAATCTCAAGATCATGGCTTCACATTTTCATCAAAGATCTCTATTCACACAAGTAAGATTTAATTGTTTTAATGTTTTGTTTACATTTAAGATTGAATAAACATGATTAGGGATTCATGTTTTCATCCATGTTTCAAGATATAATCAACATGTGGTATCGGAGCGTATGTTTATTATATCTATTTGATTGTGATGATACGAGTTCATAGAAACTAAAATCAGTTTTACGATCAATGAATAATCCCACTGTAAATTGGTGGTTTATGAAATCAAAACAAACGATTCTGATTATATATAAAACTACATCATAAGTTTACTTTAATCGTAATCAAATACCACGATTTTATTTATATAGTGCCAACATAAAGATTTATATATAACTAATCAAAATCGTATATCAATTGAAATCATGGACTCGTTATTGGGTAAATGACAAAATAATCCATCATGTTACTTGCACATTGATTTTATACTATGCTCGCCGATCAAATTTTTTGATGAATGATGATATCATATGTGAAAAACTTTCACATGGAATGATTTTATATATTTTGTTTTTTGTATAAGAGATAATTACATAAATTGATTTATTTTGACGTTAAGAAAAAACGTTTTGGGTTCGGCAACTTACGAACCCACTTAAAAATTTTTCAAAACTGGTTGCCTCGATTGAAAATAAATTTTAAGTTTAAGTATAAGAAAATAATTATGCCTTAAAATAACATTAGCATCAATTTTGATTATATTTTCGAAATTCTTATATAATTATTTTATGCCATAAAAACGTCAACCATGATTTCTATCATCATTATTACATTTTTAATATAATAACTTTTGTATCAGTTTCAGATACTATATATTTTCATATATACATGTAATATTTATAATAATAAATAAAAATTTAATAAGATATGATTCTGTAATCAATAAAATTAATTTATGATTTGAATTTAAAAAAAAATAACTTTGTGTTTCCTTATTAAACTTAATTTATTTAAATGGAATAAAATTATTTCATGGAAATCAATTCTTGAATTTACTTTTTTATAACTATTCAATTTTGAGTAAATGAAAACACATTAATAACCCATTCGGATTCTTTTAAATCAATTCTCAATCATATTCAAGAATGTAATTATTTTACATTTGTATGAATTATTTCCAACATAAATATAATTTATTTTAAAACTCTTTAATAGTTTTTGATGAATTTCATAACAAATGAATTTGCAAGTTACTCTATATGTTCTAGTTATGGTTCCTGTTTGTAGAAATATAGAATGTAATCATATTTTATATTTTACAAAAAAAAAATCAAACTTGCAAAAGGCATATGTCTTAATATATATTTTGACATAGAAATAGAGAATAGTAACTTCAATGAAAGATTAAGTGATTAATCCCAACGGTACATCACTTGATTTGACATTAAAGTTTAACGTTACCATTTTATATACTTACATAGCTATGTGTATCGTTAAATGACAAAACCAAAGGCTATTTGTTTGATAATACACATGATGAATGTTGGCAAATTTATATAGATATTACACTTTTGCCCAAAGGTGATGTGTCATATTTATATGTCTTACTATAATTATGTTCATAATACTTGGATGTTAGTAATAACCAACGCGAAGCAAGCATTCATTTAGAACCTTTAATTTGTTCAAAACACTTGCACTTTGGTCATAGCCAACGCAAAGCCATCGTGCAAGTAGAACATTACTTTAATTTATTCATAACATTTGAATTTTGGTCAAAGCCAACGCAAAGCCTATATTCATTTAGAACTTTACTTTTAGCCTATTATTTTGGTGTTATAATAGGTTTTATCTTCAACGTAGTAATTATGTCTGCTTTATTTTTTTATTACCCTATAATATAGCTCACTTTAACTCTTCTACTACTTGTATCAGTTTAGCATCCACTATTACTCCTAACTTGGGAATTTAAGTTTTGACTGGGGCAAACTTCGTCTCTTGGAGGGATTCTATTAAACTTACTCTTGGCATATTGGATCTTGATTATGCCTTGAGACATGACGCTCCTACTGCTCTTACTGCTGAACGTACTACAGATCAAAAACAAGAGTGTGAAAAGTGGGAGAGGTCTAACAGAATGTCTCTAATGATAATCAAGAACTCCATCTCTGTGGCAATCATTGGAGAAATACCTGATTCAGATAATGCCGAAACTTATCTGAACTCAGTGGAGGAACAATTTAAAGGATCTTCTAAAGCACATGCGAGCACTCTGATTCTGAAGATGCTTACTACAAAGTATGATGGGCTTAATGATGTGCGTGAGCACATAATGATGATGAACGACATGGCTTATAAACTCAAGAGCTTATACATGGAGGTCAGTGATGGTTTTATAGTACACTTCATTATGACTTCTCTTCCTGCGCGCTTTGATGCTTTAAGATCAACTATAACACCCAGAAAGAAAAATAGTCAATGGGTGAGTTGATAGCAATGTGCATGCAGGAGGAAGAACGCTTGAAGCTAGAAAAGCTTGATTTTATTCATGTTACCACCACTAAATCATTAAAAAGGAAGGGAAACTTCAAAGGGGAAAGCACAAAGTCCGTAAGGCTGGTATAAGTGCAGCTTCCAGCTCAAATGCCTCTTTCGAACAATCTCGCTGTAAATTCTGTCATAATAAGGGACACACCCAATGAGATTGCCCTAAGTTCAAGGAGTGGCAGGCTAAGAAAGGTAACCAACTATTTATTATATTTGAGTCCTTTAATGTTAACTTCCAACTAACACATGGTGGGTTGATTATGGTTCTATGATTCATGTTACTAACTCAACACAGGGATTCCTTACAATCCGGAAGCTCGAAAGAAACCAAAGGACAATTAAGGTGGGAGATGGTGAAGAACATAACGTTGAAGCCAAAGGAACCATACAATTAATAATAAAACTGGTCATTGTATTAAAATTTATGATACATTATATGTATCAAGGATTACTCGGAACTTGGTATATGTACCAAAGTTAGACAATGATGGTTATGAGGTTTTGCATGGTTGTGGCAAAGTCACTATTACTTTAAACTCTTATGTCTGTGGTTGTGGTTATCTGGATGAAAATCTCTATAAGTTAGAACTAGATTATCAATTTTCAAAATCATTGTTATCATATAAGTAAATGAAAACATTAATAAATAAAAACGAGATTTGGAAACATCATCCATGTTATGGCATCAACGTTTAGGACACATCTCATGAGATTGCATGTTAAGACTCGTGAAAGATAAAGTATTACCAAATCTTGATTTCTCTGATTTTGAAACATGTGTTAAATGCCTTAAAGGTAAAATGGCTAATGGATCTAAAAAAGGTGCCTTTAGGAGTTCTGGTTTACTAGAACACATACACACTGATATTAGTGGACCTTATCCTATTAGAATATCAGGACATAAATCATTTATCACTTTTATAGATGATCACTCACGTTACATGTACTTGTACTTAATTAAGGATAAATCTGAATCAATTGATATGTTTAAAACCTTTAAGGCTAAAGTTGAAAACCAACTTGATCGTAAAATGAAGGTAGTAAGATCAGATAGACATAGTGATATTGGTCAAGCTCTCGGTCCTTTCTTTGACTTTTGTAAAGAACACGGGATTGTAAACCAATTTACCATGTCGGGTACTCCTCGGCAGAACGATGTAGCTGAAAGAAGAAATCATACCCTAATGAAAATGGTTAGAAGTATGTTAGCGAACTCATCTTTACCTGAATTTTTATGAATAGATGCATTAAAGACAGCTGTTCATATACGAAATAAAGTTCCTTCTAAATTTGTCCCTAAAACTCCATTTGAAATTTGGAGAGGAAGGAAACCTAGCTTAAGGTATATGAAAGTATAGGGTTGTCCAACCGAAGCTAAGTTTTATAATCCTCAATAAAGAAAACTTGACATAAAGACCGTCAGTTGGTTCTTTATAGGATATCCTCATCATTCAAAAGGGTGTAGATTTATTGTCCTTCATATACTACTCGCATCGTGGAAACTCATCATGCTGTGTTTTTAGAGGATTCTAAGGTCAGTGGGAGCAGTTAAAGTCAAGACATTGACTTACAAGAAGTGCAAGAGGAGGGGGGATGGGCTCTTTACACTAACCTTCTATTACACCTCTTGTACTTAACACTACACCATTACAAAACACTGCCCCATTACATTCCCAACCATTATCTCAAATCCACAACAGCAAGTCCCTCATATGACTACTGAAATTACGAAACCTGAAAATCAGCTAAGCAGGTCATGACGGTCTAGAAGGCCTACTAATTTTGATGATTATATAACCTACCTTGATGAAGCGGATCTAGATTTGGGAAAGTGTAACGATCAAACCTCATATAATAAAGCCATTAGTCATGATCAATCATCTAAATGAAATAAAGCTATGATCGATGAGCTTGATTCCATGTATAAGAATGATGTTTGGGAATTGGTTGAATTACCTAAGGGTGTTAAACCCGTAGGATGTAAATGGGTTTTCAAAACCAAATTAGACCTGAATGGTAATATTGAACATCATAAAGCATGATTGGTTGCTAAAGGCTATACTCAAAAGGAGGGAATTAATTATCAGGAAACCTTTTCACCTGTATTATGGAAGGATTCCTTAAGGATCATTATGGACTTAGTAGTTCATTTTGATTTAGAGTTACATCAAATGTACGTTAAAACCCCTTTTCTTAATGGTGACGTACATGAGGTTGTGTTCATGAACCAACCTAGAGGTTTCAAACCTAAAGGTAAAGAACACTTAGTCTGTAAGCTAAAGAAATCCATATATAGGTTAAAACAAGCATCACGTCAGTGGTATTTAAAATTTGATGAAGTCATGAAGAAACAAGGTTTCATCAAAAATCAAGTGGATCAATGCACCTACCTCAAAATAAGTGGGAGTGATTTTGCTATACTTGTCCTTTATGTAGATGACATTCTATTGGCAAGTAATAGTTTAGATTTGTTGCATGAGTCAAAGCGATTACTTTCACGTAATTTTGCATGAAAAATCTCAGAGAAGCTTCTTATGTAATCGACATCTGTCACACCCACGCTGAGAGCGGAAACACGGGGATGTAAACGAGACGGGATCGTCATAACACATTGTTAACAATAGAGATGCAATGTATGTAATTGATGATAAAAGTGTGTCATGACGACACCCGACGCAAATGGAGACTTGTGTCATGTTTAGTCAATATTCACGACAGCATAGTCATAAGCACAGAACTTGTAATTGATTCACATAACCAAATGTTGTATCCTTGTAATGTAATTCCCACAACCCGGGAACAAGTATCCAAAATAATGATAATTGTTTAATATACTACAACAATGTTCCAAATTGATTGTTTGTCAAGTATGTTCAGTCTCAAAAATGCATTCTACAATCTCCACTAAGGCAGCACTCCTAGATCTTCAGTTATCATTGTTACCTGAAAAGATATGCTCAAAACGGCCAACTAAATTGTTGGTGAGCTCGCAGGTTTAAATTGTAAATCTGTAATTGATGTTGTATAGTAATTGTTGTGGAATACTTTGCATACAGTTATAAGTAAGCAAAATCACATAACCATGAGCTTTACAACCAAACCTAATGACGTACACATAGCAACTTGTCAGAATATATTCACCCAAGGGCCCGTTCCTGGCCACCGTTGGTACTAACTAGTATACCAACATGCATGGGTGGGGGTGTCAACCCAGTAGTACTACCAATACCTATCCGTCGGTTCTAGCACCGGAATTAAAGGGTTGTAAAGAAAGTACCACACATCGACTCATGTATGTATCAGATAAGTACTCACAACACAGTATCACGTTGATTCCAAGTATGTAAAATTGTATGTAAATTGTACAGCATAAGAAAGTGGGTGAGAATACTTTTCCCCCATGTTTGTAAAAGATTGAAATATTGTATAAGCATAAAAAGGGGCCACGAAACTCACTTGTTAAGTGGTAAGTATGTATGATGAAGGCTTCCCAAACGTTGTATGAAATGAACGGTCAAACACCTATTGACAGTTATGTTAAGCATTAATGATGTGCCTAATGTTAATAGTAACGTTTAGTCGGGTTTGGTCGTATCGGTTCGGTCGCGGGTAACTGACACACACAAACACACACAATGGATCTTATGTAGATCCAAATACCAGAAACGTTGCCATTGTCGATGATATTTGTGTCAAAGTGTCATTATTGTTAGAGAAATACTTAGTAAGCATTAGTGTTACAAATCGATTGTTGTTAGTTGTAAAATGTTAAGTTAATTCGATTTGGTTTAAATTCAGTGAATTTGATAGTGTTAATTTGAAGATTGTCATTAGCAATGGAAACCGTGTCGATGTCACCTTAACGTCACACGACAAACACACCCTACACAAGAGGAAATCAAACACAGCAACTCCAATCGCACGACAGGACCAGACGCATGACTCAACACTCCATCCGCACGAATCAACCTTCAATCATACGAATCAGATTCCTTCGTATGATTGAACCCTCATTCGTGCGACTCAGCATTCAGTCGTACCACACAGCACCCAATCGCACGACTCAACATCCACTCGCACGATTCAACTATCATTCGTACGAATTAGCTTCATTCGTATGATTGAACCTCCATTCGTGCGACTAGGCATTCAGTCGTGCGATACACGTACAATTGCACACATTCATCCGCATAGACTCAATCGTATGAATACACACAGTCGCATAAACTCTATCGCATGATTACATACAGTCGCATGACTCAATCGCACGACTCACTCAATCGCATGGACTCAATTGTACGACTCACACAATCGCGTGGACTCAGTCACACGACACACACAATCGCATGGACTCAGTCGCACGACACACCCAGTCGCACGACTCAGTCGCATAACAGACCCAGTCGCCAGAACAGCAGGTCGCGACTGCAGCAGGTGCAGAGCAGCCTCCAGCTGCTCCATACACGGGTTTTGCAGTTCAAGGACTTCCAGAAACACTTATCTAACATATCTAAACAAGATGCACACGCAGAAAGGAAACACACGCACCCACACGACCGCATGTGCTCGGGTTGAATCCCGAGTACCCGAAACCCTAAATCACAGCAGTAAAACAAGAAAGAAGGGTCAACCAAGGTCGTCTACCTGCTAGAAATGAGTAGTCTCAGTTGTAGCCAAGGTTTATCCGGTGAAAACGCGAAGAAAAAGGGCGGTTTGGTGCAAGGAGGAGGAGAAAAGTGGAGAAGAAGAAGATGAAGAAGAAGAAAGAGTTATGAAGGCTAGGGCTGGAACATGGGTATTTATACCCAGGTCTAGTTTGGTAAATGTCACATTTGGTCCTTGCACTTAGCCCCCGAGTTCCCAAATTTGCTTCGGTTGCAAACGACTTAATTGGCAAGTTATATTTATGATAAAAACACAAATATTGATACTTGTAACTTAAGAATGGTTTTGTTAAAGACAGTCATATATATATATTATTGGTATATTTTAATGATAACGATAAGGACAATTGTAATGGTTTCAAGGTTAGAAACGCTAACGATGCGAACATAAGTGTAAAAATGATAAGCAAGTATAATACCCACACAAATAGTTTATAAAGGTAGGGAATGAAATTTCTAAGAAAAGCTAACGGAAATACGTTAATTGATGGACCTTTTGGTGACGGATGTCACAGTATCCCCCAGTTGAGAGAATTTCGTCCCGAAATTCAACTGGTGTTAGGTCCTAGAGTGTCATCCTCAAATAGGTGTGGATACTTGCGTTTCATCTGGTCTTCCCTTTTCCACGTAAACTCCGGTCCTCGTTTAGAGTTCCATCTTACGCGGACAATCGGGATCTTGCTGCGCCTTAATCGTTTGACCTTTCGGTCCATGACCTCTATCGGTTCTTCGATAAAATGAAGCTTTCCATCGATCTGGATTTCCTCAATTGGTACATGAAAAGACTCTTCGGCCAAAGACTTTTTGAGGTTCGACACGTGAAAAGTATCATGTACACCGCTAAGTTCTTGTGGCAACCTTAATCGGTAAGCCACCGGACCGATTCTCTCTGTAATCTCGAATGGTCCTACGTATCTTGGGCTAACTTCCCTCTCTTTCTAAATCGTACGATCCCTTTCCATGGAGAGACTTTGAGTAGAACGTGATCTCCCACGTTGAATTCCAGAGGCTCTGACGGTTGTCAGCATAGCTCTTTTGGCGATCTCTGGCTGCTTTTAGTCTGTCTTTGATTTGGAAAATCTTGTCCGTTGTTTCCTGAATGATTTCTGGGCTTGTCAACTAGCTTTCACCAATCTCTGCCCAGCAAACTGGAGATCTACATCTCCTCCCATACAGTGCTTTAAATGGAGCGCATCCAATACTTGTATGGTAGTTGTTGTTGTAAGAAAACTCAATCAGCGGTAGATGAGTGTCCCAACTACCACCAAAGTCAATAACACACGCCCTCAGCATGTCTTCTAGCATCTGTATGGTCCATTCACTTTGGCCATCTGTTTGTGGGTGATAGGTGGTACTCATATCTAACCGAGTGCCCATCGCTTTCTGTAGTGTCTACCAAAATCGTGAAGTAAATCGGCTGTCACGGTCCGATATGATTGACACCGGCACTCCATGCCTTGTCACGACCTCCTTTATGTACAATCTCGCCAACTTGTCCATCTTGTAATCCTCTCGGATTAGTAAGAAATGAGCTGACTTCGTCATCCGATCCACTACGACCCATATCAAGTTGTGCCCGCTACTTGTTCTTGGGAGCTTGGTAATGAAATCCATGGCTACATTCTCCCATTTCCACTCGAGAATTTCAGGTTGTTGTAATAATCCCGTTGGTTTCTGGTGTTCAGCCTTAACTTTCGAGTATGTCAAGCATCGGCTTACGTACATAGCAATGTCTTTCTTCATGCCTAGCCAACAGTACAGATCTTTAAGTTCGTGGTACATCTTGTCTGCACCAGGATGAACTGAATATCGTGTCTTGTGCGCTTCATCCAAAACCAAGGTGCATACACCTCCCCATTTGGGTATCCATATATGACCCATGAAGTACTGTATACCATCATCCTTGCAAATCATCTGTTTATCCAACCCTCGGAATTCTTCTCCCGCAAGGTTTTCTTCTTTCAATGCCTTACTTTGCGCAATTTGGATCTGAGCTTTCAGATTCGTTTGAATAGTCAATCCCAACGCTCGAGCACGTAGTGGTTTCACGCGTTCTTTACGGCTTAAAGCATCAGCCACCACGTTCACTTTCCCCGGATGGTACCAGATTTCATAATCGTAGTCACTAAGCAACTCCACCCAACATCGCTGATGCATATTGAGTTCCTTCTGATTCAGGATGTGTTGAAGGCTCTTATGATCTGTGTAGATGATGCATTTAGTTCCATACAGGTAATGCCTCCATATCTTAAGTGCAAATACTACAGCGCCCAACTCCAAATCATGAGTTGTATAGTTCTTTTCGTGCACCTTAAGTTGTTGTGAGGTGTAGGCAATCACCTTATCCTTCTGCATTAGCACACAACCCAATCCTTGATGTGAAGCATAACAGTACACCACAAAATCATCAGCTTTGTCTGGGAGGGACAATATCGGTGTATTGCACAACTTTTCTTTCAATGTTCGGAATTCTTGCTCTTGTGCATGTCCCCAATCAAACTTCTTGTCTTTCTGAGTCAACAGAGTAGATGGTTGAGCAATCTTTGAAAAATTCACGATGAAGCGACAATAGTATCCGGCCAATCCTAAGAATTGCCGTATCTCCGAAGGCGTCTGCACTGCTTCAATTTTTCCGGGATCTACATGAATCCCATTTTTGTTCACCACGTGTCCCAAAAATTTCACTTCTAGAAGCCAAAACTCGCACTTCGAGAACTTAGCAAAAAGTTTCACTTCTTGTAATAGACTCAGTATTGCCCGAAGGTGTTCCTCGTGGTCCTCTTTCGATCGGGAGTAGATAAGTATATCGTCTATGAACACGATCATGAACTTATCCAAGTATGGTTTGCACACTCGATTTATCAGATCCACGAACACAGCTGGTGCATTAGTCAATCCGAACGGCATGACTAAGAACTCATAGTGCCCATAACGGGTCCTAAACGCTATTTTCTGTATGTCATCCTTGAAAACCCTTAGTTGATGGTATCCCGATCGAAGGTCGATCTTGGAGAAATACGAGGCTCCTTGCAATTGATCAAACAAATCATCAATTCTGGGAAGAGGATATTGATTCTTCATAGTCAATTTGTTCAACTCACGATAGTCGATGCACATACGGAACGACCGTCTTTATTTTTGACAAATAATACCGGTGCTCCCCACGGTGAATGACTCGGCCGAATAAAACCCTTCTCCTGTAGTTCTTGTAATTGGCTAGATAACTCTTGCATTTCTGATGGTGCCAACCGATACGGTGCTTTTGCTACCGGCGTAGCTCCAGGAACCAATTCTATACGAAATTCCATTTGGCGTGGAGGAGGCAAACCCGACAGATCATCAGGGAATACATCCGGGTAATCTCGTACTACAGGAATATCTACCAACTTGTCGTTCTCCTCTTTCTTTTCCACTACATGGGCCAAAAATGCGTAACACTGCTTTTGCAAACATCGACGTGTCTTCATGCAAGAAATAAGCTTTAGGGTTCTCTCCGGTCATTCTCCTTGAATCCTGAGTACCTCCCCGTCTAGCATGGGGATTCGTACTACTTTCTCCCGACAAACAATCTCAGCTCCGTGTTTCGACAACCAATCCATTCCCACGATCACATCGAAACTTCCCAGCTCAAAAGGTATTAAATTTATGTCGAACGCATGGTTTTCCAATATCACGGAGCACTTTCTAATAATCTCATCGGCTTGTACAACTCTACTATTGGCCATTTCTACGGAGTAGCTAGTTTCTAGCCTACTAGGGTTCAAATCAAGCATGTGAGCAAATTCAGAGGATATAAAACTATTGTCTGCTCCAGTATCAAGCAATATAGATACGAAGTGATGATTGAGCAAGTACGTACCCGTAACGACATTCGGGTCCTGACAGGTGTCATTTGCTCTAATAACGAACGCACGTCCTCTGGCAGCATTTCCTTGGTTCCCCTGGCCTTGATTACCAGCTATGGCCATCACTTGTAGTTGGTTGTTTGCTTGCTGACCCTGCGCCTGATTCAGTCTGGGGCACATGTTCCGGTAGTGGCCCGGGTTTCCACACTCATAACAGACCCTGGCATTCTCGATGGGGTTAACCGCGTTAACGGGTGCAACCAGATTCGGCGCAACTCTACAATCTTTCGCTAGATGCCCCGGGCGTCTACAGTTCACACACACCCGGCACTGCATCGCTGGGGGATGATGAAAGTTACACCTATCACATTTGGGGTGCGGCCCTACGTATTCCCTCTTGCCTTGTGTCACGGCCACAAATTTCCTCATTGTTTTGGCCCGTTTATCAAATTTCCTGGCACTCGACCGGCTCGTTTCCCCAACATCCTTCCTCTTTTCAGTTCCTTTACCTAGAACCCCAGTTCTTACTATATCATTTGTTAATGTACCAGCCTTCAGAATCACACTCTGAATAGTAGGAGGGGCTATTGCTATCACCATAGCCCGGATTTGAGGCACAAGTCCCCACATGTACCTCTCGATCCTCTTGGATTCTGGAGTCACCAGATGTGGAACCAGTCTTGCCAACTCATGAAAACGATCAGTGTAAGTTGCGTGCCCAGCTCCGACCATAGCATGGTTCCAGAATTCCTGCTCCAACTTCTGCATCTTATTGAGTGGGCAGTATTCTTCAGTGATCAATACTTTGAACTCATCCCAAGTCATTTGCATTGCTGATTCTCTTCCCCTTGCTTCAATCTATGTGTTCCACCAAGTTAGTGCTTTGCCCTGTAGTGAACATATGGCATACTTAATCTTTTGGTTGTCTAGGCACTCGCTAATATCAATGACGGCCTCCATCTTCTCAAGCCACCTTGTTAGAGCTATCGCTCCACCTTTCCCATCAAATTCCTTCGGTTTGCAGGCCACAAATTCCTTATAAGAACATCCTCGTCTTGTATTAACAACCCCAGTTTCATTACCAGCCGTTCCGCCCATCCCAGTATCTTCCCCTGTTCCTTGGTTATGCTCATTGTCAGTATCATTATCCCCGTGGAGATTATGATTCAGAAGAGTGTCGCTCACTTGAGTCACTATCATAGGAATCAGTGCGGCTAGCTGCTGAGCGATCATGGCAGCTATGTCTGGGCTTTCAGTTCCCCGATTGATGCCGGCGGGACCACCACCTGTTCTTGGTGGCCTACCCCTGCCTCTGCTTCGTGGGGTCTCACCCTCGCGATTCGTACTGTGGGTGACTCTTCGAGGCGGCATTTTCTAATCATAAAAGAAGTAAACATGTAAACTTTAGTCACTTTAAGATACACGTATAACTCCACTCATCAAGTTCCAACAATTTATGCTTCAGCAAACCAGGATCATCACGTAGCCCAGTTCAAGCACATTCTTGGTATATCGTTGATGCTTATATATAGGGTCCCCCGCAGCGTTCCCACCACATCCACGATATACCGAGAACGATGCCTAAACCAGTTACATGACATCCGATTTTCCTTAACATCATCTCAATGTATAACATAATGTATGTGTAGAGAGTATCATCACTTTTCTACAAATCTTTGAAGTCCACATTCATTCTAAGCATTTAATCAGTTCCATAGTTACTGAAATGCTAAGTGGAGGAATGTTTCTTGGAGATTAATATCAATATCATAATTGAAATTCCACGAAGGCTCTAACTATGATCGTTACCTCATGGTAAGATTAGCCAGACTTCACATGCACTGCAAATTGCAATTACGTGTGCACCCGTAATGGTAATTTGCCTTACATGATCTCCCTTAGCTTCACCTACCCAAGCTAACATCATAGTATTGAAAACATTCATCTTGCATGGTTCATGTAATGTCCTTATGTCCTTGAGCCAATAGTATTCCAATAGTAGTCCACGATAGCAAATAGAATCCAAGCGCATAATCTCAATTAGTATAACAAATGTTGTCCTATCCTTCATTCTTTCGGGACCCCATGCATAACTATCTTAGGGTCGGATTTAATATCCGAGATCGACGCTACGCGTGATCTGTGAAGTTCCCTTTAGTTTGGGTATTCCGACCTAATGGTATAATGTGGCGCATATACGAATGGAAGATTCCAATAGAAGGCATCCCGTGAGGAAAGATTAAGAGTAATAGTACCTTCCTCAGGACGGTCAGATAACAAGACATAGAGTTAAAGAACAAGTATAGAGACATAGAACAAGTATAGAGGAACATACATGTAATATCAGATGCAAGCCAATCCTAGCATGCATTCTACATGAAGGTTCCTAGGTTATAGTCTAGGTTAAGTGATTTGCCTAATTCTCTATAACCAATGACTCTGATACCAGTCTGTCACACCCCCGCTGATAGCGGAAACACGGAGATGTAAACGAGATGGGATCGTCATAACACATGGTTAACAATAGAGATGCAATGTATGTAATTGATGATAAAAGCGTGTCATGACGACACCCGACACAAATGGAGACTTGTGTCGTGTTTAGTAAATATTCACGACAGCATAGTCATTAGCACAGAACTTGTAACTGATTCACATAACCAAATGTTGTATCCTTGTAATGTAATTCCCACAACCCAGGAACAAGTATCCAAAAGAATGATAATTGTTTAATAGACTACAACAATATTCCAAATTGATTGTTTGTCAGGTATGTTCAGTCTCCAAAATGCATCCTAGGGTCTCCACTAAAGCAGCACTATTAGATCTTCAGTTATCATTGTCACCTGAAAAGATATGCTCAAAACGGTCAATAAAATTGTTGGTGAGCTCGCAGGTTTAAATTGTAAATCTGTAATTGATGCTGTATAGTAATTGCTGTAAAATACCATGCATACAGTTATAAGTAAGCAAAATCACATAACCATGAGCTTTACAACCAAACCTAAAGACGTACACACAACAACTTGTCAGAATATATTCACCCAAGGGCCCGTTCCTGGCCACCGTTGGTACTAACTAGTATACCAACATGCATGGGTGGGGGTGTCAACCCAGTAGTACTACCAATACCTATCCGTCGGTTCCAACACCGGAATTAAATGGTTGTAAAGAAAGTACCACATAGCGACTCATGTATGTATCAGATAAGTACTCACAACACAGTATCACGTTGATTCCAAGTATGTAAAATTGTATGTAAATTGTACAGCATAAGAAAGTGGGTGAGCATACTTTTCCCCCATGTGTTGTAAAAGATTGAAATATTGTATAAGCATAAAAAGAGGCCACGAAACTCACTTGTTAAGTGGTAAGTATGTATGATGAAGGCTTCCCAAACGTTGTATGAAATGAACAGTCAAACACCTATTGACAGTTATGTTAAGCATTAATGATGTGCCTATGTTAATAGTAATGTTTAGCCAGGTCGGGTCGTATCGGTTTGGTCGCGGGTATCACACACACACAAACACACGCAATGGATCTTATGTAGATCCAAATACCAGAAACGTTGCCATTGTCGATGATATTTGTGTAAAAGTGTCATTATGGTTAGAGAAATACTTAGTAAGCAATAGTGTTACAAATCGATTGTAAGCATTAACACACACACCTTCAATCGTACAAATCAGATTCATTCGTACGATTAAACCCTCATTCGTGCGACTCAGCATTCAGCCGTACCACACAGCACCCAATCGCATGACTCAACATCCATTCGCACGATTCAACCTTCATTCGTACGAATTAGCTTCATTCGTACGACTAAACCTCAATTCGTGCGACTAGGCATTCAGTCGTGCGATACACGTACAATTGGACACATTCATCCACATAGACTCAATCGCATGAATACACATAGTCGCATGACTCAATCGCATGAATACACACAGTAGCATGACTCAACCGCACGACTCACTCAATCGCATGGACTCAATCGCACGACTCACACAATCGCATGGACTCAGTCGCACGACACACACAATCGCATGGACTCAGTCGCACGACACACCCAGTCGCACGACTCAGTCGCATGACAGACCCAGTCGCCAGAACAGCAGGTCGCGACTGCAGCAGGTGCAGAGCAGCCTCCGGCTGCTCCGTGCACGGGTTTGCACTTCAAGGAATTCCAGAAACACTTATCTAACATATATAAACAAGATGCACACGCAGAAAGGCAACACACGCACCCACACGACCTCATGTGCTCGGGTTGAATCCCGAGCACCCGAAACCCTAAATCACAGCAGTAAAACGAGCAAGAAAGGGACAACCAAAGTCGTCTACCTACTGGAAATGAGTAGTCTCAGCTGTAGCCGAGGTTTATCCGGTGAAAACGCGAAGAAACGGGGCGGTTTGGTGCAAGGAGGAAGAGAAAAGTGGTGAAGAAGAAGATGAAGAAGAAGAAAGAGTTATGAAGGCTAGGGCTGGAACATGGGTATTTATACCCAGCCCTAGTTTGGAAAAATGTCACATTTGGTCCTTGCACTTAGCCCCCGAGTTCCCAAATTTGCTTCGGTTTCGAACGACTTAATTCGGCTAGTTATATTAATGATAAAAACACAAATATTGATACTTGTAACTTAAGAATGGTTTTGTTAACGACAGTCATTATATATATTATTGGTTTATTTTAATGATGACGATAAGGACAATTGTAATGGTTTCAAGGTTAGAAAAGCTAATGATGCGAACACAAGTGTAAAAATGATAAGCATGTATAATACCGACACAAATAGTTTATAAAGGTAGGGAATGAACTTTCTAAGAAAAGTTAACGGAAATACGTTAATTGACGGACCTTTTGGTGACGGATGTCACAACATCGAAATACACCGTGATCGAGCCAATGGGATATTAGGATTGTCTCAAAGGCGTATATTGAACGTGTACTTACACATTATAATATGCAACATTGCTCTCCCTCAGTTTTTCCGGTAGTTAAAGGAGACGTTTTTGGATTTCAATGTTCAAAAAAGAGGATGAGAAGGAGAAGATGAATTGATATATTATGCTTTAGTAGTAGGAAGTTTAATGTATGCTCAAGTCTGTTCTCACCCTATTATTGCATATTGCTAGAATGCTAGGCCGATATCAATCTAATCCTGGCCTAGATCATTGGAAAGCAACAAAGAAAGTACTGTGATATCTTCATGGGACAAAAGAGTATAAGTTGACATATAGAAGAACTAATAACTTAGAAGTGGTGGGCTATTCTGATTTTGACTTTGCTAAATGCAAAGATGATAAGAAATCAACACCGAGGTATATCTTTATGTTAGCAGGCAGACCTATTTCATGGAGGAGTCATAAGCAGCAGTTGACAACAACCATAACAATGATGGCGGAATACATTGAGGTTTATAATGCAACATGCCATGGGATGTTGATAAGAAATATTATTACCGGACTCAAAATTATTAACTCTATATCATGACCATTGAAGATTAATGTGACAACTCAGCTGCCTTTAGTTTCTCGAATAGTAACAGTTCGAGTGGAGCTGGTTTATATCTTGATACAAAATATTTGTTTGTACGAGAATGAGTAGAGGAAAATAATCTTTGTATCGAGAACATTAGCACAAAAGATATGCTCACGGACCCTTTGACTTAAGGTCTACCATCCAAAACTTTCCAAGAACTCGTAACAAGAATAGGCTTTACTAGAGACCTTATATAATAGCATATCAAGTGTGCATTAATGATTTATGTGATTTCCTCAAATATATATTTTGTCTATTATAACTTATATACGCACTTAATGATCTATAAACAGATTTGTGCAGATAAATACTGTACACTAAAGGTTTATTTAAGTTATTTTGGTTTTATGTTTAATGTTTTATATTAAGACTTTAGTATGACTGTTGGGGGTCTCGGATTAACTAAAATTGAATGATTGTAATTATTTGCTATAAGTTTCAATATGAAATTTGATGAGTTTTTAACTTGGCCAAACTTATGTATACTCATCACAAATGATCACTCGGCCAAGTGAGAGAATGTTAGAAATAACCCGTAATATGTGGCCTACGGGGATCATTTAAATAAGTTTTACCAAATGACATAATTAATCTTCAATCCAAAAACTCATTTTCTGCAAACCCCCCCCCCCCCCACGCACGGCATGTGATAGAGTAAAACATAATATAATAATTTCATATGTCTTTAAAGTTTATACATATAAACTAAATAAACATTTGTTCCCATACTAATATGAGACTAAATACAATTCTCTTAAAATTCTGATCAGGATCACGTAATAATTTAAGATTTCCATGAACAATCTATATTATTGTTCATGAAAAATAAAGAGGTCCTTATTTAGTGGTCGATCATTTGACGCACTTTAATTTTTTCCTCCATCTATATTAATTATGCTTTAATTTATAGTAGAAGTTATGTTATATGTTCTCTTAGAATAAAATTATGTTGTACCCCTTACAAAGCCAGATTATTTTTGATACGGATGTTCCCAAACTTTTTCATATGTATTTTACAGTATAAAAACTAAACTGAAATCTTCTATTTTATTAGAATGGAAGTTATACTTTATAAGATTTGAAACATCCATCACTAGTATGCTTTTGTTAGAATGGAAGTTATACTTTATATGTTAAATCACATAAGAAGCCATTTTTTTCCGAAATGGAAGGAGTAATGTTCCTGAACTTTTTCATTTGTATGCTGAAGCATAAAAACTTAATTCGAAGTCTTACATATTTTCGAATGGAACTGATACTTTGTATGTAATTATTTTGGTGCTTATAGGACGATATAGGTATGCAGATTAAACTCGGAAGACAGTGAACAAGTTTAATGGTGAGTACATGTTTTTTTTTAAATAATGTGCTTTATAAATTAAAGGCATGTGTTGTTATGTTTATGCAGTAGTTTTAGGAACAGTTGTTGATGGAAAAGAATAATGATTCAATTTGTTAAACACAAGTCTCATGCTGAAAGAATGTGAGTTACTTGTGTAGCTAAGATGCTTAATTGCATATGTGCATTAATTTGCTTATTTAATTGCTTGTAAACGTTTAATCTTAACCATGCAATAAATTGCTAGACACATCTTACAATGTGTTTTATTTCTTCTTAACTTATGTGTTAAAATAACTAAATTGATTCTTTTTTTACCTTTCTGTCATAAGGGTAGGGTAGTAGAACCAGTAGAAAGGTTTAAGAAGATTAGAAGCGTTTAAGAAGAGGTGAAGGTACAAAAGTCCTAGGCCAAGGAAAAAGTTCCTTCCATGCAAGCATAGACTTATTTTATAGGGTATAGAATGATTCATAGTTTCTCATATCAATTATAGTGGTCGTCTATGTAATTGTGACAGTAAGCGATTGGGATCGTTTTAGGTCATAAATTCTTCATCAACTTTGATTTGGGTTTTCTTGAGCTTGTATCATGTTTGCCACTAATGATTACTATTATAGTTAAGCAGGTTAGTATCTAGTGTATTACATTGATTGAATAAACAAATAAAATATTAAATAGTTATTTACATAAATTAATGAATTATAAAACGAACTTTTGATAAAAGATATGATCAACATTACTTATGAGTGATAAAAGGAGGATATCATTTTTTAAACTTTTGTTTAAATTTTTTTTTTAAAAAGCTGGTTTTTAAACATTTTATTTCAAAACAAACTGGTTTTTAAACATTTTATTTCAAAACAAACTGTTTTTTAAGTATCATTTTAATAATTTCTTTACTATAACTTTAAGCTTTAATTATTTTTGTTTCATAAGAATTTTAGTTTTTAAAAACAAAGGTTTTAAAAATATTGTGTTTTTATAAAGTTTGAAATTTTTTAAAATAAATTTCTTATTTTATTAAAATATTATTTCTTTAGAAATTAATAAAAAAATATTCTTAATATGAAAAATAATTAAATAATGATATCAGTAGTTAATGTGATATTAAATATAAAAGAGAAGCGGAAAAATAAGTTTTAGGAGGCTTAAAATTGTGTCATATGGCCTCCGAAAATATTCTTTTAATAGTATAGATTTAGAGCATTCACACTACCTTCCCCATTTCTATCCTCATATTTGTATTAAAAACATTATTTTTTTACTCACTATTTTAATTAAATAATATATTTTTATATCTTTATCGTTACCTTTTGTCTCTCTTAATCACTAACAATTACTTTAATAATATTTTAAAAATTTATGAAGGTTATACCGTATTTCCCCAAATATGGGAAATCACGATGCAACTTCCATAAGTATTTTAATATTTTTATAAGTGATTGTGAGTGGAAGAGAAAGAAAAGATAATGATAAAAATATGAAAAATTTTATTTAAATGAAAGAGAGAGTAAAAAAGCAGTGTTTTAGTGTAAATATGAGGGATGAGGATGTGAATGGGGATGCGAGTGTGAATGCTCTTATATAAGCATTCACACCCTAATCCTTTAATTTATTTAAGTGTATGCCTCGTAATATACGGATTTTTTGTGAGAGTTTGTTAGTGGAGGAAAAAATATGTATATTGTTGATACATGTGTACCTAGTTTAGGAGCTCCATGTAAAATGTCTTTCATGTCTTACATATATGTAATTGAATGGGTATGAATGAAATACAATATGTGGTTGATGCTTATAATGTTTAATATTTCATTGTTTATTGTGTGATAACGCATATTGAACTACTATATAGGTTTGTGGTTGTTTGCATAATTCTTAGTCAAATATGGTTGAGAAACATGTTTAAACTTAACCATGTGAAGTTCTCATATGAATGAACCATGCGAATGGACCATACGCATGAATACTTCATGCTAATGGATCAGTTGCATGACTGAACCAGGAGACTGGATCAGTCGCACGACTGAACCAGGAGACTGGATCAGTCGCACGATTATGACTTGCGATTGACTCAGTCGCACGACTGGACCTTCAGTCGTGCGGATGGATCAACCGCATGCTTCAGTCGCACGACTGAACCATGCTAATGGTTCAGTCGTACGAATGGAAAACCCTAACCTATAAATACCACTTAATTCGTGGAAAAACGTATTGATTGAAGAGAATTCAAATGCCTACGCACATAATCGTACCCTAGTCATCTAGAGGCTCTAGAAAACCTGTTCTAAGTTCATAGATCACGGTTGATCGTTCTCTAATCATTCATAACGTTTCATTAATCGTTAGATTGATCTTAATTGTGTTCTCCCTGATTGGATCGCCAATCAAATAGGATTCCGCACTATTTGAGTTGGTATACGTGTAGAATCAGTTAGTACTCCGTACCTACACGGTCCTAACAAGTGGTATCAGAGCCTTGGCTCTTGATTTTGCTTGTGATTCGATCGATTTGGTGTAAAAATCATGTTTTTTCATTCAAAACACCATCTATTTGGTTAAAACAGTGTTTTCGACGCCTCCAGATCAAAAAGTTCATGTTTTTTTCGGTTTACGGCAGATGAGGATTCGTAAAAATTCGTGTTTGTGTGTCAAAATATCCGAAACCCTCGAATTTTTCAAAAACAGCAGCCTTCTGTCGCATGAATAGCTCATTCATACGATTGAACTTAGTCGTACACTCCATTTGCACGACTAAACTTAGTCGCATCCATCATTCGTACGACTGAACAGCTCCAGTCGTTTGAGTCCATTCGTCTAGTTCATGCGCACGACTGAATCCAATCGCACGATTGAATTCACTCGCACCCTTCATTCGCACGAGTGAACCATCCGTATAGTCCATTCGTACATTGAAATTGTTCTGTTCTCCAAGTCTCAAGTTTATACAAATGGAAGATCAGTACTTAGCTTTCACTGCCGAAAGGGATTCGCGGATCCAGAGTCTATTGCTTCTGGAAAACAAAGTTGGTAATCACAATAAGCCCCCTAAGCTCATAATGTTAGACGATTACCCACAATGGAAGCAAAGGTTCGAGATATACTTAAATGGAGTTGATCCTAATCGGTGGGAATCAATTGAGACTGGGTATAGCATGCCGGTTGGTGCTGATGGAGTAAAACTTACCTTGGGTGGCATGACTGATAGCCAGAAGGTAAAGTACAATGCAGAGAAGAAGGTGTACGCTTTGTTAACTCAGTCAATTCCTAAGGATATATTCCATCAGTTTTCTGAGAACAAACAAGCCAAGAAGCTATGGGATGCTCTAGAAAAACAGTATGACGGGGAATGTGACGTTGAAGGCATTAAAGGCAAAGGCTTTGAAGAAGGAGTTTGATAACTTATCTTCAATAGAAAAAGAGATCCTGGATGATGTTATCGACCATTTCTACCACTTGATGAGTGAGCTGGACACTCATGGAGTTACCACGTCAATGGAAGATAAGGTGTCAAGTTTTGCAGATAGATTGCCAGAGAAGTGGATCTCATTTATGTCAAATCTCAGACAGAATGATATGCTGGCAAAGTTGGATATCAATGATTTCATTCTAAAGCTGAGAGAGGAAGAGTTGAGGATGAAGAACAGATCCCAAAAAAGTTCATATGATCAGAACCCGTCACTTTACAACTCAACTCCTCAACCAAAAACATCTGAAGCACCACTCCAAGCAACATTCGTGTCTAGTTCAACTGCTCCGTCCCAAGCATTACTTCAGGATCTGACACGTCAGGGTCATCTTGCACCCAATACATATCACCTCAAGCAAATGCTACAAAATTGAAGACCGAGAATCTCGGTAATGTGACTGTAGAGGTAGAAAAGGAGCATATGGATCTCCTAGCAGCTTTCGTTCACTCCTATGATGGTCTAATTGCTGGGAAGATTGGAAACTACCATCTCGCCGATGAAGACTACGAGTAGGTAGATGAAACTAAACTCGAAAGAATGGATATCATGTGGGCGTTGGCTAGTGCTGCCCGGAGGGCGAAGAAGTTTGTTAAGAAGACCGGACAGAACTTGATAGCCACAAATGATACAACCTTTGGTTTTGACAAAACCAAAGTTACCTGTTTCAATTGTGGAGAAAAGGGGCACTTTAAACGTGAATGTGTGAAGCCCAAGAAGACAGATAATGGTAATCCATTCTCCACTTTCAATCGTCAAGATAAACCCACCAATAGGGCTACATCATCAAGCAAGGATCCTAAGGCCTTGACTGCACAAGACGATGAAGGACAAGATTGGACCTTTCGCTTTGTGTCTCCGGGAGAATCCAACATTGCATGCGTTGGGTTTGGATGACGACTCTGCAAGCGAAAGCGATATAGCAGTGGAACTCATAATGTCAGATCATGAAGATACTGCTACTGTGGTCACTCTCCTAAATGAAGAAGGTCCCAACACAACATGTTCAGAATCACCAGCACCCGAACAGTCAAACTCTGCGATGATGGCTGATTCAACCGAACCTTCTCAGGTAAGTTCCACAGACCAACTTTTTGATAATCATGCTTGTTCTGAATATAATAAATTTAGGGATAGCATAGATTCAAAATTTTCTAGGATATTAGATCACAATGATAGTTTAGTAAATGATTTACAACTATGCACAGAAGCAAACCGAATTTTAAAGCAAAATGAGCACAGTTATAAAGAGAAAATATAATTGTTAAATAAAGAACTAAGGGAAACTGAAGTTGTAGCATTTAACCAAGCAAATGACATAAAGTTCTATTTAAAATCCCAAGAAGAAACTAACAAACAAAAAACAGTTTTGGAAGTCGAGGTAAATTTTTTGTAAGGATTCCTATAAATCTAATGCAGCCAAAACACTCTAAGTCTTCCTGCATACTGCATAGAAGAACATGAAGTAGAAATGCTTCAGAAGTTTTACACTTCACTTCAGAAATATTCTAAGTGTAAAATCTTCCGAAGCCAAGACCAATATCTTCCAAAGCTAGAAATGAAGTCTTCCGAAGCTTCAAAGACAAAGTCTTCCAAAGCCAAAGGACCAAGACAGATTCTTCCGAACACTTTTATCAGACATGCTTTTATCTGATGTACTTTTTCTATAAAACTGAACCACTTTCCGCTGCCACTTTGGTTGGTCACCAACTTGCATGAGTTGGTGAAAAGGTCCATGCTTTAGGAAAACTGTACATTGAGGTCTTGAGTCTGTGCTTTCTACTTTATATATCTTTATCCTTTTGTAAATATTAGGATGTGAGCTATGGTATGTGATAGTCACCTGTCAAAAGGCAATCTACCTTTTGACTCTACATTTGATTTTGTAGTTGTCTAATCTTATGTATCTAGCTGGCTTTCATAGTATGGCTGGCTGTAGGTTGTAGTATATAGTGTCTCAAGTCCTGTAACTTAGAAGTGTGCAAATGCTTATGCTTGAATACTTGTAACTTTGAACTTGAGAAGCAATATATAGCATCCTTGAAAACCAACTACTTGTGTTGTTATCTTGTTCTGTTTCTAAGTTTACTTTGTTCTTTGCATCATCATAACCAGTTCCCTATTTGATCTGTTAAGTGTTCTTATACACTCTCCTAATTGTGTTGTTGTGTTGTAAGTGCTACCCTTCACCGGTCCTGCATTTGGTATCAGAGCTTTCCAGGCTCTTGATATAAGATCTCACCATCTTAAGTTCCCTCACACACACAAAATACTTAACAACTCAAATGGCAGCTCTTTCTAAAGCTGATATAGAAACTGGTACCATGACCAAGTCCCCACTGATCACTCCTGAAGACTTCGACACATGGTGCACAAGAATGGAAGGCTTCATCAAGTGTCAAGACTCAAGGATGTGGGACTCATTGTTAATGGTCCGTTCATACCAAGCACTACTTCTGCTAATGGTAATCATATCATCCTAAAAGATGTGGATGATTACTCAGAAGAAGATAGGAAAAGAATAGAGCTTGATCAAAGGGTCATGATTCTCTTCAAACTGCCTTTCCAAACTCCATCTACAGAGGCTTCAAGAAGTGCAAGACAGCTAAAGATTTATGGGAAGCACTGAAGCTCATGTATGAAGGATCCAAGGAAACTAAAGAGAACAAGAAGGATCTCTTAAAGCAGTAGTTTGAGAACTTCACTTTCAAGGCTGGTGAGACCCTGACTCAATAATACTTCAGGTATGTTGAGATAGTGGACACTCTAGTGGATATTGGAGTAACTCTTGAGAACAGGGACATAGTAAGGAAGTTCATGTCTTCTCTTCCTAAACTATGGACACATTATTGTGTTGTGATCAAGAGAACTTCGGACCTTAAGACTCTTACTCTTACAGAGTTGTATGGTATCCTGAGTGCATTCCAGATGGAGATGAACATGCAAAACTCCTCTGGTAACTCCAATAACCAACTGAGTTCAGCTCTTCATGTGGATGAAAGGGAAAGCATTGAACCATAACATCAATTGCTATGCTACCCTGACAACTCACAAAAGGGGCCTTTCATCACCTTCCCAGAGATACCAAGAGAAAGCTACACACAAGAAGTCCCTTCCAAGAGACAAGTTCTTCTCATGCCTTTATCTCAGCTGATGAAACCTCTGGCAACTTTCTCTTCACTCTTGAAGACCTGGATTGTATCCATCCAGATGATCTGGAGTATATGGAGATAGTTCAGCAAATGGCTCTTCTCACTCACAGGGCCAAGAAGTTCTACAAGAGGATTGGGAGAAAGTTTCCAAGCAATACATCAGTGGAAAGTTTGGGCTGGACAAAAGCAAAGTAAAGTGCTGCAACTGTAACCAGATGGGGCACTTTGCAAGAGAGTGTAAGGCACCAAGAACAAATGTGGCCAAACACAAACCAGACCAAACTACACTGAGAAAGCTCACAAGAATGAGAAGCCAAAGCAGCAAGCTGCAGTTGCTGTTGAAGAAGGAGGCTTTGACTGGAGCTTTCAGATAGAAGATGCATCTCCAAACCAAGCTCTTATGGCAGACCATGATGAAACCAAGGTATTGGAAAATCTTTCTCTCCTGAATGCATTGCTAAAGTTAATAGATACAGGTCATATAACTTAGAGCTGAGATCTGACCTTGAGTCCTTAAACATCTTAAAAGCTGATTTTAAAAGAGCTGAAAATGATTATAAACTCAAAATAGAAGATTTAGAGAAAACCATTTCAACTCTTAAACATGAGCTAACAAATTACAGGACTCAGACCAAAGATCTCATAGCTAAGTTAACTGAATGCCAGGCTGAGCTTATGATCAGCAAAGCTAAGGCAGAAAACTGTGTTCTTGAAGGAAGAAACCTCAAGAACATAATATCCTCATCCTTGCATGCAAAAGTGTATTATCAAAATAAGCAGGGACTGGGATCTAGTGAGATAGCTCTCCACACACCATCTTGTCTGTAAGATCTCCTAGGTGTGGAACTTGTGATGATGAGCTTCCCCTTATAGATCCTTTGACTGAAAGGATGAAGAGGAGATGGTGAAGAATGACTCTGTTTTGAGTGAAGAAGAGCATTCTAAGAAGGGCACCATCCCTCTGAGGAGAGTAAAGCTGTTGGGATGACCAAGTCAAGAAGAAAGAACTTGATCAGGAAAGCCAAAAGAAAATCAAAGAAGGCTCAAGAGATCAAGGCCACTTTTGACTCTAAGTAGAAATAAGTTTTTATCTCTGCAGGGTTTGAAGTGGTTAAGACTGATGACATGAACCCTGGTTCATGTGCAACTCATCTCAGCAACAAGAAGAAGACTGATCAGTTGTGTGTTACTGCTACACAGCCTGGACCATCCAACTCCAAGAACATTTCTCAACCCAAAAGAACTGTCTCAGCTCCTGCAAAGGTGAAGGTGGTGAAGGGATGTGACCAAAGTCAGTCCTCTTCTATGAAGATGACTCTTGGGAAGAAGAAACTGAAGTGTGTCATGTGTGAGAGTACTTCTCATTTGGCCAAGGATTGTCCATATAATCCTAAAGGTACTCTTCACATGATGAACAAAGAGACTTCCAAGAGTTCCAAGAAGAACTTAGCTTCGGAAGTTCCAAAATGAAGAAGGCAAGTGGAAAACTGCCTTCGGAAGAAAAATTGGTCTCGGAAGAAAGGAATGCTTCCGAAGTACTGAAGCTTGCTGCAGTAAAGGCAAGTTCTTCTGAAGGTCCAGTCATCAAAACTTCTAAAGTTTCAAGAACTTCCGAAGTATTGAAGGTCAAGTCCAAACTTCCAAAGGTGGTATGGAAGTCAAAGAAAGGCCAAATGACTAAAGGTTCTTCATCAACAACAACACAAGATCCTCAAAGCACAACCATAGGATCTATTACTGTTGCATTGTCTTCAACTATTTTAAATGAGTCCAAGACCAATGAGGCTTGGGTTTCCAAATGCAACTAGCTATCTCTTTGTGCAGGAACAGCTAAAGACAAACAAAAATGTGTGGATCATTGACAGTGTTGTTCCAGGCACATGACAGGCAATAGGTCACTACTCCAAAAGTTTGAAAGAATTGATGGAGGACCAGTTGCTTTTGGAGGAGATACAGGTGGTTACATTACTAGAAGGGGCAAGGTCACAAATGGTAAGCTCAGTTAGAAAATGTAAACTTTGTCAAGGAGCTTTGATACAATCTTTTGAGTGTATCTCAATTTTGTGATCAGAATCATAACATGCTGTTTACTGAGCATGAGTGCATTGTTCTCAAACCCGGGGTGGTCATTCCTCATGAGCACATCCTACTCAGAGCCCCCAGGAAAGGGAACATGTACAAGATGGATTTGCAAGAAACATCTCCCTCAGGAGAAGTTTCATGCTTTCTATCTAAAGCAAATAGGGATGAGTCTTCCTTTGGCATAAAAGAATGTGCCATGTAAACTTTAATAACATGAATAAATTAATTAAGAATGATTTGGTAACTGGAATACCAAAAAGAGAGTTTACAAGTGATGATCATTGTGTTGCATGCCTGAAAGGGAAGCAACACAAGGTATCTCACAAGCCTAAGGAAAGAAACTCCATCACTAATCCCCTACACTTGTTACATATGGATCTCTTCAGCCCCACCAGTGTAATGAGTTTAGGAAGGACTTCTATTGTTTAGTGATCACATATGATTTTACAAGATTCACTTGGGTCTTCTTTCTTAGAACTAAAGATGAGACCCCTGGGTTTCAAAAGAATTTCATCTTAAAGATTGAGAATCAATGTGATCACAAGGTCAAAACCATAAGATGTGATCAAGGAACTGAGTTCAAAATCAAATACTTGATACATTTTGTGATGAAAAGGGTATTACAAGACAATATAGTGCTCCCTAGGACTCCTCAGCAAAATGGTGTTCTGAGAGGAGAAACAGGACTTGAAGCTGCAAGAACTATGTTGTCTGACTCTAAACTGCCCATCACCTTCTGGGCAGAGGCAGTCAACACTGCCTGCTATGTGCAAAACAGAGTTTTAGTAGTTAAGACACATGGTAAGACTCCTTATGAACTTTGGCATAAGAGGAAACCTTTTATTGGTTTTCTCAGGTCATTTGGGTGTCCTTGCACCATCTTGAATACCAAAGATCATATTGCCAAGTTTGCTGAGAAATCAGATGATGGACACTTCATTGGATACTCTTCTCAAGCTAAAGCTTATAGAGTATACAATCTCAGAACTAGAGTAGTTGAGGAGTCACCAATGTGACTTTCAATGAACACACTCCCAGTGTGAAAGGTTCTGGTCCGGATTGGCTGTTTGATCTTGATTTAGTTACCAACTGTTTTAACAAATCTTGTTAGCATGTTTCAGGGTCCACAGATATATTGCCTACAGGTGATTCTGATCCTAGATTTGAGCTAAGAAGACCTTCAAGCTACATATCTTCAGCTCTAGTGGTAACTAATCCTGCAAATGAAGCTTCTACCAACACATCAATGACAAATCCTGCTGATACATCTGAGTTGCCTTCATCTTCTAGTTTTGAGGCACAAAACTCAAATGTAGGAACTTCAAATGTTGGAGAACATGGTGGTGGTGATAGTGATCAGGAATTTCTTGATGCTGAGAACCATCCCATTGAAGAAAATCTCAATGATGTCACACACTCATTGGATCAAGTTAATCTTGATAAGTGTACTGCTATAGAGGGTGAATCCTCCTTGCCAGATAGAATTTCTCCAATTTAGATCTGTCTAAACAACTTGCTGTGATCCCTCAACTAAGGATCCATAAGTCTCACCCTTCTACAAACATCATTGGAGATGTTGGTACAGGTGTAAGAACAAGAGGACAGTCTCATAATGCCAACATCTGTCTTCACTCTTGTTTCTTGTCCCAAATAGAGCCAAAGAAGATTGATGAAGCTCTAAAGGATGGAGTTGGGTTGAAGCTATGCAAGAGGAGTTGCTTCAATTCAAGAGGCAAAAGGTTTGGAACCTATGTTCTTCCTCAAGGGAAGACTACCATAGGTACAAAATGGGTTTTCAGGAATAAGAAGGATGATAGAGGACTTGTCATCAAAAACAAGGCTAGACTAGTTGTTCAAGGTATACTCAAGAAGAAGGGATTGACTACACAGAGGTCTTTGCTCCTGTAGCAAGACTTGAAGCTGTTAGGATATTCCTAGCTTTTGCTACATCCAAGAACTTCAAGGTCTATCAACTTGATGTCAAGTGTGCTTTTCTCTATGGAGTGATTGATGAAGAGGTGTATGTCAGACAACCACCTGGTTTTGCAGATCCTGATCATCCTGATTATGTCTGCAAGCTTGACAAAGCTCTCTATGGGCTACATCAGGCACCAAGAAAGTGGTATGAGACTCTATCTCAGTATCTCTGTCAGCATGGCTACAAAAGGGGTACCATTGATGGAACTCTCTTCATCAAAGGAACAGGAATGACTTAATGCTAGTTCAAGTATATGTGGATGATATCATCTTTGGGTCAACTAATCCAAAGCTCTACAAAGACTTTGAGAAGCTGATGAAGGATAGATTTGAAATGAGTGCCATGGGGGAACTCAATTTCTTTCTAGGAATTCAAGTGAAGCAAGTTGACACTGGTATCTTATAAGTCAAAGTATGTGCAAGACATACTTAAAAGATTCAACATGACTGAATGTAAGGTTGCTAAGACACCCATAGCTAGAAACCACTCCCTTGGACCTGATCTTGAGGGGGAGTGTGTGGATGAACATCTCTACAGGGTATGATTGGGTCTCTTATGTATCTTACAGCTAGCAGGCCAGATATTATGTTTGCTACTTGCATATGTGCAAGATATCAGGCCAACCCCAGATGTCACACCTAATCACTGTCAAAAGAATTTTAAGATACCTTAAGGGAGCTCCATCTCTTGGCCTTTGGTATCCAAAAAACTCTGACTTCAATCTGTATGCATATACAGATAGTGATTATGGTGGATGAATATGACTGCAAAGTCTACATCAGGGGGATGTCAATTTCTTGGTGGAAGGATAGTCTCTTGGCAATGCAAGAAACAATCCTGTGTGTCTGCATCAACTGCGAGGCTGAATACATTGCTGCTGCAAGCTGCTGTGCTCAAGTGCTTTGGATTCAAAATCAGATGCTAGACTATGGATTCAACTTCAAAGAGACTCCCATTCACATAGACAACAACAGTGCTATCTCAATCACAGAGAATCCTATGCAGCACTCAAAACTAAGCACATCAACATCAGGTATCATTTGATTAGAGATAATTTTGAAAAGGGATTAATCAAACTAATCAAAGTTCACACAGATGAACAATATGCTGATCTGTTCACAAAGGCTTTTGATGAACAGAGATTTAAATATCTTATATCAGCTATTGGGATGATTAACTTTGAGTAGCTTTTCTTAAACTTAATCATATTATTTCTAAAACTATGTGTGTTCTATGTTGTCCATTCTATCACTTTAATAAGCCCAGTTTCTCTTCGGAAGAAAAACCTTTTAAGATATTCCTTAGATTTTTTGAATTTTACTCTTTTATCTTTCGAAAGATTTAAAGTTGCCTTCGGAAGCTTTTATTCATCTCAGAATGTAATTGGTATAAATTGCTTCCGAAGCAAAATTCTTCAAAATTTTTGAAATATCTTCCGAGACAAAATTTGCTTTCGGAAGCTTTTCAGTCAAAACTTCCGAAGTTAAATAACCTTCGGAAGATTTCTCGACTTCCAAGAAAACTATTTTTTTGGGCAAAAGAAAACTGCTTTTCAGAGGTGGGACCGACAAATGGATTTCAAAGTTTATCCTCTTTCATTTACTTTGTCTCAAATCCAATTCATACAAATACCCAACGGTTACCCCTTTTTCTTCTACCTGCTCCAAATTCACACCATACCTCAAACCTAATCTCTCTCAAACCACATATGTTCTTCACCTTTCTTCACCCTTAAGTTTTTCTAAATGGCCAACATTCAAAACAGAAACAACCCTGAATTCTCCATGCAACTCCATAGGCAACACAATCAGGTTGCTTTGTTGCACTCTGAGAAAGATGATAGTTTCTCAGAGGTTTGTCATTTTCTTGCTCTATCCAACTACTACACCTCCCTCACCATTGATCCTACTCTTTATGAGGATCATCTGCTTGACTTTTGGAGGACATGTCAAGAGGTTATCATGGATGGGGAAGGGCACTATCTGCCACTGTGCAACGGAGGACAGTCTTTATCACTCCAGCCATCATCAACACCCATCTTCAGCTGGATAATGAAGAAGGTGAACTGTCTTTCCCAAAGGAAGCTGTTAACTATTCCTTTGAGCAGATGGGCTATGAGGGAGATTTCTGAGGATGGTGGGTGGGACCAGATTCCTATGGAAATACCTACTCCATGTAGTGACTCACAGCTTGTCTAACAAGCATGGTGGGTGGGACCAGATTCCTGAGGATCTCTGCTTTATAGTTCATGGAATGGTGCAAGGGGTCAAGTTCAGGTACTCTCAATTTGTATATACAAACTTGCTTGCTAACTTGGACTCCTTAGAATACTATATGTTTCCTAGATATGTTCAACACATTCTCAATTGTGAACTTGGCTCATAGTTGAGGGAAACAAATAATATTCTTAAATTGGGACAGATGAAGCCAGGCATCTTTAAGATTATGAAGAAGCCAACTGTAGGTTTCTCAGGGGTAGAAACAGCCATTGTCCCTAAAATGTTAGAGCTCATTGCTCAAGGTGACAACCTAGCAACACAAGCTAGTGTTGAACCCACACCTATCATCTCCTTACCCTCAAAAAGATCCCATATAACCCACACTTACCAAAGAAAATCCAAACGAACCCCTACTCAAGTTATTGAGCCTGTGCAGGCCTCCATACACTCACCCATAAAGAAAGAAGTGGATACTAGAGCTCCCACTTCTCCTGAGGAGCAAACCACTCCCATCTCTTCAAGAATCAGTGCTGATGTTCCTCATGATCAGCCTGACGAGCTCATAAGCCCAACTGCCTTAAGCCTTCACTCTGAGTCTCAACACTCAAGTGAACAACCTTCAGGGGACAGTTACCATCCTCAGCCTTTGGACTTAAATAACCAAATTCTTAACCTTGAATTCTACACTGATGAGGACTTAGGCTTTAGTGAGCACCATGAATCTCTTTACTCATCACCTACTCAAAGAGAGAGGAGTGCTTCTGAATTCCCTATGTCTACCCCACATTAGTCACCCATTGCTGAGGTGGGTCCTTCTGAACCTGTTCAGGGGATCCATATGGAAGAGGCTCTGACTTCTGCAAGTGATTACATCATTAAGACCTCAACCATGGCAACTCAGCCCATTGACACTTCATCTGAAGCTGTCAATAAGCAGAGGAAATCTAGCAGCCTAGAATACCAAGCTGGTGATGAGAGTGAGGACTTAAGTCCAATTCTCTCATCCCCCCATGATTCTTCTGATGAAGATGAGGGGAATCTGAGACTAAAGGTGCAAAAATTGTCAAAAACATGCACCTACTTAGTCTCAAAGGTTAGTCATCTTGAATTTCAAGTGACTATCTTAAACAAGAGGGTCAATGATCAGCAACTTGAGAGATCTTATCTCAGGGAAAAACTAGTTGGGAGACCTTTAAGAAGAGCTCAACCAGGAACACAAGAACCTGTGGATGTGATTGACCTAACTCCTAGCTCACCTATACAAGAGGGTGATGCTACCAAAAAGGGGGAGAAAGTCATTACAATCACAAAACCTGGGTGTTCTTCAAGGAGTATGGACATTGAGGATTCACCATCCTCTCTTGTAATTGTACCTGCTCAGCAACCTTCTAAGTTCACATTGATGTGAACTTCCTCGACTACTTGTTTCAGAGTCTCTTTGAGGATGGTATACCAAGGGCAATGCCATTTGATAGCAGAGCCATCATCCTTCATGAGTCATCTACTCAAACAACTTAACCTCAACAAGCTAGTAGGTTGGCTCAGGTTACTCAAGAAGCTGAAGAAGATAGACCAAGGCAATCAGGTAATGTCATTGGTGAACTGGATGTTGAGGCAGACCCTGAGATTAGCTTCAAAGGGAAAACCTTGACTGAGGGCCCAGTGATAGAGCCTGAGAGCCCTGTCTTACAATCAATTGATGAAGTGACAGAAATTGAAACACCTGTCGCAACAAAAACTACTTCAGAAACTCAATCCCTCAGTGAAAGACCTGCTGGTGAAGGTGTATCACAGTCTCTCTCTGGCCAGAGCTTGGATGCTACACTAAGCAATGAAGGCCAAAGCTCTCTCCACCCTGAGTCATAAAGGTCTGTGGGTGACAAGGGGAAAAGGGTTCTAACCCCAGAGGAGATTGAGGAGGAGGAAAGAGAGAGAAAGAGGAAGCTAAGGGGAGTAAGTTCCACTGGGTCTTCAAGCTTCATGCAAGCTGCAATCAGGGCTGCCCCCAGACCAAACACTCAAGATGATGAGTTGTGGGTAGTCAGGATTACTTAATTACAGACCAGGAAGTATGACATAGATGAGATTATCTTTCCCCTTAGAGGAATTAAATGATCTGACTGACATGGAAATGTCAAGAGAGAGGAAGGAAGCTGAAGATGCAAGAATTCTTCTTGAGAACAAAGAGAAGAAAAGACAACAAAGGCTATACAAGCATGTTCCCACTCTCTCACCAGTTCAAGAAAGCCCTGTGCAAGAGGTTGTGGCTGCTACACAAGAACCTCAGGTAGATAAAGAAACAGATAGACAAAGGATGATAAACTACCTGAGTGCCACAGGTTTCTACCAGGCAGAAGTACTTCTTCCCTTGTCCTATGAGTACATTGAGTTTGAGTATTTCAAACAACTTGAACTTTAAGTACTCAAAGAGAACAAGTCAACAAAGAAAAAACTAAGGGAAGAAGCTGCAAAGTCAAGAGCTCTCATTCAGAAGAACTTGAAAAATTCTGCTGATAGACAAAGAATGATGAGCTTCTTGAAGCTGTATAGATTCTCTGGAAGGAGACTTGGCCCTATGTCTCTATCCACTATGGATGAGCATATCAGGGTAATCAAGCAGAGGATCAAGAGTGGAGAGCTTGTTGACTTACACACTCCTCCCACTCAAGGTCCACCTGAAGTAGAGGTTAAGTTTGAACAACATGAGACAACACAAACTGAACCTCCTACTTCATCTTCTGATCCACAGCAGGGTCAAAGGCTAGCCTCTTCATCTATTGACCCACAGCAAGGTCAAAGGCCAGCCTCATCATCTGACCAACAACAGGGTGAAACTCCCTTTCCTTCTGAACCTATAAGGGAGGAACACCCAACTGAGGAAGACATAGCTGGTCAAGAAGGTGCTGCAGGCCAGTCTTCTTAGTTAAAGACTGCAAAGAGGAAGAAGAGGATGGCTTCTAAATCAAATTCAAAGAAGTATAAGAAGTCAAAATCAACCTCCTCTGATCCTCAGGGTGAATCAGAACATCCTAAGGAAGTGCAAGAAGAGGAAGCTCAATCACCTTCAATTCAAATGGCTCCTCTTGCATCAGGAAGACATATCTTATCCTGGACTTATTCAACTAATCCAGAGAGGTGGCATGTAGTCAGAGATCAAGGTGAAGAGAATGTCTACTCTTGGGAAGACCTCTTCAATTTACCTCTGCATGATCTTTTTGACATGAGAATATACTTCTTAAGTCTGAGTGATCCTGACCCTCTAATGAAGAAAGGAATGGTCATGATCATGTTGAGTACTGTGAACAGCTGAATATCTTCAAGTGTTTTGCTAGCATCGGCCTAGGGGGAGCTTGTAAGGATTCCTATAAGTTTGATGCAGCCAAAACACTCTAAGTCTTCCTACATGCTGCATAGAAGAACATGAAGTAGAAATGCTTCGGAAGTTTAACACTTCACTTCAGAAATATTCTAAGTGTAAAATCTTCCGAAGCCAAGACCAATATCTTCCGAAGCCAGAAATGAAGTCTTCCAAAGCTTTAAAGACAAAGTCTTCCAAAGTCAAAGAACTAAGACAGATTCTTCTGAAGACTTTTATCTGACATGCTTTTATCTGATGAACTTTTTCTATAAAGCTAAACCACTTTCCGCTGCCACTCTGGTTGGTCACCAACTTGCATGAGTTGGTGAAAAGGTCCATGCTTTAGGAAAACTGAACATTGAGGTCTTGAGTCTGTGCTTTCTACTTTATGTACCTTTATCCTTTTTGTAATATATTAGGATGTGAGCTATGGCATGTCATAGTCAACTGTCAAAAGGCAATCTACCTTTTGACTCTACATTTGATTTTGTAGTTGTCTAATCTTATGTATCCAGCTGGCTTTCATAGTATGGCCGGCTGTAGGTTGTAGTATATAGTGTCTCAAGTCCTGTAACTTAGAAGTGTGCAAATGCTTATGCTTGAATACTTGTAACTTTGAACTTGAGAAGTAATATACAGCATCCTTGAAAACCAACTACTTGTGTTGTTATCTTGTTTTGTTTCTAAGTTTACTTGTGTTCTTTGCATCATCATAACTAGTTCCCTATTTGATCTGTTAAGTATTCTTATACACTCTCCTCATTGTGTTGTTGTGTTGTAAGTGCTACCCTTCACCGGTCCTACATTCTTTAAAACAAAAACTGCACAATTAGACTAGTTCTTCTCACATAGTTCAACACTTAGTGAAAGAACGAAACCACGGGGAGGGTTTGGGTTACAAAGTGGTTCCACCACCACATGAGACCTTGTTGAATGCTAAATGCAAACCAATTAATAATAACCCAATCAAGGATCATGTGGTGTCCACTCCTCTTGTAAGTGATCCAGATTCCACAAGTAAACCTATTGAATCTGTCACTAAACAGAAGGAGAGCACTTTGAAGTCAAAAGGTAAGATGCCTATTGTTAATTTGAATGAACAATTTGCAAATGTTAAGGTGGAGTCAGGTTCAAACATGTCTAATTCAGAACCCAAAACGACCAAACAAATTAACCAATCTCGAGCACCATGTCTTAGTCCTAATAAACAAAAGGGTAAAGATGTTAAACATGTTCAAACAATGAATTTAGTTAAAGAAGTCAAAACATCTAAAAAAGAAGTGTCAAAACCCAAAGAAACTAAAGTCACACCTATTTCACACACTTCCCCACAGAAACAGTTTCACCAACATGTCAAAAGTAGATCATGCTACACTTGTGGAAAGTATGGACACGTTGCTTCTAAATGTTCTTATTATCAGACACCAAGAAAGAAGATTGAACTTAATGATACAAAACCAAGTTCTTCAAAAAGGAGTTCAATTACTCCACCAAAAAGAACCTATGAACCTAAAGTTCAAACAATAAGCCAATCGTCTGTTTATCACAAACAGGCCTTACATAAAACTGGCTTATGGAAAGAAAAATTAAGTCCAGTGTCTGAAAATGAGAACAAGAAGAAGAATGATCTGCCCTCTCCACCAAATGGACAGTGGCTAGAGTTTATGATATGTGATTCCTCCGGGTCACCCAAGCCAGCTAAGGATTGGGTCCCTAACCTAAACTAATCATTTCCTTTGAATGTGCAGGGTGTCCGCTATAGTGCTTCTATGAATACCTGGATTGTTGATAGCGGTGCATTAAGGCACATGACTGGAAACCTGTCTCTCTTGTCAAACATCAAACAAATTAAAGGAGGACACGTTTCATTTGCGGGAAATAAAGGAGGTTATATCACTGCACAAGGAGAAGTGGGAAACCAGAAAGTGAAGTTTGATAAGGTAAACTATGTTCAACAACTTCAAAATAACTTACTTTCTGTCTCCCAGGTATGCGACAAAGAGTTCAAAGTTGTATTCGACAACAAGAAGTGCTATGTTCTGAAAAAGGATTATGTCATTCTTGAGGACCAAGTGTTAATGTCAGCTTCAAGATATAACGATTTGTATGTCTTGGACCTCTCAAAGGCCTCCAAAACCGATCATCAAATACAATGCTTCTTGTCAAAGGCAACAGAAAAAGACTCCATTTCCTTGCATAGGAGAATGGGACACATCAATCCCCGGAAGATGAATCACTTAATCAAGAATGATCTAGTGCGTGGAGTAAATGTTCAAAACTTCCAACTACCGGATTTCTGTGTCGCATGTAAGAAAGGGAAACAGACAAAGAAGTCTTAAAAGGCAAAGAACGTTCATTCAATCGACCTACCTCTTGAGCTTCTTCACATGGATCTGTTTGGCCCAGTCAGCACAAAGAGCATTGCTGGTGATTTGTACTGCTATGTAGTTACGGATGATTATCAAGATTCTCTTGGGTGATGTTTCTAAAATCCAAATCAGAGACATTTGAATCATTCAAAGAGCTGGTAACTACATTGGAGTCAGTCTACAAGCTGAAGGTAAGGCAAGTTCGCTCAGACAACGGTACCGAGTTCAAGAACCAATGGATGGAGGCATTCTACAAAGAAAAGGAATTGTGCACCAATTCACATCTGCCTACACTCCTCAAATGAACGGGGTTGCTAAGAGAAAGAATCGCAGCTTGACAGATACAGCCCGGACGATGCTAGCTGACTCAAAAATGCCTATCCAATTTTGGAACGAGGCAGTAGCTAATGCATGTTACACCCTTAATCGAGTCCTGGTGGTCAAGCGTCATGGTAAGACGTGTTACGAGTTACTCCAACGGCGTAAACCTAATCTAGAGTACCTCGAACCGTTTGGTGCACCATGTACACTGCTAAAGAAAACTCAGTCAGGGAAATTCAGCGAGAAGGCTGAAGAAGGGATTTTCTTAGGATGCAACATGCCGAATAAGAGAGTTTACAACAACTCAACGGGTCTAGTATAAGTGTGGTGCAAAGTTGATGTACACGCATACACCACCCCCCTTTGCTTGAAAAGGACCCTCTTTCTTTTTCGACTATGATGGATTCTTTAAATCTTTCAACATCCCTCTCTTTCCTCCTGAGGATGAGTTATCAACCATAATGATGTATGACGTATTAAACACACCATCACTGGATCCGATGACCTCAGCTTCACAAGGTGAGTCTTCTAATTCTTCAGGGGGAGCACTTGAGGTAAGTGACTCCTCCTCTGATGATGAAGACGTAGCAAATGATCAGGTGGATCAAGGGTAACAGGTTCCTACTCTTCCAAGTACACAAGCATCTGATGTTGATGCCTCTGACACTTCGTAACCTCACGCTCCCACTGCCTTAGATACTGAACCTGTTGTTCATAATCGGGATAATGAGGTAGTTGTACCCACCACTCCTTGATCTTGATTAAATGTTTATCATCCGTTGGATAATGTCATTGGAGATGTTAGATCAGGATTCCAGACTAGAAGTCAGCTATACTCAGTTGATTATGCCTCAGTAATGGAAAAGGGATACCTTCACGATGGTGTATATTGATGTTTTATGTCTCAATTTGAACCAAAATATGTTAGTGAAGCCCTAAACGATAAGGCATGGGTGAGTGCCATGCAAGAAGAACTTCTTCAATTCAAGAAGTTGGGAGTATGGACTCTAGTGGATAGACCTAAAGGTGCTAAGGTCATTGGCACCAAATGGGTCTTGAAGTGCAAGAAAGATGACCAAGGGGTCATAATAAGAAACAAGGCTCGACTTGTAGTTCAAGGATTTCGACAAGTCGAGGGCATTGATTACATTGAAGTGTTTGCACTTGTGGCAAGAATGGAAGCAATACATATCTTCCTAGCCTATGCATCTTACATGAAGATCAAAGTCTATCAATTAGACGTAAAGAGTGCATTCCTTCATGGTGAAATCCGGGAGAAAGTGTACGTCAGTCAACCCGAAGGATTTGAGGATCCGTATCATCGGGACAGAGTTTACAAACTAGATAAGGCTCTCTATAGGCTCCATCAAGCCCCAAGAGCTTGGTATGAGAAACTCTCGACTCATCTTGTGAAACATGGCTTTCGTAGAGGAGTGATTGACTGTACACTATTCATCAAAGAAAAGGATGGTGACTTACTGCTAGTTCAGATCTATGTTGATGACATAATCTTCGGTCCAAAAACGAAGCATTATGTAAAGAATTTGAAGCAATAATGAAAACTGAATTTGAGATGAGTGCCGTGGGTGAGATGAAGTTCTTTCTCGGGTTACAGGTGGATCAGACACTAAAGGGGATATTTCTACATCAGACCAAGTATGTAGGCGATATTCTCAATTGGTTTGATATGGAGAATGCTTCCGCAGCGTCGCACCCGACGAAAATGGTGATCTAGTGGATGCCACTATGTACCGAAGAATGATCGGATCTCTCATGTACCTCACTGCCTCAAGACCTGATATCATGTACATGACATGTCTATTGTCCAGATATCAGGCGAACCTAAAGTCAACCATCTCATAGGTGTCAAAAGGATATTTCGTTATCTAAAGGGTACACCAACACTTCGGTTGTGGTATCCTCATGATGATGACTTTGAGCTTACAGCGTATAGTGATTCGGATTATGGCGGCTGCAAAATGAACTACAAGTCCACTTCAGCAGGATGTCAATTCTTTGGGAGAAGATTAGTCATGTGGCAGTGTAAGAAGCAGACATTGGTTGCTCTATCAACTTGTGAAGCTGAATTTGTTGTTACTGCAAGCTGCTGTTCACAAATCATCTAGATTCAACAGCAAATGCGGGACTATGATTTGAAATTCTCTAACACTCCTATATTTGTTGATAATTCTGCTGCTATAGCCGTAACTAAAAATCCGGTCAAACAGCATAAGACCAAACACGTCGGAATTAAATATCACTTTATACGTGATTGTTTTGAAATGAATTTAATCGATGTTGTTAAAATTAATACGGATTTTCAACGCGCTGACCTCTACACAAAAGCTTTTGATAAACCAAGATTTTTATATCTGTTAGAGGTCAACGTCGTGAAAAAGAAACATGAAGTGATTCCAGAAGATGAACATGCTTAGTCCGACAACTGTTTATTTTTTTCTTTTTATTTTCTTTTATTTTTTCTTTATTTTTATTGTCTTAAAAATCCAAAAACACAAAAAGATTTTTCTTTTTAGAATTCTAGGGGGAGAATAGGTTAGTTTAGTATTAAATTAGTTATTTTATTTAATTACTTAAAAAACGAGGAAGGAGGACAGTCTAGTTAATAGAAAGGAGATCGTATCTGTGATACGGATTCAATGACTATGGAAAATAATAGAACACAGGAACAAAGAGTTTTGGACTTTAAAAGAATTTAACTGATTAAAATGCAAAATTTGAAGTATAAGTCTGAGAAGTCTAAGCAACATAAAAGGAAAAATGATAGTAAAACTAGCTACTACTAAGGTAACACAGAGAAAGTAGACCTAGAGGTTGTTAGATCACTAGTTGATGTGTCGGTAGATTCAAAACAATATATAAGTAGACTTCATTGGTGAGTTCAAGCTCAAACTAAGTTGTTCAACAAGCTGTGGGTTATCATCTTATCCTTGGTTAACACAATCAACGAAGTTCCAATAAGGGGTGACGAGCAAAATAAAAGCCACAAATATGTGCGGATGACCATAAAAATGAGCAAAGCACATAAAAAATGCAAAAAAGCAATCAAGCTAATAACCTATGTTGTTGGTGAGATCTGTGCAAAAAGAATATAATTGCTCAAACAAGAAGATAGGTTGTGTGCCTCTCTGCTGTGCGGTAGCACTGACCTGAGGATAAGCATAACCTAAATAATCTAGAATTTATTGTTGTTCGTGCCTCTCTGCTGTGTGATGGCAGTGACTTGAGGCTTGGCATCTCTTTGAAAGCTCTTAGAATAGTTTTTTCTTATCAAAATACCCGTAAAACGCTCAAAAATCTCTTGAGGAATGTTCATTACCATATAAGTGTGGGATCCACAAATGCTTGTTAAAATAATTAAACCTTAAATCATCACCAATGTATGTCAAAAATCTGTGTATGGATTTAAGAGGACAAGTATACTGACAATCATTGTGAGCTGCAATTCTTGAAAGTCCAAATCATTGTGTGTATCTCACAGCACTAGTATGATTTCCTAAACTTGCTAATGACTCTCGATGAAAACAAGAATCTAGCATCAAAAGGCTTTGGTAAAATGTCCCAAATAATTTGATAAACCTGTATGATTCGATAATGTATCGCTCCAGTTATGATCAATGTAACTTGATGCTATACTGTCTAGAAAGGAAAATCTGGTAGATACTTATCTTAGGATTTCAACCTCACACAAAATTACAAAAATAAGTTTTAGTTTTATCTTTTAGTTCTAGTTTTTTAATTTGTTTAATTTTTAGTCAGTTTAGTTATTAAACGTCAGACTTTGCATTGGAATTCTATCTGGGATTTAATCACTAAAATGGGTCACGTCTGAGGTGACCAAACGGGTTTTCAAATGTTAAAAGGGTCACGTCTGAATTAACAAAATGTTGTTACTGTTAAAAGGATCACGTCTGAGGTGATCAAAAGTTCTCTAAGTTAATGATGAACAACTTGCTATACTCTTGAAGAAGGAGAAATCATTCATGGCCTTACTGATAAACAGCTTGCTGAGATGTTCCAGCTCAACCCCGACGAGATTGTCAAGGACGCTCTTACGTTTGTAGTGGCTAGTGACGACGAGCTTAATGATGTGGACGAAATAGAGATTGAAGACGTCATAGCCCAGCATTATCCAGAATATACTGATCAAGAGGGAAATGTGGTTCCCAATTTGGGTGATACTCTCGGTAGTGATACATTTGATAAGCTAGATCAGATGGAGAAAGAGGCAGAAAGAAATGAGGGTCAAGCCCAAGCCTTGGACGCTGATGTTGACATCAAAAAGGCTGAATAGGCGGCTTGTTTTGCAAAGATCCAAGCCCAACGCACTGCACCAAAGCCGAGTGCCTACATCAAGCTATACAAAGTGAAGAAGCATCTAAAGGTGTCAGGAAAGATTATAGCGTGGGCATATTTTGAGGATCTAACTGTATATGCAGTGAAGAGAGAAAAGGGCATAGGGTACTTTAGATTTCCACATGATCTAAAGACTCTTCCCGGTTTTGAGCTCAACCAGCTGGCACGCTTAAAGTTGTTGTATGCTGGCCCAAGAAAGAAGTTAGGTTGGTTTGAGGCTGCATGTAACACCGAATTATTTTTAAAGGTATAAAGAAAGAATAAAAGCAACGGAAAGGAAGAAAATGTGAGTTAACCCAAGTTGAGGGGTTGAAAGTGTCTAAAAGGACACAACTATGGAAAAGTTGGTGAATAAAGCAACATGGCCGCCCATGTTGCTTCTCACACCTTATCATTCGGATTTTGTTAGAGAGAGAAAGAGGAAGAGCAGAGAATTCTCGAGAATTTTAGAAAAAGCAATAAATTAGAAGTTTTCGGTAAGAATTCTTGGTCTCCTGGTTTTATAAATAGTTCTAGTCTCAGTTATGTGCTCATATGTTTGTGTGGGTTCGTATGTGTGTGTTTATGGTGGGTTTAGGTGTTGAAAACGTATGGGAAAGTTCAAGAGAAGAGTTTAAGTTCTAAAGCTACTAAGGTGAGTTCTAGAATCCCCTTTTTTAACATGTTTTTAAAAAACTTTGGGGCAGGAAAATGCATGTGAACGTGTTCTTATAAAAAAATGGGTTTTTACCCGTATGTGTGTGTGAATGGGTATACGGGTGGATGTAAATTTGGAGCATATATGTATGTATGAATATGTTTGATGCTTAGGATGATAATACTAAGCTTATAACATGTTAGATTTGGATTTGGGACTGTTTACATTGTTTAAGTGGAATTATGTTGCCCAACCGTCTAGACAGTGGACCATGCGTCCAACGGGCTTGATTTTCTAAGTGCTCCCAGCCACCCAAAGTGCCCAACCGCCTGAACAGGGCCCATGCGTCTGGACAGGGCCCATGCGCCTAAACAGGCCCATGTGTCTAAGGGGAAAAACGGTTAAGTGTAGGTCCAAAATCCTGAATAGTGCCCAACCGCCTAAGTGCCCATGCGTCTAAGTCAGGCCCATGCGTCTGAATGTGCCCAACCGTCTAGAAAGTTTGCTCAGGATGTCTAAGTGCAGGGCCAGGTGTCTGAACAGGGCCTATGCGCCTGAACAGGGCCCATGCGCCTGAACAGGGCCCATGCGCCCAACACTTAGAATTTATTTTCAGGAATTTTACGGGAGTCTGTGCAATTAGGGTTTGAACAATGTTTAACTAGGGTTAATAAATACGTAATTCCAAGCATAATCATGACAGTTTTTATGATTCCTTATTATTATTATTATTATTATTATTATTATTATTATTATTATTATCATTACTGTTAACCTTATTATTAATGTTATTAATATTATTATTGTATGATTTTACGTGGTATGCTTATGATCGAAACAGAAAGCATTATCATTAATAAAGTGAAAGATTAATGATGAAGAAAAGTGGAACGTAAATGAATGAATGAAAGTCTTGCAAGCAAATATATAGAGGTGCACGGCCTTGTTGTCGTTAGCTCAACTGTGATGCGGGTTAGCTACCCCGAAGGATGCACACAGGGTCAATAATTGAGATTGATAATGAGGTGAGCGACTCTGTTGTCATAAAAGACTCGGATAAAGTGCAATCATTGAGATTGCTAATGAGGTGAGAGACTTTGTGTCGTAAAAGACTCGGCTAAAGTGCAATCCTTGAGATTGCTAATGAGGTGAGCGACCCTGTTGTCGCAAAGGACTCGGAAAGATAACGATAAAAGTACGAAATGAACGAATGATAAAGATAATAATGATATTACCTACGTGTACGTATGATGTGTGATCGCACGCAAAAGTAAAGAATGGTTCTTAAACGAAAGTAAAGTATGTTTTATTATAAAACTAGGACTCACTCAGCAATGCTGACTTTTATACATTTTTCAGTTAGCAGGTAAAATGTTGCTGAGGATGGCACGCGGGTGAAGCTACTCGGCAAGACATGACTGACATCCATTCACACATGATAATACTGTTGTTTTGTAATGCAACTGAACTATTATTTTGTAATATGATTAAACCATGGTGTATTGCTTAACAACAGTGTTTATAATGAAATGAATGGCTTTTGTTATATTAATTCCGCTGCTTAAATTTGTATTATGTATCGTTTTATGTAATTATTGCTGTGAATGAGCAACTGTGAGGTGCCCGGGAACGGGCCTTATAAGTTGGTATCAGAGTCAAAGTTTAAGTGAAATGGGTAAATACTTTCAAAAGAAACAAAAACTTAAACTGAAAATGGGACAGAAAGAGGGATGTCATCCCAAGTAGCCACATGCCGTCAGGTATTTCTTTTCTTAAAGTTAATCAGTACTATGTGTGTGTGCTATTTGACTTATGTGTTCTTAGTAGACTTAGATACTGATGCAGTCAGGATAGGAAATGCTTGGGGTGTGAAGAGTAAAGTAAGTGTTTAATCATAACTGGTCACTGTCATTAGGGACTTACTATACTTGACATAAACTGAGCTTTTACCTTGAATGACTATGTTAGTGTTTAAATCTTATAGCGTCTAGGAAATGGCTGGAAAGAAGTCATCCAAGGCTTCTAGAGGCAGAGGTCGGCCACGTGTGACAAGGAGTAGTGCTAAGGCTCCTGATAGGGCTTGCAAGAACCCCGAGGTTCATAGCCGAAGTGAGGAGAATGAGAATGCCAGCCTGAACGCCTCAGCTAGGGAGGCGATTGCTAATGAAGTGTACCAGGTCATGCAGACAGTTTTACTGTCTGTGGTGCCTGAAGTCATTAGGGCTATGAGAAGCAAGGAGAGAAAGGAGAAGGAGAATAGGAAGGGATCAACAGGCAAGGAGAGCAGAGGGGAGGAGGAACGCCCAGAGCCTGAGACCGTATTGTCTGATGAAGAAGAGGACAATGTAGTGGGTGTGACTACCAAGGGTTGCAGTTACGGGGCATTCTAAAGGTGCAATCCCCTGACCTTCGATGATAATGGCAATGCTACAGCCACTCACCGCTGGGTAAGGAAGATGGAGGCGGTGTTGGAAATCAGTGAGTGTCGCGAAGACCAGAAGGTGAAGTTCCCGACTCACTCCTTTGGCGACTCAGCGTTGTGTTGGTGGGACAAAATTGCCCAAGCTATGGGTGCCAGAGCCATCAGGAAGATGCGATGTAAAGAGCTGAACCAATTGGTGATTGAGGAATTTTGTCCTCATAGGGAACTCGATAAGATCAAGAGGGAGTTCCTACAACTCGAAGAGGGAACCATGACCCACCAACAGTACACCACCAAATTTAACGAGATGGCGAGACTGGTACCAGAGAAGGTGACGCTGGTGTCCCAAAAAATCAATCGGTACATCCAGGGATTGCCAGCCGACATACGTAGGCACTAGATCGCGGCCCGACCAAGCACCTTTAGGTCGGCAGTGGATTTGGCCGGGAGGCTTTATGATGAGAGGGAGGTGACGGTGGTGGAGGTGAATAAGATTTGTGGTGGTGACTGGAACTGGAACGGAAAGCGGTCCGGGGGTGGTGGTTTCGTCCTGAACAACAAGAAGATGAGAATAGATGACCGTAGAGCGGGGTCATCAAACTCAGGACTCAAGAGGTGTGTAAGTGCGGGAAGGAGCATACGGGGGAGTGCAGGCTAGTGCTCAACGTGTGTTTCAAGTGTGGGAAGCCGGGCCACATCTACAGAGACTGTAAGGCGATGAGGTGTTATACCTGCGGCGAGGAGGGCCATATGAGCAGGGATTGCAGAAGGCCGAGGGTGGAGGGTTCCGGGGTGAAGAAGACGGCCGGAACTGAAGGGCAGAAGACGAGCGCCAGAGCTTTCACCATAACCAGGGAGGAGGCTAGGACGGACCCTGATGTTGTGTCAGGTACATTTATAGTAAATCAAACTCTTGCCTCTGTGTTATTTGACTATGGTGCTAGTAGGAGTTTTATTTCTGCTACTTTCTCTGCTAAATTGCCTGTTAACAGTAGATGCATCGATGAGGCCTTTGATGTAGAAACTGCTATTGGTAAGTCCACTAGAGTTACTGATATGATAGAGGACTGCGCCATAGAACTAGAGGGTCGTAGGTTTGCTGCTAAGTTACATGTGATGCCCCTAGGTGGATTTGATGTAGTACTAGGGATGGACTGGTTAGCGACCTACGAAGCAAACATCGTGTGTTGAAAGAAGATGATTAGACTGATAGCGCCTGACGGAAGTTCGGTGACGATATACGGTGATCAAGTTACGACGATTCCGAAGGTGATTTCGATGGCGGTGGCGGGAAAGTGCATAAGGCGTGGATGTAACGCTTATTTGGCTTACGTAAAGGATGTGGACACGTCAACACCATAATTGCCCGATGTGCCGGTGGTGTGTGACTTTCCTGATGTGTTTCCAGGGGACTTATCAGGTATGCCACCGGATCGTGAAATCGAATTTAAAATTAACGTGATACCCGGTGCTCAGCCTGTCGCTAAGGCACCATATCAGTTGGCTCCGACTGAGATGAAGGAGTTAATGGAGCAACTGTAGGAGCTGCTTGATAAGGGTTTTATCAGGCCGAGTATCTCTCCTTGGGGTGCTCCGGTCTTGTTTGTAAAGAAAAAGGACGGTCGCATAAGGATGTGTATTAACTACCGTGAGTTGAACAAGTTGACGGTGAAGAATCGGTATACATTACTGAGGATTGATGATTTGTTCGATCAGCTCTAAGGTGCCAGTTGGTTCTCGAGGATAGATCTTCAATCTGGCTACCACCAGTTGAAGGTGAAGGAGCAAGATATTCCTAAAACAGCTTTTCGCACGCGTTATGGACACTACAAGTTTCTCGTATGTCCTTTCGTCTAACCAACGCGCCAGCTGCTTTTATGGATTTGATGAATCGAGTGTGCCGGCCGATGTTGGATAAATCAGTGATTGTGTTCATCGATGATATCCTGATTTATTCAAGGAGTGAAGAAGAGCAAGCCGATCACATTCGGGAAGTGTTGGAGACGTTGAGAAAGAGAAGCTGTATGCTAAGTTCTAGAAGTGTGCTTTTTGGTTACGCGAGGTGCAATTTCTGGGTCACGTGGTAAATGGTTAGGGAATCATGGTGGACCCGACAAAGGTGGAGGCCGTGATGGAATGGAAGTCTCCTAAGACGCCGTCTGAGATTCGTAGCTTCCTGGGATTGGCGGGTTACTACAGGAGGTTTATTCAAGACTTTTCCAAGATAGCCTCACCTTTGACTAAATTGACTCGCAAGGATGTGAAGTTCGTGTGGGGTCGTGAATAGGAGTGTGCTTTTTGAGGAGTTGAAGATGAGAGTAAAACAAGCTCCTGTCTTGACATTACCCGAAGGTATTGAAGACTTAGTGGTATACTCGGATGCTTCTTATTCTGGGCTAGGTTGTAACATCCGGTTTCTAAATCCGGACTTGTAAATTATATTATAGTTATGATTAAATTAAATTAAGTTGAGATTGTTTGAGTGTTTAAGTGTTCAGTCGCATAAGTTATATACGAATGAACTTCAGTCGCATTCCTTACGTGCGATTGAGACTCAGTCGTATGAATTGTAGGCGTATGAGCTTCAGTCGCACGATTCAGTCGTGCGAATGGTTCAATCGTGCGACTGAAGGTGAGGCGGTTAAGTTGTGTGTATGGATAAATGGGGCGGTGCAGGGGGTTTAAGGGCAGATCTCTATCTGCACCTATTCTGTTCTCTTGTCCCCTTCACACCCAAAACCCTGCTCTCACGAAATTGATTAGGCGAAACTCCGTTTTGGTAAGTTTTGAACATCACGGATTAATCCGGAGATGCTATAAGCTGTGTGTATGATTGAATTTGATCTAATAATCTGTTTAAATCAGTAAATTGGTCTGGTTTATTTCTAAATTTAAAATCCAGGAATTCAAATCTAAGTTTTGTGAAGTTTTGATGAAATAATGACCCGAAACCGTTATAAACGATGTGTATAAGATCTGTTTTGAATATGGTATGATTTGGATGGCTAAAACTCAAATTTTTAGTGAGTTTGGATCAAAAACGTCAAGAACACAGCTGCTGATTCGTTTCAGGCGAATGGGCTCAATCGCATGGCTCAATCGCACGAATGAAAGTTTAATCGGGCGACTGAGTGCGAATAGAGGTTCAGTCGTGCGATTGAAACCCAGTCGCCTGGTTAGAAGGCCGAATGAAGACGAGTGAACACTGGATACGAATGAGAACTCAATCGTGCGAATGAATAGTTAGTCGTGCGACTGAAGGTGCAGTCGCATGGTTCATTCGCATAGGTCCAGTTGCATGATTGCTCATCCGCATAAGTGTTCAATCGCATGAGGGCCTGTTTGAGAATAAGTTTATTGAATCAGGGTTTATTGCTTTAGATATACCTTGATTAGAGGAAGGACTAGTTATCTTGGGTACGTGGATTGTGTAGACTGTGGTGAGGAAATTGATAAGGTGAGTTCTAAGCCCTTTTTAAATGTTTGGTTTTAACATTCGGGCTAGCACACACATATTGATAAATGAATTGAATGTTTTAGTACCAGAATTGTGATAGTAATGATGGATATGTTTCTAACAGTTGTCAAGCTGTTAGAGGGAAAGTGGGGGTAATAAATGATTATCTGAACATTGTTAATCATTACATAATGGTAATGATTGCAATGAGTCAGGTAGGGTGTAAAAGATAGTCCTCTGAACATTGTTAATCATTACGTGATAGTAATGATTCCAATGGGTTGGATGGGGTGTGATGATTAATGAAAATATGTTAAAACTGGTGCTAAAAGAAAGAATATGTGGGGTGTGAGTGAATGTGATAATATTGGCAATAAATAAAAGAAATGTTTTTGAAATGGTAATATGATGTAAATCTCAACAGGCCAGTTAGGGTAAGATGCCTGGGTGTGAAACTATACAGTTTGATAGGAGTGATGATGATCACTCAGCTTTGTGAACATCTTATGGTGATGACCCTAGATGATTATTTGGCATCCTACTGGATGAGAGATTGTAACCGGTAGTTGCTAGATGTGGGCAACCGACGTTACTGGGTATGGGAGACTGGTAGTTGCTAGATGTGGGAAACCGACGTCTCTGGGTATGGTAACCGGTAGTTGCTAGATGTGGGCAACCGATGTTACCGAGTATGAGAAACTAGTAGTTGCTGGACGTGGGCAACCGATGTTTCTGAGTGGAGTAACTGGTAGTTGCTGGATGTGGGCAACCGACTTTACTGGGTATGGGGAACTGGTAGTTGCTAGATGTGGGCAACCGACGTTTGATCGGACAGGTCCAGTGGGACAGAATAATGATAAAAGTTGAATTTATATTATTGTCAATAATAAGATAGTTGTGGTGTGTGTGAAAATGTTGTTAATGTTTTAATGAAAATTAGAACTCACCAGTTTATCTGATGTTTTGAGTATGTTGTGTGTGCTAGGTAAGGAGAGATCCTCTGATAATAGAGGAAAGCAAGTATGAACTGATGAGGACGCTATCCTGGAGCAACTGCTGGCATAGGATTTAGGACATGTTAATAATGAAAATAGGGCAATGTATAATTAAATACAATCATATGTAAAATGTTTTAAAAAAGTTGGGTTAATATATATAATAGTGTTTAAAGTCTTCCGCTGTAAATAGAAAGCTCTGATTTGTATTTAAAATATTAATCCAACTGCGTGACGTGCCTCCGGTGCCCTGCCGGGTTTAGGGCGTCACAGGTTGGTATCAGAGCAGTAGTTAAAGGGATCTAGTGTCATAATAACTAGACTTTAACTATAAAATAGATGTGCCAGCAGGGATAGCTAGATAGAATAGTTTATTAAAACAAGAGAAGGTGATGGGACTATCATGAGAAGGAATAAAGAGAATAGTAAAAGTAAAGTAAACAATTAATAGTACTTGGCCAACATTATTAATAATTTACTTTACTATTAGTATTCTGGTTATATACTTACATGCGAGTACCAAATAATCCCGATCTCGTTTTAATAGGTTATGGCTGATAGGAAGAGTGAAAGAATGCAAGGTGGAACCTCAGAAAGAAATGTTGATGAGAGCACCGAGGTGCTTAGTATGACGAGGCAGCAATTCCGTAATGCAATTGCTGAGGAGGTTCGTAAAGCCTTGAATGTAGCTAGACCTGATGAAAGTAGGAATGTTGATAAAGCTGAAGGGTCTAGCGAGAAAAAGGGAGTTACGTACAGTCAGTTTAAAGAATGTAATCCTCCACGATTTTCTGGGGCTATGGATGTGGTAGCCACTTATAAATGGCTTCGTGAAATGGAAGCCGTGATCAAGTTGAGTGAGTGTAGGGAGGATCAGAAGGTAAAGTTTGCAGCCCACTCGTTTGTAGGTGAGACTCTGTATTGGTGGGATACGATTATCCAGACGTTAGGCGAGGAGGATACTGACAAAATGTTATGGCCTGAATTCAAAAAGTTAGTATCGGATAAGTTTTGTCCGAAAGGCGAGATGGATCGAATAGAAATGAGTTTCCTGCAGTTTCAGGCGGGTAATATGTCTCATAGGAAATACACGTCTAAGTTTGAGGAGATGGCGCGGTTGGTGCCTCATTTGGTGGTTCCTGAAGAGAAGAAATTTTTGAGGTATACACAGTGGTTGCCTCAGGAGGTTAGAAAGTTAGTTAGATCATCTGCTCTGAGTAGTTAACAGTTGATGGTAAACCTAGCTGCAGATATGTATCAAGAAATTTATGGTAATAATGTTGCTCCTGATGGGGGTAAAAGGAGGCGAGAAGAACCTGTAGTGCAGAAAAGATTTGAAAATCCAAGTTTTCAAAAGAAAAGAAGGTTTGGAAGGGGCCAATTTCCGAGAAATGTCAGAAATGAGCTGCCACGTTGCGGGAAATGTGGTAGGCTACACCAGGGTGAATGCATGATTGGTAATAGAACTTGTTTTAAATGTGGAAGGTTAGGACATTATGCTAATGAATGTAATGAAAGCCCTCGTAGATGTTATGAGTGTGGAGAAACAGGGCATATTCGTAGTGAATGTCCAAGATTAACCGTTAGAAAGCCTGAGCCGGTTAGATCGATGAAAGGGTCAGGAGAAGGGTCGAGTGTGGCTAAGGGGCGAGCATATTCTATGTCAGCTAGCGAGGCTAAAGCGTTGCCAGATGTAGTTTCAGGTACGTTTCTAGTAAATGGAATTCCAGCTAATGTGTTATTTGATTCTGGTGCAAGTGGAAGTTTTGTATCTATTGATTTTTGCCCTATGCTTGCATGTGAAGTTCGACCATTAGAGGTAGCTTTTGTAGTTGAAACTGCTAATGAGAGATCTGTGATGATTAGTAGTATGATTGATGGTTGTTGTATTGAATTAGACGGATATAGATTGCCTGTTAAACTATATCCAATGGTGTTAGGAGGGTTTGATATAGTATTGGGTATGGATTGGTTGATAAACCATGAAGCCCATATTATATGTAATAAGAAGTTAATTCAGTTAAGAGCACCGGATGGGAAAACGATCAATGTATATGGTGATAGAGAGGAGTTGTAGAAGACTAATCAAGGCTCGGCAAAACATTTGAAGATTGAACAAAGACGAAGTCCGAAAACAGACTGCATGTGCGAAACCATCTATCACGCGAGAAGCAGATCATGCGAAATCAAGTTTCCACGCGAAGATCAGCTTCCACGCGAAAGTCTCAGCCCCGCGAAAAGCCTTTCGCGCGAGAACTCAATGTTTTGTATAAATAGCCTAGTTTCGTTTTGTAATGAAGCTTTTCGTTCATTATCATTCTGTACTGTGCGAAAACCGCACAAGACCTTTCATAGGTTGTTTGATTCAATCAAAGAAGCATTTCGTGTTCAATTCTATCTTCTCTTCTATCCAATCATGTTTACATTCCACATTCACGTGATTAAGATCGTGTGTTATTGATTTCTGGGAGATTTCAGAGGTTTTACAATTGGGAGATTTCATAGGTTCAATTCTTGGGTAACCGACTCATTTCTTGGCATTGTAAGAAGCAGAACACTGTATCCACATCCACTGCCGAAGCTGAATATGTGGCTGCTTCGAGCTGTTGTTCCCAGCTTGTCTGGATTCAGCAACAACTTCTCGATTATGGTCTCAACATTTATGACACACCAATTTGGTGTGATAACACGGCAGTTCTAAACATCGTAAAAAATCCCATTCAACACTCAAAAACTAAACACATTGACATCCGCATCCATTTTATCCGCGACTGTTTTGATCGTAAACTTATTCATCTAAAACAAGTGCCGTCAACTGAAAATATCGCTGATTTATTTACCAAGGCATTTGATCATTCTCGATTTGATTTCCTTGTGCAATCATTGGGAATGATTAACTTTGGATAAATTGGTTTAATGAATCTTCACATAAAATTTTTCATTTTTTTAATAAAGAATAAATTGCAATTGTTTCTTTTTCTTAAAAGGACAATCACAATTTTAGGGGGAGAAAATTAGAAAAACAAGTTCTGAAAAATATTTTTGGTCTTAGGGGGAGTTAAGATCAAAGGATTGCCAAAATCAAAAGAAGAAATTTTCATAATTACATGAGAAATGATATTACAAAGTTGTACAGAGTCTAAGTACTTTCAAAGGCTTAAATACGAATAGACTTGGATTATGTTTGATATGTCGATAGGCTTTGCTTTCAGAACTGAAAAGATCATAATTGAGTGATTACACTTGAATTAAAGAAATATGAATTAGTGGGGAACATATCAGGATTCTGTGCCAAAAATGTTCTAACACAGACTGAGAGATATAATCTTGTCATACTCAAGCCTGTATGTGATTGATTCAGTGATTATCATAACTATATATATATAAAAAGAGAAAAATACAAAAAGAAAATAATTGAGCAAAAAGATGCCAAAAGGAAAAGGCCATATAGGATATAAGATGCCAAGAAGCACAACAAATCAAAAGATATGTCTAAAAGACATACATACTATATGGTATATATTTTCTATTTTGAGAATAGTTTTTAACTTTGGAAGGCAAAATCGAAAGATGGGGCATGTAAGTCCGGATGGCTTGTAAGTCCTAAACATCTTGAGAGGGCAGACGTAAGTCCGGATGGCTGTCAGTAAGTCCTTAAACTTGTTAATTTTCCGGGTTAAGAAATATTTCTCAGGCTAGTTATGCTCAAATAGTTATATTTAGGAATACAATAAATGGTATCACTGATCATCAATGCATGGTTTAAGTCAAATTGGGGTGACTTGAAAATCTAGATAGTGTCTTGAAGGATAATAATTACTTTACAGAAGTTCTGATTGTGGGATCCACTGACTTATATTAATAAACACAAACATGATATATATCACTCATTATGTTTCTGAGTAAAACCTGAAGTATAAGTTTAAAAGGACAAATTATATTGACAATCAACTTAACCAGTTATTTTAAATAAAGCCGGACAGAGTCTTAACTTGACAAAGAACTATATGATCTCATTATGAAAATTCTTATACAAAAACAAGCAAATCTGATCTTGATTCTTTAATTCTTTTAATTTTTTTGTTATTTTGTATGTAATTGTTTGTTTTTATTTCATTTTTATAGTGTTTTATTTTTAGGACAAATAAATAACAAGAAAATTTTTGAAAATTGAAGATTCATTAAATTAATTGGTCACTTGGTAAATAATATTTTATGTTGACTTAATTCATTGAGAATAAAAGATTGAAAGTTGTGTAAAAATAATAAAGATTTTAAAAGTTGAAAATTTTGGAAAAACACTGTTTCGCGTGCGAAAGGGAAACCTCACGCGAAAAGGTAGATTTTGCGAAACGGATTTTCGCGTGACTTGTCAGGGGTATAAATTTCATAGTGTTCAAGACAAAATTACTTTTCGCCTAAATCACACCCGAAAACCACTTTCGCATATCATCCACAAAGCCCTTTCGCCTGCACTCAAAACTTCAAATCAGAAATCATTTCACTCCTGCTTGTGATTTTGTTCATTATTTCGATCTTACTACTCTCACAGTGAGATTAAAGGTATAACATGTTTGAAGGGGTTACTGTAGCTATGAAATGCTAAGAGGAACTTAACATCATTGACATAAAATCTTAATAACAGGACTTAAAAGATGAAATTGATTAATGAAATCAACATAATAGTCTTAGGCGACAGCAATGATATGGATTTCATGGATTAATAACATGTTTTGATATGTTAATTTGACATTTGTATTGTGCGAATTGCACAAAAGAAATGAACGGACGCGAAAAGGGGTTGTCGCGTGAACCTGGTTCTCGCGTGAGCTTTGGTTTCGCGTGAAATACAAATTTTGCTTGAACCTAGTTTTCGCAAAGTGCTTTCACGTGAATGATAGTTTCGCATGTTGTCGCTTGAATTACAAATGTCGCATATTGTCCATTTTCGCATGTGTTGGTTTTCGCATGTGTTGGTTTTCGCATAACAGAAAACTTTAAAAATTTCTAAGTGTTGATGTTGTTGTGTATCAAATAGATTTTTACACAATAATCTTTAATTGCTAAACTTCAAGAGTAATACACGTATTCACCTGTGACTTAGTTTTAAATGGTGAATTGGTCTTAAGTGTTCAACTTTGTTAAGTGTAAAAGGACTCAAAAGATAAAATGTTCTAAGTGTAGAAATTTCATTCGGAAATAATTAAGTTATATTAAAATTGTTCTGATCTTGAGTTTGTTTTACAATGCAGATGGCTAATATGATATTCAAAGCTAGTCACAACTGTATAGCTTACTTAGATGAGGTTCCTGAAGGAAAAGAGCTGTTCAATTCTATGATTGAGGGGCTGAAGAACTCAAGGATTGTTTATGCTATTTCTGCTGATCCAGCCATCTATTCCGAGGTGATAGATTCTTTCTGGAGCACTGCTGCTTTAGAAAAGGACGAAGCTGGAAACCAGATTATCACAGCCACTGTAAAGGATAAAAGGGTGATAGTTTCTCAAGCCATACTAAACAGAGTTCTTCTGTTTAATGATCAAGAGGGAGCACCAACAAGACTGGATGATGATGTGGTTATGGATTGTCTATCTCGGATAGGATACGAATATAGATATCCAAGTTTGGAAAAGAAGTGGTTACCACCTTACTGGAAATATTTATTTCATGTGGTAATTCACTGTCTGAGTAATTTGAAGGCTGGCATGGATAGTCTAAGTGCTGTGTTTGGATCTTTATTGGTTTCTCTGGTGGATGATATTCCATTCAGCATTTCTGGTGTTATATTTCAAGAGATGCAGAAGAACGTTACTGCTAATCTAGGGAGAAAGTTTATCATGTACCTGAGATTCGTGCAACTTGTCATCAATGATGCTTATCCAGAGTTTGCCACTTTGAAGTCTCCAAAGTATGTTGTTCAGGTCATCAAGAAAGACATCTTTACTCATCTCACTGGAGCACGTGGAAACAAGTGCTCAGGAGAAAGCTTTGCTAAGATTGGTAGATTTGCAGAAGTTGATGAGAATATTGAAGGTTTGGGAGGAGATATTCCTGTTGATGAGGCACAGACTGGTGCTTCTACTTCTACTGCTAGAGATAATTTGGATGAAGAGATTGAGAAATTGTTTGAAGATGAGCCTGTACATGAAGGGAGAATGGAAGATGAAGTGCACTCGGCTTCTAGTTCCGAGACTGATAGTGACCAAATTGGTAATGTTCCTTATGTTCTTCAAACCAATCGAGCTCCTACTACTCCAACATCTTCAAGACCGAATGATGAAGCCAGGGATACTGAATATATTCCGGAAGAGTCTCCTAGTACATCCTCACGAAGAAAACGAATGGCAAGAAGGAGAGATTTTCCAGCGAGAAAGAGAGGTCGTGGTATTATACCCAGGAGACCACGAACACGTGTGGTTGTCACTGAGACTGAGCAAGATCAGACAACCAATGTGACTTCTTCTGCTCCTGAGACAGAAATAGTTCCTGTTTCTGGAGCAGCCAATATCTCTGAATTTGGCTTTTCTACACCTCCTAGGCAGGAAAACTTAGAATTTGATGTTGATTCATTTTTGAATACTCCTCCAGAGTTTCAAAGGAGAGAGGAATCATCTAGCACTCCTCATTCTATAACTCTAGAAGAAAGAGTTAAAAACTTAGAAAAGGAGAGTTTTGAAAATGTTAAGATGATTGCTGAGCTGAAGAATGAAAATGAAGAAAAGTCGAGTCAGATTACCATGATTCATCTGGATTCTGCAATCAAAGATACAAGAATAGCTTCTCTAGAACAACAGATGAAGAACATGTTTGATTATTCTTCAGGGCTGGAAAGACAACTAAATGAGCTCAGAGAATTCATTTCACAGACTTATTTTCATCAGCCACCAATCATAAGGTCTACAACTATGATTGGTGAATCCAGTAGGCGATCTCCAAGCCCTCCTCTCACTGAGAATGTTCCAAAAAAGGAAGTGGTTAACGAAGCTCAAACCTCCACTGAACAGCCAAGTGTTAGCACTACTGAGGATGTTCCTATTTCATTTGAAGTACCTATCACCGAAGCTTACACATCTACAGCTTTCGTTGAACCAGAGCACATGTTCACTTTGCCTATTGTTCATGAAAAAGAGGATGAAGAGTTGGTTGATTATGCTGATTCTGATGATGATGAGGATGACGATGAAGATGATGATGAAAATGATGATGATGATGGTGGAGATGATGGTGGAAATGATGGTGATAATGATGATGGAGGAGATGATGGTGGAAATGATGGTGATAATAATGATGGAGATAATGCTATAGGTTTTCATCGAGTCCAACTGGAGATACTAACACTGATAACGTCGATCGACCAAATGTTAGTGATCCAGAAGGATATGATCCACTTAACCCTGCCACGGAGAGTGTATATGAAAAGGAACTGTATTCTTTTCAACAATCTTCATCTGGAGCTGTTGAAGAAGAACTTGATATGTTTGATGATCTGGAAGAGCAAAATGAATATACAGACATTTTTGGGAACAACCTTCAAGAGCTATTTAAAGACATTAATCTTGAAGAAGGAGAAATCCCGACTGAGACTGTGAGTGGTGAAACTCCTGCTGTTGCTACAAAGAAAGATTCTACTGGTCAGATTGCTTTATTCACTAGAGGAGGATTGATGTTCAAAGCACCACCACCACCTACTGAAGCTCATTTTCTATTCATTTCTAAGCCTAAGCAGAAGTATGGTGAAATGTCTCATGTCATTAGCTGGGGTTACGATGGCGAGAAAAGGCTGTATGTAATTAAAAGAAAGAATAGAGAAATTGATTATTTGAAAAGCACACAAGACTTCCATACTCTACGTGCTACTGATCTCTACTCCATGGGCAAAGCTCCATTCTTTAATGAAAGCAATTACAGTGAAGCTGAACTGATGAGATCTATGATACGAAGGGAGATGCGCACAAATTTTAAAGATTTTAAGACTGCCAAATCAAAGGTGATTGATGACTCAACAAGAATTGATGAAAAGACTAAAGCTCCAATGAAAATACGAGTCTATCAACATCCTAAATTTATCAGAAAAGTCCCCGTGCATGCTCCAGTTCCTCCCAACTCGTTAAAGCAATTACTATCATGGAGATGTGAGAAGGATTCCGGTCACGCTGTGATCAGATGCACTGACAAGTCATTTCGAATCATTGATCCAGCAGACTTGATGAAGTTTGGCAAAGACGACTTACTCAAGCTTTTACACTGCCCTATTACAGCTGATGAGTCCGTATATTTTCTATCTTGCCAGTATGTATGGATGACTGACCGAATCCTTAGGAATAAATGGTATGCATATGCAGGAACGTACAAGAAAGCAAACGTTGATTTTGATTGATCATGTTTCACCGAGCCTAGGGGGAGATTGTAGAAGACTAATCAAGGCTCGGCAAAACATTTGAAGATTGAACAAAGACGAAGTCTGAAAACAGACTGCATGTGCGAAACCATCTATCACGCGAGAAGCAGATCATGCGAAATCAAGTTTCCACGCGAAGATCAGCTTCCACGCGAAAGTCTCAGCCGCGCGAAAAGCCTTTCGCGCGAGAACTCAATGTTTTGTATAAATAGCCTAGTTTCGTTTTGTAATGAAGCTTTTCGTTCATTATCATTCTGTACTGTGCGAAAACCGCACAAGACCTTTCATAGGTTGTTTGATTCAATCAAAGAAGCATTTCGTGTTCAATTCTATCTTCTCTTCTATCCAATCATGTTTACATTCCGCATTCATGTGATTGAGATCGTGTGTTATTGATTTCTGGGAGATTTCAGAGGTTTTACAGGAGTCAACGGTGAAAATAATATCTATGATAAAAGCTGATAAGTTAATGAGCCGCGGGTGTGTATCCTATTTGATATATGTAATTGATTCGCAAAAGCCTGTAAGAAAGATAGAAGACATTCCTGTGGTTAGAGATTTTGCAGATGTGTTTCCAGAGGAATTACCGAGTATACCTCCAGATCGTGAAGTTGAGTTTAGAATTGATTTGGTTCCGGGTGCTAAGCCAGTTGCTAAGCCACCTTATAGATTAGCCCCATCGGAATTGAAGGAGTTAATGAAACAGACTGAAGACTTGTTGGAAAGGGGTTTCATTAGACCTAGTTCTTCCCCGTGGGGTGCTCCAGTATTGTTTGTGAAGAAGAAAGATGGGAGTATGCGTATGTGTATTGATTACAGAGAATTAAAATAGATGACTATAAAGAATAAGTATCCACTCCCACGAATAGATGATTTGTTTGATCAGCTACAGGGAGCCAGTTGGTTTTCTAAGATAGACCTTCGTTCGGGATATCATCAGTTAAAAGTCAAGGAAGAAGATATACCTAAGACAGCGTTTCGCACACGTTATGGTCATATTTACCCATTTCACTTAAACTTTGGCTCTGATACCAACTTGTAAGGCCCCGTTCCCGGGCACCTCACAGTTGGTCATTCATCGCACATAAACATTTTAAAACGTACATTTATCTTGCAGCGGAATTTAAAATTTCATTAATAATTAAAACATGTCATTTCATAACTTTACAACATTCGTTTTCTTCTCAAAATACAATGACATGTGAAAATATGGATGCCAGCCTCAACAACTGAGTAGTCGCCCTATGCCATCCTCAGCAACATACCTACCAACTGGAAACACATCAAAGTCAGCGTTGCTGAGTGAGTTCTAGTTTTATATGAAAACATACTTTTCATTCGTTTTCAAAAACATACTATACGTTCGTAAACAGTCAGCTTCGGTTCGAAACGCTAAGTAACAAGGACATTGGCTAGCTACCTAACGATATGCTTTATGTACTAAACCATTGAAACGCAAAACATGGAAACGCTTACGAATACATTTCTTGTTGATTAAACCTGTGAGCTCACCAACTTTATGTCTTCTGGTCATGTCTTTTGGGTTGACGAATGCCCCTGCTGCTTTTATGGATTTGATGAATAGGGTATGCAAGCCAATGTTAGATCGATCAGTAATTGTGTTTATTGATGATATACTGATCTATTCAAAGAATGAGGGAGATCACTCCTGCCATCTTTGTAAAGTATTGGAAAGATTGAGAAAAGAAAGGCTTTATGCAAAATTTTCTAAGTGTGAGTTTTGGTTGCGGGAGGCACAGTTTTTAGGGCATGTGATTAATGCAGAAGGTATTTTAGTAGATCCTGCCAAGATTGAAACAGTAGTGAGGTGGAGTCCTCCAAAGACGCCATCTGAAGTTCGCAGTTTCTTGGGTTTGGCTGGTTACTATAGAAGGTTTATTCAGTATTTTGCCAAAATCGCATCCCCGTTAACGAAACTGACGAGGAAGAATGAAGAATACGTTTGGGGACCAGAACAAGAAAATGCATTTCAAGAACTGAAGCAGAAATTAACCCAATCACCAATATTGTCGTTACCAGATGGAAATGAAGATTTGGTAATTTATTCAGATGCTTCGTATCAAGGTTTAGGCTGTGTTTTAATGCAGAGGGGATGAGTAATTGCTTATGCTTCCAGACAGTTAAAAGAACATGAAATGAATTATCCGACACATGATCTAGAACTGGCAGTAGTGGTATTTGCCTTGAAGATATGGAGGCATTATTTATATGGGACAAAATGTATGATTTACACGGATCATAAGAGTTTGAAGTATTTCTTTGATCAGAAGGAATTGAACATGCGCCAGCGGAGATGGTTAGAGTTGGTGAAAGATTATGATTGTGAAATACTTTACCATCCTGGTAAAGCAAATGTAGTTGCTGACGCATTAAGCCGAAAGAATGAACACCCTCCAATTCAAGTTAAGTCATACAAGTTAGTGATAACCCCTGATTTTATGCAGCAGTTACGAGAAGCTCAATTAGAAGCATTAAAAGAAGGTAACGTGAAGCGGGAACGAATAAAGGGTCAAACAAAGGATCTGGAAGAAAATAGTTTTGGGGTAAGACGAAATGTGGTCGTATGTGGGTTCCGATTAAGATGAGGGAATTGGTGTTAGATGAAGCTCATAAGTCCAAATATTCTATACACCCTGGTGCTACTAAGATGTACAAAGATTTAAAACAAGAATATTGGTGGCCCGGTATGAAGTTTAATGTGATGCAATATGTGAATAGGTGTTTGACATGTCTTCAGGTCAAAGCTGAACATCAAAAGCCATATGGTAAGCTTCAACCCTTAGAGATCCCGAAATGGAAGTGGGAAGAATTGACAATGGATTTCATAACTAAGCTTCCGCGTACAGCTAAAGGTTATGATACCATTTGGGTCATAGTGGATAGACTGACACGTAGCGGACATTTCTTACCAATTAAAGAGACGTATAACTTTGAGAAGTTAGCAGAACTATTTATTCGAGAGATTATTGCTCGACACGGGGTACCATTGTCTATTATGTCAGATAGAGATACACTTTTTACTTCGAGATTTTGGAGAAAGTTTCATGAAGATATGGGTACTCGTCTGTTATACAGCACATCTTTTCACCCAGAAACTGACGGGTTGACTGAAAGGACTATCCAAACAGTTGAAGACATGTTACGAGCTTGTGTTATCGATTTCGGTGGTAGTTGGGATAGTCATCTGCCATTAGTTGAATTCTCCTATAATAACAGTTATCATTCTACGATTGGGAGAGCCCCTTACGAGATGTTATATGGCAGGAAGTGTAGGAGTCCCATATGTTGGGGAGAAGTTGGGCAGAAAGAGTTGGGCAGTTTGGAAATTGTACAGGCCACGAATGAGAAACTTGGAAATTGTACAGGCCACGAATGAGAAACTGGATCAGATCAAAGCTCGGTTTAAAGCAGCTCAAGATCGACAGAAGTCTTATGAAGCTAAAAGGCGAAGGCATATAGAGTTTGAAGTAGGAGATAGAGTTATGTTGAAGGTATCTCCTTGGAAGGGAATTATCAGATTCAAAAAGAGGGTAAAGTTAAGTCCTCGTTTTATAGGACCGTTTAGCATTATAGAACGGATTGGGGAAGTGGCCTATAAACTAGAATTACCCGATCAGTTGCAAGGAATCCACCCAACCTTTCACGTGTCACAGTTGCGCAAGTGTTTGGCCGATGAGAATGCATATGTACCTTTGGATGATATAGAAGTGGATGATAAGTTAAACTATGTTGAGAAACCTACTACTATAGTAGACAGAAAGGTGAAAAGGCTGAGGAATAAAACTATTGATTTAGTTAAAGTGCAGTGGTCGAATAGAAAGGGATCTGATTTCACTTGGGAATCAGAAGATGAGATGAAGAGAGATTATCCCCAGTTGTTTGAATAGTTGGTTTCGAGGACGAAACCTATTTAAGGGGGGGAGAGTTGTAACATCCGGTTTCTAAATCCGGACTTGTAAATTATATTATAGTTATGATTAAATTAAATTAAGTTGAGATTGTTTAAGTGTTTAAGTGTTCAGACGCATAAGTTATATACGAATGAACTTCAGTCGCATTCCTTACGTGCGATTGAGACTCAGTCGTATGAATTGTAGGCGTATGAGCATCAGTCGCACGATTCAGTCGTGCGAATGGTTCAATCGTGCGACTGAAGGTGAGGCGGTTAAGTTGTGTGTATGGATGAATGGGGCGGTGCAGGGGGTTTAAGGGCAGATCTCTATCAGCACCTATTCTGTTCTCTTGTCCCCTTCACACCCAAAACCCTGCTCTCACGAAATTGATTAGACGAAACTCCGTTTTGGTAAGTTTTGAACATCACGGATTAATCCAGAGATGTTATAAGCTGTGTGTATGATTGAATTTGATCCAATAACCTGTTTAAATCAGTAAATTGGTCTGGTTTATTTCTAAATTTAAAATCCAGGAATTCAAATCTAAGTTTTGTGAAGTTTTGATGAAATAATGATCCGAAACCGTTATAAACGATGTGTATAAGATCTGTTTTGAATATGGTATGATTTGGATGGCTAAAACTCAAATTTTTAGTGAGTTTGGATAAAAAACGTCAAGAACACAGCTGCTGATTCGTTTCAGGCGAATGGGCTCAATCGCATGGCTCAATCGCACGAATGAAAGTTTAATCGGGCGACTGAGTGCGAATAGAGGTTCAGTCGTGCGATTGAAACCCAGTCGCCTGGTTAGAAGGCCGAATAAAGACGAGTGAACACTGGATACGAATGAGAACTCAATCGTGCGAATGAATGGTTAGTCGTACGACTGAAGGTGCAGTCGCATGGTTCATTCGCATAGGTCCAGTCGCATGATTGCTCATTCGCATAAGTGTTCAATCGCATGAGGGCCTGTTTGAGAATAAGTTTATTGAATCAGGGTTTATTGCTTTAGATATACCTTGATTAGAGGAAGGACTAGTTATCTTGGGTACGTGGATTGTGTAGACTGTGGTGAGGAAATTGATAAGGTGAGTTCTAAGCCCTTTTTAAATGTTTGGTTTTAACATTCGGGCTAGCACACACATATTGATAAATGAATTGAATGTTTTAGTACCAGAATTGTGATAGTAATGATGGATATGTTTCTAACAGTTGTCAAGCTGTTAGAGGGAAAGTGGGGGTAATAAATGATTATCTGAACATTGTTAATCATTACATGATGGTAATGATTGCAATGAGTCAGGTAGGGTGTAAAAGATAGTCCTCTGAACATTGTTAATCATTACGTGATGGTAATGATTCCAATGGGTCGGATGGGGTGTGATGATTAATGAAAATATGTTAAAACTGGTGCTAAAAGAAAAAATGTGTGGGGTGTGAGTGAATGTGATAATATTGGCAATAAATAAAAGAAATGTTTTTGAAATGGTAATATGATGTAAATCTCAACAGGCCAGTTAGGGTAAGATGCCTGGGTGTCAAACTATACAGTTTGATAGGAGTGATGACGATCACTCAGCTTTGTGAACATCTTGTGGTGAAGACCCTAGATGATTATTTGGCATCCTACTGGATGAGAGATAGTAACCGGTAGTTGCTAGATGTGGGCAACCGACGTTACTGGGTATGGGAGACTGGTAGTTGCTAGATGTGGGCAACCGACGTCTCTGGGTATGGTAACCGGTAGTTGCTAGATGTGGGCAACCGACATTACCGAGTATGAGAAACTGGTAGTTGCTGGATGTGGGCAACCGATGTTTCTGAGTGGAGTAACTGGTAGTTGCTAGATGTGGGCAACCGACGTTACTGGGTATGGGGAACTGGTAGTTGCTAGAAGTGGGCAACCGACGTTCGATGGGACAAGTCCAGTGGGACAGAATAATGATAAAAGTTGAAATTATATTATTTTCAATAATAAGATAGTTGTGGTGTGTGTGAAAACGTTGTTAATGTTTTAATGAAAATTAGAACTCACCAGTTTATCTGAAGTTTTGAGTATGTTGTGTGTGCTAGATAAGGAGGGATCCTCTGATAATACAGGAAAGCAAGTATGAACTGATGAGGACGCTATCCTGGAGCAACTGCTGGCATAGGATTTAGGACTTGTTAATAATGTAAATAGGGCAATGTATAATTAAATACAATCATATGTAAAATGTTTTAAAAAAAAGTTGGGTTAATATATATAATAGTGTTTAAAGTCTTCCGCTGTAAATAGAAAGCTCTGATTTGTTTTTAAAATATTAATCCAACTGTGTGACGTGCCTCCGGTGCCCTGCCGGGTTTAGGGCGTCACATAGGTTGCGTATTGATGCAACGCGGAAGGGTGATAGCCTACGCATCCCAACAACTGAAAACCCACGAAGTCAACTATCCCACGCACGATCTAGAATTAGCCGTGGTGGTTTTCGCATTTAAGATTTGACGGCACTACCTATACGGGACGAAGTGCACCATTTTCACAGACCACAAAAGCTTGAAGTACTTCTTCGAACAAAAAGACTTAAATATGAGGCAAAGGCGATGGTTGGAGCTCATAAAGGACTACGATTGTGAAATCCATTACCATCCGGGTAAGGCCAACGTGGTGGTAGATGCCCTTAGCCGAAAGGAGAGACCCGAGCCGATCTAGGTGAAGGCTTACCAGCTGATTATGACCACCGACGTGATGACATAGGTCAAGGAGTTTTAAGACGAGGCTCTGAAAGAAGATCGTCTTAATTTGAAAGAATGAGAGGTCTAGTCGTAGAGTTGGGTGAAAACACTTTCGGTGTTAGAACCCGATATGGGCGAATGTCGATTCCTCGTTACGGGGATCTACGTAGAAAGATCATGAACGAGGCCCATAAGACTCGATACTCCGTTCATTCCGGTGCTACTAAGATGTATCACGATATGAAGAAAGACTACTGGTGGCCGGGTATGAAGCGCGACGTAACGGAGTATGTGAGTAAGTGCCTTACCTGTTTGCTGGTGAAGGCGGAACACCAGAAGCTGTACGGGAAAATCCAATCGTTGGATATACCCGAGTGGAAGTGGGAGCATATCACCATGGACTTCATTACGAAGCTACCACGTACCCCGAAAGGGTATGATGCCATATGGGTGATAGTTGACCGTTTGACGAATAGTGCTCACTTCCTACCGATCCGAGAGACTTATTCATCTGAAAGGCTCACGGATCTACTTATCAAAGAGATTATAGCTCGTCATGTTGTGCCAGTGTCTATTGTATCTGATCGTGACACTCGGTTTACATCTAAGTTTTGGAAGAAATTCCACGACATGATGGGGACGAGACTACAATCAGCACGACTAATCATGCTTCGAGGACGATCCAGACACTCGAGGACATGCTTCGAGCGTGCGTGATCGATTTCGGAGGAAGTTGGGATGACCATCTGCCGTTAGCCGAATTCTTGTACAACAACAACTATCATGCCAGCATTGGCATGCCACCCTACGAGATGCTGTATGGTAGGAGATATAGGACACCCGTTTGCTGGGGTGAGATTGGTCAGAAGGAGTTAGGGAGCATCGAAGTGATCGAGGCTACGTCAGAGAAGCTCGAAAAGATCAAAGCCTTCATGAAGGTAGCTAAAGATAGACAGAAGTCGTATGCTGATAAGAGGCGTAGACCGATTGAGTTCCAGGTGGGAGATGGGTTATGTTAAAGGTCTCACCTTGAAAAGGTATCATTTGGTTTAGAAAGCGGGGCAAGTTGAGCCCAAGGTATATAGGGCCTTTCCGAATCCTTGCTCGTGTAGGAGAGGTGGCCTATAGGTTAGAACTACCAGATGAGTTAATTGGAATTCACCCGACCTTCCATGTATCTCACCTGCGAAAGTGTTTAGCAGACGAGGATATGATTGTACCATTGGAGGACATCGAAGTGGATGAACGGCTCAATTACGTGGAGCAACCAGTGGCGATCATTGATCGTAAGGAGAAGAGGTTAAGGAATAAAGTGGTTCCTCTTGTGCGTGTACAGTGGAAGCACAGGAAGGGATCCGAGTCCACATGGGAGGTTGAAGGAGAGATGAGGCAACATTACCCTCATCTGTTTGAGGAATAACAGGTTTCGGGGATGAAACCTATATAAGGGGGGTGGACTTGTAACACCTGGTTATTTTTAAAGGTATAAAGAAAGAATAAAAGCAAAGGAAAAGAAAGAAAATATAAGTTAACCTAAGTTGAGGGGTTGAAAGTGTCCAAAAGGACACAACTATGGAAAAGTTGGTGAATAAAGCAACATGGCCGCCCATGTTGCTTCTCACACCTTATCATTCGGATTTTGTTACAGAGAGAAAGAGGAAGAGCAAAGAATTCTCGGGAATTTTAGAAGAAGCAAGAAATTTGAAGTTTTTGGTAAGAATTCTTGGTCTTGTGGTGTTATAAATAGTTCTAGTATCTTTATGTGCTCATATGTTTGTGTGGGTTCGTATGTGTGTGTTTATGGTGGGTTTTAGGAGTTGAAAACGTCTGGGAAAGTTCAAGAGAAGAGTTTAAGTTCGAAAGCTACTAAGGTGAGTTCTAGAAACCCCTTTTTTAAAATGTTTTTAACAAACTTTGGGGCTGGAAAATGCATGTGAATGTGTTTTTATAAAAAAAATGGGTTTTTACCCGTATGTGTGTGTGAATAGGTATACGGGTGGATGTAAATTTGGGGCATATATTTATGTATGAATATGTTATGATGCTTAGGATGATAATACTAAACTTATAACATGTTCGATTTGGATTTGGGACTGTTTACGTTGTTTAAGTGGAATTATGTTGCCCAACCGTCGAGACAGTGGACCATGCGTCCAACAGGCTTGATTTCCTAAGTGTTCCCAACCGCCCAAAGTGCCCAACCGCCTAAACAGGGCCCATGCGTCTGAACAGGGCCCATGCGCCTAAACAGGCCCATGCGTATAAGGGGAAAAACGGTTAAGTGTAGGCCCAAACACCTTAATAGTGCCCAACCGCCTAAGTGGCATGCGTCTAAGTCAGGCCCATGCGTCTGAATAGTGCCCAACCGTCTAGAAAGTTTGCTCAGGATGTCTAAGTGCAAGGCCAGGCGTCTGAACAGGGCCCATGCGCCTGAACAGGGCCCATGCACCCAACACTTAGAATTTATTTTCAAGAATTTTATGGGAGTCTGTGCAATTAGGGTTTGAACAATGTTTGACTAGGGTTAATAAATGTGTAATTCCAAGCATAATCATGACTGTTTTTATGATTCCTTATTATTATTATTATCATTATTGTTAACCTTATTATTAATGTTATTAATATTGTTATTGTATGACTTTACGTGGTATGTTTATGATCGAAACAGAAAGTATTATCATTAATAAAGTGAAAGATTAATGATGAAGAAAAGTGGAACGTAAATGAATGAATGAAAGTCTTGCAAGCAAATATATGAGGTGCACGACCTTGTTGTCGTTAGCTCAAATGTGATGCGGGTTAGCTACACTGAATGATGCACACAGGGTCAATCATTAAGATTGATAATGAGGTGAGCGACTCTGTTGTCAAAAAAGACTCGGATAAAGTGCAATCATTGAGATTGCTAATGAGGTGAGCGACTTTGTATCGCAAAAGACTCGGATAAAGTGCAATCCTTGAGATCGCTAATGAGGTGAGCGACCCTGTTATCGCAAAAGACTCGGAAAGATAACGATAAAAGTACGAAATGAACGAATGATGAAGATAATAATGATATTACCTACGTGTACGTATGATGTGTGATCGCATGCAAAAGTAAAGAATGGTTCTTAAATGAAAGTAAAGTATGTTTTATTATAAAACTAGGACTCACTCAGCGACGCTGACTTTTATGCATTTTTCAGTTGGCAGGTAAAATGTTACTGAGGATGGCTCGCGGGTGAAGCTACTCGGCAGGGCATGGCTGACATCCATTCACACATGATAATACTGTTGTTTTGTAATGCAACTAAACTATTATTTTGTAATATGATTAAACCATGGTGTATTGCTTAACAACAGTGTTTATAATGAAATGAATGGCTTTTGTTAAATTAATTCCGCTGGTTAAATTTGTATTATGTAACGTTTTACGTAATTATTGTTGTGAATGACCAACTGTGAGGTGCCCGGGAACGGGGCCTTATACTGCATTGAGGAGAGAATACCACACCAGGTGGGTTAACTTCAGACCTCAACAACCGACAAGGTATATCAGAAGGTCTGAAGTTGATTCCATTACTGGAAAGCCTAAGGTAGTGTTGAAGTGGAGTCCTCCACGCATAATGTCAAGAATCCCTCTAAGGGAAATGCCACAGGACTTCACTCCACACTTCAAGTGGTGGTACTATGATTGGGGAATAGGTGAAGCTATTATAGTCTTGCAAAAAGAGAGCCAAATGGATACTATTCGGGTATTTGACCCAATGTGGCTGACAAACTTGTCTGCCGATGATGTATACACATTGTACCAGTGGCCACTGTTTTATGACAAGACATTGTACAAGCCCTCCAGTTTCAACATGTTATACGACTCTGTTTTGCGTTTGAGATAAATGCAGGAGTTACAAGAGAGGAAAAGTACAAGAAGTTTGATAAGCTGATGAAGAATGTTAGACAGTGATGTAAACTAGGTCCAAGGGGGAGTTTGTTGATACATGTGTACCTAGTTTAGGAGCTCAATGTAAAATGTCTTTCATGTCATATATATATGTAATTGAATGGGTATGAATGAAATACAATGTGTGGTTGATGCTTATAATGTTTAATATTTCATTGTTTATTGTGTGATAATACATATTGAACTAACTATATAGGTTTGTGGTTGTTTGCATAATTCTTAGTCAAATATGGTTGAGAAACATGTTTAAACTTAATCGTGTGAAGTTCTTATGCGAATGGACCATGCGAATGGACCATACGCATGAATACTTCATGCTAATGGATCAGTCGCACGACTGAACCAGGAGACTGGATCAGTCGCACGATTGTGACATGAGATTGACTCAGTCGCATGACTGGACCTTTAATCGTGTGGATGGATCAACCGCATGCTTCAGTCGTATGACTGAACCATGCTAATGGTTCAGTCATATGAATGGAAAACCCTAACCTATAAATACCACTTAATTCATGGAAAAACGTAACAATTGAAGAGAATTCAAATGCCTACGCACATAATCGTACCCTAGTCGTCCAGAGGCTCTAGAAAACCTGTTCCAAGTTCATAGATCACGGTTGATCATTCTCTAATCATTCATAACGTTTCATTAATCGTTAGATTGATCTTAACTGCGTTCTCCCTGATTGGATTGCCAATCAAATAGGATTCCGCACTATTTGAGTTGGTATACGCACAGAATCAGTTAGTACTCCGTACTTACACGGTCCTAACATATATTACTGTTCAACCCCATATTTGGGATAAACACTGTTCACGCCCATAAAATTTTTAATATTTTTAAAATAGTTGTGAGTCATGTATAAAGAAAAAATAATAATAAAAGTACAAAAGATATTATTTAATTGGATAAAAAGAAAACAATAATTTTAGTGTAATTATAGGATGATGATGAAAAATGAGATATGAATGCTCAAAATCAGCTATCATTTTAAAGTATTATTATTTTATCAATTCCCCTTTCATTTCTTAGTTTTGATTTATATAATTGGGTGTTGCTAATTACACACTTTTCTATGACACCCTAATATATTAAAATTTATTGGTACACATGTCCCTAGTTCTAGTTCTAGTGAGCCCAAATGTAATTGACTTTCATTTTGTAACAGTTATGTAATGTTTGATATATGAAATGAAAACTCTTCTTTGAATGTTTGTTGGTTGTTGAATGTTATATCTATTAATATGATTGATTGTTACACGCTTATATGAACATGTTATATAGGTTTACAGTTGTTAGACATAGTTCTGTATCATTAAAGGTTCAGGAATATGTTTAACTAAGTATCATGATTCAGTCGCACGACTGGACCATGCAAATGGGTCAGTCGCACGACTGAACCAGTTGATTGAGTCAATCGCACGATTGAGTCATAAGACTGACTCAGTCATACGAATGGATCAATCGTACAACTCAGTCGCACGACTGAGCCATACGCATGGCTCAGTCGTACGAATGAAAGTTGTAACCTATAAATACCACTTAATTCGTGGAAAAACGTAACACTTTAAGATTTATCAACCCTAGCCGTTCCTGTTCGTCCAGAGAGTTCTTTCCAACTGCATAGAACGTTTTTGATCGATTCTAATCAATTCTTAACGTATTTACATCGTTAGTTTTGATCGGATTAACGTTCTCCCTGATTGGATCGCCAATCGAATAGGATTCCGCACTATTTGATCTGGTTTCACGTAGAATCAGTTAGTACTCCGTCCGTACACGGTCCTAACAAGTGGTATCAGAGCTTTGGCTCTTGATTCTTCATGGATCCAATCTTGTTTTTGAAAAAGTCAACATTTTTAAGCGAAAGATCCATTCTTTCTGCATAAAAATCCTGTTTGTACGAGTGCATGTGTTCAAAACTTCGTCTTTTTCGAGTTTCAGCCGATTAGGGTTCTTAAAATTGTGTTATTGGGTCGAATTGCGTGAAAAGTTTGAAAAATTTCGAAGTCAGCAGTCTCAGTCGCACGATTAACTCAATCGCACGACTGAACTCCATTCGCTCAGCTCAATCGCACGATTGGCCCAGTCGCTTGTTCAATCGCACGATTGGCCCAGTACGTTTGTCCATTCGTCCAACTATTCTAGTCATCTGTTCAGTCGCACGAATAAGCTCAATCGCCCAGTTGAGTCTTAGTCGCACCCCAGTCACATACCTAGTCGTATACACAGTTGGTTATCAAGTTAAAGACTAATTTAATATGGACACTTAGAACTTTGCACTCTCAGTAGGGAAGGACTCCAGGATCCAGAATCTATTGCTCTTGGAGAATGAGATCGGGAACCATAACAAACCACCAAAGCTTCTGTCTCTTGACGATTATCCTCAATGGAAGCAACAGTTTGAGATTCATCTAAATAGAGTAGACACAAACCTATGGAACACTATTGAGACTAGCTGTACTTTGCCCGTTGGTGCTGATGGTGTTCCACTGACCCTAAGTGGCTTGATTGAGGCACAAAAGACTGCGTACAATACAGAGAAGAAGGCCTACACATTGTTGACACAGTCCATTCCTAAAGACATCTTCCATCAGTTTTCAGAACATAAGCAGTGCAAAAAGTTATGGGAGGCTCTTGAGAAGAGATATGAAGGTAATGCAACACTTAAGTCACTGAAGGCGAAAGCATTGAAGAAAGAATTTGATAACTTCTCTTCTATTGGGAATGAAAGTTTGGATGATGTGATCGACCGCTTCTATCACTTGATGAGTGAACTGCACACTCATGGGGTTAAAACGTCCATGGAAGACAAGGTAGCAAGTTTGGCTGATGGGTTACCTGATAAGTGGGATTCATTTGTTTCCACATTGAGAAATAATGCTATGTTGGCGACTTTATACATAAATGACTTTATTCTGAAGTTGTGGGAGGAAGAGGTTCGTAATAAGTATAAGTCTAAGAAGGGTAATTACACTCAGAATCCTTCTCTCTACAATGTGACTCCTACTACAGCTTCTTCGAGTGCACCTTGGAAGACTGCTTTCGTGTCTAACACATCTGCAAGCATTCTGAGTACTTCTTCAAGTTGTGAATCAGATGGATCTTCAAGTGTTCCATTCAATGCTCCAGAAATTCAATCGACGAAGTTAAATACAGAAAATTTGAGCAACGTAACTGTTGAAGTTACTAAGGAGCATATGGATCTACTAGCTGCTGTGGTACATTCCTATGATGGGTTAGTTGTAGGAAAGATTGGAAATTACCATCTAGCATATGAAGATTATGAACAGGTTGATGAAACAGAGCTTGAACGAATGGATATAATATGGGCTCTCGCTAGTGCTGTGCGAAGAGAAAAAAAATTTGTTAAAAAGACGGGACAGAACCTAGTGGCTACAAAAGATACAACGTTTGGATTCGACAAGTCTAAAGTCACCTGTCTCAACTGCGGTGAAAAATAACACTTCAAGCAGGAGTGTGTCAAACTGAAGAAGACAGGCAACGGCAACCCGTTTTCATCAATTAACCGGCCGGATAAAGACAAGACTCCAAAGTCAACTTCAACCAGCAATGACTCCAAAGCAATGGTAGCTCAGGGTGATGAAGGACAAGATTGGTCCTTCCGTTTCTTATCTGATGGTGAGGTTAACATTGCATCTGTTGAAGATCTGAACGAAGACTCAGCGAGTGAGGGGAGAAATCAGTTGAGCTTGATACTGCCGATGTGATTGAGACTTTGGCTGCTGTGGATCAACTCTTGGAGGATGAACTAAATGCAGAATCTACAGTACACCAGAAACCCCAGGCTGCTTTCATGGCTGGCACATCTACATCTGCACAGGTAGAATTGAAAGATGATTTATTTGATAAACATGCATGTGTTGAATGTGATAAGTTTAGGGAAAGCATTGATCTGAAATTTGCTAGGTTATTAGAATATAATGATAACTTAGTAAATGACTTAAAACTATGCACTGAAGCAAATCGTATATTAAAACTAAATGAAAGCAGTTTTAAGGAGAAAATTGAATTGTTAAGAAAACAATTAAAAGAGACTGAAGTTGTTGCTTTCAACCAAGAAAATGACATAAAGTTTTACTTAAAAATAATTGAGGAAACTAAAAAGGATAAAGTTGTTTTACAAGTTGAAAATGAGTCCTTAAAGCAAAAATACATACTTTAGCTAGTTCCTCTCATATTTTGAAAACTTGGTTAAAGAAAGAAACAACGGGGAAGGGCTGGGTTACAAAGGTGTGCCTCTGATGTAATGAAAATTACATGAGTTTTTATAGTTGATTTTATATAATTTTCGCAACATCTTATATCTGTTTTACCTCATTTCGGATACTACTGATTGATTGTGTTTTCTGCAGTAAATTGGATGAGAAGGAAGCTAAAAACAGTAGAAAAGAGAAGAACGAGCTTCCAGGATCGAAATGAGAGGATCGGGCATTGAAAGTAAAGAACATTCTGTGAAATTACCTTCGTCGCGCTACGTGACGGATAGAGGAATACCCTCACGCTACGCGAGGGGTGAAAAGGGCCAGGAATTTACTATTTTGCCCTTAATGAAATCAGATTTGCCACCCGGCTATTTTGTCGTGTTGTGGTGACCTGTCGCGCTACGCGACAGTATTTGAGGACCCGTCGCGCTACGCGACAGGAGTAAAAACATGGAAAATTAGTTTTTCAACCTAATTAACCCTAATGGCCGGGATTCATTCATCATTAGACGGCTGCAGAGAGCATCAGGGCGATTTTCGGAGTTCTTGGAGAGTTCAGAAGGCAAGGATTGGAGTTTTGAGAAGCAGAGATTATGATTCTAGGGTTAAACGATTCGGTTTTGCGTTTCTTTATCTGTCCTTTGATTTTGTTTGATACAATGTTTTCATTTACTACTTTTGATACTATTTTAAACATGATTGTTGACTAGTTCTCTTATCTACCTAGGGTTTTCATGAATACATGTGTATGACATGGTCTTTTGTCGGTTTTTGGAACAATAACTTGTGTTGAATGATAATGAAAAGATTTGGTTACGTTTATCAGTTGTAAACGTGTATTTGAGTTGGTTTAGATTATTGATTTATTATCTCATGTGTGTCTTGTTGATTGTCTATCGAGTAATAGGTACATGCTAGGTCTTTTACTGTGTGTTCTAGACTATTAGATGATTTGCTAGACGTAGTAAGTCATTGAAATAACTTATCAAGAAATTAACTAATCAAATATGCAACTAATCTTAATACTGTGAGGTTAATAGGTTATTGGTTAATCGGGTGTATTTTGATTGCTATTTGGAGTCTCTGTGAAGAGTTCTGTGTAGTTTCCAGTCTCATACTTAGTTTACCAAGACTGATTCACCAACCGCTGTCTATCCCAACACTGTAAGGTGTTTAGTCACTTGTGCTGTGAGGTAGAGTGTCTTTAGGGTGTTCCGTTATCTTAGTTGGAGAACCTGTGAGGGAGATCCTTTAAACCAGTGTTTTAACGGCTTAGAGTGTGTTTAGTTGATATCCTTGAGAAGGGTCGGGGACTCTCTAAGTAACCTTTGAGTTTAGTATTCTACGATCCTGGTTCCACAATAGTTTCAATACCGATAGAAGCCGTGTCATGCATGTGTAGGAGTCTTACCTAGGTAGTACTTTTAATCCATTTGAAATCGTCTGTTATTTCGTTCTCACGTTCTAATTTACTTTGATTTAGTTATTTCTTTTAAACATTGGATTTTTCCACAAAAAACCCCCTTTTATTAATCATTAATTTAGTTCTTAGTCGGTATTGCAATAGTTAGATCGAGTCAATTTTATGTTTTTCCATAGAAGTCTTGTGGTTCGATATCCGGACTTACTTAGCTTTACTAGAGTCGATAGGTACACTTGCCTGTTAGTAGTTTAGATTTGAGAGTCTAGAGTATTACTTCATGTCTAGTTTTTGGTTGTTTTTAATTATTTATTTAAACTACTTTTTAGGACATCAAGATTTTGGCGCCATTGCCGGGGACTTCTTAGGCGATTGCGTTTTATTTGCTTTGTTTGAACTGATTTGCTATATCTGTGCTAAGTATTTTAGTTCGAGTTGTAGTGTCTTTTATTTGCTTTAAATTGTTTAGTTATTTTGTCTTTCACTTGCTTACATCTGTGTTTTCATGTCTTTGCAGTTTATGCCACATTTGCGTTCACAAGGACCGCCACCAGAGCATCCGATTTCAGAGAAGCTTGGATTTGAGGATCTCACAGAAAAGGTCCATACTTCCTTTTCAAGCTTTTCCTTCTCTAATTCCTCCACACAATCTTCTTCACACACATCCACACCACCTACTTCCCCACCTCCTAGTCCAAAACCCAGTGTTACTCCTAGACCAATGGATGAACATCGCACTGTCCACTAACAAGCCACCCAAGGCTTCACTGGAGTTAATAATCCCATCACCATTCCTAACATTACCAATGAAAACTCTTGGCAGATTCCCTCATATGTCATGACCGCGATTGCTAACAATTGCCAGTTCCATGGTCGTGATGATGAGGATGCTCCGGCTCACATAGGCCATCTTGAGCATATATGCCGCACATTCAATCTGCAAGGTGCCACTGAGGATGCTTTTTTCCTCCAGCTTTTCCCTTTCTCGATCACAGATCGTACTGCTACATGGCTTGAATCTCACCCTGCAGGTACATTCACCACTTGGCCGGCTCTTAGGCAAAGTTTTCTGAATAAATACTTCCCGCCGACCAAGGCTTCTAGACTTCAGGATGAAATCCAAATATTCAGAATGGAACCCGATGAGGAATATTACCGTGCATGGGAGCGTTTCCAAAACCGTCTTACTCGTTGCTCCCAGCATGCTCTCTCTGATTGGGCACTTGTAGAGAAATTCTACAATGGCCTTACTTATGAGATTCGCTCTCGGTTTGACACTTCTGCGGGTGGGCACTTGATGGGTAAGAAAAATGTTAACGAATGTAGGGAAATGTTTGAGAGTTTCGCACAAGCTGAGTATGAACAGCGGTCAGGTCGAAAGAAATCAACTCTTGCCACCGGTCAGTCCCATAAGGGAGTGAACCAGGTTACTCTGGATTCTGGTGTGACAGCTGTTCTCGAGAGTTTAGTGAGTGAGATGAAGGACTTAAAGCTAAGACTTAACAAGTGTGAGTTATGTAGGGGAGGACATGCTACCAATGAGTGCCCTTTGATAGTGCAAAAACAGGTAGAGTATATAGGATGCCCAAATCAACACCGCATTAATCCGTTTAATACCCCCTACAATTCAGGTTGGAGAAAAAATGGTTGGAGATCTTCAGGTAATCCCCCTGGGTTCCATGCAAACCCAAATCCTAATCCAGCCCAGGGGCAGGGTTAGTCTTCTAGCGAAGGATCAAGTAGTAACCCACCACCAAATAATGGTGGAAACATGAGTAGGATAGAAGAGCTGTTGACCCAATTAGTTGCTAAGGATGCTACTACCCAGAAGACCTTAGCAGAGCATGACCTTCTCCTTAAGAACCAGCAGTCTGCTTTTCTAGATCTTTAGCGCTCAGTAGGTGACATTGCTAGGCGTTTAGATGAGAGGCCACATGGCCAGTTTCAAGGTAAAACCCAGCTTAACCCAAACGCCCAACTTAAGGCAGTCACTACTCGTAGTGGTAGAGTAGGAGAGACAGTTAGGCCACCAGTACAGGATAGTGATGAGGAACCGGTGGATGAGGAGTTAGATATGGAGGCTCCTCCAAAGGTGCAAATTAGGCTAGACCCAGGAAGTACAACACCAAGGAGTGAAGCCCCAGTAGTTAGACCCGAGGTTAGAAAACCAGTTGAGGTTAGGCCAGCACCCGTGATAGATCATTCTAGGGTTCCATACCCGGCCCGCTTTGCTCACCAGAAGTATGCTAAGGAGTATGGGCATTTTCTTGACATGTTTAAGCAATTGAAAATCAATCTACCGTTTGTCGAGGCTCTTCAGCGTATGCCCAAGTATGCTAAATTCTTGAAAGATCTACTCAAGCGTAAGACCAGGTTAGGTGAGCTTTCTAATATTCCACTGACTGGAGGGTGTTCTACGGTGATTCTGAACAAGCTACCAGAGAAATTGACAGATCCGGGTATTTTCACAATCCCGTGTTTGTTTGGTGGTGACACTCAGAGTCGCGCGTTAGTAGATTTAGGTGCTAGTATCAACTTGATGCCGTATTCTATATACGTGAAGCTACACCTAGGTGATCTGACTCCTACGCGCATGACACTCTCACTTGCTGATAGGTCAGTCAAGTATCCATGGGGCATCATTGAGAACTTGCTTGTTAAGGTAGATAAATTTCTCTTCCCCGTGGATTTTGTCATCCTTGACATGGAGGCTGACGACACTGTTCCCCTTATCTTAGGGCGTCCGTTTCTACGTACTGCTAAGGCGTTGATAGATGTTTATGATGGTAAGATCACCCTTAGAGTAGGAGATGAGAATGTTACTTTTGAGGTTGTCAAGTCTATGAAGCACCCAGGTAGTCAGGATGATTTTGGTGCCCGTGTCACTCGGTTTACTTCATAAATTCATTCATATCGAGTGTAGATAGGTGTTTAGATTACATCTGTGGGGCAAATTTAATGGTTGAGGATAGTGAAGAGGAACCAGATTGGTTTGAGGAGGCTCCTTTATTTCCTGAGGTGTTAGAGATTAGTGAGGTTAGGGAGGAGAGTAGGATGCCATCGGTAGAATTACCACCACTTCTAGAGCTTAAGGTCCTACCTTCCCACCTAGAATACGCTTACTTAGGGGATGAGTCCACACTACCCGTCATCATTTCTTCAAAGTTGACGGAGGAGGAGAAGTCTTGGCTGCTTGATGTGTTGCGGGCACATAAGCAAGCCATTGCTTGGAGACTTTCAGACATTCAGGGTATTAGTCCAGTTTATTGCACCCATAGGATCTTGATGGAGGATTAGTATAGACCTGTAGTGCAACCTCAGAGGCGATTGAATCCTAACATGCAGGAGGTAGTTAAGAAAGAGGTCATTAAGTTGATGGATGAAGGTTTGCTTTACCCTATTTCTGACTCAGCCTGGGTTAGTCCGACTTAGGTTGTCCAGAAGAAGGGTGGGATGACTGTAGTGATGAATGCTAAGAATGAGTTGATCCCATCTCGTACTATCACTGGTTGGTGTGTCTGCATAGATTATAGGAAACTCAATGATGCCACCAGAAAAGACCACTTCCCACTTCCCTTCATTGATCAGATGCTCGAGCGGTTAACAGGTCAGCAGTTTTACTGCTTCTTAGACGGTTTCTCCGGGTATTTCCAGATCCCCATAGCACCTGAGGATCAGGATAAGACCACCTTCACGTGCCCCTATGGCACATATGCTTATCAAGTTCCTTAAGAAGTTGTTAACTAGGTTTGGAACCCCTAAAGCCCTTATTAGTGATCGTGGCATTCATTTTTGTAACACCCTAATGGGAAAAGTCTTAGCTCGTTATGGTGTCACCCATCGTTTGTCGACCGCATACCATCCACAAACAAGCGGTCAAGTTGAGAATGCAAATAGGGGAGTGAAGAGAATCCTAGAAAGAACTGTGGGAAAGAGTAGAAAGGATTGGTCTGATAAGCTAGATGACTCCTTGTGGGCGTTTAGAACGGCCTTTAAGACACCTTTAGGCACCACTCCTTTCATGATTGTGTACGGAAAAGCATGCCATTTGCCCGTAGAGCTAGAACACTGTGCACTTTAGGCCCTTAAGACAGTTAACCTAGACCTTACCGAGGCTGCTAGGAGAAGGTATTTCCAACTTCATGAGCTAGAGGAACTTAGAGATGCAGCATATGCAAGATCTTTAAGTATTAAGGAGAAAACCAAAGCCTTACATGATAGGAAGATTAAGGGTTTGAAAGAGTTTAAGAAAGGAGATAAGGTTCTACTTTACAACTCCCGGTTGAAGTTGTTTGGGGGAAAACTTAAGTCTAAGTAGGCAGGACCATACACGGTTAAAGTAGTGTTCCCGTACGGGGCAATTGAGTTAGAGAACGAGGAGGATGGTAACACGTGGAAGGTTAATGGGCATAGGTTAAAACACTATCTTGGAGGACCAATAGAACCTATAGAGGGGGAGGAAATCCCTCTCGAAAAGCCCGAATGATTGTATACTGAGAGTCTTGGGTAAGTGCCCAAGTGTAGAGTTTGTAAAGTGTGTAAATTCGTGTTTTTGTAAGTTTTCGGTTGTGTTTTCGTCATTTTTCGTATTTGTTTTTACTTTGTTTTTGTTTTGTTAGTGTCTTTGCAAGTTATTGTTTGAGGATTGATGGAAAACACCACCCCGAGGACACCAAGTATGTTTTTGAGCACTTTGGAAATTTCTAAGTATGGGTGGGTCAGGATTTTGGAGACTCAAAAATTTTTCTAAGGCATGGAAAGAAAAAACTTTCTGTTAAAAAGCCTCCGTCACGCTACGCGACAGAGTATATAAATTTGTCGCGCTACGCGACAGACCTGGTCTGGTCAACTGGTCGGTCAAACCAACACGTCGTGCTACGTGACGAGACCTTAAGTTATGTCGCGCTACGCGATGGGACTCCTGACGGCTAAAAAACAATTTTTCTCAAACCCCAGCCTCACTTTTCACCCACCTTTTACTATCTCCAGCCACCACGACCCCAAAATGACCCCTACCTACCACCACTTTCAGCCACCATCAACCACCTCTCTCCTTCACCTCCATTCACCACCATCACTAACATCTTCTTCAACCACCATCTCTCCACCTCTTACTCTCAAATGTTCACCAAGAATCACCACCTACCACCAACAACCGCCAACCACCACTACCACAGCCGCCGGTTGACGGGTTTATGACCAGGGATACCAATGTTTTCTTCTTTCTTGCTTGTCTTTGAGTCCGATTTGTCGATCGCAAGGTATGAATCCAAACCCCTTTTATTTTTGGTATTCTTGGATAGCTTGAGGTGTTAGATGTTTATGTGTGTTTTTTTTGTTAACCACAAATTTTTAGTAGATTAGCTGATGGTTGCTCGTATGTGGTTAAAATTTTTGAAAAATTTGGATGTGAGGTTTGGACCACCATGACACTAGTTGTCTGTCACATGTGAAAAAGTTGCATTCTTGATTGCATTTAGTGCTTTGCTACATGATTTGCGAGTTGTTTGCTTGGAGAACTCATTTGTGACTGTGATGGTCTAGTTGTTTACTTGAGAGAATTTTTGTGAGCCATTAATTATGATATGATAGATTGGGTGTTTGCTTGCTTGAATTGACCTCACAATGCTATTTTTAGGACCACAACTTGACATGAGTACATTTTCTAAATAATTTTTTTTTGTGGTCTATTTGTTGAAATCAATTGGTATAAAATTTGCTATGGCACTTGGGATTTAATTGAGGACAATTAAAGTGCAGGGATGGGGTGGTGTAACCTGTTGTGTACCATGAGTCTGTTGTACATGTTTCATTGTTTTAGTGCTTAATCTGTTTGAGGATATGCTGTGTTTACTTGTTGCTTAATTGTCTCGCTCGTACTCAATCTCCATTCGAGCGAGAATCACTCACATATTGATGATTAGTAAACAATGACTCATGTCTTCTTTAAGGAACAAAAAATATAAAAAAAGAAAAAAAGATCTTTGCTAAGCCGACCGCAAATGAAATGCTATACGGTCGGTGAGATTATTCTAAAAGACTAGTTTGCTTCTGTTTGCTGTTGTCTGAATCTGTGTTGCAGATATGTCTGGAGGAGAATCTTCGAGAGCCGCAAACAAACGGAGGAGAGGCCCAGTCCCCCGTCCTCAAGGAGAACAACCAGCACCTGTCCCAGTAGAGCGTCGTGGAAGGAAAATCAAGTATTCAGCACCTGCAAGGGTGCCAGTATGCAGAGTACGACACATCCGGGAGCATACTTTGCTAATGTTTGAGTTGGGCACTCCTTCGTACGAGAGACTTGACCGCTTTGCACCAATGGAGCACATGCACCCCAGAACCTTCGACTGGGGTTAATTGACGCGCTGAATGAACGCGAAAGGATCCAGGGATTGCTGGGTCCTAGGTGGATGTCTGTGTTGGAGTGCGATTGGCCTCAATACAAGGAGATCACTTTAGAGTTTCATGCTACCTACCTTTATGATGATGACCAGTTTGATGAAGAAGACACGGTATTGTTTGCTTTGGGGAGGAGGATGTACGAGATGTCCATACCTCAGTTTGCTGTTGCTACTGGGTTTTACATTGTAGAGGAGGCACAATCACCCGAGTTCAGGAACAGTTTAAGGGGTGCATTCAAGAAGAGGAAGGAGCATTGTTTGGTTAAGGCAGAGCTAAGTGATTTCTGGGGGATGATCGCCGACACTTCTTTTTCCACATCTATGTTGGAGAATGGGATTACGGATCCCGTACTTAGATACATCCACAGGGTTATTGCATGCACTTTTGTTGGTCGCTACTCAGGTGAAGAAAAGGTAAACTGGTTGGATTTGGTTTGTTTGTACTCGATGGTTCATGGCCGGGAGGCCAACATTGCTTGTCTGCTGGCCCAGTCATTTAACAGGGGCTGCCGAGGAGGAACTAGGGCCAGGCTGAATATGGGCCCGTATGTATACTGGATTGCTGCATACTTAGGAGTGTTTAAGAGATATAGGCCAGATAACTTAACATTGGGGCCTGTCACCACAATGATCACCATTAAGGACCAGCGAAAGGCAGGTATTGTAGCTGCTGATGATCCTCCACGCTTTGAGGGGGTACAGTTTCGGCACCAGGTGCCACCCCCAGTTGATTCTGCTGCTGGAGAAACCATGAGGAGTAGTATACCGACCCACAGACAGAGGCCGGTGTTCAGACATCAATACCCAGTTCGAGAGCCTATTCCAGACCCGCTCACTCTGGAATCATTATGTGGTAGATTGGACACATACTACGAGCGGGGTATAGAATATTGGAGGACCAGTCATGATGAGGTTATGGCCGGTCAGCGCAGGAAGGATGACGCCATGCGACATATGATGGGTGCCTTGAACACTAACATTCCAGCATTTTTTCAGGTGCCTAGCTATGCCGGAGGATCCGGTGGTGGACATGTTGACAGCGAGGAGGAGGATTAGCTTGTGTGACAGGTAGTTTATGTTTTAATCATGGTTATGTATGATACAATCTTATTTTGTTTTTCTTGATGTTTTGAATTATCGGTACTGTACTCAGGGGGCATTGGGTAAGGGTTGGCTAACCTTTTGGATATTTTGCTATTATTATGCTTACCCGGCTATGAAGTATTGGTCTGTTAGTGATTGATATGCAGTAAGTTCATGTGTGTGTGTGATGAGTTGGAATTGTGTGCTGAGCACATGCGAATGGGAAGGCGGTACCAGGTGGACTAGACTGGCATTTGACAGTCTTGCTATATTTTACCAGCCAAGTCTTGTCCAGTTTCTTTTACCTGATGTTTTTGTTTTGTTTCATTCCTGCATTAGAGACAATGCAAATTTTAAGTTTGGGGATGGGTAACAACAGGTTATATGTTGTTGTTGTTGTGAAAAAAAATAAAAAAAATAAAAAAAAATAAAAAAAATGAAAAAAGTGAAAATATGAAAATGTCCTGAATTTGAAGTTTGCACTAATAAAATATGGAAAATGATAGATAAAATCAGGTGTTCGGTTTTTCAAATATTATACATATAAGATGAATAACTGATTGAAAACATGTCTGATTTGGGATGTGCGGGTAGGCCCAGCTGATCTTGTAAGGTTATCCTAGGAGTATTCTAATACACTTAATTAAACATATAAAGTCTTGTGGGTTCTCACCATTGGAAGCCAAAACCGTAGACAGTATAAGGGGTACCACTGTAGGTTAAGACCCAGATGTAGTTTTTCTAGCAGGCACGCTTTAACAGGCGGCGCCTTTAGGAAATCCACCCATATATTGAGCTAAAGAAAAAAGAGTAATGAACTTAAAATTTTAAAAACGCTCATGCGTTGGTTGCGGGGGATAGTGACTCTTGCTTGCAACACCTCTGAGAATTAGGTATAATAAGGCAATGCTCAGAAAAAAAATTTGAGAAAAGCTCAAAAAAGATGCCAAAAGGGCACAAACAAATTCCATCTAGAGTTAGAGGGATTACAGTTGGGTAGTGGGTTACGGTGGTAGAAAAATCTTAGAAATTTGATTTATTCTGTGCCTCGAAAGCTTGAAACGGGAATAGGTACTGAAGTGTGAGACCCATAATGAATTAATCGAATACTTGAACTTAATTGCAATACGATTGGGGACCTGAATGATCGGCGGTTGGGTTTAAGTGGACAAATGTACATGTGATCGCGGTCAACATGTTATTAGATCTTAATATAATCCGTTAACTTGAATTTTTGAGAACCGGATTTAAACCTGATTATGATTCCATAGTATAATTCTTTTTCAGGGACGAAAAAAAAGATAAGTGTGGGGATGTTTGATGTAGTGAAAATTACATGAGTTTTTATAGTTGATTTTATATAATTTTCTCAACATCTTATATCTGTTTTACCTCGTTTCGGATACTACTGATTGATTATGTTTTCTGTAGTAAATTGGATGAGAAGGAAGCTAAAAACAGTAGAAAAGAGAAGAATGGTCTGTGGAAAGCTAAATCATCTGATGTGTCTGATAGTGTTAATAAGCTGAAGGATGAGGTCTCTCCAATTGCTAAAGGTCAGTGGGTTGAGTGTGTGATGTGTGATGCCTCTAGGAAACCCAAGCCAGTCAAGGCTTGGGTCCCCCTCCTTAACTAATTATTTTCTATTATGTGCAGGTTGTCCGCTATGGTGCTTCTACCAACACATGGATAGTAGGTAGCGGAGCATCCAGGCACATGACGGGAAATCAGTCTCTCCTTTACAATGTCAAACAAATTAAAGGGGGACATGTTTCTTTTGCTGGAAATAAAGGAGGATACATTACCGCACAAGGAGAAGTAGGTAATGGCCAGGTAAAATTTGATAAAGTGAATTATGTTCAACAATTGGAAAACAATTTGCTTTTAGTTTCTCAGATATATGACAAGGGCTTCAAAATGATGTTTGATAATTGGAAGTGTTACATTCTGAAGAAGGAGATAGAGATTCCTGAGGAGCAGGTCTTAATGTCAGCATCCAGGTATAACAATTTGTATGTCTTGGACATGTCAAATGCTTCCACTACTGAGTCTACTGTTCAGTGCTTTTTATGAAAAGCAACAGATAAGGAGTCCATCTCATGGCACAGGAGAATGGGACACATAAATCACAGGAGATGAATAATCTGATTCATAACAACTTAGTAGATGGAGTTACTGTAAAGAACTTCAAATTTCCTGATTTTTGTGTCTCATGCAAGAAGGGAAAGCAGACCAAGAAGTCTCATAAGATCAAGCATGTTAATTCTATCGAGATGCCACTAGAGCTACTGCATATGGATCTATTCGATCCTGTAAGCACGGAGAGTATCGCAGGAGACTGGTACTGCTTTGTAGTCACAGATGACTACTCACATTTCTCCTGGGTGATGTTTCTGAAAGCTAAGTCAGAAACCTTTGAGTCGTTCAAAGTGCTTATCACCCTTTGAGTCGTTCAAAGTGCTTATCACTACACTGGAGTCTCTCTACAAGCTGAAGGTGAGAAAGGTTCGTTCAGACAATGGAACTAAATTCAAGAATCAGTGCATGGATGCTTTCTGTAAGGAAAAGGGAATTGTTCATCAGTTCAACTCTGCATACACGCCACAGATGAATGGAGTTGCTGAGCGGAAGAATAGGAGCTTGATCGAGACAGCTAGGACTATGTTGGCAGATTCAAAGCTGCCAGTACAGTTCTGGACTGAAGCTGTTGCCAATGCGTGCTACACACTTAATCGTGTGTTAGTAGTCAAGCGACATGGGAAGACATGCTATGAGTTGCTTCAGAAGCGTGTACCTAACCTGGGGTATCTGGAACCTTTCGGAGCTCCATGCACGTTACTAAAGAAAACTCCGGAGGGCAACTTCAGCGAAAAAGTAGATCAGGGGATCTTTCTTGGATATAGCATACCAGACAAACGAGTTTACAACAACTCAACAGGTCAGGTAGAAGTATGGTGCAATGTCGACGTGCAATGATTCACCATTCCCCCTGCTGGAAAAGGTCCGTCTTCATTCTTCGACTTCGACGGCTTTTTCAAATAATTCAACCTTCCTCAGCTAGATTCAGATGAAGAGATTGCTGCTCACATGATGCACGATGTCCTAAATACACCGACTCTGGATACCAACAATGTGACACCGGCTAATGGTGCTTCAGGATCTTCAACAGCTGCTCAGGACGAGAGTGACGAGTCATCAGATGATGAAGAAGCAGCTGAGACAGGCATTGAGCATAATGTTAATCAAGAAGGAAGCTCATCAGCTGCTGAACATGCATCAGGGAATCCGGATACTAAACCTACCGTCACAAATCTGGATACTGAAGTTGTCGTTCCTACGACACCTGTGACTAGGATCAGTGTGAATCATCCCCCGGAGGCTATCATTGGGGATCTTCACTCCGGCGTGCAGATGAGAAATCAGTTGTATTCTTTAGATACATGTCCTAGTTTTGGATCTTAATGTAATATGTCTGTATTGTCTTACACATATATAATCGCTGGGTACTTAATGAAATGCAAATGTTTGGATGTGCTTATAATGTTTAATATTTCATTAATGAGGTGTTTAACGCATATCGAATTAACTATATAGGTTTGTGATTGTTTGAATTAATCTTGGTAATGTAATGTTTAAGAAATGTATTTAAACTTAGTTATGTGAAGTTCTCATGCGAATGGCCCATGCGAATGGACCATACGCATGAACAACTTCATGCGAATGTCTCAGTCGCACAACTGAACCAGGAGACTAGGTCAGTCGTGTGATTGTAACATAAGATTGGTTCAGTTGCACGACTGAACACTCAGTCGTACGAATGGATCAACCGCATGGCTCAATCGCACGACTGAACCATACGAATGCTTCAGTCACCCGAATGAGAAACACTCACCTATAAATACCACTTAATTCGTGGAAAAACGTAACTTTCAAGAATTATCAACCCTAGCCGTTCCTGTTCGTCCAGAGAGTCTCTTCCAACTTCATAGAACGTTTCTGATCGATTCTAATCAATTCTTAACGTATTCTCATCGTTAGTTTTGATCGGATTAACGTTCTCCCTGATTGGATCGCCAATCAAATAGGATTCCGTACTATTTGATCTGGTTTCACGTTTGAATCAGTTAGTACTCCGTCGTACACGGTCCTAACAAGTGGTATCAGAGCCTTGGCTCTTGATTGTTCGTGGATTCAATCGTTTTTGTGAAAAAGTCAACGTTTTTAAGCTAAAAACCCGTTCTTTCTACTCAAAATCAAATTTTTACATGTGCATGTTCTGAAAATTGAGTCTTTTTCGAGTTGCAGCCGTCTAGGGTGTAAAAGATTGCGTTTTTAGGTCAAAGTGTGTGAAAAATTTCGATTTCAGCAGTCTCAGTCGCACGATTAACTCAATCGCACGACTGAACTCCATTCGACAGTCCAATCGTACGACTGAATTCAATCGCTCGTTCAATCGCACGATTGACTCAGTCGGTCTGTCCATTCGCACAACAGCCCTAATCGCCTGCCCAGTCGTACGACTAAGCTCAATCGCACGATTGTGTTTCAGTCGTCCCCCAGTCATTCACCCCAGTCGCATCAACAGTCTGTTTGCCAAGTCTAATTCTAATTCATCATGGACTCAGAGAACTTTGCATTCTCATCAGGAAAAGACTTAAGGATCTAGAACCTACTGCTACTGGAAAATGAGATCGGAAACCATAATAAGCCACCTAAGTTGTTATCTATTGATGAGTTTCCTTAATGGAAGCAAAGGTTTGAGACTCATCTCAATGGAGTGGACACTAATCTCTGGAATGCTATTGAGACTGGTTACAATATGCCAGTTGGAGCTGATGGTATACCCCTAACGTTGAGTGGATTGAATGATGCACAAAAGATTGCTTACAATGCAGAAAAGAAAGCCTATGCCATGTTAACATAGTCTATTCCTAAAGAAATCTTCCATCAGTATTCTGAGCACAAGCAAAGTAAAAAAATCTGGAAGGCTCTTAGAAAAGGTATGAAGGGAGCACAACTCTTAAGTCCTTAAAGGCCAAAGCATTAAAGAAAGAGTTTGATAATTTTTATGCCATCGGGAATGAAAGTCTGGATGACATCATTGACCGCTTCTATCATCTGATGAGTGAACTTCACACTCATGGTGTTCAAACGTCTAAGGAAGAAAAAGTGTCAAGTTTGGCTGACGGGCTTCCAGAGAAGTGGGATTCGTTTATTTCCACCTTAAGATACAACTCAGTACTTGAGACCTTGGATATAAATGATTTCATCCTGAAACTAAGAGAAGAAAAAGTGAGACACAAGTACAAGGCAAAGAAGGGTTCATATGCTCAGGATCCGACTCTCTACAATGTGACTCCTACTCCAACTGCAAAATCTTCCAGTGCTCCTCTGCAGACAACATTTGTTTCTAATACATCTGCAACTGGTCAAAGCTGATCGTCTGGTGGTGAATCAACTGTCTCATCAGGGTTCAACACAGTGTTCCTGAAATTCAATCGACAAAGTTAGTGACAGAAAACTTGGGAAAAGTAACTGTGGAAGTAGCTAAAGAACACATGGATCTACTGGCTGCTGTTGTTCATTCCTATGATGGCTTGGTAGCAAGAAAGATAGGTAACTACCACCTGGCTGATGAAGACTATGAGCAGGTGGATGAGAATGAGTTGGAGAGAATGGATATAATGTGGGCTCTCGCTAGTGCTGTGCGACGAGCTAAGAAGTTTGTGAAGAAGACTGGTCAGAATCTGGTGGCTACCAAAGATACTACTTTTGGCTTTGACAAGTCTAAAGTCACCTGTTTCAATTGTGGTGAGAATGGAAACTTCAAGCGGGAATGTGTCAAACCAAAGGAAACTGGAAATGGGAACCCGTTTTCGTCCTTCCCAAAACAAGAGAAAGAGAAAAAGCCAGCGTCAACAAGCAGTGATTCAAAAGCAATGGTGGCTTAAGGTGATGAAGGACAGTACTGGTCCTTCCGATTCTTATCTGATGGTGAAGCCAACATCGCATCTGTTGAAGATCTGAATGAAGACTCAGCGAGTGAGGGGGAGAACTCAGCTGAACCTGACACTGCTGATTTGGATGAAGACATAGCTGCTGTTGATCAACTTGTGGAAAATAAACTGAATGTTGAATCTGAAGCACAATCTGAACCTCAAAATGCTTTCATGGCTGGAACGTCTACATCTGCACAGGTAGAATCCAAGGATGATTTGTTTATTAAACATGCTTGTGTTAAATGTGATAAATTTAGGGAAAGCATTGATTTGAAATTTGCTAGGTTATTAGATCACAATGATAACTTAGTAAATGACTTAAAATTATGCACAGAGGCAAACAGAGTTTTAAAACAAAATGAAAGTAGCTATAAAGAAAAGATTGATGCATTAAAGAAACAGTTAAAAGAAACTGAGGTTGTTGTCTTTAACCAAGAAAATGATATAAAGTTCTATTTAAAGACAATTGAAGAAACTAAAAAGGATAGAGCAGTTTTGTAAGTTGAAAACAAGTCTTTGAAATAGAAACTCCACAGTCTAGCTAGTTCTTCACATATTTTGAAAAACTTTGTTAAGGAACGCAACAACGGGGAAGGGTTGGGTTAGAAGGTTGTGCCTCCACCACATGAGATCCTTTTGAACACCAAACAACATCCAATAATAATAATCCAATAACGGATCATGTGGTGACAACTCCACTGGTCAGCGATCCGAACACAACAATTAAATCTGCTCATCCGGCTACTGATCAGAAAGTATCAACATCAGGCACAACTGGTAAAACTATAACTGAAAACGGGGTGGAAGAGAATGTTCAAGCATCTCTTGGGTTGGGTTCAAAATCTGCTACAACACAACCTAAGATTTCCAAGACCACCCAAACTAAATTGGTTAAGCAAGATAACTACCATCTTCTAAGACAAAACACACATAATGTTAAACAAGTAAAATTTGTCAAGGAAGGTGAAAATCTTAGAAGTGAGACCAATAAAGAAGTGCCTGAAGTTTACTCACCGCCCCACAAGAGATCTCCTAGTCCTGTTGAAAGGAGGTCATGCTATACTTGTGGACAACGCGGTCACATCTCTTCAAATTGTCCACGCTATCAGACACCCAAAATTAAAATTGAGCTAAACAATGAAGTTAAACAAGTTTCAAAACAGAGATCTAAGACTCCCATTAGATCAAAAACACCTATTCGGTCTAAAACACGTTCTAGGTCGTTTACATATCCTCTACACCAAAGACAACACAGACAAGTCACTGGCAAGTCTGTGATGCCTGAGGTAAAACCTGTTTTTGAAACGAAACCAAAGGTTCAAACTGTAAATCAGTCTTCGGTTTACCACAAACAATCCTTTCACAGGGATGGTTTGTGGAAAGTCAAAACAACTTATGTGTCTGAAAGCAAGGATAAGTTGAAAGTTGAGGTACCACCCACTGATAAAGGACAGTGGGTCGAGTTCATGATGTGTGATGCCTCAGGGAAACCCAAGCCAGTCAAGGCTTGGGTCCCCCACCTTAACTAATAATTTTCTATTATATGCAGGTTGTCCGCTATAGTGCTTCTACAAATACATGGATAGTAGATAGCGGAGCTTCCAGGCACATGATGGGAAATCAGTCCCTCCTTTACAATGTCAAACAAATTAAAGGGGGACACGTTTCCTTTGCTGGGAACAAAGGAGGATACATTACTGCTCAGGGAGAAGTAGGTAATGCAAAGGTAAGGTTCGATAAAGTTAATTTTGTTCGGCAATTAGAAAACAATCTTCTTTCAGTGTCTCATATATATGACAAGGGCTTCAAAGTTATGTTTGACACTCGGAAATGTTACATTCTGAAGAAAGGGATGGAAATTCCAGAGGAGCAGGTATTAATGTCAGCATCTAGATATAAAGACTTGTATGTTCTAGATATGCCTAATGCTTCTACTAGTGCTTCTACTGTTCAATGTTTCTTGTCTAAAGCTACAGAGAAGGACTCCATCTCATGGCACAGGAGAATGGGACACATTAATAACAGGAAGATGAATCATCTGATTCATAACAACTTATTGATGGAGTTCCTGTAAAGAACTTCAAACTTCATGATTTTTGTGTCTCATGCAAGAAGGGAAAGCAGACCAGGAAATCTCACAAGACCAAGCAAGTCAATTCTATCGAGATGCCCCTGGAGCTATTGCACATGGATCTATTCGGTCCAGTGAGCACAAAGAGTATCGTCGGAGACTGGTACTGCTTTGTAGTCACTGATGACTACTCATGGTTCTACTGGGTGATGTTTCTGAAAGCAAAGTTAGAAACCTTTGAGTCATTCAAGGTGCTCGTGACAACACTGGAGTCTCTCTACAAGCTAAAGGTTAGGAAGATTCGTTCAGACAATGGAACCGAGTTCAAGAATCAGTGGATGGATGCTTTCTGCAAAGAAAAGGGAATTGTTCATCAATTCACCTCTGCATACACAGCACAGTTGAATGGAGTTGCTGAGAGAAAGAACAGGAGCTTGATCGAGACCGCCAGAACTGTGTTGGCAGATTCTAAACTGCTAGTGCAGTTCTGGAACAAAGCTGTTGCCAATGCATGCTACATACTCAATCGGGTGTCAGTAGTGAAGAGGCATGGGAAGACTTGCTATGAGTTGCTACAGAAGCGCAAACCTAACCTAGAGTATTTGGAACCATTCGGTGCTCCTTGTACGCTTCTGAAGAAAACTTAAGAGGGCAAGTTCAATGAAAAGGCAGATCAGTGGATCTTTCTAGGATACATCATACCAGACAAATGAGTTTACAACAACTCTACTGGTCAGGTAGAAGTATGGTGCAATGTTGACGTACAACGATTCATCATCCCCCCTGCTGGAAAAAGTCCATCGTCATTCTTTGACTATGATGGCTTTTTCAAATCATTCAATCTTCCTCAGATAGATTCAGATGAAGATATTGCTACTCAAATGATGCACGATGTTCTAAACACACCGAATCTGGATACTAGCAATACAACACCTACGAGTGGATCATCAGGATCTTCACCAACTGATCAGGACGAGAGTGATGACTCATCAGATGATGAGGAAGCAGCTGAGACAGGCCCTGCACCAAACGTTGATCAAGTAGGAAGCTCATCAGCTGCTGAACATGCATCTGGAAATACTGATACTCAACCTCCAGTCACAAATCTAGATATTGAAGTTGTCGTTCCTACGACACCTGTGACTAGGATCAGCACAAATCATTCGCCAGAGGCTATTATTGGAGATATACACTCCGGCGTGCAGATAAGAAATCAGTTGTATTCTGCTGATTACGCTGAAATTATGGAAAAGGGCTACGTGAATGATGGGGCTTTCAGATGCTTTGTCTCTCAAGTCGAACCCAAACACGTAAGCGATGCCCTGAAGGATGAGGCCTGGGTCAACGCTATGCAAGAGGAGTTGCTACAGTTCAAGAAACTTGGAGTGTGGACACTCGTTGACTAGCCCAGAGGAGTCAAAGTGAGAGGTACCAAATGGGTGCTACACTGCAAGAAGGATGACCAAGGTGTCGTTATCAGAAACAAGGCACGGTTGGTTATTCAAGGCTTTAGACAAGTCGAGGGAGTCGACTTAATGAAGTCTTTGCACCAGTAGCTAGAATGGAAGCTATCCGCATCTTTCTAGCCTACGCCTCTTACATGAAGATCAAATTCTATCAACTAGATGTAAAGAGTGCATTCTTGGACAGGGAAATCCGTGAAGAGGTCTACGTCAGTCAACCCGAGGGATTCAAAGATCCTTATCATCGAGACAGAGTCTACAAGTTAGACAAGGCTCTGTATGGGCTACATCAGGCTCCTCGAGCCTTGTATGAAAAGCTCTCCACTCACCTGCTGAAGCACGGGTTGCGCAGAGGTGTGATTGACTGCACGCTGTTTATCAAAGAACGAGACGGAGATTTACTAATGGTGCAGATTTATGTGGATGACATAATCTTCGGTTTGCGAAACGAAGATCTATACAAGAATTCGAATTTGTGATGAAGGCAGAATTTGAAATGAGCGCCATAGGAGAAATGAAGTTCTTCCTGGGATTACAGGTGGATCAGACACCCGCCGGTATTTTTCTGCATCAGACTAAGTATGTCGGAGACATTCTTAGTCGCTTTGATATGGAAAATGTCACTGCTGCCGGTACCCCACTCGCCACAAATCATGATGTGGCTCCTGATGAGAATGTGGATTTGTTGGATGCCACTATGTATCGTGGGATGATCAGATCTCTTATGTATCTCACTGCCTCCCGTCCAGATATTATGTACGCCACATGTTTATGCTGCAGATATCAAGCAAAATCAAAACTAAATCATCTAATCGGGGTGAAAAGAATCTTCCGTTATCAGAAGGGTACACCAACACTGGGGTTGTGGTATCCTCATGACGATGACTTTGAGCTCACTGCGTATAGTGATTCAGACTATGGTGGCTGCAAAATGAATTTCAAGTCTACATCAGCAGGATGTCAGTTTTTGGAAGGCGTTTAGTCACGTTGCAATGCAAGAAGCAGACCTCGGTTGCCTTATCAACCTGCGAAGCTGAATACGTTGCTGCTGCAAGCTGCTGCTCTCAGATTATCTGGATCCAACAGCAAATGCGGGACTACGGTTTGTAATTCTCTAACACTCCTATCTATGTTGATAACTCTGCTGCCATAGCTGTAACCAAAAATCCGGTTCAACACCCTAAAACTAAACACATTGGCATAAAGTATCATTTCATACGCGACTGCTATGAAAAACAATTAATTGATGTGGTAAAGATAAACACGGATTTTCAACGCGCTGACCTCTACACTAAACCGTTTGATAAACCCATATTTTTCTACCTGTTAGAGGTCAACGGCGTGAAAATGAAAAGTGACATTATCTCTGATGACACAGATGCATAGTCCGACACTAGTTCTGTCTTTCTTTTTATTTTTATTTTAATTTTCTTGTCATATAAAAATCCAAAAACACAAAAAGATTTTCTGTTTTAGAATTTTAGGGGGAGATTAGGTTACTTTCAGTATTTAGTTACTCCAAAAAAAGGGGGGGAAGCGCAGATAAGCTAAAAGGCAAAAACAAAAATGATAAGACTGTGATTCTACACAAATGGAAAGTGATAGTACACAGGCGTCCAGCTACTTGGAACACCAAAAAGAGTTTACATTTTTTAGAATTTTAGTTTCATTATATCACAGAAAATTGTTAGTCAGAGGATTCTAAGTCTAACAAGATTGGGAAAATAATAGTACGCTTGTGTGTTACTGTAATTACACGGAGAAAATTGATCTAGGGAGGTGCTAGTTCACTATACGATGTGTCGGTAGATTCAACACAATAGACGAGTAGACGTCATTGGTGAACTCAATCTAAACAAAATGGTTCAACCGACGGTGGGGTCCCATCTTATCACTGGTTAACATAATCAGTTATTTCCAATAAGGGATAACGAGCAAATAAACACCACCAAAGGTGTGCGAATGACCAAAAAAAGAGCAAAGCATGAAAAAATTGAATACAAGCGCAATCAACCTGATAACTTATGTTGTTGGTGCGTTATGTGAAAAAGAAAATAAGAAATGCTCTAACAAGGAGATAGGTTGTGTGCCTCTCTGCTGTGCGATGGCACTGACCTGAGGATAAGCATAACCTACGTACTCTAGAATTCATTGTTGTTTGCCGCCTCTCTGCTGTGCGATGGCACTGACCTGAGGCTTGGCTTCTCTTTGAAAATTCTAAGAATAGTCTCTTCTTGTCAAAATAACCATAGACCGCTCAAAAAGCTCCTGAGGAATGTTGATTACCATATAAGCATGGGATCCACAAATTTTGGTTGAAGTAATATAACTTAATTCATCACCAATATGCGTCAAAAGTCTGTGTATGGATTTAAGTGGACAAGAATACTGACAATCGTCGTGGATGCATCAACTGATGTCGATAATCAACGTGCATTACGTATCATATCAAGCATGATTCCCAGTTAGAACTTAGAAGTCTCAGATGAATGAAAAACTATGATTTGTAAATATGTTAGTTTCCTTTTCATAAATATAAAAGGTTCCAAGTAATTGAGTTTATGCCTGTCTGATTCCATATGAATCTGCCTTGAAAATTTTGTTTATGCTAATAGGCTTATCCATCCAACCCTAACAAAATCACAAAAATATTTTCGTTTTGTTATTTAGTTTAGTATTTTATTTTATGTGTTAAGTGTGTCAGTGTCGGACTGTCTATGCTGCTCATTGCAGAAAATGTCATAAAATGAACTTAACGTTTAATCTATAGTAAATTGTTTCTGAAAAAGGTAAAAGGATCATGTCTAAGATGATCAGGTGGATAAATGGATCATGTCTAAGATGATGGGTGGATAAATGGATCAAGTCTGAGATGATCAGGTGGATAAATGGATCATGTCTGAGATGATCAGATGGATAAATGGATCACATCTGAGGTGATCAAACCTGTTTTTAATTAAAATGGTGATGTCTGAGATGATCAAATTAATCATAATGTTTATCTATTGATTAATCGAACTAAGTGTCATATGGTAAAATGGTCAAAATGTCACAAGTATGGCCCATTCACACGACTGAACCATAAGTATGGTCCAGTCATACGATTGGAGAATACGAATGAGTCAAATTGTACGATTGGACCATGCAAATGAGTCCAATCGCACGATTGGAGGTGACCGACTGTGTCAAACGTCTGAATGATCTCAAACGTACGATTAGAGATAAACGATTGGGTGAATCGTACGACTGAAGCTCAGTCGCATGACTAACTCATGCGACTAGGCTCAGTCGCAGGACTGACTTATGCGACAGGGCTCAGTCGCACGACTGGGAGTTGCCCTAGTATAAATACAGGTGAATCGGCCATCAGTCGCTTCATTCACCCAAATCGCCTTTCACTCGTACGATACGTTGAATCTCTGCCAAATATTCTAATATCCCTATTTACCTGAAATTACTGCTTTCTAACGTTGGATATCGGTTATACAGGTAATAATCAAGGTGCATCATCGTTTAAACCGGGAACAGACATCAAGAATCACTCACATTTTGACCTAACAGTAACCGAGACTTAAATGGACCAATAAACCATCTAAACTGAACTTTAAGATCAAATTAATGGTAAAATATACTTAGTCGGCCTACTCTGAGTGTAATGAGCCTAATCTCAACTTTAACATCAAGTAATGCTCAAAACATGATTTTGAATGGACACACAGTCGAATGAGCGACTGGACATCAGGATGAACTCCAATCGCACGACTGAGTGGACGATTGAGCCAATCGTCTGAACGATCGATACGAATGAGGTCAGTCGGTCGAATGAACCAATCGTATGACTCAGTCGCACGATTGAACTCAGTCGCATGATTCAATCACCCGAATGAGTTCAATCGCATGAAAGGTCAACCGACTGAACTCAGTCTCATGGCTTAATCGTATGATTGACCAGACTGAGTTCTACCAGGTTAACTAGAGCTGATTTGTGTTGTATGGGATTTAATGTCTATATGTCTTGTGTTACAGATTGATGGCTGACAGGTGGACCATCAACCCTAGCACAACATATGTGCACACTTAGATGCTACATCTCGGAATGGTGCCGAGTTTGCAGGGGTCATTTCTTTCTCCAGCGCTCCAGGATCTACAGGGCGATTTCCACACCATGCACTCCCTACAGGTCTATTCAGCAGGCCTTCTGGGAGGGTGCATCGGTTGACCGCTCACGGGAGCCCTACTACATCAGAAGTTCCATCTTTGGTGTCGATATAGAGATTACTGCTGAAGACATCAGACGAGTACTTGCTTTGGGTGATGATGCAGACCACCCCACCAGACTTCACCCACTAACAGTTAGAGGGTGCTTCTTGAGGATGAAGTACGTTGGGGATATCAATGCAGGTTAACTGAATAAGAGCCACCTGTGTCCCCAGTACAAGTACTTAGCACATGTCATCCTCAAGTGCATAGCTTCGAGGAGGGGTAGGTTTGATGACCTATCAGACCAGATTCAAAATGCCTACGTGGCACTGGTTCTGAACCACCCTTTCAGCTTCTCAAACATGATATTCTCATACCTGATAGAGAATCTAGAGGCTAAGGGTAAAGAAGGATTCTGCATGTACCCTAGAGAAGCTGCCAACACTGCCCAAGGAGAGCCAAGACGCGGTGCAGTTGGAAATTATGGATGATACGACACTGGGTCGTAGGAGAGTATATAGAGGAAAGCAGGTCAAACCCCCAGTGAAGAGACTGATCGGGCATTTGGCAAATGCTGAGTACGTGGCGCCTGGGAGGTGAAAGTGGCGCCATGAGGAGAGTGACTCAAACATTGAGCAAATTGCTCTTCCATCTGACGACTACGATGATGATGGTGATACGGGCTGAGACTGAGGGCCTGCTACTTCAAAGGGCGCCACTAGACAGTTCACTCATTTACCACCTACACACACATATGCCACCACTACCAGTTTTCACCAGGATTTCTATCCGTCCGATAAGGAGGAAGAAAGTGATGAAGAGCCTCTGACGAGGACTGTGGGCAGCAAGGTGATTGCCACAGAGAGAGGCATGAGGGCGGTAGGTGGACGCCCAGTGGAGTCTGGGAATGCTGCTGCTGAATCAGATCCCTCATATGCCCTGGACCTGCTCAGTAGCCTAGGGGGTGCCTCTGTATCTAGAGGCAAGAGGAAGAAGACTATGGCACACCCCTACGGAAAGAAGGGGAAGAGGTTGAGATTTACTTTGACATCATCCACCAGCACAGCCACTACCTCAGCCATACCATCCACCACTACCACCACCACCACTCCCAGTCATCAAGCCGACCCATCCTCCTTCCCATCTGGATCGTCTCTACCTCCAAGTGGAGTAGAGGAACAACTTTCAGCACTAAATCGTATGGTCCTGAAGTTGTTAGCTGCAGATGAAGAGAAGACAGCTCGACTTAGACAGCTTGAGGAGCAAAATGCTTCTCAAGCCCATCTTATTGCTCAGCAAGCTGAGCAGATCTCCCAACTCCAGGAGCAACATGTCCAGTCAACAAAAAGGATAGAGGAGTTAGAGACGGCCAACAAGACCATAATGCTGAGGCTGAAAGGGTCTAAGGAGGAGCCCCTAAAGATCTGAGAGGGAGATGGAGATGATGATGACAGTGATGATGATGATGATGATAATGGTGATGATCAAGGAGATGATACTGATGCTATTAATGATTCTGATAATGATTCTGATGATGATGTTGATGATGATGACGATACATCTGCTGCGGGTGCCATATCTGAGAGTGAAAGGAGGACAAAAAAGCACAAGATCGAGGTGCCTCCACATCCGCCCCGTCAGCAGAAGAGCACATGATACAAGACAAGAGTAATGTCTAGTGGTTTATTTTATTTAAAATCATATGTAACTGAATTTTGTATCACATTAATGTATAAAATGTTTATATATTGGTTAACGTGTGTCTGTATTGATAATTTACTAATGTTTGATGTATTACATGTCTAATTCAAGTAGATCCAAATTTTCAGAGGGACGAATACGATGCTACTCCCCTTCAGCAGGTCAAGACTCAATTAACAATGATTCTTGATCTACAAGGGATTGTCAGGAGATCAGTGAGTTATACCCCTAAAGAAGGGGAAATAATTCATGATCTTACTGACGAGCAGCTGGCTAAAATGTTCAAGCTCAATCCCGATGAAATTGTTAAAGACACTCCAACATTTGAGGTAACCAGTGACGATGAGCTAAATGACATTGATGAGATAGAAATTGCAGATGTCACTGTAGAGCACTATCCAGAATATGCTGATGCAGATGGTAATGTGGTCCCCAATCTAGGTGATTCTCTGGTTAGTGAAACATTTGAGATGCTGGATAAGATGGAGCAAGAGTCCGATAAGGTTGAAGAAACAGCCCAAGCCTCAGACATAGATGTTGATATCAGAAAGGTAGAGTGGGCTGTATGTTTTGAGGAATCAGAGCCCAACGCTCTGCTCCTAAACCGAATGTCTACACCAAGCTCTATAAAGTGAAGAAACATCACACGGTGTCAGGCAAGATTATCGCGTGGGCTCATTTTGATGATCTCAATGTGTACGCGGTAAAGAGAGATAAAGGTATTGAGTACTTTAGATTCCCACATGATCTAAAGTCTCTACCTGGTTTTGAGCTCAACCAGCTAGCTAAATTGAAGCTGCTTTATGCTGATCCGAGAAAGATGTCTGGCTGGTTTAAGGCTGCGCTGAAGAGAGAGTACCACACCAGATGGGTCAACTTCGAACCTCAACAACCTACGAGATATATCAGACGATCTAAAGTTGATCCCATAACTGGAAAACCAAAGATAGTGCTGAAGTGGAGTCCTCCTCGCATAATGTCAAGAATCCCTCTAAGGGAAATGCCACAGCACTTCACTCCACACTTTAAGTGGTGGTACTATGATTGGAGAATAGGGGAGGTGGTCATAGTTCTGAATAAAAAGGGAAAAATGGATACTATCAGGGTATTTGACCCAATGTGGCTTACCAACTTGTCGGCTGAAGATGTCTACACTCTATACAAGTGGGCACTGTTCTATGATGTGCAAGATATTGTACAAGCTCTTCAATTCCTAAATGTGATAAGACTCTGCTTTGCATTTGAAATACATGCAGGAGTTACAAGAGAGGAGAAGTACAAGAAATATGAAGAGGTTATGAAGAATGTAAGACAATAGATGAATCTAGGTCCAAGGGGGAGTTTGTAGATACATGTGTACCTAGTTTCTGATCTTAATGTAATATGTCTGTATTGTCTTACACGTATATAATCGCTGGGTACTTAATGAAATGCAAATGTTTGGATGTGCTTATAATGTTTAATATTTCATTAATGAGGTGTTTAACGCATATCGAATTAACTATATAGGTTTGTGATTGTTTGAAATAATCTTGGTAATGTAATGTTTAAGAAATTTATTCAAACTTAGTTATGTCAAGTTCTCATGCGAATGGCCCATGCGAATGGACCATACACATGAACAACTTCATGCGAATATCTCAGTCGCACTACTGAACCAGGAGACTGGGTCAGTTGTGTGATTGTAACATAAGATTGGTTCAGTCGCACGACTGAACACTCAGTCGTACGAATGTGTAAAACTCAGTCAAATTCCCAAGATGATCAACCAAGATCTCAATCACAATAACGCGGAATGAAATTATGATTGGAAGAAGACAAAGAATGATCAAAACAACTTCAATTGATAATCAATAGTGATTACAATCTTGTGCGAAATCGCAGAGAGCAAATACAAGCGAAATTGATCTGAAAACTAGACAAACTTTTAAAAACTCATCTACAAAAATCAAAAATTACATATTTATACTAAAACAACTGTTCTCGCGCGAGACAGGCTTTTCGTGCAGGCATTGCTTTCGCGTGAGATCTCTTTGTCGCGTGGAATCTATTTTCGCTTGAGTTCTTTGTTTCGTGTATCACTTTGTTGTTTTGCCGAGCCTTATGTAGTCTTCTACAATCTCCCCCAAGGCTCAGTGAAACATGATCAGTCAAAATCAACGTTGGCTTTCTTGTAAGTGCCTGAATATGCATACCATTTATTTCTAAGGATTTGATCTGTTATCCAAACATATTGGCAAGACAAAAAGTAAACAGACTCGTTAGCGGTGATAGGACAACGTAGCAGCTTGTTCAAGTCGTCTTTGCCAAACTTCATTAAGTCAGCTGGATCGATGATTCTATATGATCTATCAATGCATTTGATCACAGCCTGACCTGAATCCTTCTCACAACTCCAAGATAGAAATTGCTTCAAAGAATTTGGAGGAACAGGAGCATGAACTGGGACTTTTCTTATGAATTTAGGAAGTTGATAGACTCTTATTTTCATTGGAGCTTTGGTGTTTTCATTAATTCTTGAAGAGTCATCAATCACCTTTGACTTTGCAGTTTTGAAGTCCTTGAAGTTAGTTCTCATCTCCCTTCTTATCTTAGATCTCATTAATTCAGCTTCGCTATAGTTGCTTTCATTGAAGAATGGAGCTTTTACCATGGAATAAAGATCAGCAGCTCGTAATGTATGAAGTCTTGAGGGCTTTTCAGATAATCAATCTCTCCATTCCTTCTCTTAATTACGTACATCTTCTTTTCACCATCATAAGCCCAGCTAAGAACATGAGAAAGTTCACCATACTTGTCTTTTGGCTTTGATACGAATAGAAAATGAATCTCTTTGGGTGGTGGTGGCGCTTTGAACTGCAATACTCCTCTGGTATATAAAGTAATCTGCCCAGTAGAGTCCTTTTGTATTGTACCAGAAGGAGTTGGATCACTTACAGACTCGGTAGGAATTTCTCCTTCTTCCAGATCAATGTCTTTGAATATGTCCTGTAAGTTGTTCCCAAAAATGTCAGTGTACTCATTTTGCTCTTCAACATCATCAAATAACCCAAACTCTTCTTCTATAGCTTCAGTTGAAGTTGATTGTTGAAATGAATATAGCTCTTTCTCATACAGACTTTCAATATCAGGATCCAGTGGATCATATCGTTCTGGATTGCTAGCACTTGGTCCTAAGACATTTTCAGTGCTAGTATCACCCGTTGGATTAGACGATAAGCCTCCAACATCACCTCCATCATCATCATCATTATTATCATCATTATTTCCTCCATCATGTCCACGATCATCTCCTCCATCATCATCATCATCACCATTATCATCATCCTCATCATCATCATCACCATTATCATCATCCTCATCATCATCATCATCAGAATCATCATAATCAATCAGATCTTCATCTTCTTCTTCGTTAATGATAGGAAGAGGCATCATATGTTCAGGCTCAACAAAAGCAGTGGATGTACAAGCTTTAGTGACATGTACCTCAGAAGTAATTGGAACTTCTTCAGCAACACTGATACTTGGCTGTATCTCAGAAGTTTGAGCTTTAGTCACCTGTTCTTCCACTTTAGAAATATTTGCAGGAGATGGACTTGGTGAATGCCTGCTCGTCTCACCTATCACCGTAGTAGACCTGATAACAGGTGGTTGATGGAAATAGGTTTAAGAGATAAACTCTCTCAGCTCGTTCAGCTGCCTCTCCAAACCCGATGAATAGTCAAAAATATTCTTCATTTGTTGTTCTAGAGTTGCTATTCTTGTATCCTTGATTGCAGAATCTAGATGAATCATGGTAATTAGCTTTGTTTTTTCTTCATTTTCCTTTTTCAACTCAGATATAACCTTCAGATTTTCATAACTCTCCTTTTCCAAATTCTTGATTCGTTCTTCCAAAGTAATAGAGTGAGGAACACTTGTAGATTCTTCTCTTCCTTGGAAATCTGGAGGAGTGTTTAGAAAAGTATCTACATCAAACTCCAGATTTTCTTGTCTTGGTGGAGTTGAGAAAACAGGATCAGAGACGTTAGGTGGATCAAAAACATGAATTGGTTCAGTCTCAGTAGTTGTAGCAGTTGAGCCAGCTGGATGTTCATCCTCAGTCATCTCTTTCTCAGGTGATCTTTGAGTATCAGAAATAATAGGCTGTTCAGTTTCTGTAATAATCACCTGAGTACGTGGTTTTCTTGGAATTTCACCTCTTCCCCTTTTTCTAACCGGGAAATCTTTTCTCCTAGCCATTCTCTTTCTCCTCATGGAAGTACCAGGTGAATCCACAGGATTATAATCAGAATCTCTCTCATCAGTACTTATCCTCGAAGAAGTAGAAGTAAAAGGAGGTTGATCTCTTTGAAGAATGTAAGGTACATTCCCAATTTAATCACTATCTGTCTCAGAACTGGAAGTAGTGTGTACTTCACCTTCCACTCTCCCTTCATTGATTGGCTCCTCCTCAAACATTCTTTCTATCTCCTCATCAATATCGTCTCTAGCATCAGAGGCAGAAGTGTCAGTCTGTGCTTCTTCAGTGTTAGCATTTTCTCCTTCCAAATCTCCAACAGTGTCATCTATCTCAGAGAATTTACCAATCTTAGCAAAGCTTTCTCCTTAGCACTTGTTTCCACGTGCTCCAGTAAGATGAGTAAAGATCTCCTTCTTGATGGTCTGTACAACATATTTTGGAGACCTTGGAGTGGCAAGTTCAGGATAGGCGTCATTAATAACCAACTGAATAAACCGAAAATACATTATAAACTTCCTTCTCGGATTAGCTGTGGCATTTTTCTGCATCTCCTGGAAGATTACTCCAGATATACTGAATGGAAGATCATCCACCAGGGAGACTAATAAAGATCCAAACACAGCACTTAGACTGTCTATCCCATCCTTCAAGTTGCTCAGACAGTGAATAACCACGTGAAAAAAATACTTCCTGTACGGTGGCAGCCACTTCTCCAGACTAGGATATCTGTACTCGTATCCCATCCGAGTTAGACAATCAATAACAACATCATCATCCAATCTGGTTGGAGCACCCTCTTGGTCATCAAAAAGTAGTACTCTGTTCAGAATAGCTTGGGAGACAGTCACTCTCTTATCTTTGACAGTAGCAGTGATGATTGGATTTCCAGCTTGATCTTTTTCTAGAGCAGCAGTGCTCCAGAAAGAATCAATCAACTCAGAATATATAGCTGGATCAGCAGAAATGGCATAAACTATGCGAGAATTCTTCAGCCCTTCTATCATAGATGCGAAAAGTTCCTTTCCCTCAGGAACATCATCTAAGTAGGCTACGCAGTTATGATTTTTATTAAAAATCATTTGAGCCATCTGCAATGTCACAAACAAACAACATTAGAACAATTGAAATAAGTTAATTATACACAAGAAAATTTTCTACACTTAGAAAATTTTGACAATTATCATTTCAGTCGCGCGAGAATACAAATACCACACTTAGAAAAATTTTAGCAACAAAAATTTCATTTGCGCGAAAAACGTGTAATACTTCGAAAATATTCAGCAATTAAGGTTTTATCTCGTGAAATCTAAGTTTATGCGACAACACCATTCGTGCAAAACAAAACAATTCAACACTTAGAAAAATTTACAAATAAGATTCTATCAAGCGAAAGCCATGTTCATGCGAGAACTCCTTTCGAGCGAAAATCTCATTTCGTGCGAAAATCAAATTTCAAGCGAAAATGAGTTTCATGCGAAAGTCAAAGTACAAGTTAAATTCAAACATCACGCAAAATCAAGAATCACACGACAACACTTATCACGCGAAAATATCATTCAAGCGAAAACACTGTTTCGCATCTGTTCAGTTTACTTGTGCGATTCGTGCAACCCAACCTTCGAATAACTGTCCAAAACATGATTTTAATCCATAACAATCATTCCACAACTGTCGCCTAGGATCATTATGTCTATTTCATCTTTCAATTTCAACTTTTAAGTCCATTTATAAGATTTTAGTTTAAGTTGTTAAGGTCCATTTTGAAATACGTCTCTTCAGTAACGATACAGATCAATATATACCTTTAAAATCACAATATGAATGTAATGTGAATGAAATGAGATTCAGAACAACAAGCAAGAACGAAATGATCTCTGAATTTTGAAGTTGTGAATGTAAGCGAAAGGGTTTTTCGGATAGTGAACTGAAGCGAAAAATGACTTGTCGCCTTGACCAAGGATATTTAAAAAATCCTTTCGCATACCCAATTTTTCGCGCGACATCTGCTTTCACGTGACAACTCCAATTCGCGTGAGTATGTTTGATCCTTTGAAAAATTTTCAATGTTTTCAGGTTTTTCAACATTTTTTGTGTTTACACAAACATTTATTATCAGTTATGTAAGTCAACAAAAAGTTTTATTTACCAAGTGACCAATTAATTTAATGAATCTTCAATTTTCAAAATTTATCTGTTATTTATTTGTCTTATCCTAAACAAAACAGAAGTAAAATGAAAATCAATACACACAAAATAACAAAATATCAGAATAATGAAAATAAGAAAGAATCAAGATCAGATTTGTTTATTGATCAAAATTGTTTTGTAAGAATTTTCATAATGAGATCATATAGTTCTTTATCAAGTTAAGACTCTGTCCGGCTTTTATTTAAAATAACTGGTTAAGTTGATTGTCAATATCTTTTGTCCTTTTTAAACTTATACTTCAGGTTTTACTCAGAAACATAAGGAGTGATATATATCATGTTTTGTATTGATTTAATATAATTCAGTGGATCCCACAATCAGAACTTCTGTAAAATAATTATTATCCTTCAAGACACTGTCGAGATTTCAAGTCACCCCAATTTGACTTAAACCATGCATTGTTGATCAGTGATACCATTTATTTATTCCTAAAATATAACTATTTGAGCATAACTAGCCTGAGAAATATCTCTAAATCACGGAATATTAACAAGTTTAAGGACTTACTAACAGCCATCCGGACTTACGTCTGCCCTCTCAAGATGTTTAGGACTTACAAGCCATCCAGACTTACAAGCCATCCAGACTTACAAGCCATCCAGACTTACATGCCCCATCTTTTGATTTTGCCTTCCATGATCAGAAAATATTCTCAAAAATAGAAAATATGTACCATATAGTATGTATGTCTTTAGACATATCTTTTGATTTTGTGTGCTTCTTGGCATCTTATATCCTATATGGCCTTTTGGCATCTTTTTGCTCAATTATTTGCTCAACTATTTTCTTTTTGTATTTTTATTTCTTTTTGTCTTTTTGTATTTTCTTTTATATATATATACATAATTATGATAATCACTGAATCAAACAAATACTAGCTTGAGTATGACAAGATTATAACTCTCAGTCTATGTTAGAACATTTTTGACATTGTCACAGAATCCTGATATGTTCCACACTAAATCATATCACTTTAATTCAAGTTTAAATCACTCAATTATGATCTTTTCATTTCTGAAAGCAAAGCCTATCGACACATCAATCATAATCCAAGTCTATTCGTATTTAAGCCTTTGAAAGTACTTAGACTCTTTTAGAACTTTGTAATATCATTTCTCATTTAAGTATGAAAATTTCTTTTCTTTTTATTTATCAATCCTTTGATCTTGACTCCCCCTAAAACCAAAAAAAAAATTAGAACGTGTTTTTCTAATTTTCTCCCCCTAAAATTGTGATTGTCTTTTTAAAGAAAAAGAAACAATTGCAATTTTATTCGTTATTAAAAAAATGAAAAATATTTTTGTGAAGATTCAAGAAATCAATTTATCCAAAGTTAATCATTCCCAATGATTGCACAAGGAAATCAAAGCGAGAATGATCAAATGCCTTGGTAAATAAGTCAGCAATGTTTTCGGTTGACGGCACTTGTTTTAAATGAATAAACTTTCGATCAAAACAGTCACGGATAAAATGAATTCGGATATCAATGTGTTTAGTTTTGGAATGTTGAATGGGATTTTTAACTGTGTTCAGAACTGCCGTGTTATCACACCAAATTGGTGTGTCATAAATAGTGAGACCATAATCGAGAAGTTGTTGTTGAATCCAGACAAGCTGGGAACAACAGCTCGATGCAGCCACATATTTAGCTTCGGCAGTGGATGTGGAAACAGTGTTCTGTTTTTTACACTGCCAGGAAATGAGTCTGTTGCCCAAGAATTGACATTCCCCTGTAGTCGACTTCCTGTCTAAATTACAACCACCATAATCACTGTCAGTATAAGCAAATAAATTGAAATCAGAATTTCGAGGATACCAAAGACCAAGTTTGGGTTGACCCTTGAGATACTTGAAAATCCGCTTGACAGCTTTCATGTGTGATTCTTTTGGATCACTTTGATATCGGGCACACTGAGAAACAGGAAACATGATATCTGGCCTGCTTGCAGTGAGATACATGAGGGAACCAATCATTGATCTGTACAGATGTTGATCAACTGATTCTCCTAATGGATCTGGAGTAAGAGTAGGACGAGAAGCCATAGGAGTTGGAGCAACTTTGGAATCTTGAAACTTGTATTTCTCAAGAATAGTCTGAACATATTTTTCTTGATGAATGAGAATACCAGTTTCAGATTGATTAACTTGGATACCCAAGAAAAATGAAATTTCTCCAAGAGAACTCCTCTCGAATTTCTTCTTCATCACTTCTTCAAACTCCGTGCAGATACTATCATTTGTAGATCCAAAAATGATATCATCAACATAGATTTGAACCAGAATGATGTCATCACCTAATTTACGAATAAATACGGTTTGATCGATAGCTCCTCGTGAATAACCATTTGCAAGCAAATGTTCAGTCAGAGTTGCATACCAAGCACGAGGTGCTTGATGTAGACCATATAATGCCTTATCCAACTTATAAACATAATCAGGATGATCAGGATCTTCAAACCCAGGAGGTTGACAAACATAGGTTTCTTCTTTCATTTCTCCGTATAAAAAGGCAGTTTTAACATCCATCTGATACACCTTGATATTCATGTATGAAGCAAAGGCTAAGAATATGAGTATTGCTTCAAGTCTTGCAACTGGGGCATACACTTCTTTATAATCCAATCCTTCAACTTGATAGAATCCCTGCACCACAAGACGTGCTTTATTCCGAACTATAACACCCTTTTCATCCATCTTGTTTCTGAATATCCATTTTGTTCCAATCGGAAGCTTATCCTTTGGAAGTTCTACAAGATGCCAATCATTCAGCTTCTTAAATTGCATCAACTCATCTTGCATTGCTTCTATCCAGCCGTTTTCCTTGAGTGCCATTTCCATATTCTTGGGCACTATTTGTGATAGAAAGCAAGCATATAGGCATGTGTTGATTGCTCCTGATCGACTTCTGGTAATGACTCCTTCATGCAATGGACCAATGATTGCTTCTGTTGGATGAGTCTTATGAATTCTTAATTGAGGAATATCATCTGCAACCATCCTTTCATCCAAGTTAGTGAGGTGTTCAACATGGTCATAAACTTCTTCATATTGTCTAGACTGATACACAATATTTTCTTCAAATGTGTCATCTGAAATAGGATTTTCAGAAGCAGTGGACACATCTAGATATTCTTCAAATGGAACTTGAATGACTTCTATTGGTGTATCCATAGACTCTGAAGAAGATGAAGACAATGGTGAACTCAATGATTCTTCCAGCTCCTGATTGTGAATTTGTTCTGAAGGAATGTCTGATAACTCAGAACTTTCAGATACTTGCACAGAAGCTGTGGGAATAGCCTTGGATGATGAAGAAATTGCAGAATCATCAGATATAATAGATGGAAGTTCCTCAATGATTTTGTTCTCCAAAGATATTGCTTGAGAATTAGAATCTGCAGACGAAGGATTAGAAATTTTAATATTTATGAACAAAGATTCATAATCATAAACCCATGACGGAGCTGAACCTGCATCAGTTTTTTTAAGCTCGTGCCAATCAATATTAAATGACTCAATTATTTATCGTGTTCTTTTATTATAAACCCGATATGCAACCCTATTAGCTGCATATCCCACAAAGTAGCATTCATCATCCTTTTCAGAAAATTTTGAAGTTGATTCAGTTGTATGTAACAAAGTACAACAACAACCAAAGGCTTTAAAATATTTGACTTTGGGTTTGTGTTTATAAAATATTTCATAAGGAGTCATATTTAATCTTTTATTGATCAAAACACGATTTTGAACATAACATGTAGTATTAACTGCTTCAGTCCAAAAGAACAGAGGTAATTTGGCAGCAGATATCATTGTTCTAGCAGCTTCAATTAATGTTCTATTCCTTCGTTCTGCAACTCTGTTCTGTTGTGGAGTGCCTGCAGTACTGAATTGTCTAGCAATGCCCTTGGATTCACAAAACTCGTTCAACGTTTGATTGCAAAACTCTGTTCCATTGTCACTTCGGATGCATTTTACCTTTTTATCTGTCTGATTCTCCATCAAATTAATGAACTTGATCAAAAGGTGTGGAGTCTCATCCTTAGATGCTAAGAAAAACACCCAAGTAAATCTAGAAAAGTCATCAGTAACAACCAAACAGTAAGATCTTCGACCCAAACTTAAAACACTCACTGGACCGAAAAGATCCATGTGTAAGAGTTGTAAGATTGATTCGATTGAGTTGTGTGCAATTGGTTTGTGAGGAAGTTTATGTTGTTTACCCTTTGAACATGACAAACAATGTTCATTTAATTGAAATTCTTTTTCGGGTAAACTAATGACATGATTTCCACGTACTAGTTTGTTCATATTTTTAAGATTGACATGTCCTAACCGACGATCCCATCACATGGAATCATTCTCTGAGGCTTTGGATAATAAGCAAGAAGCAGTTACCAAAGAATTTGAACAACGCATATCAAGAAGATATGTGTCATTGTCTCTCGGAGTCCTCAACAAAACCCATTCATCAGGAGTAACAAAACCCGGTTTTATGATTAAGCATTCTTTGTTAGTGAAGTGTGTAGAATATTGTTTGTCACAAATTTGAGACACACTTAACAGGTTATGTTTTAATTCCTCAACAAAGTTCACATTTTCAAAGCTAAGGACACCATTAGTAACTGTACCACGCTTAGTTATTCGTCCTCCTTTGTCTCCTGCGAAAATCACTCTTCCACCATTATAAGACTGAACATCTTGTAGTAAAGATAAATTCCCAGTCATGTGTCTTGAACTACCGCTGTCTACATGCCATAGGCTTTCAATAAGCTTTTGCGGTTGTCCCTGCATAAGTAAAAGAATTACTTAGTCTTTGGTACCCAAGTCAAACACGACTTGAGCACATTCTGTGTTGCAGTTAGACAAAAAGATTTGAGATTGTTATATTTGTTTAGCACATCAGTCTTTTCATTCACACTTTTCAATTCGATTTTATCTTTTAAATCATTTTTCAAATTCTTGTTCTTTTTGACATCATTAGCATGATCAACCTTTGATTTCATTGGTTTTGAAAATTTTCCACGAGTGAAAAACATTTTTCTATTGTGAGCAATAGAATTATGAAATCGTTGTTTGCTTAATGATTTTTGTCGAAAAGGACAATTATTTGCCAGATGATTTATGTTTCCACACTGATAACATTTCCTTTGTTGTGTGTGGAAAACAAACTGTGGATGAAAATTATAAAAATTGTCATAGAAACCAAAGTCAGATTGACTTTTTGGTTTAACTCTCTGCACAGTCTCTCAAATCTTTGCTTCATCTGATAATTGCTTGTTCATCTTATGTAAATTCGAGAAAATTGGTGAATTGTGACCACTTGTAATATGAGATTTAGCAGTTGTGACTTTTGGAAGTGATGATGCTGGAATTGAACCAGTCTTAGAATTTGTTGGAGTAGGACCAGGCTTTGATATGTGAATGGATGCTGGAGAAGGACCAGGGCTATCAATTTTCAGAAAGGATGAAGAAGGAGCTTTCACTTGCAAATCTGGGCTACAAATATCTTGGTTCATAAGGTTAGCATTATGATGAAGTTTATTTTTAAAGAATCGAAAATTCGTTTCTTTAAAAATATGATCTACATTTTCAATTAAACCTTTAGAAACAAATCTACTTTTAAAGTCCTTTTCAAGTTTTGCTTTCTGATTTGCCCTTTGATTTTCATTCAAATTACATTTAATATTTAATTTTGGCACATTCAAATCAACAATCTTTTCATTTCTTGATGAAGTTTGATTACAATCAGATCTGAAATCATTTACATTCTTATTTTTCAAACTTTCACTTTCATTTTCACTCTCACAGTCACTCTCCCACTCTTCAACCAAACCATCCACCTTCACATTATCTTGTTGGTCCATCATGATCGATTCAACGGTGCAAATGATCATAAACACATACATAACCCACTGAAATTCATTGAACAATGAGAGAATAAAGCTCAACAATCAAAGTAATGATCAAACAATGATGAATAGAGGATATCAAGCTACAATGATGAAGAAATAAGCTCCTAGCACCTCTAGCCGTCACACACACTTTAGGGTTTGAACAAAATGCCAAAACTATATTAAAATGAGAAGAACATTACAATATATAGCAGATCATAGGTTCGCTGATAGATTCGCTGGATAGCGAATCTATCAGATCAACCAGCCTAGCTTAGCCGGGCACCAAGACAGGTTCGCCCGGCTACTACCTACAAAAGACTATACATTAAGATCCGGGCGAACCTATAGGTTCGCCCGTAGGTTCGCTAGTACATAAACAATTAAAATATAAAACAAAGACAAAAACACCGACAGGCCGGTGAGTCCAACCTACACTATTCATCAATACTCCCCCTAGGTTGGACCTCACCTAAGGGGGTCTCTTAAACAGCTCCAGCCTTGACACTTATTCTTGATCAGCTCCGGCAGCTTGCTGAACAATCTGAATAATATCCTGAGCAATCACTTCAGTAAACACATCTTCCTCATTCACCTCCTGCACAAACTTGGCTTCTGAAATTACTGTATCAGGCATATCAATGACACTAACTTCCTCCTGATTTGTGACAGTATGCTCCTCAGATCTAACTCTTGATTCACTGGCTTCTCGATCAAACCTCTTTTCAATTGTACTATCCATTTGCCTAGCCAGATCATCCATGTCCATCCTTAAGTTATTAGCTTGCTTTACCTTCTCCGCAACCTCCTCTATCTCAGCTCTAATTCCTCTGGCTTTGTTGGCAACTATTACAAACAGATTTGCTTCAGCCTTTGTTTCCTCTCCTGCTCCATGGTTGATCACATTCTCACACAACACTTTCAAATCTTCATTACAGAATGAAAACACCTCCATTGGGTCAAACAATCTGATTTCAGGAGCACCTTTCACTCTAATCACTGCTTCCCCAGTGTTGTTATCATAGAACCATTTCTCAAAAGCTTGCATTCTAGGGGGAAGAGGATCAGGAATCCTAATTCGATTCACAGTCTTTGCTGGCTTAAGTCTCAGCACAATCATTCCTTTGCCGGTTACCCAGTCAATGTCTTTCTTCGACCTTTTTCTGTCCATTTTCATGAAGCCAAAGGTCGTGAAGTTATCAGATAAACCCTTCTTAATCTCTAATTCCAGTAGCTTTGCCCGCTCACTCTCATCAGCTCCAAGTAAAGGGATCTCAGCCAATCTCCTTAAATCCCACCTTGGGAGAGTTTTGAAAGCTTTTCGCTTATGAAGATATGAGATCCCTCCTCCACTTCTCTTAATCATGAATAACTTGAGCTCAGAGTTGTACTTCCAACTAAAGATCTTCTTGTCACACTCCTTTCTAGTTGGATTTTGTATATTCTGAAATAGTGGAGTTATCTCTTCAGCTTCCTTTTCTTTGACGAACCATTCAGATTGGTTCAACTCCACTGTTCCACTTTTGGATGACCCGGTTTCTGCCACATAAGTCACTGGTCGTTCATCTATCTCATAGAATTCGGGCTCTGAACTATAATCCACCAGTTGTTCTTCAACATCACCCTCTTCATCTATCAAATTAAAGTCCACTTGAGTTCCACCAGCCATTTCTGGCCCAGTAAATGCATCCATATCAAAACCCTCTGTTCATCTAAACCTGCACCCTTATCAACAATCTTTTCCTTTTCCTTTGACATGATAGGATCCTCTAAACCACCATCCTTATCTCCTTCAGCTTCACCTTCATCAGTACCAGACAATCCTTTGTACACATCAAAAGAGTTTCGAGCAGCTTCTTTCAACATTCTCAGCTCGTGTTCAGACATAGCAGGTTCCATCCCAGCTGAAGCCTTCATTTCATTCAGTTCTGTGAAGGCTCGGATTAGCAGACTCTGATGATCCTTAAGCATTAGGGCCATACCCTTAATAACATCCCCCTTCTCTTTATCCCTTCTTTCAACCTCAGCATATTTGGCTTTCAAATTTGCTAGCTCAACATTTGCATCCGGTGCAGAAGTCCCAGCAGGTTTGATAGGATCTTCATGCCCCCTTTTCGTTCTTCTTTCTTCTACATGCTGAGAGCTAGACCCAGTCTTAGCTCTCTTCTTGGTCCTTCTCTCTCTTTGTGCATCTAATTCTGCCTGCACTTCATCAATCTCCTTTTCAACACTGTATTCTTTGTCACGAGCGTATGGCTTTCTTTTCTTCAGCCTTATCTCACTTTGATCAACATTCTGTGCCTGGTTTTTCTTCTCAATCTCTATCAGCTTACTAATATGGGTCCATCTTTCAGGCGGATACATGTTTTCCCATAAGTAAGCTATCTTTCCCACGCAGTTGTACCTTACCGACTTACAATCACCAAAGATCCTGATGTTCATCTTCCAAATCTTCAATGTATCACCAACTACAGGCAAGTTTGGTTTTAAATCATTCAGTATTATCTGGATGAATCTGGGATACAACAACCATTTGTCCTTTCTTTGAGCATGGATATTCTGTACCATGTAATCATAAATCAGCTTGGCTATATTACCCTTCTTGCCTTGACAGAATAACACCATTGCCCTTGCCCATTCCAGGTTCAACCCGTTGGTTCCTCCTTTTCTATGATCCAAACACATAATGAATATGTGCGCAATGTATCTCCACTCTCTGATCAAATAAGACTTGATAAACTCCATTTTCTTTTCTCCTGGCATAGGACCTTCATACCCTGCCTTCCTGAGTTCCTTGTAAACTTGTGTAGCATCCAATAGAACCTCATCACCAACATCCTCAGTCAAATGTAATATCCTAGCCAGATCATCAGAGGAAAACGAAAGTTCTTGATCTAGGACTTTAGAAGTAATCCTTGAAGGAGTCATACCGACGTCAACCACTGCATTTCTCCAGAAATCACGAACGTGTGTATCATAGACTTCAGGGGAATGAGAAATAGCATGGTGAATATGAGATGACTTCAACCATTTGATGTAGTCTTTATAGGCAGCAGCTTTCTCGTGCGTTTCATCCAACAAAGCACACATGTTGTGCTTGTCAATGAATTGAAGAGTCGACATTGTATCTGAAACACAAACGGAAGTTGATTAGATTGATATCAAAACAGAAAGATATGAAAACAAAAAAAGATTGAAAAAGGTAAAAAAAATTAGATTCGCTAACAGCGAATCTGATTTGCCATGAACCTATAGGTTCGCAGACAGGCAGCATGCAAAAAGTGCCACGCGAACTTATAGGTTCGCTGGTAGCTTCACGCGAATCTATTTTCTAATAGCGAATCTGATTGCCATGAACCTATAGGTTCGCAGACAGGCAACAAGCAAAATGTGCCAAGCGAACTTATAGGTTCGCTGTAAGCTTCGAGCGAAACTGTTTGCCACGCATGAGCGGCATGCCTGCACAGATTCGCTCAAACAGATTGAACTTTCGTTCAGATTCGCTGATAGAACACTAGGTTCGCTGAAAACCTAGTTTTGAAAATCAGAATCAAACACTGATTTTAAACCATGTCAAGCATAACACGACTTAATAGGGATCAATGTGACTAAAACCAAACTCCTATTTAATGCACAAACGGTCTCAGGATGATCTATTTGGATCTAAAACCCTCGATGAACTTTCGGGTTAGATTCGACATGACAAACTGATTTCTGATGTGATGCAATGATGAACTACATGCGACGCACTTACAAATGCTCAAACAATCCCGAAATCAACGAAATAAACAAGGAAAATAGCAGAAGCGATTCTAGGGTTTGTGTATGCGATTCACAGTGCAGCGATTGAAATGCTGCGCGAACCTGTGAATCGCATATATAGGCCTTAGATTCGCTGGTAGCGAATCTACTGATTCGCCCGGCAACACTAAGTCAAAAGACTGACTTCTCCAAAGATCATTGTCGGGCGAACCTATAGGTTCACTCGCAGATACGTTGAAAACCTTTTTTTTTTTTTTAATATAATCTAAGTCATAAAAACATTTGCCCTTCTTGAATACTGAGACACCCCATAATACCCAAACTTAAAAAATAAAATTTAAAAAAAAAACTTAAAATAAAATAAAATAAAATTGAATAAAGAAAGACGAAATTAAAGGATATCTGGAGAGTCATTTATTAGCGAGATTGCAGATATAATTGTCCACTTAAACCCATGCCTAATTCTTTTCAACAGGTAATCTGCAGCTTCCTGTTATCATGTTTTTGTAGATTTGAGGAATCTCTGGCAATTCAGTTCCCACAGACATTTGGCAAAGAACGTATCCTGTCATCAGGGCTTATTGAGCATGAGTGATCATTTATCTCTGTGCTAGATCCTAGGGTGTGCATACATAATGATCATTTCTGACACATTGAATGCAAGGGCTTATAATTGAAATAAACATAGACAATGATCAATTGAGAACCATTGTGAATGTGAACAATCAAGGTATATTAGGGAGTGGCTTGAGACAATGATCCCAATTTTGAGAAGCATTGTGAGAGAATAATTGCTTTAGATGCTCGATAGGCTTTGACAATCCATATATTTTGATGGATGTATGACGTAGATCTTTGATCTTCTTATTCTTTTGAGCATTTAGGGTTGCAGATGATGAGCGCTCCAGGTCTATACTCACGTATAACAGAGGAGATGATCATCTGAGCATGCTGATGAGAGCTCCAGGTCTATACTCACGTATAACAGAGGAGATCATCATTTGAGCGTGCTGATGAGAGCTCCAGGTCTATACTTACGTATAACAGAGGAGATCATCACTCCAGGTCAGTGCTTCCGCACAGCAGAGGAGATAAGCACGAAAGGGATTCTGAAGAGCTATCTAGATTAACTAGAAGCGTCATTCAGGGCTAGTGAAGGGGTGATTTGGAGTTTTACAAAGGATTACAACAGAGATAGTAAACTCTCAACCCGTTTAGAGAGAGACTTGTATGTTTGTGCAGGCCAACATGTCATGGAAATAATCCTTATCACCGTGATCCTTTGAGCTTTATGTTTGGCCACATAATTACTGTTTACTTTGATTTTAGGCTGAGCCTATCTTGCACATCCCAAGCATAATACTTCTGACCTCCTTCTAAGTCTCATTTTCTGCTCGAATAGCCTGAAAAGTAGCAAAATTTTGATACTTAGCAAAAGATGAAATCTGGACTTATACTCCCCCAAAATTTCTATTAGATAGCTTATCTAATAGAGAATTTTAACAAGCAAACAGAAGATAAGTGAGAAAAAAAATAAATGAATAAAAAAAAGTAAAGAAATGTGTGACAGAAGGATCCTCAAGGGCAGAAGATAAAAGAGAGTATTTACATATTTACATCTTAAACAAGTGTTTTTCTCAGAAAAAGGTTTTCAGAATGATATTAATCCTAGCATGGTAATCAATTCATAAAAACGAGGTTTATCAAATGTTTTTGTGAAAAGATCTGCTTTCTGCTTCCTTGTTTCAATAGGAATAATATCAATAAACCCCTTTTCCTGTGCATCACGGATGGCGTGAATTCTTGTTTCGATGTGCTTGGTTCGAGTGTGATGAATTGGATTCTTCACGATTCCAACAGCGGCTTCATTGTCACAGAAGATTGGGGTGTGAAGGAAGTTGATGCCATAATCCATCATCTGGTGTTGAATCCAGAGCACTTGGCAACAGCAGCTTGATGCAGCAATATATTCAGCTTCTCCTGTGGATAAGGACACTGTTGTTTGCTTTTTGCTTTGCCACGAAACAAGACAGTCACCCAGATATTGACATCCACCGGTGACCGACTTTCTGTTAATCCTGCAACCACCATGATCACTATCAGAAAACGCATGTAAATCAAAGTTCCCTCCTTTTGGATACCAAAGCCCCAAACGAGAGGAACCCTTAAGATAACGAAAAATGCGTTTAACAGCTATCTCATGTTGATTCTTTAGGATTGGCTTGATAACGAGCACAGTAGCACACGACAAAAGTGATATCTGGACGGCTTGCAGTCAGATACATGAAAGATCCAATCATCGAACGATATCGATGAGCATCCACGGACTTCCCATTATCATCAGGAGACAAGCATGTCTGAGCAGTAAAGGGAGTAAGTTCTGGCTTTGAATCATCCATGCCGAACTTTGTGATGATTTCCTTGATGTACTTCTCCTGGTGAATAAGAATACCATCCGGTTTCTGTTCCACCTGCAATCCTAAGAAGAAGCACATCTCCCCCATCATGCTCATTTCAAAGCGATCCTTCATCACTTCTTCAAAATCTTTACACAGCTTTTCATTTGTTGATCCAAAGATAATGTCGTCTACATACACTTGAACAATCAGCATCTCACCATCAACCTCTTTCTTGAAAAGTGTCATATCTATAGTACCACAGGAGAAACCCTTGCTGAGGAGATACTACGTCAAGGTTTCATACCAGATTCGGGGAGCTTGATGCAACCCATACAAAGATTTGTCTAGCTTGTACACTTTATCTGGAAAATCTGGATCCTCGAAACCTGGTGGCTGACACACATAGATCTCCTCATCAATGTTTCCATATAGAAATGCACACTTCACATCCATCTTAAAAACTTTAAAGTTCTTGTGAGCTGCATGTGCAAGAAAAATTCTGATGGCTTCGATCCAAGCAACTGGAGCAAACACTTCAGTGTAGTCTATCCCCTCCTCCTGAGCAAATCCTTGAACAACCAATCTGGCATTATTTCCGATAACAATACCACCATCATCTGGCTTGTTCCAGAAAACCCACTTGGTACCAATGGGACATTTGTTTGGAGGAAGATCAACTAACTCCCAAACTTTGAACTTCCTGAACTGTTGTAACTCAGATTGCATAGAGTCCACCCAGCTTGGGTCTTCAAGTGCCTGCTTGTAATTCTTTGGAACGATCTGAGATAGAAAAGCTGCATAAAGGCACTCATTTATTAATCCACTTTGACTCCGAGTCCTCACTCCGTCTGTGATAGATCCAATGATGTAGTCATGAGGGTGATCTTTTAAGGTTTTAAAATCAATGTTAAGTAATGAAGGGTTATGTTGTGGTGTGGATGTGGAAGTGGGTGGTTGTGCGGGAGGAGATGAATTTGTAGGAATTGGATCGATAGGAGGATTTTGAATGGATGAAGCGGTGGATGGAATGGTAGATGAGCTTGTAGGATTAGATGATGGAGGTGGTGGTGAAGTTGGTGAAGATGGGATATCAAATGAAGTGGGAGGTAATGAGGTGGTGACAGACGGTTGCGGTTGTGGTGGAATCAGATTCACAGGTGAGTGAGGAATAACGTCATCATCATCGGAAATTGGCAAATTGAATGATTTGAAGACAGTGGTAGAATCATAAAACCATGCAGGCTCACATCCAATGCTTGTTGAGTTGGATTCTTGCCAGTCGACATAGTAGGACTCTTGCACAATCCGCGACCGTTTATTATACACACGATACGCCTTTTGTGTTTCTGAGTACCCAACAAAGAAACATTCATCAGAGACAGCACCAAACTTGGTTTTCTGGTCTTGCGTATTTAGTAGAGTACGAGAGCAACCGAAAGGGCGCAGAATATCAATAAGAGGCTTAATTCCCCGGAATAACTGGTATGATGTCTTCATTTTGCTCTTGACAATCAATACCCGGTTAAAACATAAGCAGCACAATTAACTGCCTCAGCCCAAAAGATAGTCGGAAGCTTTGACTCGATCAACATCGTTCTAGCTGCTTCAATTAGAGTTCTATTCTTACGTTCAGCAACACCATTTTGTTGAGGTGTTCTGGCAGCACTGAACTGTCTGAGAATACCCCTTTGTTCATAGAATGAATTGAAGATGTGGTTTCTGAATTCTGTTCCATTGTCGCTCCTGATGGCTTGAATCTTTCTGTTTCCAAGAACCTCAATTAGTGGGATCAGCTTCATCAATTCCTCAGCAGTCTCACTTTTGTTAGACAGAAATCTCACCCAGGAGTACCGAGAGTAGTCATCTGTCACAACAAGACAATAAGATTTCTTAGCAATTGATTTAACACTGATAGGGCCAAATAAGTCAGTATGTAACAATTCGAGGGGATGCTCAATCGAGTTTTCAAGTTTAAGTTTATGTGGCTTTTTGTGTTGTTTTCCTTTTGCACAAGCCATACATTTTTCTATCACAGGATAATCTTTCAGTGGTAGTCCCCTGACCAAATTGTTCTTAACTAACTTATTTATCAATTTAAAATTGATATGCCCTAATCTTTTATGCCACTAAAAAGATTCATGGGAAGAAGCTTTTGATAATAGACAGGTCACGGTGGAAGACGATTCTTTAGATCCAATATTTAACAAATAGGTATCATTTCTCCTTGGAGCTCGCATAATCACCATCTCTTCAGGGATTGAGAACTCTGGTTTCAAGAACAGACATTCGTTGGCAAGGAACATCACGGGAATATCTTTATCACAGATTTGTGATACGCTGAGAAGATTGAATGCCAATTCTGGAACATAGTTGACTTTCTCCAAAGTAAGGAAACCATTTGAAACATCTCCTTGGCCAATCATCTTTCCACCCTTCTTGTCTCCAGCAAAAGCAACATAGTCACCATCAATTATTCTAAAATTTATCAGCAGGTCCTTCAACCCAGTCATATGTCGAGAACATCCACTATCTACATGCCAATAACTATTTACAGCGGCCTCTGAATGTTCCTGACACATAAAAATTTGGTTAGACCTTGGAAATTAGGACCCAAGTCTTAGTGTACTTAGGTCTTGGAGGAACAGATTTTCTGCAAAAGAAACCATTCACAAAAGCTGTCAATCTAGTTCCCAAAGATTTATTCTGAATATTAAGACCACCTGATTTAGGACATTGCTTTATCAAGTGATCATCCTTTCCACATCTAAAGCAATGGGATCTCAACTTTGTTTTGGAACAATATGATGAAGGAATTCTATCACTAGACATTTCTTCATCACATTCAGACAATCTTGAACCTGAATCACTGTTTGAGTCATATGACTCGCTTGACTTCCCTGTTATAACTTCCGCTTTAATTGAATTTTGTTCAATTTTATCTTCGTTATTCCTAGAGGAAGAAGACATTTCTTTATCTTTTGGTTTAGAAATCCTTATCGGTGTAAAAGATGGGATTGGATGAGAGAAGAATTTGTTAAAGCAATTAGTTTTTGTTTCACTTTCAGTGACATGACCTGAAAGTTGAGCTGCATCATTCATACACACATTAGCATCAACTACTGAATTTAAAACATTCAAGTCATCACAAGTGTTTGAAACAGAACATCCAAAGTTACTATTACATGCCATAGAGTTTGAATCCAAAATGGTTCCACCAGACACAAAATGATTACTTAAGCTAAAGTCTACAAATGACTTCTTGGAATTCAAAACATGACTACTAGAGCTCCCAAGACCAACACTGCCACCATAATCATATCCTTCTCGCAACTCCTTAGAATTATCTCCTTCTAAACCTGCAACGGAGTTGTTAGTATCATTCTGTATAATCTCTTGTATCAACTCATTTGATGGATGAGGAGTGGGCATAGGAGAATAACAGAAAGTACTAGGTGGAGGATATACCAATGCATCATTTTCATTACCCAAACCGGTCTTGATCCTTGCCCCCTTTGTTTTTTGCATAATTCCTCCCTCTTCATGCTTGAAAGAGACCACTGTTCTAATTTATTTTTAAGTTTTCTGACTTCAAATTCAGCAAGTGTGACTTGTTCAGTTAAATAGTTAACTTCACAATTCTTTTCCAAAAGCGTCCTTTTTAAATGTTCATTTTCTTTCAAAGCTTCTCTTAATTTAACAAAATACTTTGACTCATTTTGTTTAAGCTCTTTATTGGTTTTCTTTAATTCATTTTCATTCATTATGATAATCTATTAGCTTTGTATATACCAATCAAACGAATTTTGCATGCAGAGGAACACATATCTTCAACAATTTCATAAGGGAGACCCATTACCAGTTTTTCTGCTGCGAGAGCACAATCACATTGGCAATAAGGAGTGTTCCTCTTGTACTCCTCCACAGCTTCTTTCTTGGCTTCTTCAATCATTGCACTCATTTTCAGCTTCTCGTTTTCATCAGCTTCCTTTCCAGCAGATTCACAACCCAGTTTAACCTCTTCCTTAACAGCTTCACACACCAATCCAGTTTGAACAATCTCTTCTTGAACCACAGCTTTCTGAACCACACCTACACATTCCTTAACCTTTTGAATTGCTTCAGACCCAATAAATTCACCATTGCTATCATCTTCATTTTCAGCTTCACCGTAGAACTCCTTGAAAGGATCAAAACTGTCAATGTCCCCATCATCAAGAGCATGTTCTTCCACTATCTCAGCAATTAAGGCATGGTTGATTTCCTCCTTTGACTCCTCAATTTCTGCACTCCAATCAAAGTTGGTCAACAGAGCAGTTTCTTTCTTGGGCTTAGCTTCTTCAACCATTTCCATGACTGGGATGGTTCTTGAGTTTCCAGAATTAACAGGTTCAGTGACAATGGGAGAAGGACACTCTCTTTTGAAGTGACCGAGCTGCTTACAATTGAAACATCTGAGCTTAGACTTGTCATATCCCAGAGCATTGTTCTGACTCTGGTTTCCAAAATTCTTTCTGCCAGTTCTTTCCATGAACCTCCTGGCACGAAGAGTAAGCATGGCCATTTGCCACTGAATGTCGGTTTCTTCAAGGTCATCAGGATCAACCTGATACATATCTTCCACTGTCATGCCACGTCCCTTCAATTCTCCAGCCACCAAAGCCTTATAACTATGCACAAATAACCCAAACAGTGCCATCGTATCGTGTGGAATTTGAGTAGAAACTATGGCATTTGAACTTGACCCAGCATCCTTACAACCACCACCTGAGTTGACAATTTTACCATACCCAGAGTTAGCGAAGCCACCATTACCAGATGAACTCCTACATGCTGCACCATAATAGTTAGAGTTTGCAGCGGATGAAATTAGTGCAGCATTTTGAGGAGAGACATTGGGAGACATCATGGTTTGATTATACTCTCTTCTCTTCACATCAAGATCAAATGATTTTAACTTGTTGATTACATCCATCAGCTTGTAGTCAGCAAAATTCTTTCTTGTTTGAGTAGTTTGATTTGCAGACTCCACTGAGCAGGAAGAGAGTCTAACAATTTACTCACTTTTCCAAATGATCAAATGATTTTCCTTAGATTCGCTGGATGAGCTGATAGGTTCGCTGAATGAATCAGCTAGGTTCGCTGGATACGAGACACCCTTTTCCAGCAAGAAATCAGCCCAGTTTGCTCAAAACACAACCAATTGATGAACGGTTTGTTTCAATAGCTTCCTAATACCAAAATCTACAATCCCAAAGCAGTTTCAATATCAAAAACACACTGAACAAGCTCGAAATGAATCAAAAGAGTCTTTGCCTCATAAAACCCCAAAAACAACATAAAAATCAAACTATCAAGAGCACTATGGCTCTGATACCATATTGTTGGTCCATCATGATCGATTCAACAGTGCAAATGATCATAAACACATACATAACCCACTGAAATTCATTGAACAATGAGAGAATCTAGCTCAACAATCAAAGTAATGATCAAACAATGATGAATAGAGGATATCAAGCTACAATGATGAAGAAATAAGCTCCTAGCACCTCTAGCCGTCACACACACACTTTAGGGTTTGAACAAAATGCCAAAACTATATTAAAATAAGAAGAACATTACAATATATAGCAGATCATAGGTTCGCTGATAGATTCGCTGGATAGCGAATCTATCAGATCAACCAGCCTAGCTTAGCCGGGCACCAAGACAGGTTCGCCCGGCTACTACCTACAAAAGACTATACATTAAGATCCGGGCGAACCTATAGGTTCGCCCGTAGGTTCGCTAGTACATAAACAATTAAAATATAAAACAAAGACAAAAACACCGACAGGCCGGTGAGTCCAACCTACACTAGTCATCATATCTGCACAAATATTTTCAGTTGATTGTTTAGGTTTAGTTATTATGATAGGATCAACTGTCAGATTTACCTTGACTGAAGGTTTTAAGTCTGAGGATGGAGAAAAACCTATCCCATAACTCATATCAGAATCAGAAATGACATCAGATGAAGGTAAACATGAATAATCATGATTAATTGGAGGAGCGATGTTTGAAAATCCAACACCACACTTTCCTCCTTTTATCTTCTGTGTCATTTGTGACTTGATAATACCTTCAACCATAGTTGATGAAAGTTCAAACTTTTCAACAGCCAATTTAGCCGAAGCTAGTTCACTGTTGAGTCTATTGATTTCTAAGGCGAGTTCATTAATTCTATTTGTCAAATCATTATTTGTACATTCTTTATCATGAAGATTTAATTGTAAGTTGTAAACCTTTTTATTTAAACCATCAAGTTTTTCTTTAAAAATCTTTTCATTTGACTCAAGTTTTCGAGCTTGATATTGAAGTTTTACAACTTCCATTATCAAGTTATCATTATGAACTCTATACCTTTGAACTTTCTCAACACAAGAATTTGAACATAAGTCATCATATACCTTTGGTTCTGAACTTTCTTCTTCAGTTTCTTCAACCTTCTTTACCATGAAAGCCTTCATGACAGCAACTTGTTCTTCCACTGGAGCAACTTCAACAGTCTTTAGATCTTCACATTGGCATTTGACTGGAGGTTTAATAGTGTACTCTTCAACCTCTATCCTTTTCTCAGCAACTTTCTCTTCCTGTTCTTCCTTCTCAGCTTTCTCTTCACATTTAACTTCTTCTTTCTCTTCTTCAACTTCCTTCTTCTCTTTTTCAACTTCCTCCTTCTCTTCTTGTTTCTCACCAAACACACCTTCCAACAGATCATCAGAAACAAATTCAGCAAATAGATTCTCCTCCTTTTCAGGTTCAGTAACAATCTTGGCAATCAAAGCAGTAGACAATTTCATATCAAGAGCTTCCATCTGGTCTGACCAGTCATATTCAGCATTAGTTTGGGAAACCAATGCTTTGTTACCACCAGAAGTACTAGCTTTATCTTTCTTTGATTCAATCTCAACAGTCACCATTCTTTTTGGGCCTTCAGCTTGACCAGACTTGGGTTCTATACATTCTCTAGCAAAATGACCTGGTTTGTCACAGTTGTAACACCTCAGGTTGGATTTGTCAAAACCAATTTTGCTAGAGTTGTTTACAGCAAACATCTTTCTCCCAGTACGTCTAGCAAAGTTCTTTGCCCTGTATACCACCATAGCCATTTGGTACTTGATGTCATTTTCCTCAACATCATCAGGATTGACTTGTTAAAGATCATTAATCAAGACATTAGCAGCAGTGAGTCTACCAACCATAAAAGCTTCATAGCTTGACATGAATGTAGTGAATAGGGCAAGATGTTCCTCAGCAATCTGGACTGTCTGCTTTGAAGTATTAGTGGTAGCAACATAAGCATGTTGACCACTTTGTGGAGATGGCGTTTGAGGGATTTGTTGATGGATGATAGGGGAATAATGTTGAGCAGCTGGAATTTGAATTTGAGGGTTGATTACAGGAAGGAGCCCTAGCCTCTGTCCGGCCGGACTTCCAGTTTGATGTTGCTGACACATCTGGGTATAACTGACATGGTAATTAGGATTACTAGCCATTTTGGCATAAAGATCAGTTGCTTCAGCACCCAAAGAACTTAGATGATTTGCAGCTCTCTGCTTATCATCCATTTCATATGACTTGATAGTGGATATTAGGTCAGTCAGAGAAAGAGTATACAAGTCTTTAGTTCTTTTGATCAGTGTACAGTTGTGATTCCAACTGTATGGAAGTGAGTTCAGCAGCTTTTTGTTTACCATGATTGGTTCCAGAGTAATCCCAGCACTCTTCATTTTTGTTACCAGTTTAACAAACCTGGCAATCTAAACATCCAACGCTTCACCCACAACATGATTAAACATGTAGAATTCTTGATTCAGCATATCCTTTTTACTTTCCCTCATGTATTTATTACCCATGATCTGAGTTTCTAATGCATCCCATAACACCTTTGCACCTCTGAACTCTTTAAACTTATGAGATATTTCCGTAGTCAAGGCCATGGTAATAGCAGCATAAGCCTTGTCATCAAGCTCTAATCTCTTTATGTCATCTTCATCCTATAAGTGTTCAGGTTTCTGGACCATCTCTCCTTTATCATTCTTGTACAGGGGAATATAAGGACCATACTTGATCGACCTCCACATCTTTGGTTCAGTATAGATAATATGATTTTCGAACCTGTAAGCCCAATCAGCATAATCATCTTCACTGAGAAGTCTAGGTGGCTTGTTCCCAGTACCAATTTCAGTATCAAGATGAAGAGAAGCAGTAAGGTGTTTCAGATGTTGAAGAAGACATGTTGATCAGAAAATCAGAAATCAGATTTCTCGTGCGAGAGCAGACTTCGTGCGACAAACAATTTCGCGCGACAATGATTTTTGCGCGAGACAACAGATCGTGCGAGATACCCACTTATCATCCACGCGAATTCGCGTGAAAAGCAGAATAACTGCCTGTGCGAAAAGGTAGTTTTCGCACGCGAAAATTCCTGAATCTTTTCACACAATCGGTTTTCCAATTTGCGAATTTTGCCAATTTTCACCACAAATTAACTGATTAGTTCCATTTTGAGGTACTTTAGCTCAAGTTAATAAGTGTTCTTTCAATTTTAGGCCCAATTTCAATTAATTCAGTCCAAAAGATCACTTTTCTTCAATATTTCAGCAGCATAACATCTCCATTTTGAATTTTCAATCAAACAAGTGAATAGAAAGATGAAGAATGATCCAATTCAGTCAAAAACGTCTTCAAATCTTGGTTCTAGAGCCTATTGCTTTGATACCAATTGTAAAACTCAGTCAAATTCCTAAGATGATCAACCAAGATCTCAATCACAATAACGCGGAATGAAATTATGATTGGAAGAAGACAAAGAATGATCAAAACAACTTCAATTGATAATCAATAGTGATTACAATCTTGTGCGAAATCGCACAGAGCAAATACAAGTGAAATTGATCTGAAAACTGGACAAACTTTGAAAAACTCATCTACAAAAATCGAAAATTACATATTTATACTAAAACAACTGTTCTCGCGCGAGACAGGCTTTTCGTGCGGGTATTGCTTTCACGTGAGATCTCTTTGTCGCGTGGAATCTACTTTCGCTTGAGTTCTTTGTTTCGTGTATCACTTTGTTGCTTTGCCGAGCCTTATGTAGTCTTCTACAGAATGGATCAACCGCATGGCTCAATCGCACGACTAAACGATACGAATGGTTCAGTCGCCCGAATGAGAAACACTCACCTATAAATACCACTTAATTCGTGGAAAAACGTAACTTTCGATAATTATCAACCCTAGCCGTTCCTGTTCATCCAGAGAGTCTCTTCCAACTTCATAGAACGCTTCTGATCGATTCTAATCAATTCTTAACGTATTCTCGTCGTTAGTTTTGATCGGATTAACGTTCTCCCTGATTGGATTGCCAATCAAATAGGATTCCGCACTATTTGATCTGGTTTCACGTTTGAATCAGTTAGTACTCCGTCGTACATGGTCCTAACATATTCTGCTGATTACGCTACAATTATGGAAAAGGGCTACGTGAATGACGGGGCTTTCAAATGCTTTGTTTATCAAGTCGAGCCCAAACACATAAGCGATGCCCTGAAGGATGAGGCCTGGGTCAATGCTATGCAAGAAGTGCTACTACAGTTCAAGAAGCTTGGAGTGTGGACACTCGTTGACAGGCCTAAAGAAATTAAAGTGATTGGCACCAAATGGGTGCTACGCTGCAAGAAGGATGACCAAGGTGTGAGCACGTTTGGTTGTTCAAGGCTTCAGACAAGTCGAGGGAGTCGACTATAATGAAGTGTTTGCACCCATGGCTAGAATGGAAGCAATCTGTATCTTCCTAGCCTACGCATCTTACATGAAAATCAAAGTCTATCAACTAGATGTAAAGAGTGCATTCCTTCATGGGGAAATCCGTGAAGAAGTCTACGTCAGTCAACCCGAAGGATTCGAGGATCCTTATCATCGGGACAGAGTCTACAAGTTGGACAAGGCTCTATATGGGCTACATCAGGCTCCTCGAGCTGGGTATGAAAAGCTCTCCACCCACCTGCTGAAACACGGGTTTCACAGGGGTGTGATTGACTGCACGTTGTTTATCAAAGAGAGAGACAGAGATTTACTGATGGTGCAAATTTATGTGGATGACATTATCTTCGGTTCATGAAACGAAGATCTATGTAAAGAATTTGAATCTGTTATGAAGGCAGAATTTGAAATGAGTGCCATGGGAGAAATGAAGTTCTTCCTAGGATTACAGGTGGATCAAACACCTACCGGTATCTTTCTGCATCAGACTAAGTATGTCGGAGACATTCTTAGTCGATTTGATATAGAAAATGTCACTGCTGCCGGTACCCCACTCGCCACAAATCATGATGTGGCACCTGATGAGAATGGGGACTTGGTAGATGCCACTATGTATCATGAGATGATCGGATCTCTCATGTATCTCACTGCCTCGCATCCAGATATCATGTATGCCACATGTCTATGCTCCAGATATCAAGCCAAACCGAAATTAAATCATCTGATTGGGGTGAAAGTATTTTTAGTTATCTGAAGGGTACTCCAACACTGGGGTTGTGGTATCTTCATGATGATGACTTTAAGCTAGCGGCGTAAAGTGATTCAGACTACGGCGGCTGCAAGATGAACTTTAAGTCTACATCAGCAGGGTGTCAGTTCTTTGGAAGGCGTTTAGTCACCTGGCAATGCAAGAAGCAGACCTCGGTTGCCTTATCAACCTGTGAAGCTGAATACGTTGCTGCTGTAAGTTGTTGCTCTCAGATCATCTGGATCTAACAGCAAATGCGGGACTACAGTTTGCAATTTTCTAACACCCCTATATATGTTGATAACTCTGCTGCCATAGCTGTAACTAAAAATCCTGTTCAACACCCTAAAACAAAACAAATCGGCATAAAGTATCATTTCATACGTAATTGCTATGAAAAACAATTAATTGATGTGGTTAAAATAAATACGGATTTTCAACGCGCCGACCTTTACACCAAACCGTTTGATAAACCCAGATTTTTCTATCTGTTAAAGGTCAATGGCGTGAAAAAGACAAGTGACATTATTTCAGAAGACACATATGCTTAGTCCGACACTTGTTCAGTTTTTCATTTTATTTTATTTTTATTTTTATTTGTTTTAATTTCCTTGTCTTATAAAAATCCAAAAACACAAAAGATTTTTTGTTTTAGAATTTTAGGGGGAGATTAGTTTACTTTTAGTATTTATTTACTTAAAAAAAGAAAAAGGGTGAAGGGCAGATAAGCTAAAAGGCAAAAACAACAAAGATAAGAATTTGATTTAATGCTATGGAAAGTGATGTACACAGGCATCAAGTTACTTGGAACACTAAAAGGATTTTCAATTTTTGCAATTTTAGTTTAACTTAAATCACAGAAAACTGTTAGTCAGAGAATTCTAAGTCTAACAAATTGGGAAGACGATAGTACGCTTGTTTGTAACTGTAATTATACGGAGAAAGTCGATCTAGTGAGGTGCTAGTTCATTATACTATGTGTCGGTAGATTCAACACAATAGACTAGTAGACATCATTGGTGACCACTATTTAAACTAATCTGTTCAACCGACTGTGGGTTCCCATCTTATCACTAATTAACACAATCAGTCATTTCCAATAAGGGATGAAGAGCAAATAAACGCCACTAAAAGTGTGCGGATGACCACAAAAAGAGCAAAGCACGAAAAAAATTGAAAATAAACGCAATCAAGCTGTAACCTATGTTGTTGGTGCGTTATGTGCAAAAGAAAAAGTTAAAGATGCTCTAACAAGAAGATAGGTTGTGTGCCTCTCTGCTGTGCGATGGCACTGACCTGAGGATAAGCATAACCTAGATATTCTAGAATTCATTGTTGTTTGCCGCCTCTCTGTTGTGCGATGACACTAACCTGAGGCTTGGCTTCTCTTTGAAAGCTCTATCAATAGTTTCTTCTTGTCAAAATACCCGTAGACCGCTCAAAAGTCTCCTGAGGATGATTACCATATAAGTTTGGGATCCACAAATGTTGGTTGAAATAATATAACCTAATACATCACCAATATGTGTCAAAAGTCTATGTATGGATTTTAGTGGATAAAAATACTGACAATCGTCATGGCTGCACCGCCTGATGTTCAAAATCAATGTGTGTTACATATCAGATCAAGCATGATTCCCAGTTAGAACTTAGAAATCTCAGATGAATGAGAAACTGTGATATGTAAATATGTTAGTTTCCATTTCAGTATATATTTAAAAGTTCCAAGTAATTGAGTTTATGCCTGTCTGATTCCATATGAATCTGTCTTAGAAATGATGTTAATATTAATAGGCTACTCTACCCTACCCTAATAAAATCACAAAAATTTGCTTATTTTATTTGACAGGATCTCAGCCTCTCGTTTGATCAATCAGATTGGTTTGCAGCGGATTTAGCACGTTAATTAGCGATTAATGCAAGAACATAAAAGATATTGCAAGTAAAAGCACAATCATAGAGAGAGAAAAGAGTTCTGCAAGAAATTAATTGTTCTATTGCTCAACACGTTTCGGCAATTAAAACAGCATGGTTCACCATCCTTTTATAGGCGGCAAAAGGATGGTGGTGATGTCCTTTCTCTGACATCAACCGATTATTAAAATTACAACTGACGGAACATAAAACTACTGAAGATGTCAACAGCTGACATCTTCTTACAAAAGTGTTCCTATCTTTTATAAGTACTGACAAAAGTAAACTACTAAAATCCTACAACGACTGAAGAACAAACTCTTCAGTCGTTTATAACTACTGATACTATAACAGCTGAAGAACAAGCTCTTCAGCTGTTGTACAACTACTGAAACAAAATAAACTACTGAAAAAGAAAAACCATCACAACAACTGAAGAAGACTTCTTCAGCTGTTGTGACAAACTCTGAGTCTTCAGCACTTGGTTCTTCAAACTTGGGCTTCAGATGATGTAACAGCTGATGACTTCAGTAGATGTCATCAGTTGTTGTCTTCAGTCTTTGTCTTCAGACTTTGTGCTTCAGTAGAAGTTCTTCAGCTCTTCAGTTCTTCAGCTTTTGATTCTTCAGCACTTGTCTTCAGTACTTGAAGTCTTCAGTACTTGTATGATCAGTAATTTAGACTTCAGTACTTGTCTTCAGTACTTTAGAGTCTTCAGCTGTTGTTCTTCAGTTCTTTGATCTTCATACTTTGATCTTCATACTTTGTCAGAACAGCTGATGGGAGTCTTCAGCAGTTGTTGCAGTGGCATGTGGGACTTAGAGGTTTTCCTGATCTTGGCTCATTGGTTCTTTTGGTCCAACAAACTCCCCCTGAACCAATGAAGCCAAAACCTCTAATTATTTGTTGTCCCACTTATTATTGGCAGAAATATTGGTCTATTTCCTTCTAGATCAGATTAGAAGTTGACCCAGATAAGCACTGGCCTGGGAGAAGGTTTCTAGTGTTTGTTTGGCTAAGTATGGATGGGAGCTCTGTTTTGGGGAATGGGACACATAGCTGTTGTCCCATCCATGAAACCTACCTCCCATGTACTAGCCTGTAGGATTCTCTGGTGTAGGCTCGGACGAAAATCATTTGTTCTTCTTTGGTCATGTCTTCAGCCCCACCATCGAACAATCCTTCACGGCCGTACATCTATGAGACAAACTTGACCTGTTTGCCAATCTTGAGCTCAACTGTTGTGATTTGCTTATATGCAAATTCATCTGGATGTCTGCCTTCTAGCAACAAGTTGAGCTCATCTTTGCAGAAGTTCTCAAGCTTCTTATAAACTAAGCCTTTTCTAACCATCCTGTTCTCCAACATCATTTCAGGTGGTTGCTTAGACTTATAAGCTTTCTCGAACTCATCCACAATTTCCCAGGGTGTTACTACAAGAGCCACTGTGATTATTTCATCTACAATCCTCTTCATCTGGCTCTTGTACCTCACAGGAATGTCTTTCTTTGTAATCCTGTGAGCCACCCTCGGATCAGGCCAAGTCCTCACTCTCTCTTTGTTATATTGGAAGGTTTGTTTGAGAGTGAAGAGTCTCAGAGCTTCTTTCTTCATGTTCATGATAGAGGTAGAGGCAGCATATGCTTGGTCAATTGACTTAAGCATTTCAGCATCATGAAGCTGCTGTTGTGCCTCTTCCTCTATCTTTACCCTCACAGTGTCCATCTGTGAGGTGGGAGTGATGGTTTGTGATTTGGCTTTAGGTAGAGATATAACTGCAGAAATGGGCAGACTATCCTCCTCATCCTCCTCTTCTTCTTCTTACAGCCTCAACACCCTTCTCTTCTTCTTCAAGGGTGGATCATTGGCTGCGGGTTTTGATGGTGAAGGGGTTGGTTTAGTGGGTTGTGGTTGGGTTGTTGGTGTGGGAATGTTGGTAGAAACTGCTAGTAACCTAGAGATAAGAGCTGGTTTGGTCTGTTTTACTAGCAGTGTCCTGTTCCCAGCACCGGCTTCTGAGAGGGCCTCAGCGACCAGTCCTTTTGTGAAGTCACCAGCTGAACAGATCTTGGCGGCTATAGCCAAGATTCTGTCCCTGGTCCATGCTTTGACATCAAGGACTGGCCTGCCCAGATACTTCGAAATGAATCTACTCATAGCCTCGAGTCTCTTTTTATCCTCTTGGCTATAAGTAGACCATCGGTATTCGATCTCCCTAGTCTCCATCTTCCTGAGCTCCTGATCTAGCAATGTTGTGTCCTTGTCAAAGCCTTGCCTGAACAGCTGACCAATGGCAGAGTCCATTGATCTGCTTTGTTCAGCATCAGCCTCCTTGACAAGGCCTGCTAGATCGGAGTCAGCCACCTTCTTTCCCTCGTCTCCCTTTTTCTTATAAGTGACACTGAAATCCTTCTGGATTCCAGCCACTTCTATAAGCTCAACCTCCCTATCTTTCCTCTTCCCTTTCTCCCTCACCCTACTATTCTCCTCAGCCATCTCCCTCTCAACCACCACCTCTTTCTCTGCCTCTAACTCCTCCTCTCCCCTCTTCCTCTTGGCTTGCACTGATGTCTCCCCCTTTTTAGGTGCATTGGTTGGGGTTTAACTATCAGCAAACGCCTTAGTAATGGCAACCTCCACCATGGGTTGGATATAAGTGGGAAGCCTCTCATCAAGGGTTTGAATGACTATATCTTTAAGTATGGATGTAATGAGAGGCAGGGATTTCTGGAGGATAGCTCTTTGAGTCTGCTTATCTCATCTTCTAAGATAGTGTTTTGAGCTACTACATCGTAGAAGAAGCTCAGGTCATCATCAGTATGAACTGAATCATCTGACCTCCTGACAATGTCAGGATGTACATGCTCTGAGTGTGGCTCAGATACAGCATGTGCCCTTGTTCATGGTACTGGGGACTTCCAGCCTCCGGATTGGATCCATCATCGGCAGTTGCCTCTGGTGAGGTCTTATGGATGTTACCAGCTTCACCCTGCTCAGATGTTGATGCAGAGGAACTGGCAGCCTCACCAGATTGTCCTATCTCCCTAGCCACACTGGGAGATTGGTCTTGTGATTCTCTGTGCTGTGGGTCCCACCGGCACTTGTATCCACCCCCTCTTCGGTTGGAGTCTCCCCAGTTGTAATAGGTTTCTGGGAGAGGGTGGAGTGCTCAGATGGGTCAGCACTTTGGCGATAACCAATGTAGGGCTTTGTGGGGCGGTCTCATCAGGAGATGGGCTCGAAGCAGTGTGCACAGGGGGAGGACTGTGTTGTTCAATGGCAGTCCTCTCAATTGAGATAGACCCCAGTAGTGTGGTTGCCCCAGTATTGGTTGCATCAGGCTCCTGTTGAGAGGAAGCCTGTGCGGTTGTGGTAGGTGGAGTCGTGGTACCTGCTGGGAGAATCGAACCAGCAGGCACATCCTGCCTTTGTGTTGCAGGGGCATCCTCAGGGGACCCATCTCCCTGAGTAGCCTTTTTAGGCTTCTTTTTGGCTTTTGGTTTGGTGGGGACTTTGAATTTGGAGGTGGAGGCTGTGGGTTCCTGCTGCGTGGGTTTTCGCAGCCAGCCAGCCTGTTTGAGTGTGTGGTCAGTGTTGTGCCTGGAGTATACCTCGGCTAGAACAGCCATGGCAGGGACCCCAGTGCCAACTAGTCCCTCAGCCTGAAGCTGGTTTTCTATCATGGCCATTATGAACCGTGGATACAAGATCCAACGGTTAGAAAGAGGTTTTGTGGCCATGTCTTTAAGTTCCAAAAAGATGAGATCAGTTAAGTTCAGAGGTTGATGCTCAAAGATAGAAAACAATACCTGTTGACACCTTGAGGACATCTGGTCCCACGAAGAGGTTTTGGGAGCCAGACACACGTTCACCATATGAAAAATGAGGCGTTGGAGATCATGGAAGTGCTTCTTCAACAAGGTGGAGGCGGAGAGGTCACTCTGGTAGTCGTTGGATGTGAAGGATAGATCCAGGGCACCTTTGGGGTAGGAGGTTGGGTGGGTGGCATCCTCCAGCTGTAGGGTTTGGCGCAGGGTAGCTAGAGTGATAACCATGGGGTGGTTGTTGACGGAGGAGCGGAGAGAGACCTCGCCATCCTGCCCTCCGGTTTGGACGGTTATGTTTGTCCAAAACTCTATCAAGGAGTCGGTGTATATAGTGGGGTTCAAGAGAAAAGCCGTTTTGTATGGTGAGTCGTGCATAAGGTCGACGGCTTGGTGAAATTTGGGCCATAATGGCGATTTGGTGAGATGGACGACATAGTTGTGTAGAGGTTTCAGTTGCATGTTCGCCATTAATGGTGTATGGGAATTTCAGAGGTTTTGAAAGATTAGGTCAAGTGAGGAGTAAATGCTCTGAAGGTGGGGTATTTATAGGGTAGGGAAAAGGCTTGAAAGAAAACTACTGAAGGTTTTGGTGTTAGTGATCAGTTGTTGTAACGACTGATGACGTGGTTTTAGCCTTCAGTGGTTGTAACATCTGAGGACTTGGTGTTGATCTTCAGTAGTTGAAACTACTGAGACTTTGGTTTTGTACTTCAGATGTTGTAAACGTCTGAAGTTACTGTCAGTCTTCAGTAGTTATGAACTACTGATGACCTGATATTCTTCTTCAGACGATGTAACAACTGAAGACTTGGTGTTAGCCTTCAGTAGTTGTGAACTACTGATGTCAGTAGTTGTGAACTACTGAAGACATGGTATTGCTTCAGTTGTTGTAAACAACTGAGGACTTGGTGTTAGCCATCAGTAGTTGTGAAACTACTGAAGACGTGGTTTTGTTCTTCAGTTGTTTGGGTATGAAACAGCAGCTGTTGTCATCAGCTGATGAGAAATTACTCATCAGCAGTTTCCGTCAAATCAGTTGTTTCATACTAGCCTCTACACTTACTCATCAGCTCTTTGGTTGATTTTCAGATGTTTCATCGACCCTTCAGCTCTTGTGAATATTTATGCCTTCAGCTCTTGTGATCAGATGTTCACAAGTACTTATGAAATACTCCAGAGCTGGTGAACAAAATTTGTCTTCAGTACTTGTGTAAGATTACACATCAGTACTTGTGAGCAAAATTTGTTCTTCAGTACTTATTTATTTGAAAATCATACATCAGTAGTTGTAATCCACTTCACTACATCAGTTGTTTTCAATAAATAATGTACATCAGTACTTTGAGTCAATTTAGTCTTCAGTAGTTATGAAAGAGCTGAAGACTAAATTACTCATCAGTACTTGTATTTGACCTAATGCTCATCAGTAGTTATGAAATAAGAGCACTAGCATAGGTCAAATCAATCAAGCTGCAGCATACCTAGCCTTAGTACCAAATTTTGGAAAGTGGCACTATCTAAAGGCTTGGTAAAAATATCTGCAAGCTCATCAGCACTAGGAACAAACTTAGGATCAATCAGACCTTTTTCATAGCAATCCCTGATAAAATGATGTCTGATCTCAATATGTTTGGTCCTAGAGTGCTGGACTGGATTCTTACCAATACAAAGAGCTGAAGCACTATCCATTAGTAATGGAGTCTTAGTCTCAATATTGCCATAATCCAGGAGTTGGTTCTGAAGCCAGAGTATTTGAGAGGTACAACTTGCAGCAGCAATGTACTCAGCTTCAGCAGTGGATGTAACAATTGAGGTTTGTTTCTTACTCTGCCAAGAAACTAAACAATTGCCTAGGAATTGGCAACCACCAGAAGTGGATTTTTTGGTGACTTTGCATCCTGCATAATCACTATCAGAGAAAGCAACTAATTTGCAAGAATGCCCAGTTGAATACCAAAGACCTAGTGATTGGGTACCTTGCAGATATCTAAAGATCGTTTTGACTGCAATCAAATGGGATTCTTTAGGTGCAGCCTGAAATCTAGCACAAACACATGTTGCAAACATGATGTCTGGTCTAGAAGCTGTAAGGTACATCAAGGACCCAATCATACATCTGTAAAGGGTTTCATCAACCGCTTTACCTTTCTGATCTACATCTAGTTGTGTGATGCTGCTCATGGGAGTAGAACAGGGCTTACAGGTTTGTAAATCAAACTTATTCAACAACTCTTTTGAATATTTGGACTGATGGATAAAGATTCCATCATCCTGTTGTTTGATTTGCAAACCTAGAAAGAACTGTAATTCTCCCATAGCACTCATTTCAAACCTTAGCTTCATGAGCTTTGTAAATTCATCACACAACTTTGGATCAGAGGATGCAAAGATGATGTCATCTACATAGATTTGAACAAGGAGCTTATGTTGTCCCACAGTCCTGATGAATAAGGTTTTATCAATGGTGCCTCTAGTGAACTTATTTTCTAAAAGAAAAGTTGATAGTGTCTCATACCAAGCTCTAGGAGCTTGCTTCAGCCCATAAAGAGCCTTATCAAGCTTGTACACCCAATCAGGATGTTTATTGTCCTCAAAGCCTGGTGGTTGACACACATAAACTTCTTCTTTTATTTTTCCATATAAGAAGGCACTTTTGACATCCATTTGATAAACCTTAAGACTGTGAAAGGCAGCATAAGCTAAGAATAGTCTGATTGCTTCCAGTCTGGCCACAGGTGCAAAGGTCTCATCATAATCGATGCCTTCCTCCTGTGCAAACCCTTGAACAACCAGTCTAGCCTTGTTCTTGACAATTTGGCCCTTATCATCTGTTTTGTTCCTAAATACCCACTTGGTGCCTATAGCACACTTACCTTTGGGTAGTGGAACAAGCTCCCACACTTGCTGTTTCCTAAACTGAAGAAGCTCAAGCTGCATAGCTTCCACCCATCCATTGTCTCTTAAAGAATATGATAGTTCTTTGGCTCTTGCTGACTGATGAAGAGAGCATAGAAGCAGAAGTTGGACAATTGATTCCTGGTTGAAACTCCAGCATGAATATCACCAATGATTTGAGATGTGGAGTGATTCTTGAGCTCTTGATAGACTATGATATCTGTGCAAGTGTTTGTAGATCCATCAGCAGCAACAGATGGTGATGGAGATTCCTGAAACCATGTAGAGGATGGCAGCTCAAACGAAGTAGAGCAAGCAGAAATCTCATCAGCATTTGTAGTGGATGGAGCCGCTGAGGCTACAGGAGCATCAGGTTCAGTGGACTCAGGCAGGTTGTCACTAAACCTGAAGAGGTGAGTACTGACTACATCATCATCAGTACCACCAGGTGAAGATCTGTTGACAGGCTCAACAGATGGAGGTTGATAAGGAACATATTGCAGTATGTCCAGATCAAACAACTCCACAGGGTTTTGTGGAATCTTGTCCTTTGGAGATTCATTGAACTTAACATGCAGAGTTTCTTCAACCCCCTTTGTTCTACAGTTGAAGACTCTGTATGCCTTGTAAGTTGATGAATAACCAACAAAATACCCTGCATCCACCTTACTAGCAAACTTCTGGAGTGGGTTGCTAGTGTTGAGAATGAAACATGGACACCCAAAGGCTCTAAAGAATGAAATCAGAGGAGCCAAATGATGAAGAACTTCATAAGGAGTCTTCATCAACCTCTTATTCACTAAAGCTCTATTCTGTACATAGCAAGCTGTATTGACAGCTTCAGCCCAAAAGGTCAGTGGCAACCCTGAGTCAGCCAACATTGACCTTGCTGCTTCAATGAGGGTCCTGTTCTTTCTCTCCACCACTCCATTCTGCTCAGGAGTTCTAGGAATGCTAAACTACCTTCTAATTCCCTTGGACAGGTAGAAGTCATCAAGTGTGTGGTTTCTAAACTTTGTTCCATTGTCACTCCTCACACACTTGACCTGTAGGGAATACTGCTTTTCTACAAGTAACACAAAGTTCATATAGTCTTAGCTGCTTCATCCTTGGAGTGCAAGAAAAAAGTCCATACAAACCTGGAATAATCATCCACAATTACCAGGCAGTATTTCTTCTTTGCCATGCTCATCACTCTGACAGGACCAAAGAGATCCATGTGCAGGAGCTGCAAGCAGGCAGTGGACTTTGGTTCTTCTATTGAAGGGAATGAAACTTTGTGTTGTTTTCCTTTCAAGCAAGCAGTGCAGTCATCTTCACACTTGAACTCCTTCATAGGCAATCCTCTTACTAAACCATGGCTTATAAGCTGATTCATGTTCTTGAAATTAACATGACCCAGCCTTCTATGCCATAGTGTAGACTCTTGAGGAGATGCCTTGGAGAATAAGCAAGGATGGCCTTTTAGATCCATTTTTTTGGAAAGATCTAAAGCATACACTCTTCCTGTCCTGTTGGCCTTCAGGAGAGTGTGTTCATCCAATGCCTTGTCAATCAAACTCAGAACTTTGGATGACAGAATCCGACAATTCTGGCTTGTGAAAAGGGCAACATGGCCTTTGTCACACATTTGACTGACACTCAAGAGGTTGGACTTGAGATTCTCAACATGGTTAACATCATCAAAACTTATTTCTTCATTGGAGACAAAGCCTTTCCGATGATGTAACCCTTTGCATCATTGCCAAAGGAAATAAATCCCTTCTTTCCTTGAGAGTAGTCATTAAGAAGGGAGCTGCTTCCTGTCATGTGCATGGATCCTCTACTGTCTACATACCAGATGCTTCTATGGCATGTTGAAGAACCCTGCAAACACAACCATGTGTTAGTTGGTCTTGGAGACCCAAACCTGCTTGGTTTGGGTCTGTTCTCAGCTACAGGTGCAGCACTAACAGGTGTGTTATGTGTGACAGTCTGAGGTGAAGAAGATGGTGCAGACGAGGAACCCTTTGGCTTGGACTTCCTTTTCTGTGGTTTCAACACAGGAGCATCTAAGTGGTTGACTCTTCCTACTAGTTGCTGAACCATCATCACTAACTGTGTCTGATTCTGTGATAAAGCCTTCAGCTCTTCAGACACATTGGAGTTTGCTGATGATGAGTTCCTATGTTGTACCATCTTTTTCTGAGCAACCTCAGCTGTTGCCTGAGTAACCCCTACCTTCTTTTTGGATTTAGCTTTGGGCTTAGGGATTTCAGGCTTGGATGTTGCTAGTACAAACTTGGTTTCAAACTCATTCTTCATTGTATTGATGTCCTCATTGATTTTCTCCTTCTGTTTGAGTTTGGAACCCCTTTTGTACCAGCAATCATCAGTAAGATGATTGAACAAGCCACATATCTCACATGGCGTTTTCTTCATCTTATGCTGATCATCAGCTGAAGAGGATTTAACTGCTGAAGACTTGTTCTTCAGCTGTTTGCCATCAATACTAGCAGTTTTTTCCTAGTGCCTGCTTTCCTGGTATCCTCTTTAGCTGTCTTCAAACCTTTCCTACTGTTAGTTTTCTTCTCTTTAGTGCTAACAGTATTTGAGGTTTGAACTTCAGATGTTGTCACTTGCTCTCCAGTACCTTCAGTACTTCTAGTGACAACACCTGAGTTGATCAGCCTTTTGGTCATGTGACAGTCAGCATTTGAACCATCAGCTGTTGTAGCATCAGCTGATTGGTTTGGCAGGAGTTAATGCTGACTTCTATCTCTGATGATGCTGATTCAGAAGATAGTAGGTCACATGATGAGAAGGATTGGTTATTGCTCTCCCCATCAGATTCAACTTCTGCTCTTGAAGTGAAATCTGTAGGAGGAGCAGTGTGATTATAACCAATGCCAAACTTCACATTAGAAGCTGATTGCTTGCGAAGAAGCATTTCAAAACCCTTGCATGATTGCACCCATCGATCACACTCAACTTGGGTGGTTGCAAGATTTTCCTTGAGGTCTCTGTACTTCTCTAGAACTACATCTTCCCTAGCTTTATCATCTTTGATTTGGCATTTAAGCTTGTAAATCTCATCATTTTTATCTTTTAGTGCAGCCTCAAAATTAGCTTTTCTTTTGGAAATAGTGTGCTCAAGCTCAAGATTTTTATCTATTAAAGCTACATTTGCTTCTCTAATAGAAGCAAATGCTGCTATGCATGATTCTGTACAAAGCTTGGCTTTTTCCTCAGTGGATACCTGAGAAGAGGCATTCGATGATGACCCCTCAGCAGAATCAAGGGCCATCAGAGCAAGATTTCCAAAAGGTTGGTCACCACCATGTTGACCAGCTCCTTGGAGTAGTTGATCCTGACCAGATAGCTCTTCTGGTAGACTACTCCAGTCAACAACACTTGGGGTGAAAAAGCTGTGTTGTTGAGGTTGTGTGTGATGATGAGATTGGGAAGATTGAGGCTCTGGAAGAGCATGAGGTGGTTGAGCTGGGGTGCTTGAGTTTGACTAGGCTGAGGCATGTAGTAACAGGGGTAAGGATATGGCATATGACCCTGTGGCACAAAATAAGCAGGTGGTGCCTGTGCTTGTGATGGATGGCCAGAGCTGGAGGAAGGTTGCCCTCTGTGCTGTGAGCTATTGCTGGGAAAAGTCACAAAGGGTGCAGAGGAGTTAGATCCAGACGATCTACACTCTCTTGCAAAGTGTCCAAGCCTTTGGCACTTGTGACACCTCAACTTGCTCTTGTCAAAACCAACTTTGGTTTTGCCAGAGAGTCCAGGGAATTTCCTACCAGTTCTCTTGTAGAACTTTTGAGAGCGGATATTTATCATTGCCATTTGGTTCAAAATATCCATCTCTTCCAGATCATCATCTGGAATGCCCTTCAAGTCCTCCATCAAAAAGCACAAGTTGTCACCACCACCTCCTGAACTACTAACACCAACAAAAGCTTGTTCTGAGTTGGTAGAGAAATCAATATGCTCATCATAGGAACTTTCTGATGAAGCATATTCTGACTCATGACTTACAAGGCAGCATTACCTTGGACAAAGTCATCAGCGAGCTTGCCAGAAGAGGACAACTTCCTCTTTTGCTCTATCTCCCTCTCAAAAGTGAGCAGTTTCCCATGAAGTTGGGTGAGAGATAGAGTTTCCAGATCAGCACTGGAGCGTAGGACAATGGTGTATGTGTCCCATCTCTCAGGCAGTGACCTGAGGAACCTGTTGTTCATCTGGCTGTTAGTGTACTCTTGTTTGACCATCTTCAGCTCAGAGATCAAACAAGAGAACCGCTCAAACTGCTGGGTCAGAGTCTCACCCTTTCTATATGAGAATGTCTCATATTGTTGGGCGAGGATTTCCCTATTGTTTGCTAAGACCGAATCAGTTCCTCCAAATTGTTCCTTTAGAGCAACCCATAGGTCATGAGCAGACTCATGATGCAAGAGCCCTGAATAAATCTCATTAGGAATAGCCATGGCTAAAATTCCATGGGCTCTAGCATCAATTTCGAACAGCTTTAGATCTTCGTCCGAATATTGTTCAGGTTTCTTCGCAACCTGTTCATTAGATTCCGGGACGCTCACCATAGGCTTGTATGGTCCATGCACCACTGACTTCTAACAACCAGCACTGTTGACAGCCAAGTGGTGTAGCATACGTCTTTGCCATATGTTATACTCGTTCCTAACAAGCATCGGAGGCTTTGTTGAGGAACCAGTATTGTGAGGATCATTAGTTGGTGTCGTCATCTCAGGTTTAGTCAAAAACAAGTTTAAACAAGACAAACGTAACTCAAAACCACCTGAGGACCTCAAGATTTTGGCCAGAAACAGCAGCAGAAACTCACTCTCTATGGCTAATTCTTGCAAATTGCTAATTCGATCAAACAGAGAGATCAAAAGAGCAGTTTCAAATGATCAATAGTGAAATTGATCAATGATTAACCCGCTCTGATACCATTTGACAGGATCTCAGCCTCTCGTTTGATCAATCGGATTGGTTTGTAGCGGATTTAGCACGTTAATTAGCGATTAATGCAAGAACATAAAAGATATTGCAAGTAAAAGCACAATCATAGAGAGAGAAAAGAGTTCTGCAAGAAATTAATTGTTCTATTGCTCAACACGTTTCGTCAATTAAAACAGCATGGTTCACCATCCTTTTATAGGCGGCAAAAGGATGGCGGTGATGTCCTTTCTCTGACATCAACCGATTATTAAAATTACAACTGACGGAACATAAAACTACTGAAGATGTCAACAGCTGACATCTTCTTACAAAAGTGTTACTATCTTTTACAAGTACTGACAAAAGTAAACTACTGAAATCCTACAACGACTGAAGAACAAACTCTTCAGTCGTTTATAACTACTGAAACTATAACAGCTGAAGAACAAGCTCTTCATCTGTTGTACAACTACTGAAATAAAATAAACTACTGAAAAAGAAAAACCATCACAACAACTAAAGAAGACTTCTTCAGCTGTTGTGACAAACTCTGAGTCTTCAGCACTTGGTTCTTCAAACTTGGGCTTCAGATGATGTAACAGCTGATGACTTCAGTAGATGTCATCAGCTGTTGTCTTCAGTCTTTGTCTTCAGACTTTGTGCTTCAGTAGAAGTTCTTCAGCTCTTCAGTTCTTCAGCTTTTGATTCTTCAGCACTTGTCTTCAGTACTTGAAGTCTTCAGTACTTGTATGATCAGTACTTCAGACTTCAGTACTTGTCTTCAGTACTTTAGAGTCTTCAGCTGTTGTTCTTCAGTTCTTTGATCTTCATACTTTGATCTTCAGACTTTGTCAGAACAGCTGATGGGTGTCTTCAGCAGTTGTTGCAGTGGCATGTGGAACTTAGAGGTTTTCCTGATCTTGGCTCATTGGTTCTTTTGGTCCAACATTATTACTTAGTTTAGTCTTTCCAGTTATTTGTAAAGTGTGTCAGTGTCGGACTTCGTATGTTATTCATCTCTATGAATTTCACAAAATGAACTTAATGTTAATCTTAAATAAATTATTTCTGAAAAGGTAAAACATCATGTCTGAGATGATCTGGTGGATAAATGGATCATGTCTGAGATGATCAGGTGGATAAATGGATCACGTCTAAGGTGATCAGCTGGATAAATGGATCACATCTGAGGTGATCAAAAGGTTTTAATCTTAAATTGGTCATGCCTGAGATGATAAAATGCTCAAAATGTTTTATCTACTGTTATAATGGGATAAGTGTTCAACGGTCAAAAAGGCAAAATTTCACAAGTATGACCCATTCGCACGACTAGACCATGCATATGGACCAGTCGCACGATTGGACCATACGAATGAACCCATTCGCATGACTAGACCATGAGTATGGACCAGTCGTACGAATGGACCATACGAATGAGCCCAATCGCACGATTGGAGTTGACCGACTGTGACAGTCGCACGAATGAACCTCAATCGTACGATTGGAGATGACCGAATGAGCGAATCGTATGACTAAAGCTCAGTCGCTCGAACCATTCATATGACTAGGTTCAGTCGCATGACTGAAGGTTGCCCTAGTATAAATTAAGGGGGAGTCAGTCTCATTTGTCTCATTCACTCAAATCGCTCCTCAGACGTACGATACACACACATACTGCCAAAATTTCATTTGATCTGCTTAGACCTGTTTTTGACATTCTCTGACGTTTGATTCGATTCCATAGGTACTGAGAGACATCATTTGGATGATTAATCGGTTACTACAACGTCAACATGACCGAAACATTGACCTAAGTTAAAACCGAACCAAAGATGACAAATAAACCACTAAAACTATGTTCTTTTATAAAATGAAAGTTATTAGGGGTTAGTCGGTCATATGCGAACCAAATGAGCAAACTCTCAACGTTTAACATTCAGTATAGCTCAAAATCAAATTTGAATGAACCAATAGTCGGACATGCGATTGGACACACTGATGAACTTCAATCGCATGACTGAGCGAGGCGAATGGCTCAATCGCACGACTGAGATGAACGAATGGTTCAATCGCACGACTGAACCATGTGTAACATCCGGTTTTTAAATCCAGACTTGTAAATTATATTATAGTTATGATTAATTAATTAAGTTGAGTTGTTTGAGTGTTTAAGTGTTTAGTCGCATAAGTCATATGCGAATGAACTTCAGTCGCACCCCTTATGTGCGATTGAGACTCAGTCGTACGAATAAGTAGGCACATGAGCTTCGGTCGCACGATTCAGCCATGCGAATGGTTCAGTCGTGCGACTGGGTGTAAGGCGGTTATGTTGCACATGTGAATAAGTAAGGCGGTGAAAAGAGATGAAAAGCAGATTTCTATCTGCATCTACTTAATTCCCATGTTCTCTTTACACCCAAACACCCCTGTTCTTGCCAATCGACTAGGCTAAACTCCGTTTTGGTAAGTTTGAACATCACGGATCAATCCGGAGATGTTATAAGCTGTGTAAATGGTTGAATTTGATCCAACAACGTGTTTTAAATCATTGAATTGGTCTGGTTCATTTCTAAATTAAAATCCGGTAATTCGGATCCAAGTTTTTGTGAAGTTTTGATGAAATAATGGTCCGAAACCATTGTAAACGATGTGTATATGATCTGTTTTGAATATGATATGATTTGGATGGTTAAAACTCAAATTTTGAGTGAGTTTGGATCAAAAACGTCAAGAACACAGCTGTTGATCTGTTTCAGACAAATGGGCTCAATTGCATGCCTCAGTCATACGAATGAGAGTCTAGTCGTGCGACTGAGTACGAATGGAGGTTCAATCGTGCGATTGGAACTCAGTCACCTGGTTAGAAGGCCGAATGAGGACGAATAAACACTGGGTACGAATGAGAACTCAATCGTGCGAATGAATGGCTAGTCGTACGGCTGAAGGTTCAGTCGCATGATTCATCCGCATAGGTCCAGTCGCATGAGTACTCATTCGCATAAGTGTTCAATCGCATGAGGGCCCTGTTTGAGAATAAGTTTACTGAATCAAGGTTTATTGCTTTAGATATACCTTGATTAGAGGAAGGACTAGTTACCTTGTGTACGTGGATTGTGTAGATTGTGGTGAGGAAGTTGATAAGGTGAGTTCTAAGCCCCTTTCAAATGTTTGGTTTTAACATTCGGGCTAGCACACATACAATGATAAATGAATTGAATGTTTTAGTACCAGAATTATGATAGTGATGTTGATATGTTTCTAACAGTTTGTAAAGTTGTTAGGGGGAAGTGGGGGTAATAAATGATTACCTGAATATTGTTAATCATTACGTGATGGTAATGATTTTAGTGGGTCAGGTAGAGTGTAAAAGATGGTCATCTGAACATTGTTAATCATTACGTGATGGTAATGATTCCAATGGGTCAGATGGGGTGTAATGATTAATGAAAATATGTTAAAACTGGTGCTAAAAGAAAGAATGTGTGGGGTGTAAATGAATGTGATAATATTGGCAATAAGTAAAAGATATGTTTTTGAAATGGTAATGTGATGTAAATCTCAACAGGCCAGTTAGGGTAAGATGCCTGGGTGTGAAACTGTACAGTTTGATAGGAGTGATGACGATCACTCAGCTTTGTGAACATCTTGTGGTGACGACCCTAGATGATTAATTGGCATCCTACTGGATGAGAGATAGAAACTGGTAGTTGCTGGATGTGGGCAACCGATGTTTCTGGCTATGGGAAACTGGTAGTTGCTGGATATGGGCAACCGACGTTTCTGGGTATAGTAACTGGTAGTTGCTGGATGTGGGCAACCGACATTACTAGGTATGGGAACTGGGGTTGCTGGATGTGGGCAACCGACGTTTTTGGGTATAGTAACTGGTAGTTGATAGATGTGGGCAACCGACGTTACTAGGTATGGGGAACTGGTAGTTGCTAGATTACGGCAACCGACGTTCGATGGGACAGGTCCAGTGGGACAAAGTAATGATAAAAGTTGAATTTGTAATATTGTCAATATAAATATAACTTTTGTGTGTGTAAAGATATTGTTAATGTTTTAATAAAAATTAGAACTCACCAGTTTATCTGATGTTTTGAGTATGTTGTGTGTGCTAGGTAAGGAGGGATCCTCTAATAATAGAGGAAAGCAAGTATGAGCTGAACGAGGACGCTATCCCTGAGTAGTTGCTGGCATAGGATATAGGGCTTGTTAATACTGTAAACAGGGCAATGTATAATTAAATACAATTATATGTAAAATGTATTAAAAGTTGGGTTAATATATAATATTGTTTAAAGTCTTCCGCTGTAAGTAGAGAGCTCTGATTTGTGTTTAAAATATTAATCCAACTGCATGACGTGCCTTCAGTGCCCTGCCAGATTTAGGGCATCACAGGTTGGTATCAGAGTAGTAGTTAAAGGGATCTAGTGTCATAATAACTAGACTTTAACTAGAAAATAGATATGCCAGCAGGGATGGCTAGATAGAATAGTTTATTAAAACAAGAGAAGGTGATGGGACTATCATGAGAAGGAATAACGAGAATAGTAAAAGTAAACTAAACAATTAATAGTAATTGGCCAACATTATTAATAATTTACTTTACTTATAGTATTCTGGTTATATACTTACATGCGAGTACCAAATAATCCTGATCTCGTTTTAATAGGTTATGGCTGAGAGGGAAAGTGAAAGAATGCAAGGTGGAACCTCGGAAGGAAATGTTGATGAGAGCACAGAGGTGCTCAATATGACGAGACAGCAATTCCGTGATGCAATTGCTGAGGAGGTTCGTAAAGCCTTGAATGTAGCTAGACCCGATGAAAGTAGGAATGTTGATAAAGTTGAGGGGTCTAGCGAGATGAAGGGAGTTACGTACAGTCAGTTTAAAGAGTGTAATCCTCCATGATTTTTTGGGGCTATGGATGTGGTAGCCACCTATAAATGGCTTCATGAAATGGAAGCTGTGATCAAGTTGAGTGAGTGTAGGGAGGATCAGAAAGTAAAGTTTGCGGCCCACTCTTTTGTAGGTGAGGCTTTGTATTGGTGGGATACGATTATCCAAACTTTAGGTGAGGAGGCTACTGACAAAATGTTATGGCCTGAATTTAGAAAGTTAGTATTGGTTTTTTCCGAAAGGCGAGATGGATCGAATAGAAATGAGTTTCCTGCAGTTTCAAGCAGGTAATATGTCCCATAAGGAGTACACGTCTATGTTTGAGGAGATGGCGCGATTGGTGCCTCATCTGGTAGTTCCTGAAGAGAAGAAAATTTTGAGGTATACATAGGGGTTACCTCAGGAGGTTAGAAAGTTGGTTAGATCATCTGCTCCAAGTAGTTATCAGTTGACGGTAAACTTAGCAGCAGATATGCATCAAGAAGTTTATGGTAGTAATGTTGCTCCTGATGGGAGTAAAAGGAGGTGTGAAGAACCTGTAGTGCAAAGAAGATTTGAGAATCCAAGTCTTCAGAAGAAGGGTAAGTTTGGAAGGGGCCAATTCCAAAGGAATGTTAGAAATAAGCTACCACGTTGTGGGAAATGTGGCAAGCTACATCAGGGTGAATGTATGATTGTAGTAGGACTTGTTTTAGATGCGGGAAGTTGGGGCATTATGCAAATGAATGTATTGAAAGTCCTCGTAAATGTTATGAGTATGGAGAAACGGGACATATTCGTAGTGAATGTCCAAGATTAACCATTAGAAAGCCTGAACCGGTTAGATCGATGAAAGGGTCAGGAGAAGGGTCAAGTGTGGCGAAGGGGCGAGCCTATTCTATGTCAGCTAGTGAGGCTAAAGCTCTGCCAGATGTAGTCTCAGGTACGTTTCTAGTTAATGGGATTCCAACTAACGTGTTATTTGATTCTGGTGCAAGTGGAAGTTTCGTATCTGTTGATTTTGTCCTATGCTTGCGTGTGAAATTCGACCATTAGAGGTAGCCTTTATAGTTGAAACTGCTAATGATAGATCTGTGATGATTAGTAGAATGATTAATGGTTGTTATATTGAATTAGAAGGATATAGATTGCCTGTTAAACTATATCCTATGGTGTTAGGAGGGTTTGATGTAGTTTGGGTAAGGATTGGTTAGCAAACCATGAAGCCCATATTGTATGTAATAAGAAGTTAATTCAGTTAAGAGCGCCGGATGGGAAAACGATTAATGTATATGGCGATAGAGAGGAGTCAACTGTGAAAATAAAATCTACGATGAAAGCTGATAGGTTAATGAGCCGTGGGGGTGCATCTTATTTAGTATATGTGATCGATTCTCAAAAGCCTGTAAGAAAGATTGAGGATATTCCTGTGGTTAGAGATTTTGTAGATGTGTTCCCAGAAGAATTACTGGGTATTCCTCCAGATCGTGAAGTTGAGTTTAGAATTGATTTGATTCTGGGTGCTAAGCCAGTTGCCAAGTCACCTTATAGACTAGCTCCATCGGAATTGAAGGAGTTAATGAAGCAGACTGAATATTTGCTTGAAAAAGGTTTCATTAGGCTTAGGTTGTGTATTGATGCAGAGGGGACGAGTGATTGCTTATGCTTCCAGACAGTTGAAAGAACATGAAAAGAATTATCCGACACATGATCTAGAACTGGCAGCAGTGGTATTTGCCTTGAAGATATGGAGGCATTACTTATATGAGAAGAAATGTACGATTTACACGGATCATAAGAGTTTGAAATATTTTTTGATCAGAAGGAATTGAACATACGCCAGCGGAGATGGTTAGAGTTGGTAAAAGATTATGATTGTGAAATACTTTACCATCTGGGTAAAGCAAATGTGGTTGCTGACGCGTTAAGTAGAAAGAATGAACACCCTTCGATCCGAGTTAAGTCGTATAAGTTAGTAATAACCCCAGATTTTATGCAGCAGTTACGAGAAGCTCAATTACAAGCATTGAGAGAAGAGAACGTGAAGCAGGAACGAATGAAGGGTCAAACAAAGGATCTGGAAGAAAATAGTTTTGGGGTTAAGACAAAATGTGGTCGCATGTGGGTTCCGATTAAGATGAGAGAGTTAGTGCTAGATGAAGTTCATACATCCAGATATTCTATACACCCTGGTGCTACAAAGATGTATAAGGATTTGAAACAAGAATATTGGTGGCCCGGTATGAAGTTTAATGTGATGCAGTATGTGAATAGGTGTTTGACGTGTCTTCAGGTCAAAGCTGAGCATCAGAAACCATATGATAAGCTTCAACCTTTAAAGATCCCAAAATGGAAGTGGGAGGAATTGACAAGGATTTCATAACTAAGCGTCCACGTACAGCTAAAGGTTATGATACCATTTGGGTCATAGTGGATAGATTGACACGTAGCGGGCATTTCTTACCAATCAAGGAGACGTATAACTCCGAGAAGTTAGCAGAATTGTTTATTCGAGAAATTATTGCTCGTCATGGGGTACCAGTATCTATTGTGTCAGATAGAGATACGCGTTTTACTTCGAGGTTTTGGAGAAAGTTTCATGAAGATATGGGTACTCGTTTATTACACAGCACATCTTTTCATCCCGAAACTGATGGGTTCACTGAAAGGACTATCCAAACAGTTGAAGACATGTTACAACCTTGTGTTATAGATTTCGGGGGTAGCTGGGATAGTCATCTGCCATTAGTTGAATTCTCCTACAATAACAGTTATCATTCTACGATTGGGAGAGCCCCTTATGAGATGTTATATGGAAGAAAGTGCAGGAGTCCGATATGCTGGGGAGAAGTTGGGCAGAAAGAGTTAGGCAGTCTGGAAATTGTGCAGGCTACAAATGAAAAGTTGGATCAAATCAAAGCTCAGTTTAAAGCGGCTCAGGATCGACAAAAGTCTTATGAAGATAAAAGGCGAAGGCATATAGAGTTTGAAGTAGGAGATAGAGTTATGTTGAAAGTATCTCCTTGGAAGGGAATTATCAGATTCAGAAAGAGGGGAAAGCTAAGTCCTCGTTTTATAAGACCGTTTAGGATTATAGAACGGATAGGGGAAGTGGCTTATAAACTAGAATTACCTGATCAGTTGCAAGGAATCCACCCAACCTTTCACGTGTCATAGTTGCGCAAGTGTTTGCCCGATGAGAATGCTTATGTACCTTTAGATGATATAGAGGTAGATGATAAGTTGAACTATGTTGAGAAACCTAATGCTATAGTAGACAGAAAGGTGAAAAGGCTGAGGAATAAAACTATTGAGTTAGTTAAAGTGTATTGGTCGAATAGAAAGGGATTTGATTTCACTTGGGAATCAGAAGATGAGATGCAGAGAAATTATCCCCAGTTGTTTGAATAGTTGGTTTCGGGGACGAAACCTATTTAAGAGGGGGAGAGTTGTAACATCCGGTTTCTAAATCCGGACTTGTAAATTATATTATAGTTATGATTAATTAATTAAGTTGAGTTGTTTGAGTTTTTAAGTGTTCAGTCGCATAAGTCATATGCGAATGAACTTCAGTCGCACCCCTACGTACGATTGAGACTCAGTCGTATGAATATGTAGGCGCATGAGCTTCAGTCGTACGATTCAGCCGTGCGAATGGTTCAGTCGTGAGACTGGGTGTAAGGCGGTTATGTTGCACATGTGAATAAGTAAGGCGGTGAAAAGAGATGAAAAGCAGATTTCCATCTACATCTACTTCATTCCCCTGTTCTCTTTACACCCAAACACCCATGTTCTCTTTACACCCAAACACCCCTGTTCTTGCCAATCGACTAGGCTAAACTCCGTTTTGGTAAGTTTGAACATCACAGATCAATCCGGAGATGTTATAAGCTGTGTAAATGGTTGAATTTGATCCAATAACGTGTTTTAAATCATTGAATTGGTCTGGTTCATTTCTAAATTAAAATCCGGGAATTCGGATCCAAGTTTTTGTGATGTTTTGATGAAATAATGGTCCAAAACCATTGTAAACGATGTGTATATGATCTGTTTTGAATATGATATGATTTGGATGGTTAAAACTCAAATTTTGAGTGAGTTTGGATCAAAAACATCAAGAACACAGCTGCTGATCTGTTTCAGACAAATGGGCTCAATCGCATGCCTCAGTCGTACGAATGAGAGTCTAGTCGTGCGAATGAGTGCGAATGGAGGTTCAATCGTGTGATTGGAACTCAGTCGCCTGGTTAGAAGGCCGAATGAGGACGAATGAACACTGGGTACGAATGAGAACTCAATCGTGCGAATGAATGGCTAGTCGTACGGCTGAAGGTTCAGTCGCATGATTCATCCGCATAGGTCCAGTCGCATGAGTACTCATTCGCATAAGTGTTCAATCACATGAGGGCCCCTATTTGAGAATAAGTTTACTGAATCAAGGTTTATTGCTTTAGATATACCTTGATTAGAGGAAGGACTAGTTACCTTGAGTACGTGGATTATGTAGATTGTGGTGAGGAAGTTGATAAGGTGAGTTCTAAGCCCTTTTCAAATGTTTGGTTTTAACATTCGGGCTAGCACACATACAATGATAAATGAATTGAATGTTTTAGTACCAGAATTATGATAGTGATGTTGATATGTTTCTAACAGTTTGTAAAGCTGTTAGGGGGAAAGTGGGTATAATAAATGATTACCTGAACATTGTTAATCATTATGTGATGGTAATGATTTCAGTGGGTCAGGTAGAGTGTAAAAGATGGTCATCTGAACATTGTTAATCATTACGTGATGGTAATGATTCAAATGGGTCAGATGGGGTGTATTGATTAATGAAAATATGTTAAAACTGGTGCTAAAAGAAAGAATGTGTGGGGTGTAAATGAATGTGATAATATTGGCAATAAGTAAAAGAAATGTTTTTGAAATGGTAATGTGATGTAAATCTCAACAGGCCAGTTAGGGTAAGATGCCTGGGTGTGAAACTGTACAGTTTGATAGGAGTGATGACGATCACTCAGCTTTGTGAACATCTTATGGTGACGACCCTAGATGATTAATTGGCATCCTACTGGATGAGAGATAGAAACTGGTAGTTGCTGGATGTGGGCAACCGACGTTTCTGGGCATGGGAAACTGGTAGTTGCTGGATGTGGGCAACCGAAGTTTCTGGGTATAGTAACTGGTAGTTGCTGGATTTGGGCAACCGATGTTACTAGGTATGGGAACTGGTAGTTGCTGGATGTGGGCAACCGACGTTTCTGGCTATAGTAACTGGTAGTTGCTGGATGTGGGCAACCGACGTTATTAGGTATGGGGAACTGGTAGTTGCTAGATGTGGGCAACCGACGTTCGGTGGGATAGGTCCAGTAGGACAAAGTAATGATAAAAGTTGAATTTGTAATATTGCCAATATAAATATAACTTTTGTGTGTGTAAAGATGTTGTTATTGTGTTAATGAAAATTAGAACTCACCAGCTTATCTGATGTTTTGAGTATGTTGTGTGTGCTAGGTAAGGAGGGATCCACTAATAATAGAGGAAAGCAAGTATGAGCTGAACGAGGATGCTATCCCGGAGTAGTTGCTGGCATAGGATATAGGGCTTATTAATACTGTAAATAGGGCAATGTATAATTAAATACAATTATACGTAAAATGTTTTAAAAGTTGGGTTAATATATAATATTGTTTAAAGTCTTCCGCTGTAAGTAGAAAGCTCTGATTTGTGTTTAAAATATTAATCCAACTGCATGACGTGCCTCCGATGCCCTGCCGGATTTAGGGCGTCACACCATGCGTCTAAGCTTAATCACACGACTGATGTAAACGCATGAGTAATCACACGAATAGGACCAGTCGCATATGATATGGGCTGAAGCCTATATATACCAGTTTCATTGTGTAGAACCCTAAGGGTTTTTGATAGTGTGCCCGGCGCCCAGGTGCTGCCGGTTGAGAGGGGAGATCATGCTCGATCTCCCCTTGCCAAAAGTAATGATTTTTCTGTTTAACGAGCTTGTAATCATTCGGTTTTATCAATGAAATCATTCGATTATTGTTCGTACTATTGTTTGTCTAGTCGTCCATCTCAGTCGCACGACTAGATTCAATCGCTCAGCTCAGTCGCACAACTGAACAAAATTTTCAAGTTCATGAAACAAGTTTCGTATTCTTTGACACGCTCAAATTTTTTTTTACTTTGTGTCACAGATGGATAGTCGGTGGCCGATGAGCTCTAAGCACAACATATGTGCTTATCTCGATCTCTCTTCCCGTAATGCTGCAGAGTTTGCTGGCATCATCACTTTCTTACGATGCTCGAGGATTTTTCGAGCGATCTCTACGCCATGCACACCATACAGATCTATTTAGCAGGCGTTTTGGGAAAGCGTTGCTGTAGATAGGTCCACTGAGCCCCATATGATCAGGAATTCCATATTCGGGGAGGCCATCCAGATTACAAAGGTGGATATCAGGACAGTTCTGGAGTTGGGGGATGATTCTGATTGTCCCACCCGATTACATCCCCTCACTGTTCGCGGATGCTTTATGAGGGCTAAGTATTCTTGGGACATTAACGCAAGTATGCTCAACAAGAGCAACATGTGCCCCCAGTTTAAATACTTAGCCCATGTACTTCTGAGATGCATCACATTCAGAAAGCGTGGATTCGATGAGCTCTCAGACCAGATGCAGAATGCATACGCTGCACTGGTGCTGAATCATCCATTCAGCTTCTCTAGGATGATCTTCACCTATATGGTGGAGAACATCAAAGCGAAGGGGGAGGAAAGCTTCTGTATGTATCCACGGTTTATACAGATGATCATAGATCAGAAGCTCCCCTCGCTGCCGAAGGAGAAAGAGGCTGATGTGGTCCTGGAGGTCATGGACGACACGACTCTGGGAAGGATGAGGGTATACCGGGGGAAGCAGGTGAAGCCCTCGGTGAGGAGATTGTTTGGGCATCTGGCCCGGGAAGACTATGTGGTGCCGACGAAGAGGAAGTGGCACCACGACGACAGTGATTCTGATGTAGAGCCGATAGTTGCTCCCGATGATGACTCCGATGACGGTGATAGTGGTGATGGTGGAGATACAGGTCCGTCGCAGACTTAGACCACTACTGCTCATGTTACATCTCCACCATCTCCACACAGTGATCTACAGACAGCTGGTTTCCATCAGGACTTCCAAACTGATGAGGAGGAAGAGTCTGATAAGAAACCACTGACCAGGACGGTGGGCAGCCGGGTGGTTGCCACGGAGAGGGGGATCAGGACGGTTGGTGGACGTCCCGGAGGGTCTGGGGAGACTACTACAGATCCATCATATATCCCAGACCAGCCCAGCAGGCAAGGGGAAGCCTCCAGGTCCAGGGGGACTCGGAGGAAGAGGATGGCTCAGACATATGGGCTGAAGCCAAAGAGACAGAGGTTCATGTTGATCACTACCTCCACCACCACTTCTACCACTACACCACCTACCACCACTACACCACCTACCACCACTACACCACCTACCACCACTACACCACCTACCACAGCTACCCATCATACCACTACCACATCCACTCCACCACCAACTTCATCTATACCACCCCCAATCTTCACTACTACTACCACCACCACTAGTCACCCAGCAGGCCAGTCATCTTTTCCCTCCTTTCCATCTAGATATCCTCTACCTCACAGTGGGGTAGAGGAACAGCTCCCAGCACTAAATCGAATGGTGCTGAGGCTGTTAGCAGCCGATGACGAGAAGACTGCTCAGATTCGTCAGCTAGTAGAGCTTACTGCTACACAATCTTAGCAGATATCTCAGCAGGCTCAGCTGATTGAGCAGCAAGCACAGCAGATTCCTACACAGAGCTCAGAGATGTCCTAACTCCAGGAGCAAATGTCCAATCAGCCAAAAGGATAGAGGAGTTGGAGACTACCAACAAGACCATCATGCTAAGGCTCAAAGGATCAAAGGATGAGCCTCTTAAGATTAGAGAGGGAGATGGAGATGATGGTGATGATAATGATGATGAGGATGAAAGTGATGATGATGATGAGGAGGGTGACGTGGAAGCGGGAGATAGGAGGGATGATTATGATGATGACGATGAAGGGGATGCAGCTGCATCTGCCTCTGGTCCTGGTCATGAGCAAAGGAAAAAGAGGAAACAAGACCAGGGAGCATCATCGTCAGCCCCGCCTACCTCACCCTCAGCTGAGGACGCAGAAAGGATTCAAGGCAAAAGTAAAGATTATACGTTTTACTTTGTTCAACTTTTGTACTTGAAATCATTATTTAATGTTATGAAATTAATGTATATATTTATTATTCAGTGTTTGATTATCTTGATTACATACTAACTATTGTTGTGTTACATGTTTAAATCAAGCAGATCCAACATTTCAGCAGATGAGTACGATGTTGCTCCCTTACAACAGATCAAGTCTCAACTGAAAATGATACTTGATCTGCAAGGGATCGTCAGGAGGTCCGTGAGTTACACTCCTGAAGAAGGAGAAATAATTCACGACCTCACTAATGAGCAACTTGCTGACATGTTCCGGCTGAATCCTGACGAGATAGTGAAGGATGCTCCTACCTTCGATGTGGATAGTGACGAGGAGCTAAAGGATATCGACGAGATTGAGATAGAAGATATCAAGGCTCAGCATTATCCTGAGTATACTGACCGCGAGGGAAATGTGTTTCCCGATCTGGGTAATACTCTCGGCAGCGATACTTTGGACAAGCTGAGCAAGAAGGAAAAGGAAGCAGAAGCATCTACAAGCCAAGCCCCAGCCTCGAACGCTGATGTAGATATCAGAAAGGCTGAATGGGCGGCTTGCTTCTCATAGATCAGAGCCCAGCGCGCTATAGCTAAGCAAAGTACCTACACCAAGATCTACAAAGTCAAGAAGCATCAGAAGGTTTCAGGGAAGATTATATCGTGGGCTTATTTTGAGGATCTCAACGTTTACGCTGTTAAGAGGGAGAAGGGAATCGAGTACTTTAGATTCCCACATGATCTAAAGACTCTCCCTGGTTTTGAGCTCAACCAGCTATCAAGATTGAAGCTGCTGTATGCTGACACGAAGAAAATGTCAGGCTGGTTTGAGGCTGAGCTGAAACATGAGTATCTTACCAGATGGGTGAACTTCAAACCTCAGCAGGCTACGAGGTACATCAGAAGATCAGAGGTGAACCCTATTACTAGAAGACCAAAGATAGTTCTTAAATGGCACCCTCCGCGTACTATGTCCCGTATTCCATTAAGGGAGATGCCACAAGATTTTGCACCCCATTTCAAATGGTGGTATTATAACTAGCGCACTGGAGAGGCCGTCATAGTTTGGATAGGGAAGGGAAGGTAGAGACGATATGGGGGAATTTGTCCCTATGTGGCTAACCAACTTGTCTGCTTCTGATGTCTACATCTTGTACAAGTGGCCATTATTTTTTGATACACAGGATATAGTGCAAGCACTGCAGTTCCAACATGTCACGTTTATGCTTCGTACTTAATATCCATGCTGGTGTTTCGAAGGAAGAACGAGCTAAGAGGTTTGAAGAGTTTAAAAGGGAAGTCAAAGATTATATAGAACTAGGTCCAAGAGGGAGTTTGTTGGTACACATGTCCCTAGTTCTAGTTCTAGTGAGCTCAAATGTAATTGACTTTCATTGTGTAACAGTTATGTAATGTTTGATATATGAAATGAAAACTCTTCTTTGAATGTTTGTTGGTTGTTGAATGTTATATCTATTAATATGATTGATTGTTACATGCTTATATTAACATGTTATATAGGTTTACAGTTGTTAGACATAGTTCTGTATCATTAAAGGTTCAGGAATATGTTTAACTAAGTATCATGATTCAGTCACACGACTGGACCATGCAAATGGGTTAGTCGCACGGCTGAACCAAGTGATTGAGTCAATCACACGATTGAGTCATAAGACTGACTCAGTCGTACGAATGGATCAATCGTACACTCAGTCGCATGACTGAGCCATACGCATGGCTCAGTCGTACAAATGAAAGCTGTAACCTATAAATACCACTTAATTCGTGGAAAAATGTAACACTTCAAGATTTATCAACCCTAGTCGTTCCTGTTCGTCCAGAGAGTTCCTTCCAACTTCATAGAACGTTTTTTATCGATTCTAATCAATTCTTAACATATTTTCATCGTTAGTTTTGATCGGATAAACGTTCTCCCTGATTGGATCGCCAATCAAATAGGATTCCGCACTATTTGATCTGGTTTCACGTAGAATCAGTTAGTACTCCGTCCGTACACGGTCCTAACAAAAGTACTAGGTTACTATCCTATATATTTCACGGGTTGAATAAATAAAATATTAAATAGTTATTAATAAAAATTAATGAATCATAAAATCATCTTTTCATATAAGATATAATTGATATTACTTACTAGTGATAAAAGGACGATATCATTTTTTAAATTTTTGTTTAATTTTTTTGTTTTTCTCAAAAAGGTTGGTTTTTAAACAAATTATTTCAAAACAAAACATTTTTAAAAAAGTGTCTTTTCAAATAATTTCTTTAATATAACTTTGAAATTTAATTAATTTTTTCCATAAGAATTTTATTTTTTAAAAGGCACGGGTTTTTAAATATATGTTGTTTTTAAACTTTTCATATTTTTCTTGAAAAAGTTTTTATTTTATAAAAAAATATTTTTACAAATTGCATTTATAGAAAAATCTTTTTTTTAATTTAAAAAAACATTTTTAATATGAAAATAATTATATAATATCATTTGTATTTAATAATATTTATTAGTAGAGAAAAAACGGGAAATAAAATTTAGTGGCTCCGAAATTATAACAAATGATATACAAAAATCTTCTTTATCAGTATAGATTAAATACTCTCATTAAATGCAATATTACTTTAATTTCTATCCAATGATGAAAACTCAATAAATGCAACTATCTAATATACAACTGTAAATTTTAATTTTATATAACAGCAATATATATTTTTTACAACAAGCTAGAAAGAATAGTTTGATAAATTAATAATAATAAATAAGTAATATAAAAAATAATCTACAGTTAAGTTTATGTAACGCCCCGAATGTCTAAGCAAGCAACTTAGAATTTATAGATTTAATTGGGATTATAAAAAAAGGGGGAAATAAAATTATTATTAAAATGGATTATAGCCCAATTAAATCCATGGGCTAAGTGTTAAGTGTCTTTAAGAGCCCATAATAGCCCTTAAACAACCCTCATCAACCCTATTTCTTCACACTTGCAACACAAGTAACAAACCTTAGAGAGAGAGTAGAGAGAGGAAGTAAAGATTTTGAGAATTTGAAGCTTGGTTGCTTTGAAGCTTGGTTGCTTTGAAGATTGAAGATCTGGTGTTGGTGCACGAAAGTAGAAAGGAAAGAGCAAGAAATCAAGGTAAGAATCATCCTCCAAACATCCATTTAGAACAGATCCGAATTTCTAGAGTTTTGGGTTCAAAAGTTTCAAAGAATCACATAATGGTCACATTTTTACATATGAAAACGTGTAAAAGGGTTAGATATAGTCTCATGCATGATAAACCAAGGTTTTAGACGTAAAAAGTTAAGATTTTAGGTTAAAAACGGGCTGATTCGTCATTTTTGTTCATCCAGCGAGACTGTGAGCCCGATCAGCGAAACTAAAGGATCTGCCAGCGAAACTAAGAGAGTTCCAGCGAAACTATAGTTTCGCTAGTAATTTCGCTAGTGCCCAGGTCGACTAGTACAACTTGCGAACCTAGGAAACTGCTGGGCGAAGCTGGCAGCAAAACTGCCAGCGAAACTGCTGGGCGAAGCTGGCAGCGAAACTGGCAGCGAAATTTCATTGAAATGACCTGTTTGAGTGTTAACTTATGTGCAGCCTGTGTAGTGCGAATCTAGCCTAGTAAACCTAGACGAGAAACTATTTACTTTGACCAGGTGAGTTCTAGATCCCCTAATTTACAAGTTTTTTCATGTTTTTGGGGCTACTATGCATAGTAAACCTAAGGTTTTTAAGGCAAAGATTTCAAGAGGTTTTAACAAGAAAAATCAAATTTCCTATAACAAAATATGTTATGTAAAGCCCTTAAAATAAAAATTTTCGTGCTGACCTAGCAGCCTCGCCCTAGCCAGCGGTGTTGCCCCTTTGACCCCACTAGGGCCTACCGCCCCTTGGACACCACTAGGGCCTGCCGCGCCTAGAACCCCACCATCAGGGCTGCCGCCCCCGAACCCCTGCTATCCCGCGGAGGGTCGGTTATATGTTTATCACTCATTGTTAAGAAATGTGAATGCATAGACTAAGAGTTTATTTCTTATCATGCATAGACGATCTGTTTGACCAGTTGCAAGGTGCAATTTGGTTCTCCAGATTGGATGTTAGATCCGGGTATCATCAGCTAAAAGTAAAGGAGCAAGATATCCCAAAGACGGCTTTCCAAACGCACAATGGACACTATGAGTTTCTGGTTATGTCCTTCGGGCTAACCCCAATGCTCCTGCAGCATTTATGGACTTAATGAACCGCGTATGTCGCCCGATGTTAGACAGATCATTAATAGGCTTCATCGATGATATCTTAATATACTTAAAGAATGAAGGAGACCACGCTTGTCATATCAAGGAGGTGTTATAAACATTATGAAAGGAGATGTTGTATGCAAAGTTCTCTAAATGTGCATTCTGGCTACGTGAGGTGCACGTTTTTGTAACACCCGAAAGTTTGACCTTTTTACAGGTTGTGCGACTGAGCCTTAGTCACCTGGGATTTATGCGACTGGAGGTTCAACCGCATGCTATTCGGCCGATTGAAGCTCAACCTCACGATTGGAGTTCAACCGCCCGAATGAAAGACGAGCCGCATGGAACACATGCGACTGGGGTCCAATCGCATGGTGTTCATAAGACTGAAGGTCCAGTCGCCCCTGGACCAAACGCGACTGGGCTATGGGTATAAAAGAGGAGCAGCTCCACTCTCCTCCCAACACTTTAGTCGGGGAAAGGGAGCAGAGAGCGACAGAGAGCAGAGAAGAAGAGAGGGAAAGTGCTGACCGAGCTCCGGATTTGTCGTGAGACTAGCCAAGTCGAAGCTCATCAACTTCTACCTGTTAAGGTGAGTTCTAGAGCCCCTCATTTACATGTTTTCTAATGATTTTGGGGCTGGAACCACATATAAACCCTATTTTTGAAATAGTGTAAATTTGACCCATTTGGGTAAATTTTGAGTAATGTGTTTACGGTATGAATTAGGACTAGAATATGCTTGTATGAGGTCCTAGTAGGAATCCCTGAGGCTTGGGAGGGTCGAATTGGGCTGAAAATGGGTTTATGGTGACTGTGGGGACGGGAGTTCGCGACTACAGTGTGTGAAGAACTCCAGTCGCTGCCTAGTTAGGGTTATGCGACTGAAGGGCCATTCGGCCGTATGAGGAACAGTTGTTGTCCAATCGCACGATTGAGGCTCAGACGCCCGATTGAGCCTCAGTCGCATAGTAGGCTATGCGATTGGGGGTTTCGGTCGCATAGGTCCAATTGCAGGGTAGTTCAGTCGTACGGTTAAGAGTTAGTCGCATATAACCCTGTCGCATAGTGTCTAGTCATACGGAAGGAAGTCCAATCGCCCGATTGTATGCCCATTCGCATGACAGCCCAATCGCATGGTCCAGTCGCATGGAGGACATGCGACTGAGATAGGTTCAGTCGCCCGTATAGGGCTGATGTGAACGTATAAAGAAGTGTATGTATGTTAAGGATGATGTGGCCATGATAGATGATAAATACTGATGATTTGTAAATACTCATGTTCCTTATGTAGATGTATGTTATCTTTTTTTTATAACTTTACGTGAATGAATGAAAGAATGAAAAGAATGTATTAAGAACGTAAAGTGAAAGATAAGTAAAGAAGGGACATGATGAACGAATGCATGCATCAACGAATGAATGAATGAATGTAAGTAAGGCTTGCATGCAAATGTAAGGGTCGAGAGCAAGCGCCAGAGCATTCACGATGACACAGGAAGAGGCTAGGACGGACCCTGATGTAGTGTCCGGTATGTTTCTGGTGAACCAAACTGTAGCCTCTGTATTATTTGATTCGGGTGCCAGTAGGAGTTTTATTTCTGCTGCTTTTTGTGCCAATTTGCCCGTTAGTAGTAGGCGTGTGGATGTGCCGTTTGATGTAGAGACTGCTATAGGAAAAACCACCAGGATTTCTGAGGTAATTGAGGGTTGCGATGTAGAACTGGAGGGTCACAAATTCCCAGTTAAACCATTTGCGATGATGTTAGGCGGTTTCGATTTGGTGCTTGGGATGGATTGGTTGGCGGATTATGAGGCGAACATTGTGTGTCGCAAGAAGATGATCAGTTTGACAGCGCCCGACGGTAGTTCAGTGACAGTTTACGGAGATCGGGTTACTACGATTCCGAAGGTGATCTCAATGGCAGTGGTGGGGAAATGTATGAGGCGTGGATGTAACGCCTTTTTATGTTATGTAAAGATGTAGAAAAGCCAACACCACAACTATCTGATGTTCCGGTTGTGTGTGAGTTCCCAGACGTGTTCCCGGAAGACTTATCAGGATTGCCACCTGACAGAGAGATCAAGTTTCAGATAGATCTGATACCAAGCGCCCAACCTGTTGCCAAGGCACCATACCGATTGGCCCCGACGGAGATGAAAGAGTTGATGGAGCAGTTACAAGAGTTGTTGGATAAGGGGTTTATTCGACCGAGTATCTCACCTTGGGGTGCTCCGGTCCTGTTTGTAAAGAAGAAGGACGGTAGTATGAGGATGTGCATCGACTACCGCGAGTTGAATAAGCTAACAGTAAAGAACAGATACCCCTTGCCGAGGATCGATGACTTGTTTGATCAACTTCAGGGTGCTAGTTGGTTTTCACGTATAGATCTTCGATCAGGCTACCATCAACTGAAGGTGAAGGAGCAGGATATCCCTAAAACAGCTTTTCGTACGCGCTACGGTCATTATGAGTTCCTCGTTATGTCATTTGGTTTGACCAACGCGCCAGCTGCTTTTATGGACCTGATGAACAGAGTGTGCCGGCCGATGTTGGATAAATCAGTGATTGTATTCATCGATGACATCTTGATTTATTCGAAGAATGAGACTGAGCATGCCGGTCACATTCGTGAAGTTTTGGAGACGTTGAGAAGGGAGAAGTTGTATGCTAAATTCTCCAAGTGCGCATTCTGGTTGCGTGAAGTTCAATTCTTTGGTCACGTGGTAAACCCGGACGGGATTATGGTCGATCCGGCGAAAGTGGAAGCAGTGATGCAATGGAAGTCTCCAAAGACGCCATCCGAGATCCGTAGTTTCTTGGGTTTGGCGGGTTACTACCGAAGGTTCATCCAGGACTTTTCCAAAATTGCTTCTCCACTGACCAAGTTAACCCGGAAGGATGTGAAATTTGTATGGGGTCAAACTCAAGAGAAGGCGTTCGAAGAACTAAAGACAAGATTGACCCAGGCTCCAGTATTGGCATTACCCGATGGGAGTGAAGACTTAGTGGTTTACTCCGATGCCTCCTACTCGGGGTTGGGGTGTGTATTAATGCAGAGGGGAAAGGTGATAGCCTATGCATCCCGACAGCTGAAAGTTCATGAGGTTAATTACCCTACTCATGACTTGGAGCTAGCAGCTGTGGTTTTCGCGTTGAAGATTTGGCGGCACTATTTATACGGGACGAAGTGTACCATCTTCACGGACCACAAAAGCTTGAAGTACTTCTTCGAGCAAAAAGACCAGAATATGAGGCAACGACGATGGTTGGAGCTTATAAAGGACTATGATTGTGAGATCCATTACCATCCGGGCAAAGCCAACGTGGTGGCGGATGCCCTTAGCCGAAAGGAGAGGCCCGAGCCAATTCGGGTGAAGGCGTACCAGCTAATCATGACCTCCGACGTAATGAAACAGGTCAAAGAGTTCCAAGATGAGGCTTTGAAAGACGAACATCTTAACTCTGAACGCATGAGAGGTCTGGTCGCGGAGTTGGGTGAGAACGCAATGGGTGTTAGAACCGGTTTGGGCGTATGTGGATTCCTCGTCTTGGGGATCTGCGAATGAGGATTATGGATGAAGCTCATAAGTCTCGATACTCCATTCATCCCGGCGCCACCAAGATGTACCAAGACATGAAGAAAGATTATTGGTGGCCAGGTATGAAACACGATGTGGTGGAGTATGTGAGTAAATGCCTCACGTGTTTGCAAGTAAAGGCAGAGCACCAGAAGCCGTATGGAAAGATTCAACCGTTGGACATACCGGAATGGAAGTGGGAGCACATCACCATGGATTTTATCACAAAGCTGCCACGTACCCCGAAAGGGTATGATACAATCTGGGTGATTGTGGATCGATTGACGAAGAGTGCTCACTTCTTACCGATGCGCGAGACATATTCGTCCGAGAAGTTGGCCGATCTTTTCATCAAAGAGATTGTGACTCGTCATGGTGTACCGGTGTCGATTGTGTCTGATCGCGACACCCGGTTTACGTCCAAATTTTGGAAGAAATTCCACGATGCTATGGGGACGAGGTTGCATATTAGCACGGCTTATCATCCACAAACTGATGGTCAGTCGGAAAGGACCATTCAGACCTTGGAGGACATGCTCCGAGCATGTGTTATTGACTTGGTGGAAGTTGGGATGACCACCTGCTGTTAGCCGAATTCTCATACAACAACAGTTATCATGCCAGTATTGGCATGCCACCCTATGAGATGCTATACGGTAGGCGATGCAGGACACCCGTCTGTTGGGGTGAAATTGGTCAGAAAGAATTGGGGAGCGTCGAAGTGGTCGAGGCTACGACTGAAAAGCTAGAAAGAATTAAAGCGTATATGAAAGCGGCCAAAGACCGACAGAAATCGTATGCCGACAAACGATGCAGACCGATTGAGTTCCAGGTGGGAGATCGGGTTATGTTGAAGGTCTCACCCTGGAAGGGTATCATTCGGTTCCGGAAACGAGGCAAATTGAGTCCGCGTTACATAGGCCCTTTCCGAATCATTGCTCGAGTAGGAGAGGTGGCCTATAGGTTGGATTTACCAGATGAGTTAAGTGGAATCCACCCGACTTTCCACGTGTCTCATCTGAGGAAATGTTTGGCGGATGAGGACATGGTCGTTCCACTGGGGATATCGAGGTAGACGAACGGCTCAACTATGTAGAGCAACCAGTGGCGATCATCGATCGCAAAGAGAAGAGGTTAAGGAATAAAGTGGTTCCCCTTGTGCGTGTACAGTGGCGGCACAGGAAGGGATCAGAGTCAACGTGGGAAACTGAAGAAGAAATGAGGCAGCATTACCCACGATTGTTCGAAGAATAACAGGTTTCGGGGACGAAACCTAAATTAAGGGGGGTGGACTTGTAACACCTGAAAGTTTGACCTTTTTACAGGTTGTGCGACTGAGCCTTAGTCGCCTGGGATTTATGTGACTGGAGGTTCAACCGCATGCTATTCGCCCGATTGAAGCTCAACCGCACGATTGGAGTTCAACCGCCCGAATGAAAGACGAGCCGCATGGAACACATGCGACTGGGGTCCAATCGCATGGTGTTCATGCGACTGAAGGTCCAGTCGCCCCTGGACCAGACGCGACTGGGCTATGGGTATAAAAGAGGAGCAGCTCCACTCTCCTCCCAACACTTCAGTCGGGGAAAGGGAGCAGAGAGCGACAGAGAGCAGAGAAGAAGAGAGGGAAAGTGCTGACCGAGCTCCGGATTTGTCGTGAGACTAGCCAAGTCGAAGCTCATCAACTTCTACCTATTAAGGTGAGTTCTAGAGCCCCTCATTTACATGTTTTCTAACGATTTTGGGGCTGGAACCACATATAAACCCTATTTTTGAAATAGTGTAAATTTGACCCATTTGGGTAAATCTTGAGTAATGTGTTTATGGTATGAATTAGGACTAGAATATGCTTGTATGAGGTCCTAGTAGGAATCCCTGAGGCTTGGGAGGGTCGAATTGGGCTGAAAATGGGTTTATGGTGACTGTGGGGACGGGAGTTCGCGACTACAGTGTGTGAAGAACTCCAGTGGCTGCCCAGTTAGGGTTATGCGACTGAAGGGCCATTCGGCCGTATGAGGAACAGTTGATGTCCAATCGCACGATTGAGGCTCAGACGCCCGATTGAGCCTCAGTCGCATAGTAGGCTATGCGATTGGGGTTTCGGTCGCATAGGTCCAATCGCAGGGTAGTTCAGTCGTACGGTTAAGAGTTAGTCGCATATAACCCTGTCGCATAGTGTCTAGTCGTACGGAAGGAAGTCCAATCGCCCGATTGTATGCCCATTCGCATGACAGCCCAATCGCATGGTCCAGTCGCATAGAGGACATGCGACTGAGATAGGTTCAGTCGCCCGTATAGGGCTGATGTGAACGTATAGAGAAGTGTATGTATGTTAAGCATGATGTGGCCATGATAGATGATAAATACTGATGATTTGTAAATACTCATGTTCCTTATGTAGATGTATGTTATCTTTTTTTATAACTTTACGTGAATGAATGAAAGAATGAAAAGAATGTATTAAGAACGTAAAGTGAAAGATAAGTAAAGAAGGGACATGATGAACGAATGCATGCATCAACGAATGAATGAATGAATGTAAGTAAGGCTTGCAAGCAAATGAAAGGAGGTGCACACCCCTGGCAGGTGTTAGCTCAACGGTGTGCGGGTTAGCTACCCCGAAGGATGCACATCGGGGTCAGTCTTTGTGATTGACCAGAAGTATGTATGGGATCCTTGCCGCTTGCCCTAGGTGACTGGATCAGCATTAGTGCACAACGTTCGTGATTGATCATCACAGGTCCAGCACCCGCATTTGTGCACAACGTTCGGGGTATAGCATATGGCATTGATCCAGAAGTAAAGTGAAAAGATAAGTGGTGCATGTACCCACCCCAAGTGACTGGATCAGCATATGTGCACAACGTTCGTGGTTGATTACCACAGGTCCAGCACCAGCAGTATGTATGATGTAAGGGGGTATTGTACATGTCACCGAATGTAAAGAATGTTCGAACAAACATAACGAATGAATGAATGAATGAAATAAACGTTCGAACGGAAGTAATGAAAGAATGTAAAGTATGTATGCATGAAAGTGAACGAGAATGATGACTAGTACACGATTGAATGATTAATGAACGAATGATGAAGATAATAATAATATTATCTACGTGTACGTATGATGTGTGAGCACATGTATGTAAGAACAGTTATGAAGAATGAAAGTATGTTTTATCATAAAACTAGAACTCACTCAGCAACGCTGACTTTTTATGTGTTTCCAGTTGGCAGGTAGTGTTGCTGAGGATGGCACGAGGCGACTACTCAGCTCTTTTGGGATGGCATTCACTTTTTGATTATGCTACCACATCATGTGTTGTGGGCCCGTAATGCGCGCAACACATCATGTTGCATGCAAGTGCAAGATTTCTTGATAATCCTGATAAACAGGATTATTTAAGAAATCTTCTTTATGAAGAAAAATATATATTTGAATTTAATATCTTCTTAATGAAGAAGAATATATTTTCTTTTTATTATTTTCTTTCGGTAGAGGTCGCTGTATGACCCTATGATTGCTGAGGATTCGAATAAACGAGATTATCCTCGTTTTCTTATGTATCAACAGCAATCATAGTATAGCTAGACAATGTAAGGAAAAGCTTGTAATTTGTAACCAAGACAATGATGTAAAAGCTTTTATGATGAAATGAGAATGCATGTTTTATTAATTCCGCTGCGTATTTTATGATCATGTATTAAATGTATTTACGTGTGATGATGACCAACCGTAAGGTGCCCGGGATCGGGGCCTTACAAGTTGGTATCAGAGCAAAAGTTTAAGTAAAATGGGTAAATTTTCAAAATAAACCTAAACTTAAACTGAGAATGGGACAGAAAGGAAGAGAATACCATCAGAGTAGTTGCGTGTCATCAGGTATTTTCTTGAAAGTTAACCAGTGTTACGTGCGCATGTTATGTGTTTATGTGTACTGTTAGACTTAGATACTAATGTAGTCAGGACGGGTAATGCTCGGGGTGTGAAGAGTAGAGTAAGTGGCTAATCATAACTGGCCACTGTAATTAGGGACTCGCTATACTTAACATAAACTGAGCTATTTCCTTGAATGACCGTGTTGGTGTTTGAATCTTTCAGTGTGATAGAAGATGGTCGGTGATAGATCATCTGATGCTTCCCGTGATGGTGGACGTGGTGATGAGCCGCGTATCACACGAGGAAGATCTAGGAAAGAGAAAGTAGTTCGTGAGGAGAACGAGATTCCTCATCAGGAAGAGATGGACGAAAGCGCCAAGTTGAGAGCCTCGGTAAAAGAGGCAGTGGTTGAGGAGGTACACCAGGTCATGCAGACGATCTTACCGTCTGTAGTGATCGAAGTGATAAAGGCAGTACGTAATGATGAAAGACGAGGGAGGAATCGGTCCTCAGGTAGACAGCAACAGACAGAAGCAGAAGCAGTATTATCCGATGATGAAGAGGAAGAGGAAGAAGAGCAGTTACGGGAGACAGCCCGGGGTTGTAACTATGGGGCATTCATGAGGTGCAAGCCCCCAACTTTTGATGGTTCTGGTACTGCTAATGATGCTCACCAATGGGTGATGGAAATGGAGGCTGTCCTCGATATTAGTGATTGCCAGGAGGACAAGAAGGTGAAGTTTGCTACCCACTCTTTCACAGGGTCGGCTTTGTGCTGGTGGAAAAATATAGTCCAAGCCGAGGGTACCAGGGCTATAGGGAAGATGAAGTGGGCTGAGTTAAAGAGGCTGGTGATCGAGGAATTCAGTCCTCGTCGGGAAATGGATAGAATTGAGAGAGAGTTCATGCAGTTAGAGGCGGGGACGATGACCCACCAACAATACACCACCAAGTTTAACGAGTTGGCGCTGTTGGTGCCAGAGCAAGTGACGCCGGTGTCTCGAAAGATCAACCGGTATATTCAGGGGCTGCCAGCTGAAATTCGTTGGCACTTGATTTCTGCCCGACCAAGCACTTTCAGGTCGGCAGTGGATTTGGCGGGAAGGTTATTCGATAAACGAGCTGCACTGGTAAAAGCTGAGGGTAGTAAGAAAGGAAGTGATGAGAGGAAGTGGCAGGGGAAGAGGTTGGGTCGAGGTGATATTTCGACAAGCAGCAAGAAGGCACGGGTTGATGATCGCCGTGTGGTCACGTCAAGTACGGGGTCGAGAAAGTGTGGGAAATGTGGGAGAGAGCACGGTGGTGAGTGCAGATGGGGGCTGAATGTTTGTTTTAAGTGTGGAAAGCCAGGTCATATGGCGAAAGAATGTAAGGGCTTGAAGTGCTTTAACTGCGGGGAAAGTGGTCATATGAACAAAGATTGCAAGAAGCCGAGATCTGAGGGTTCCGGTATGAAGAAGGCAGTGGGCGAAGGGTCGAGAGCAAGCGCCAGAGCATTCACGATGACACAGGAAGAGGCTAGGACGGACCCTGATGTAGTGTCCGGTACGTTTCTGGTGAACCAAACTGTAGCCTCTGTATTATTTGATTCGGGTGCCAGTAGGAGTTTTATTTCTGCTGCTTTTTGTGCCAAATTGCCCGTTAGTAGTAGGAGTGTGGATGTGCCGTTTGATGTAGAGACTGCTATAGGAAAAACCACCAGGATTTCTGAGGTAATTGAGGGTTGCGATGTAGAACTGGAGGGTCACAAATTCCCAGTTAAACCATTTGTGATGATGTTAGGCGGTTTCGATTTGGTGCTTGGGATGGATTGGTTGGCCGATTATGAGGCGAACATTGTGTGTCGCAAGAAGATGATCAGTTTGATAGCGCCCGACGGTAGTTCAGTGACAGTTTACGGAGATCGGGTTACTACGATTCCGAAGGTGATCTCAATGGCAGTGGCGGGGAAATGTATGAGGCGTGGATGTAACGCCTTTTTATGTTATGTAAAAGATGTAGAAAAGCCAACACCACAACTATCTGATGTTCCGGTTGTGTGTGAGTTCCCAGACGTGTTCCCGGAAGACTTATCAGGATTGCCACCTGACAGAGAGATCGAGTTTCAGATAGATCTGATACCAGGCGCCCAACCTGTTGCCAAGGCACCATACCGATTGGCCCCGACGGAGATGAAAGAGTTGATGGAGCAGTTACAAGAGTTGTTGGATAAGGGGTTTATTCGACCGAGTATCTCACCTTGGGGTGCTCGGGTCCTGTTTGTAAAGAAGAAGGACGGTAGTATGAGGATGTGCATCGACTACCGCGAGTTGAATAAGCTAACAGTAAAGAACAGATACCCCTTGCCGAGGATCGACGACTTGTTTGATCAACTTCAGGGTGCTAGTTGGTTTTCACCTATAGATCTTCGATCAGGCTACCATAAACTGAAGGTGAAGGAGCAGGATATCCCTAAAACAGCTTTTCGTACGCGCTACGGTCATTATGAGTTCCTCGTTATGTCATTTGGTTTGACCAACGCGCCAGCTGCTTTTATGGACCTGATGAACAGAGTGTGCCGGCCGATGTTGGATAAATCAGTGATTGTATTCATCGATGACATCTTTATTTATTCGAAGAACGAGACTAAGCATGCCGGTCACATTCGTGAAGTTTTAGAGACGTTGAGAAGGGAGAAGTTGTATGCTAAATTCTCCAAGTGCGCATTCTGGTTGCGTGAAGTTCAATTCTTGGGTCACGTGGTAAACCCGGACGGGATTATGGTCGATTCGGCGAAAGTGGAAGCAGTGATGCAATGGAAGTCTCCAAAGACGCCATCCGAGATCCGTAGTTTCTTGGGTTTGGCGGGTTACTACCGAAGGTTCATCCAGGACTTTTCCAAAATTGCTTCTCCACTGACCAAGTTAACCGGAAGGATGTGAAATTTGTATGGGGTCAAGCTCAAGAGAAGGCGTTCGAAGAACTGAAGACAAGATTGACCCAGGCTCCAGTATTGGCATTACCCGATGGGAGTGAAGACTTAGTGGTTTACTCTGATGCCTCCTACTCGGGGTTGGGGTGTGTATTAATGCAGAGGGGGAAAGGTGATAGGCTATGCATCCCGACAGCTGAAAGTTCATGAGGTTAATTACCCTACTCATGACTTGGAGCTAGCAGCTGTGGTTTTCGCGTTGAAGATTTGGCGGCACTATTTATACGGGACGAAGTGTACCATCTTCACGGACCACAAAAGCTTGAAGTACTTCTTCGAGCAAAAAGACCTGAATATGAGGCAACGGCGATGGTTGGAGCTTATAAAGGACTATGATTGTGAGATCCATTACCATCCGGGCAAAGCCAACGTGGTGACGGATGCCCTTAGCCGAAAGGAGAGGCCCGAGCCAATTCGGGTGAAGGCGTACCAGCTAATCATGACCTCCGACGTAATGAAACAGGTCAAAGAGTTCCAAGATGAGGCTTTGAAAGACAAACATCTTAACTCTGAACGCATGAGAGGTCTGGTCGCGGAGTTGGGTGAGAACGCAACGGGTGTTAGAACCCGGTTTGGGCGTATGTGGATTCCTCGTCTTGGGGATCTGCGAATGAGGATTATGGATGAATCTCATAAGTCTCGATACTCCATTCATCCCGGCGCCACCAAGATGTACCAAGACATGAAGAAAGATTATTGGTGGCCAGGTATGAAACACGATGTGGTGGAGTATGTGAGTAAATGCCTCACGTGTTTGCAAGTAAAGGCAGAGCACCAGAAGCCGTATGGAAAGATTCAACCGTTGGACATACCGGAATGGAAGTGGGAGCATATCACCATGGATTTTATCACAAAGCTGCCACGTACCCCGAAAGGGTATGATACAATCTGGGTGATTGTGGATCGATTGACGAAGAGTGCTCACTTCTTACCGATGCGCGAGACATATTCGTTCGAGAAGTTGGCCGATCTTTTCATCAAAGAGATTATGACTCGTCACGGTGTACCGGTGTCGATTGTGTCTGTTCGCGACACCCGGTTTACGTCCAAATTTTGGAAGAAATTCCACGATGCTATGGGGACGAGGTTGCATATTAGCACGGCTTATCATCCACAAACTGATGGTCAATCGGAAAGGACCATTCAGACCTTGGAGGACATGCTCCGAGCATGTGTTATTGACTTCGGTGGAAGTTGGGATGACCACCTGCCGTTAGCCGAATTCTCATACAACAACAGTTATCATGCCAGTTTGGCATGCCACCCTATAAGATGTTATACGGTAGGCGATGCAGGACACCCGTCTGTTGGGGTGAAATTGGTCAGAAAGAATTGGGGAGCGTCGAAGTGGTCGAGGCTACGACTGAAGAGCTCGAAAGAATTAAAGCGTATATGAAAGCGGCCAAAGACTGACAGAAATCGTATGCCGACAAACGACGCAGACCGATTGAGTTCCAGGTGGGAGATCGGGTTATGTTGAAGGTCTCACCCTGGAAGGGTATCATTCGGTTCCGGAAACGAGGCAAATTGAGTCCGCGTTACATAGGCCCTTTCCGAATCATTGCTCGAGTAGGAGAGGTGGCCTATAGGTTTGATTTACCAGATGAGTTAAGTGGAATCCACCCGACTTTCCACGTGTCTCATCTGAGGAAATGTTTGGCGGATGAGGACATGGTCGTTCCACTGGGGGATATCGAGGTAGACGAACGGCTCAACTATGTAGAGCAACCAGTGGCGATCATCGATCGCAAAGAGAAGAGGTTAAGGAATAAAGTGGTTCCCCTTGTGCGTGTACAGTGGCGGCACAGGAAGGGATCAGAGCCAACGTGGGAAACTGAAGAAGAAATGAGGCAGCATTACCCACGATTGTTCGAAGAATAACAGGTTTCGGGGACGAAACCTAAAATAAGGGGTGGACTTGTAACACCTGAAAGTTTGACCTTTTACAGGTTGTGCGACTGAGCCTTAGTCGCCTGGGATTTATGCGACTGGAGGTTCAACCGCATGCTATTCGGCCGATTGAAGCTCAACCGCACGATTGGAGTTCAACCGCCCGAATGAAAGACGAGCCGTATGGAACACATGCGACTGGGGTCCAATCGCATGGTGTTCATGCGACTGAAGGTCCAGTCGCCCCTGGACCAGACGCGACTGGGCTATGGGTATAAAAGAGGAGCAGCTCCACTCTCCTCCCAACACTTCAGTCGGGGAAAGGGAGCAGAGAGCGACAGAGAGCAGAGAAGAAGAGAGGGAAAGTGCTGACCGAGCTCCGGATTTGTCGTGAGACTAGCCAAGTCGAAGCTCATCAACTTCTACCTGTTAAGGTGAGTTCTAGAGCCCCTCATTTACATGTTTTCTAACGATTTTGGGGCTGGAACCACATATAAACCCTATTTTTGAAATAGTCTAAATTTGACCCATTTGGGTAAATCTTGAGTAATGTGTTTATGGTATGAATTAGGACTAGAATATGCTTGTATGAGGTCCTAGTAGGAATCCCTGAGGCTTGGGAGGGTCGAATTGGGCTGAAAATGGGTTTACGGTGACTGTGGGGACTGGAGTTCGCGACTACAGTGTGTGAAGAACTCCAGTCGCTGCCCAGTTAGGGTTATGCGACTGAAGGGCCATTCGGCCGTATGAGGAAGAGTTGATGTCCAATCGCACGATTGAGGCTCAGACGCCCGATTGAGCCTCAGTCGCATATTAGGCTATGCGATTGGGGGTTTCGGTCGCATAGGTCCAATCGCAGGGTAGTTCAGTCGTACGGTTAAGAGTTAGTCGCATATAACCCTGTCGCATAGTGTCTAGTCGTACGGAAGGAAGTCCAATCGCCCGATTGTATGCCCATTCGCATGACAGCCCAATCGCATGGTCCAGTCGCATGGAGGACATGCGACTGAGATAGGTTCAGTCGCCCGTATAGGGCTGATGTGAACGTATAGAGAAGTGTATATATGTTAAGCATGATGTGGCCATGATAGATGATAAATACTGATGATTTGTAAATACTCATGTTCCTTATGTAGATGTATGTTATCTTTTTTTTATAACTTTACGTGAATGAATGAAAGAATGAAAAGAATGTATTAAGAACGTAAAGTGAAAGATAAGTAAAGAAGGGACATGATGAACGAATGCTTGCATCAACGAATGAATGAATGAATGTAAGTAAGGCTTGCAAGCAAATGAAAGGAGGTGCACACCCTGGCAGGTGTTAGCTCAACGGTGTGCGGGTTAGCTACCCCAAAGGATGCACATCGGGGTCAGTCTTTGTGATTGACCAGAAGTATGTATGGGATCCTTGCCGCTTGCCCTAGGTGACTGGATCAGCATTAGTGCACAACGTTCGTGATTGATCATCACAGGTCCAGCACCGCATTTGTGCACAACGTTCGGGGTATAGCATATGGCATTGATCCAGAAGTAAAGTGAAAAGATAAGTGGTGCATGTACCTACCCCAAGTGACTGGATCAGCATATGTGCACAACGTTCGTGGTTGATTACCACAGGTCCAGCACCAGCAGTATGTATGATGTAAGGGGGTATTGTACATGTCACCGAATGTAAAGAATGTTCGAACAAACGTAACGAATGAATGAATGAATGAAATAAACGTTCGAACGGAAGTAATGAAAGAATGTAAAGTATGTATGCATGAAAGTGAACGAGAATGATGACTAGTACACGATTGAATGATTAATGAACGAATGACGAAGATAATAATAATATTATCTACGTGTACGTATGATGTGTGAGCACATGTATGTAAGAACAGTTATGAAGAATGAAAGTATGTTTTATCATAAAACTAGAACTCACTCAGCAACGCTGACTTTTTATGTGTTTCCAGTTGGTAGGTAGTGTTGCTGAGGATGGCACGAGGCGACTACTCAGCTCTTTTGGGATGGCATTCACTTTTTGATTATGCTGCCACATCATGTGTTGTGGGCCCGTAATGCGCGCAACACATCATGTTGCATGCAAGTGCAAGATTTCTTGATAATCCTGATAAACAGGATTATTTAAGAAATCTTCTTTATGAAGAAAAATATATATTTGAATTTAATATCTTCTTAATGAAGAAGAATATATTTCTTTTTATTATTTTCTTTCGGTAGAGGTCGCTGTATGACCCTATGATTGCTGAGGATTTGAATAACGAGATTATCCTCGTTTTCTTATGTATCAACAGCAATCATAGTATAGCTAGGCAATGTAAGGAAAAGCTTGTAATTTGTAACCAAGACAATGATGTAAAAGCTTTTATGATGAAATGAGAATGCATGTTTTATTAATTCCGTTGCGTATTTTATGATCATGTATTAAATGTATGTTTTACGTGTGATGATGACCAACCGTAAGGTGCCCGGGATCGGGGCCTTACAGTTTTAGGACACGTTATAAATTCCAAAGGGGTTATGGTTGATCCAGCAAAAGTTCAAGCAGCTACGCAATGGATTTCCCTAAAGACGCCATCCAAAATCTGTAGTTTCTTGGGATTGACTGGCGATATAGAAGGTTCATCAAGGACTTCTCAAAGATAGTGTTGGATCATGATAAAGGCTGGTGCAACCAAAACCATTTCACTTAGTCAATTTTGGTGCAACACTCAAAGGCTTCCGAACTAAGTACGGGAATTTCTGAAGTTTGAAGAATTCTTCCGAAGACAAGTGAAAGATCAACTTCCGAAGACAAACTCTACTTCCGAAGACAAAGAAGAAATCCCCAAGCCTTGGAAGAAGCAGTCTTCCGAAGTATAAGTGGCTTTGGAAGAATTATTCTTCCGAAGCAACTTAACCTTCGGAAGACACTGCTATGAACCAGTGGACATAAGTATGGTCTCTGACATTCCGCTGCAGACTTCTGATACAGCATGGCCTCTTCCTAAAGAGCCATGTAGTTGACCATACTTTATTCCATTGTTTGCCTTTTTATGATAGTACATGTTACCAACCTTAGTTGGTGACAAAAGGTAAGTCAGGGACATGTCCTGACTACCAAATCTCAGATAAAATATCCGAGATACCTTAACCTATAGTCCTGTAGTATAGGCTTTTGGTTATAGGTTTCCAGCTGGTATCAAAGTATATCCGGCTGTAGGTAGTATTATATATGTAGTTCTCATTGTAACTCAATAGACAGAGAGTGTGCTTGTAAGAGTCTTGTAATCCTTTGAGTTGAGAATCAATATATAAAAGTACCTTGAAAATTTACTTCCTGTGTTTATTATCATTTGTTACTTGTTATATTGTGATCAACTCTTGTTAGACTCGTTCTGAGTGTTGTTCTAGGTGAGTTTTAGAGAAAACCACTTGTTAAGTGACTAATACCGATCCTGCAATTGGTATCAGAGCTTTGTTTGGCTCTTGATTGCGTGATCTAACCATCCAAATCAACTTGTTTTTCACTCCTACCTACAACCCACTCACTCAAATGGCCGCTCTCACTAAAGCTGATATGGAAACTGGTACCATGACCAAGTCCTCACTGATCACCCCTGAAGATTTTGACACATGGTGCCCAAGAATGGAAGGCTTCATCAAGTGTCAAGACTCAAGGATGTGGGACTCTATTGTCAATGGTCCTTTCATACCAAGCACTACTTCTGCTACTGGTAATCGTATCATTCCAAAAGATGTGGACGATTACTTAGAAGAAGATAGGAAAAGAATAGAGCTTGATCAAAGGGCTATGACTTCTCTTCAAACTGCTCTTCCAAACTCCATCTACAGAGGCTTCAAGAAATGCGAGACAGCTAAAGACTTATGGGATGCACTAAAGCTTATATATGAAGGATCCAAGGAGATTAAAGAGAACAAGAAGGATCTCTTAAAGTAGCAGTTTGAAAACTTCACTCTCAAGGCTGGTGAGACCTTGACTCAAAAATACTTCAGGTATGTTGAGATAGTGGATACTCTGGTGGATATTGGAGTAACTCTTGAGAACAGGGACATAGTAAAGAAGTTCATGTCTTCCCTTCCTAAACTATGGACACACTATTGTGTTATGATCAAGAGAACTTCAGACCTTAAGACTCTTACTCTCACAGAGTTGTATGGTATCCTCAGTGCTTCCAGATGGAGATGAACATGCAAAACTCCTCTGGTAACTCCAATAACCAACTGAGTTCAGCCCTTCATGTGGTTGAAAGGGAAAGCATAGAACCACAACATCAGTTGTTATGCTACCCTGACAACTTACAAAATGGACCTTACATTACTCTACCTGATACTCCAAAGTCTCAACAGGCTCAACACAACTCCTTTCAGGATAGTTGTGCTTTTGTCTCTGGAAGTGGACATTCTGGTGACTTTCAATATTGCTTTGATGATCTTGAGTGCTTCAGTCCAGATGATGTAGAGTATGTAGACATTGTCCAACAGATGGCTCTTTTAACTTACAGAGCGAAGAAGTTCTTCAAGAGAACTGGAAGGCAATTCCCTCAAAACCCTGTCAACAGCAAGTTTGGGTTTGACAAGACCAAAGCAAAGTACTACAACTGCAACCAACTGGGTCACTTTGCTAGGGAATGCAAGGCTCCCAAAAACAACTTGGGAACCCCACAGGCCTCCACACATCCCTCAACCTCGAAGTCTGAAGAAAAGACAACTGAAACAGCTGCAATAGCTCAAGATGTTGACTGGAGCTTCATGGTACAGGATGTGACTCCTGCTCAAGCACTCATGGCCGGAATAGATGATGCTCAGGTATATGAACCTCTTTGCACTCCAGCCTGTGACTCCTGCTCAAGCACTCATGGCCGGAACAGATGATGCTCAGGTATATGAACCTCTTTGCACTCCAGCCTGTATTGTTAAAGTTAAATTTTACAAGGATTACAATATGGAAATCAGATCTGATGTTGAGTCTTTAAATATCTTAAAATCTGACTTTAAAAGAGCTGAATCTGACTATCAAAAGAAAATTGAGGAGTTAGAGAAAACTGTGTCTCTTTTAAAACATGAACAAACCAACTATAAGACTCAAATCAAAGATCTGATATCCAAGCTGTCTGAAGCTCAAGCCCAGCTTGTCACTGCTGAGGCTCAGGCCAGGAAGCAAGCTATTGCTGAGCAAAACTTCCAAGCTATTCTTGCATCATCCTCCCATTCCAAAATGTTTTATCAAAACAAAGGAGGGTTGGGAACCAATAAAATCGGTCCATCATACTCTTATGAGTCTAGTAGACAACCTAGATGTGGTATTGAGGAGCAAGAGGTTCCAACTGCTGATCTTTCTTCACTAGAGTTGAAGGAGGATGCAACAATAGTGACCACCACAGAGAAGAAACAGGTAAATGCACCCATCTCCTCCTGTGAAGATCAAATCCTAACATCCAAGGTAAGAAGAAGCAGAGCTAAAGCTGCTAGAAAGACTGCCAAGAAGGTTGCTGAGTCCAAGCTAAAGATTGACCCAAAGCAAAAAGGTGTCTTTATCTCAGCTGGATTTCAAGTGTTAGGTACTTCTGATTCAGGAAAGGAGTGTAATATCAGCACTCCTGTCCTATCAAAGGATCAGAAGTTGAAAGGGAAAGTTGCTGATGAAGAAAAGAAGCCCAAGAAACAGCAACCTTTAAATTCCTAAAAGACTAACATCGCATGCATAATGTGTGGTCTGCACAACCACATGGCTAAAAATTGTTACTACAATCTAGCAAGCACACATTATGCAAATAATGTTAGAAAAGAAGGAGTTAGGGAAGGTTTCACAATTGGACCATTTCAAACGGTCCAAGTGATGAAAAAGGGAAAGTTGGTCTCGGAAGCCAAGTTGCTTTTGGAAGAAAGTACTTCTTCCGAAGGAAAAATGGCTTTGGAAGCCAAAGCTTTAAAGGTTCGGAAGAACAAGAAAGCTTCCCTGAAACCAACCCGGAAGAAGACTACTTTGGAAGAAAAGGTGGTGAAGGCTTCTTCCGAAAAGAAAGAAGCTTTGGAAGAAGTCCATGCTGCAAAAGCTTCAACAAGCTCATCCTCAAGGATCAACCAAGGGATGGATTGGAAGATCAAGGAAGATGCTGCAGCCCAAACCTCTTCTTCAACAACCTCTATTGAACCCCAATGCATATCTTTTAGTTCAATTATGTCATCATCTTTGGAAGAGCCCAAGACCAGCAAGGCTTGGGCTTCCAAACAAAACTAACAATCTTATCTTATGTGCAGGGACATCCATTCGACAAGAACAACAATGTCTAGATTGTAGATAGTGGATGCTCCAGGCACATTACAGAGAACAGATCTCTCCTTCAACAATTCCAGAACTATGATGGAGGGCCTGTCCAATTTGGAGGTGAGGCTGGAGGATATATTTCTGGCAGAGGGAGTATATCCAATGGCAGATTAAACATTGACAAAGTTCACTTTGTCAAACAGCTTGAACACAATCTGTTAAGTGTTTCTCAATTTTGTGATCAAAAGCATCAAATGCTTTTCACAGAACATGAGTGCATTATCCTCAAACCAGGGATGACAATTCCTCCGGAGTTGGTGCTTCTTAGATCTCCCAGGAAAGGGGATATGTACAAGCTAGATATGAACAATGCTTCTTCTATGGGTGAAGTATCATGTTTTCTTTCCAAAGCAGATAGTGATGAATCAACACTATGGCATAAACGTATGTGTCATGTAAATTTTAAGACAATGAATAAATTGGCTAAAAATAACTTGGTACATGGTTTGCCTAAAAAGGAGTTTTTCTGCAAAGATAACTGTGTTTTCTGCCTGAAAGGGAAACAACACAGGACATCTCACAAATCCAAATGTGTTAATTCTATCACTACTCCATTACACTTATTGCACATGGATCTCTTTGGTCCAACAAGTATAATGAGCATTGGAAGGAAATCATACTGCCTTGTGATAGTTGATGATTTTACAAGATTCACATGGGTATTATTTTTACGAACTAAAGATGAAACTGCTGAAACTTTGAAATCTTTTATTCTTAAAATAGAAAACCAAATTGATCATAAGGTTAAAATCATTAGAAGTGATCAAGGGACTGAGTTTAAGAACTTTGTTCTTGACTTATTATGTGACTCAAAAGGGATTGCCAGACAATATAGTTCTCCCAGAACTCCTCAACTAAATGGTGTTGCTGAGAGGAGGAACAGGACACTTATTGAGGCTGCTCGAACTATGTTAGCTGATTCAAAACTACCTCTAACATTCTGGGCAGAGGCAGTTAGCACTGCATGCTACGTGCAGAACGGGGTTCTTGTAGTTAAGCCCCATGGAAAAACCTCTTATGAGTTATGGAACAAGAGACCACCGTTCATTGGTTTTCTAAGGTCCTTTGGCAGCAGGTGTACCATACTTAACACAAAAGACAACTTAGCAAAGTTTGCTAAGAAGTCAGATGATGCTATCTTTGTTGGATACTCTTCTAGCTCCAAAGCTTATAGAGTATACAACATTAAGAATCAACAATTTGAGGAGTCATCCAATATAGTTGTTAATAAGCACACTCCTTGTGTTAGGGGGAATGGACCTGATTATATCTTTGACTTATAATTGTTTCCAAACTATTCTAAACCATCTTGTAAGAATGTTTTAGCTGGAACAGGTGCTCAAGGTGATGATAATGTTGATCAACTATTTGAGCTACCCAGACCTCTTCCAAATTCTCCAAGAGCTGATAGACAACAAGCTTCAACCATTCACAGATCTGATAGTGTAACTATCTCAAGGAATAGTGAAGCTTCAACAAGTGAATCACTTGATGAACCTCAAAACTCATCAGGTGATCCAGTACAACACCAGGTTGAAGGAAGTAGTATTTTAAAGGAACAGGCAACTGTTAATACTACTTCACAGCCAATCATTGATGATGTTTCTCATTCATTCAATCAATCCTTATTAACTGACTTTAAAACATCAGCTGGACAGAGTGTTCCCCAGTTCCTGATCAGAATATGTCCAACCTAGACCTATCTCTGCAACTGGAAGTGATTCCTCGTCTTAGGATTCACAACACTCATCCAACTGAGAACATCATAGGGGATGTCACTGACGGTGTGAGAACAAGAGGACAGACACATCATGGGAATGTCTGTCTGTTCTCGTGTTTTCTATCCGAGATGGAACCCAAGTAGGTAGAAGATGCCTTGAAAGATAGTAGTTGGGTTGAATCGATGTAAGAGGAGCTGCTTCAATTTAGAAGACAAAAGGTCTGGAATTTATGCCCACTACCATCTGGTCAAGTACCCATAGGCACTAAATGGGTTTTCAAAAACAAGAAAGATGATAAAGGCTTGATTATCAAGAACAAAGGAAGACTAGTAGTTCAAGGATACACCCAAGAGGAAGGAATTGATTATACTAATGTCTTTGCACCTGTTGCAAGACTTGAGGCAGTTAGGATCTTCCTTGCTTATGCGGCATCCAAGAACTTTACTGTCTACCAACTTGATGTCAAGTGTGTCTTTCTATATGGGGATATAGATTGGGAAATCTATGTATGCCAGCATCCAGGACTTGAAGACCCACAGCATCCCAACTATGTGTGCAAACTGGACAAAGCTTTATATGGGTTGCACCAAGCACCTAGGCTGTGGTATGAGACTCTATCTCAATTTCTTCTAAAAAGTGGCTACACCAGAGGTACCATTGACAAGACTCTCTTCATTAGAAAGTCTGGAAAAGACATTTTGCCTGTTCAAGTCTATGTTGATGACGTCATATTTGGTTCTTCAAATGACCAAATGTGCAAAGACTTTGAAAGCATCATGAAAAAGAAGATTGAAATAAGTTCCATGGGAAGAATGGACTTCTTCCTTGGAATTCAGGTGAAGCAATTGAAGGAAGGATACTTCAGCAATCAATCCAAGTATGTCAATGACATCTTAGAAAGATTTGAGATGAAGGACTGTAAGCCAGCCAAGACACTCATACCCAGAAACCATAATCTTTGCCTTGACCTTGAGGGGAGGATACTGATCAACATCAGTATAGAGCAATTATTGGTTCTCTGATGTACCTTACTGCTAGTAGACCTGATATCATGTTTGCTACATGCATGTGTGCAAGATATCAGGCTGCTCCAAAGGTGTCTCACCTAGCTGCTGCAAAGAGAATCCTTAGATACCTCAAAGGAGCACCTAAATTAAGTCTCTGGTATCCAAGAAATAGTGATTTCAATCTCTATGGATACTCTGACAGTGACTATGGTGGCTGTAACATTGACAAGAAATCAACATCAAGAGGATGTCAATTTCTTGGTGGAATGATCATCTCATGGCAATGCAAGAAACAATCTTGCGTATCTACATCAACTGCTGAAGTTGAATATATTGCTGCTGCTAGCTGCTGTGCTCAGCTGCTGTGGATTCAGAACCAGATGTTAGACTACGGATTCAACTTCATGAGCACTCCTATCCATATTGACAACAATAGTGTTATCTCCATCACCGAAAATCCAGTGAAGCACTCCAAGACAAAGCACATTGATATCAGGTATCATTTCATTAGAGATATTCATGAGAAAATCTAATCAAGCTAATCAAAGTTGACTCAAATGAATAATATGCTGATTTGTTCACCAAAGCTTTTGATGAACAAAGGTTTAAATATCTCATATCAGCTATTGGGATGATAAACATTGATTAAACTACCTCTTTTGAAAGCTTTTTAATGTGTAATGTCTTGTGTCAATACAATCTAAACACTGTTACAAAAGATCTCTTTGAAATATTCCCGGTGTAAATTTCTTCCGAAGAGGAATCAACTCTAGGAAGATATTCATTAATATCTTCCGAAGCCAAATTCCTCCATGGAAATTTTCTTCTTGGAAGAGTTTTTAGTCTCGGAAGAAGCGATTGATTTCACATCAGATCTACTTCCAAAGCTTATAAAAATCTTCATTCGAGAAAACAGTTCTTACCTTCGGAAGCAATGCTTTGCTTCGGAAGAAAGAGTCGCCTTCGAAAGACAAATTACCTTCGGAAATGTTTTACACTCGGAAAAAGAGTTTTTACTGTGTAACGGATATCTTTTTGGGCCCTACTCTGTAAAAGGTAAAGATTTTGCTAATGAGTGTTAGATTATTTAAATTTATCCCTTGCCGCCATTGTCACTTCATAACCGCAAACCATCATAACCGCCGAAAACCACCACAGTTACTTCCACAGTCATCCCCCACTGTTTAAATAATTCAGACTTGTTCAACTTTTACCAATTTACTGCCCTAAAAGTTTCTTCACTTCCAATTCACCCAAGTTCAAACTGATCTTCATTCACCTTTCACAAATGGCACTAAACCCTCAGCACAACCAAATTGCATTACTTGATTCCTCAATAGATGCTGACTTCTCTGAAATCATCACCTTTCTCTCTGAATCAACCTACTTCACAGCCCTTACCATTAACCCCACTGTTTACTCAAACCAAATGGCTGAATTTTGGGGAAATGGTCGAGCAGAAAACCTAAATGGGGTTCGTATACTAAGGACCAGCATTTGTGGACAGGAGCTGATTCTTACTGAACAACTCATCAGGGAGCATCTAGAGCTCTAAGATGAAGGAGCTCCTACTGAGTTTCCCAAGGATGACTTAGACAGCACTTACACTCTAATGGGATATGGAGGAGATGTAAGCAGGTCAACTGTGTACAAGTTTAACTTCTCCTACAACTGGAAGTTTCTCTTGCACATTGTTCTCCACTGTCTATCTAATAAGTCAGGGGGATGGGATCAAATTCCCTATGAACTAGGATGCTTAGTTCATAGATTGGTGAGAGGCCTGCGCTTCAACTACTCAAAGTTTGTGATGACTAACCTCATAGGGAATCTTCAAAGGGAAACATTCTTCATGTACCCTAGATTCCTTCAGCACATCATCAACTGTGAGTTGAACCAGAGTTAGCTTGTCTGTGTAGCTGCTCTGACTGTCCCTCACATGAGGCCTGCCATCTTTAAGAATATGAAGAAGGTGTCTACCAACTTCACTGGAAGACACACTGATCTACTTCCAGGCATGATTGAGTGCATAGCTCCTCATGACATCCCTGTTAACACTACAGGTGATGAACCCACACCAGCAACCTTCACTATAAATCTCACATTACCTTCTCCGCCCATCATAATCACATATCAAAGATGCCCCAAACGAACCCTTGTTCAATCTACTCTGATTGAACAAGCTTCTCCAGTTTAATCCAAAAGGACTAGAGTGGAACAATGGGCTCCCACTCAGTCCGAGGTCACAACATCCTTCACTTTTGACCTTAATTTTGGTTTTGAGCTTCCTCAGTCTCAAACCCAAGAGCCCGACACCCAAGCCTTTAACCCACAGGGTGAGTATTTACACTCCTCTATGCAGCCAATTAGGGACAGCCCTACCAGAGGCTCAATGCCTGTAGACAATTATCAAGGTTCCGGATCAGTAGGTTTAGCCTCCCTATCCTTTACTGGTCTCCTTCTTAAAACTGATGAAGAGATAACATCTCTCCATGGCAATGAAGTTGATCTACCACACCCTCTCCAAGATCAACAGAGCCTGGAGACATCCCTTATCTCTAGCCCCCATCAGCAAACAACTGAGGTGAGTCCCACTGATGTGGAGGGGACTCATGTAGGCTCAGCTGCCACTACTCAGAGTCTCTCATTGAACTCTCAGGACAGTGGTAACATTAATCAGACTAAGTCTACGACAACTTTGCCCATTTATGTCTCTGAAAGAGATGACTTTGAGCAAAGGTATCCAGGGTGCCAAGAAGCCACATCTGGTGGTGAGACTGAACATACTAGGTATGTTATCTCATCTCCCCGTGATTCTTCACATGAAGATGAGGGAAGTATGCAACTCACCATTTAGTAATTGATATCCAAGGTCTCAAACCTTGAATCTCAGGTTAGGATCTTAGAGAACAGGTCAGCCACTCAGCAACTTGAGATTGACAATCTCAAGGCTCAACGAGCTGAGACACAGACAGAGAGGTCTGTTAGGCATGTACCAATTCAAGTGTCATTGACTTCTTCCTCTAGCTCATCTAGCTCTCAAGATGATGCTACTAAAAAGGGGGAGAATGTTCAGAGACAAACACATGAGGAACCACCGGTCCAAGCTTCAACTTCCTACATCATCACTATGCCCAAGTCATCCCAATCTATCCTTCAGATTGACTCACAGATGATTAAGGATCTCTACAGACTTTTTATCAAGTTCGTATGGAGACCCTCCATCGATCAGCCAAGCCTTGATCCTACACTGATCTATTTTGGAGCTGAAGACATTCAAAGGATCACTGCACCTTCTACCACTGTGGAAGAAGTTGGTCAACCTAAGGTCCACATGGAACCTATGATTCACTTCGAAGGGGAAATGGGGACTGATGGCCCAGCAACTGAAACAATTGGGACAGAAGTTGTATCTCCTTCAACTTCCGAAGCCACAAGGAAAGCTTCAGAAGAACCAGCTAAAGCCTCGGAAGAACAAACTAAATCTTCTGAAGCTGAGATAGAAGCTGCGGAAGGACTGTTCCAGATGTCCGAGGACCTAATCATCACAGATGCAATCCCTAAAATGGCATCTGAGGTGGATAGTGAGGACTCTCTCAAAACTTCTCCATCCCAAACACCATCTGTGCCTCTCTCTCAATCTGAACCCTCTATCCAAGAACTACCACAGTCAAGCTCTTCAAAAGACAAAGGGAAAAGGAAGATGACTGCGAAAGAGCTTCAGAAAGAGGAAAGGATTGAAAAGCTAAAGAAGAAAGGTAGATTCCCTACTGAGAAGCTGCTAGCTGCTAGTTCAAAGGCAGCTGCAGCCAATCAGGAGGCAATCAACAACAAGAAGAGAGAGGAACTCATTGATCAGCTCATCAGCTTAGGAGCTGCAAATGAAGAAGTACTCCTGCTACCACTAGAGGAGTTAGTGACTTTGGAGTGGACAACCAGGCTAAAACAAGAAGAAGAAGCCAGATTGGCCTTAGAGAGGGAAGAGGAGGAACAGAGGAAAGCTGCCATGCAGCTGAGGAAAGCTAGGATAAAATTCCTACTTTCTAGAGGCTTCAACCTTCAAGAAATTTCTCCACATGATAATGATACGATCCTCTGGCTCCACAACAAAGAGCAGGATCAAATGGAGAAAGAAAGGAAGAAGGCTGAAAGGGAAAAGAGCAAAGAAAAGAAGAAGAAGGAAGAAGAAGCAAGGAACTCTGCAACCAAGAAGCTTAGTGACAAAGCCTGGATGAAAGACTATCTCCGGGCTTATGGCTTCTCTGGTAGGCAGGTGGATCCTATGTCTGAAAAGACACTCCAGCGGATAGTCGGTGAAATCAAAGCTGACATCCGTATGGGAAAGAAGAGAGAGATGTATAGAAAGGGATAGGGAACGATCTTCACCCCAACCACTCAACCACAACCAATACCAGAAGAACCAATCCCATTCTCTGCCCCTATCAAAACTGAGCCCTTAGATGAACCCTTCACCCCTGAACCTACAACTCTACCCATACCCACTTCATCACCCCAACCACCTAAACTTCCCATCCTTCAACCCAAAACACTTCCCAGAACCTCTAAACCACAACCTACACAACCTCCATCCAACCATCCCGTCAGCCTTCTCAACCTCTCTCTCTTAATGAATTGAAGGCAATCAAGACCAAGCTCATAAACTGTACAACCTTGAGCGAGATCTCATGTGAAGAGGACTCTGTCAACATCACCTATATTGATGGATCTTCATGTTCCTTCACAAGAAATCAATTTCTTGACTTGCCTAGAGGAACATTGGACCAGGCTGCAAGACTTCTAGGCGTCAACTCGGATTCATTAAATGATGAAGAGAAGAAACTTAGAATAAAACTGATGACTCTGCTGGATACAAGGAAAGAGGACAAGATTCCTAGTCAGTCTCTTATGTCTAGAAAGAAAATAAAGCAGTGGAGGTTCAATGAAACTTCTCACAACTTTATTGTCGAAAGAGAAAGTGGAGAAGTCAACAGACTTAATGCAACCTCTCTGCTACACTCCAGTAGATTTGACATTGCTGAGTTAGCAGAGAAGCCATTTTCCAACCCCTCCAACTCTGAAGCTGCTACAGTCATTAGAAATCATATCAGCAGTCTTCATCTAGCCAAGCTAACTGCAAAAGCCAAGATTGAAAAAGAGTTGAAGTTGAGAAGAAAGGAAGACAAGGAAAGATCTTCCACCAAGGGCACTGCCTTTCTACAGATGATGGAGGGTCTAGACTTGGAACCTATAGTTAGATGGAAATATGATTACAGTTCCAATCAACTAACTCTTTTCAGAGGGCCACAGCAAAGGGTACATATAATCCAAGGTAACAGACTGGATCTTCTGTCTACTAAGGATTTGTACAAACTTCTCAGCACCACATCAGGGAAGAACGAAGAAACTGATAAGTATCTTCTTTCCCTGGTGCTGAAAGTTTTAAGAAGCCGAGATAAGTGAAGTTTTGGTAGCATCAGCCTAGGGGGAGTTTGTTGGATCATGATAAAGGCTGGTGCAACCAAAACCATTTCACTTAGTCAATTTTGGTGCTACATTCAAAGGCTTCCGAAGCTAAGTACGGGAACTTCCGAAGTTTGAAGAATTCTTCCGAAGACAAGTGAAAGATCAACTTCTGAAGACAAACTCTACTTCCGAAGACAAAGAAGAAATCCCCAAGCCTCAGAAGAAGCAGTCTTCCGAAGTATAAGTGGCTTCGAAAGAAATTATTCTTCCGAAGCAACTTAACCTTCGGAAGACACTGCTATGAACCAGTGGACATAAGTATGGTCTCTGACATTCCACTGTAGACTTCTGATACAGCATGGCCTCTTCCTATAGAGCCATGTAGTTGACCATACTTTATTCCACTGTTTACCTTTTAATGATCGTACATGTTACCAACCTTAGTTGGTGACAAAAGGTAAGTCAGGGACATGTCCTGACTACAAAATCTCAGATAAAATATCCGAGATACCTTAACCTATAGTCTTGTAGTATAGGCTTTTGGTTATAGGTTTCCAGCTAGTATCAAAGTATATCCGGCTGTAGGTAGTGTTATATATGTAGTTCTCATTGTAACTCAATTGACAGAGAGTGTGCTTGCAAGAGTCTTGTAATCCTTTGAGTTGAGAATCAATATATAAAAGTACCTTGAAAATTTACTTCATGTGTTTATTATCATTTTTTACTTGTTATATTATGATCAACTCTTGTTAGACTCGTTCTGAGTGTTGTTCTAGGTGAGTTTGAGAGAAAACCACTTGTTAAGTGACTAGTACCGATCCTGCAGATAGCTTCCCCATTAACAAGGTTAACAAGGAAGAACATGGTATTCGACTGGGAAAAAGATCAGGAGGATGTATTTCAGGAATTGAAGGATAGATTAACCAAGGCGCCAGTACTAACCCTACCGAAAGGTGATAAAGACCTAACGGCATACTCTGATGCCTCTTACTATGGGTTAGGTTATGTGTTGATGCAAAGAGGAAAGGTTATAGCTTACGCATCTAGATAGCTAAAGGACACGGAGGTCAATTACCCTATTCACGATCTGGAACTTGCATCAGTGGTGTTCGTATTGAAGATATGAAGACATTATTTGTATGGAATAAGTGCACTATATTCACCGATCACAAAAGTCTGAAGTACTACTTTGAGCAGAAAGACTAAATATGAGACAGAGAAGGTGATTGGAGCTAATAAAGGATTACGATTGTGAAATTCATTACCACCCTGGTAAGGCAAATGTGGTAGCCGATGCCCTGAGCCGAAGAGAAGTATATGAACCAATTCGAGTGAAGGCGTGCCAACTAGTAGTGACCCCAGGTATTATGAGGTTGATAAGCAAAGCTCAAGAGGAAGCCTTAATAGAGCACCAAATTAAGAAAGAATGGATGGTGGGAAGGGCCGGTGATCTAGTTGATAACACATTGGGTGTAAAAGCCATTTGCGGTAGGATATGGATTTCGAGGTATGGAGGTTTATGAGAGAAAATTTTTGATGAAGCACACAGGACTCGCTACTCAATACACCCAGGAGCAAATAAGATGTACCATAACTTGAAGAAAGATTATTGGTGGCCCGGGATGAAGAGAGATGTGGTTTCATATGTAAATATATGCCTAATGTGCCTACAACCGAGCATCAAAGACCTTACGGGTATGTTCAACCATTGGAAGTGCCAGAATGGAAGTGGGAACATATTATCATGGATTTACTAAGTTACCACGTACGACTAAGGGTAATGATGCAATCTGGGTAATAGTAGACAGGTTGACTAAGAGTGCTCATTTCTTACCTATCAAGGAATCAATCAGTTCAGAGAAGCTCGCGTAGTTGTTCATAAGAGAGATAGTGTCACGGCATGGTATGCCTGTATCGATTGTGTCAGACAGAGACACACGTTTTACATCTAAATTCTAGAGGAGGTTTAACAAAGAGATGGGGACAAGGTTGTATATCAGTACCACTTACCACTCGCAGACTGATGGTTAGTTCGAAAGGACGATACAGATGCTGGAAGACATGCTACGAGTGTGTGTCATGGAATTTGGTGGTAACTGGGACAACCACCTACCATTAGCAGAATTCTCGTACAACAATAGCAATCATGCTAGTATTAAAATGCCTCCATATGAGATGTTGTCGGGAGATGATGTGGTTTGTTGGGGTGACATCGGACAAAAGGAGTTGGGTAGCTTAGAAGTCATGGAAGCCACAACGGAAAAGTTGGAGACAATCAAGGTGTATATGAAGGTTGCAAAGGATAGACAAAAGTCATATGCCGATAAAAGAAGGAGACCGATAGAATTTAGTGTGGGTGACAAGGTAATGTTAAAAGTGTACCCTTGGAAGGGAATTATCCGATTTAGGAAGAGGGGGAAACTAAGCCTAAGGTTCCTTGGACCATTTAAGATACTAGCTCGAATTGGAGATGTAGCTTACAGGCTGGACCTTCTAGAAGGGTTAAGTGGGATTCACCCTACCTTTCATGTGTCGCACCTACGGAATTGTTTGGCTGACGACGGGATGGTTGTGGTTTTTGATGATAATGAAGTGGATGAAAAGCTAAACTATGTGGAGCAGTCGGTCGCCATTTTGGACAAAAAGGTGAAGCAGTTAAGAAACAAGGAGATCCGACAAGTCAAGGTACAATGGAGACATCGAAAGGGGTCAGATGCCACCTGGGAATTCGAGGAGTAAATGAGGCAACAATACCCCGATCTGTTCAATGATTTGACAGGTTTCGAGGACGAACCTAAATAAGGGGGAGACTTGTAATGCCCCGAATGTCTAAGCAAGCAACTTAGAATTTATGGATTTAGTTGGGATTATAAAAAAGGGGGAAAATAAAATTATTATTAAAATGGATTATAGCCAAATTAAATCCATGGGCTAAGTGTTAGGTGTGTTTAAGGGCCTATAATCAGCCCTTAAACAACCCTCATCGGCCCTATTTCCTCACACATGCAACACAAGTAACAAACCCTAGAGAGAGAGAGTAGAGAGAGAAAGTGAAGATTTTCAGGATGTGAAGCTTGGTTGCTTTGAAGATTGAAGATCTGGTGTTGGCGCATAAAAGTAGCAAGGAAAGAGCAAGAAATCAAGGTAAGAATCATCCTCCAAACATCCCTTTAGAACAGATCCGAATTTCTAGGTTTTTGGGTTCAAAAGTTTCAAAGAATCACATAAAGGTCACATTTTTACGTATAAAAACGTGTAAAAAGGTTAGATATAGTCACATGGATGATAAACCAAGGTTTTAGACATAAAAGTTAAGATTTTAGGTTAAAAACGGGCCGGTTCATCATTTTTGTTTATCCAGCGAGACTGTGAGCCCAATCAACGAAACTAGAGGTTCTTCCAGCGAAACTAAGAGAGTTCCAGCGAAACTATAGTTTCGCTGGTAATTTCGCTAGTGCCCAGGTCGACCAGTAGAACTTGCGAACCTAGAAAATTCCAACGAAAGTTGGGCGCACCTGGCAGCGAAACTGCCGTGCGAAACTGCTAGGCGAAGCTGGCAGCGAAACTGCCAGCGAAACAGCTGGGTGAAGCTGGCAGCGAAACTGGCAGCGAAATTTTATAGAAATGACCTGTTTGAGTGTTAACTTATGTGCAGACTGTGTAGTGCAAATCTAGCCTAGTAAACCTAGATGAGAAACTATTTACTTTGACCAGGTGAGTTCTAGATCCCCTTGTCTACAAGTTTTTCCATGTTTTTGGGGCTATTATGCATAAGTAAACCTAAGGTTTTCAAGGCAAAGATTTCAAAAGGTTTTAATAAAGGAAAATCAAATTTCCTATAACAAAATATATTATAGAAAGCCCTTAAAATAAAAATTTTATGTGCTGACCTGGCAGCCCGGCCCCGTCCAGGGGCGTTGCCCCTTGAACCCCACTAGGGCCTGCTGCCCCGAGAACCCCGCTTTCAGGGGCTGCCACCCCCGAACCCTTAAAGTAAAGGCTCGTACAGGCAGGTCAGTAAGGCCTGGATTGACATGACAATAATGGCCTGTTTGGGTACGACAGTAAGGCCTGAATTGACATGTGGGTAAAGTCCTGTGTTTATCATAGGCACAGATAATAACTGGGAATTGACGGGTAAAGAAGAGTAATATTTAAAATAAATTAATCGAAAGTCTTAATGATAAAGTATGTGATAAAGCGATAATATGTGTATATCAATGTTCTGATAGGTGACGATTATTTTCAAATGTTAAAGCTAATATATCTTACAAAGAGTTATTTAATGAAGTAAACGTAGAATTCACTCAGCGAAGCTAACTTTTTAATGCATATTAGTTGACAGGTGAGCTTTAAGGTTTAAGGGATGAGAGCATGGATCTAAAGCTTCTTGGCATTTGAAGGCTAGCATCCCTTACTAAGAAGATTGTTAAGAAGATCATTAAAGACTAATTGATGTTTTAAAGACAATATTAAAGTTTTAATTTGATTATGTTGTAATGAATTGAAATTTTACTTTACTTTTCCGCTGCAATATCCATCTAAATGAATGTGTTAAATCTATGTTTTCCTGTGAATGACCAACTGTGAGGTTTCCAGGAATCGGGGCCTTACATTTTACACCTTATAATGTGTTTTTAACTTAAATAATATTTATTGGTCGACATTAATAAAAATCAATATGTTTTAAATATAATAGTATTACGCATGTAAACGAATGCATACTTGCAAGTGTGCAATAGTGTTTGAATGTTCATATTTATATGTGAATAAATTAAATAATTAATAAAACCTTTGACATATGAAAATATCATTATAATTTTTATTGTATAATGTTTATTTTAACTTGTTCTCTATAATTTTCAAGTATTCATACAAATTTTTAAGTTTGAATCTTATAATAGCTATAAAGATTTATTAATTATTGTACAAATTTCAATAAAACTAGTAGTAAATACCCGCGCGCGTTGCGCGTGTGATGGACGGGTGAATAAAGGCTCAGATATGCCATCATAGCCAAACACATGTGGTTTACTGGTATAATATCAGTGGCAATAATTTAAAACAACATTCGATATTCAGTTGCACAACATGAGCAAAACCCACAAAGACAGAATTAGATGTGACCATAACATAAGAAACAACAATGCAATACCTTACAAGGCTCAGAACTATAAACGGTTGCCCAGCCATGATAATCGACACCATTTTTGCTCTACAATCATAGCCCTCGATTTACCAACAGCCAAAGGTCTTAGATGAACAACGATTCATTTTCATCGACACACAATATCCAGTCGTACAATAGGAGCAAAACCCATAAAGATAGAAATAGCTGATACCACAACATAACAAACAACAATACAATACTTATAATGCTCAGAATTGGTAGTCGGGCGCGGTTGCAAACCATAAATGGTTGCCAAGCCATGGCAACCGACACCATTTTTCTCTAAAATCATAGCCCTCGATTAACTAACAGCTAAAGATCTCAGATGAACAATGATTCATCTTCATCGACATATGATATCATGAAATATAACATGCAAAACTGATCACATAACAAAATCTCAGATGAGCGCAAAGATTTCCCCAAGATAAAACATATGGCAGAGACAAAAACATCTAAAGTGAACAATGAAAAGAAGGGCAACAAAGCTAGTTACACCATCACCATCGCTACATCAAATGGCTGTAGGATAACTATCAGCTCCACCTCAACCTTAAAGGGAGGAGGAAGTGCAACAGTAGCAAAAGCCACCGCTGCCGCCATAAAAATATGCTAAGATCTGAAAACCCTAAACGAACCAAACGATGATAAACCACCGCGAATGGTGGTAGAGCTTACAAGCACAACATCATCATCGCAACCTTCAACATCGACCACCGGTAGACCAAACGATGGCTGACGACCGTCACCACCAATCATGGTCGAGAAACCGCCGCCTGCTCCACCTCGACCAAAAGGGGAGGTGGAGCGGTAACAGCGCCCACCGCTACCGCCACAACGACGAACGGCAACAGAGATGACACGATGAAACCACGATCGTCACCGACACCTCCACCTAGACCAAGAAAATCCACTTGAAATGCATCAAACCCCTTTTCTCTCCATATAAAGACACATCGGAGGGGCAAAGTGCAATTCCGGTGAAGGCGATCATGATGCAGGCAGTGGCGGTGCAGTGATGCAAGTGTCGGCGGCTGACGGCGATGACAAGAGAACAGACATTGTCTCTCTAGAACTAAAACGAATGGGATAACACGGAGGTTTTCCTCTTTTTTTCTATTTACACACATTTGGGGGGTGCAAAATGCCAAAGTGAAGAAACCTGTGTGACCAAACCAGAAAGGCACCCAAGATTTCTGTTTCTTTAACTTGTTTTTTAAATATATAGGATAATTAGTATAAAGGTGATAAAGATTTATTAATTATTATACAAATTTCAATAAGATTTACAAATTTTACACAAACTTTAGAGTTGTTAGACTATAATTTGATTGGTCTTAAAGAACAATAAAATTAGTGAATACAATTAAGAAGTAGACTAGGGTGTAAGTGAAAACTAAACTAGGGTACGAATACATACACTCCTACTGTTCATTGGGTGTGTAAAACTTGTAAACCAATTGTTTGTGTATATACACTTAGCTATATATAAAACGAATTAAAAACGGCTCGAAATTGAAGCTCAAATAACTTCTCTGTGAATTATGATTTGAAAATGTATAGGAATTTATAAGTTGTGAAACAAACTTTCACTTTTCAAGACATCATTATGATTTTTATGATTATATTTTTTATGACGTTATTCTAGGATAAGAATGTAGTAAAAAGAAAAAGAAACAAACTAAGGTTAATAGTAGACAATGTTTGATTATGATCACACTTTTATTTTGGAAATATCTTTCTCGTAGCAATAGTTTGATTTTGTCATTATTTTCTTACAACAACCATCTAAAACCTAAATAAGTTCCAACGCTTTCTAAACAATTATACAAATAATGTTATTGTTTATAACGTGAAGAAAAGTATTATATTATTATCAGGGCCGGTTGAATGATTTTTGAGCCCCAATCGAACTAAAATAACGGGCATTTTCTAAAATAATATATTAAAACCCTTCTCATTTATCCAGGATTGAGATCGGCAACAATAAACTAATACGTTTAGAGTTGACAGAGTTAAAAAAAAATTTATTATCATATATCGTGTACATATAGATGTTTATATTAAATTTATTTTCTAGGTTGTTCGATGCAAATTCGTTAAGTAAGCAACCTAAGATAACAAATTAAAGCAATTAAGAAAGAATTTTAAATTACAAGCAATTTAGTAAATGGAAGCAATCAAGCAATTATAAATGAGTTATCAAAACAATTAAGCGAGAATTATCAAGAATACTCTAACCTTGATACTTGAGTATTTAATAAAAAAAAACTAAAAGAAATTAAACAAGAATGATCAAGAATTAACTTTCAATCTCAATCTCGCTTGCTAATGCTGCCAAGTGCAAACTGTCAATCTCAATCTCACTTGCTGTCAAAAGCCAATCTCAATCTATTAGTTATCAAGAATGACAAAATTCAATATTCAACTTTCACGACTCAAGAACACTGCTTGTTTAGTTATTTGTGGGCTCAATTCGTGATTACCGGTATTAATTGTGCAGGTACAGCCATGCAGGTACCGTGTGGAGAAGTGGAACGGTCGACACCCGACAGACGTGACGTTAGACGTGAACACAGAGCAATGATCGTTGGCCGCTGCATCATCGATAGTGCGGTGAGCCGATGAGGTGATGCTCCGATTTCTTAACTTGGAACTTGAGAAGTTGAGCGTTGCTGTTGATCAGACTCTTAACTAGGGTTGAATCGCTATATACAAAAGTAATTGGAAATGTGAGGTGGAAAACCTATTAAAGCAAATATGAGTTGTTTTTTTTTTGTTATGAACTGATGGGCTAAAGCCTCACCCCTTGGTGTGGTGGCAAAGGATTTCACAATTAACATGGAGGTTGTGGGTTCGAACCCCACTAACTACTAACTTGGTAAAAAATTTCATAATTAAAAAATTAATCTTTTAAAAAAAACTGATGGGCTAATCATTCATTTACACTTAGCATAATAAAAAATATTGATTAAATGGGGGCCTTAGTTTTTAGGCCCCCAAGCCCAATACACCATAATTTATTGTTATAGTCCGGCCCTGATTATTATGATATTAAAAATTCAACCACCAGATAGGTAGAAAACTATTTTTTTTCAGTATGAGGCTAATCTTGATAAAGTAGTGTAGTATTCGGCTAAAAAATCATGGATTCTTATTCTGTAAAGTCTAGCTGTTGTGATTTTATTAGATAAATTGTGATTCCAGTAAAAAGTATGTGTCCGTCAATAAAAAAATAATTACGCCAAGTTTTACTATTTACAGCAACTTACGTAACGTTAGTAATATGATTTTTGTTTGATATTGTAACTTTTATTATATATTGTTTTATAGAAAAACAAATATGTTGTTGTGATATGTTTATTTTTATCTTTATTTTATTTTATATTTTATGAAAAAGAGAGTCATATCAAATATGCAGTGTTTTCACGATCGGATCGGACCGGCCTGTCCGACCGGTTCAACCGGGTATCGGTCCGGTAGCCGGTCCGGTCAGGTATAATTCGTTTTTGAGCGGTCGAACCGGCCGGTTCTTCCCAAACCGGTGGTCGGACCGGAAACCGGACCGCTTCGGACCGGTTTTCGTTTTTTTTTTTTTTTTATTAGTAAAAACGGGGTGTTGAACTATAAATTAGTGTGTTATATATACAAATATACTTAAGTTTTATATATAACTATAAAATACATATATAAATCATATATAAATTACTTATATTTGATTATATATATAACTATATATATAATATACTATATATATAATTATGACGTCATCCGTTTCTTAAATCCGGTCCAACAGATCCGACCGGTCCAACCACCGAACCAGTAAAACGTTCGATTTAACATCCGATTCGGTTATAAAAACATTGCAGATCTGCCAAATCAAAATATATTTCAGATTTGATATAATTTTGATATTTATTAAATATATGTGAAAGTGTAATAAAAGACAGATTTATATAAGTGGGACCCAGCATCTAACTTTATCTTCCTCCCACTTCTCCATCTTTTGTCAATCTCCCCCCACCCTTACAACCACCATCGATCAGCCTTCTAGTCACCAACATCTCGCCTTGTAGGTAAGAACCATCTAAAAAATAGCGAGGTTAACTCTGTGTACCAAACCTGTAACATCTATGATTCCACCTTTAACATCCTGCCTTGTGGTGGCGGTGGTGGAACTTTTAAGGTGGTGATGGTGATTGCCTGGTAATTGTAAGATGGTGGTTGTTGTTTCCGGCACGAAATCAAGGGTTTTAGCTATCGAATGGGACGGTGAAGGTCTGGGTGGTGGTTTTAAGGTGGTGGTGATTGGATGGTGGTGTAATGGTGGTGGTGGTTCGTTGGTGGGCGTAATGATTGTGGTGATTTTGAGGTGGTTGGTGTAATGGTGGTGGTGGTCTGCCAGTGGATGTAATGGTGGTGGTGGTGGTGATGATGGTAGAACATTGGAGAAGAAGATGATGAAGAGGGTGGGTCCCATTTTCTTTTCTTTTTCTTATTATTTAGTTCGAACCGGACGACTTACTGTTTTGGTGGTCGGACCGGTCGGATCGGTCGGACCGGATGGACCGGATTTAACTATATTTTAATTATATTTATATATGTAATTAAATATAAGTAATTTATATATGATTTATACATATATTTTATAGTTATATAAAACTTAACTATATTTGTATATACAAAGTACTAATTTATGATTTAACACCCCGTTTTTACCCACTAAAATCAAAAAAAAAAAAAATTCAAAATCCGGTCGGAACCGGCCCGGTTCGCCGGTCCAACCGGCGACTCGGTTCGAACCGGCCGGTTCAACTGCACAAAAACGATCCACTATGGACCGGACCGGACAGGGGGCCGAATCGCGGTCCGACCGGTCGGACCGGCCGGTCCGATCCGGTCCTAACAACATTGCTTATTTATCAGAATTAATAGCCTTTTAACTTAGGGACGAAACATGTTAAAATCATGAAAAAAAAAGATAAAAGAAATATAATTAACTAATATGAAGTGTTGTTCCTTTCCCGTAGTGACTAGCTTGAATTCTTATTCTTATGTGGCGTTTGATATGTACTAATTTAATGCAGTTTAATAGAATTGGAATCTGAATTTCATAAGTCATTGTATTTTGTTGATATGAATTCGTTAGAATTGTAATTTAAATTTCATTATTAATGTGTTTGGTTGCAAAATAAATTAGAATTGGAATTTGAACTAATTCTCTCACATCCCTCCAAATGAAGGATTTCAAAATCCCTCCAAATATTAAAAGATTTCAAATTTCACCGACACCTGCCTCCGCCACCGACCGCCCTGCCCACCACCAAGTAACACTACTAACGACCCTCTTCGACGTTGCCGACCTCCGACTACCACCGACCACCACCGACCACGCCTACCACCGACGCCCACGACCGCCCCCGACCGCCGACCACCGCCGACCCCATTTCTCTCTACTACCGCCCGACCACAGTCCTCGCCGCCTCCGATCCTCGCGCGACCACCGCTGTCGCACCCGGCTGATCTCGACCTCCGTCGCACCCGGCCGTCGATCCCCACCGTCGTCGCCCCGCGCGTCGCCCTTTGCCGATCCCGACAATGGACGGCCACGACCGCCGCCCCACGCCGATCCCGATAGCCGCCGGCCACGACCGCCGGCCCGCACCGATCCTGACCACCGACGCCCTTGATCGCCACCACACTCGATTGCCGACTTCCGCCCGTCGCCAACCCCGACGCACATGTCTGCCACCCGTCGTCAACCCTGACGCACACGACTACCGACCATCAGCGCCCTGACGGCCGCCACCAGTCGCCGATCCCTCCCCCGTCTGTCGGCAATGGGTTATAAAATATTGTAAATTATGAGTTTTTAATTAAAATAAATAATTAATTTGCAAATTTTTGTATGATTTATATTATAAAATATTTTTATAAACAATAATTTGATTAAGTTAATCATAAAGGCTTTATTATGTGCAGGGGTTGAAGTGTCATAATTAGAAACTTAATATAAAAGTTTTAAGCATAAAATGATAACTTTTAAAGCAACAGGACCAGAGTGTAACTTTTCTTTTAAACAACTAAGGGGTTGTTTGATAAAATTGACTGGGTAAGATCTGACTGAATCAGAAGCTGACACAGTTAGAAGTTCTGACTGGGTATGCGTCTGACTGAAACTTGGTTGTTTGATTTGGTATGCGTCTGACCAAATCGATTCACACCACCACCACCGCAATCCACCGAACCACCACCAAATCGATTCACACCACCACCACCGCAATCCACCGAACAACCACCGCAATCCACCGAACCACCACCAAATCGATTCACCAAATCGATTCACACCACCACCACAGCAATCCACAGCGGACAAGTACCGCAACCATCCCTGTCGACACAATTCAAACACTATCAACGGCAATCATCACCATCTCCGACCAATCCCCAAATCATCTTCAATTAACACAATCGATCGACCGATACCAAACCATCAACAATCATCCCCGGTCACCTGCGAACCAATAAACCACCACCATCGAACTGAACGACACCAGCAACCACCACTCCCGAACACCATCCCTGTCGATCGATCACTCACCTTCGATCTTCAATTTCAAACCATTTGCAGAAGCATTGACCGAAACATCGGACCTTCAATCAACCACTCACGACCACCAATCATCAACCTTCAACACCATCAACCGACACCATAGCAACCCACGACCACCGCGACCATCAAATCAACAACCACCGAACTGAATCAACTTCGAATCTTGTTGTGTTCACCGAGAGAGAGGCAGAGAACCGAGAGAGGCAAAGCGGGGGGCGCAGGGGAGGGGGATTGGCGCAGGAGTGGGGGGATTGGGTTAGCATTTGTAAAATTCAGGTCCGGGTCAGATGTTTTGACCCGGTCAGCTTGGGTTTTATGCATATCAAACAGGCTGACCCGCTGTCAGCCCGGTCAGCCGGGTCAGCCGGGTCAGCCAAAATCAAACAGCCCCTAAACCATTCCCGCCCGTCACCCTTATTCCGGCCAACATTCTGCCAAGCTCCGGCGAGGATTCAGTTGCGACCCATTCAACTCGATTAAACCGCCTCGATCGCAGACCTGTTTCAAACCCAAGGCCATTGTTTCAATTTGTTCAAAGGTGCTATTATGATGCGTTCAACACGAAACCGAAACCCCATTCATGTTCAAAATTGTTTTGACATAAAATTTGGTCAAACTGAAAATTCATTAACTATAATCAACTCGGTGATCATTGCGATCATAAACAACTAGTCCACTGAGTCTAACAACGTGAGAATCATTAATAATTTCTTTTGAAACAACCGAATCAAAAAACAAAACTTGTTCAATCGAAATCATTTCAATTGTCATTATATAATAGAGCGTAAGCACTTGAATCCATCCATTTGAACTTTCTGTAAACCCAATTTCATACAATTATACGCATAAACACACCACCCGATTATAAACATCTTCGAACCAGCAACCCAATCGAAAGCATCATTCCGAGCAATTCATACCAAAATTGATTAGTGGCTTTTTCTTCTAAATCAAACTCAGAATCTTCATACCTTTTTAATTTGATTATTGTCATCGTTTCATCTCATGTTAGATTCACCTCAGTCGCGATCATACTTCTTCTGTTCATCATCAATTCGATATTCAAAAAGGTAATTGAATCATCATACATGCTCATTTACAGATTCCAAACAAAAGCCCTAAGTTTAACTTCATTAACGCTATGAATTTGATGTTTAATTGAGGTAACACAATTATAAGGTTCTTGATTATTTGAGGATTTTAATAATTAAGCATTTTGTATTTTAATAAATAGATCTAACACAGATCTAGGCCTTTTGTCCTTTGGTTTAAACCCATGTCTACTACATAGGGACCTGGGTTTGAACACGGCACCCCTTATTATTTTTAAAACTTATTTTCAAAACTCAGAAGAATATTTTATACTTTTAAACTTTTAAATTAGTATAGAAAGTATTTTGGAAACTAATAATAATCCAGAAATTATTATTTAATTTCTAAAACTTAAAAAAAGGAAATTTTAATTTTCATATTCGTTATTTTTAAGGCAATGAATGTTATAAAATTATTATAACCTTTTTATAAGTTTAAAATTTTATGAAAAAATTATTAATTAAAATCCAAAAATATATTATTTCAAATTATTCTAAATCAAAATCTATCATCGATGTAAACCATTAAAATAGTTAATTATTCCATTTTGATCACATTTTAAAGAATTAATTATTAAATTAATTATTTCTTTCCCACTCTTTAATATTTAAAACTCTATATACTAAATCAATATACACTATACATCTAATTGTATTATTAAAATATAATCAAATTATTTTATTTCATTCATTATTGATAATTATTCCTCAAATGTTATTAGTTAATCATTTTGTTCAATTTTATTTAACCAAGTTATATATTAATTTATTTTAATCTATTTGTTAAGCTCAAAACTCAAATTTAAACCCTAGATTCCAAAACCAAAGTTTAGACATATTATTATTCTAACAAAAGGATATCAAACCTTGAATTGAATCGTGAGAAATTTTTATTGTCAAGTCTAGCATTCTATTATTTTCAAACCGCTTATAATTATTATGTGACTATACATATCTTTTTTATGTTTTATATTTTGGGAACATCATGTGATTCAATATTCAATCATTTATATTCATTTTTATGCTATTTTAAAATTCAATTCAAGACATGTTATGTTTTTACCTACAATTATATATAGTTAGATAAACGTGTTGAGAACACAACCATTAATTCATACAACCATGATAACAATAATAGATCTATTGGTTTAACAAAGCCACTATTTTTTTAGTCGTGTGGTGATTGAACTGGAATCATTCATTCTATAAGTCTTCGTCTGCGGAACGAGTCAATTCAGTCATTAAGTTTGATTATGTTTATTTGTCTTTATGTTACACTATTGCTTTTATAAGTCATGACTTTGCCATGTGAATTGAGTTGTTTTCAATCATCGTAATCAATCTATATATGTATACAAACCTATTTTTACTCACCAGCTAATTCGTTAGTTGACTCGTTACTTTTTCACATGATTTCAGGAATATTGATGTAGGGATTGAACCTAGAGGCTTGAAAAATCTAATGAATCAAGTCAAGTTGTGCCAGAAGTTGAAGTATCTAAGCGAGAACTTACATCTCGCGTGAGAACTACTTAGTTTAGAATAATAGCTAGTTTTGATGTAATTTAATAAGTTTTTTCTCATTTCTTGATTTCATACTCTACTGTAATAGTTTTAAACAGAGAGAAATACAAGAAAAATTTTTTAGATTTGTGTTCAAGTTCAATTGATCATGTCTTCTTCTTATTCAATATTCTTACCATACGCGATTACATTCCGTATTCTCCTTACGAGATCGATTCATTATTTTTGTTGATCCTTAATTGATATCAGAGCTTGGTATGCTCTAGATCGATTGGATTGAAGATTGAAGAAGTTTTCTTAAGCTTTGAATCCAAATTCCTTTGAAGATTACATGATTTATGTTGTTTGTGATCATTATTGAAGTTGTTTATAGCTGATATTAGTTCGATTGAAGTTATGATAGTGTTCACTTGATTAGTTGAGCTTAATTGAATCAAATTAGAGACAATTAGGGTAAAAATTTAACCTAATTCACTAATTTGAAGCTTGATCACTTAATTTTGGACAATTTGGGAAAATTTTGAAGTTGGAAACTTCAAGATTGCACAAAATTGATTAGGCGAAAAGTTTGTCCTCGCACGCGAAAAGTCTGTTTTTCGCGCGAGAAGTTCACTTATCGTAAAAGTTTGTTGAAAGTTATTTGAAAAAGATTCCTTTCGCGCGAAAACTATAACCTTTCACAAAAGTCAGTTACAAAAGACTCCACACAAAAAACTTTATGCGATAAGTCTGTGCAAAAAGTGTCTGTAAAGACTGTTCGCGCGAGAATTTTAATTTTCAAGAATTGTTGAAAGTTTAACTCCTGAGTTTCATAAATGGGAAATCTGAAGAAAATAACTGCTACACTTAACCTTGACAATGAGATTGGCATAAGCACCAAACCTCCAATACTTCTAAGCGAAGACGATTATCCAAATTGAGTTTACAGGTTCGAAAACCATGTTTTATACACCGAACCCCCGATGTTGCGGTCAATCAGGTATCAACCGTACATTCCTGTGTATAAAAATGATAAGGGAGAGCTGGTAGCTAAGCCTAAACATCTATGGGACGAAGAGCATATGAAGAAACTTGAACTCGATGATAAAGCCTATGTTGCAATCACCATGACACTCACCACTAACATCTCTCATAAGTTCAAAGAGTTCAGAGGAGCTAAAGTTCTTTGGGATGCGATGGAGGAACAAATCATGAGAAATCAAATGAAGATTATCAAGTCAAGTCGCGCGAGAATTTGAATTATCCGTGCGAGAACTTATATCTCACGCGAGAACTACATAGTTTAGTATAAGTAGTTGTTTTTGATGTAATTTACAAAGCTTTTTCTCATTTTCTGATTTTATACTCTATTGTAATAGTTTTAATGAGAGAGTAATATAAGGAATATTTTTATATTTCTGTTCAAGTTCAATTTATCATGTCTTATTCTTATTCAATCTTCTTACCGTGAGCGATTATGTTCCGCATTTTACTCACGAGATTGATTTGTTGTTATTGTTGATCCTTACAATTGATTAGTTGAATTCTTCACACTTGTTTAAGACTTGGACCTAGTTTAATAAAAGGCATTTGTTATATTTATTTGGATTATTATTTAATTGTAATGAAGAATTTGATTAGTATCATTCAATGAAGATGACAAAACAAACAAACAAACATACCCAGTGTCTCCCGCTGAAGAGCAGGGTCTGGGAGGGGTATATGGTGGCAAGTCTTTCCTCTATCTAGAAAGATAGAGAGACCGCTTCCGAAGAGACCCCCGACTCGTTAATTTCAATGAAGATGACATTTAACATTATTTTAACGTACTTATATCAATTCATATTTGTCTGTCCCGATGATTTCACCATCAGTCTGGGTGTAACATGCCGCCCCTGTCTGCTACCACCCCTAACCGTCGAGTGTCGCCAACCGTCGCTGCCAAACTAAATCAGTTTACTCGTGCTCGCTAGAGACTGCTGGTTCTCTAAGAGGGCATGATCGGTTCGTGGTGACAGTGGGAATTGGTTGGTTTTCGGCAACGGGCAATGTTGTTGGGAACGATCGAGTTTTGGCGGTGATGGCGGCGACATTTGGTGGTATGTAGTGGCGGTGATCAATGGTCATGGTAGTGGTGGCGCTTTGCAATGGGTGATAAATTATAATTCCTTTATGAGTGTTTTGTTAATAAAAATGCATTTTCAGTTTAAATTCTCTTTATAGATTCTAGTACCATTTAATTCCAAATCCTTTGGAAACTATCGCATTCTAAATACAATTCATTCTAATTTCAATTCCATCCGATTCCAACAAAATTGACGAACCCAACACCCCATTATAGTTAAAAATCAAATTTAATGTGAGAATCAAATTTTAACATAACATGTTTTCATTTAAATTTCGAAAACGTCTCTATGTAGAAAAATCTTCATCAAGCAAGTCTCAGCCTATGTGTATCATTTTTTTATCGGTTACCATTAAAACTCAACATATAACATGTGGTCACATAATGTGAATGCACAACTTATTTTATCAACAATTATAACATGAACATACACAACAAATATTAGATATATTAATAACATATATTTTTAACTTATTTAATAGCGATAAAAACACAAATCACCAAACCAATCCATTTACAACTACCTATAATGTAACTAATATATGTAGTTGTTCTAGACATCATACATCTAAGAGTAAATTACAGATAAGGACATTTTTTCTTTTACTAATTTTACTTTTTAATATTTACCTTTATTAATTATATTAGGCAATTTTTATGTATGTGGTTTTGTTTCATATTTGGTCTTTAAGTCTAACGGTCGTTAATTTGTATCGTTAAGTTAGACAACATAGTTATCACATGATGACATGTGTAAAAACTTTGAGGTGACATAATTTAAAACAAATCAATATATTAGAAAAAAATGATCAATAAAAATATTGAGATCGACAAGTAACACCTCAAATATACATATACATACATACATATATATGTGCATGTGTGTGTATATATATATACATATATATATGTGTGTATATATATATGTATATATATATACACATATATATATGTGTATATATATATGTATATATATATATATATATATATATATATATATATATATATATAGAGAGAGAGAGAGAGGAGGGATCCCTTGAAAACCATGTTATAATTAAAAACTATAAAAACCAATATTTAACCATTGATCATTTTTATTCAATGGATTATATTAAAAGTAGCATTAACTTTGTCTCAATTCAACCATATATATAACCATACAACGGTTTCCCCTCTTTCTTCTTCCTCCTCTTCTGCAAACTTCTAGCACTAAATTCTCCCACAAACCCTTGTTATTATCCATTTCCTTTTTGCTAAAGATTTAAAAAATGGACAACCTTGAACCCCAAAACCAGTCATCCTTTACCATGCACCTACACATGCAACATAATCAGGTTGCTCTGTTGTCCTATGACATAGACCCTTGTTTTTCAGGGATTTGCCACTACCTTTCTCGCTCATCCTACCTCACCACACTCACAATAGACCCTCCACTATATGAAAAACAACTGCTAGAGTTTTGGAGGACCTACTAAAAGGTTATCTTGGACAGTTAGAAGCCACTATTTGCAACGATGCAGGAGAAGACTGTTTTCATCACACTAGCCACCATAAACATTCATTTGAGGTTGGATGATGAAGAAGGCAAACTTTCTTCGCTAAAGAAGTTATCAACGGATCATTCCGGCTGATGGGCTATGAAGGGGACTACACTGTGTGGACCTTCAAGAAGGGTAAGGTCTCTTTCCAATGGAAGCACCACCTCCATGTTATAATCCATTATTTATCAAACAAACATGGAGGATGGGATCAAATTCTAGAAGACCTATCATACATAGTGCATGAGATGGTTTAAAGGGTCAAGTTCAAGTACTCTCAGCTTGTCTATATAAACTTGCTTGCCAACTTAGACTCCTTACAGTACTATATATTCCGTAGATATGTCCAGCACATTCTCAACTTTGAACTGGGCTCAAAGTTGAGGGCAACATGTACAACTCTTAAACTGGGACAGATGAATCCCGACATTCTTAAAATCATGAGAAAACCATTATTAGTTTCTCAGGGGTCGAAACAGCCCTGGTCCCAAAAATATTAGAGCTTATTGCTCAAGGTAACAACTTGACAGCACCAGTCAATGTTGAACCCACACCTTCTACATCTGCACCACCCATATAGCCTTAAATAATCATCACTTACAAAAAAATCCAAACAAACCCATGTACAAGCTATTCAGATTGAGTAAGCGCCCATATACTCACCCATGTAAGAGGAAGTGGAACTAAGAGCTCCCACTTCCCCTGAGGAACAAACCACTCCCATTACTTTATTAATCAGTGCTGAGTTTCCTCATGCTTAACATGATAAGCTTATTACACAAGTCTCAAGCCATCACTCTAAGTCTCAAAACTCAAGTGATCAACCTTCAGGGGATAGTTACCATCCCCAGCCTCTAGATGTAAACTAACTAATCCCTGAACTTCAATTATATAATGATAAGGATATGGGTTTTAGTGACTACAATGAGTCTCTCTTTACCTCCTTTCCTTAAGGAGAGATGAATGCTCTTGAGACTCGCATATCTAGCCCACATCATCCACCCCTTACTGAGGTGGACTTCCCTGAGCATGTTTAGGAGGTCCATACGGAAGAGGCTCTCACTTTAGAAAATGATTACATCATTAAGACCTCAACCATGATAACCCAGCCCCTTCATACTTTTCTCACGGAGTAGGGGAAATCTAGAAGCCAAGAACCACTAACTGGTTATGAGGGAGATGACTTTGGTTATGTTCTCTCATCCCCTTATAATTTTTCTGATAAAGATGAAGGGAGTCTGCAACTAATGGTGCAAAAACTGTCTAAAACATGCACCTATTTAGTTTCAAAGGTAAGTCACCTAGAATCTCAGGTGGTTACCTTGCAAAGACAGGTCCTTAATCAGCAACTTGAGATCACTGATCTCAAGGGCAAGTTAGCTGAGAGGCCTGCCAGACGAACTCAACCAGTCCATAAGAACCTATGGATATGGTGGACCTAACCTTTAGCTTATTTGTGCAAGTGGGTGATGCTACAAAAAAAAGGGACTTAGTCCAATGCTCTATCCACTATGGATGAGCACATTAGAGTGATCGAGAAGAAGATTATAAAGGGTGAGCTGGTAGACTTGCATTCTCCACCAAGTCAGGCTAAACTTGAAGTAGAGGTCAAGGTTGAACACCAAGCGACAACACAACCTGTACCTAGTTCTGCATCTCAGGCAACTTTATCTTCTAACCAACAGCAGGGTCCTAAACCTTCTCCTTCTGAACACGTGAAGGAAAAGGACCCAACTGAGAAGGACAAACAAGGAGCATCTGGAACTCGAGACCAACCTTCTTAGTTAAAATACAAAAAGAGAAAGAGGAGGGCCATAAGAAGGGATAAAAAGAAGAAGAAGTTCAAGGTATTCACCTATACACCTTAGGTGGTCAGAACATCCAGAGGGTGATCATGAAGAGGTTGCTCAACCAACTCCACTTCAAGTAGAACCTCTTGTTGCTGATAGACCCATATTGTCCTGGGCCTTTGCTACAAACCCAGACACATGGGTATGCCACTAGAGATTAATGGGGTCAAGATGTATAATTTAGGCAAAACATGCTTGATTGTCTTCTTCATGACCTCTTTGACATGAGAAGATACTTTGAGGGTCTGAGGAATCTGGACTAACTGATGAAAACGGGAATGATCCTAATTTTGATGAGTACTGTCAAAAGATGAAGATCAAGACTCAAAGTGATCCTTAGGTTTCGGTACCATCAACCTGGGAGAGTTTGTAAGAGTTAACTTAGAGGCTAGTGCAACTAAAGAGCTCTCAGCATGCATATTGAAGTACAAAGGAAGTTAATTTGAAAGTTTTTACAAAAGCACTAAGAAATTCTTTAAGTGTCAAATCTTCCGAAGCCAAAAGACCATTTCTTCTGAAGCCAAAGATGAAATTTTCCAAAGCTTCAAGACAAAGTCTTCTGAAACCAAGAGACTGATTTCTTACAAAAACAGAGAACACATGCTTTTTCTGACATGCGCTGAACAACTTTGCGCTGTCATCTCTAAAGACTCACCAACTTATATAAGTTGGTGATATCTCCATACTTTTGTCAATTGTAGATTAAGGTCTTGGAGTCTGTAACTTTCTACTTTATACTTTTATCCTTTTTATAATAGAAAAGGATGTGAGCTTAAGACATGTCATAGTCACTAGTCAAAAGGCAATCCGCCTTTTTTACTTTACATAGGTCTTGTTGTCTAGATTAGTGTTTCAGCTGGCCTTTAAAGTATGACCAGTTATAGGATGTAGTATAAAGTATCTCATGTGTCAGTCGTTAGGACTAAGCATTGTAACGTAAAACACTTGAGAGAAATATACATCATTCATAAAAACCAATTACTTTTATTCTATTTGTGTTGTTTACTTATGTTCATTATTTCATAAGCCGGTTCTCTAATTTGATCTGTTAAGTGTTGCTTGTTCTCTTCAACCTTGTGAAACTGTTGCATTACCAGTCTTCACCGGTCCTGCAAACCCCTTATTTACGTATCAAACTTAATCCTCCATCATCATCTAGATATAAGCAGAAATACTTGTTCCAAAATCTCCAAATACTAATAAGTTTTTGCATCTGGATCATGTTCTTGCATTTTATAAAGTTTTTTAAAAAATAAAATAATCAATCATATTTTTTGCATGCATGATGATTTTTTTGCATGGTGAAATTATCGCAAATGACGATTACTTCTGCGGAATTTTCCCATGAAAAAGTTTTCTCATGGAAAACTTAAGACATGGAAAATTTTTCATAAAATACGGTTACTTTTGCAAAGTTTTTGCATGACGTAGTTACTCCCTCAAAAACTTCAACCAAATTGACTTTTTGAGTTTGAATCACTGCTACGGTATCCAATTGTCATTTTCAAGCATCTAAATTCAAAGATACTAAGAATAGAGGTGCAGATCATCAATATAGCATGTAGCAAAACTGATTTCATTTGTGTTCACCGTCGGTATTACATTCTTATCCTTAAAAAACGATCTAAACTCGATCATACCTCTAGATCTTGAACCTCCATATTTAATATCTTAAAACAGATGATAGCGGAATGAAAATCCATGTATCAAGAGCAACACCTTGCTCTGATACCATATGTAAGGTCCTCATATCGATCGAATCCACAATATGTTGCGCTTGATAATCAAATTAAGATGGATGTGTGTGTGTCTGATATCAACAAACATTAAACACCTCAAATGGATATTATTAATTCAAGACCAAAGGAGTTTACATATCGTTTAAGCTCGATTAATCCAAGGTGAGTTGCCCTCGGGCGGCCTATTAGACAACTCTCTATTCTCTCACCCTTAGAACACTTTTACAAATAAAACACACATACTGAAACACAACACAAAAAAACTATTTTTACATGATGGACTCCATGAAAGAACTTTCAAAAGTTCTCGCGTGAAGCAAAGTTCTTGCATGAACTAAAGTTTTCGCATGAACTAAATTTCTCGCATAAACTAAATTTCTCGCATAAAATTAAAGTTTTCGCATGTTTTTGAAAACTTATGCCTATTTAGATGTTTTCACTTTCTTGAATTTTGATTTTCACTTGATATTGTAATCCACACAAGCTAGGGTCTTACAAAGTTTGAAAGAGATGAGAGAGAGTGTGTGTTTGCATGATTTAAGGGATTTAACTAATTATACATGAAGGTTTCCATATATATATATATATATATATATATATATATATATGTATGTATATGTATATGTTATGCCTATTATAGCACTATAACCTTATAATTAGATCTTTTAAATATCTTTTATTTTCAATCTTACCCTTATGTGATATCAACCAATGATTAAACAAATCAATGATTGATTAGTGATATCATTCCAGGTGTACCAAAGTTATCTTTATATCTCTTGTCATTATTTATGCTAATTTCACAAGAAAATATTCAAGTCTAACTATGCATACAATTATCAAATACTTTTGTATCGAAATATTGTCTATCAATATGTTTTACAGGATCAATAATACTTTTTGTTTTTAAGAAAACTTTAGGCTGAGTTATGTAACTTATCTTTTATTTTTTGCTTTCTTGAATATGCCTATTTCACAATTCAATGAAATTAACAACAAATATTAACTTAAAATTAAATTTCAGGGCCTCAAATAGTGACCAGACTTATTTGAATAGTTTTCATCTCAACTAAACTTTTATTTAACAACTAAAGGTAGGTGACTTTTAAGTGGCATGTCTGGAGTTATAAAGTATGATTTTTTTTTACTTCTAGGTTTGGTATGTATTTAAATATTTTTATGTTGTTTTTATCTTTCAGTATTACTTTCTTGATCTAAGTCAAAATAAACTAAAGTCTTCTATGCTTATGGGTCAAATCAAATGGATTTATGATCTAATTTAGCAAACAACCATCTTCATGCTTATGAATCGTTGAGTTTCAACCATAACTAAACTCTTTGGATTCTATATATCCTTACCCGAGGAATGGATTTTGAGTGTTTTGAACAAAAAAAAACCTTGTAGGTTGAAATAGTAGCAATGAATAATTCAAGAACAGTGTCCTTTTGAGTGTTCTAGTACATGGGTTAACCTCACATGTTTTTTTGTCTCTATTTTTTTACATAGCCTTAGTTCCCTAATGTACATGATATGTGTCAAACCATCTACATATATCAAATCCAAAAGAGTTGTAATCCTAAGCTTAAACTCATCAAAATTTCCATTTTACCTGTTCAGGTCCTACATAAGGTCAAGCTTCACCTTGTTTGTAAAGATCCCTATTTAAATTAAAATAAGATTTTAGGTTCCTATTTTCAATTGTATCAATCTAACAACATCAACAACAACAATAATAGTAATAATATTTAGGGGTGAAGGTTTTAAGGGGCCGGGGATCCCCCACTCCCCTCTTTTTCTTGTCAGTAGTGTTAATTTCGGTCCGATAGTGTAAATTTTTTCCCGGTAGTGTAATTTTTTTATATATATCAAGTTCGCCCCACCTAAAAAAATTAATTCCACCCGCCCGCCCCAAAAAGAAATTAATTTCACCCCCGCCCCCTATAGGAGTGCTCAAGCTCCGTCACTAATAATATTAACCTAATTGTATCATGATCTTTTAGCTTTGCGAGTAAACTTTGTTATGAAATCTATTGCGATATGTTCTAACTTCCATTTAGGGATATCTAGGGGTTGCATCTTCCTATACGGTGTTTGATGTTCAAATTTAACTTATAGACACCTAGATGAATGGAATATCAAGTCTTGCAAGCTTTGTCTAGAACCTTTACTGTGAGATTAGGACAACGCCATATACTCTTGAATTTGGTTTTGATACCATGAGTTTTTTTCTTCCAAATTCGGCTCATGTGCTTTCATCCTTTCTTTGTTGACTTGATTGGGTTTCAGGGCATCCATCTAGCTTCACAAATTTGCTTAATAAACCTTAGGTGTCAGTACTAATTGGTAAGATATCATTAGAATTGATTTGTATCTCTCTTTACGATTCAGGGCATTTTCTTCTACATTGGCCTTATATGGATGATAGTAGATTATGCGATCGTAGTCCTTTATTCTGTCTAGATATCATCATTGTCACATGTTGAGATCTTTCTATTTTAAGAAGTACTTTAGGCTTTTGTCGTCTGTGTTGATCATACATTGTGTCTGTAAGGTTCCATTTCGGGAGTTCTAACAAATTATTTTATACATCATAACCACAATTTCTTAAACTGAAAAGTTTTTAGTTCATTGCAATAGAATCAAATAACAAATTTAGAAAGAATCATGAACCACATACCCCTCCCAGACCCTGCTCTTCAGCGGGATACACTGGGTATGTTTGTTTGTTTGTTTGTTTATCTCAATTATTAAAATATAGTAACCATGTAATGTGTCACACCCCATTACAAGACAACAAAAGCATGAGAGTGTGATGGAACTAAATGTCAAGAACGACATTGTTTACAAGATAATACTAAAAGGCTCAATACATTAAACATATCTTAATGCTTCATAATTTGGGCTTCTAGAACTTGATACCAACTTCTACGTAAGGATGCCACATGCTAAACAAAGGGATAATATGAAACTCTTCTAAAAGTATAACTAGTCAAGCTATCTTTGATTTCAAGTTCCTGAAATGCATACGAGAAAGAGTCAACTAAAAATAATTGGTGAATTTGCAGGTTCAAAGAAAAATATACTTAAACATGTCTAATGCTAATTAAGTAAGTCCATAACCAAACCTGTACCTGATCATCCAATCCCCATCTAGTATGGATTGAATTTCTAAATATTGACACTAGAACTGTAAAGAGTAAACCCATACGGATAATATGTCACAATGATACTAGAGGCTTCGCAACACTAAATGTTCCAATGTTTGTTTTCCTATGAATAGGACCATTGTGCATTGGGATACCCCAAGTAGTATTATCCATACCATCCATCACTTCATACAAAGTTAATGGTTGTGTAGTTCTAACAATTGGTTCAAGTATGCATAATAACTAAAAGAATGCATTTAATAATTATGTATTATATAAAAATACAGTAAATGAACATTTTGATTATTAGTGATATTCATTAACCTTAGCATAGCTCTACCTATTTAGTGACACATTGATTAGACCTAGAATATTATTCTAAGTATCATTAAGTTCGGGTAACTATCCAGATGCAGATGAACATTTACCTTCTAATGAATCAAAGTTGTAGGAAACTACACCAAGTAAAGCCAACTTTGGGTGACGACATAGATATGGGTACATTTTCATATATGGGTATAAAATTCTAGATATGGGTGCTTGACACTTTAAAAAATTGTTAAGTATTAGCAGGTTCAGATTAACTTTTAGATGCATGCGAACATTGCCACATTTGGTTGAATCAGTTTACATACATATGCACCTTATTTAATTAAGTAATTTCATATACGGGTAGCATGAACTTTAGTAAACAAGACTAGCTACGAGCTACAGTGACATGTATGGGTGAGCTGCTTCTCATACGGGTAGACCAAGACTTGAAATGATTTCCAAGGTACTAGTTATGTTTACATAGACATTTCACCTTCAGTGAACGATGTCAGGTGCAGATAGTTATTATATCAAGTCTTCGCCAAATCTTACCACATGTTGGTGATCAACTCCATATACATGTACCCTTAGATATTTCATATATTTTCTAATGTAATTCAATTTTGGTCAATAGTTCCATGTTCAGGTAAGTGGCTTCACATGTACTTTAATAGAAAAATGTGCATTAACTGTAAAATATACTAGTTGAATTACTTGTTCGTGGTTGATGAAATTATATTTTGCGTGATTTGAGAGTAATGACATAGAATCTTTTGTATATGAGTGAATCTGTGAATGCATAAACATAATGATTCTATGAGCATGTATTCTAATTTTGAGGGGAATTTAAGCCCTAATGTAGCGAAAGGGAATGGAAGTGCACACCCACTAAGGTTCCCCGACCTAACATGACCACCTAGGCCGGCACCAAACCAACTCCAAACTGTTATTTCCCAATAATAATTTTAACCATATATAGCCTGTTGGGTTAAGACCGGTTCTCCGTGTTGTACACCTTGAAGGCCACATATTCAGTCGAAGGTGCATTAGTTCACTGGCATGTGCTTTAACTCAACCCTTGTAAACGACCAACTATCAAAAATTTACTATTCATAAAATGATATTTTAATATAACTAGTTGAAGTCTGGCTCGCGCACTGCGCGAGTATTTTAAAACCGATAATCACCGTACAACTCTAGTTTGGTTATTGCAAGTGCTGATTCTGGCAACAGCCTGGTTTCAATACAATGCAAAGATATTATTATTATTGTTATTTATTAATACACCATAAAGGAATCAGATGATGCCAAATAATAGAATATGCTACTTATGAAACTTACTTGGCTTTCTCAAGGGCTAATTTAGCTTCAAATCTTTCTCTCCATGCCAAAAACGTTTCTACAGTGACAGGTTCTCCATGTGGCACAATTATCTAACACCAAGTTCAATACATCCAACCAAATTTAACAATCATATAAAATATAATTCAAAACTGATATTTAATTAATGCAAAAATCATACTTCATCTTTATCTGTTGTTTCCTCTTGAATATTGTAACTACCAGTGTCTTGAGCAAATCTTTCAGCAACCCACTCCTTAGATGAGGTAACCAGGGAGTAAATCATAGCCATTCCAAGACACATTTCCTCTATATGACACCACCATACCAGACCATACAAAGTGCATTCAAGAGGTATACCACTAAACTGAATCACCTCTTCAGCATCCAAGAAAGATCATAACTATTTCTTACAAGGTCAAATTTTCCTACTTGCTAACTAATATTACACTTGTTCACAATCATATCTAGTTAATTTTCCATTTCAATGCAAAGCAGACATGCCTTAATTCTAAAACAGTCTTCTATTAACCTTAGATTCCTCTTGTGTCTACCGCGATATACTAACTGTAAATCTAAGAATAATAAGCATTAAGGGCAAACAGATCATAACCATTTTATAAACTTTACAAACACTAAACTCACCCTGCATTAAAGATGATGGGTGGAAGAAGATAAATGAAGAAAAGGTCCTCATTAAACATAAACAGATGTGAATTTTTCCCTCCAGTACTCAACAATATAATAGCACCTGTGCATAGCCCCTGCCATAGTCATCCAACAGCAAATAACATCATTAGAATCTAATCGAAATCAATAAAATCATTAAAAACTCACATATAAAAGAACACCTCATCGCATTATCAATCTATCAGAAACAATACACTTACAATCACAAGCGCGGTGATCGACTCATTCATCCAACGACTCTCCTCCAACAGATGCCCAAGCACAATACAAGCACAAAGAAGCGCAACAAACAGGTTCATGTTCACCACAGCAGCGTACTCAGATGCAGCTAGTTTAGCATTACTCATCTTCCCCATTAATAACCCTAAATCAACCCCCATAGTAGCCAACTAATCCGTTTCTTCTTTATAAACAAACATACACAAACACAATGTCAATCACAACATCTGTCCAGTCATAACTCATTAACTCCCTGCAAATCGGAGAGGAAAGCAAGCAGAGATTCGAGCGGTGGCTGCAAGCCACACCGCCACCACCAAACCGCCACCGGCACACAGCCACCGCCATACGAACACCAACACCAACACGTCCACCACCACACCGCTGCCACGCACCACACCAGCGTTGCCGCACCACCCTCGACCATGCCATCACACAATCGGAGCGCGAGTTCGATTGATGGGGTCGATTTGGAAGAGGGATGCGAGTTCGGAGACTTTGAGGTCGGTGCGGAAGGATGCCATCACACAATCGGAGCGTAGGAGGGCGGTGCGGAGTCGGTGGTGGAGGTCGATGGTGGATTTGGGCGGTGCGGAGTCGGTGGTGGAGGTCGACGGTGCGGAGTCGGTGGTGGAGGCCGACGGTGGATTTGGGGTTCACCATTCATACTGTTCATTTCACTTGCTTTTTAAATATATAGGGTAATATATGATTAAAAATACGTATGAGTAATAACTATATATAATAAAACAATGATATTATTTTTTAAAATTTTGTTTTTGAACTTTTTTTGAATAATTCCAAAAATAAATTAAACATTTTATTCCACAACAAACCATTTTAAAATGATAATATTCTTAAAATTTTCTTTATTTTAACTTTGAATTTTAATTATTTTGGTTTATAAAAAATTTTTTAAATAATTGTTTTAAAATATTTTTTGTTTTAAAAATTTGATGTTTTAAAAATTTCTTATTATAAAAATATTTTTTAGAAAGTACATTATAAAAGTTCCTCTTTCTTAATTTATTATAATAATTATTTGAATCTTATAAGAATTAAATAATATCATTAGTAGTTAATATAGTTATTTAATATTAGAGATATATGGGAAAATTAAAATTAGAATATTTAGGATTATATCAGTATCAACATAAACCTTCTTTTATTATAATAAATATATTACCATAAATACCTGTTCTTGTTTTCTTTCATAATAACTTTAATTTGAAAATTATTTCACATAATACATAAAACTATCCCAAAAGAGCTCATCAAACCATGAAACTCCATACTATAAAGCCTTAGCAAATAGCAATCATCTCTTTCTTAACAAAGTCTTTGGCATGATTTATCTTTGGTGACCTACCTACTTAGTTGTAATGGTTCAGATACAGAACATTATTAAATGTCTTCTTTGGCAAATTTTCCTACCAGAGCCGCAACACTCGGTAAAATGATCTATGCAATATGTATGTATCGTTGATGTCTCTATGCACAACTTAGAGGACACCTTAAGTGTTAGACTATATTTTATTTTTATCATTTACTACATTGGAGATAATGTATAATATTTTTTGTATCGTATAGTCGAAATATTTGGCTATAAGTGACATATACGATGTTGGACAATATTGCGTGGATCATACGTCTATGTCTGCCGACGCTGACAAATTAATGGATTTAAAGGAAAAGTTTTTTTTCTTTTTTTTTTCCTTATGTGGTATAGTTAACTAAGCGTGCTTATGGGTCGGTTTATGGATTGAAGATGCTCTTAAAAAGTCAAACGATAGCACCATGTATCCTTGGACTTGATTGATATAATCAAATGTTTGTGATGATATATTAACTATAGATGCTAGATTGATTATTTTTTGTATCGACAGTTGCTGATTTATATTATACATTATTATATGAAGGTACGTAATTATCCAGAAGACAGCCAAAATACAAGGTCAAATTGTAGGCTACAACACTAATTTATTACCAGCACATGACATCAAACGGACTACCTTCTTGCCCTATAAATATGTTCATGTAATAAGGAAATACGTACACCATTTTGGATTATATAGGAATGGCTTCAAGTGATAATATGGGCCATTTGGGGTTAGCATTTGTCCTGATAATTCTGTGTTGTGGTGGCGCGATGGCTCAGTCTGGGTGTACCAGCATTTTCATCGGAATGGCTCCATGCCTAAACTATGTTACGGGAAGTTCCAAAACGCCATCTTCGTCCTGCTGTTCATCTCTGGCTAATGTTGTTAAATCACAGCCACAATGCCTTTGCACCGCTCTTGATGGTGGCACTTTGGCTTCACTAGGGATCAATATCAACAAAAACATTGCGTTAGGCCTTCCGCGTGCTTGTAACGTGGAGACTCCGCCTGTTAGTCGATGCAATGGTATAAAATTACAATATTCGGTAAATGTTTCTGTGTTAATTCAGGATTTCTAAAATACAACATTCCATTCTCATTTTAGTGTTATTTTGGAGGTAACAAAATAGGGATTGCATATATTTGAAACGCATTTAACTTTTTTCAAATCTGATTATTTAATTAATATATTAGTTATTAAATTATCTGTTATGAGAAAATCTAATTATTTAATTAATATGTTGTTAAATTATGTGTTATGGGGTTTGATCAAGACTTGACTACTCCTGGTTGTGCCCCCTCTCACCCCACCTACCATGACACAACTGACTTGACTAGGGCGTGATACAAAAATTATGACCATGGTCACAGCATGAAATAGAGAGATGCCTTTTTTTAACCTATAATAATAATCTATACTATCATTTCTTTTTATCTATACATTATTTCGTGGCAGTCACTTTTTGTTAGTCAAGCCCCTTAAAAACTTGATGATAACACGTAGCCTTATTCAAGATAGGGACTTCAAAATGAAAGATGGAAGTTCCTATTTCAAATAGCGGTTTTTCTCTATGTAAGTTTTAATATTTCAGGGAAAAAGTTTTGTTTTGACGTGTCAATCTAAATTTTATTTGAAATTGATTATTATCCGTAATGACGCAATATGACCCTGATAAAATACTTTCTTTTAAATAATAAAAAAATTTGTATAAGATTTTTAAAATATTGGATATGATATATTATTGATAAAGACTGATTAAAACATATGTTGAAAGAAAATTTTAAAAAAGTAAAAATTTACCTAACTGTACTCACTATGCGATTTCTATTATATAATTTTGAAGTTGCTCTCCCTCCTTGGTAAGAAAATTCATACGAGTTAACCAAATTCATACCAAGATTCATTTGTCATCAATATTTTTAAAAACATTTCATTTATGAGAAACTATATGCTTGGATTTTGACTATAACATCTATATACTATCCTTATTTTATATATTCCTTCTCCCAATGTTACTGACATTTTCGGTTATTAAAGCTGGAAATAACGCACCAATGATGGCTCCTGCGGAATCACCAATATCATTAGAAGATTAGTACTCAAATGGACCTTCTCCAACTAGCATATCTATGGTACGTATGAACTTATAACCTATCGTATATAACTTTCTAGTAACATAATGGAAAAGCAAAAGCTAATTTGGTACAACTTTTGATTGATGATGTATATATAGGATCCAACAAGTTATTATGAATGGTGAAAAGTCTCATGATGCTGGTGGCAACAAAGGAACACGTAACATCCTTCTATCGAGTATTCTAGTTATGTTGAACGTCTAGCAACTTTAAATTACTATGGATATATGTGTCACAATAAACTATGTGTGTTTGCAATTACTTATTATCTAATGTTCCCTTTACATGTTTTCTAAACGAATGTAATGTGGTTATCGAGTGTCGTAATGGATGTTACTTTCGTATTGTGAAATTTGGTCCAGCTTAACCTTACTGAGTTAGGTTTCTAAGTGACATGCAGGAGCTATGCATACGATCTATGGTCTCTGGAGCTAGTCCCTTAAGACCACCCTCAAGATCTTGTTAGAAACGATTGTAACTCAAGGGGATCAAATAAAAGCATAATAATAACAATAATAAACATAGATGTCTAATGAATATGGATCCAAATTTTAACACTTTCATAACTATTACTTATTACTAAATAAGGCCATACACTTTAGAATCCAAGACACAATTTACCCACCTTAGTTGTATCTTTTAAACCTCAAACTTAGGCAAATACAATTAATCATTTAAAATCATTATTTGCCTCTGACGAACCGACACACGCACTCTTTTGGCATTTGACACCTATTTTGGCATAGAACACAAATTTCACTATTGATCACACCTTTAAGAATATCGTTTGTCATTTAAGACATTCAAACAGTAATATCAGTAAATTCTGTAATTATAAGAAGTGATGAATTGATGTTGAAAACGCCATTTATTTATGTAAAATTACCTTTTTGTCAATTTGGGGCAATTTCAACCAAAACCACCAACCCATGATTCTTGCATTAGAGTGTATTCAAGTTTTCAATTCCAGCACATTATACATGTCAAATATACGCACTAACAATAGCATACACAGTTAATTCCACTGATAGCAAGACTACTAATTAATGAGATCTTAAAAGAGTGAAATGTAAACAAATCTTATCCCTATCCGTAAAAAATAAAGACTACTTCTAGAGAGTCTCTGGGCTCAAGAAGAAACCATAAACCAAAACACGACAACAATAAATACCATAAAAAGTTACCACTAACAAGAAACATAGATGCATAATAAATATATAAACCATAACACATAACTAAGACACTGTGAATGAATTACTAGCAACATATATACACCATAAAACACACATACACATAATAAGAAAATAACATATAAGGCCCACTATCCAAACCGGTGTTCTCCCCTAAAAGTCCTTAACCTTAATACTATATTTTCATGAACTTCTATCTTGGATCATATCTTTAGGAAGGTGCAGCTCTATAAAAGTTTATTTAATCATGTCATCCTACTCAGTGTGGTCCTGCATCCACTCCTTTCTTCTACCATGAGTTTTCTACTACCCTAACCGATGATGTCATGTTTCTCCTCGTGATATGCCCAAACCATCTCAATCTCTATTCTCATATCTTATTCGCTATACAAGCCACTCTTACCTTATTTCTAAAATCCTCATTTCTAATGTGATATACCCTTGTGCACCCACACGTCCATCTGAGCATCCTTATCTCTATTGCCTACATCTTGTGCGCTTATGTCTTCTTGATAGCCTAGCTGATTGTTTCATATAACATAGTCAGTCTTACTGCCACATGATATATTTTTTCATTTAATGTAATTGGAAAGTTCTTTATACACTATACCCATAAGGCCACCCTACACCTCTAACAACCAACCTGGGCTTAGTGTGCTACGTTGCTAACTATATCCTCATCTCTCTAAAAAATGAGACTAAGCAGTTAAACTTAGTTGATTTAAGGAACCACCTATCGTGATCTTAGTATCATCTTCAACTATTCCTCTTAATTCATAATAAAGGTACTTAATCTTTTCCTTGCCCTCTAAAGCAACTCACCACTTTCCTAGTCATGCATTAAGACTTTCTCCTACTTTGAAATGGTATCCTAAATCAACTGTAACAGCTCACCCCGAATCACTTCAAAAACATTGTAAAATTGCTCGATGGTGTGGGGATGAATATTTGTGAGTGATTTGGTGGAAACGTTTGAGGTGCTAGATCAATTTAAATGAGGCGATCATGTGATCAATCCGTAATACTTGATCAATTTGTTAAAGAAGATAAGCTCGAGAACTTGCATGGATTGGAAACATGGAGTTAATCTAAAATCAAAACTGTGGGGTTGAACTAATTGTACGACTTATTGTGATAGTTAACATGACTTGCTGCTATTGTTATTTTACAAAAATATAGGTTATTTCAATCTAGCGGGATCTAAAGAGGAGAGCTCTGGTTAGGTAGAACGTGAAAAGTGCCCGTCTAAAATTGCTATAAAATACCTAGAGATGGCTGAGAAGATTTTTGGTATAAAGATCAAACATGAGAACAATAGTATTTTAGTTTTCAATATCTGTATTTTGACAAGATTCTAAAAGCATTTAACTATGCATATTATTCTTCTATCAGCACTCTTATAGATTCCAATTTTAATGCACCTCAAAAAGATATTGTAGTATCTCAATTTGAATTCTCTAGAGCTATTACATGTCTTATGTATGCCATGATTAGTACTAGATATAAAATATCCTAACGGTTAGAAGCTTAATTGAATAAGTACTACGAATCCATATTCACACTATTAGCAAACTATTAATTGAGTATTTAAGTATTTGAAGGAATCAAAGATTATGGTTTGACTTATATTATAAATTCTTAGATTAATTAAGATTATTTAGATGCAAATTAGATTCAAATATGGAGGGTCATTCTTCAAAAGTGGATAGGTATTTCTTTTTGGGGTAATGCTATCTTTTAGGAATTAAACAAATAGATTTGCAATACTAAGTTGGTAATGACTTATGGCATTGGTAACAACTAGTTGAAGCTGCTTGACTAAAAAATGATTTCTAAAACTTTATTTTGGTCTAAATCAATATTACTTATATTTATCATATGTGATAGTGAAACAATCATAACGAAGGCTTATAGTCACCTGTAGAGTGACATGTATGGACACCTAGATGTTAGACATAATATGCTATGCGACCTTACCATGCATGGTGTGATACCAATCATCTAACCAAAGGCTTAGGAAGGGATCTTTTACACAAGTTAACAATGGGGATGGGATTGAAGTTCACAAAAATCTCTTAGAGATGATACCTAATTCCCATATATTATAACACTAGGTGTTAAATTTATTGTTGAAAGCTTAACATATAAAGAACATAATATTTAGATCATCCCAAGATATTTGTTTATATGTGCCAGAAAAGAACATTTATGTTTAACATCTTAATAGTATTTTAAAAAAAATACATTTGTAGGTGCAAAAATAAAAGAGTTGCATCTATGCTGTTTGTGATCATTATTGAAGTTGTTTATAGCTGATATTAGTTCGATTGAAGTTGTGATAGTGTTCACTTGATTAATTGAGCTTAATTGAATCAAATTAGAGACAATTAGGGTAAAAATTTAATGTAATTTACTAATTTGAAGCTTGATCGCTTAATTTGGACAATTTGGGGAAATTTTTGAAGTTGGGAACTCTAAGATTGCACAAAATTGATCAGGCGAAAAGTTCATTCTCGCACGCGAAAAGTCTATTTTTCGCGCGAGAAGTTCACTTATCATAAAAGTTTGTTGAAAGTTAGTTGAAAAAGATGCCTTTCACGCGAAAAGTACAACCTTTCGCAAAAGTTAGTTGCTAATGATCCGCACGAAAACTTTATGCGATTAGTTTGTGCGAAAAGTGTCTGTAAAGACTGTTCGCGCGCGAGAACTATAATTTTCAAGAATTTTCGAAAAGTTTAACTCCTGAGCTTCATAAACGGCAAATCTGAAGAAAATCACTGCTACACTTAACCTTGATAATGAGATTGGCACAAGCACCAAACCTCCAATACTTCTCAGCGAAGACGATTATCCAAATTGAGTTTACAGGTTCGAAAACCATGTTTTATACACCGAACCCCCAATGTTGCGGTCAATCAAGTATGAACCATACATTCCTGTGTATAACAATGATAAGGGAGAGCTGTTAGCTAAGCCTGAACATCTATGGCACGAAGAGCATATGAAGAAACTTGAACTCGATGATAAAGCCTATGTTGCAATCACCATGGCACTCACCACTAATGTCTCTTATAAGTTCAAAGAGTTCAGAGGAGCTAAGGTTCTTTAGGATACGATGGAGAAACAGATCATGAGAAATCAAATGAAGATTATCAAATAAAATGAAGAACTTATATCTCACGCGAGAACTACATAGTTTAGTATAAGTAGTTGTTTTGATGTAATTTACAAAGCTTTTTCTCATTTTCTGATTTCATACTCTATTGTAATAGTTTCAAATCAGAGAGCAATATAAGGAATATTATTTATATTTCTGTTCAAGTTCAATTTATCATGTCTTATTCTTATTCAATCTTCTTACCGTGAGTGATTCCGTATTCTGCTCACGAGATCAATTTGTTGTTATTGTTGATCCTTACAGTTGATTAGTTGAAATCTTCACGCTTGTTTAGGACTTGGATCTAGTTTAATAAAAGGCTTTTGTTATATTTATTTAGATTATTATTTAATTGTAATGAAGAATTTGATTAGTATCATTCAATGAAGATGACATTTAATATTATTTCAACGTATTTACTACCATGTGCTATAAGAAATCAATTCACATTCGTCCACCCCGATGATTTCGCCATCGGTCTAGGTGTAACAGGCCGCCCCTGTCTGCCACCACCCCTGACCGTTGACTGTCACCGACTGTCTCTACCGAACTATGTCAGTTTAGTCGTGCTCGCTGGAGACTGCCGGTTCTCTAAGAGGGCGTGATCGGTTGGTGGTGGCGGTGGGAATTGGTTGTTTTTGGCAACAAGCGATGTTTTTGGCACGATCAATTTCTGGCGGTGATGGCGGCGACAGTTTGTGGTATGTAGTGGCGGTGATCGATGGTCATGGTAGTGGTGGCGCTTTGCAATGGGTGATAAATTATAATTCCTTTATTAGTGTTTTGTTAATAAAAATGCATTTTCAGTTTAAATTCTCTTTATATATTCTAGTTCCATTTAATTCCAAATCCTTTGGAAACTATCGCATTCTAAATACAATTCATTCTAATTTCAATTCCATCTGATTCCAACAAAATTCGCGAACCAAACACCCCATTATAGTTAAAAATCAAATTTAATGTGAGAATCAAATTTTAACATAACATGTTTTCATTTAAATTTTGAAAATGTGTCTATGTAGAAAAATCTTCATCAAGCCAGTCCCAGCCTATGTGTATCATTTTTTTAACGGTTACCATTTAAACCCAACATATAACACATGGCCACATAATGTGAATGCACAACTTATTTTATCAACAATTATAACATGAACATACATAACAAATGTTAGATATGTTAATATCATAAATTTTAAACTTATTTAATAGCGATAAAACACAAATCACCAAACCAATCCATTTACAACTACCTATAATGTAACTAATGTATGTAGTTGTTCTAGACATCATACATCTAAGAGTAAATTACAGATTGTTGATACATGATGTCCCTAGTTTATTGTACTTAAACGTTTATGTCTTTCATTTCTTACATATGTGTAATACAAGGGTATTATTGTAATATGATATATGTTTGGATGTCTATTCACTATTGATTATATTGTATTCTTATAATGTTTATTACTACACGCTTGACTGAATATTATATATAGGTTTGTAGTAGTAATTCATAGTTCTGAGTTAGTAATGATTCAAAAATATGTTTGACTTAGTCTTGTGGTCATTAATGCTAATGGACCATGCTTATGGAAGAGTCGCACGACTGAACCAGGTGATTGGATCAATCGCACGACCGAGTCATAAGACTGGCTCAGTCGCACGACTGAACCAGGTGACTGGACTAGTCGCACGACTGAATCATAAAACTGGCTCATTCGCATGACTGAACCATTCGTAGAGTTCAGTCGTGCGTATGAATCAATCGCTTGACTCAGTCGCACGACTGAACCATGCTAATGGCTCAGTCATACGACTGTACACTGCAACCTATAAATACCATGTAATTCGTGGAAAAACATAACACTTCAAATATTATTATACCCTAGCTGTCCAGAGCATCCTAGTTCGTCCGTCCAACTTCATAGTCGTTCCTGATCGATTTCTACTTGTTCGTAACATTTGTTTAATCGTTAGATCGATCAGGTTGTCGTTCTCACTGATTGGATCGCCAATCAAATAGGATTCCGCACTATTTTGATTTGGTTTCACGTTGAATCTGTTTTTACTCCGTCTGTACACGGTTCTAACAAGTGGTATAAGAGCTTTGGATCTTGATTCTTCGTGGATTCGATTGGTGTTTTTGTTAAAACTAACGTTTTTAATTCAAAAGATTCATGTTTTGATTCAAAAAGTGTTTTTGAAGTGTGCATGATTCAAAAGTTTTAAACTATTCGAATTACGGCAGATTAGGGTTCGTGAAAAATCATTTTTTGGTGTGAAAGTGTTCAAAGTTTCAAATTTTTCATCCACAGCAGCTTCAGTCGCACGATTGGCTCAATCGCATGTCTGAGTCCCAATCGTGTAATTCAACCGCACGACTGGACTTAGTCGTATTACTCATTTTCATGATTAAGCTAACCCACACGGTTGAACTCATTCGCATCCCTCAATCGCACGATTGAACTCAATCGCACGATTGAACTCAGTCGCACTCTCTAATCGCATGATTGAACTCAGTCGTACTCTCCAATCGTACGATTGACTCTGTCATAGACATAATTTTTCAAGTTTGAAACCATGGATGATCAGAACTCTGCTTTTACTGCTGGAATGGACTCACGGATACAGAATCTATTACTTCTGGAAAATGAGATTGGAAATCATAACAAACCACCAAAACTGTTGACCTTGGATGAATACCCACAATGGAAACAACGGTTTAAAATCTACCTTAACAGAGTTGACCCAAACTTGTGGACTTAAATTGAGACTGGTTATACTATACCTGTTGGAGCAAATGGAGTTAAACTGACTCTATTGGGATGAATGAAGTGCAAAAGGTTACACACAACACTGAAAAGAAAGCCTATGCCTTACTGAAACAGTCGATTCCAAAGGATATTTTCCATCATTTTTCGGAACATAAACATTCAAAGAAGCTGTGGGAGGCACTGGAAAAGAGATACGATGGTAATGCAATCTTAAAGGCACTGAAGGCTAAAGCACTCAAGAAGGAATTTGATAACTTTTCATCCATGGGAAATGAAAGCTTGGATGATATTATAGATATGTTTTATCATCTGATGAGTGAGCTGCATACTTATGGTGTAACTACGTTAATGGAGGATAAAGTTGCAAGCTTTGCTGATGGTCTGTCGGATAAATAGGATTCTTTTATGTCTAATCTGAGACAGAACGATACTTTAGCCACGCTAGACATAAATGATTTTATCTTGAAGTTGAGGGAGGAGGAGCTAAGGATGAAATACAAGTCCAAGAAAGGGTCATACATACAGAATCCATCACTATATAATGTTGTTCCCACACCAGATTCATCCGGTGCACCTCTTCAAATAGCTTTTCTTTCCAACATGTCTGGAACTTCTCAAAGTGGTTCTTCTGGAATTGAATCATCAGGATCATTTAGAACTCAGTATATTATCCCTGACTCTAATCCTACAAAGCTGAAGACTGTGAATCTGGGAAATGTTATTGTTGAGGTAGAAAAAGAGCATATGGATCTTCTCGCTGTGGTTGTACACTCATATGATGGTTTGGTTGCTAGTAGAATAGGAAACTGTAATCTCGCGGATGAAGATTATAAGCAGGTGGATGAGACAGAGTCAGAAAGGATGGATATCATGTGGGCTTTGGCTAGTGCTGTTAGAAGGGCTAAGAAGTTTAAAGAAGACAGGGCAAAACCTAGTTGCCACCGAAGATACAACATTTGGTTTTGATAAAACCAAAGGTACATGTTTTAACTGTGGTGAAAAGGGACACTTCAAAAGAGAGTGTGTGAAACCTAAGAAGACAGGAAATGGTAACCCTTTCTCATCAATCAACTATCAGGAAAAGGAAAAGAACGTGACTTCAACCAGTCAAGATTCCAAAGCTATGGTTGCTCATGGAGATGAAGGAGAAGATTGGACATCTCGGTTAATCTCTGATGGTGAAGCTAATATGGTGTTTGTGGAAGATCTTAATGATGATTCAGCAAGTGAAGGAGATAACATAGCTGATTATGCTAATTCAGACGCTGAAGAAGCTATGGATGTCGTGGATCATTTGGTTGAAGACGAACTGGCTGCTGCGAGCACAGAATCTCAAACTAACGAGGAATCTAAGGTTGCTTTCATGGTTGACACCTCCAGCACATCACAGGTAAGTACCAAAGATAAACTTTTTGATAAACATGCCTGTGAAAAATGTAATAAATTTCATGAAAGCATTGATTTAAAATTTGTTAGGTTGTTAGATCATTATGATAGTCTGGTAAATGATTTGAAACTATGAACTGAAGCTAACAGGGTGTTAAAACAAAATGAGAGCAGTTTTAAAGAAAAACTTGATTTGTTAGTAAGGTAACTTAGGGAAACTGAGGTTGTTGCATTTAATCAAGCAAATGATATTAAGTTCTATCTGACAACAATAGAGGAAACTAAGAAAGAAAAAGCTATTTTTCAAGTTGAAATTGAATATTTAATTCAAAAACTTCACTGTCTAGCTAGTTCCACTCACATTGTTCAGAACTTAGTTAAAGAGAGAAACGGTAGGGAAGGGCTTTGTTATAAAGTAGTGCCGCCACCACATGTGATCCTTTTGAACACAAATGTCGACCCATAAATAATAACCCTATCAAGGATCATGTGCTGATTACCCCTCTAGTCAGTGATCCAGATTCCATAGTTAAAACTGTGCAATCTGTTACTGAATAGAAGGCATCTAGTTCTAGCACTAAAGATGAGGCTGTCATTGAAAATCGGGATGATAAGAATAGCAATGCTTCTCTTGGGTTGGGTTCAAAAGTTCATGTTTCAAGATCTAAAATTTCAGAACCAACTCATTCTAAAACTGTTCACTAACAAAATCTTAACAAAATGAGAGAAAAAGGTAATCAAAAGGTGAAACCAATTAAATTTGTTAAAGAAGGAGAGCAACCTCAACTAGAAAAGAAAGAGACAAATCCTATACCATACTCCCCATCACACAACAGTTTTTCTAGTCCAGGAGAATGGAGATCCTGTTATAAATGTGGAGAACGAGGACATATATCTCCAAATTGTCCCTACTATCAGACACCAAGATGAAGGATTGATCTTGTTCAAGATAACCACCCAAGGTTCACTACAACAAGATCAAACACTCCTCTAAAACACCACAGGCAACACAGTCAAGCCCCTGGCAAAACTGTGAGGACTGAGGTAAAACGTGATGATGAAAGCAAACTATATGTTAAAACAATAAACCAGTCGTCTATTTATCACAAACAGGCCTTACACAAGACTGGTTTGTGGAAAGCCAAATCATCAAGTGTGTCTGAAAGTGAAGATAAAATGAAGAATGTTGTCTCTCCGACTTCCCAAGGACAGTGGGTGGAGTTTGTTATGTGTGATGCCTCTAGGAAACACAAGCCAGTAAAGGCTTGGGTCCCACTCCTGAACTATTCTTTTCTGTTTTGTGCAGGTTGTCCACTACAGCGCTATCACTAACACCTGGATTATTGATAGTGGGGCATCCAGACACATGACCGGGAATCTGTCTCTCCTTTTCAATGTCAAACAAATCAAAGAGGGACATGTATCTTTTGCAGAAAACAAAAGAGGCTATATCACAGCTCAAGGTAAAGTTGGAAATAGGAAAGTGAACTTTGATAAAGTAAACTATGTTCAACAGTTGGAGAAAAATTTACTTTTAGTTTCCCAAATCTGTGACAAGGGCTTTAAAGTGGTGTTTGATAATAAGAAATGCTATATTCTAAAGAAGGATTATGTTATCCTTGTGGAGCAAATTTTAACGTTAGCATCAAGATATAATGATTTGTATGTCTTGGATAGGTCAAGAGCTTCCACTACTGAGTCAACTGCACAGTGTTTCTTGTCTAAAGCCACAGAGAGGGATTCTATTTCTTGGCACAGGAGAATGGGACACATCAATCCCCGAAAGATGAATCACCTGGTTCAAAATAATCTGGTTGAAGGCGTTACAGTAAAAAATTTTCAGCTTCCAGATTTCTGTTTATCATGCAAGAAAGGGAAACAAACCAAGAAATCTCATAAAACAAAGAAAGTTCAATCTATAGAGATACCACTGGAGCTTCTGCATATGGATTTATTTGGCCCTGTCAGTACTAAGAGCATAGATGGGGACTGGTACTGTTTTGTGATCACAGATGATTATTCAATATTTTCATGGGTTATGTTTCTTAAAGCAAAATCAGAGACTGTTAAGTCATTCAAGAACTTGGTTACTACTCTAGAGTCTTTGTACAAGTTGAAAGTAAGGAAGATTCGTTCAGACAACGACACAGAATTCAAGAATCAGTGGACGGAGGCTTTCTGTCGAGAGAAAGGGATTGTTCATCAATTCTATTCTGCCTACACTCCACAGATGAACGGAGTTGCTGAACGCAAAAATTGAAGTTTGGTTGTAACTGCAATGTCGATGTTGGCAGATTCAAAACTGCCTGTTCAATTATGGAATGAAGCAGTTGCTAATGCATGCTCTACTCTCAATCATGTATTAGTTATCAAACATCATGGTAAAACTTGTTATGAGTTGCTTCAAAGGTGTAAACCGAACTTGGAGTATCTGGAACCATTTGGAGCTCATTGCATGTTGCTAAAGAAAATTCAGACTGGCAAGTTTAATGAAAAAGCGGATGAAGATATCTTTCTTGGATATAATATACCGGACAAATGAGTTTACAACAACTCTACATGTCAAGTTGAAGTGTGGTGCAATGTTAATGTGCAAGGATACACCACCCCCTTGCTGGAAAAGGTCAATCATTTTTCTTTGATTATGATGGATTTTTCAAGTCATTCAATCTTCCTCCTGAATATTCCAATGATGAGGTGGCTATTCAAATGATGCATGACATTCTGAACACTCGTAATCCAGACTCGAGAACTACGGCTCCAATTGATGGCATTTCTGGGTCTTCAGGGGCAGATTTAGAACTCAGTGATCACTCCTCAGACGATGAGGAGGCTACAAATGAAAACACAAGTAATGATGAACCTGTCAGCCCAGATGAAAGTACACCTATAGGTGAAAATGAATTGGCTGATTCCTCTGGGGTTAGTCACCCAATAGGCAAAGAAAATGAACCAGTGATTACAAACCTCGATAATGAAATGGGCATTCCTACAACTCCAGTGACAAGGATTACTGTGAATCACTCCCCGGACAACATCATCGGGGATCTTCTCTCTGGGGTACAGACAAGAAATCAATTGTACACAGCTGTCTATGCAGCTGTGATGGAAAAGGGATACATTCATGATGGGGCATATAAGGGTTTTGTTTCTCAAGTCGAGCCCAAGTATGCCAGTGATGCCTTGAAAGATGAGGCATGGGTTGATACGATGCAAGAAGAACTTCTACAGTTTAAAAAGCTAGGTGTTTGGACACTAGTGGACAAACCTAAGGGTGCTAAGGTAATTGGTACGAAATGGGTTCTTCATTGCAAGAAAGATGACCAGGGGGTCATTATTAGAAACAAGGCACAGTTAGTAGTTCAAGGGTTCAGACAAGTCGAGGGCGTGGACTACAATGAGGTATTTGCACCAGTGGCAAGGACGGAGGCAATTAGAATCTTCTTAGCTTATGCATCATACATGAAGATCAAAGTATATCAATTGGATGTGAAGAGTGCATTTCTGGTGATATCCGTGAGACAATATACGTCAGTCAACCCGAAGGATTCGAAGATCCTTATCATCGGTACAAAGTTTATAAGTTGGACAAGACTTTGTATGGGCTACATCAAGCCCCTCGAGCCTGGTATTAGAAACTCTCCACACACCTGCTGAAACATGGATTTTGAAGGAAAGTGATTGACTGCACGTTATTCATCAAATAAAGGATGGTGATTTATTGATGGTTGAGATATATGTGGACGACATAATTTTCGGTTCCAAAAACGAAGCATTATGTAAAGAATTTGAATCTGTGATAAAAGTTGAATTTGAAATGAGTGCCATGGGAGAGATGAAGTTCTTTCTAGGATTACAGGTGGATCAGACATCCACTAGAATATTTCTACATCAGACCAAATACGTGGGGGACATTCTGACTCGGTTTGATATGGAAAATATAATGATTGCTGGTACCCCTCTTGCCAGGAACCACGATGTGGCACCCGATGAACATGGAGATTTAGTAGATGTCACCATGTATCGTGGAATGATCGGATCTCTAATGTATCTCACAGCTTCTCGTCCTGATATCATGTACGCAACATGTCTCTGTTCCAGATATCAGTCAAAGCCAAAATTAAATCATCTAATTGGGGTGAAGCAGATCTTTCGTTATCTGAAGGGTACTCCAACACTCGGGTTGTGGTATCCTCATGATGATGACTTTGAACTTACAGCATATAGTGACTCAGACTATGGTGGATGCAAGATGAACTACAAGTCAACATTTGCGGGGTGTCAATTTGTTGGAAGGCGGTTGGTCACCTGGCAATGTAAGAAGCAGACGTATGTTGCTCTGTCAACATGTGAAGCTGAATATGTTGCTTCTGCAAGTTGCTGTTTTCAAATCATCTGCATTCAACAACAAATGCAGGACTAAGGTTTGCAATTTACTAACACTCCTATTTTTGTTGATAATTCTGCTTCCATAGCTATAACTAAAAATCCGGTACAACATCCCAAAACCAAACACATCGGCATTAAATATCACTTTATACGTGATTGTTTTGAAAAGCATTTAATTGATGTAATTAAAATTAACACGGATTTTCAGCGCGCCGACCTCTATACAAAAGCTTTTGATAAACCGAGATTTTATTATCTATTAGAGGTTAACAGCGTCAAAAAGAAAGACGATATGATTCCGGAGGATTCAAGTTCATAGTCCGTCCGTATGTTTCTTAGTTTTAATTTTTTTGTCAAATGTAATTTATTTTATTTTATTTCCTTTCTATCTTAAAAATATCAAAAACACAAAAATATTTTATGTTCTAGAATTTTAGGAGGAGAATAGTTTCAGGTTCAGTATTTATTACTTAAAAAAAAGAATAGGGGGCGGGCAGGTAAGCTGAAAAGCAAAGACATCAAATCCGAGAAATTGATTCAGTACAATGGAAAATGATAGTACACATGCATCGAATCATTTAGGACACCAAAAGGATTTTTATTTTTGAAATGTTATATTGAAAGTCACAGAAAATTATAAGTATGAGAAGTCAAAGCCTAATAAGTTGAAAAATGATAGTAAGCTAGTCCGTTACTGTAGTTACATGGAGAAAGTAGATCTAGGGGTTGCATGTCCATTATATGATGTGTCGGTAGATTCAACACAATGGACTAGTAGACGTCATTAGTGAATCACTTAAATTAAATCAATCAACATGTTGTGGGTTCCCATCTTATCCCTGGTCTACACAATCAACAAATTTCCAATAAGGGGTTAGGAGCCAAAAGAAAGCCACAAATGTATGCTAATGACCAAAGACATGAGCAATGCATATGACAAATGTCATAAAGCTAATCAAGTGAGACGTAATCAAGTAAATGACAAATGTCATTGCTACGTTAAACAAATTTTAAAATTGCTCTAACAAGAAGATAGGTTGTGTGCCTCTCTGCTGTGCAATGGCACTGACCTGAGGATAAACATAACCTATATATTCTAAGAATTCATTGTTGTTTACGCCTCTCTGCTATGCGATAGCACTGACCTGAGGCTTGGCATCTCTTTGAAAGCTCTTAGAATAGTTTCTTCTTGACAAAACCCATAGACCACTCAAATATCTCCTGAGGAAGGTTGATTACCATATAAGCACGGGATCCACAAATGCTTATTGAACTAATACACCTAAATTATCACCAATGTGTGTCACAAATCTGTGTATGAATTTAAGTGGACAAATATACTGACAATCATCATGGCAGCATCTCTTGATGTTCAAAATCAATGTGTGCTATACAACAGCTCTAGCATGATTTCCTGTTAGTGATTTTGACTCTTAGATGAACGAGATTCTATGAATCGTATATGTAATGTTCTCTATTATCGATATAAATACAAAAGGTCCCAAATGATTGTGTTTTATGCATGTCTGATTCCATGTGAATCGTTTAAGTGATGTTAAAATGCTTTCAACCGTTCTCAAATGAAAAATATAAAAATATGTCTTATTTCAGTTTTCTTTCAAGTTTTTCCTTCTTTATTTATGTTTGTATTGAGTCGATGTCGGACTATGTAACAAGACTGAACTCTGTGAATGTCACATAATCAACCGAACATTAACTGTGAAAAGCTTTTTTCTGAAAGATAAAAGGATCACGTCTGAGGTAATCAATCGGTTTCACTTAAAAAGATCACGTCTGAGGTGATTTAATGGTTTTCAGTTAAAAGGATCATGTCTGAAATGATCAATGGTCAAAATGTCGTATATCAAAGATAACTGTGTGAAATTCTGAGCGAAACGAAGTCAAATTCATAAGTATGGCCCAATCACAGGAGTGGACCATAAGTATGGGCCAATCACATGACAGGACCATAAGTATGGCCCAAACGCACGATTGGACCATAAGTATGGGCCAATCACATGAGTGGACCACAAGTACGGCTCAATCGCACGACTGGACCAAAAGGATGGCCGATTCGCATGATTGGCAACCTTAGTATGAACCATTCGTATTATTGGTTTAAAGCGTATAGGTCAGTCGTATAATTGAACCTCAGTTGCACGTATGAACCATGCGAATGGGGCCAGTCGCATGACTTAAATTCAAAACAGTATAAAAAAGGAGGTTCAGTCGGTTGTAACCCTACACTTGGTTTCAGATTCTCTCAAATACCCGACTATCTATAGGACCCCTTTTCGAATATTTTCTTGTGATTTCCCTCTATTTCTCGATTGCTAACGGTTCCGCGTTGTTCTACAGGTACTTTCAAGATGAGAACATGATGTAAAGTACCCAAAATAGATTGAAAATCTGATTGAATAATAACCAAACTAAACCAAACTGAAAAACACCAAATTGGACCTTTAAATGAAATTAAAAGTGAATCTAAGATATATCTAGTATTATAACAAGTAATGGCTCATCTAATGACTGTAATCTTGACCTGGATATTACTGATTCGAAGTAAATTCAAATATTTAGTCTCGCACAGTGCGTATGCGAGTGGACATACTGATGAACTTCAATCGCACGACTGAACCATACGCATACTTCAATCGCACGATTGAATCAATCGGTGCTTCAGTCACACGACTGGTTTAGTCGTGTGACAAGGAACACGACTAAGCTCAGTCGGATGCTTAATTGCACGATTGAGTTCAGTCGTATAGTTTAATCGTACGATTGAATCAGTAAGATAAAATCTGTTTCAAATTCAAATGTTTCTTTCTTGTGAATTGGTCTAAATTGTTATTCAAATGGTTGTTGTGTGTGTTACAGTGAAATGGCGGAAAGGTGGACCATGAGTACTAAGCACAACATTTGTGCTTACCTGAACACTACTTCAAGGAATGTCGTCGAGTTTGTTGGAATTATCAAATTCCTAAACCGCACCAGAATCTACAGTGCAATTTCTATGGCTTGCACACTTACAGATCACTACAGCAAGCGTTTTGGGAGAATGCTATAGTGGATCGTACTGTTGAGCCATATCGGATCAGGAGCTCTATTTTTGGCGAGGCTATAGATATTGGTGAAGATGACCTGAGGAGAGTGCTGGATCTGGGAGACGACAGGGATTATCCGACCAAACTACATCCTATGACAGTTAGGGGCTGCTTTCTGAGGATTAAGTACGCCGTGACATCAATGCCAGTGTGCTTAATAAGAGCAACATGTACCTTCCTTTCAAGTATCTAGCTCATGTGCTTCTGAAGTGCATAGCTTCTTGACGTGGTGGATTCGACTAGCTCAGTGATCAGATTCAGAAAGTGTTTGTGGCATTAGTTCTAAACTATCCGTTCAGCTTCTCCAAAATGTTCTTCAATTATATGAAGGAGAACATAGAGGCGAAAGGGAATGAGAGCTTTTGTACGTACCTGAGATTCCTCCAGATGATCATTAACGAGAAGCTACCCAACTTGCCAAAGAACAAAGAGGATGATGTGTCATTGAAAGTGATGGATGACACTACTTTGGGAAGGATGAAGGTTTATAAGGGAAAGCAGACAAAGCCCTTAGTGAGAAGATTGTTTGGCCATCAGGACAATGCTGGCTACGCAGCACCAGTAAGGAAGAAGTGGTGTCATGATGACAGTGACTCAGATGTTGAGCATGTGGTGATTCCAGATGATGAAGAGGATGATGATGATAATGATGACCTGGATGAGGGTCACAGAGGTGGTTAATCTACTGCGAGTGGCTCTGACCAGCCTACAGTTCACCCAAATCTCCCCCTATGGAAGATTTCGGTAATTTTGACTTGTGATCAGAGGACTCTGAGGAAGTGCCTCTTCCTAGAAAGGTTGGTAGAAAGTGGGTTGCTACAGATAGAGGGAAGGAGGTGGTTGGTGCCCGCCAGGCTAGTTCGAAGGGTGTTCGAAGGGTGTCGATAGTGAGGAAGCTGATCCATCCTACACACCTGAATAACCAATCAGCAAAGGAAAAGCACCTGCTGCCACGGGGAAAAGGAGGAAAAGGATGGCCCAACCCTATGGGAAAAAGGAAAAACGCCAAAGGATTATTTTAATGATTTCTTCCACTGCCACTACCACTATCACAGGCACTACCACTATCACAGCCACTACCACCAACATACCCACCACTACACTACTACCCACATCTTCCTCACCCTCAATAACCAAAGCTACACCTCCACAAACTATTCCTATCCCCACACCCATCTTCACAACCTCAATAATCAAGCCTACCGTTACACAAGCTGGTACCTCAACATCCCATATTCCCCCTTTCCATAGCACTGCTCTTCCCACAGTTGGGTTAGAGGAACAGCTAGCAAGCCTTAACAGCCTAGTGCTCAAGCTACTGGCAGCTGATGATCTGAAGACTGTATTAGGACCGTGTACGTATGGAGTACTAACTGATTCAACGTGAAACCAGTTCAAATAGTGCGGAATCCTATTTGATTGGCGATCCAATCAGGGAGAACTTTAATCCGATCAAAACTAACGATTAGAATACGTTAAGAATTGATTAGAAGTGATTAGAAATGTTCTATGAAGCTGTAAGGGACTCTCTGGACGAACAGGGATGGCTAGGGTTAAGAATTCTTGAAGTGTTCTGTTTTTCCAAGAATTAAGTGGTATTTATAGGTTACAGTTTTCATTCGTACGACTTAGCCATGCGTTTGGCTCAGTTGTGCGACTGAGTCACACGATTGATTCATTCATACGACTGAGTCAGTCTTATGACTCAATCGTGCGTTTGGCTCAATCACCTGGTTCAGTCGTGCGACTGGCCCATTCGCATGGTCCAATCGTGCGACTGAATCATGAGACTTAGTTAAATATATTCCTGAACCTTTAACGATACAGAACTATGTCTAACAACTGTAAACCAATATAACATGTTCACATAAGCGTGTAATAATCAATCATATGAATAGATATAACATTCAATAACCAATAAACATTCAACGAAGAGTTTTCATTACATATATCAAATATTACATCAGTGTAACAAAATGAAATTCAATTACATTTAAGCTTACTAGAACTAGAACTAGGGACATGTACCAACAAACTCCCCCTTGGACCTAGTTTTATCTATTCTTTGACCTCCTTTGTAAACTCTTCAAACCTTTTGACTCTTCCTTCCTTAAAAACCCCAGCATGAATATTAAGTGCAAAGCATAAGCGTATAACATGTTGAAACTGAAGTGCTTGCACTATATCCTGCGTATCAAAAAACAATGGCCACTTGTACAATGTATAAACATTAGAAGCTAACAAGTTTATGAGCCATATTTTGTCAAACACCCTTATTGTATCCATAATTCCCTCCCTATCCAAAACAATGACGGCTTCTCCTGGGGTGTAAAGTCTTATGGCATCTCCCTCAAAGGTATACGAGACATCGTGCGCGGAGGGTTCCATTTCAAGACTATCTTTGGTCTGCCAGTAATGGGATTAACCTCAGATATTCTGATATACCTCGTCGCCTATTGAGGTTTGAAGTTAACCCACCTGGTAAGGTATTCTCTTTTGAGCGCAGCCTCAAACCCGCCTGACACCTTCTTCATGTCGGCGTATAGCAGCCTTAGACGTGCTAGCTGGTTGAGCTTAAAAATAGGGAGAGTCTTTAGATCATGTGGAAATCTAAAGTACTCTATTCCCCTCTCCCTCTTTACTGCATAGACGTTAAGATCCTAGAAGTATGCCCATGCTATGATCTTCCCTGACACCTTCAGATGCTTCTTCACTTTGTAGAGCTTGGTGTAGGTACTTGGCTTTACTGCAGCGCGCTTGGCTCGGATCTCTGAGAAACAAGCCGCCCATTCAGCCTTTCTGATATCTACATCGGCGTCCAAGGCTGGGGCCTGACTTGTTGATGTACCTGCTTCCTTTTCCTTCTGATTCAGCTTCTCCAGTGTATCACTGCCGGGAGTACGACCCAAATCGGGAAACACAATTCCCTCTCGGTCAGTGTACTCTGGATAATGCTGGGCTGTAACGTCTTCAATCTTGATTTCATCTATGTCGTTCAACTCCTCATCACTTGCCACATCAAAAGTAGGAGCATCCTTGACTATCTCATCCGGATACAGCCGGAACATTTCAGCAAGTTGCTCGTTAGTGAGATCATGAATTATTTCTCCTTCTCCAGGAGTATAACTCACAGACCTCCTGACGATCCCTTGCAGATCAAGTATCATAGTCAATTACGACTTGATCTGCTGCAAGGGAGCAACATCGTGCTCATCTTGCTGATATGTTGGATCTGCTTGATTTAAACAAGTAGCACAACAATAGTTAGTACGTAATCGGGATAATCAAACACTGAATAATAAAATATATACATTAATTACATAACATCAATTGATGATTTCAAGTACAAAAGTTTAATAAAATATAACATCTAATCTTTACTTTTTCCTTGAATCCTTGCCGGGTCTTAAGCAGATGGGGAAGTAGGTGGGGCAGATGATGAAGCTCCTTGGTCTTGTTTCTTCTTCGTTCTTTGCTCTAGACCAGGATCAGAGGCAGCTAAATCGCCTTCATCGTCATCATCATCATCCTTCCTCCCTTTTTCTGCTTTATCACCACTCACATCATCACCATCATCACTTTCATCATCTTCATCGTTATCCTCATCATCATCTCCTTCCCCGATCTTCAGAGGCTCATCCTTAGATCCATTTAGTTTGAGCATGATCTTCTTATTCGCAGTCTCTAACTCCTCCAATCTCTTAACAGGTTCATCCTTGTCCTCTTGGAGTTTGGTGATCTGATCTGCCTGCTGTGAGATCTGCTGAGCTTAGGAAGCATTAAGCTCCACCAGCTGACGTAGCTGTGCAGTCTTCTCCTCATCAACGGCTAACAACTTTAGCGCCATCCTGTTTAGTGCTTATAGCTGTTCCTCTACCCCAATGGGGGGTAGAGTAGATCCGGCGGGGTATGTGGAAGGGGCGGGTTGGTGGCTGGTGGTGGTAGCAGTGGCTGTGTTGAATATGGGTGGTGGTGAATGGATGGGTGGTGGTGAATGGATGGGTGGAGAGGTATGAGGTGTGGTTGTGGAAGGTGGAGTAGTAGTGGTGGGACGTGAAGTGGTAGTGGGCGGTGTAGTGGTAGAGGTGGTGGTATGAAGTGTGAATCTCGGCCGCTTCCTCTTCTTACCTTAAGGCTGAGCCATCCTCTTCTTCCGAGTCCCCTTGGACCCGAAGGTTCCCCCTAGGCTACTAGGCTGGTCTGGAGTGTATGATGGATCTGAAATTGCCTCCCCAGACCCGCCCAAACATCCACCAACCGTCCTGATCCCACTCTCGGTGGCAACCACCCGGCTGCCCACCGTCCGAGTCAGCGACTCCTCGTCCGACTCCTCCTCTTCATCAGGCTGGAAGTCTTGATGGAACCCTGCAGTCACTAAATCACCTTGTGGAGATGGTGGAGATGTAACATCAGCAGTAGTGGTCTAAGTATTAGAAGGACCTGTATCTCCACCATCACCACTATCATCATCATCAGGACATCATCAGGTAAAACTATCTACTCTGTATCAGACTCACTGTCATCGTGGCGCCACTTTCGCCTAGCTAGCGCCACATAGTCCTCCGGGCCAGATGCCCGAATAATCTCCTTACCGGGGGCTTCACTTGCTTGCCTCGGTACACCTTCATACGCCCCAGTGTTATGTCATCCATCAACTCGAGGACAACAGCATCCTTCTTCTCCTTGTGCAGCGAGGGGAGCTTCTGATCTATAATCATTTGCAGAAAGCGTGGGTACATGCAGAAGCTTTCTTTCCCCTTCGCCTCAATGTTCTCCACTAGGTAGGTGAAGATCATCCTCGAAAAGCTGAATGGATGATTCAGCACCAATGCCATATAGGCGTTCTGCATCTGATCGGAGAGCTCGTCGAAGCCACCCTTCCTTGAGGCGATGCATCTCAGTAGTACATGGGCTAAGTATTTGAACTGGGGGCACAAGTTGCTCTTGTTGAGCATACTTGCATTGATGTCCCCGAGTACTTAGCCCTCATAAAGCAACCTCGAACAGTAAGGGGATCTAATCAAGTGGGGCAGTCAGCATCATCCCCGAACTTTAACACTATCCTGATATCTTCCTTTGAAATCTCTATGGCCTCCCCAAATATGGAACTCCTGATACGATGGGGCTTAGAGGACCTGTCAACTACAGCGCTTCCCAGAAAGCCTGCTGTACTGATCTATAAGGTGTGCACTGTGTCGAGATAGCTCGGAATATCCTCGATCGACGTAGAAAAGAAATAATGCCGGCAAACTCCGCAACATTACGGGATGAGAGATCAAGATGAGCACAGATGTTGTGCTTAGTGCTCATCATCCATCGACTCGCCATCTGTGACACAAAGTAAATTAACATTAGTACGTGTCAAAGAATACCAGTTTTGTTCCATGAACTTGAAAATTTTGTTTAGTCGTGCGACTGAGCTGAGCGACTGAGATCTAGTCATGCGAATAAGCTGTGCGACTGAGATCTAGTCGTACGAATGAGCTGTGCGACTGAGTTCTATTCGTGCGAATGATCTCATACGTACGACTGAGTCATGTGACTAGACTTAGTCGTATGTTCTCTCATGTTTACCTCAGTCATGCGATTGAGCTCATACGCATGGTTCAATCGTGCGATTGAACCATTCATCCATCTCAGTCATGCGGTTGAGCCATTTGCATAGCTCAGTCGTGCGATTAACGTTCATCAGGGTGTCCAATCGCATGTCCGACTGTTTGTTCATTCAAATTCAATTTTTGAGCAATCCTTGATGTTAAACGTTGTGGATTGACTCATTAGGTTCGCAGATGACCGACTAAACCCCTAATAACTTTAAATTGATCGAAATGCTTAGTTTTAGTGGTTTGTTAGTCACATTTAGGTTCAGATAACATTAGGTCATAATTTCGATCTTTTAGACGTGTAGTAACTGTTTTTTCGTACTAACATTGTCGCGCAGTACCTGTATAATCAAAACAAAACGTCAAAGAGCGTCAAACAATGGTCTATAAAGATGAAATGAATTTTTGGCAATAAGGGTTTGTGTCGTGCGTCTGAGAGGCGATTTGGGTGAATGAAACGACTGTGACCGACTTCCCCTCTATTTATACCAGGGCAACCTTCAGTCATGCGACTGAGCCTAGTCGCATGATTGATTCGTGCGACTGAGCTTCAGTCGTGCGACTCGCCCATACGGTCACCTCCAATCGTACGATTGATGGTTATTCGTGCGACTGTCACAGTCGGTCACCTGCAATCATGCGATTGGGTTCATTCGTACGGTCCAATCGTACGACTGGTCCATACTCATAGTCCAGTCGTGCGAATGGGTCATACTTATGAAATTATGACTTTTTGACCATTTGACACTTAGCCCCTTATAACAGTAGATAAAACATTTTGAGCTATTTTTCATCTCAGACATGACCATTTTAAATTAAAGAACCTTTGATCACCTCAGACGTGATCCATTTATCCAACTGATCACCTCAGACGTGATCCATTTATCCACCTGATCACCTCAGACGTGATCCATTTATCCACCTGATCACCTTAGACGTGATCCATTTATCCACCTGATCACCTCAGACGTGATCCATTTATCCACCTGATTACCTCAAACGTGATCCTTTTACTTTTTCAGAAACAAGTTATTCGAGATTAACTTTAAGTTCATTTTGTGACATTTACAGAGATGAATAACATAGCACAGTCCGACACTGACACACTTTACCAATAACTTGAAAATTAAACTAAGTAACAAAATAAACATGTTTTTGTGATTTTATTAGGGTAGGGTAGAATAGCCTATTAGGATTAGCATCTTTTCTAAGACAGATTCATATGGAATCAGACAGGCATAAACACAATTACTTGGAACTTTTATATATTATATTGAAATGGAAACTAAAATATTTACATATCACAGTTTTTCACTCAACTAAGACTTCTAAGCTCTAACTGGAAATCATGCTTGATCTAATATGTAACACACGTTAATTTTGAACATCAGGCAGTGCAGCCACGACGATTGTCAGTATACTTGTCCACTTAAATCCATACACAGATTTTTGACACACACCGGTGATTAATTAGGTGAATTAGATCAACAAGTATTTGTGTGTCCCACAGGTATATGGTAATCAATCTTCCTCAGAAGATTTTTAGCGGTCCTGGGAATAAGAAGATTTGGTTCAAAGAACTATCAAAGAGATGCTAAGCCTCAGGTCAGTGCCATCGTACAGCAGAGAGGCGCAAACAACAATGAATTCTTAGAACGGATAGGTTATGCCAAGCCTCAGGTCAGTGCCATCGCACAGCAGAGAGACGCAATACCTATCTTCTTCTTAGAGCAATAAATTATAATATACATTTTTTTCAGTGACGTTTGTCATCTTTTGCTCTATGTTTTTCGGGTCTTTGCACATACTTGTGGCATTCAATTGCTCCTCACCCCTTATTGGAAATTAATTGATTGTGCAAACCAGGGATACCATACCCACACCTTGTTGATTGATTTAATTTTAAGTTGAATCACCAATGATGTCTACTAGTCTATTGTGTTGAATCTATCGACACATCGTATAATGAACTAGCACCTCCCTATATCTACTTTCTCCGAGTAGTTACAGTAACAAAGAAGCGTACTATCATATTCCCAATTTGTTAGACTTAGACTTCTCTGACTAATATTTTTCTGTGATTTAATTAAACTTGCAAAAATTGAAAATCTTTTTGGTGTTCCAAGTAACTCGACGCCTGTGTACTATCTTCCATTGTATTGAATCTCATTCTTAATTTTGTTGTTTTTGCGTTTTTAGCTTATCTGCCCTCCCCCTCTTTTTTTAAGTAAATAAATACTGAAACTAAACTATTCTCCCCCTAAAATTCTAAAACCGAAAATCTTTTTGTTTTTTTGGATTTTTTTAAGACAAGGAAATTAAAACAAATAAAAATAAAAAATGAAAAAAACTAAACAAGTATCGGACTAAACATCTGCGTCTTCTGAAATTATGTCACTTTTATTTTCATGCCGTTAACCTCTAACAGATACAAAAATATGGGTTTATCAAAAGGTTTGGTGTAGAGGTCAGCGCGCTAAAAATCCGTGTTTACTTTAATCACATCAGTTAATTGTTTTTCATAGCAATCACGTATGAAATGATACTTTATGCCGATGTGTTTTGTTTTAGGGTGTTGAACAGGATTTTTAGTTACAGCTATGGCAGTAGAGTTATCAATAAATATAGGGCTATTAAAAAATTGCAAACCGTAGTCCTGCATTTGTTGTTGGATCCAAATGATCTAAGAGCAGCAACTTGCAACAGCAACGTATTTAGCTTCACATGTTGACAAGGCAACAGATGTCTGCTTCTTGCATTGCCAGGTGACTAATCGCCTTCCAAAGAACCGACACCCTGCTGATGTTGACTTGAAGTTCATCTTGCAGCCGCCGTAGTCTGAATCACTATACGCAGTTAGCTCAAAGTCATCATCATGAGGATACCACAACCCCAGTGTTGGAGTACCCTTCAGATAACAAAAAATCCTTTTCACCCCGATCAGATGTTTACTTTTGGTTTTGCTTGATATCTTGAGCACAGACATGTGGCGTACATGATATCTGACGCGAGGCAGTGAGATACATAAGAGATCCGATCATCCCACGATACATAGTGGCATCCACCAAATCCCCATTCTCATCAGGTGCCACATCATGGTTTGTGGCAAGTGGGGTACTGGCAACAGTGACATTTTCCATATCAAATCGACTCAGAATGTCTCTAACATACTTAGTCTGATGCAGAAAAATACCGGTAGGTGTTTGATCCACCTGTAATCCCAGGAAGAACTTCATCTCTCCCATGGCACTCATTTCAAATTCTTCCTTCATCACAGATTCAAATTCTTTACATAATTCTTCGTTTCGGGAACCGAAGATGATGTCATCCACATAAATCTACACCATTAGTAAATCTCCATCTCTCTCTTTGACAAACAACGTGCATCGATCACACCTCTGCGAAAACCGTGTTTCAACAGGTGGGTGGAGAGCTTCTCATACCAAGCTCGAGGAGCCTGATATAGCCCGTACAGAGCCTTGTCCAACTTATAGACTCTGTCCCGATGATAAGGATCTTCGAATCCCCCGGGTTTACTAATGTAGACTTCTTCACGGATTTCCCCATGAAGGAATGCACTTTTAACATCCAGCTGATAAACCTTGATCTTCATGTAGCATGTATAGGCCAGAAAGACGTGAATAGCTTCCATTCATGTCACTGGTGCAAACACTTCATTGTAGTCGACTCCCTCGACTTGTCGGAAGCCTTGAACAACCAATCTTGCCTTATTTCTGATTACGACACCTTGGTCGTTCGTCTTGCAGCGTAGCACCCATTTGGTGCCAATCACTTTCACTCTTTTGGGCCTGTCAACGAGTGTCCACACTCCAAGCTTCTTAAACTGTAGCAGCTTCTCCTGCATAGCGTTGACCCAGGCCTCATCCTTCAGGGCATCACTAACGTATTTAGGCTCGACTTGAGATACAAAACATTTGAAGGCCCCGTCATTCACGAAGCCCTTTTCCATAATTGCAGCATAATCAGTAGAGTAGAGCTGATTTCTCGTCTGCACACCGGATTGAAGATCCCCGATGATAGTCTCCAGGGGATGATTACACTGATCCTAGTCACAGGTGTCGTAGGAACGACAACCTCAGTATCAAGATTTGTGATGACAGGTTCAATATCCGGATTCCCTGATCCATGTTCAGCATCTGTTGAGCTTCCATCTTGATTAACGTTATGCTCATTGCTTGTCTCAACTGCTTCTTCATCGTCTGATGATTCATCACTCTCGTCCTGAGCAGATGCTGAAGATCCCGAAGCACCACTAGCCAGTGTCATATTGCTAATATCCAGATTCGGTGTATTTAGGGCATCGTACATCATCTGAGCAGCAATCTCTTCATCTGAATCTATCTAAGGAAGGTTGAATGATTTGAAAAAGCCATCGTAGTCGAAGCATGACGACGGACCTTTTACAGTAGGGGGGATGGTGTATCATTGCACATCGACGTTGCACCACACTTCTACCTGACCTGTCGAGTTGTATCGAAGAAAGATCCCTTATCTGCTTTCTAGCTAAACTTGCCCTCCGGAGTTTTCTTCAGTAACGTGCATGGAGCTCCGAATGGTTCCAGATACTCCAGGTTAGGTTTGCGCTTCTGAAGCAACTCATAGCAAGTCTTCCCATGCCGCTTGACTACTAACACCCGATTAAGCGTGTAGCACGCATTGGAAACAGCTTCATTCTAGAACTGTACTAGTAGTTTTGAATCTACCAACATAGTCCTTGCAGTCTCAATCAAGCTCCTATTCTTGCGTTCAGCAACTCCATTCATCTGTGGCGTGTATGCAGAGGTGAACTGATGAATAATTCCCTTTTCCTTACAGAAAGCATCCATCCACTGATTCTTAAATTCAGTTCCATTGTCTGAACGGACCTTCCTGACCTTCAGATTGTAGAGAGACTCTGGTGTAGTGACGAGCACCTTGAATGATTCAAAAGTTTCAGACTTGGCTTTCAAAAACATCACCCAGGAGAAACGTGAGTAGTCATCTGTGACTACAAAGCAGTACCAGTCTCCAGCGATACTCTTTGTGCTGATAGGACCAAAATGATCCATATGCAGTAGCTCCAGGGGCATCTCGATAGAGTTAACATGCTTGGTCTTGTGAGACTTCCTGGTCTGCTTTCCCTTCTTGCATGAGACACAAAAATCTAGAAGTTTGAAGTTCTTTACAGTAACTCCCTCAACTAGGTTGTTATGAATCAGATGATTCATCTTCCTGTGATTTATGTGTCCCATTCTCCTGTGCCATGAGATGGACTCCTTCCTTGTTGCCTTTATAAAAAGCACTGAACAGTGGACTCAGTAGTAGAAGCGTTTGACATATCCAAGACGTACAAATGTTGTAACTTGACGCTGACATTAATACCTGGTCCTCAGGAATCTCCATCTCCTTCTTCAGAATGTAAAACTTCCTATTATCAAACATTACTTTGAAGCCTTTGTCACATATCTTAGAAACTGAAAGCAAATTGTTTTCTAACTGTTGAACATAATTCACTTTATCAAACTTTACCTTTCCATTACCTACTTTTCCTTGTGCGGTAATGTATCCTCCTTTGTTTCCAGCGAAAGAAACAAGTCCCCCTTTAATTTGTTTGACGTTGAAAAGGAGAGACTGATTTCTCGTCATGTGCCTGGATGCTCCGCTATCTACAATCCATGTGGTGGTAGAAGCACTATAGCGGACAACCTGCACACAATAGAAAATAATTAGTTAAGGAGGGGACCCAAGCCTTTACTGGCTTGGGTTTCCCAGAGGCATCACACATCACAAACTCGACCCACTATCCTTTTGGAGTTGGAGAAACCTCATTCTTCTGATTATCAACACTATCTGACACATCAAATGTTTTAGCTTTCCACAGACCATCCTTGTGTAAGGCTTGTTTGTGGTAAACGATTACTGATTTACAGTTTGAACTTTAGATTTATTTTCAAAAGCAGGTTTCACCTCAGGCATCACAGACTTGCCAGTGACTTGTCTGTGTTGTCTGTGGTGTTAGGGAGATGCATAAGACCTAGCAAGTGTTTTAGACCTAGCAGGTGTCTTAGATCTCTGTTTTGAAGAAAACGGTTTAACTTCCTGATCTAGTTCAACTTTAAGCCTAGGTGTCTGATAGCGAGGACAGTGTGAAGAAATGTGACCTCTTTGTCCATAAGTATAGCATGATCTCCTCTCAACAGGACAAGGAGATCTCTTGTGGGGTGGGGAGTACACTTCAGGCATGGTTCTTTGGTCACAACTTTATGTTTTTCACATTTTTTGACAAATTTGGTTTGTTTAACATTATGATTACTTTGTCTTTTAAAATGATTAAGATCTTGCTTAACCGATTTGGACTGAGTAGGTTTTGAAGTCTTAGGTTGTGTTACAGCAGATTGTGAACCCGACCCAAGAGGTACATTATCATCCTTTTCCACCCGGTCCTCAATGACGGTTTTATCTTTTGTGCCTGATGTTTAAGTCTTCTGATCGGCAACCGGAGGAGCAGGTTTAACTACAGTGTCCGGATCACTGACCAGAGGAGTAGTCACCACATGGTCCTTGATGGGATTATTGTTAACAGGTCTCTGTTTGGTGTTCAGGAGGATCTCATGTGGTGGAGGCACAACTTTATAACCCAGCCCTTCCCCATTGTTTCTTTCTTTAACCAAGTTTTTCAAGATGTGAGAGGAACTAGCTAAACTATGTAGTTTTTGCTTTAAGGATTCATTTTCAACTTGTAAAACAGCTCTTTCCTTTTTAGTTTCCTCAATTGTTTTATATAAAACTTTATGTCATTTTCTTGGTTAAAATCAACAACCTCGGTTTCATTTAATTGTTTTCTCAACAATTCAATTTTCTCTTTTTAAAACTGCTTTCATTTTGCTTTAATACTCTATTAGCCTTAGTGCAAAGTTTTAAGTCATTTACTAAGTTATCAGTATGTTCTAATAACCTAGCAAATTTCAAATCAATGCATTCCCTAAACTTATTACATTCAACACAAGCATGTTTATCAAAGAGATCGTCTTACGATTCTACCTGTGCAGATGTAGAGGTGCCAGCCATGAAAGTAGCCTGGGGTTCCTGGTGTGCTGTAGATTCTGCATTTAGTTCATCCTCCACTAGTTGATCAACAGCAGCCATAGTCTCATTCACATCAGCAGGATCAAGCTCAACTGAGTTCTCCCCCTCACTTGCTAAGTCGTCGTTCAGATCATCAACCAATGCAATGTTAGCTTCACCATTTGATAAGAAACGGAAGGACCAGTCTTGCCCTTCATCAACATGTGCTACCATTGCTTTGGAGTCATGGCTGGTTGACGTTGCCTTTTTGTCCTTATCCTGCCTGTTAAATGATGAAAATGGGTTGCCATTTCCTGTCTTCTTAGGTTTGACACACTCTCTCTTGAAATGGCCTTTTTCACCGAAGTTGAAACAGGTGACTTTTGACTTGTCAAATCCAAAAGTTGTATCCTTTGTTGCCACTAGGTTTTGTCCAGTCTTTTTAACAAACTTCTTTGCTCTACGCACAGCACTAGCGAGAGCCCACATGATATCTATCCGCTCCAGCTCAGTTTCATCCACTTGCTCATAATCTTCGTCGGCCAAGTGGCAGTTACCAATTTTTCCTGCTACTAACCCGTCATAAGAATGTACCATAGCAGCAAGTAGATCCATATGCTCCTTAGCCACTTCCACAGTTACATTGCCCAGGCGCTCTGTCATTAACTTCGTCAATTGAGCTTCTACAGAACTGTGTTGAACCCCTGACGAAACATTTGACTCACCACCTGAAGATACACTTTGAATGTTTGCAAATGTGTTAGACACGAAAGCAGTCTGCAAGGGTGCACTAGAAGACGCTGTAGCAGAAGTCATATTGTAGAGAGAAGGATTCTGAGTGTAGGTTCCCTTCTTAGACTTGTACTTATGTCGTACCTCTTCCTCCCTCAATTTCAGAATAAAATCATTTATGTCCAATGTCTCCAGCACAACATTATGTTTTAAAGTGGAAACAAATGAATCCCACTTATCAGGTAACCCATCAGCCAAACTCGACACTTTATCTTCCATGGACGTTTTAACCCCATGAGTGTGCAGTTCACTCATCACATGATAGAAGCGGTCAATCACATCATTCAAACTTTCATTCTTAATTGACGAGAAGTTATCAAATTCCTTCTTCAAAGCTTTAGCCTTTAGAAACTTAAGTGTTGAATTTCCTTCATAACGTTTCTCAAGAGCCTTCCATAACATTTTGCACTGCTTGTGTTCTGAGAACTGATGGAAAATATCTTTCGGAATGGACTGTGTCAACAATGCATAGGCTTTCTTCTGAGCATTGTATGAAATTTTTTATGCGTCACCCAAACCACTTAGAGTCAGTGGAATACCATCAGCTCCAACTGGCATATTGTAGCCAGTCTCAGTAGTGCTCCATATGTTTGTGTCCACTCCATTCAGATGAATTTCAAACCGTTGCTTCCATTGAGGATATTTGTCAAGAGACAGAAGCTTTGGTGGTTTGTTGTGATTCCCGATCTCATCCTCCAAAAGCAAGAGATTCTGAATTCTGGAGTCCTTCCCGGCTGAGAGAGCAAAGTTCTGTGTATCCATAATGAACAGGTCTGAAAACTTGACAAACCGACTGGGTATGCGACTGGGGATGCGACTGGGGTGCGACTGAGACTCAACCGTGCAATTGAGCTTAGTCGTACGAATGAGAAGACGACTAGGACAATCGTGCGAATGAACAAACGACTGGGCCAATCGTGCGATTGAACAAACGACTGGGCCAATCATGCGATTGTGCTGTGCGAATAAAGTTCAGTCGTTCGATTGGGTCAATCGTGCGACTGAGACTGCTGAATTCGAAATTTTTCAAAATTTTCACGCAATTCGACCTAAAAACACAATTTTGAAAACCCTAATCGGCTGAAACTCGAAAAAGACTAACTTTTGAACACATGCGCTAGTAAAAACTGAATTTTAATGCAAAAAGAACGGATCTTTTGATTGAAAACGTTGACTTTTGCAAAAACGCGATTGAATCCACGTAGAATCAAGAGCCAAAGCTCTGATACCACTTGTTAGGACCGTGTACGTACGGAGTACTAACTGATTCAACGTGAAACCAGATCAAATAATGCGGAATCCTATTTGATTGGCGATCCAATCAGGGAGAAAGTTAATCCGATCAAAACTAATGATTAGAATACGTTAAGAATTGATTAGAAGTGATCAGAAACGTTCTATAAAGTTGGAAGGGACTCTCTGGACGAACAGGGACGGCTAGGGTTAAGAATTCTCGAAGTGTTTCGTTTTTCCACGAATTAAGTGGTATTTATAGGTTACAGTTTTCATTCGTACGACTGAGCCATGCGTATGGCTCAGTCGTGCGACTAAGTCATACGATTCATTCATTCGTATGACTGAGTCAGTCTTATGACTCAATCGTGCGTTTGGCTCAATCACCTGGTTCAGTCGTGCGACTGGCCTATTCGCATGGTCCAATCGTGCGACTAAATCATGAGACTTAGTTAAACATATTCCTGAACCTTTAACGATACAGAACTATGTCTAACAACTGTAAACCTATATAACATGTTCATATAAGCGTGTAATAATCAATCATATGAATAGATATAACATTCAATAACCAATAAACATTCAACGAAGAGTTTTCATTACATACATCAAACATTACATCAGCGTAGCTGACAGGATCTCAGCCTCTCGGTTGATCAATTAGATTATGTTTGCAGCGGATTTAGCACATTAATTAGCAATTAAAGCAAGAACATAAAAGATATTTCAAATTAAAGCATAAACATAGAGAGAGAAGAGTTCTGCGAAACAATAAATGTTCTATTGGTCGCACGTTTCGGCAATTAAAACTGTATGGTTACCCATCCTTTTATAGGCGACAAAAGGATGGGGTGATGTCCTTTTTCTGACATCACTTAATATTCAAATTACAACTGACAAAAACATAAAACTACTGAAGATGTCAACAACTGACATCTTCTTACAAAAGTTCCTAAGTGCTGACAAAAGTAAACTACTGAAATCCTACAACGACTGAAGAACAAACTCTTCAGTCGTTTATAACTACTGATACTATAACAACTGAAGAACATGCTCTTCAGTTGTTGTACAACTACTGAAATGAAATAAACTACTGAAAAGGAAAAACCATCATAACAACTGAAGAAGACTTCTTCAGCTGTTGTGACAAACTCTGAGTCTTCAGTACTTGGTCTTCAGACTTGGCTTCAGATGATGTAACAACTGATGACTTCAGTAGATATCATCAGTTGTTGTCTCAGTCTTTGTCTTCAGACTTTGTGCTTCAGTAGAAGGTCTTCAGTTCTTCAGTTCTTCAGCTTTTGATTCTTCAGTACTTGTCTTCAGTACTTTAAGTCTTCAGTACTTGTAAGATCAGTACTTCAGACTTCAGTACTTGGTCTTCAGTACTTTGGAGTCTTCTTCAGCTGATATTCTTCAGTTCTTTGATCTTCATACTTTGTTCTTCAGACTTTGTCATAACAGCTGATGGAGCTAAGATGCTCTTGAGTCTGACATTCAAGCAAGAGAACACAATAGCTGATGGAAGTCTTCAGATGTTCTCGAGTCTGACATTCAAGCAAGAGAACACCGTAACTGATGGGAGTCTTCAGCAGTTGTTGCAGTGGCATGTGGGACTTAGAGGTTTTCCTGATCTTGGCTCATTGGTTCTTTTGGTCCAACAAACTCCCCCTGAACCAATGCAGCCAAAACCTCTAATTATTGGATGTCCCACTTATTGATGGCATAAAGATTGGTCTATTTCCTTCTAGATCAGATTAGAAGTTGACCCAGATAAGCACTGGCCAGAGAGGTAGTCTCAAGTGTTTGTTTGGCTAAGTATGGATAGGAGCTCTCTCTTGGGGAATTGGACACAGAGCTGTTGCCCCATCCATGAGATCTACCTCCCACGTACAAGCCGGTAGGATTCTCAACAGTAGGCCTGAAGAAAGATCATTTGTTCTTCTTTGGACAGGTCTTCAGGCTCTCCTTCGAACAATCCCTCCCGACCGTACAGCTCTGAGATGAACTTGACCTGTCTTCCATTTTTGAGCTCAAGTGTTGTGATTTGCCTATATGCAAACTCATCAGGATGTTTACCCTCCAACAACAGATTGAGCTCATTCCTTTAGAAATTCTCAAGCTTCTTAAAGACCAGACCCTTCCTAACCACCCTATTATCTAGCATTGAAAAGGGTGATTGGCCGGCTCTATAAGCTTTCTCGAATTCCTCTACTATTTCCCAGGGTGTGATTACAATAGCCACAGAGATCTCTTCATCTACGATTCTCTTTAGTTGGCTCTTGTACCTCACAGGCATGTCCTTCTTGACTATCCTGTGAGACACCCTTGGGTCAGGCCAAGTTCTCACCCTCTTATATTGAAAGGTTTGTTTGAGGGTGAATAATCTCAGAGCTTCTCTCTTCATGTTCATTATAGAGGTCGAAGCAGCATAACATTTGTCAATGCTTTTCAGCATTTCCTCATCATATCTCTTTTGCTGCTCCTCCTCTTCTAACTTTACCCTCACAGTGTCCTGCTGTAAGGTGGGAGTGATGGTTTGTGGTTTGGCTTTGGGTAGAGGTATAACTGCTGAAAGTGGCAGGCTATCCTCCTCATCATCCTCTTCTTTATCTTGCAGCCTCAGCACCCTTCTCTTCTTCTTCAAGGGTGGATCATTGGCTGCGGGTTTTGGTGGTAAAGGAGTTGGTTTTGTGGGTTGTGGTTGGGTTGTTGGTGTGGGAATGTTGTCAGGCACTGCTAGTAGCCTAGAGATAAGGGCTGGTTTGGTCAGTTTTACTAGCAGTGTCCTGTTCCTAGCACCGGCTTCAGATAGGGCCTCAGCGACCAGTCCCTTAGTAAAATCACCAGCCGAACAGATCTGGTGGTTATTGCCAAGAGTCTGTCCCTGGTCCATGCCTTGACATCAAGGACTGGTCTGCCCAGGTACTTCGAAATGAATCTACTCATAGCCTCGAGTTTCTTTTGATCCTCTTGGCTATAAGTAGACCATCGGTAGTTTATCTCTTTCCTCTCCATGTTCCTGATCTCTTGATCTAGCAAGGCAGTGTCCTTGTCAAAGCCTTACCTGAACAGCTGTTCAATGACAGAGTTCATTGAACGGCTATGCTCAGCATCAGCCTCCTTGACAAGGGCTGCTAGATCCGGATCAGCCACCTTCTTTCCCTCTCCCTTTTTCTTATCAGTGATACTGAAATCCTTTTAGATTTCAGCCACTTCTATCTGCTCTACCTCCCTCTCTTTCCTCTTCCCTTTCTCCCTCACCCTACTACTCTCCTCAACCAACTCCCTCTCTACCACCACCTCTTTCTCTGCCTCTTTCTCCTCCTCTCCCCTCTTCCTCTTGTCTTGCACTGATGTCTCCCCCTTTTTGGGTGCATTGGTTGGGGTTTGACTATCAGCAAGAGCCTTAGAAATGGCAACCTCCACCATGGGTTGTATATATGTGGGAAGCCTCTCATCAAGGGTTTGAATGACTATATCTTTAAGCATGGGTGTGATGAGAGGTAGGGATTTCTGAAGGATAGCATCCAGCTGCTCAGGGGGGTTCTGACCCTGAGAGCTAGTGCCAGAAGCAGGGGCTGGTGGCTGAGTTTGTGGGAGTAGCTCAGTGTTTGTGAGACCTTCGGGTGAAGGTGCCATCTGTGGGGTAATGGTGGCAGATGGACTTCTATCCTGAGTCATTTGAGCAAGCATCTCTTTGAGTCTGCTTATCTCATCCTCTAGGATAGTGTTTTGAGCTACTACATCATAGAAGAAGCTCAGGTCATCATCAGCATGAGCTGAATCACCTGACCTCCTGACATTGTTAGGATGAACATGTCCTGAGTGTGGCTCAGTAATGACATGTGCCCCTTGTTCATGATACTAGGGACTTCTGGCCTCCGGATTGGATCCATCATCGGCCATTGCCTCTGGTGAGGTCTTAGTGATGTTACCAGCTTCACCCTGCTCAGATGTTGATGCAGGGGAAGTGGCAGCCTCACCAGATTGTTCTATCTCCCTAGCCACACTGGGAGATTGAACTGATTCTCTGTGCTGTGGGCTCCTATCGGCACTTGTACCCACCCCCTCTTCGGTTGGAGTCTCCCCAGTTGTAATAGGTTTCTGGGGAGAGGGTGGAGTGCTCAGATCGGTCAGCACTTTGGCTATTACCAATGTTGGGCTTAGTGGGGCGGTCTCATCAGTAGGTGGGCTAGAAGCAGTATGCACATGGGGAGGACTGTGCTCTTCAATGGCAGTCTCCTCAAGTGAGAAAGACCCTAGTAATGTGGTTGCCCCAAAATTGGTTGCATCAGGCTCCTGTTGAGAGGAAGCCTGTGCGGTTGTGGTGGGTGGAGTCGTGGTACCTGCTGGGAGAATCGAACCAGCAGGCACATCCTGCCTTTGTGTGGCAGGGGCATCCTCAGGGGACTCATCTCCCTGAGTAGCCTTTTTGGGCTTCTTTTTGGCTTTTGGCTTAGTGGGGACTGTGGATTTGGAAGTGGAGGCTGTGGGTTCCTGCTGCGTGGGTTTTCGCAGCCGGCCAGCCTGTTTGAGAGTGTGGTAAGTGTTGTGCCTGGAGTATACCTCGACTTGAACAGCCATAGCAGGGACCCCAGTGCCAACTAGTCCCTCAGCCTGAAGCTGGTTCTCTATTATAGCCATAATGAACCGAGGATACAAGATCCATCGGTTAGAAATTGGTTTTGTGGCCATATCCTTTATTTCCGAAAATATTAAATCAGTTAAGTTTAACGGTTGTTTTTCAAGGATAGAGAACAATACCTGTTGCCACCTTGTGGACATCTGGTCCCACGAAGAGGTCTTGGGAGCCAGACAGACATTCACCATGTGGAAGATCAATCGTTGAGGGTCAGGGAATGTTTCTTCAACAAGGTGGAGGCGGAGAGGTTACCCTGATAGTCATGAGATGTGAAGGAGAGATCCAGGGTACCTTTGGGGTAGGAAGTTGGGTGAGTGGCATCCTCCAGCTCTAGGGTTTGTCGTATGGTAGCTGGGGTGATAACCACGGGTTTGCCGTTGATGGAAGACCGGAAGGAGACCTCGGCATTCTGCTCTCCGGTTTGGCGGTGACATTTGTCCAAAACTCCACCAACGAATCGGTGTATATAGTAGGGTTCAGTAGAAAAGCCGTTTTGTAGGGTGAGTCGTTCATAAGATCGACGGCTTGGTGAAACTTGGGCCATAATGGCGATTTTGTAAGATGGGCGACACAGTTGTGTCGAGGTTTCAGTTGCATGGTCGCCATTAATGGTGTATGGGAATTTCAGAGGTTTGGAAGGATTAGGTCAAGTGAGGAGTAAATGCTCTGAAGGTGGGGTATTTATAGGGTAGGTTAAAGGTTGAAAGAAAACTACTGAAGGTTTTGGTGTTAGTTATCAGTTGTTGTAACGACTGATGACGTGGTTTTAACCTTCAGTGGTTGTAACATCTGAGGACTTGGTATTAGTCTTCAGTAGTTGAAACTACTGAGACCTTGGTTTTGTCCTTCAGATGTTGTGAACGTCTGAAGAGTTACTGTCAGTCTTCAGTAGTTATGAACTACTGATGACCTAGTATTCTTCTTCAGACGTTGGAACAACTGAAGACTTGGTGTTAGTCTGCAGTAGTTGTAAACTACTGAGATCAGTAGTTGTGAACTACTGAAGACATGGTATTGCTTCAGTTGTTGTAAACAACTGAGGACTTGGTGTTAGCCTTCAGTAGTTGTGAACTACTGATGTCAGTAGTTGTGAACTACTGAAGACATGGTTTTGTCCTTCAGTTGTTTGTGTATGAAACATCAGCTGTTGTTATCAGCTGATGAGAAATACTCATCAGCTGTTTCCGTCAAATCAGTTGTTTCATACTAGCCTCCACACTTACTCATCAGCTCTTTGGCAGACTTTCAGATGTTTCATCAACCCTTCAGCTCTTGTGAATATTTATGCCTTCAGCTCTTGTGATCAGATGTTCACAAGTGCTGATGAAATATTCTTCAGAGCTGGTGAACAAATTTTGTCTTCAGTATTTGTGTAAGATTACACATCAGTACTTATGAGCAAAATTTGTTCTTCAGTACTTATTTATTTGAAAATCATACATCAGTAGTTGTAATCCACCTCACTACATCAGTGTTTTTCAATAAATAATGTACATCATACTTTGAGTCATTTTAGTCTTCAGTAGTTGTGAAAGAGCTGAAGACTAAATTACTCATCAGTACTTGTATTTGACCTTTGCTTTTCAGTAGTTGTGAACTAAGGGTACCAGCATAGGTCAAATCAATCAAGCTGCAGCATACCAAGCCTTAGTACCAAATTTTGGAATGTGGCACTATCTAGAGGCTTAGTAAAAAATCTGCAAGCTCATCAGCACTAGGCACAAACTTAGGATCAATCAGACCTTTCTCATAGCAATCCCTGATAAAATGATGTCTGATCTCAATATGTTTGGTCCTTGAGTGCTGGACTGGATTCTTAACAATACAGAGAGCTGAAGCACTATCCATTAATAATGGAGTCTTAGTCTCAGTAATGCCATAATCCAGAAGTTGGTTCTGAAGCCAGAGTATTTGAGAGGTACAGCTTGCAGCAGCAATATACTCAGCTTCAGCAGTGGATGTAGCAATGGATGTTTGTTTCTTACTCTGCCAAGAAACTAAACAATTGCCTAGGAATTGGCAACCACCAGAAGTGGATTTTCTGGTGACTTTGCATCCTGCATAGTCACTATCAGAGAAAGCAACTAATTTGCAAGAATGCCCAGCTGAATACCAAAGACCTAGTGATTGGGTACCTTGCAGATATCTAAAGATCCTTTTGACTGCAATCAAATGGGATTCTTTAGGTGCAGCCTGAAATCTAGCACAAGCACATGTTGAAAAGATGATGTCTGGTCTAGAAGCTGTAAGGTACATCAAGGACCCAATCATACATCTGTAAAGGGTTTCATCAACCGCTTTACCTTTCTGATCTACATCTAGTTGTGTGATGCTGCTCATAGGAGTAGAACAGGGCTTACAGGATTGTAAATCAAACTTATTTAACAACTCTTTGGTATACTTGGACTGATGGATGAAGATTCCATCATCCAGTTGTTTGATTTGCAAACCCAGAAAATACTGTAATTCTCCCATAGCACTCATTTCAAATCTCAGCTTCATAAGCTTTGTAAATTCATCACACAACTTTGGATCAGAGGATGCAAAGATGATGTCATCAACATAAATCTGAACAAGGAGCTTATGTTGTCCCACAGTCTTGATGAATAAGGTTTTATCAATGGTGCCTCTAGTGAACTTATTTTCTAGAAGAAAGGTTGAGAGTGTCTCATACCAGGCTCTAGGTGCTTGCTTCAGCCCATAGAGAGCCTTATCAAGCTTTGTACACCCAATCAGGATGTTTATTGTCCTCAAAGCCTGGTGGTTGACACACATAAACCTCTTCTTTTATTTTTCCATATAGGAAGGCACTTTTGACATCCATTTGATAAACCTTGAGACTGTGAAAGGCAGCATAAGCTAAGAACAGTCTGATTGCTTCCAGTCTGGCCACAGGTGCAAAGGTCTCATCATAATCGATGCCTTCTCCTGTGCAAACCCTTGGACAACCAGTCTGGCCTTGTTCTTGACAATTTGGCCCTTCTCATCTGTTTTGTTCCTGAATACCCACTTGGTGCCTATAGCACACTTATCTTTGGGTAATGGAACAAGCTCCCACACTTGCTGTTTCTTGAATTGAAGAAGCTCAAGCTGCATAGCTTCCACCCATCCATTGTCTTTTAAAGCAATATGATAGTTCTTTGGCTCTTGCTGACTGATAAGAGAGCATAGAAGCAGAAGTTGGACAATTGATTCCTGGCTGAAACTCCAGCATGAATATCACCAATGATTTGTGAAGTGGGGTGATTCTTGAGCTCTTGTAAACTATAATATCTGTGCAAGTGTTTGTAGACCCATCAGCAGCAACAGATGGTGATGGAGATTCCTGAAACCATGTAGAGGATGGCAGCTCAAATGAAGTAGAGCAAGCAGAAATCTCATCAGCATTTGTAGTGGATGGAGCTGCTGAGGCTACAGGAGCATCAGGTTCAGTGAACTTAGGCAGATTGTCACTGATCCTGAAGAGGTGAGTACTGACTTCATATCATCAGTACCACCAGGTGGAGATCTGCTGACAGGCTCACAGATGGAGGTTGATAAGGAACATATTGCAGTATGTCCAGATCAAACAACTCCACAGGGTTTTGTGGAATCTTGTCCTTTGGAGATTCATTGAACTTAACATGCAGAGTTTCTTCAACCCCCTTGGGTCTACAGTTGAAGACTCTGTATGCTTTGCAAGTTGATGAATAACCAACAAAGTACCCTGCATCCACCTTACTAGCAAACTTATGGAGTGGGTTGCTAGTGTTGAGAATAAAACAAGGACACCCAAAGGCTCTAAAGAATGAAATAAGAGGAGCCAAATGATGAAGAACTTCATATGGAGTCTTCATCAACCTCTTATTTACTAAAGCTCTATTTTGTACATAGCAAGCTGTATTGACAGCTTCAGCCCAAAAGGTCAGTGGCAACCCAGAGTCAGCCAACATTGACCTTGCTGCTTCAATGAGGGTCCTGTTCTTTCTCTCCACCACTCCATTCTGCTCAGGAGTTCTAGGAATGCTAAACTGCCTTTTAATTCCCTTGGACAGGTAGAAGTCATCAAGTGTGTGGTTTCTAAATTCTGTTCCATTGTCACTCCTCACACACTTGACCTGTAGGGAATACTGCTTTTCTACTTGTAACACAAAGTTCATTATTGTCTTTGCTGCTTCATCCTTGGAGTGCAAGAAGAAAGTCCATACAACCTGGAGTAATCATCCACAATTACCAGGCAGTATTTCTTCTTTGCCATGCTCATTACCTGACAGGACCAAAGAGATCCATGTGCAGAAGTTGTAAGCAGGTAGTGGACTTTGGTTCTTCTATTGAAGGGAATGAAACTTTGTGTTGTTTTCCTTTCAAGCAAGCAGTACAGTCATCTTCACACTTGAACTCCTTCAGAGGCAATCCTCTTACTAAACCATGGCTTATAAGCTGATTCATGTTCTTGAAATTTACATGACCCAGCCTTCTATGCCATAGTGTAGACTCTTGAGGAGATGCCTTGGAGAATAGGCAAGGATGGCCTTTTAGATCCATCTTTTGGAAAGATCTAAGGCATACACTCTTCCTGTCCTGTTGGCCTTCAGGAGAGTGTGTTCATCCAATGCCTTCTCAATCAAACTCAGAACTTTGGATGACAGAATCTGACAGTTCTGGCTTGTGAAAAGGGCAACATGGCCTTTGTCACACATTTGACTGACACTCAAGAGGTTGTACTTGAGATTCTCCACATGGTTAACATCATAAACCTTATTTCCCTGTTGGAAACAAAGCCTTTTCCGACGATGTAACCCTTTGCATCATTGCCAAAAGAAACAAATCCCTTCTTTCCTTGAGAGTAGTCATTAAGAAGGGAGCTGCTTCCTTTCATGTGCATGGATCCTCCACTGTCTACATACCAGATGCTTCTATGGCATGTTGAAGAACCCTGCAAACACAACCATGTGTTAGTTTGTCTTGGAGACCCAAACATGCTTGGTTTTGGGTCTGTTCTCAGCTACAGGTGCAGCACTAACAGTTGTGTTGTGTGTGACAGCTTGAGGTGAAGAAGATGGTACAGAAGAGGAACCCTTTGGCTTGGACTTCCTTTTCTGTGGTTTCAACACAGGAGCATCTAAGTGGTTGACTCTTCCCACTAGCTGCTGAACCATCATCACCAATTGTGTCTGATTCTGTGATAAGGCTTTCAGCTCTTCAGACACATTGGAGTTTGCTGATGATGAGTTCCTATGTTGTACCATCTTTTTCTGAGCAACCTCAGCTCTTTTTAGATTTGCTTTGGGCTTAGGGATTTCAGGCTTGGATGTTGCTAATACAAACTTAGTTTCAAACTCATTCTTCATTTTATTGATGCTCTCAGTAATTTTCTCCTTCTGTTTGAGTTTGGAACCCCTTTTGTACCAGCAATCATCAGTAAGATGATTGAACAAGCCACATATCTCACATGGCTTTTTCTTCATCTTATGCTGATCATCAGCTGAAGAGGATTTAACTGCTGAAGACTTGTTCTTCAGCTGTTTGTCATCAGTACTAGCAGTTTTCTTCCTAGTGCCTGCTTTCCTGGTATCCTCTCTAGCTGTCTTCAAACCTTTCCTACTGTTAGTTTTCTTCTCTTTAGTGCTAACAGTATTTGAGGTTTGAACTTCAGATGTTGTCACTTGCTCTCCAGTACCTTCAGTACTTCTAGTGACAACTCCTGAGTTGATCACCTTTTGGTCATGTGACAGTCTATCTCTGATGATGCTGATTCAGAGGATAGTAAGTCACATGATGAAAAGGATTGGTTATTGCTCTCCCCATCAGATTCAACTTCTGCTCTTGAAATGAAGTCTGTGGGAGGAGCAGTGTGATTATAACCAATGCCAAACTTCACATTGGAAGCTGATTGCTTGCTAAGAAGCATTTCAAAACCCTTGCATGATTGCACCCATCGATCACACTCAACTTGGGTGGTTGCAAGAGTTTCCTTGAGATCTTTGTACTTCTCTAGAAGTACATCTTCCCTAGCTTTAGCATCTTTGATTTGGCATTTAAGCTTGTAAATCTCATCATTTTTATCTTTTAGAACAACCTCAAAATCAGCTTTTCTTTTGGAAATAGTGTGCTCAAGCTCAAGATTTTTATCTATTAAAGCTACATTTGCTTCTCTAATAGAAGCAAATGCTGCTATGCATGACTCTGAACAAAGCTTGGCTTTTGCCTCAGTGGATACCTGAGATGAGGCATTAGATGATGACCCTTCAGCAGAATCAAGGGCCATCAGAGCAAGATTTCCAAAAGGTTGATCACCACCATGTTGACCAGCACCTTAGAGTAGTGGTTCCTGACCAGATAGCTCTTCTGGTAGACTACTCCAGTCAACAGCAGTTGGGGTGAAAAAGCTTTGTTGTTGAGGTTGTGTGTGGTGATGAGATTGGGAAGAATGAGGCTCTGGAAGAGCATGAGGTGGTTGAGCCAGGGGTGCTTGAGTTTGACCAGGCTGAGGCATGTAGTAACAGGGGTAAGGATAAGGCATATGACCCTGTGGTACAAAATAAGCAGGTGGTGCCTGTGCTTGAGATGGATGGGTAGAACTGTAGGAAGGTTGCCCTTTGTGCTGTGAGCTACTGCTGGGAAAAGTCACAAAGGGTGCGGATGAGTTAGATCCAGATGATCTACACTCTCTTGCAAAGTGTCCAAGCCTTTGGCACTTGTGACACCTCAACTTGCTCTTGTCAAAACCAACTTTGGTTTTGCCAGAGAGTCCTGGGAATTTCCTACCAGTTCTTTTGTAGAACTTCTGAGAGCGGATATTTATCATTGCCATTTGGTTCAAAATATCCATCTCTTCCAGATCATCATCTGGAATGCCCTTCAAATCCTCCATCAGAAAACACAAGTTGTCACCACCACCTCCTGAACTACTAACACCAACAAAAGCTTATTCTGAGTTTGTAGAGAAATCAATATGCTCATCATAAGAACTTTCTGATGAAGCATATTCTGACTCATGACTTATCAAGGCAGCATTACCTTGGACAAAGTCATCAGCAAGTTTGCCAGAAGATGACAACTTCCTCTTTTGCTCTACCTCTCTCTCAAAAGTGAGCAATTTCCCATGAAGTTGGGTGAGAGATAGAGTGTCCAGGTCAGCACTGGAGCGTAGGACAATGGTATATGTGTCCCATCTCTCAGGCAATGACCTGAGGAACCTGTTGTTCATCTGGCTTTTGGAGTACTCTTGTTTAACCATCTTCAGCTCAGAGATCAAACAAGAGAACCGCTCAAACTGCTGGGTCAGAGTCTCACCCTTTCTATATGAGAAAGTCTCATATTGTTGGGCAAGGATTTCCCTATTGTTTGCTAAGACCAAATCAGTTCCTCCAAATTGTTCCTTTAGAGCAACCCAAAGGTCATGAGCAGACTCATGATGCAAGAGCCCTGAATATATCTCGTTTGGAATGGCCATGGCTAAAATTCCATGGGCTCTGGCATCAATTTCGAACAGCTTTAGATCTTCGTCCGAATATTGTTCAGGTTTCTTCGCAACCTGTTCATTAGATTCCGGGACGCTCACCATAGGCTTGTATGGCCCATGCACCACTGACTTCCAACAACCGACACTGTTGACAGCCAAGTGGTGTAGCATACGTCTTTGCCATATGTTATACTCGTTCCTAACCAGCATCGGAGGCTTGGTTGCGGAACCAGTATTGTGAGGATCATTGGTTGGTGTTGTCATCTCAGGTTTTGGTCAAAAACAAGTTTAAACACGACAAACGTAACTCAAAACCACCAAAAGACCTCAAGATTTGGCCGGAAACAGCAGAAACTCACTCTCTATGGCTAATTCTTGCAAATTGCTAATTCGATCAAACTGAGAGATCAAAAGAGCAGTTTCAAATGATCAATAGTGAAATCGATCAATGATTAACCGCTCTGCTACCATTTGACAGGATCTCAGCCTCTCGGTTGATCAATTAGATTATGTTTGCAGCGGATTTAGCACATTAATTAGCAATTAAAGCAAGAACATAAAAGATATTTCAAATTAAAGCATAAACATAGAGAGAGAAGAGTTCTGCGAAACAATAAATGTTCTATTGGTCGCACGTTTCGGCAATTAAAACTGTATGGTTACCCATCCTTTTATAGGCGGCAAAAGGATGGGGTGATGTCCTTTTCTGACATCACTGAATATTCAAATTACAACTGACAAAAACATAAAACTACTGAAGATGTCAACAACTGACATCTTCTTACAAAAGTTCCTAAGTGCTGACAAAAGTAAACTACTGAAATCCTACAACGACTGAAGAACAAACTCTTCAGTCGTTTATAACTACTGATACTATAACAACTGAAGAACATGCTCTTCAGTTGTTGTACAACTACTGAAATGAAATAAACTACTGAAAAGGAAAAACCATCACAACAACTGAAGAAGACTTCTTCAGCTGTTGTGACAAACTCTGAGTCTTCAGTACTTGGTCTTCAGACTTGGCTTCAGATGATGTAACAACTGATGACTTCAGTAGATATCATCAGTTGTTGTCTTCAGTCTTTGTCTTCAGACTTTGTGCTTCAGTAGAAGGTCTTCAGTTCTTCAGTTCTTCAGCTTTTGATTCTTCAGTACTTGTCTTCAGTACTTGAAGTCTTCAGTACTTGTAAGATCAGTACTTCAGACTTCAGTACTTGGTCTTCAGTACTTTGGAGTCTTCTTCAGCTGATATTCTTCAGTTCTTTGATCTTCATACTTTGTTCTTCAGACTTTGTCATAACAGCTGATGGAGCTAAGATGCTCTCGAGTCTGATATTCAAGCAAGAGAACACAATAGCTGATGGAAGTCTTCAGATGTTCTCGAGTCTGACATTCAAGCAAGAGAACACCGTAACTGATGGGAGTCTTCAGCAGTTGTTGCAGTGGCATGTGGGACTTAGAGGTTTTCCTGATCTTGGCTCATTGGTTCTTTTGGTCCAACAGTAGCAAAATGAAAGTCAATTACATTTAAGCTCACTAGAACTAGAACTAGGGACATATGTACCAACAGACTGCCCAGATTAGCCAACTGATGTCAATGAATGCAACACAGGGCAGCAATTGCCAAACTGACTGAGAAGAACGAAGCCCATGAACGGGCTTTAGTTTGAGCTCATAAGGCCCTTCAAGCTCAGAATGAGCTAGTGCTGGCATCCACCAAGAAGATCGAGGGTCTTGAGAAGAAGAACAAGAAGATCATGTTGAGGTTGAAGGGAAAAAGAGAGGAGACGTTAAAGAATAAAGGAGATGGAGATGATGATGATGATGATGACGACTCTAGTGATGATGAATCAGATGAGGAGAATGATGAGGAAGGGTCGGATGAGAGTGGAGAGGAGAAGAAGAAAGATGACGATGAGGATGACGAACCTGAAGGTGATGTGAACGCGTCAACCTCAAATCAATCTGAGAAGGAGAGGCGGACTAAGCAAAGTTGAGATCAGGGAGCCTCTTCCTCAGCTCCTCGCCAACGAGCCTCAAGATAAAGATCAATGTAATGATTAAGAATGTCTATGTGGTTTGAAATCTTTTGTAATTGAACATTGTATTACATTAATGTAAACGATGATAATTTATGTTTAATACCTTGATGAGTCATTAATGTGTGCTTTGTTGATCATTCTTTTAAACAGATACACAGATAAGGACATTTATTTTTTTACTAATTTTACTTTTTAATATTTACCTTTATTAATTATATTAGGCAATTTTTATGTACGTGGTTTTGTTTCATATTTGGTCTTTAAGTCTAATGGTCGTTAATTTGCATCGTTAAGTTAGATAACATAGTTATCACATGATGACATGTGTAAAAACTTTGAGGTGATGTAATTTAAAACAAATCAATGTATTAGAAAAAAATGATCAATAAAAATATTGAGATCGACAAGTAACACCTCAAATATACATATATATATATATATATATATATATATATATATATATATATATATATATATCTACTACTATATTAATATGGAACTCTTGTGGGCAAAATGGTAATTTTACAAAATCTCTTAAAATTAAGACATGTACATGTGTTCATGCACAAGGTACTACTCACACACCTGATCCCCCCACCAAACAACAGATTTCAAAATTCAAATCACAAGTCGCACGCTCTTTAAAACAATTCAAACACACACACTACACACACTCACCAACAGCAGAAAGAGAGAGAGAGAGAGAGAGAGCTGCGGTGTGCCGGTGTGGGAACCGCCGGTGGTGGAGGCAGTGAGAGAAAGAGACCAGATGGTGGAGACGGCGGCGGTGTTGTGATGGTTTGATGGGAGACGATGGTGGTGGAGCCGCTACTGATTAACCCTTGCCACTCTTAGATCTAGGGTTTCTACCTTCGAATTAGGACTTGGTTCTTTCTTCTCGCCCGTCAGCTCGCCAAACTCGGCGTCGACGTCATCGATGCAGGTTTTCCCGCATCATCCGAGGCTGATCTCGAAGCCGTGAAGCTAATCGCGTAGGAGGTCGGAAATGTCGCCGGAGACGTGGACATGTGCCGGTGATTTGTGGTCTCGCGAGGTGTAATAAGAATGATATAGATAAGTCGTGGGAGGCGGTGAAGTATGCCAAGTTTCCGAGGATTCATACGTTTATTACGACGAGTGAGATTCATATGAAGTATAAGCTTAAGATGATGAAGGAACAGGTGGTTGAGAAGGCGAGAAGTATGGTGGCGTATGCGAGAAGTTTGGGGTGTGAGGATGTTGAATTTAGCCCTGAGGATGCTGAAAGGTATGTTGTTGTGTATGATTATATGGTTTATGGTTTTTGCTTGGTGTTTTGGTTAGAGCATAGGCAGATTACCGTGATTTGTAGCCCCAATTTTGGTTAATGTGGTTTTTGTTCTTTTGAATTTCTCTAATTATGATCAGGGTTTCTCTGTGCAATGTGGATGTTGTGTTGTAAATTGCTGCTTATGGTTTTGCAGTTCTACTTTTGGTTGTGATTTATTGACTTGAGTTGGTTTAGACAACTAATGATATTCTATAAAGACTGTTTGCTTATGAATGATGGTGTTTTTAACCAGTCATCTTGCAAAGTAATCGTTGTTCCTGCGAAAATCCCTAAAATGAACAATTTTGTTATCCGTTTGTGCTCAAAGTTGTTGGTTCTTGCAAACTAATTGTTGTTCATGCAGAAGTTCTTAACTAAGAACTAGTTTATTCATTTAAAATTGTTGTCTCTTTTGAATTGTAGCACTTTTTTTGAGCTTCTTGGTTAGAACAAGTACAAAGAGTCGATAAAAATTCTTACTTATTTGTCTGATTCTTTTAAAATATCAAATTTTCCATTTGATATGAGAAGGCAACCTGAGTTGACCCAATGACTGCTACACATTCTACGTATGCCCAGCTGAAGGCGAGTTCTTCTCCATGTCAAACAAAAAAAATTTCGTTTCACCAAAACACTTATCCAGAAATTGGATAAGAACTTTTATGGCCAAAGAATTTATCGTTTCACTTATCCAGAAGTTGTGCTCTACTTGGGTATGTAAGTTATCTTTCTTTCTATATTGCTCATCAAATTCAAGAAATTTTATTATCAATATCGATTCCAGTTTCCACAGGACTTTATATTCCCCTGAAGGTTTCCAATGGAATGACAGTTCACATCTGGAGGTTTATCTCTACTACAACTTCAGCTCATTAATTGTTATGTTTTTTTAAACTGGTTTTGCAATTTGAAAATAGTAGTATGAAGAGCGTCCTGTTCGCTTGCACCACGAAAGACTGTGTGATAGCTTGCCCCGTGGGGACGTGAGTGGAAAGATAACTCTAACCCTTCTGAAAGGTTTGGAAATGGCAAAATATCAACTGACATAGCCATTTGGATGTGAAGTAGGTTAAAAGATACAGGAAAGATAACAGGCCGTGTGGGTCAAACAGATGTGAAGTAGACAAGGTACTTTTCATAAGACCTCCTATATCTTTTAGAATTACTAATGATGTTATATGTGTTTATTGTATCTTCACCTTGTTATTGTTCAAAAGCAAACATGTTCATAACAACAGTGCTGAAGAACACCCTGGTGAAGGTAAAAACACTGTTTGGTTTGAAAGTAAACATTCTGATCAAAAGTATTTGAACCTGCTGCTAATAATGTAGGTCCTGCAAAGGCAGTTGTTGGAAGAAAGCAGATGAACCAAGTAAACCAAAAAAGTTGTCCCCAAAGATGTTGAGGTGAGTTCCTTGCACCAGATACACATGCATACACACATATATTATTAAACCTTTCTTCTATATTGGTTTTCTATCATCCGCTATTCTTTTATTTTAAAACTTATAATAGACATTGGCTTTTGCAAGAACATTGAGTGACCTGGTGGCCAAACACATTGGGCTGAATCATCGATCAATAACCCAATGCCTGCTATCTCACATGCCCAATTGAAGGTGAATTTCTTATCCATTAGAAAATGTCGGTTTCACTAATGAGATTATATCATTTCAATAATAATCTAACTTTTTTCCATATAAAATGGTTTTGGCAGTTTTACGCTCTAAAATTACCATTTTGAGTAACTTTTGAGAAAATATCCCTGTGAGGCACGACACTATGAGCGGGGGTCTGAAGTAAACACAAAGTTTAGCATTTTCACAACAATGCACATAAATTATATAGTTCAAGTAATTATATATTGATCATAATATATATGGTCATTTATATTGTAGCATGCTGTTGCTTTTGTACATGGAGATCGGTACTATGGAGCTAAAGCGAGTATAAATGTATGGACACCCGCGGTTGCAGATCCATATGAATTCAGTCTATCACAGTTATGGGTTATCTCGGGTTCATTTGGCAATGATTTGAATACAGCATAATATATATGATGTAAGGAGAGTTGGTCAACGGTCAATGCATTTGAGCTACCCATATTAAAAGATGATGTTTAGTTTTTTTATTTTTTTGTAGAGTGATGCATACCAAACCACTGGATGCTACAACTTATTATGCTCAGGTTTGGTTCAAACAAACAATAAGATTGCAATAGGTGCAGCAATCTCTCCAAGATCATCTTACAAGGGTAAACAATTTGATATCAGCATTGTGATATGGAAGGTACTGCTAACATGAACGATTATACTTGATTAATATGTTTAAAAAATTGTTTTTTTTTGAAAAAATCATTATATTGAATATTAGTAATATAAAATTATAAGATTCTTTTCTTTTCTTCTAGGAAGTGGTCTCCCATGTGTAGTTTTATTGTGACTTGAAACAACAATTATTAATCAAATTGATACTAAATGTTTCTTTGACTAGGATCCTAAACATGGTCACTGGTGGCTCGAACTCGGGCCTGGTCAACTTATAGGCTATTGGCCATCATTTTTGTTCAGTCATCTACAAAGGCATGCAAGTATGATACAGTTTGGAGGGAGATAGTGAACTCAAGATCAAGGGGATATCACACAACAACACAAATGGGTAGTGGTCATTTTGCAAAAGAAGGGTTTGGGAAAGCTTCTTATTTTAGAAACTTAAAGGTTGTTGATTGGGATAATAACTTGCTTCCTCTCAGAAATCTTCATTTATTGGCTGATGTTATTTGTGTCTAGCTCGAATCTTTAGGTGAGCTGATGTTATTGTGTTCATAGGATGGCAAACTGGTGCAGTAATGCATATATTTGAAACCAAAACTGGAAAAACTGGCAGCTGATTATCACCCAAGGTTAAAACTCACCCTTAAACTCTTTATAATCATTGCGATCAGATGTTTTTAGCTTCGGGTTTGTATTAAAAGCAGGGTGAGGTTTTATTGCATTGATGTCAACAATGTCCCATATCAGCTTGTGGTTCGTGCTGGGATCACTGTAAGTCTCTCATGCCCACACTGTTACTTTAGTTTCATTATTTGCAGAAATTCTGATTTAACATCTGACTATGCAATTTCATGTCAATTTGACTTGTGGGTCGGGCCTATGAACCACTGAAAATGCCAACTATACAGGTGAACCAGTTGTTTTAAACCAATCACTCCATGTTTGCAAGTTATTTCCACCTGCAATATTGATGTGATTTAGCATTACAGCTCTAGAAAGATGGCAAGTAGCAGGGAGAGGTGATTGGTGGTCACAAAGCATGTAGATGAAGGCCAACCATATTTTCTTATCCTTTTGTTCTTGTTTTTCCGTTTTGTTTTCCTTAAAATAGACACATATATTTGAAGTTGTTATGTGCAAGAGGTTATCTCATCATGATTCTTTTAATTCGGGATTCATAGTTTCAAAATCTGTAATGTTAAAAGATGATCCGAGTATAGCATATGTTTCTCATCACGATTCTTTATGTAACTGTGTATATTTTGTTCAATGTCGATTGTGTGATGAATTTGTTCTGCTAACAATATATTTAAAATAGGTTATACTGTTAATAACAGTCTGTTATGTGAAGTCAAATAATAAACATGTGTTTTGTGATGCTCATAACATAAATAGACTATACAATAGAAGCCACGCATGTATTTAGAAAACAAATATCGCATTGTGAAATATGTCGATGTCGTCGCCGCCGCATCGCGCGGGTTTCTTACTAGTATATATATATAGGGTAAGGTTTCTTTGTTAACTCTTATTTATTACGATAGCCCGTTAACTCTAATGTAGCAAACACTTACACCAGTGTAACTAACTTTTACACCGTGTTACACCACTGATGTAACGATTTTTTCTCAGTTTTTAAATTTTCCCTCCATTTTTAAAAAACTCCACCCCTTTTTTAAAACTTTTTTTAACTTTTTTGTATAATGTTATTTTTTAAACAAATTACATCATTAAATAGATCTTTTAATATCTTTAATTTGAGTATAGTCTTGCTATATATTTTTTAAAATTTTTTTAACATTCGTTTTGGACCACTAATTTTACCACTGTAACTCTAAGTTACAATGGTGACGTGGCTTGCTGTGGACCATTAGTTGAGTTAATGGGTTATCGTAATAAACAAGGGTTAACATTTGATCCCTTCCCTATATATATATATATATATATATATATATATATATATATATATATATATATATATAATATATATATATATATATATATATATATATAGATATATATATATATATATATATATATATATATATATATATATATATATATATATATATATATATATATATATATATTATATATATATATATATATATATATATATATATATATATATATATATATAGGAGGGATCCCTTGAAAACCATGTTATAATTGAAAACTATAAAACCAATATTTAACCATTGATCATTTTATTCAATGGATTATATTAAAAGTAGCATTAACTTTGTCTCCATTCAACCATATATATAACCATACAACGGTTTCCCCTCTTTGTTCTTCTTATTCTTCTGCAAACTTCAAGCACTAAATTCTCCCTCAAACCCTTGTAATTATCCATTTCCTTTTTGCTAAAGACTTATAAAATGAAACAACCTTGAACCCCAAAACTAGCCATCCTTACCATGAACCTACACATGCAACATAATTAGGTTGCTCTGTTGTCCTTTGATAAAGACCCTGGTTTTTCAGCGATTTGTAACTACCTTTCTTGCTCATCCTACCTCACCAAACTCACAATAGACCCTCCACTATATGAAAAACAACTGCTGGAGTTTTGGAGGACCTACGAAGAGGTTATCTTGGACAGAAGCCACTGTTTGCAATGATGTAGGAGAAGACTGTTTTCATCACACCAGCCACCAAACATTCATCTTAGGTTGGATGATTAAGAAGGCAAACTTTCCTTCCCTAAAGAAGTTGTCATTCCGGCTAATGGGCTATGAAGGGGACTACACTGTGAGGACCTTCAAGAAGGGTAAGGTCTCTTTCCAATGGAAGTACCACCTCCAAGTTATAATCCATTATTTATCAAACAAACATGGAGGATGGGATCAAATTCTAGAAGACATATCGTACATAGTCCATGGGATGGTTCAAAGGGTCAAGTTCAAGTACTCTCAGCTTGTCTACACAAACTTGCTTCCCAACTTAGACTCCTTACAGTACTACATATTCCCTAGATATGTCCAACATATTCTCAACTTTGATCTGGGCTCACAGTTGAGGGCAACATGTACAACTCTTAAACTGGGACAGATGAAGCCCGACATTCTTAAAATCATGAGAAAAACCATTATTAGTTTCTCAGGGGTCGAAACAGCCCTGGTCTCCAAAATGTTAGAGCTTTTTGCTCAAGGTGACAACTTGACAGCACCAATCAATGTTGAACCCACACCATCTACATCTGCACCACCCAGATAACCTCAAATAATCATCACTTACAAAAAAAATCCAAACAAACCCATGTACAAGCTATTCAGATTGAGAAAGCACCCATATACTCACCCATGTAGGAGGAAGTGGAACTAAGAGCTCCCACTTCCCCTGAGGAGCAAACCACTCCTATTACTTATTAATTAGTGATGAGTTTACTCATGCTTAACTGATGAGCTTATTGCCCAAGTCTCAAGCCATCACTCTAATTCTCAAAACTCAAGTGATCAACCTTCTGGGGACAATTACCATCCCTAGCCTCTAGATGTAAACTAACCAATCCCTGAACTTCAATTCTATAATGATTAGGATATGGGTTTTAGTGACTACAATGAGTCTCTCTTCACCTCCCTTCCTTAAGGAGAGATGAGTGCTCCTAAGACTCCCATATCTATCCCACCTCATCCACCCCTTATTAAGGTGAACTTCCCTGAGCATGTTTAGGAGGTCCATACGGAAGAGGCTCTCACTTTAGAAAATGATTACATCATTAAGACCTCAACCATGACAACCCAGCCCCTTAACACTTTTCTCATGGAGTAGGGGAAATCTAGAAGCCAAGAACCACTAACTGGTTATGAGGGAGATGAGTTTGATTATGTTCTCTCATCCCCATATAATTCTTCTGATGAAGATGAGGGAAGTCTGCAACTAATGGTGCAAAAACTATGTAAAACACGCACCTATTTAGTTACAAAGGTAAGTCACCTGGAATCTTAGTTGGTTACCTTGCAAAGACAGGTCCATAATCAGCAAGTTGAGATCACTGATCTGAAGGGCAAGTTAGCTGAGAGGCCCGCCAGGCGAACTCAACCAGTCCACAAGAAACTATGGATATGGTGGACCTAACCCTTAGCTCATCTATGCAAGTGGGTGATGCTACCAAAAAAAGGGACTTGGTCCAATGTCACTATCCACTATGGATGAGCACATTAGAGTGATCAAGAAGACGATTAAAAAGGGTGAGCTGGTGGACTTGCATTCTCTACCAAGTCAGGCTAAACTTGAAGCAGAGGTCAAGGTTGAACACCAAGCGACAACACAACCTACACCTAGTTCTGCATCTCAGCTAACTTTATCTTCTAACCCACAGTAGGGTCCTGAACCTTCTCCTTCTGAACACGTGAAGGAAAAGGACCCAACTGAGAAGGACAAACAAGGAGCATCTGGTACTCAAGACCAACCTTCTTAGTTAAAATACAAAAAGAGAAAGAGGATGGACATAAGAAGGGACAAAAAGTAAAATAAGAAGTCGAAGGTATCCACCACCTACACCTTAGGAGGTCAGACCATCCCGAGGGTGATCAAGAAGAGGTGCTCAACCAACTCCACTTCAAGTAAAACCTCTTGTTGCTGATAGACCCATATTGTTATGGGCCTTTGCTGCAAACCCAGACGCATGGTATAACACTGGAGATTAAAGGGTTCAAGATGTATAATTTAGGCAAAATATGCTTGACCTTCCTCTTCATGATCTCTTTGACATGAGGAGATACTTTGAGAGTCTAAGGAATCCGGACCAACTGATGAAGAAGGGAATGATCCTGATTCTGATGAGTATTGTCAACAGATGAAGATCAAGACTCAAAGTCATCCTCAAGTTTAGGTACCATCAACCTAGGGGAGTTTGTAAGAGTTAACTTAGAGCCTGATGCAACCAAAGAGCTCTCAGCATGCACACTGAAGTACAAAGGAGGTTAATTCGAAAGTTTTGACAAAAGCACTAAGAAATTCTCTAAGTGTCAAATCTTTCAAATCCAAAAGACCATTTCTTGAAGCCAAAGATGAAATTTTCAGAAGCTTCAAGACAAAGTCTTCTCAAGCCAAATGACTGATTTCTTACAAAGACAGAGAACACATGCCTTCTCTGACATGCTTTTGATAAAATCTGAACAACTATGCGCTGTAATCTCTAAATACTAACCAACTTATATAAGTTGGTGATATCTCCATACTTTTTTCAACTGTAGATTAAGGTCTTAGAGTCTGTAACTTTCTACTTTCTACTTTTATCCTTTTATAATAGATAAGAATGTGAGCTATGGCATGTCATAATCACCAGTCAAAAGGTAATCCACCTTTTTACCTTACATAGATCTTGTTGTCTAGATTAGTGGTCCAGCTGACCTTCAAAGTATGGTCGGTTGTATGATGTAGTATAAAGTATCTCATGCGCCAGTCCTTAGGACTAAGCATTGTAACCTAAAATACTTGAGAGGAATATACATCATTATTGAAAAGCAATTACTTTTGTTCTGTTTGTGATGTTTACTTATGTTCATTATTTCATGAGCCGGTTCACTAATTGATATGTTAAGTGTTGCTTGTTCTCTTCAACCTTGTGAAACTGTTGCATTACCAGCCTTCAACGGTCCTGCAAAACCCCTTGTTTACGTATCAAACTTAATCATCCATCATCTTTTAGATATAGGCAGAAATACTTGTTCTAAAATCTCCAAATACTAATAAGTTTTTGCATTTGGATCATGTTTTTGCATTTTAAAAGTTATTAAAAAAATAAAATAATCAATCATAGTTTTTGCATGCATGATGATTTTTTTGCATGGTGAAATTATCGCAAATAACAATTACTTTTGCAGAATTTTCCCATGAAAAAGTTTTCTTATGGAAAACTTAAGAACACGGAAAAATTTTCATAAAATACAATTACATTTGCAAAGTTTGTGCATGATGCAGTTATTCCCTCAAAAACTTCAACCAAATTGACTTTTTGAGTTTGAATCACTGCTACAGTCTCCAATTGTCATTTTCAAACATCTAAATTCAAAGATACTAAGAATAGAGATGCAGATCATCAATATAGCATGTAGCAAAACTGATTTCATATGTGTTCACTGTCGGTATTACATTCTTATCCTTAAAAAGGATCTAAATTCGATCATACTCTAGATCTTGAACCTCCATATTTAATATCTTAAAACGGATGATAGCGGAATGAAAATCCATGTATCAAGAGCAACCCCTTGCTCTGATATGATATGTAAGGTCCTCATATCGATCGAATCCACAATATGTTGCGCTTGATAATCAAATTAAGATGGATGTGTGCGTGTCTGATATCAACAAACATTAAACACCTCAAATGGATATTATTAATTCAAGACCAAAGGAGTTTACATATTGTTTAAGCTCGAACCATCCGAGGTGAGTTTCCCTCGGCCAGCCTATTAGACAACCCTCTATTCTCTCACCCTTAGAGCACTTTTACAAATAAAACACACATACCACAACACAAAGCCAAAAAAACTACTTTACATGATGGACTCCATGAAAGAACTTTCAAAAGTTCTAGCGTGAAGCAAAGTATTGCATGAACTAAAGTTTTCGCATGAACTAAATTTCTCACATAAACTTAAAGTTTTCGCATACTTTTGAAAACTTATGCCTATTTAGATGTTTTCGCTTTCTTGAATTTTGATTTTTACTTGATATTGTAATCCATACAAGCTAGGGCCTTACAAAGTTTGAAAGAAATGAGAGAGAGTGTGTGTTTGCATGGTTTAAGGGATTTAACTAATTATACATGAAGGTTTCCATATATTTATATATGTGTTATGCCTATTATAACCCTATAACCTTATGATTAGATCTTTTAAATATCTTTTATTTTCAATCTTACCCGTATGTGATCTCAACCAAAGATTAAACAAATCAATGCTGGATTATTGATATCTTTCAAGGTGTACCAAAGTTATCTTTATATCTCTAATTGAAAGATAACTTTATTAGATGTCATTATTTATCCTAATTTCACAAGAAAATTGTCACATCCCGGCGGAAGCGTGAACGATACGGTTGGAATGTGACTAGCTTTTATCAGAGTGCATTGTTTACAGTGAAATAAACACAGTTATAATATAAGAAACATAACACAGACATGCTTTTATTAATACTAGAGGAATTACATCTTTTATATAATATACCAAAATTAGATGTAATTAGTTACAACTAAGTTACAGCATGTCTAAAATCTATGAAAATGTGCGTCCATGTACACACTTCCGTCAACGATGTTGACGGTCAGTGTTACACAGACCCGTCCTACGACTTCGCCCCAACCATCATGAACCTCAAAGCTGAAACCAAAGGTGTTACTCATTTCCTGAAAAAGTACACTTAAACCAGTCAACAAAAATGTTAGTGAGAACATAGGTTTAATCCAGAAAAAATATTTTGTTGATGTATCAATTACAACCAAACTGCTCACAACATAATCATACTGTCACGAAATAATCATAAAATCAGATAATATTACATCCTAACCCCCATTCGGTTAGATGCAGGAAAATAGCAGTAACCCTCATCCGGTAGTGCAAATATTCTCCTAAGTAGCGCTACCAGTATTATTGACCGGGTCCTCATTCGAACTAATGGTTGTGTCGCAAATGACAGTAAGCAAACAAAAATATTTTCAAAATAATACATCAACTCAACAGTATACTTTTCCCCCAAAACTTTACAAAATGTCAAACGGTTGAAAATGGGGCTATGAACTCACTGTGTCTTCTCACTTGAACCTAAAAAGATAGTTTATAGTGCTAGACAATACTTCAAATATTTTTCTGGTTTTCACTGACTGTAAAAGATTTATATCAGATTTCTCAGAAATTACAAAAAAATAGCTACTGATGTCCAAAAATCACTAAATCTTGTAGAACATAAGTTTGGACAGTTTGTAGCTTCCTATAATTTCCATGACACTAAATTCCCAACAGATTATTTTATGTAAATTCCACAATATTCCCAAAATTCATCAAAATACCTACTACTCTTCAATAAATCCTCACAAATTTATAGAATTTTTTCCAAAAAGTCAGTAACATCATATAATTTTTATAGCATCCAAATATTAACAAATTATTTGTTGTAAATTTCATAATATTCTCATAAACGATTAAGAATAGCTTCTGATCACGAAAAATTCCCAAAATTTTATAAAAGATTTCTTCTATAAAATCAATCATCATATAATTATGTCGAAGTCCAAATCATAACAGAGCAGTTTCTGTAATTTCTACAATAATTCTAATTTTAGAAAAAATATTTACACTGCTCCAAAAATTATGAAAATTATATATTATTTAGTAACTTATCCAATATTACATCTGTCATTTTATCAAAAATTTTTATTCACTTTAATTATTTATTATGATTTATTTACTACAGAATATATAAAAATTCATATCTTAATCATAATAAGAACTAAAATTCTGAAATAATTCCAAAGGTTTTTATACCACAAAAGAATCATTCTGTGATTTTATCAGAATTTTTCCGAGTTTATTTCTATTTTTGACATTTTCTCTTATTTTTCCATTATAAAAAATTTATATAAATTATTTACTTTATCAAAACATTGTCAAAACTTCCTGTTTAATATTTCAGTAGATAAGTGAGAATTTTCAATATTTATTCCCACAATTGCAGTTATTTAATATTTATTTGATTTTTCTTAAATAGTTATGATATATATATTTGTAGCATTAAAATATGTCTTTAATCATAAATTCCTGAGTTTTGGAAACTCATTACTCAAGATTCATGGTTTAAAGCTTCCAAACATTGGTTTTGGTAGTTAAACCTTTTCTATACATACATATCAATATGTATGTATATATATATATGTTTTGTTAACATATATGTAACTAAACCTTTTATTACCTTTGATGATAAACTTAATGGTGTTTCAGCTTCTGGAATCCGAGAACAAGGTGGTGAGGATCGTGGATGATGATGGCAAGTGATGGTGGTGTGTGGTTGTGGTTGTTTGTTGTCGACTGTTGTTAGTTGGCGATGGTGGTATAGTTGATAAATGAAACCGAGGGATGAGAGGGGTAGAAAGGTGGTGATCTAGTGTGATGGTGCTGGAGTTTGATGGTGATCGGATATTGGTGGTGTTTGCAAGGAAATCCGAGAGAGAGACAAGGTGATGTTTGGTTGTGGTGTTGTTTGAAAGTGACCGAGGTTTCTTAAGGTGCAAAAGGGTCGGTTAATGCTTCATGATAGCTTGGGTGAGTAGGCAATTCTAGTTTCATGAGGTGTCTTATTCTCATGGTTGCATTTATGAAGCTTGGTGACTAAGGTTCCCTAAGGATGGAGGTGGCGGTTTAGGGGAGACCAAGGTGGGAAAGCAAAGTTGCTTAGTCAAAATAAGGTTCTAGGTGGCATGAGGTGATGGTAATAGGGTATGAAAGCAAGAAAAACCAAGGCTTGGTGGCGGTTTGGATGAGACCGAGAGAAGGAGAGGATAGGTGGCAAATGTTTAGAATTCTCAAGTGTGAATGGAATGTTTAGGGTATTGTGATGGAGAGCTAGATTCATAGGTTTTGACTTTGTAACATGGATGCTTGGATTAAGGCAACATAGTGGTGGTTTTTATGTTCAAGCAACAACCGAAGGGTGTTTTGAAGTTGATGGTTTTCGAATGGTAGCCGAGGGTATTAGGGTGGTGGTTTGGGTTTGGTTGTTTTTGGGTTATGTTCTTGACCGAGGGGTGTAGGGGAAGGGTGGTTTGGGTTTTTAGTTTTTGGTTTTAGTTAGGTTTTTAGTTTAGTTAAGTTTTGAGGTGTTTTATATACATATATATACCCGTAAGTATATACATATGTAAGTGAGCTATGTACATATATATATCTATACTAAAACGTATATGCTTGTAGTACAAAAATTTTCCATGTATACGTATGTAGGTAAACATGCCCACATAAAAACTTATGTATATATACACGTATGTGTGGATTTTGGGTATTTAACGTACATGCACAAGAGAATCATCAACTTATGTGTATGCATGCAAACATGCGTACGTATATCCATAATATATACATACTAAACATAATATTTTCGCGGCTCCTAACGTAATACAATTAAATTTTGACGTAATATTTATATAAAATTTTTAGGGTTGTCACATTCTCCCTCCGTTAAAAGAATTTCGTCCCGAAATTCGGTGGAGTGTGCTTTAAATAAGTATTACCTCTGAATAGGTAGGGGTCTGTCTTAAAGTTGGACACATGAAAGGTGTTAGGCACTTCACTTAATTCTTGGGGTAATTCCAACTTATATGCTATAGGACCAATTCTATCTATGATTTTAAATGGACCAATATATCTAGGGTTCAACTTACTGGATTTTCTAAACCGAAAGATTCCTTTAGAGGGAGATATTTCAGATTGGCTCTGTCTCCAAAATTTTTCAATGTAAATATTACAGCTCCTAACTCTAGATCATGGGTGGTGTAATTCTTTTTTTACTACCTCTAAGTTGTCTAGATGCATATGCAATTAAAATACATCCAAAGCCTTGACGAGATGCATCACAATAGACTATGAAGTTATCAGTCCCTTCAGGTAAAACTAACACAGGTGCACTACATAATTTATTCTTAAGAAGTTCAAAGGCCTCATTCTGTTTTTCTCCCCATACATACTTTTTATCTTTCTAAGTCAATTCTGTCAACAGTTGAGCTATTCTTGACAAGTTTTCTATAAATCTTCTGTAATATCCTGCTAAACCTAAGAATTGTCGTATTTCAGTCGGAGTTTTTGGAATTTCCTATTTCTTAACTGCCTATCTTTTTGCTGGATCAACCTGAATTCCATTTTGGTTGACTATGTGCCCAAGGAATTGTACTTCTCTTTCCAAAATTCACATTTGGAAAATTTTGCATATAACTTTTCTTTTCGTAACAGTTCCAAGGTTAACCTGAGGTGTTGTTCGTGGTCTTCCTTACTCTTAGAATAGATTAAATGTCATCAATGAAGACAATAACAAATTTATCTTGGTAAGGTTTACACACTCTATTCATTAGGTCCATAAATACTGCTGGAGCATTGGTTAACCCAAATGGCATCACAAGGAATTCATAGTGACCGTATCTAGTTCTAAAAGCAGTGTTGGAAATGTCATCTTCCTGTACCCTTAATTGATGATATCCAGATCTTAATTCTATTTTTGAAAAATAACTAGATCCCTGTAGTTAGTCAAACAAATCATCAATTCTAGGGAGTGGATACCTATTCTTTATAGTAACCTTATTAAGTTCCCTATAATCAATACACATTCTAAAGGTTCCATCCTTCTTTTTAACAAATAATACTGGTGCTCCCCAAGGGGATACACTAGGATGTATGAATCCTTTATCTAACAATTCCTGTAACTGAGTCATGAGTTCTTTCATCGCAGTTGGTGCTAAACGATAAGGTGCTTTGGCAATAGGGGCTGTTCCCGGTATCAATTCTATTTTAAATTCTACTTGACGAGGGGGTGGTAATCCAGGTAATTCATCAGGAAACACATCAGCATATTCATTCATAACAGGAACACTTTCCAAATTTTCCTTATCAAGTTTTGTATCAACAATATGAGCCAAGAATGCTAAACAATTCTTGTTGAGGTATTTTCGTGCTTTTTCATAAGTAATCAGTTTCACAGTATTATTTGGCTTATCACCATAAATGCAGAGAATTTTGTTTTCCTTAGCCAAAGGAATCTTAATCATTTTCTTATCACAAATGATTTCAACATGATTTGCACTTAACCAATCCATTCCTACTACGATATCAAATACTCCTAACTTAATAGGTATCAGATTTATATCAAAACAGTATCCATCTAAATTCAAGATGCAATTAGGAATGATTTCATCAGCTTCAATTATCTTACCATCAGCTAATTCTATCACATAAATATCACGTAATTTTTCAGATGTTAGACTAAATAGTGGTCTAAAAGTATGTGAAACAAAACTGCGGGTTGCTCCTGTATCAAATAATACTTTAGCGTACTGGTTATTGATAAGGAACGTACCCGTAACTACTTCTGGTTCATGACGTGCTTCATCAGCTTGTATCACAAATGCCCTTCCACGGGGGTTATTCTGGTTAGCTGGAGTCTTACCCTTTCGTTGTGGACATTCGTTCCGGAAATGATTTCACTTCCACATTGAAAACAGACGGTTTTTGAGTTAGTAGGGTTTTTGCAGTCTCGAGAAATGTGTCCCTTCCTTTTGCAGTTATAACAAACCACTATCATATAGTTTCCTGTATGATATTTTTGGCAAATATTACACTATGGTGGTTTTTCTACTTTCTTCCCCTGAGTTGTTCCTAGAAAGTTTCTTGGTGAAGATCGGGCTACTCTTTTCTGAGAACTTTCTCCAAATCTTTTTCCAGGAAGGTTTTCAGTCCATTTCCTTTTCTCTCCTACCTATTGATGACTTAATGATCCATTCATGATCATTTCATCTGTCAGACTTCCTGACAAAATTACTGCTTCTTGGAAGGTTTTGGTTCTAGCAAATTTCACTAGTCCTCTTATTTGTGGCACTAATCCCCAAATATACCTTCCTATTCTTTTAGATTCCGGGGTTATCAAATGTGGTACTAATCTGGATAATTCATTATACCTATCAGTATATTTCCGGTGTGCAGACCCTTTCATCTCTAGTGCTAAGAATTCAGCCTCTAGTTTTTGTATCTCGTTATAAGGACAATATTTTTCTATCACTAGATTTCTAAATTCTTCCCAACTCAACTTATTCATAACATTTCTACCCTTAGTGTGTACCTCCATTTTCCACCAAGATTGTGCTTCTCCTTAAGAGAATGGGAAGCAAACAGTGTCTTGAAGTTTTCAACACAGTTGCTGATTTCCAGGACTCCTTCCATATCATCTAGCCATCTCAAAGCTTGTACTGCTCCACCTTTTCCATCAAATTCCTTAGGTTTACATGACATAAAGGTTTTATAGGAGCATCCCTTTGAAATTCCATTTAAAATCTCTTCTTCCTGTTGTTCTTCTGGGATAACATTTTCAGGCCTTACTGGTGGGTGTGAGGTAGTCCCAATATTTAGGTTTTGATGGAGTTTAGTAATTAGGGTAGGTAGGGTAGCTTCCAGTTGTTGGGCTACTATCTGAGATATTCTATCATTCTCAGTTGTATCAGGGTTCACGGGTGTTTCTTCCCCAAGTCTGGTCCTGGGTCGTCCCACTCGAGCTGTTCTCCTGACAGGCTGAGTGTTTCTTTTTGGTGGCGTGATTCACTATAGTGAATTTCAATTTTAGTATTACAAATAAATATCTTAACACAAAAATTATTTAACATAATTCAAACAAACATGTTATCACAAAAATACATATATCAGTTAAGCTCTTATTCCTTTTATTCTAAAAAGTTAAACTATAAACTTTCAGTTTCTGCTAAGCCATTTCCAGATCTTGGTGAAGATACTTTTCTTGGGTGTCTTGAGCTTTTTAATATCCTTTGGATTTTCCAGATTCCCAGCTGTATCTTCTTAAGTTTCTTAAGAGTCTGTCGGGCTGTCTTCACCTGATCCAACTTTGGCTTAATAATTCTATCTTCCTCTTTAGGAGAATCAAGAGGTTGTCTTTCTAAATTCTCAGATTGCTTAGCTTTAAATTTGTGTCCACGTAGTATCTTTTTCCTAGGAGTCTTAATTGTATATCCTCCTACGTGTACTGGTGCACGTCTAACATAAAATTTTGTCTTATTTTTCATTTCTGTTAGGGTAACATCCATAGCCTGTTGAGGTTCCGGTTCAGGTGTTATTCCTATAGGACTGCTATGGTATGGATCTTCTGAAGGGTCGGTTTCATAGTGATAACTATCTGAATTCATACTGCAAAATTCCTTAGCAATATTTCACAGAAAGAGTTAGTCAAATAACCATTAAAATTTTTGTTAGAATCTTAACCATAAAATCATGAAATTTCACATAGTTCACATAAAATCATAAAGTATATTTTGAGCTTATGGTTATAGTCTAGTTATTTACTTAAAATAACTAATTCCCTATAACCAATGGCTCTGATACCAACCTGTCACATCCCGACGGAAGCGTGAACAATACGGTTGGAATGTGACTAGCTTTTATCAGAGTGCGTTGTTTACAGTGAAATAAACACAGTTATAACATAAGAAACATAACATAGACATGCTTTTATTAATACTAGAGGAATTACATCTTTTACATAATATACCAAAATTAGATGTAATTAGTTACAACTAAGTTACAGCATGTCTAAAATCTATGAAAATACGCGTCCACGTAGACACTTCTGTCAACGATGTTGACGGTCATGAACCTCAAAGCTGAAATCAAAGGTGTTACTCATTTCCTGAAAAAGTACACTTAAACCAGTCAAAAAAATGTTGGTGAGAACATAGGTTTAATCCAGACAAAATATTTTGTTGATGTATCAATTACAACCAAACCTGCTCACAACATAATCATACTGTCACGAAATAATCATAAAATCAGATAATATTACATCCTAACCCCCATTCGGTTAGATGCAGGAAAATAGCAGTGACCCTCATCCGGTTAGTGCAAATATTCTCCTAAGTAGCGCTACCAATATTATTGACCGGTTCCTCATTCGAACTAATGGTTGTGTCGCAAATGACAATAAGCAAACAAAAATATTTTCAAAATAATACATCAACTCAACAGTATACTTTTTCTCCCAAAACTTTACTGAATGTAAAACGGTTGAAAATGGGGCTATGAACTCACCGTGTCTTCTCACTTGAACCAAACAAGATAGTTCACAGTGTTAAACAATACTTCAAATATTTTTCTGGTTTTCAGTGACTATAAAAGGTTTATTCCAGATTTCTCAGAAATCACAAAAAAATAGCTACTGATGTCCAAAAATCACCAAATCTTGTAGAACATAAGTTTGGACAGTTTGTAGCTTCCCATATTTTTCATGACACTAAATTCCCAACAGATTATTTTATGTAAATTCCACAATATTCTCAAAATTCATCAAAATACCTACTACTCTTCAATAAATCCTCACAAATTTATTGAATTTTGTCCAAAAAGTCAGTAACATCAAATAATTTTTATAGCATCCAAATAATAACAGATTATTTTCTGTAAATTTCATAATATTCTCATGAATGATTAAGAATAGCTTCTGCTCACAAAAAAATCCCAAAATTTTATAGAAGATTTCTTCTAAAAATCAATCATCATATAATTATCTCAAAGTCCAGATCATAACAGAGCAGTTTCTGTAATTTCTACAATAATTGTTAATTTTATAAAAAATATTTACACTGCTCCAAAAATTATGAAAATTATATATTCTTTAGTAACTTATCCAATAATTTTATCAAAATTTTTTATTCGCTTTAAGTATTTATTCTGATTTATTTACTACAGAACATATAAAAATTCATATCTTAATCATAATAAGAACTAAAATTCTGAAATAATTACAGAGGTTTTCATACCACAAAAGAATCATTCTGTGATTTTATCAGAATTTTCCCGAGTTTATTTCTATTTTTGACATTTTCTCTTATTTTTCCATTATAAAATAATTTATATAAATTATTTACTTTATCAAAACTTTGTCAAAACTTCCTGTTTAATATTTCAGTAGATAAGTGAGAATTTTCAATATTTATTCCCACAATTGTAGTTATTTAATATTTATTTGATTTTTCTTAAATAGTTATGATATATATATTTTGTAGCTTTAAAATATGTCTTTAAATCATAAATTCCTGAGTTTTGGAAACTCATTACTCAAGATTCATGGTTTAAAGCTTCCAAACATTGGTTTTGGTAGTTAAACCTTTTCTATACATACATATCAATATGTATGTATATATATATGTTTTGTTAACATATATGTAACTAAACCTTTTATTACCTTTGATGATAAACTTAATGGTGTTTCAGCTTCTGGAATCCGAGAACAAGGTGGTGAGGATCGTGGATGATGATGGCAAGTGATGGTGGTGTGTGGTTGTGGTTGTTTGTTGTCGACTGTTGTTAGTTGGCGATGGTGGTATAGTTGATAAATGAAACCGAGGGATGAGAGGGGTAGAAAGGTGGTGATCTAGTGTGATGGTGCTGGAGTTTGATGGTGATCGGATATTGGTGGTGTTTGTAAGGAAATCCGAGAGAGAGACAAGGTGATGTTTGGTTGTGGTGTTGTTTGAAAGTGACCGAGGTTTCTTAAGGTGCAAAAGGGTCGGTTAATGCTTCATGATAGCTTGGGTGAGTAGGCAATTCTAGTTTCATGAGGTGTCTTATTCTCATGGTTGCATTTATGAAGCTTGGTGACTAAGGTTCCCTAAGGATGGAGGTGGCGGTTTAGGGGAGACTAAGGTGGGAAAGCAAAGTTGCTTAGTCAAAATGAGGTTCTAGGTGGCATGAGGTGATGGTAATAGGGTGTGAAAGCAAGAAAAACTAAGGCTTGGGTGGCGGTTTGGAAGAGACCGAGAGAAGGAGAGGATAGGTGGAAAATGTTTAGAATTCTCAAGTGTGAATGGAATGTTTAGGGTATTGTGATGGAGAGCTAGATTCATAGGTTTTGACTTTGTAACATGGATGCTTGGATTAAGGCAACATAGTGGCGGTTTTTATGTTCAAGCAACAACCGAAGGGTTGTTTTGAAGTTCATGGTTTTCGAATGGTTGCCGAGGGTATTAGGGTGGTGGTTTGGGTTTGGTTGTTTTTGGGTTATGTTCTTGACTGAGGGGTGTAGGGGAAGGGTGGTTTGGGTTTTTAGTTTTTGGTTTTAGTTAGGTTTTTAGTTTAGTTAAGTTTCGAGGTGTTTTATATACATATATATATACCTGTAAGTATATACATATGTAAGTGAGCTATGTACATATATATATCTATACTAAAAATATATGCTTGTAGTACAAAAATTTTCCATGTATACGTATGTAGGTAAACATGCCCACGTAAAAACTTATGTATATATACACGTATGTGTGGATTTTGGGTATTTAACGTACATGCACACGAGAATCATCAACTTATGTGTACGCATGCAAACATGCGTACGTATATCCATAATATATACATACTAAACATAATATTTTCGCGGCTCCTAACGTAATACAGTAAAATTTTGACGTAATATTTATATAAAATTTTTAGGGTTGTCACATTTGTGAGCATTTTCAATATTTATTCTCACAATTGCAGTTATTTAATATTTATTTGATTTTTCTTAAATAGTTATGATATATATATATTTTGTAGCATTAAAATATGTCTTTTGATCATAAATTTCTGAGTTTTGGAAACTCATTACTCAAGATTCATGGTTTAAAGCTTCCAAACATTGGTTTCGGTAATTAAACCTTGTATATACATACATATCAATATGTATATATATATATATATGTTGTTAACATATATGTAACTAAACCTTTTTATTACCTTTGATGATGAACTTAATGGTGTTTCAGCTTCTGGAATCCGAGAACAAGGTGGTGAGGATCGTGGATGATGATGATAAGTGTTGGTGGTGTGTGGCTTTTGTTGGTTATGCTACAGTGGTGTTGGTGGTGTGGTTAATATATCAAAGCCGAGAGAGACAAGGTGGTGAGGTGTGGTTGTTGAGTGAAAGCCGTGAGTGAGAGAAACAGAGAAGGAGTAGATGGTGGTCGGTTGTGGTGGTTCAATGGTAAAGTGATGGTGGTGAAAAATCCGCAAGAGAGGGAGAGGCAATAGTTTGGTTTGTGTTTGCAAAAGTGTGAATGTATGGATGTATATAGAACTAAAATCGGGGGACACCTAAGGGTGTCATCATTAACTCTAGAACTAGCTTAGATGTGTTGTCTTCACTAGGATGTCTTGGTGGCGGTTTAAGGAGAGACTGAGAGAGAGGTGGCAAGTTCCATGCAAGGTGGCGGTTGTAGGAGGAGTTCTAGTGTGAAAACTAGATTGCTTAGTCAACAAGGATTCCTAGGTGATAGGATAGAATGATATGGTGGTGGCTTAGAGATGTGAAAGCAAGAAAAACCAAAGCTTGAGTGGCGGTTTGGAAACTTTAAACCATGAATCTTGAGTAATGAGTTTCCAAAACTCAGGAATTTATAATTAAAAGACATATTTTAATGCTACAAAATATATATATCATAACTATTTAAGAAAAATCAAATAAATATTAAATAACTGCAATTGTGGGAATAAATATTGAAAATTCTCATTTACCTACTGAAATATTAAACTGGAAGTTTTGACAAAGTTTTGATAAAGAAAATAATTTATATAAATTTTTTTATAATAGAAAAATAAGAGAAAATGTCAAAAATAGAAATAAACTCGGGAAAATTCTGATAAAATCCCTGAATGATTCTTTTGAGTTATAAAAGCCTCTGGAATTATTTCAGAATTTTATTCCTTATTATGATTAAGATATGAATTTTTATATGTTTTGTAGTAAATAAATCCGAATAAATACTTAAAGTGAATAATAAATTCTGATAAAATCATAGATGTATTATTTAATATGAGGCTACAGAATATATAATTTTCATAATTTTTGGAACAATATAATTATTTTTTCTAAATATTTCAATTATTGTGGAAATTAGATAAACTTCCCTGTTATGATTTGGACTTTGAGATAATTATATGATGGTTTTTCTTGTATAAGAAGTCTTCTGTAAAATTTTGTGAATTTTTCGTGAGCAGAAGCTATTTTTATCTATTTTTGAGAGTATGATGAAATTTACATAAAATAATCTGTTAAGATTTGGATGCTCTAAAAATTATGTAATGTTACTGAATTTTTGAAAAAAGTTCTATAAATTTTTTATGGTTTATGGAACAGCAGTAGGTATTTTGATGAATTTTGGAAATATTGTGGAAATTATATAAAATAATCTGTTGGGAATTTAATGTTATGAAAATTATGAGAAACTACAAATTGTCCAAACTTATGTTCTACAAGATTTGGTGATTTTTGGATATCAGTAGCTATTTTTTGTGATTTTTGAGAAATCTGGAATAAATCTTTTACAGTCAATGAAAACCAGAAAAATATTTGAAGTATTGTCTAACACCGTGAACTATCTTGTTAGGTTCAAGTGAGAAGACACGGTGAGTTCATAGCCTCATTTTCAACCGTTTGGTATTCAGTAAAGTTTTAGGGAAAAAGTATACTGTTGAGTTGATATAGTGTTTTGAAAATATTTTGTTTGCTTACTGTCATTTGCGACACAACCATTAGTTCGAATGAGGAACCGGTCAATAATATTGGTAGCGCTACTTAGGAGAATATCTGCACTAACCGGATGAGGGTTACTGCTATTTTCCTGCATCTAACCGAATGGGGGTTAGGATGTAATATTATCTGATTTTATGATTATTTCGTGACAGTATGATTATGTTGTGAGCAGGTTTGGTTGTAATTGATACATCAACAAAATATTTTGTCTAGAATAAACCTATGTTCTCACCAACATTTTTGTTGACTGGTTTAAGTGTACTTTTTCAGGAAATGAGTAACACCTTTGATTTCAGCTTTGAGATTCATGATGGTTGGGGCGAAGTCGTAGGACGGGTCTCTGTAACACTGACCGTCAACATCGTTGACGGAAGTGTGTACGTGGACGCGCATTTTCATAGATTTTAGACATGCTGTAACTTAGTTGTAACTAATTACATCTAATTTTGGTATATTATGTAAAAAGATGTAATTCCTCTAGTATTAATAAAAGCATGTCTGTTTTATGTTTTATATTATAACTGTGTTTATTTCACTGTAAACAATGCACTCTGATAAAAGCTAGTCACATTCCACCCGTATCGTTCACGCTTCCGCCGGGATGTGACAGGTTGGTATCAGAGCATTCAAGTCTAACTACACATACAATTATCAAATAGTTTTGTATCGAAATATTGTCTATCAATATGTTTTACAGGATCAATAATACTTTTGTTTTTTAAGAAAACTTTAGGATGAGTTATGTAACTTATCTTTTATTTTTGCTTTCTTGAATATGCCTATTTCACAATTCAATGAAATTAACAACAGATATCAACTTAAAATTAAATGTCAAGCCTCAAATAGTGACCGGACTTATCTGAATAGTCATCAACCAAACTTTTATTTAACAAGTAAAGGTAGGTGACTTTTAAGTGGCATGTTAGAGTTATAAAATATGATTTTTTTTACTTCTAGGTTTCGTATGTATTGAAATATTTTATGCTTTTTTTATCTTTCAGTATTACTTTCTTGATCTAAATCAAAATAAACTAAAGTCTTCTATGCTTATGGGTCAAATCAAACGGATTTATGATCTAATTTAGCAAACAACCAACTATCTTCATGCTTATGAATCGTTAAAATTAACGAAGCATGAATGTTTCAATTCTTACCTCAAAACACCCAATTCAACTAAAATTTATATTCAAACAAACACATGCAAACCTAAAAGAAAAAAAAACAAAAATCGGAATCTATATTCATTAAATACATTCATTTCAACAATATATGTGGTAACTATTCTTGAAGCATTTAAGGCTTCATTCTCATTTGAATTTGGCCTCGTGATCAATTTAGATTCAACAAAGCATTTTATTTTGTATATATCATCAATCTAACTTTTTTACTTTTGTAGTTGATTAAAGTACAAGATACCTACCTTCCACTCTGGTATCTTATTCACTTTCTTTACTTCAACTCTTTTGCAAGTACATCCATTTATTATATACAACATAACATAATATATACCCGTAAATCCATGAACACATGTAGTTGTATCCACACAATAAAACTCTAAATATCCAAAATCCATTGAAATGTCTTTCCCATTTTTCATGTGCTAATTTGAAGAAAAGGAAATATAAACAATATAAAGAAGATTCAAGATCCTTTCAACGTTAATTTCAGATAATCATGCAACTAAAAGAAATAGCTTAAAGTTGAAAAAGTGCAAAAAACAAACTTGTGCAATGGGCAGTGGATGCTAATCCTTCAAGAAACATAAAAAAAAAATAAAACTTCAGCCTCACCATTAGCTTCAACTTAAAGACTCAAGTCAACAATTATATTATCAAGAAGAAAAAATTAAGTAGATCGCAAAATAGATGGCTAAATAAAATTAGGTAATACAAATGATAAACATACATGGCAAAAACAAATGTAGAATCAATTTTATATATGAGCCCAAAAAGATGGCAAAACCAAGCAGATCAATATGCTTTCTTTTTCCGCAATCAACTCTTTGGATTCTATATGTCCTTACCCGTGGAATGGATTCTGAGTGTTTTAAACAAAAAGAAACCTTGCAGGTTGAAATAGTAGAAGTGAATAATTCAAGAAGGGTGTCCTTTTGAGTGTTCTAGTACATGAGTTAACCGAGTTTTTGGCCAATGAGTTCCATCAGCCATCCATGTAGCTTTTTGAACCTTAATACCATCTATAGATTCATCTCTATTTTTTTCATATGATATGCATCAGACCATCTACATATATCAAATCCAAAAGAGTGGTAATCCTAAGCTTAAACTCATCAAAATTTCCATTTTACCTGTCCAGGTCCTACACAAAGTCAAGCTTCACCTTTTTTGTAAAGATTCCTATTTAAATTAAAATAAGATTTTAGGTTCCTATTTTCAATTGTATCAATCTAACAACATCAACAACAACAATAATTGTAATAATATTTAGGGGCGAAGGTTATAAGGGGCCGGGGAGCCCCACCCCCTCGTTTTCTTGTCAATAGTGTTAATTTCGGTCCAATAATGTAAAATTTTTACCCGGTAGTGTAATTTTTTTATATATATCGAGTTCGCTCCACCTAAAAAAATTAGTTCCACCCTCCTGCCCCAAAAAGAAATTAATTTCACCCCCCGCCCCCTATAGGAGTGCTCAAGTTCCGTCACTAATAATATTAACATAATTGTATCATGATCTTTTAGCTTTGCGAGTAAACTTTGTTATGAAATCTATTGCCATATGTTCTAACTTCCATTTAGGGATATCTAGAGGTTGCATCTTCCTATACGGTCTTTGATGTTCAAATTTAACCTGTAAACACCTAGATGAATGGAATATCGAGTCTTGCGAGCTTTGTCTAGAACCTTTACTGTGAGATTAGGATAACGAGGGATCCATATACGCTTGAATTTGGTTTTGATACCATGAGTTTTTTTCCTTCCAAATTCGGTTCGTGTGCTTTCATCCTTTCTTTGTTGACTTGATTAGGTTTCAGGGCATCTATCTAGGCTTCACAAATTTGCTTCATAAACATTAGGTGTCAGTACTAATTGGTAAGATATCATTAGAATTAATACAATACCTCTCTTTATGATTCAGGGCATTTGCTTCTACATTGGCCTTATATGGATGATAGTAAATTATGCTAATCGTAGTCCTTTATTCTCTCTAGCTATCATCGTTGTCACATGTTGAGATCTTTTTATTTTAAGAAGTACTTTAGGCTTTTGTGGTCTGTGTTGATCATACATTGTGTCTGTAAGGTTCCATTTCGGGAGTTCTAACAGATTATTTTATATATCATAACCACAATTTCTTAAACTGAAAAGTTTTTAGTTTATTGCAACAGAATCAAATAACAAATTTAGCAAGAATCATGAACCATCATTATCAACTACACATAACCTTTCATTATCTCAATTATAAAAATATAGTAATCATGTAATGTGTCACACCCCATTACAACACAACAAAAGCATGAGAGTGTGATGGAACTAAATGTCAAGAACAACATTGTTTACAAGATAATACTAAAGGTTCAATACATTAAACATATCTTAATGCTTCATAATTTGGGCTTCTAGAACTTGATACCAACTTCTACGTAAGGATGCCACATGCTAAACAAAGGGATAATATGAAACTCTTCCAAAAGTATAACTAGTCAAGCTATCTTTGATTTCTAGTTCCTGAAAAGCATACGAAAAGAGTCAACTAAAAGTAATTGGTGAATTTGCAGGTTTAAAGAAAAATATACTTAAACATGTCTGATGCTAATTAACTAAGTTCACAACCAAACCTGTACCTGATCATCCAATCCCCATCTAGTATGGATTGAATTTCTAAATATTGATACTAGAACTGTAAAGAGTAAACACGTACAGATAATATGTCACAATGATACTAGAGGCTTCGCAACACTAAATGTCCCAATGTTTGTTTTCCTATGAATAAGACCATTGTGCATTGGGATACCCCAAGTAGTATTATCCATACCATCCATCACTTTATACAAAATTAATGGTTGTGTAGTTCTGACAATTGGTTCAAGTATGCATAATAACAAAAAGAATGAATTTAATAATTGTGTATTATATAAAAATTCAGTAAATGAACATTTTGATTTTCAGTGATATTCATTAATTTAGCATAGCTCTACCTTTTTAGTGACATATTGATTAGTGTAACACCCGGATATTTTTCTTGAAGCCGACGAAAGAAGAAAAAGAAATAAAGTCCAAAGTCGGGGGACCAAACACGCCAACGCGAGAAAGTTGGGTAAATAGGGATATTTGAAAGGAGAGGGCAGCCCTTACCCTCTCCCCACACCCACATTTTAGCCAAAAGAGAGAAAGAAGAGAGAAAGGGGAGAAGAGAAGAAGAAAGCTTGGTTCGAGCGGGTTCGAGTGAGCAAAATCGTCGTGTAGCGGGTCTAGACGATGCTCTTCTTTTTCTGGTAGTTTATGTGAGTTCTAGGACCCCTATTTTACTCGTTTTCAACTGATTTGGGGCTAGAACACATAGTAAACCTGTTTTTCTATGTGTGTGTGTTTGACCCATTTGGGTGTGATTGCGTATGGTGCGTTTGGAGTTTGATTCCGAGCTTGTGTGTGATTGAATGGTGTTATAGTATGCATTCCTAAGGTTTAGGATGGTTGATTTGGGCTTAGAATGGGTTTGGATGAGCTTGGAGGTCGAAAATGGCAGATTGGGTTCGGGATGAACTGCATTCTGCATCAGCTAGGGCTAGGCGACCGACTGGAGGCCATTCGGCAGATTGAGGTGCGATTGGGGTTCATTCGCACGACTGGAGGTCCAGTCGCATGGGGGGTCATGCGACTGAGAGCCCATTCGCATAGGTGCTCATTCGCATTAAGTCCATCCGTATGAGGTCCATTCGTATAAGGTCCATTCGCATAGTGTTCAATCGCATGAGGTCCATTCGCACGACTGGGTGTTCATCTGCATTGGTGTTCATCCGCATAGGTCCATTCGCATGATGTTCAGTCGCATGGAGGCCATGCGACTGAAGGGTGGCCATACGCCCAAATAGGGCTGTTGTACCCGAGGAGAAGCATAGTTTGATTACTGACTTTCGGGGAAAGTGCAGATGTAAGTTTTGACGTGGAAGTTCCCGTAAGTGCATGTAAGATGGTCGTTGAGACCTTAGAAGTTATATCGGGCATGATAATGATGATGATTCCTGATTATGCATGTTGTATTTTATGTATGTATGATGTTGCCCTGTATGATGATATTGTTTGTGTATGATGATGTTCCTCGTTATGATGTATGTTTATCTTTTCCGTGGCTTTACGTGTTATGTTATTGAATGAATGAAAAGTATTATGTAACGTAAAGTGGAAGATAATGAAAAGAGGAACGAAATGAAAGAATGCATGCATTAACGAATGAATGAATGAAAGTAAGAAAGGCTTGCAAGTAAATGTATGGAGGTTCACACCCAATGAAGGGTGTTAGCTCAACTGTGTGCGGGGTAGCTACCCCAGAAGGATGCATACTGGGGTCCAATCCTTATGATTGACCATATGTATGGGAACCTTGCCACTTGCCCTAGGTACTGGAGTCAGCTTCGTGCATAATGTTCGAGGTCTATGAAAGACCTCAGGCCCAGTAACCAGCTTCGTGCATAATGTTCGGGGTATAGCACATGGCATTGATCCGGAATGAAAGAGAAAAGATAAGGGGTGAATGTACTTTCCCTAGGTACTGGAGTCAGCTTCGTGCACAATGTTCGAGGTCTATGAAAGACCTCAGGCCCAGTAACCAGCTTCGTGCATAATGTTTGGGGTATTGTACATGTCATCGAGAGTAATGAACGTACGAATGAATGTAATGAATGTACAAATGAAAGTAAGGAACATACGAATGAACGTACGAATTTATGAATGAATGTGAACGAAAGTAATAAATGTGAATGTTAAGGATGTACGTTAGATGAACGAAAGTTAATGAACGAATGACGAAGATAATAATGATATTATTTATGTGTACGTATGATGTGTGATCGCATGTAAGTAAAGAACGGTTTTAATGAAAGAAAAGTATGTTTTATTATAAAATTAGAACTCACTCAGCAACGCTGACTTTTTATGTGTTTCCAGTTGGCAGGTAACGTTGCTAAGTGTAGAAGACTATATAAGGCTCGGCAAAACAATGAAAGCTAAATGAAGATATTGATGATCAAGATGCGAAAATGAAGAAGTCAAGCGAAAGACTGAAGTCACGCGAGAAGAAGTAGTCGTGCGAAAGGTTGATCCGCGCGAAAAGCATGTGTCGCGCGAGAACTTCTGTTTTAGTATAAATATTTAATTTTTGCTTTTGTATAGGGTAGTCATTCTGAATTGCTTACTTTTTCACTTGTAATCGTTCTGTGCAATTCGCACAAGATTGTAATCTAATTGATTATCAATTGAAGTCATTTTGATCTATCATTTCTCTTCTTCCAATCTCAATTACATTCCGCATTCTTGAGATTGAGATCTTGGTTGTTGTTCTTGGGAATTGACCGAGTTTTACAATTGGTATCAGAGCATTTGGCTCTAGAACCAAGATTAGAAGACGTTTTTGGTTGATTTAACACACTCTTCATCTTGCTTAGTCATTTGGTTAATTGAGAGTTCGATATGGAGAGGTTATGCTACTGAAAATTCGAGAAAAGTGATCATTTGGACTGAATTTGATTGAGTTTGGATTTAAAATTGAAAGAAAACTGATTAATTTGAACTAAAATGAATCAAATTGGAACTAATCAGTTAATTTGAGGTGAAAAGTTGGTAAAATTCGCAAATTGGAAAACTAATTGTGTGAAAACGTTCAGGACTTTTCGCTTGCGAAAACTGCATTTTCGCACAGGCAGTTATTCTGCTTTTCACGCGAATTCGCTTGGTGGACTAGTGGGGAATTTCGCACGATTTGGAATCTCGCGCAAAAGTTGCTCTTGCACGAAAGTAGTTGTCGCACGAAAGTTTGATCTCGCACGAAAAGTCTGGTTTTTTGATTTTCTAATCAACATGTCTTCATCAACACCTAATTTGAAGCATCTTACTGCATCTCTTCATCTTGATATTGAAATCGGCACTGGAAATAAGCCACCTAGACTTCTCAGCGAAGATGATTATGCTGATTGGGCTTATAGGTTCGAGAATCACGTTATTTATATTGAACCTAAGATGTGGAGGTCGATCAAGTATGGTCTTTATATCCCCTTGTACAAGAATGATAAAGGGGAAATGGTCAAGAAACCTGAACACTTGTGGGATGAGGACGACATGAAGAGATTCGAGCTTGATGACAAGGCATATGCTGCTATTACTATGGCCTTGACCACTGAAATTTCTCACAAGTTTAAAGAGTTCAGAGGAGCGAATGTGTTATGGGATGCATTGGAAACTCAGATCATGGGAAACAAAGACATGAGGGAAAGCAAGAAGGATATGCTGAATCAAGAGTTTAACATGTTTAATCACGTTGTGGGTGAGTTGTTGGATGTTCAGATAGCCAGGTTTGTAAAACTGGTTACAAAAATGAAGAGTGCTGGAATAACACTGGAACCAATTATGGTTAACAAGAAGCTGCTGAATTCACTTCCTTACAGTTGGAATCACAACTGTATACTGATCAAAAGAACTAAAGACTTGTATACTCTTCCTCTGACTGATTTAATATCCACTATCAAGTCTTATGAAATGGATGATAAGCAGAAAGCTGCTAATCATTTGAGTTCTTTGGGTGTTGAAGCAACTGCTCTTTATGCTAAAATGGCTAGTAATCCTAATTACTATGTCAGTTATACTCAGATGTGTCAGCAACAGCAAACAAGAAGTTCAGCATCTCAAGATATACAACCAGTAATGAACCCTCAAGTTCAAATTCCATCTGCTTAACATTATTCCCCCATCATCCATCAACAAATTCCTCAGACTCCAGCTCCACAGAGTGTTTAACAAGCTTATGTTGCTACCACAAATCCTTCAAAATAGAATGTTTAGATAGCTGAGGAACATCTTGCCTTATTCACTACTTTTATGTCAAGCTATGAAGCTTTCATGGCTGGTAGACTTACTGCTCCAACTGTTTTGATTGATGATCTTTAACAAGTAAACCCTGATGATGTAGAAGAAAATGATATCAAGTATCAAATGGCAATGGTAGTGTACAGGGCTAAAAATTTTGCTAGAAGAACTGGAAAAAGATGTTTGGAGTAAAAAACTCTAGCAAAATTGGTTTTGACAAATCCAACCTGAGATGTTACAACTGTGATAAACCAGGTCATTTTGCTAGAGAATGTACTGAGCCCATGTCTGGTCAAGCTGAAGGTCCTAAAAGAATGGTCACTGTGGAGGTTGAAACGAAGAAAGATAAAGCAAGTTCTTCTGGTGGTAACAAAGCATTGGTTTCACAAACTAATGTTGAGTATGATTGGTCAGACCAGATGGAAGTTCTTGATTTGAAGTTGTCTACAGCTTTGATTACTAAGATTGTTACTGAACCAGAAGAGGAGGAGAATTTGTTTGCTGAGTTTGTATCTGATGATTAGTTGGATGGTTTGTTTGGTGAGAAGAAAGCAGAGAAGGAAGAAGTTAAAGTTGAGGAAAGTGCTGAGAAGGAAGAGAAAGAAGAGAAGGTTGTTGAGAAGAAGAAAGAAGTTGAAGAGTACACTGTTGAGCCTCCAGTCAAATACAAGTTTGAAGATTCAAAGACTGTTGACGTTGCTCCAGTGGAAGAACATGTTGATGCTATGAAAGCATTTATGGTAAAGAAGGTTGAAGAGTCTGAAGGAGAAATCTCAAAACCAAAGGTATATGATGATTTATGCACAAATATATGTATTGAGAAAGTTCAAAGGTACAGAGTTCATAATGAGAACTTGATAATGGAAGTTGAAAAACTTCAATATCAAGCTCGAAAACACAAGTCAAATGAAAAGATTTTTAAAGAAAAACTTGAAGGTCTAAATAAAACGGTGTACAACTTACAATTAAATCTTCATAATAAAGAATGTACAAATAATGATTTGACTAACAGAAATAATGAACTCGCCTTAGAAATCAATCGACTCAACAGTGAACTAGCCTCAGCTAAATTGACTGTTGAAAAATTTGAACATTCATCAAACATGGTTGAAGGTATTATCAAATCCCAAATGACACAGAAGATAAAAGGAGGAAAATGTGGTGTTGGATTTTCAAACATCGCTCCTCCAATTAATCATGATTATTCATGTTTGCCTTCGTCTGATGTCATCTCTGATTGTGATATGAGTTATGGGATAGGTTTTTCTCCTTCCTCAGACTTAAAACCTTCAGTCAAAATAAATTTGACTGTTGATCCTATCACAATAACAAAAACTAAACAATCAACTAAAAATTTTTATGAAGATAATGTGAAGGTGGATGGTTTAGTTGAAGAGTGGGAAAGTGATTGTGAGAGTGAGAATGAAAGAGAGAGTTTGAAAAATAAGAACGTAAAAGATTTCAAATCTGATTGTAATCAAACTTCACTGAGGAATTAAAAAATGTTGATTTAAATGAAATAAAATCAAATATCTACTCTAATTTGAATAAAATTCAAAGGGCTAATCATAAGGTGAATCTTGAAAAAGATTTTAAAAATAGATTTGTTTCTAAAGGTTTAATTGAAGATGAAGATTATTTTTTTAAAGAAACAAATTTTCGATTCTTTAAAAATAAACTTCATCAGAATGCTAACCCTGTGAAACAAGATATATGTAGCCCAGATGTGCAGAAGACTGCTCCTTCCTCATCAATTCTGAAAATTCAAAAGCCTGGTCCTTCTCCAGCATCAATTCGAATAACTAAGCCTGGTCCTTCTCTAGCACAATCTAAGACTAGTCCAATTCCAGCATCATCCGTTCCAAAAGTCACAGCAGATAAACCTCACATTACAAGTGGTCACAAATCACCAATTTCCTCGAATCTGTCTAAGATGAACAAGCAATTATCAAATGAAGCAAAGATTCGAGAGACTGTGCAGAAAGTTAAACCAAAAAGTCAATCTGAATTTGGTTTTTATGACATTTTCATAATTGTCATCCACAGTTTGTTTTCCACACACAACAAAGGAAATGTTATCAGTGTGGAAACATAAATCATCTTGCAAATAATTGTCCTTTTCGACAAAAATCACTACGCAAACAATGATTTCATTATTCTATTGCTCATAATAGAAAAATGTTTTTCACTCGTGAAAAATTTTTAAAACCAATAAAATCAAAAGTTGAATATGCTTATGATGTCAAAAAGAACAAGAATTTAAAAAATGATTTAAAAGATAACATCAAATTGAGAAGTGTTAAAGAAAAAACTGATGTGCAAAACAAATATAACAATATCAAATCATTTTGTCTAGCTGCAACAAAGAATATGCTCAAGTCTTGTTTGACTTGGGTGCCAAAGACTAAGTAATTCTTTTACTTATGCAGGGACAACCGCAAAAGATTATTGAAAGCTTATGGCATGTAGATAGCAGTTGTTCAAGACATATGACTAGAAATTTATCATTACTTCAAGATGTTCAGTCATATAATGGTGGAAGAGTAATTTTTGCAGGTGACAAAGGAGGACGTATTACTAAACGTGGTACAGTTACAAATGGTGTCCTAAGTTTTGAAAATGTGAATTTTGTTGAGGAATTAAAACATAACCTTCTAAGTGTGTCTCAAATTTGTGACAAACAGTATTCTACACACTTTACTAACAAAGAATGTTTAATCATAAAACCAGGTTTTGTAATTCCTGATGAATGGGTTTTGATGAGGACTCCGAGAGACAATGATACATATCTTCTTGATATGCATTGTTCTAATTCTTTGGTAACCGCTTCTTGCTTATTATCCAAAGCCTCGGAGAATGATTCCATGTTATGGCATCGTAGGTTGGGACACATAAATCTTAAAATTATGAATAAACTGGTACGTGGAAATCATGTCATTGGTTTACCCGAAAAAGAATTTCAATTAAATGAACATTGTCTGTCATGTTCAAAGGGTAAACAACATAAACTTCCTCACAAACCTATTGCACACAACTCAATCGAATCAATCTTACAACTCTTACATATGGATCTATTCAGTCCATATGTGTTTTAAGTTTGGGTCGACGTTCTTACTGCTTGGTTGTTACTGATTAATTTTCAAGATTTACTTGGGTGTTTTTCTTAGCATCTAAGGATGAGACTCCACATCTTTTAATCAAGTTCATAAATTTGGTTGAGAATCAGACTGATAAGAAGGTAAAATGCATCAGAAGTGATAATAGAACAAAATTCTGTAATCAGACGTTGAATGAGTTTTGTGAATCCAAAGGCATTGCGAGACAATTCAGTGCTGCAGGAACTCCATAACAAAATGGAGTTGCAGAACGAAGGAATAGAACACTCATTGAAGCTGCTCGAACTATGATATCTGCTGCCAAATTACCATTGTTCTTTTGGGCTGAAGCAGTAAACACTGCTTGTTATGTTCAGAATCGTGTTCTATTAAATAAAAGATTAAATATGACTCCTTATGAAATATTTATAAACACAAACCCAAAGTTAAATATTTTACAGCCTTTGGTTGTTGTTGTACTTTGTTACACACAACCGAATCAACCTCAAAATTTTCTGAAAAGGCTGATGAATGTTACTTTGAGGGATATGCAGCTAATAAGGTTGCATATCGGGTTTATAATAAAAGAACAAGACAAATAATTGAGTCATTTAATATTGATTGGCACGAGCTCAACATAACTGATGCAGGATCAGCTCCATCATGGGTTTATGATTATGAATCATTGTTCATAAATTTTAAAATTTCTAAACCTTCGTCTGCGGATACTAATTCTCAAGCATTATCTTTGGAGAACAAAATCATTGATGAAATTCCATCTCTTATATGTGATGATTCTGCAATTTCGTCATCATCCAAGAGTATTCCTATTGCTTCTGTGCATGTGTCTGAAAGTTCTGTTTTACCAGATGATCTTTCCGAACAAATCTACAATCAGGAGCCCGAAGAATCACTGAATTCACCATTGTCAGCATCTTCTTCAGAAACTATTGATACTCCGATAGAATTCATTCAAGTTCCATTTGAAGAATCTCCAAATGTGTCTACTGCTTCTGAAAATCACACTTTAGATGACACTTTTGAAGAAAATATTGTGTATCAATCTAGAAACTCTAAAGAAGTGAATGAAAATGTTGAACACATCACTAACTTGGAAGATGAGATAGTTGCAGATGATATTCCTCAACTGAGAATCCATAAAACTCATCCAACTATAGCAATCATTGGTCCATTTCATGAAGGTGTAATTACCAGAAGTCGTTTAGGAGCAATCAACACATGACTGTATGCTTGCTTTCTATCATAGATGGTGCCCAAGAATGTTGAAATGGCACTCAAGGAAAACAGTTGGATAGAAGCAATGCAAGATGAGTTGATGCAATTTAAGAAGCTGAATGTTTGGCATCTTGTAGAACTTCCAAAGGATAAGCTTCCGATTGGAACAAAGTGGATATTTTAGAATAAAACGGATGAAAAAGGTGTTATAGTTCGGAATAAAGCACGTCTTGTGGTGCAGGGATTTTATCAAATTGAAGGATTGGATTATGAAGAAGTGTATGCTCCAGTTCCAAGACTTGAACCAATACGTATTTTCTTAGCCTTTGCTTCATACATGAATATCAAGGTGTATCAGATGGATGTCAAAACTACTTTCTTCTACGGGGAAATGAAGGAGGAAACCTATGTCTGTCAACCTCCTGGATTTGAAGATCCAGATCATCCTGATTATGTCTACAAATTGGATAAGACATTGTATGGTTTACATCAAGCACCTCGTGCTTGGTATGCAACTCTGACTGAATATTTGCTTGCAAATAGTTATTCACGAGGAGCAATTGATCAAACCTTATTCATTCGTAAATCAAGCGATGACATTATTCTGGTCCAAATCTATGTCGATGATATCATTTTTGGGTCTACAAATGATAGTATGTGCACGGAGTTTGAAGTAGTGATGAAGAAGAAATTCGAGATGAGCTCTCTTGGTAAAATTTCATTTTTTTGGGTATTCAAGTTAATAAATCTGAAACTGGTATTCTCATTCATCAAGAAAAATATGTTCAGACTATATTAGAGAAATACAAGTTTTAAGATTCCAAAGTAGCTCCAACTCCTATGTCTTCTCGTCCCACTCTCACTCCAGATCCATTAGGAGAATTAGTTGATCAACATCTGTACAGATCAATGATTGGTTCCCTCATGTATCTTACTACAAGCAGGCCGGATATCATGTTCCCTGTTTGTCAGTGTGCCTGCTACCAAAGTGATCCAAAAGAATCACACATGAAAGCTGTCAAGCGGATTTTCAAGTATCTCAAGGGTCAACCAAAACTTGGTCTTTGGTATCCTCGAACTTCCGATTTCAATTTATTTTCTTATACTGACAGTGATTATGGTGGTTGTAATTTAAACAGGAAATCGACTACAGGAGGATGTCAATTTTTGGGTAACCGACTCATTTCCTGGCAGTGTAAAAAGCAGAACACTATTTCCACATCCACTGCCGAAGCTGAATATGTGGCTGCATCGAGCTGTTGTTCCCAGCTTGTCTGGATTCAACAACAACTTCTTGATTATGGTCTCAACATATATGACACACCATTTGGTGTGACAACACGACAGTACTGAACATCGTTAAAAATCCCATTCAACATTCCAAAACTAAACACATTGACATCCGAATCCATTTTATCCGTGAATGTTTTGATGGAAAACTTATTCATTTAAAACAAGTGCCATCAACAGAAAACATTGTTGATTTATTTACCAAGGCATTTGATCATTCTCGATTTGATTTCCTTGTGCAATCACTGGGAATGATTAACTATGGATAAATTGATTTCTTGAATCTTCACAAAAAGATTTTTCCTTTTTAATAAGGAATAATATTGTAATTGTTTTTTTTTTCTTTAAAAGAACAATCACAATTTTAGGGGGAGAAATTAGAAAAACAAGTTCTGAAAAATATTTTTGGTTTCAGGGGGAGTCAAGATTAAAGAATTGTTAAAAGAAATTTCATGATTAAATGAGAAATGATATTACAAAGTTCAAAACAAGTCTAAGTACTTTCACAGGCTTACATATAAAAAGACTTGGATTATGTTTGATGTGTCAATAGGTTTTGCTTTCAGAAATGAAAAGATCATAAATGAATGATTAAACGTGAAGTAAAGTGATATGATTTAGTGGGTAACATATCAGGATTCTGTGACAATACCAAAAATGTTCTAAAACAGACTGAGAGTTATATTCTTATCATACTCAAGCTTGTTATTGTTTGATTCAGTGATTATAATATATATCTATGTATATATATATAAAAGAAAATATAAAAAGACATGCAAAAAGAAATAAAAAGACAAAAACAAAATAAATGAGCAAAAGATGCCAAAAAGGCCATATAGGATATAAGATGCCAAAGTTCACAAATCAAAAGATATGTCTAAGGACATACATACTATATGGTATATATTTTTTCTACTTTGAGAATATTTTCTGATCACGGAAGGCAAAATCAAAAGAAGGGGCATGTAAGTCCGAATGGCTTGTAAGTCCTAAACATCTTGAGAGGGCAGACGTAAGTCCGGATGGCGGTTTGTAAGTCCTTAAACTTGTTAATATTCCTTGTTAAGAAATATTTCTCAGACTAGTTATGCTCAAATAGATATGTTTTAGGAATAAACAAATGGTATCACTGATCAACAATGCATGGTTTAAGTCAATTTGGGATGACTTGAAATCTCGACAGTGTCTTGAAGACTAATAAGTATTTTACATAAGTTCTAATTGTGGGATCCACTGAATTTATATAAAATCATACAAAACATGATAAGTATCACTCCTTATGTTTCCGAGTAAAAACTGAAGTATAAGTTTAAAAAGGAACAAAATATATTGACAATCAACTTAACTAGTTTCTTTTAAATAATGCTGGACAGATTCTTGACTTGACAACGAAATTTCTTACAAGACAACATCTTGATTCTTTATACGTGTTCATTATTGTGTTATTTTATTTTGTTATCATTTTGTTTTGTTTTGTTTTATTATGTTTTAAGACAAATAAATCACAGATAAATTTTTGAAAATTGAAGATTCATTAAATTAATTGGTTACTTGGTAAATAAAACATTCTGTTGATATACATAATTGATAATAAAAGGTTTTTAAAAAAATGAGAAAAATTGAAAAGTTGAAAAATCGAAAAATTTTCAAAGTGTAAACCACATTCACGCGAAAGGGGGTTGTCGCGCGAGAAGACTATCACGCGAAAGGGGGAGTCGCGTGACATGTCAGGCATATAAATATCACAGTGCTGAACGAAAAGTCACTTTTCGCATTCTTACCCATACGAAAACCTCTTTCGCACAAATATATGTTCTTGATTTCTAAGAGCACTTCGTGAAATAATCACTCATTCGGTTACATTTCAGTCATATTCTGAGATTACAAGGTAGATTTATGTTCATTGGTTACAAAAAAGATTGAAATCTAAAATGAACTTAACAACTTTAACTAAAAATCTAATAAATGGACTTAAATGTTAAAATTGAAAGATGTGTAAGACTTTATGGACTTAGGCGACGGTTAGGAAACACTTTGATTGGTTTAAAATCGTGATTTTGATTGATAATTTGAAAGTTGGTCTGCGTAAATCGCACGAAAGAAATGAGCAGATGCGAAACTGTCTTTTCGCATGAACTTTGATTTTCGCGTGAAATTTGTTTTCGCGTGAAACTTGTTTCCGCTTGAACTTTCATTTTCGCATGAACTGTGATTTTCGCACGATAGGATGTTTTCGCACGATAGAGTATTTCGCATAAAAGTATTTTCACACGAATGTCTTTTTCGCGTGAAAATATTTTTCGTGCGACTGAAACTCATAATTGCTGAAATTTTCTAAGTGTTGGAAATTTTCTTTTCGCGCGACTGATAACTTAAATGCTGAAATTTTTTCTAAGCGATTAACTGATTTCGCACGATTGAGAACTTACATGCTGAAATTTTTCTAAGTGTTGAAATTGTTATGTTCGCGCGACTGAAAACTTGAATGATGAAATTTTTCTGAGTGTTAAATCTTTTCTTGTGTGTGATTAAGTTATGTCAATTGTACTTATGTTGTTTGTTTGTGTAATTGCAGATGGCTCAAATGATTTTCAATAAAAATCATAATTGTGTGGCCTACTTGGATGATGTTCCAGAGGGAAAGGAATTTTTTGCTTTTATGATTGAAGGGCTGAAGAATTCACGTATCGTATATGTTGTTTCTGCTGATCCAACCATCTATTCCGAATTGATTGACTCATTCTGGAGCACTGATGCTCTAGAAAAGGATCAAGCAGGCAAATCGATTATTACAGCTTGACAGGATCTCAGCCTCTCTCGTTGATCAATTAGATTATGTTTGCAGCGGATTTAGCTTATTAATTAGCAATTAAAGCAAGAATCATCATAAAAGATATTTCAAATTAAAGCATGAACATAGAGAGAAGAGTTTCTGCAAAACAATAAATGTTCTATTGGTTCGCACGTTTCGGCAATTAAAACAGTATGGGTACCCATCCTTTTATAGGCGGCAAAAGGATGGGCATGATGTCCTTTTTCTGACATCACTGAATATTCAAATTACAACTGACAAAACATAAAACTACTGAAGATGTCAACAACTGACATCTTCTTACAAAAGTTCCTAAGTACTGACAAAAGTAAACTACTGAAACTATAACAGCTGAAGAATATTCTCTTCAGCTGTTGTACAACTACTGACACAAAATAAACTTCGGAAAAGGAAAAACCACCACAACAACTGAAGAGGACTTCTTCAGTTGTTGAGACAAACTCTGTCTTCAGTACTTGATCTTCAGACTTGGCTTCGGAAGATGAAACTTCGGAAGATGTTACTTCGGAAGATGTAACAACTGATGACTTCAGTAGATATCATCAGTTGTTGTCTTCAGTCTTTTTCTTCAGACTTTGCTTCGGAAGATAGAACAGCTTCGGAAGATGTAACAACTGATGATCTCAGTAGATATCATCAGTTGTTGTCTTCAGTCTTTGTCTTCAGACTTTGTGCTTCGGAAGATCTTCAGTTCTTTAGATCTTCAGCCTTTTGATATCTTCAGCTGATGATCTTCAGTTCTTTGATCTTCAGAATTTGTTCTTCAGACTTCATCATCTCAGCAGAGAGCTGGCACTAAGATGCTCTCGAGCCCTGACATTCAGGCAAGAGAACACAATAGCTGATGAGAGTCCTCAGTTCCTCTCTGACCTTCCGGCAAGAGAACACAATAGCTGATGAGAGTCTTCACCTGTTGTTGTAGTGGCATGTGGGACTTAGAGGTTTTCCTGATCTTGGCTCATTGGTTCTTTTGGTCCAACAAACTCCCCCTGTACCAATGCAGCCAAAACCTCTAATTATTGGATGTCCCACTTATTGGTGGCATAAAAATTGGTCTATTTCCTCCTAGATCAGATTAGGAGTTGACCCAGATAAGCACTGGCCAGAGATGTAGTCTCAAATGTTTGTTTGGCTAAGTATGGATGGGAGCTCTGTCTTGGGGAATTGGACACAAAGCTGTTACCCCATCCATGAGATCTACACCCCATGTACAAGCCGGTAGGATTCTCGGGTGTAGGCCTGAAGAAAGATCATTTATTCTTCTTTGGACATGTCTTCAGGCTCACCTTCAAACAATCCCTCCCGACCGTACAGCTCTAAGAGATACTTGACCTGTTTTCCATTTTTGAGCTCAAGTGTTGTGATTTGCCTATATGCAAACTCATCAGGGTGTATACCCTCTAACAACAAAGTGAGCTCATTCCGATGAAAATTCTCAAGCTTCTTATAGACCAGACCCTTCCTAACCACCCTATTATCTAGCATTGAAAAGGGTGGTTGGCCGGCTCTATAAGCTTTCTCGAATTCATCTACTATTTCCCAGGGTGTTATTACAATAGCCACAGAGACCTCTTCATCTACGATTCTCTTTAGTTGGCTTTTGTATCTCACAGGCATGTCCTTCTTGACTATCCTGTGAGCCACCCTTGGGTCAGGCCAAGTTCTCACCCTCTCCCTTTTATATTGAAAGGTTTGTCTGAGGGTGAATAACCTCAGAGCTTCTCTCTGCATATTTATTATAGAGGTCGAAGCAGCATAACATTTGTCAATGCTTTTTAGCATTTCCTCATCATGTCGCTTTTGCTGCTCCTCCTCTTCTAACTTAGCCCTCACAGTGTCCTGCTGTGAGGTGGGAGTGATGGTTTGTGATTTGGCTTTGGGTAAAGGTATAACTGCTGAAATAGGCAAGCTATCCTCCTCATCCTCCTCTTCTTCTTGCAGCCTCAACACCCTTCTCTTCTTCATCAAGGGTGGATCATTGGCTGTGGGTTTTGGTGGTGAAGGGGTTGGTTTTGTGGGTTGTGGTTTGGTGGTTGGTGTGGGAGTGTTGGCAGGCACTGCTAGCAGCCTAGAGATAAGGGCTGGTTTGGTTAGCTTGACTAGCAGTGTCCTGTTCCCAGCACCGGCTTCAGATAGGGCCTCTGCGACCAGTCCCTTGGTAAAATCACCAGCTGAACAGATCTTGGTGGTTATTGCCAAGAGTCTGTCCCTGGTCCATGCCTTAACATCAAGGACTGGTCTGCCCAGGTACTTCGAAGTGAACCTACTCATAGCCTCAAGTTTTTGTCTTTCCTCTTGGCTAAGAGTAGTCCATCGGTACTCAATCTCCCTCTTCTCCATATTCCTGATCTCTTGATCTAGCAAGGCAGTGTCCTTGTCAAAGCCTTGCCTGAACAGCTGTTCAATGACTTTGTTCATTGAACGGGTATGTTCAGCATCAGCCTCCTTGACAAGGGCTGCTAGATCAGGATCAGCCACCTTCTTTCCCTCTCCCTTATTCTTATTAGTGACACTGAAATCCTTTTGGATGTCAGTCACTTTTATTGGCTCTACCTCCCTCTCTTTCCTCTTCCCTTCTCCCTCACCTTCCCAGTCTCCTCAACCAACTCCCTCTCAACCACCACCTCTTTCTCTGCCTCTCCCTCTTCCTCACCCCTCTTCCTCTTGGCTTGCACTGATGTCTCCCCCTTTTTGGGTGCATTGGTTGGGGTTTGACTATCAGCAAGCGCCTTAGAAACGGCAACCTCCACCAAGGGTTGTATGTATGTGGGAAGCCTCTCATCAAGGGTCTGAATTACTATATTTTAAAGTATGGGTGTGATGAGAGGTAGGGATTTCTGGAAGATAGCATCCAGCTACTCAGGGGGGTTCTGACCCTGAGAGCTAGTGCCAGAAGCAGGGGCTGGTGGCCGAGTTTGTGGGGTTGGCTCAGTGTTTTTGAGACCTTCGGGTGAAGGTGCCATCTGTTGGGTAGTGGTGGCAGATGGACTTCTATCCTGAGTCATCTGAGCAAGCAGCTCTTTGAGTCTGCTTATCTCATCCTCTAGGATAGTGTTTTGAGCAACTACATCAAAGAAGAAGCTCAGGTCATCATCAGCATGAGCTGAATCACCTGACCTCCTGACATTGTCAGGATGAACATGTCCTGAGTGTGGCTCAGTAATGACATGTGCCCCTTGATCTTGGTACTGGGGACTTCTGGCCTCCGGATTGGATCCATCATCGGCCATTGCCTCTGGTGAGGTCTTAGAGATGTTACCAGCTTTACCCTGCTCAGATGTTGATGCAGAGGAAGTGGCAGCCTCACCAGAATGTTCTCTCTCCCTAGCCACACTTGGAGAGTGAACTGATTCTCTGTGCTGTGGGCTCTGATCAGCACTTGTGCCCACCCTCTCTTCGGTTGGAGTCTCCCCAGTTGTAATAGGTTTCTGGGGAGAGGGTGGAGTGCTCAGATCAGTCAGCACTCTGGCTATTACCAGTGTTGGGCTTAGTGGGGCAGTCTCCTCAGTATGTGGGCTAGAAGCAGTATGCACATGGGGAGGACTGTGCTCTTCAATGGCAGCCTCCTCAAGTGAGGAAGACCCCAGTAATGTGGTTGCCCCTATATTGGCTACATCAGGCTCCTGTTGAGAGGAAGCCTGTGCGGTTGTGGTGGGTGGAGTCATGGTACCTGCTGGGAGAATCGAACCAGCAGGCACATCCTGCCTTTGTGTGGCAGGGGCATCCTCAGGGGACTCATCTCCCTGAGTAGCCTTTGTGGGCTTCTTTTTGGCTTTTGGCTTGGTGGGGACTTTGGATTTGGAGGTGGAGGCTGTGGGTTCCAGCTGCGTGGGTTTTCGCAGCCGTCCAGCCTGTTTGAGTGTGTGGTCAGTGTTGTGCCTGGAGTATACCTCGGCTTGAACAGCCATGGCAGGGACCCCAGTGCCAACTAGTCCTTCAGCCTGAAGCTGGTATTGGATCATGGCCATTATGAACCGTGGATATAAGTTCCAACGGTTAGAAAAAGGTTTTGTGGCCATGTCCTTGAGTTCCAAAAATAAAATTTCAGAAAAATTTAAAGGTTGTTTCTCAAGGATAGAATACAATACCTGTTGCCACCTTGTGGACATCTGGTCCCATGAGGAGGTTTTGGGAGCCAGACAAACATTTACCATGTGGAAGATCAATCGTTGAGGGTCAGGGAAATGTTTCTTCAACAAGGTAGAGGCTGATAGGTTACCCTGATAGTCATGAGATGTGAAGGAGAGATCAAGGGTACCTTTGGGATAGGAGGTTTGGTGAGTGGCATCATCCAGCTCTAGGGTTTGGCGTAGAGTAGCTGGGGTGATAACCACCGGTTTGCCGTTGACAGAGGACCGGAGAGAGACCTCGCCATCATGCTCTCCAGTGTGGACGGTCACATTTGTCCAAAACTCCGTCAAGGAGTCGGTGTATATGGTGGGGTTGATGAGAAATGCCGTTTTGTATGGGGAGTCGTGCATGAGATCGACGGCATTGTGAAACTTGGGCCATAATGGCGATTTAGTGAGATGTGCGACACAGTTGTGTCTAGGCTTTATGTGCAAGGACGCCATTAATGGTGTGTGTGGGAATTTCAGAGGGTTTGGTAAGATTAGGGCAAGTGAAGTAAATGCTCTGAAAGTAAGATATTTATAGGGTAGGCTAAAGGTTGAAGGAAAACTACTGAAGGTTTTGGTGTTAGTCATCAGTTGTTATGACACCTGATGACGTGGTTTTAACCTTCAGTGTTTGTAACTTCCGAGGACTTGGTATTAGTCTTCAGTAGTTGAAACTACCGAGACCTTGGTTTTGTCCTTCGGAAGTAAACGTCGGAAGAATTACTATCTTCAGTAGTTATGAACTACTGATAACCTAGTAGTCTTCTTCAGACGTTGTAACAACTGAAGACTTGGTGTTAGCCTTCAGTAGTTGTGAACTACTGAGATCAGTAGTTGTGAACTACTGAAGACATGGTTTTGTCCTTCAGTTGTTTATGTATGAAACATCAGCTGTTGTTATCAGCTGATGAGAAATTACTCATCAGCTGTTTCCGTCAAATCAGTTGTTTCATACTAGCCTCCACCTTTACTCATCAGCTCTTTGGCTGACTTTCAGATGTTTCATCGACCCTTCAGCTCTTGGGAATATTTGCCTTCAGCTCTTGTGATCAGATGTTCACAAGTGCTGATGAAATAGTCTTCCGAGCTGGTGAACAAATTTTGCAGTACTTGTGTAAGATTACACATCAGTACTTGTGAACAAAATTCGTTCTTCAGTACTTATTTATTGAAAATCATACATCAGTAGTTGTAATCCACTTCACTACATCAGTTGTTTACAATAAATTAAGTACATCAGTACTTTGAGTTATTTTAGTCTTCAGTAGTTGTGAAAGAGCTGAAGACTAAATTACTCATCAGTACTTGTATTTGACCTTTGCTCTTCAGTAGTTGTGAGTTTGAGAGCATCAGCATAGGTCAAATCAATCAAGCTGCAGCATACCAAGCCTTAGTACCAAATTTTGAAATGTGGTACTATCTAATGGCTTAGTAAAAATGTCTGCAAGCTCATCAGCACTAGGTACAAACTTAGGATCAATCAGACCTTTCTCATAACAATCCCTAATAAAATGATGTCTGATTTCAATATGTTTGGTCCTAGAGTGCTGGACTGGATTCTTAACAATACAAAGAGCTGAAGCACTATCCATTAATAATGGAGTCTTAGTCTCAGTAATGCCATAATCCAGAAGTTGGTTCTGAAGCCAGAGTATTTGAGAGGTACAACTTGCAGCAGCAATATACTCAGCTTCAGCAGTGGATGTAGCAATGGATGTTTGTTTCTTACTCTGCCAAGAAACTAAACAATTGCCTAGGAATTGGCAACCACCAGAAGTGGATTTTCTGGTGACTTTGCATCCTGCATAGTCACTATCAGAGAAAGCAACTAATTTGCATGAATGCCCAGCTGAATACCAAAGTCCTAGTGATTGGGTACCTTGCAGATATCTAAAGATCCTTTTGACTGCAATCAAGTGGGATTCTTTAGGTGCAGCCTGAAATCTAGCACAAGCACATGTTGAAAACATAATGTCTGGTCTAGAAGCTGTAAGGTACATCAAGGACCCAATCATACATCTGTAAAGGGTTTCATCAACCGCTTTACCTTTCTGATCAACATCTAGTTGTGTGATGCTGCTCATGGGAGTAGAACAGGGCTTACAGGATTGTAAATCAAACTTATTCAGCAACTCTTTGGTATACTTGGACTGATGGATGAAGATTCCATCATCCAGTTGTTTGATTTGCAAGCCCAGAAAGTATTGTAATTCTCCCATAGCACTCATTTCAAATCTCAGCTTCATAAGCTTTGTAAATTCATCACACAACTTTGGATCAGAGGATGCAAAGATGATATCATCAATATAAATCTGAACAAGGAGCTTATGTTGTCCCACAGTCTTGATGAATAAGGTTTTATCAATGGTGCCCCTAGTGAATTTATTCTCTAGAAGAAAAGTTAAGAGTGTCTCATACCAGGCTCTAGGTGCTTGCTTCAGCCCATAAAGAGCCTTATCAAGCTTGTACACCCAATCAGGATGTTTGTTGTCCTCAAAGCCTGGAGGTTGACACACATAAACCTCTTCTTTGATTTTTCCATATAGGAAGGCACTTTTGACATCCATTTGATAAACCTTAAGACTGTGAAAGGCAGCATAAGCTAAGAATAGTCTGATTGCTTCCAGTCTTGCCACAGGTGCAAAGGTCTCATCATAATCGATGCCTTCCTCCTGTGCAAAACCTTGAACAACCAGTCTGGCCTTGTTCTTGACAATTTGGCCCTTCTCATCTGTTTTGTTCCTGAATACCCACTTGGTGCCTATAGCACACTTACCTTTGGGTAATGGAACAAGCTCCCACACTTACTGTTTCTTGAATTGAAGTAGCTCAAGCTGCATAGCTTCCACCCATCCATTGTCTCTTAAAGCAATATGATAGTTCTTCGGTTCTTGCTGACTGATGAAGAGAGCATAGAAACAAAAGTTTGACAATTGATTCCTGGTTGAAACTCCAGCATGAATATCACCAATGATTTGTGAAGTGGGGTGATTCTTGAGCTCTTGATAAACTATGATATCTGTGCAAGTGTTTGTAGACCCATCAGCAGCAACAGATGGTGATGGAGATTCCTGAAACCATGTAGAGGATGGCAGCTCAAATGAAGTAGAGCAAGCAGAAATCTCATCAGCATTTGTAGTGGATGGAGCTGCTGAGGCTACAGGAGCATCAGGTTCAGTGAACTTAGGCAGGTTGTCACTGATCCTAAAGAGGTGAGTACTGACTACATCATCATCAGTATCACCAGGTGGAGATCTGTTGACAGGCTCAACAGATGGAGGTTGATAAGGAACATATTGCAGTATGTCCAGATCAAACAGCTCCACAGGGTTTTGTGGAATCTTGTCCTTTGGAGATTCATTGAACTTAACATGCAAAGTTTCTTCAACCCCTTTGGTTCTACAGTTGAAGACTCTGTATGCTTTGCAAGTTGATGAATAACCAACAAAGTACCCTGCATCCACCTTACTAGCAAACTTATGGAGTGGGTTGCTAGTGTTGAGAATGAAACAAGGACACCCAAAGGCTCTAAAGAATGAAATAAGAGGGGCCAAATGATGAAGAACTTCATAGGGAGTCTTCATCAACCTCTTATTTACTAAGGCTCTATTCTGTACATAGCAAGCTGTATTGACAGCTTCAGCCCAAAAGGTCAGTGGTAGCCCTGAGTCAGCCAACATTGACCTTGCTGCTTCAATGAGGGTCCTGTTCTTTCTCTCCACCACTCCATTCTGTTCAGGAGTTCTTGGAATGCTAAACTGCCTTCTAATTCCCTTGGACAGGTAGAAGTCATCAAGTGTGTGGTTTCTAAATTCTGTTCCATTGTCACTCCTCACACACTTGACCTGTAGGGAATACTGCTTTTCTACTTGTAACACAAAGTTCATTATTGTCTTTGCTGCTTCATCCTTGGAGTGCAAGAAGAAAGTCCATACAAACCTGGAGTAATCATCCACAATTACCAGGCAGTATTTCTTCTTTGCCATGCTCATTACTCTGACAGGACCAAAGAGATCCATGTGCAGAAGTTGTAAGCAGGCAGTGGACTTTGGTTCTTCTATTGAAGGGAATGAAACTTTGTGTTGTTTTCCTTTCAAGCAAGCAGTGCAGTCATCTTCACACTTGAACTCCTTCAGAGGCAATCCTCTTACTAAACCATGGCTTATAAGCTGATTCATGTTCTTGAAATTAACATGACCCAGCCTTCTATGCCATAGTGTAGACTCTTGAGGAGATGCCTTGGAGAATAGGCAAGGATGGCCTTTTAGATCCATCTTTTTGGAAAGATCTAAGGCATACACTCTTCCTGTCCTGTTGGCCTTCAGGAGAGTGTGTTCATCCAATGCCTTGTCAATCAAACTCAGAACTTTGGATGACAGAATCCGACAGTTCTGGCTTGTGAAAAGGGCAACATGGCCTTTGTCACACATTTGACTGACACTCAAGAGGTTGTACTTGAGATTCTCCACATGGTTAACATCATCAAACCTTATTTCCCCATTGGAAACAAAGCCTTTTCCGACGATGTAACCCTTTGCATCATTGCCAAAAGAAACAAATCCCTTCTTTCCTTGAGAGTAGTCATTAAGAAGGGAGCTGCTTCCAGTCATATGCATGGATCCTCCACTGTCTACATACCAGATGCTTCTATGGCATGTTGAAGAACCCTGCAAACACAACCATGTGTTAGTTAGTCTTGGAGACCCAAATCTGCTTGGCTTTGGGTCTGTTCTCAGCTACAGGTGTAGCACTAACAGGTGTGTTGTGAGTGACAGCTTGAGGTGAAGAAGATGGTACAGAAGAGGAACCCTTTGGCTTGGACTTCCTTTTCTGTGGATTCAACACAGGAGCATCTAAGTGGTTGACTCTTCCCACTAGTTGCTGAACCATCATCACCAATTGTGTCTGATTCTGTGATAGGGCTTTCAGCTCTTCAGACACATTGGAGTTTGCTGATGATGAGTTCCTATGTTGTACCATCTTTTTCTGAGCAACCTCAGCTGTTCCCTGAGTTATCCCTACCTTCTTTTTAGATTTAGCTTTGGGCTTAGGGATTTCAGGTTTGGATGTTGCTAATACAAACTTGGTTTCAAACTCATTTTTCATTTTATTGATGCTCTCAGTGATTTGCTCCTTCTGTTTGAGTTTGGAACCCCTTTTGTACCAGCAATCATCAGTGAGATGATTGAATAAGCCACATATCTCACATGGCTTCTTCTTCATCTTATGCTGATCATCAGCTGAAGAGGATTTAACTGCTGAAGACTTGTTCTTCAGCTGTTTGACATCAGTACTAGCAGTTTTCTTCCTAGTGCCTGCCTTCCTGGTATCCTCTTTAGCTGTCTTCAAACCTTTCCTACTGTTAGTTTTCTTCTCTTTAGTGCTAACAGTATTTGAGGTTTGAACTTCAGATGTTGTCACTTGCTCTCCAGTACCTTCAGTACTTCTAGTGACAACTTCTGAGTTGATCAGCCTTTTGGTCATGTGACAGTCTATCTCTGATGATGCTGATTCAGAGGATAGTAAGTCACATGATGAGAAGGATTGGTTACTGCTCTCCCCATCAGATTCAACTTCTGCTCTTGAAATGAAGTCTGTGGGTGGAGCAGTGTGATTGTAACCAATGCCAAACTTCACATTGGAAGCAGTTTGCTTGCTAAGAAGCATTTCAAAACCCTTGCATGATTGCACCCATCGATCACACTCAACTTGGGTGGTTGCAAGAGTTTCCTTGAGATCTTTGTACTTCTCAAGAAGTACATCTTCCCTAGCTTTAGCATCTTTGATTTGGCAGTTAAGCTTGTAAATCTCATCATTTTTATCTTTTAGAACAACCTCAAAATCAGCTTTTCTTTTGGAAATAGTGTGCTCAAGCTCAAGATTTTTATTTATTAAAGCTACATTTGCTTCTCTAATAGAAGCAAATGCTGCTATGCATGACTCTGAACAAAGCTTGGCTTTTGCCTCAGTGGATACCTGAGATGAGGCATTAGATGATGACCCTTCAGCAGAATCAAGGGCCATCAGAGCAAGATTTCCAAAAGGTTGGTCACCACCATGTTGACCAGCACCTTGGAGTAGTGGTTCCTGACCAGATAGCTCTTCTGGTAGACTACTCTAGTCAACAGCAGTTGGGGTGAAAAAGCTTTGTTGTTGAGGTTGTGTGTGGTGATGAGATTGGGAAGAATGAGGCTCTGGAAGAGCATGAGGTGGTTGAGCCGGGGGTGCTTGAGGTTGACCAGGCTGAGGCATGTAGTAACAGGGGTAAGAATAAGGCATATGACCCTGTGGCACAAAATAAGCAGGTGGTGCTTGTGCTTGAGATGGATGGGAAGAACTGTAGGAAGGTTGCCCTTTGTGCTGTGAGCTATTGCTGGGAAAAGTCACAAAGGGTGCAGATGAGTTAGATCCAGATGATCTACACTCTCTTGCAAAGTGTCCAAGCCTTTGGCACTTGTGACACCTCAACTTGCTCTTGTCAAAACCAACTTTGGTTTTGCCAGAGAGTCCTTGGAATTTCCTACCAGTTCTTTTGTAGAACTTCTGAGATCGGATATTTATCATTGCCATTTGGTTCAAAATATCCATCTCTTCCAGATCATCATCTGGAATGCCCTTCAAATCCTCCATCAGAAAACACAAGTTGTCACCACCACCTCCTGAACTACTAACACCAACAAAAGCTTGTTCTGAGTTGGTAGAGAAATCGATATGCTCATCATAAGAACTTTCAGATGAAGCATATTCTGACTCATGACTTATCAAGGCAGTATTACCTTGGACAAAGTCATCAGCAAGTTTGCCAGAAGATGACAACTTCCTCTTTTGCTCTACTTCTCTCTCAAAAGTGAGTAGCTTCCCATGAAGTTGGGTGAGAGATAGAGTGTCAAGGTCAGCACTAGAGCGTAGGACAATGGTATATGTGTCCCATCTCTCAGGCAATGACCTGAGGAACCTGTTGTTCATCTGGCTTTTGGAGTACTCTTGTTTAACCATCTTCAGCTCAGAGATTAAACAAGAGAACCGTTCAAACTGCTGGGTCAGAGTCTCACCCTTTCTATATGAGAAAGTCTCATATTGTTGGGCAAGGATTTCCCTATTGTTTGCTAAGACCGAATCAGTTCCTCCAAATTGTTCCTTTAGAGCAACCCATAGGTCATGAGCAGACTCATGATGCAAGAGCCCTGAATATATCTCGTTTGGAATGGCCATGGCTAAAATTCCATGGGCTCTGGCATCAATTTCGAACAGCTTTAGATCTTCGTCCGAATATTGTTCAGGTTTCTTGGCAACCTGTTCATTAGACTCCGGGACGTTCACCATAGGCTTGTATGGCCCATGCACCACTGACTTCCAACAACCAGCACTGTTGACAGCCAAGTGGTGCAGCATACGTCTTTGCCATATGTTATACTCGTTCCTAACCAGCATTGGAGGCTTGGTTGCGGAACCAGTATTGTGAGGATCATTGGTTGGTGTTGTCATCTCAGATTTTGGTCAAAAACAAGTTTAAACACGACAAAATGTAACTCAAAACCACCGAAAGATCTCAAGATTTTGGCCGGAAACTGCAGAAACTTACTCTCTATGACTAACTCTTGCAAATTGCTAATTCGATCAAACTGAGAGATCAAAAGAGCAGTTTCAAATGATCAATGTTGAAATCGATCAATGATTAACCTGCTCTGATACCATTTGACAGGATCTCAGCCTCTCTCGTTGATCAATTAGATTATGTTTGCAGCGGATTTAGCTCATTAATTAGCAATTAAAGCAAGAATCATCATAAAAGATATTTCAAATTAAAGCATGAACATAGAGAGAAGAGTTTCTGCAAAACAATAAATGTTCTATTGGTTCGCACGTTTCGGTAATTAAAACAGTATGGGTACCCATCCTTTTATAGGCGGCAAAAGGATGGGCATGATGTCCTTTTTCTGACATCACTGAATATTCAAATTACAACTGACAAAACATAAAACTACTGAAGATGTCAACAACTGACATCTTCTTACAAAAGTTCCTAAGTACTGACAAAAGTAAACTACTGAAACTATAACAGCTGAAGAATATTCTCTTCAGCTGTTGTACAACTACTGACACAAAATAAACTTCGGAAAAGGAAAAACCACCACAACAACTGAAGAGGACTTCTTCAGTTGTTGAGACAAACTCTGTCTTCAGTACTTGATCTTCAGACTTGGCTTCGGAAGATGAAACTTCGGAAGATGTTACTTCGGAAGATGTAACAACTGATGACTTCAGTAGATATCATCAGTTGTTGTCTTCAGTCTTTTTCTTCAGACTTTGCTTCGGAAGATAGAACAGCTTCGGAAGATGTAACAACTGATGATCTCAGTAGATATCATCAGTTGTTGTCTTCAGTCTTTGTCTTCAGACTTTGTGCTTCGGAAGATCTTCAGTTCTTTAGATCTTCAGCCTTTTGATATCTTCAGCTGATGATCTTCAGTTCTTTGATCTTCAGAATTTGTTCTTCAGACTTCATCATCTCAGCAGAGAGCTGGCACTAAGATGCTCTCGAGCCCTGACATTCAGGCAAGAGAACACAATAGCTGATGAGAGTCCTCAGTTCCTCTCTGACCTTCCGGCAAGAGAACACAATAGCTGATGAGAGTCTTCACCTGTTGTTGTAGTGGCATGTGGGACTTAGAGGTTTTCCTGATCTTGGCTCATTGGTTCTTTTGGTCCAACACAGCTATAGTTAAAGACAAGAGAGTGATTGTCTCCTAAGCTATTCTGAACAGAGTATTGTTATTTGATGACCAAGATGATGCTCCAACAAGATTGGATTATGATGTTGTATTAGACTGTCTTACACGGATGGGATATGAGTACAGATATCCCAGTCTAGAGAAGAAATGGTTGCCACCATATTGGAAGTATCTATTTCATGTGGTTATCCATTGTCTGAGTAATTTGAAGGCGGGGATGGACAGTCTGAGCGTAGTATTTGGATCTCTGTTAGTTTCCCTTGTGGATGATCTTCCATTCAGTATCTCTGGAGCTATCTTTCAGGAGATGCAGAAGAATGCCACTGCTAATCCTGGAAAGAAGTTCATTATGTATCCGTGGTTTATTCAGTTGGTGATAAACGATGCTTATCCAGAGTTTGCAATCTTTCACTGTAAAAAAATACTTCTAGATTAACGACTTGTCTCAAACAAGAGAATCATCATTTTGAATCCATTCAATTTGAATCAATAAAATAAGTAAAGAAACTAAGTATGTTGTTCAAACGATCAAGAAAGAGATATTTACACACTTGAATGGAGCGAGAGGGAATAAATGTTCTGCTGAAAGTTTTGCCAAAGTTGGTCGGTTTTCAGAGATTGATGACAGTGTTGGAGACTTAGAAGGAGATGTACCCACTAAGGAGGCACAGACTGGTACTTCTACCTCTGTTGCTAGAGATGATATAAATGAGGAGATTGAGAGATTGTTTGAGGATGATCCAACTAATGAAGAAAGAATAGAAGGTGAAGTTCACTCAGCCTCCAGTTCTGATACTGTTAGTGATCAAATAGGGAATGTACCTTATGTTCTTCAAACTGATCAGACTCCGTCTACACCAACTTCCTCCAGGAAAAATGCTGATGATAGAGACACTGATTACATTCCTGTGGAATCCCTGAGTACTTCTATGAGGCTTAAACGAATGGCAAAGCGGAAAAACTTCCCTGCAAGGAAAAGAGGGAGAAGTGGTATTCCTAAATGACCACGAACTCATGTGATCATCACAGAAGCTAAACAGACTACTACTTCTGATATTTAGAGATCACCAGAAAGAGTGGTTACTGAGGAAGAAACACATGTTGATACCACTGCCACTGTTACCGAGACAGAAACTGTTCCTATTTTTGAATCAGCAAATGTTTCTGGGTCTGGTTTTTCGTATCCACCTCGACAAGAAATGATGGTGATAATAATGATGATGATAATGCTAATGATGATGATGATGATGTAGGTGATGTTGGAGGCTTATCGTCTAATCCAACTGGTGATACTAGCATTGAAAATGTCTCTGGACCAAGTGCTGGTGATCCTGAAGGATATGAACCATTGGATCCTACCACAAAAGATTTGTACGAGAAAGAGTTATACTCATTTTAGCAATCTACATCAACTAAAGTTACAGAAGAAGATTTTGGCTTATTCGATGATGTAGATGAGCCAAATTAGTATACTGATATTTTTGAGAACAACTTATAGGACTTATTTAAGGATATTGATCTGGAAGAAGGAGAAATTCGTACAGAGTCTGTAAGTGATCCAACTCCTACTGGTAAAACACAAAAGGATTCTACTGGACAAATTGATTTATATACGAAAGGAGGATTACAATTCCGAGCACCACCACCACATACATAGACTGACTTTTTGTTTGTATCTAAGCCTAAAGACAAATATGGTGAGATATCACATGTGATTAGCTGGGCTTTTGATGGTGAGAAAAAGATGTATGTTATAAAGAGAAGGAATGGATAGATAGATTACCTGAAAAGCACTCAAGACTTTCACACATTACGAGCTGTTGATCTATATGCAATGGGTAAAGCTCCATTTTTCAATGAAAGTAACCATGGAGAAGCTGAACTAATAATGTCAAAGATTAGAAGAGAGATGAGAACTAATTTCAAGGACTTCAGAACTGCAAAGTCAAAGGTGATTGATGACTCTTCTAGAATTGATGAAAATACCAAAGCTCCAATGAAGATCAGAGTCTATCAACATCCGAAATACATAAAGAAAGTCCCAGTTCATGGTCCTGTTCCTCCAAATTCTTTGAAGCAATTTATATCTTGGAGTTGTGAAAAGGATTCAGGTCAGGCTGTGATCAAATGTATTGATAGATCATACAGAATCATTGATCCAGCTGATTAATGAAGTTTGGCAAAGACGACTTGAATAAGCTGCTACATTTTCCTATCTCAGCTGACGAGTCTGTTTACTTTTTATCTTGCCAGTATGTTTGGATGACTGATTGGATCCTAAGAAATAAATGGTATGCATATTCTGGCACATACAAGAAAGCTAACGTTGATTTTGACTAAAAGTGTTTCACCGAGCCTAGGGGGAGATTTTAGAAGACTATATCAGGCTCGGCAAAACAATGAAAGCTAAATGAAGATGTTGATGATCAAGATGCGAAAATGAAGAAGTCAAGTGAAAGACTGAAGTCACGCGAGAAGAAGTAGTCGCGGGAAAGGTTGATCCGCGCGAAAAGCATGTGTCGCGCGAGAACTTCTGTTTTAGTATAAATATTTAATTTTCGCTTTTGTATAGGGTAGTCATTCTGAATTGCTTACTTCTTCACTTGTAATCGTTCTGTGCAATTCGCACAAGATTGTAATCTCATTGATCACCAATTGAAGTCATTTTGATCTATCATTTCTCTTCTTCCAATCTCAATTACATTCCACATTCTTGAGATTAAGATCTTGGTTGTTGTTCTTGGGAATTGACCGAGTTTTACACTGAGGATGGCACGGGACGGCAACTCAATTCTTTTGGATGGCATTCTTTTGTTTAACGCTTTTGCATTGTAATGCGAACAAACGATGTTTTGTAATGAATGTTATATTATTTTGCAAAAGTGTTTATTAAAGGAAATGAAATGATTAATTTAAATGTTTTCGCTGCATGTTTTATTAAAGTTAATGCAATTATATGTTTTACGTGCGATGATTGACCAGCTGTAAGCATCCCGGGAACGGGGCCTTACAAGTTGGTATCAGAGTCAAAGTTTAAGTGAAAGTGAAATGGGTAAATTTTCATAATAAACCTTAACTTAAACTGAGAATGGGACGGAAAGGGAGGGATGTCAATCTGAGTAGCTGCGTGCCATCAGGTATTTTCTTAATGTTAACCGGTATTACGTGTGCATGTTATGTGGTTTATGTGTTGCTGGTAGATTTACATACTGATGTAGTCAGGACAGGTAATGCTTGGGGTACGAAGAGTAAAATAAGTGGCTAATCACAACTGGCCACTGTAATTAGGGACTTATTATACTTGACATAAACTGAGCTATTCTCTTGAATAACCGTGTTGGTGTTTGAATCTTTCTGTGTGTGATAGAGGATGGCCGGTGGTAGATCATCCAAAGCCTCACGTGATGGGCTTGCTTCTGCATCGCGGCCCAAAAGAGGCAGACCTAGAGTTGAGAAGGTGGCTCCTGAGGGACCCGAGACCCCTCATCCGGAGGGTGGTAATGAGAGTGCAAATTTGAGGGCCTCGGTGAAAGAGGAGGTGGTTGAAGAAGTGCATCAGGTCATGCAGACAATTTTACCATCTGTGGTGACTGAGGTGATTAAGGCAGTACGGGAAGGGGAAAGGCAAGAGAGGAACCGGTCCTCGGGAGGTCGGGAGCAACCGGAGACGGAGACGATTCCCTCCGATGATGAGGAGGAGGAGGAGCCTGTGCAGGAGCCAGCACGAGGCTGTAACTACGGGGCATTTCAAAGGTGTAAGCCCCTTACATTTGATGGTAACGGCACTGCTGCTGCTGCTCACCAATGGGTGAGGGAAATGGAAGCTGTTCTGAATATCAGCGAGTGTCGAGAGGACCAAAAGGTGAAGTTTCATGCCCATTCTTTTGTGGACTCGACTTTATTCTAGTGGGACAACATAGTCCAAGCCGAGGGTAGCAGGGCCATTAGAAGAATGAGATGGTCGGAACTGAAGAAGTTGGTTATTGAGGAGTTCTGTCCTCACCGGGAGATGGATAAGGTTGAGAGGGAGTACCTGCAACGAGATGGCATGTCTGGTGCCGGATCAGGTGACGCCTCTGTCACGAAAGATTAAGAGATACATTCAGGGTTTGCCCGCGGATATTCGCAGACACATGATCGCTGCCCGACCGAGCACGTTTAGGTCGGCAGTGGACTTGGCACGGAGGTTATATGATGAGAGGACGGTAGTGGTGGTGGCTTAAGGTAGTAAGATGATTCGTTTGATAGTGCCTGACGGGAGTTCGGTAACTATTTATGGGGATCGGGTCACGACGATCCGGAAAGTAATCTCAATGGCGGTGGTGGGAAAGTGTATGTGGCGTGGATGTAGCGCCTACTTGTGTTATGTAAAGGATATGGAAATGCCAACACCACAACTATCCGATGTTCCGGTGGTGTGTGACTTTCCAGACGTGTTCCCAGAAGACTTATCAGGAGTGCCACCTGATCGAGAGATTGAGTTTCAGATTGATCTGATACCGGGTGCTCATCCTGTTGCCAAGGCACCGTATCGTTTGGCTCCGACTGAGATGAAAGAGTTGATGGAGCAATTGTAAGAGCTGATGGAGCAATTGTAAGAGCTGCTTGACAAGGGGTGTATTAGACTAAGTATCTCTCCTTAGGGTGGTCCGGTCTTGTTCGTAAAGAAGAAAGACGATAGCATGAGGATGTGTATAGAATATCCTGAGTTGAACAAGCTGACGGTGAAGAACCGGTACCCGTTACCGAGGATTGATGATTTGTTTGATCAGCTTCAAGGTGCAGTTGGTTTTCAAGGATCAACCTTCGATCTGGTTACCATCAGCTAAAGGTGAAAGAGCAGGATATTCCTAAAACAGCTTTTTGCACGCGTTACGGTTACTACGAGTTTCTTGTCATGTCTTTTAGTTTGACCAATGTGCCAGCTGCTTTTATGGATCTCATGAACCGAGTGTGTCGGCCGATGTTAGATAAATCAGTGATATTGATGACATCCTGATTTATCCAAAGAGCGAGATAGAGCATGCCGGTCACATTCGAGAGGTGTTGGAGACGTTAAAAAGGGAGAAGTTGTATGAGAAGTTCTCCAAATGTGTATTTTGGTTGCGCGAGGTTCAATTCTTGGGTCACGTGGTGAATCCGAAAAGGATTATGGTGGATCCGACAAAGGTGGAAGCGGTGATGCAATGGATGTCTCCAAAGACGCCATTCGAGATCGGTAGTTTCTTGGGTTTGGCGGGCTATTACAGAAGATTTATTCAAGACTTTTCCAAGATTGCTTCTCCACTAACCAAGTTGACCCGGAAAGATGTAAAGTTTGTGTGGGGTCAAGCTCAGGAGAAGGCATTTGAGGAATTGAAGGCGAGGTTGACTTAAGCTCCTGTATTGTCGTTACCTGATGGAAGTGAAGACCTGGTGGTTCATTCTGATGCTTCCTACTCAGGGTTGGGGTGTATGTTAATGCAAAGAGGAAAAGTTATAGCCTACGCATCCCGACAGTTGAATGTTCATGAGGTTAACTACCCTACTCATGACTTGGAGCTAGCAGCCGTGGTCTTTATGTTAAAGATTTGGAGGCACTACCTGTACGGGACAAAATGCACCATCTTCACCGACCACAAGAGCTTGAAGTACTTCTTCAAGCAGAAGGATTTGAATATGAAGTAGCGGTGATGGTTGGCGCTCATAAAGGATTATGATTGTGAGATCCATTATCATCCGAGCAAAGCCAACGTGGTGGCGGATGCCCTTAGCCGAAAGGAAGACCCGAGCCGATTCGGGTGAAGGCGTACCAGCTGATTATGACCTCTGATGTGATGAATCAAGTCAAAGAGTATCAAGATGATGCATAGAAAGAAGATCATCTTAACTCTGAAAGAATGAGTGGTCTGGTCGTGGAGTTGGATGAAAACACATTTGGTGTTAGAACCCGGTTTGGACGAATGTGGATTCATCGTTTTGGGGATCTAAGGGTGAAGATTATGAATGAAGCTCACAAGACTCGATACTCTATTCATCCTGATGCCACAAAGATGTACCAAGACATGAAGAAAGACTATTGGTGGCCGGGTATGAAGCGAAATGTGGTGGAGTATGTGAGTAAGTGCATTACTTGCTTGCAAGTGAAGGCCGAGCATCAGAAGCCGTATGGGAAGATCCAACCTTTAGATATATAGGAATGGTAAGGGAGCACATCACCATGGATTTCAATATGAAGCTACCGCGTACCAAAAAAAGGTATGATGCTATATGGGTGATTGTCGATCGTCTGACGAAGAGTGCTCACTTCCTACCAATGCACGAGACATATTCATCTGAGAGGTTGGCGGATCTTTTCATTAAGGAGATTGTAACTTGTCACGGTGTGCCGTGTCTATTGTGTCTGATCGTGACACCCGGTTTACATCCAAATTCTGGAAGAAATTCCACGACGCCATGTGGACGAGGTTACATATTAGCACGACTTATCATCCCCAGACTGATGGTCAGTTAGAAGGACCATTCAGACATTGGAGGACATGCTTCGGGCATGTGTGATTGATTTTGGGGGAAGTTTGGATGAGCACTTACCGTTAGCTGAATTCACATACAACAACAACTATCATACCGACATTGGTATACCACCTTATGAGATGCTATACGGTAGGAGGTGCAGGACGCCCGTTTGTTGGGGTGATATTGGTCATAAAGAGATAGGGAGCGTCGAGGTGATCGAGGCTACGAGTGAAAAGCTTGAAAGGATCAAGGCCTTCATGAAGGCAGCTAAAGATCGACAGAAGTCGTATGCTGATAAACAACGTAGACCGATTTAGTTCCAGGTGAGCGACTGGGTTATGTTGAAGGTCTCACCTTGGAAGGGTATAATTCTCTTCCGAAAGCGGGGCAAGTTGAGCCCGAGATATATAGGCCCTTTCTGAATCATTGCTCGAGTAGGAGAGGTGGCCTATAGATTGGAGTTACCAGATAAGTTTAGTAAAATTCACCCGACATTCCACATATCTCATCTAAGGAAGTGTTTGGCAGACGAGGATATGATTGTTCCACTGGAGGATATCAAAGTAGACGAACGGCTCAATTATGTGGAGCAACCAGTGGCGATCATCGATTGAAAAGAGAAGAGGATGAGAAATAAAGTGGTTCCTATTATGCGTGTACAGTGGAAGCACAGGAAGGGATCCGAGTCAACGTAGGAGACCGAAGAAGAAATGAGACAGCATTACCCACATTTATTCGAGGAATAACAGGTTTCGGGGAAGAAAACCCATTTAAGGGGGGTGGACTTGTAACACCCGGATATTTTTCTTGAAGCCGACGAAAGAAGAAAAAGAAATAAAATCCAAAGTCGGGGGACCAAACTCGCCAACGCGAGAAAGTTGGGTAAATGGGGATATTTTAAGGGAGAGGGCAGCCCTTACCCTCTCCCTGTACCCACATTTCAACCAAAAGAGAGAAAGAAGAGAGAAAGGGGAGAAGAGAAGAAGAGAGCTTGGTTCGAGCGGGTTCGAGTGAGCAAAATCGTTGTGTAGCGGGTCTAGACAAAGCTCTTCTTCTTCTTGTAGTTTGTGTGAGTTCTCAGACCCCTATTTTACTCATTTTCAACTGAGTTGGGGCTGGAACACATAGTAAACCTGTTTTTGTATGTGTGTGTGTTTGACCCATTTGGGTGGGATTGCGTATGGTGCGTTTGGAATTTGATTCCAGGCTTGTGTGTGCTTGAATGGTGTTATAGTATGCATTCCTAAGGTTTAGGATGGTTAATTTTGGCTTAGAATGGGTTTGGATGAGCTTGGAGGTCGAAAATGGCAGATTGAGTTCGGGATGAACTGCATTCTGCATCAGCTAGGGCTAGGCGACCGACTGGAGGCCATTCGGCCGATTGAGGTACGATTGGGGTTCATTCGCATGACTGAGGTTCAGTCGCATGAGTGGAGGTCCAGTCGCATGGGGGGTCATGTGACTGAGAGCCCATTCGCATAGGTGCTCATTCGCATTAAGTCCATCCGCATGAGGTCTATTTGCATAAGGTCCATTCGCATAGTGTTCAATCGCATGAGGTCCATTTGCACGACTGGGTGTTCATCTCCATTAGTGTTCATCCGCATAGGTCCATTCGCATGATATTTTCAGTCGCATGGAGGCCATGCGACTGAAGGGTGCCCATACACCCAAATAGGGTTGTTGTACCCGAGGGGAAGCATAGTTGATTACTGACTTTCGGGGAAAGTGCAGATGTAAGTTTTGACGTGGAAGTTCCCGTAAGTGCATGCAAGATGGATGTTGAGGCCTTAGAAGTTATATCGGGCATGATAATGATGATGATGCCTGATTATGCTTGATGTATGTTATGTATGTATGATGTTTCCCTGTATGATGATGTTGTTTGTGTATGATGATGTTTCTCGTTATGATGTATGTTTATCTTTTCCGTGGCTTTACGTGTTATGTTATTGAATGAATGAAAAGTATTATGTAACGTAAAGTGGAAGATAATGAAAACAGGAATGAAATGAAAGAATGCATGCATTAACGAATGAATGAATGAAAGTAAGAAAGGCTTGCAAGCAAATGTATGGTGGTTCACACCCAATGAAGGGTGTTAGCTCAACTGTGTGCGGGTTAGCAAACCAGAAGGATGCACACTGGGGTCCAATCCTTGTGATTGACCATATGTATGGGATCCTTTCCGCTTGCCCTAGGTATTGGAGTCAGCTTCGTGCACAATGTTCGAGATCTATGAAAGACCTCAGGCCCAAAACCAGCTTCGTGCACAATGTTCGGGGTATAGCACATGGCATTGATCCGGAATGAAAGAGAAAAGATAAGGGGTGAATGTACTTGCCCTAGGTACTGGAGTCAGCTTCGTGCATAATGTTCGAGGTCTATGAAAGACCTCAGGCCCAGTAACCAGCTTCGTGCACAATGTTCGGGGTATTGTACACCTCATCGAGAGTAATGAACGTACGAATGAATGTATTGAATGTACGAATGAAAGTAAGGAACGTACGAATGAAGGTAAGAATTTATGAATGAATGTGAACGAAAGTAACGAATGTGAATGTTAACGATGTACGTTAAATGAACGAAAGTTAACGAACGAATGATGAAGATAATAATGATATTATTATGTGTACGTATGATGTGTGATCGCGTGTAAGTAAAGAACGGTTTTAACGAAAGAAAAGTATGTTTTATTATAAAACTAGAACTCACTCAGCAACGCTGAGTTTTTATGTGTTTCCAGTTGGCAGGTAACGTTGCTGAGGATGGCACGGGACGGCTACTCAGCTCTTTTGGATGGCATTCTTTTGTTCAACGCTTTTGCATTGTAATGCGAACAAACGATGTTTTGTAATGAATGTTGTATTATTTTGCAAAAGTGTTTATTAAAGAAAATGAAATGATCGATTTAAAAGTTTCCGCTGCATGTTTTATTAAAGTTAATGCAATTATATGTTTTACGTGCGATGATTGACCAGCTATAAGCGTCTCGGGAATGCGGCCTTACAATTAGACCTAGAATATTATTCTAAGTATCATTAAGTTCGGGTAACCATCCAGATGCAGATGAACATTTACCTTCTAATGAATCAAAGTTGTAGGAAACTACACCAGGTAAAGCCAACTTTGGGTGACGACATAGATATGGGTACATTTTCATATGTGGGTATAAAATTCTAGATATAGGTGGTTGACACTTTAAAAATTGTTAAGTTTTAGCAGGTTCAGATTAACTTTTAGATGTATGCGAACATTACCACATTTGGTTGAAGAAGTTTACATACATATGCACCTTATTAATTAAGTAATTTCACGTATAGGTAGCATGAACTTTAGTGAACAAGACTAGCTACAGGCTATAGTGACATGTGTGGGTGAGCTACTTCTCATACGGGTAGATCAAGACTTGAAATGATTTCCGAGGTACTAGTTATGTTTACATAGACATTTCACCTTTCACTGAACGATGTCAGGTACGAATAGTTATTATATTAAGTCTTCGCCAAATCTTACCACATGTTGGTGATCAACTCCATATACATGTACCCTTAGATATTTCATATATTTCTAATGTAATTCAATTTTGGTCAATAGTTCCGTGTTCATGTAAGTGGCTTCACATGTATTTTAATAGAAAAATGTGCATTAACAGTAAAATATACTAGTTGAATTACTTGTTCATGGTTGATGAAATTATATTTTGCATGATATGGAGGGTAATGACATAGAATCTTTTGTATATGAGTGAATGTGTGAATGCATAAATATAATGATTCTATGAGCATGTATTCTAATTTTGAGGGAAATTTAAGCCCTAATGTAGCGAAAGGGAATGGAAGTGCACACCCACTAAGGTTCCCCGACCTGACATGACCACCTAGGCCGGTACCAAAACCAACTCCAAACTGTTATTTCCCAATAATAATTCTAACCATATATAGCCTGTTGGGTTAAGACCGGTTCTCCGTGTTGTATACCTTGAAGGCCACATATTCAATCGAAGGTGCATTAGTTCACTGGCATGTGCTTTAACTCAACCCTTGTAAACGACCAACTATTAAAAAATTGATTATTCATAAAATGATATTTTAATATAAGATATGATTGAACATACGTATGAGTAATAACTATATATAATAAAACGATGATATTATTTTTTTAATTTTGTTTTTGAACTTTTTTGAATAATTCAAAAAATAAATTAAACATTTTATTCCACAACAAACCGTTTTAAAATGATAATATTCTTAAAATTTTCTTTATTATAACTTTGAATTTTAATTATTTGGTTTATAAAAAATTTATTTTTTAAAATAATTGTTTTTAAAATATTTTTTGTTTTAAAAATTTGATGTTTTAGAAATTTCTTATAAAAAATATTTTTTAGAAAGTACATTATAAAAGTTCCTCTTTCTTAATTTATTATTATAATTATTTGAATCTTATAAGAATTAAATAATATCATTAGTAGTTAATATAATTATTTAATACTATATATATATGGGAAAATTAAAACTAGAATATTTAGGATTATATCAAGTGTCAACATAAAACATTCTTTTTTATAATAAATATATTACCATAAATACCTGTTCTTGTTTTCTTTACTAGTAACTTTAATTTGAAAATTATTTCACATAATACATAAAACTATCCCAAAAGAGCTCATCAAACCATGAAACTCCATACTATAAAGCCTTAGCAAATAGCAATCATCTCTTTCTTAACAAAGTCTTTGCATGATTATCTTAGGTGACCTACCTACTTAGTTGTAATGGTTCAGATACAGAGCATTATTAAATGTCTTTGGCAAATTTTCCTACCAGCGCCGCCACACTCGGTAAAATGATCTATGCAATATGTATGTATCGTTGAATGTCTCTATGCACAACTTAGAGGACACCTTAAGTGTTAGACTATATTTTATTTTTATCATTTACTACATTGGAGATAATGTATAATATGTTTGTATCGTATAGTTGAAATATTTGGCTATAAGTGACATATACGATGTTGGACAATATTGCGTGGATCATACGTCTATGTCTGCGGACGCTGACAAATTAATGGATTTAAAGGAAAAGTTTTTTTATTTTTTTTGTTTTTTTTCCTTATGTGGTATAGGTAACTAAGCGTGCCTATGGGTCGGTTATGTATTGAAGATGCTCTTAAAAAGTCAAACGATAGCACCATGTATCATTTCACTTGATTATATAATCAAATGTTTGTGATGATATATATTAACTATAGATGCTAGATTGATTGATTTTTTTGTAGTTATGGTATAAATCGACAGTTGATGATTTATATTATACATTATTATATGAAGGTACGTAATTATCTAGAAGACAGCTAAAATACAAGGTCAAATTGTAGGCTACAACACTAATTTATTACCAGCACATGACATCAAACGGACTACCTTCTTGCCCTATAAATATGTTCATGTAATAAAGGAAACACGTACACCATTTTGGGCTATATTGGAATGGCTTCAAGTGATAATATGGGCCATTTGGGGTTAGCATTTGTCCTGCTAATTCTGTGTTGCGGCGGCGCGATGGCTCAGTCCGGGTGTACCAGTGTTCTCATTGGAATGGCTCCATGCCTAAACTATGTTACGGGAAGTTCCAAAACGCCATCTTCGTCCTGCTGTTCATCTCTGGCTAATGTTGTTAAATCACAACCACAGTGCCTTTGCACCGCTCTTGATGGTAGCACTTTGGCTTCACTAGGGATCAATATTAACAAAAACATTGCGTTTGGCCTTCCCCGTGCTTGTAACGTGGAGACTCCGCCTGTTAGTCGATGCAATGGTATAAAATTACAACATTCGGTACATGTTTCTGTGTTAATTCAAGATTTCTAAAATACAACATTCCATACTCTTTTTAGTGTTATTTTGGAGGTAACAAAATAGGGATTGCATATATTTGAAACGCATTTAACTTCTTTTTCAAATCCTAATATTTAATTAATATGATAGTTATTAAATTATATGTTATGAGAAAAATCTGATTATTTAATTAATATTTTAGTCGTTAAATTATGTGTTATGGGGTTTGATCAAGACTTGACTACTTCTGGTTGTGCCCCTCTCACCCCACCTACCATGACACACCCGACTTGACTAGGGCGTGATAAAAAAAAATATGACCATGGTCACAGCATGAAATAGAGAGATGCGCTTTTTTTAACCTATAATAATAATCTATACTATCATACTTTTATCTATACATTATTTCGTGGCAGTCACTTTTTGTTAGTCAAGCCCCTTAAAAACTTAGATGATAACACATAGCCTTATTCAAGATAGGGACTTCAAAATGAAAGATGGAAGTTCCTATTTCAAATAGCGGTTTTTCTCTATGTAAGTTTCTAATATTTCAGGGAAAAAGTTTTGTTTTGACGTCTCAATCTAAATTTTATTTGAAATTGATTATTATCCGTAATAACGCAATATGACCCTGATAAAAATACTTTCTTTTAAATAATAAAAATATTTGTATAAGATTTTTAAAATATCAGATATGATATATTATTGATAAAGAACTAATTAAAACATATGTTGAAAGAAAATTTTTAAAAAATTTTAGAAAAAGTAAAAATTTACCAAACTGAACTCACTATGCGATTTCTATTATATAATTTTGAAGTTGCTCTCCCTCCTTGGTAAGAAAATTCATACGAGTTAACCAAATTCATACCAAGATTCATTTGTCATCAATATTTTTTAAAAACATTTCATTTATGAGAAACTATATGCTTGGATTTAGACTATAACATCTATATGCTATCCTTATTTATATATTCCTTTTCCCAATCTTACTGACATTTTCGGTTATTAAAGCTGGAAATAACGCACCAATGATGGCTCCTGCGGAATCACCAATATCATTAGAAGATTAGTACTCAAATGGACCTTCTCCAACTAGCATATCTATGGTACGTATGAACTTATAACCTATATCGTATATAACTTTCTAGTAACATAATGGAAAAACAAAAGCTAATTTGGTACAACTTTTGATTGATGATGTATATATAGGATCCAAACAAGTTATTATGAATGGTGAAAAGTCTCATGATGCTGGTGGCAACAAAGGAACACGTAACATCCTTCTATCGAGTATTCTAGTTATGTTGAACGTCTAGCAACTTTAAATTACTATGGATATATGTGTCACAATAAACTGTGTGTTTGCAATTACTTATTATCTAATGCTCCCTTTACATGTTTTCTAAACGAATGTAATGTTGTTATCGAGTGTCGTAATGGATGTTACTTTCGTATTGTGAAACTTGGTCCAGCTTAACCTTACTGAGTTAGGTTTCTAAGTGACATGCCAGAGCTAGGCACACGATCTATGGCTCTGGAGCTAGTCCCTTACAACAATATACTCTTGGAATATCTTTTTAAGACCACCCTCAAGATCTTGTTAGAAACGATTGTAACTCAAGGGGATCAAATAAAAGCATAATAATAACAATAATAAACACAGATGTCTAATGAATATGGATCCAAATTTTAACACTTTCATAACTATTACTTATTACTAAATAAGGCCATACACTTTAGAATCCAAGACACAATTTACTCACCTTAGTTGAATCTTTCAAACCTTAAACTTAGGCAAATACAATTAATCATTTAAAATCATTATCTGCCTCTGACGAACCGACACACGCACTCTTTTGGCATTTGACGCCTATTTTGACATAGAACATAAATTTCACTATTGATCACACCTTTAAGAATATCTTTTGTCATTTAAAACATTCAAACAGTAATATCAGTAAATTCTGTAATTATAAGAAGTGATGAATTGATGATGAAAACGCCATTTATTTATGTAAAATTACCTTTTTGTCAATTTGGGGCAATTTCAACCAGAATCACCAACCCATGATTCTTGCATTAGAGAATGTATTCAAGTTTTCAATTCCAGCACATTATACATGTCAAATATACGCACTACAATAGCATACATAGTTAATTCCACTGATAGCAAGACTACTAATGAGATCTTAAAAGAGTGAAATGTAAGCAACTCTTATCCCAATCCGTAAAAAATAAAGACTACTTTTAGAGAGTCTCTCGGCTCAAGAAGAAACCTTAAACCAAAACACAACAACAATATATACCATAAAAAGTTACCACTAACAAGAGACATAGATGCATAATATATATGTAAACCATAACACATAATTAAGACACTGTAAATGAATTACTAGCAACATATATACACCATAAAACACACATACACATAATAAGAAAATAACATATAAGGCTCACTATCCAAACCGGTGTTTTTCCCTAAAATTCCTTAACCTTAATACTATATTTTCATGAACTTCTATCTTGGATCATATCTTCAGGAAGGTGCAACTCTATAAAATTTTATTTAATCATGTCATCCTACTCAGTGTGGTCCTACATCCACTCCTTTCTTCTACCATGAGGTTTTCTACTACCCTAATTGATGATGTGATGTTTCTCCTCATAATATGCCCAAACCATCTCAATCTCTATTCTCTTATCTTATTCGCTATACAAGCCACTCCTACCTTATTTCTAAAATCCTCATTTCTAATGTGATATACCTTTGTGCACCCACACGTCCATCTGAGCATCCTTATCTCCATTGCCTACATCATGTGCTCTTGTGTCTTCTTGATACCCTAGCAGATTGTTTCATATAACATAGTCAGTCTTACTGCCATATGATATATTTTTTTCGTTTTATGTAATTGGAAAATTCTTTACACACTATACCCATGAGGCCACCCTACACCTCTACCAACCAACCTGGGCTTAGTGTGCTACGTTGCTAACTATATCCTCATCTCTCTATAAAAATAAGACTAAGGAGTTAAACTTAGTTGATTTAAGGAACCACCTATCATGATCTTAGTATCATCTTCAACTATTCCTCTTAATTCACAATAAAGGTACTTAATCTTTTCCATGCCCTCTAAAGCAACTCACCACTTTCCTAGTCATGCATTAAGACTTTGTCCCACTTTGAAATTGTATCCTAAATCAACTGTAACAGCTCACCTCGAATAACTTCAAAAACATTGTAAAATTGCTCGATGGTATGGGGATGAATGTTTGTGAGTGGTTTGGTGGAAACGTTTGAGATGCTAGATCAATTTAAATGAGACGATCATGTGATCAATCCGTAATACTTGTTCAATTTGTTAAAGAAGATAAGCTCGAGAACTTGCATGGATTGGAAACGTGGAGTTAACCTAAAATCAAAACTCTAGGGTTGAACTAATTGTACGACTCATTGTGATAGTTAACATGACTTGCTGCTATTGTTATTTTACAAAAATATAGGTTATTTCAATCTAGCGGGATCTAAAGAGGAGAGCTCTGGTTAGGTAAAACGTGAAAAGCGCCCGTCTAAAATTGCTATAAAAGACCTAGAGTTGGCTAAGGAGATTCTTGGTATAAGGATCAAACATGAGAACAATAGTATTTCAGTTTTCAATATCTGTATTTTGACAAGATTCTAAAAGCATTTAGCTATGCATATTATTCTTCTGTAAGCACTCTTATAGATTCCAATGTTAAGGCACCTCAAAAAGATATTGTAGTATTTCAATTTGAATTTTCTAGAGCTATTACATGTCTTATTGCCATGATTAGTACTAGATATAAAATATCCTAACGGTTAGAAGCTTAATTGAATAAGTACTCCGAATCCATATTCACACTATTAGCAAACTATTAATTGAGTATTTAAGTATTTGAAAGGAATCAAAGATTATGGTTTGACTTATATTATAAATTCTTAGATTAAATAAGATTATTAGATGCAAATTAGATTCTAATATGGAGGGTCATTCTTCAAAAGTGGACAGGTATTTCTTTTTGGGGTAGTGCTATCTTTTAGGAATTAAACAAATAGATTTGCAATACTAAGTTGGTAATGACTTATGGCATTGGTAACAACTAGTTGAAGCTGATTGACTAAAAAATTGATTTATAAAACTTTATTTTGGTCTAAATCAATATTACTTATATTTATCAGATGTGATAGTGAAACAATCATAACGAAGGCTTATAGTCACTTGTAGAGTGACATGTATGGACACCTAGATGTTAGACATATTATGCTATGTGACCTTACCATGCATGTTGTGATACTAATCATCTAACTAAAGGCTTAGGAAGGGATCTTTTACACAAGTTAACAATAGGGATGGGATTGAAGTTCACAGAAATCTCTGAATGTTATGATACCTAATTCCCATATATTATAACACTAGGTGTTAAATTTATTGTTGAAAGCTTAACATATGAAGAACATAATATTTGTATCATCCCAAGATATTTGTTTATATGTGCTAGAAAAGAACATTTATGTTTAACATCATAAGAGTATTTTAAAAAGATTACATCTGTAGGTGCAAAAATAAAAGAGTTGCATCTATGCTGTTTGTGATCATTATTGAAGTTGTTTATAGCTGATATTAGTTCGATTGTTGTGATAGTGTTCACTTGATTAATTGAGCTTAATTGAATCAAATTAGAGACAATTAAGGTAAAAATTTAACGTAATTCACTAATTTGAAGCTTGATCACTTAATTTTGGACAATTTGGGGAAAAATTTGAAGTTGGAAACTTCAAGATTGCACAAAATTGATCAGGCGAAAAGTTTGTTCTCGTACGCGAAAAGTCTATTTTTCGCACGAGAAGTTCACTTATCATAAAAGTTTGTTGAAAGTTAGTTGAAAAAGATTCCTTTCGCGCGAAAAGTACAACCTTTCGCAAAAGTTAGTTACGAAAGACTCCGCATGAAAACTTTATGCATTTAGTTTGTGCGAAAAATGTCTGTAAAGACTGTTCGCGCGAGAACTATAATTTTCAAGAATTTTTGAAAAGTTTAACTCCTGGGTTTCATAAATGGCAAATCTGAAGAAAATCACTGCTACACTTAACCTTGATAATGAGATTGTGTCACACCCCCGCTGATAGCGGAAACACGGGGAATGTGAGCTAGACGGGATCGTCATAACACATGGTATATGATAGAGTAGCAATAAAAATATGATGACAAGCGTGTCATGACGACACCCGAACACAGTTGGAGACTTGTGTCGTGTATAATCAAGTTCACGACAGCATAGTCATAAACACAACATAATGATCACATAATCATTAAAGACAACTTGTAATGTAAATTCCCACAACTCGGGAATAAGTGTACAAAAGTCATGTTCAAGCTTTACAAAAGTAATAAACACAAAATGCATCCTAGGGTCTCCTCTAAAAGGCAGCACTCCTAGATCTTCAATTACCTTGATCACCTGAAAAGAAATGCTCAAAAAGGTCAACATAATTATGGTGAGCTTCGCAGGTTTTAAGTAACAAGAGATGTTAAGATGAAAACAGGGAGTAAGTTTAATAAAAGTTACCGCGACTACACTTAAGTATAGGCGGTTTTACTAGTTATAAATGGCTACAGCCAAACGTAATGTTTGATTCCCCACGGGAATTGATGGCTGTAAAGAAAGTATTCTCAAAGCATAAATAGTTTAATAAGACGTAGCAAGATCCACACAGCGAGTACATATAGTTTATAACCAAGCCAATCCTTAGGTTCATTGCCGGGATTAATGGTTATATAAAAAGGTTTTCCATAGCATATTAAGTTTAACTTGACGTAGCAAGATCCACACAGCGCATACGTGTCAAGTTAAACATGACGTAGCAAGATCCACACAGCGCATACGTATAGGTTACAACGAAACCAATCTTTAGGTCCCAATTACCGGGATTAATGGTTGTAATGGATGATCGGCTTAGAAGAACCACACAGAAGAACCACATAGAAGAACCACACAGAAGAACCACATAGCCGAGAGCATCCCAGGGTCAATGGCATCCACAAATAGCACAAATCAACACGTATCATCAATAGTAGTGCATGGTAGTGTAAAACCCCTAAGTAACATACATAGGGTAACATAGCACATAGTTCAAGTTTATATAGCAGCAAACAGTCAGGATCATCATGTGACCCAGTTTAAGCACATTCTTAGTATACCGGGGATGATTATGTATAGGGTCCTCTGCAGCATTCCCACCACATCCGCGATATACATAGAATGGTACCTAAACCAGTTACATGACATCCATTTATCTTTATATCAATCAACAAGTTTAGCAAGGTAAGTTACTCATATAAGTAGCAGCCAACTTCCACTAAGGAAGGTGCCTGGAATTAAATAATAAGTGAGCATTCTTTTCCCCAAGTAGAAAATGTTTAAAAAGGTTTGGTAAGGGTAAAAAGGGGCCACGAAACTCACAGAACAGATGATATGCACAATTGATGAAAGATTCCCACGGTAGGATGCTATGAGCAGTCAAGCACCTATTGACAGTTACTGACAAGCATTAATAACGAGCATAAAGCATAAGATGATGACAATAGATTCGGGTAGTTTCGGTTCGGTCGTGGGTGGTGCACACACAGGCAGTCACACATCTTAAACTAGGTTATTTTAAATAGTATGTGCCTGTTAATAGTGTTGACTTTAATCTTTGTGGTCAAGCTATTACACTTTGTTAGTGTTACTTCATCGTCGTGAGATCTCCGAAGAGGGGATCCATACGCACACACGCATCATTAGTCATACAACAGGACCGGACGCTCGACTGACACTCCATTCGCACAAGTGGACTTTCAGTCGTACGAATTAGCTACTTTCGTACGATTGAACCTTCAGTCGTGCGACTAGGCACTCAGTCGTACCATGCAAGACTCAGTCATTCGACTCAACCTCCATACGCCCGCTTGGACCTTCAGTCGTACGGATCAGCTTCATTCGTACGATTGAACATTCATTCATGCAATTGGACTTTCAGTCGTACGACTCACGCACAGTCGCACACCATTTTATTCGCACTGACTCAATCGCACGCACACTCACTCGCATAGACTCAATCGCATAGACTCAATCGCATACAACACTCAGTCGCATGACTCAGTCGTACGACCCACCCAGTCGTACAGCTTAGTCGTACGATAGACTCAGACGCATGGACTCAGTCGTACGACACACCCAGTCGCACGGCTGAGTCGCATGACAGACCCAGTCGCCCTGTACAGCAGGTCGCGACTGCTGAAGTGCAGAGCAGCGTCCAGCTGCTCCGAGTACGAGTTTTACACCACCAAAACTTCCAGAACACTAATTCTAACATGTCTAGACAAGAAGCACACTCAAGAACACAACATGCAAGCCCACACGACCTCATGTGCTCGGATGAACCCGAGCACCCGAAACCCTAGAAAACGCAAAAGTGAAATTGAGCAAGAAACGGGTCAAACGAAGTTATCTACCTGCTAGGAACGAGTATACACGATGACACTCAAGATTTGACGTTGGAAACGCGAGAATCGAGCGTTTAGGTGCTAGATTGATGTAGAGAGAGAAGAAGAAGAAGATGGTCGATGAAGAAGAAGAAGAAGTGTAGAAAATGGCTGGAAATGGGTATTTATACCCAGCCTAGTTTCTCAAAATGTCAAGTTTAGTCCCCGCACTTTGCCCCCGGGTTCCCAACTTTAGTTTCGGTTGAAAAAACGTTATAATTTAGTCTTGTTTTATTGATGATAAAATGTTATTAATGTTATTTACAAGTTAAACATGATTTTGTTCGTGACAATTATTTTATTATAAAAATGATGTGTTTAGTGTTAACGGGGCAAATCTTGGAGAAAAGTCTTAAGATAACGACAAGTCAAGCAACGATAGCACGCATAGAAGGATAACTAAGCAAGGCAAATATGGTATCCACATAGTTGGTTTATCAAAATGAGGAATGACGATAACAAAGGTTAAATCAAACACGCTAAATGACGGACCTTCGGTGACGGATGTCACAGTATCCCCCAGTTGAGGGAATTTCGTCCCGAAATTCAACTGGTGCTAGGTCTAAGGGCGTCATGCTCGAATAGGTGTGGATATTTGAGTCTCATCTGATCTTCACGTTCCCATGTAAACTCCGGCCCTCGTTTGGAATTCCATCTCACACGAACAATAGGTATCTTGCTGCGCCTCAACTTTTTGACCTTTCGGTCCATGACCTCAATAGGTTCCTCCACGAAATGGAGGCTTTCATCAATCTTGATGTCCTCAATAGGTATGTGAAGTGATTCGTCAGCTAAACACTTCTTGAGGTTCGATACATGGAAAGTATCGTGTACACTGTTAAGCTCTTGTGGCAACCGTAATCGGTATGCCACCGGACCGATTCTTTCTACAATCTCGAATGGTCCAACATATCTTGGGGCCAACTTCCCTTTCTTTCCAAACCGTACAACCCCTTTCCACGGAGAGACCTTGAGCAACACTCGATCCCCAACGTTAAACTCTAGTGGCTTCCGACGGTTGTCGGCATAGCTCTTTTGGCGGTCTCTAGCAGCTTTGAGTCTGTCTTTGATTTGGAAGATCTTATCGGTGGTTTCTTGAATGATTTCGGGACCTGTTAGCTGGCTTTCACCAACCTCGGCCCAACATACAGGCGATCTACATTTCCGTCCATACAATGCTTCAAATGGAGCGCATCCAATGCTTGTATGGTAGCTGTTGTTGTAAGAGAACTCAATCAACGGTAAATGAATGTCCCAGCTACCACCAAAATCGATTACGCAAGCTCTAAGCATGTCTTCCAATGTTTTTATCGTTCGTTCACTTTGGCCGTCTGTCTGGGGTGATAGGCAGTACTCATGTCTAATCGAGTGCCCATCGCTTTCTGTAACGTCTGCCAAAATCGTGAAGTGAATCGACTGTCTCGGTCGGATATGATTGACACCGGCACCCCGTGCCGTGTCACGAGCTCTTTGATGTACACCATTTCCAGCTTATCTATCTTGTAGTCTTCTCGGATAGGCAAGAAGTGAGCGGATTTTGTCATTCGATCCACCACGACCCATATCGTGTCGTGTCCGCTTGGCGTTCTCGGGAGTTTGGTAATGAAATCCATAGTGATGTTCTCCCATTTCCACTCGGGAATTTCAGGTTGTTGTAACAATCCTGATGGTTTCTGGTGTTTAGCCTTGACCTTTGAACAAGTCAAGCATTTGCTCACATATGTAGCAATATCTTTCTTCATGCCTGGCCACCAGTATAGCTCTTTCAGATCGTGGTACATCTTGTCTGCACCAGGATGAACAGAGTATCGAGTCTTGTGTGCTTCATCCAAGACTAGTGTACGTACACCTCCCCATCTGGGGACCCATATACGATCCACGAAGTAATGTACGCCGTCATCCTTGCGAGTCATTTGTTTATCCAATCCTCGGAATTCTTCTCCCACAAGGTTCTCTTCTTTCAAAGCCTCGTTTTGTGCAATTTGAATCTGAGCCTTTAAATTAGTTTGGATAGTCAAACCTAGCGCTCGAGCACGTAATGGTTTCACGCGTTCTTGCGGCTCAAAGCATCAGCCACCACGTTAGCTTTCCCCGGATGATACCGGATTTCACAATCGTAGTCGCTAAGTAGCTCTACCCAGCATCGCTGTCGCATGTTAAGTTCTTTCTGATTCATGATGTGTTGAAGGCTCTATGGTCTGTGTAGATGATACATTTGGTTCCATATAGATAATGCCTCCATATCTTGAGTGCAAACACTACGGCTCCCAATTCCAAATTGTGAGTTGTGTAATTCTTTTCATGCATCTTGAGTTGTCGCGAAGCGTATGCAATTACCTTACCTTTCTGCATTAGTACACAACCCAAACCTTGATGTGAAGCATCACAGTACACCACAAAATCATCAGTTCCGTCTGGGAGGGACAATATTGGTGCGTTGCACAACTTCTCCTTCAATGTTTGGAACGCCTGTTCTTGTGCTTTCCCCCAATCGAACTTCTTGTCTTTCTGAGTCAACAAAGTTAATGGTTGGGCAATTTTTGAGAAATTGGCAATGAAGCGACGATAGTATCCGGCTAATCCTAAGAATTGCCGTATCTCTGAAGGTGTCTGGGGTGTATCCCATTTCTTCACAGCTTCAATCTTGCTGGGAACCACATGAATTCCATCCTTGTTGACCACATGACCCAAAAATCTCACTTCTCGAAGCCAGAATTCATATTTTGAGAATTTGGTGAGAAGTTTCTCTTCCCGCAACAGTTCCAGTATTGGTCAAAGGTGTTCTTCGTGGTCCTCTTTTGAACGGGAGTAGATAAGTATGTCGTCTATGAACACAATCACGAACTTATCAAGGTAAGGCTTACACACCCGATTCATCAGATCCATAAGACAGCTGGTGCGTTGGTCAATCCGAATGGCATGACCAAGAACTCATAGTATCTGTAACAAGTTCTAAATGCTGTTTTCAGAATATCATCCTTGAATACTCTTAGTTGATGATATCCAGATCGGAGATCGATCTTAGAGAAATACGAGGATCCTTGCAATTGATCGAACAGGTCATCGATTCTGGAGAGAGGATACCGATTCTTCACGGTCAATTTGTTCAATTCCCTATAGTCGATACACATATGGAACGACCCATCCTTCTTCTTGACAAATAACACCGGTGCTCCCCACGGTGAATGACTCGGTCAAATGAAACCCTTCTCCAGTAGTTCCTGTAGTTGGCTGGACAACTCTTGCATCTCGGAGGGTGCTAACCGATAAGGTGTCTTTGCTACCGGTGTAGCTCCAGGAATCAGCTCTATACGGAATTCCACCTGTCGTGGAGGAGGCAATCCAGACAAATCATCAGGGAACACTTCCGGGTAATCCCGTACAATCGGAATGTCCGCCAATTTTGTCTCTTCTTCCTTCTTTTCTACCACGCGAGCCAGAAATGTGTAACACTGCTTCCGTAGACTTTGGAGTGCTTTCATGCAGGAGATAAGCTTCAAGTTCTTTCCCGGTCGCTCCCTTTATTCTGAGTACTTTCCCATCTGACATGGGAATCCGCACTACTTTATCTCGGCAAACAATCTCGGCTCCATGCTTAGACAACCAATCCATCCCCACTATTACGTCGAAGCTCCCCAACTCAAAAGGTATCAAATCTATGCTGAAGACCTGGTCTTCCAACATTAAGGTGCAGTACTTAATAATTTCCTCTGCCTGTTCAACCCTACCATTTGCCATTTCTACGGAGTAACTAGTTTCTAGTCTACTGGCACTCAAATCAAGCATTTGCACAAACTCAGATGATATAAAACTATTGTCTGCTCCAGTATCAAACAGTACAGATGCGAAGTGGCTATTGAGTAAGTGCGTACCCGTGACAACGTTCGGATCTTGACGGGCATCATTAGCTCCAATGACGAAGGCACGTCCCCGTGCAGCATTGCCTTGGTTTCCTTGGCCTTGCGCACCCGCTATGGCCAGTATCTGCTGCTGGTTGTTTCCCTGCTGACCCGGTGCCCTGTTCAGTCGGGTGCACATATTCCTGAAGTGATCGAGGGCTCCACACTCGTAGCAAGCCCTGGCATTCCCAGCGGGGTTAACCGCGTTGATGGTGCCACCAGGTTTGGCGCTACTCTGCAGTCTCTTGCTTGATGCCCCGGGCGTCTGCAGTTTAAACACACCCGGCACGGCGTTGCTGGAGGATGATGAAGATTACACTTGTCACATTTTGGGTGCGGCCCAGCATATTCCCTCTTCCCTTGAGTCACGGCCACAAAGTTTCTGGTCGTTTTGGCCCTCTTATCAAACTTTCCTGTACCGGACCGGCTTGATCCCACAGCTTCCTTCCTTTTCTCTGCTCCCTTACCCAGTACCCTGTTCTTATCATCTCATCAGTGAGAGCGCCAGCTTTCAGAATCGCGCTCTGAATTGTAGGAGGAGCAGCTGTAGTTACCATTGCTCGGATTTGAGGCGCGAGTCCCCAAATGTACCTCTCAATCCTCTTAGACTCCGGAGTGACTAGGTGTGGAACTAGTCTAGCCAGCTCGTGGAATCGGTCAGTATAAGCTGCGTGCCCTGCCCCCACCATAGCATGATTCCAGAACTCATGCTCAAGCTTTTGCATCTCATTGAGGGGGCAGTATTCTCGATAATGAAGGCTTTGAATTCATCCAAGGTCATCTGCATCGCAGATTCCCTTCCCCTAGCTTGCACCTGGGTGTTCCACTAGGTTAGTGCTCTGCCCTGCAGTGAGCACGTAACATACTTGATCCGCTGGCTGTCGAGGCATTCGCTGATGTCAATCACAGCCTCCATTTTCTCAAGCCATCTAACCAGGGCTATTGCCCCACCTTTACCATCGAAATCCCGGGGCTTACAGGCTACAACTCCTTGTAAGAACAGCCCCGTTTGGCGTTAGCAACCCCAGTATCATTACCGGCTGTACCAACATTTCCGGTCTCTTGGTTGCTTTCATTCCCAGCCGGTTCCCATTATCCTCGTTCTCATTACCACCGTCCCCGTGGGGGTGGTTTTGCTGTTGCAGCGCGTCGCTCACCTGAGCTACGATAGTTGGAATCAGGGCAGTCATTGTTGAGCAATTAAGGCTGCCATATCAGCATTTCCAGTCCCTTGGTTATTGCCAGAAGGGCCTTCATTTGCTATTGGAGGTCTACCCTGCCTCTGCCTCTGCCCTCGGGGCTTCACTTCCGCTACTGTTGCTGCGGGTAGATCTTCGAGGCGGCATGTTCTATTCATACAAGAGGCAACAAATTAGCTTTAGTCACCTTAAGATGCATATCCACTTATCAAGTTCCAATGTTTCGTGTTCCAGTCGGTCAAGATCACCATGCGGCCCATTTTAAGCATATTCTCGTATACCGGTGGTGTTTATATATAGGGTTCCCGGCAGCGTTCCCACCACACCCACGATGTACCGACAATAATGCCTAATCCGGTTACATGACATCCGACCTTCCTTCACATCATATCCATAATAATCCATCAAGTCAACTGAGAGCCAACATGTAATCACGTATAGTCTAGCGGAGGTTGTCTATCTCGCGTCCTTGGGAGGACTCAGACATGGCCTCCTCGGGTCGGTCTCTCAGTATATGAGGCCAATCGCGATGTATGATCTATGAGGATCTCTTCGGTCTCGATTCCCGAATTGGTTATGATAACTCGGCGCACAGAGGAATGGAAGATCCAATAGGAAGCATCCCATAGGGGTCGAGCACAAGGGCTCAAGCACAAAGTAAAAGATCACGTAACAGAAGGATAACCAAACACGTAAGGAGAACACATACACGGGATAATATAAATGCACACAAGCTTAAGCATGCAAATCTACATGAAGGTTCCTAGGTTATAGTCTAGGTCAAGTGTATTGCCTAATTCTCTATAACTAATGGCTCTGATACCAGTCTGTCACACCCCCGCTGATAGCGGAAACACGGGGATGTGAGCTAGACGGGATCGTCATAACACATGGTATATGATAGAGTAGCAATAAAAATATGATGACAAGCGTGTCATGACGACACCCGAACACAGTTGGAGACTTGTGTCGTGTATAATCAAGTTCACGACAGCATAGTCATAGGCACAACATAATGATCACATAATCATTAAAGACAACTTGTAATGTAAATTCCCACAACTCGGGAACAAGTGTACAAAAGTCATGTTCAAGCTTTACAAAAGTAATAAACACAAAATGCATCCTAGGGTCTCCTCTAAAAGGCAGCACTCCTAGATATTGAATTACCTTGATCACCTGAAAAGAAATGCTCAAAAGGTCAACATAATTGTTGGTGAGCTTCGCAGGTTTTAAGTAACAAGAGATGTTAAGATGAAAACAGGGAGTAAGTTTAATAAAAGTTACCACGACTACACTTATGTATAGGCGGTTTTACTAGTTATAAATGGCTACAGCCAAACCTAATGTTCGATTCCCCACGGGAATTGATGGCTGTAAAGAAAGTATTCTCAAAGCATAAATAGTTTAATAAGACGTAGCAAGATCCATACAGCAAGTACGTATAGTTTATAACCAAGCCAATCCTTAGGTTCCATTGCCGGGATTAATGGTTATATAAAAAGGTTTTCCATAGCATATTCAGTTTAACTTGACGTAGCAAGATCCACACAGCGCATACGTGTCAAGTTAAACATGACGTAGCAAGATCCACACAGCGCATACGTATAGGTTACAACCAAACCAATCTTTAGGTCCCAATTACCGGGATTAATGGTTGTAATGGATGATCGGCTTAGAAGAACCACACAGAAGAACCACACAGAAGAACCACACAGCCGAGAGCATCCCAGGGTCAATAGCATCCACAAATAGCACAATCAACACGTATCATCAAATAGTAGTGCATGGTAGTGTAAAACCCCTAAGTAACATACATAGGGTAACATAGCACATAGTTCAAGTTTATATAGCAGCAAACAGTCAGGATCATCATGTGACCCGGTTTAAGCACATTCTTAGTATACCGGGGATGATTATGTATAGGGTCCTCCGCAGCATTCCCACCACATCCACGATATACATAGAATGGTACCTAAACCAGTTACATGAGATCCATTTATCCTTAATATCAATCAACAAGTTTAGCAAGGTAAGTTACTCATATAAGTAGCAGCCAACTTCCACTAAGGAAGGTGCCTGGAATTAAATAATAAGTGAGCATTCTTTTCCCCCAAGTAGAAAATGTTTAAAAGGGTTTGGTAAGGGTAAAAAGGGGCCACGAAACTCACAGAACAGATGATATGCACAATTGATGATAGATTCCCACGGTAGGATGCTATGAGCAGTCAAGCACCTATTGACAGTTACTGACAAGCATTAATAACGAGCATAAAGCATAAGATGATGACAATAGATTCGGGCAGTTTTGGTTCGGTCGTGGGTGGTGCACACACAGCAGTCACACATCTTAAACTAGGTTATTTTAAATAGTATGTGCCTGTTAATAGTGTTGACTTTAATCTTTGTGGTCAAGCTATGACACTTTGTTAGTGTTACTTCATCGTCGTGAGATCTCCGAAGAGGGGATCCATACGCACACACACATCATTAGTCATACAACATGACCGGACGCTCGACTGACACTCCATTCGCACAAGTGGACTTTCAGTCGTACGAATTAGCTACTTTCGTACGATTGAACCTTCAGTCGTGCGACTAGGCACTCAGTCGTAACATGCAAGACTCAGTCATTCGACTCAACCTCCATACGCCCGATTGGACCTTCAGTCGTACGAATCAGCTTCATTCGTATGATTGAACATTCATTCGTGCAATTGGACTTTCAGTCGTATGACTCACGCACAGTCGCACACCATTTCATTCGCACTGACTCAATCGCACGCATACTCACTCGCATAGACTCAATCGCATAGACTCAATCGCATACAACCTCAGTCGCAAGACTCAGTCGTACGACCCACCCAGTCGTACATCTTAGTAGTACGATAGACTCAGACGCATGGACTCAGTCGTACGACACACCCAGTCGCACGGCTGAGTCGCATGACAACCCAGTCGCCCTGTACAGCAGGTCGCGACTGCTGAAGTGCAGAGCAGCGTCCAGCTGCTCCGAGCACGATTTTTACACCACCAATACTTCCAGAACACTAATCCTAACGTGTCTAGACAAGAAGCACTCTCAAGAACACAACATGCAAGCCCACACGACCTCATGTGCTCGGATGAACCCGAGCACCCGAAACCCTAGAAAACGCAGAAGTGAAATCGAGCAAGAAACGGGTCAAACGAAGTTATCTACCTGCTAGGAACGAGTATACACGATGACACTCAAGATTTGACGGTGGAAACGCGAGAAATCGAGCGGTTAGGTGCTAGATTGATGTAGAGAGGAAGAAGAAGAAGATGGTCGATGAAGAAGAGAAGATGGTCGATGAAGAAGAAAAGAAGTGTAGAAAATGGCTGGGAAATGGGTATTTATACCCAGCCTAGTTTCTCAAAATGTCAAGTTTAGTCCCCGCACTTTGCCCCCGGGTTCCCAACTTTGTTTCGGTTGAAAAACGTTATAATTTAGTCTTGTTTTATTGATGATAAAATGTTATTAATGTTATTTACAAGTTAAACATGATTTTGTTCGTGACAATTATTTTATAAAAAATGACGTGTTTAGTGTTAACGGGGCAAATCTTGGAGAAACGTCTTAAGATAACGACAAGTCAAGCAACGATAGCACGCATAGAAGGATAACTAAGCAAGGAAAATATGGTATCCACGTAGTTGGTTTATCAAAATGAGGAATGACCGATAACAAAGGTTAAATCAAACACGCTAAATGACGGACCTTCGGTGACGGATGTCACAGATTGGCACAAGCGCCAAACCTCCAATACATCACAGCGAAGACGATTATCCAAATTAAGTTTACAGGTTCGAAAACCATGTTTTATACACCGAACCCCCAATGTTGCGGTCAATCAAGTATGAGCAGTCCTGTGTATAGCAATGTTAGAGAGAGCTGGCAGCTAAGCCTGAACATCTATGGTACGAAGAGCATATGAAGAACTTGAACTCGATGATAAAGCCTATGCTGCAATCACCATGGCACTCACCACTAACATCTCTCATAAGTTCAAAGAGTTCAAAGGAGCTAAGGTACTTAGGATGCGATGGAGAGACAGATCATGAGAAATCAAATGAAGATTATCAATAAAATGAAGAACTTATATCTCGCGCGAGACTAGATAGTTTAGTGTAAGTAGTTATTTTGATGTAATTTACAAAGCTTTTTCTCATTTTCTGATTTCATGCTCTATTGTAATAGTTTCAAATCAGAGAGCAATATAAGGAATATTATTATATTTCTGTTCAAGTTCAATTTATCATGCCTTATTCTTATTCAATCTTCTTACCGTGAGCGATTATGTTCTGCATTCTGCTCACGAGATCGATTTGTTGTTATTGTTGATCCTTACGGTTGATTAGTTGAAATCATCACACTTGTTTAGGACTTGGAGCTAGTTTAATAAAAGGATTTTGTTGTATTTATTTGGATTATTATTTAATTGTAATGAAGAATTTGATTAGTATCATTCAATGAAGATGACATTTAATATTATTTGAACGTATTTACTACCATATGCTATGAGAAATCAATTCACATTCGTCCGCCCCGATGATTTCGCCATCGGTCTGGGTGTAACATGCCGCCCCTGTCTGCTACCGACCGTCATTGCCGAACTACGTCGGTTTAGTCGTGCTCGCTGGAGACTACCGGTTCTCTAAGAGGGCGTGATCGGTGGTGGTGGCGGTGGGAATTGGTTGGTTTTTGGAAACAAGCGATGTTGTTGGGCACAATCTATTTTTGGCGGTGATGGCGGCGGCACTTTGTGGTATGTAGTGGCGGTGATCAATGATCATGGTAGTGGTGGCGCTTTGCAATGGGTGATAAATTATAATTCCTTATGAGTGTTTTGTTAATAAAAATGCATTTTCAGTTTAAATTCTCTTTAGATTCTAAGTCTATTGAATTTCAAATCCTTTGTAAACTATCGAATTCTAAATACAATTCATTCTAATTTCAATTCCATCCGATTCCAACAAAATTCACGAACCAAACACCCTGTTATAGTTAAAAATCAAATTTAATGTGAGAATCAAATTTTAACATAACATGTCTTCATTTAAATTTCGAAAATGTCTCTATGTAGAAAAATCTTCATCAAGCTAGTCTCAGCCTATGTGTATCATTTTTTTAACGGTTACCATTTAAACCCAACATATAACACATGGTCACATAATGTGAATGCACAACTTATTTTATCAACAATTATAACATGAACATACACAACAAATGTTAGATATGTTAATATCAAATAGTTTAAACTTATTTAATAGCGATAAAACACAAATCACCAAAACCATCCATTTACAACTACCTATAATGTAACTAATGTATGTAGTTGTTCTAGACCTCATGCATCTAAGAGTAAATTACAGATTGTTGATACATGATGTCCCTAGTTTATTGTACTTTTACATTTATGTCTTTCATTTCTTACATATGTGTAATACAAGGGTATTATTGTAATATGATATATGTTTTGATGTCTATTTACTATTGATTATATTGTATTCTTATAATGTTTATTACTACATGCTTGACTGAATATTATATATAGGTTTATAGTAGTTATTCATAGATCTGAGTTAGTAATGGTTCAGAAATATGTTTGACTTAGTCTTGTGGTCATTAATGCTAATGGACCATGCTTATGGACCAGTCGCACGACTGAACCAGGTGACTGGATCAGTCGCACGACCGAGTCATAAGACTGGCTCAGTCGCACGACTGAACCATTCGTAGAGTTCAGTGGTGCGTATGAATCAATCACTTGACTCAGTCGCACCACTAAACCATGCTAATGGCTTAGTCGTACGACTGTACACCGCAACCTATAAATACCACGTAATTCGTGGAAAAACATAACACTCGAATATTATTATACCCTAGCCGTCCAGAGCGTCCTAGTTCGTCCTTCCAACTTCATAGTTCGTTCCTGATCGATTTCTACTCGTTAGTAACATTTGTTTAATCGTTAGATCGATCAGTTGTCGTTCTCACTGATTGGATCGCCAATCAAATAGGATTCCGCACTATTTGATTTGGTTTCACGTTGAATCTGTTAGTACTCCGTCTGTACATGGTCCTAACAAGTGGTATCAGAGCTTTGGATCTTGATTCTTCGTGGATTCGATTGGCGTTTTGTTAAATTAATGTGTTTAATTCAAGGGATTCATTTTTTGATTCAAAAAGTGTTTTTGAAGTATGCATGATTCAAAGTTTCAAACTTTTTGATTTATGACAGATTAAGGTTCGTGAAAAATCATTTTTGTGTGAAAGTGTTCAAAGTTTAGAATTTTTCATCCACAGTAGCTTCAGTCGCACGATTGGCTCAATCGCACGACTGAATCCCAATCGCACGATTCAACCGCATAACTGGACTTAGTCGTATTATTCATTTGCATGATTAAGCTAACCCACACGGTTGAACTCATTCGCATCCATTGAACGCAGTCTCACTCTCTAATCGCACGATTGAACTCAGTCGTACTCTCCAATCGCACGATTGACTCTGTCGTAGACATAATTTTTCAAGTTTGAAACCATGGAATATCAGAACTGTACATTTACTTCTGGAAAGGACTCACGGATCCAGAATCTATTACTTATGCAAAATGAGATTGGAAATCATAACAAACCACCAAAACTGTTTACCTTGGATGAGTACTCACAATGGAAACAACGGTTTGAAATCTACCTTAACGGAGTTGACCCAAACTTGTGGATTTCAATTGAGACTGGTTATATTATACCTGTTGGAGCAAATGGAGTTAAACTGACTCTAAGTGGGATGAATGAAGTGAAAAAGGTTACACACAATGCTAAAGAGAAAGCCTATGCCTTACTGACATAGTCGATTCCAAAGGATATTTTCCATCAGTTTTCAGAACATAAACATTCAAAGAAGCTGTGGGAGGCACTGGAAAAGAGATATGATGGTAATGCAATCTTAAAGGCACTGAAGGCTACACTCGAGAAGGAATTTGATAAATTCTCATCCATGGGAAATGAAAGCTTGGATGATATTATAGATATGTTTTATCATCTGATGAATGAGCTGCATTGTCACACCCCCACTGAGAGCGGAAACATGAGGATGTAACGAGACGGGATCGTCATAACACATTTTAATCAATAGAGATGCAAAAGAGATATGTATAGAATGAATAACATGTCATGACGACACACGACACAAGGAGATTTGTGTCGTGTCTAGTCAATAACCACGACAACATAGCCATAAGTATTAGCATTGTAATAAAATTCCCACAACCCGGGAACAAGTATCCAAAAGTATAATAATGTGTAATCAGACAAACAATGTCAAGTAATGTATGTCAAGTATTGTATAGTCTCAAAAATGCATCCTAGGGTCTCCACTAAGGCCGCACTTCTAGGATCTTCAGTTAATTGTATCACCTGAAAAGATATGCTCAAAATGGTCAACATAATTATTAGTGAGTTCGCAGGTTTAATACTTAACAAAATTGATGTTGTGTAGTAGTTTTGCGGAACGTCGTGAATACAGTTATAAGTAAGTAAAATCACATGACAACATGAGCATCACAACCAAACCTACGACGTACACACAGATATTGTCAGAATATATTCACCCTGGGGCCCGTTCCTAGCCACTATTGGTACTAACTAGTATACTAACAAACGAGGGTGGGGGTGTCAACCTAATAGTACTACCAATACCTATCCGTCGGTTCCAACACCGGAATTAAATGGTTGTGAATCAAGTACCATACAACAAACTCATGCATATATCAGATAAAGGCTTACAAAACAGTAACACCATATTTCCAAGATTATGAGTTGTACAGCATGAAAAGGGTGAGCATACTTTTCCCCTAAGTTTACACATAATTGAAGTAATAAATCAACTTAAAAATGGGTCATGAAACTCACTTGATTAGTAGTAGAAGTAGATGAACAAAGGTTCCAAAGGATGAAGCAAAAATCATTCAACCACCTATTATTAAATATTGCTAAGTATTAAAGATAAGCTTAAAGAGAATAAATGCGTTTGGTAGGTTCGGGTTGGATCGGTCACGCGACACACACTCATACAAGTAGGAATAGGCATAAGATCTTATATAGATCCATGCACTAGGAATCGTCACCATTGATAACAATATTAGTGTAAGAGTTTCATTGTTACTAGAGGTGTACTTAGTATGTTAAAATGGTTATATTGATAAAAGTAATGAGGATACTAGTAATTACTAATATTAGTCTTGATAACCTTAAAATGTTAGCATTGATTATATTTGTGATAATATTGGTAGTAGTCATAATGTTAATATTAGTAATGTCATTAGCAATGGTAACTGTATCAATGTTACTTTAACACCACACGACCAACTCACACTACACACAAGAATGCATTCACACACATACAACCTTCAGTCACACGACTCCACATCCATTCGCACGAATCAACCTTCATTCATACGAATCAACCTTCATTCGTATGAATCAACCTTCATTCGTATGAATCGCCATTCAGTCGCACGACACAGCATTCACTCGCACACACTTACTCAATCGTACGCACACATTCATACGACACAGAATTCATACGCATACACCCTCATTCGCATGACATAACGTTCATTTTCACTAATATTCATTCGCATGACTCACACTCAATTGCACATACACTTCCAATTGTGCATGTTCATTCGTACGAAACTGTTTCAATCACACACACACATTCAATCGCACACACTCATTCGTACGAAGCAGGCTTAATCGTGCACACACACATTCAATCGCACAGACAGGACACAGGGGTGTCGGAGTGCTCACACCAGCCTTCGGCCGATGTAACCACTCGAGTTGCACACAATCACCATCAGAAGTCGATTTCCCAACACGTTTAAGCAATTGAGGCACACAAAACATTCGACAGCAGTCACACACTTGGAGATACCCAAACCCGTGACCGACGCGAGAAAAGGAGAAATAGGGCGAAATAGGAGGCGACGGTGGTCGTCTACCTGCGTGGTGTCGATTTGGAACGTTCTGTGTCAGCGATTTGCCAGAGAAAATAGCGAAGAGAGTCGGAGAGCAAAGGGAGGGGTGACAGGCGGCTGTAGGTTTGGATAAAAGGGTAGCAGCTGTTAAATGGGTTTTTATACCCATTTCAGACTTTCTGAGATTGGCAACTTTAGTCCCTGGACTTTCCAGGACAATTTACCCCATAAGTTTGGCTAATTACTCTTGGGACCCTCAACTTTGTTATTCATTTTAATAATAGTGTGTTAATAATATGATTTTGCAATATCAATAAATAATATTACTAGTAATACTACTAGTAATAACTTTAATAATGGTAATCACATTAATAATTTTATTGATGTTAATGATAGTAATAATGACCATTCTAATAATAATACTAATAATAGTTTTAATAATAATAATAACAATAAAACAAATATAGTGATACTAACAATAGCTTTAATAATAGTAGTAACCTTAATAATATTATAATAATAATGATAGCAATAATGGCAATTCTAGGACTAATACTATTAGTAGTTTTAATAATAATAATAATAATAATAATAAATAATATAATAATAATAATAATAATAATAATAATATAATATAATATAATGATAATAGTAATTGTGGTAATGATAATAATTTATGACTTTAGTAATTATAATGATAATAATAGTAGTAATAATAATAATAGTAGTAATGGTAATAATAGTAATAATGTTAGTAATATTAATAATAGCATAACCTTTACGTACTAATATCTTCTTATATACTTGAGGAAAGAGGGAACTATATTGGGTAGGGTTTTATTAGACTTTTAATGTTTAAGTATTTATGCACACTTAGGATAATACATATAGTTAAGGAAGCAAAATTTGAAACTATAATAACTTGATTATGAACTAAGGTTAAATATTCAAGAAGGGCTAATAATTACCACGTTAATCAATGGACCTTTTGGTGACAGATGTCACTGTATCCCTTAGTTGAGAGAATTTCGTCCTGAAATTCAGCTGGAGTTAGATCCAGAAGTATTCTCCATGAACAGATGTGGGTACTTGAGTTTTATCTGGTCTTCCCGTTCCCATGTGACTCTAGTCCTCCTTTAGAGTTCCATCTCACACGGACAATCGGTATCTTGCTGCGCCTTAATCGTTTGACCTTCCGATCCATGATCTCTATGGGTTTTTCGATAAAGTGAAGCTTTTCATCAATCTTGATTTCCTCAATTGGTACATGAAGGGATTCATCCGTCAAGCACTTCTTGAGGTTCGATACGTGGAACGTATTGTGTACAACACTGAGTTCTGGTGGCAACCTTAATCGGTATGCCACTGGACCAATTCTTTCTATGATTTCGAATGGTCCTACGTATCTTGGGGCTAACTTCCCTTTCTTTCCAAACTGTACATATCCCCTCCAGGGAGAGACTTTAAGTAGAACACGATCTCCCACGTTGAATTCCAGAGGTTTCCGACGGTTGTCAGCGTATCTCTTTTGACGATCTTTGGATGCTTTTTGTCTGTCTTTGATCTGGAAAATCTTGACGGTTGTTTCCTAGATGATCTCTGGGCCTGTCAACTGGCTTTCACCAATATGTGCCTAACAAACTGGAGACCTACATTTCCTTCCATACAGGGCTTCAAACGGAACGCATTTAATGCTCGTATGTAGCTGTTGTTGTAAGAGAACTCAATCAATGGTAGATGGGTGTCCCGGCTACCACCAAAGTCGATTACACAAGCCCTAAGCATGTCTTCCAATGTTTGTATCGTTCGTTCGCTTTGACCGTCTTTTCGCGGGTGATAGGCGGTACTCAAATCTAATCGAGTGCCCATCGCATTCTGTAGTGTCTGCCAAAACCACGATGTAAATCGGCTATCACGGTCGGATATGATTGATACCGGCACTCCATGCCTTTTTACAACCTCGTTTATGTACAATCTCGCCAACTTATCCATCTTGTAATCCTCTCGGATCGGTAAGAAATGAGCCGACTTCGTCATAAAATCCACTATAACCCATATCGAGTCGTGCCCACTGTTCGTTCTAGGAAGTTTGGTAATAAAATTCATAGCTATGTTTTCCCATTTCCACTTGGGAATTTCCTGTTGCTGCAGTAATCCTGATGGTTTCTGATGTTCAGCCTTAACTTTCAAGCACGTCAAGCATCGGCTTACATACATAGCAATGTCTTTCTTTATACCTGGTCACCAATATAGATCTTTGAGATCGTGGTACATCTTGTCTGCACCAGGGTGAACAGAATACCTTGACTTATGCGCTTCATCCATAACCAAGGTACGTACGTTTCCCCATTTGGGTACCCATATGTGATCCACAAAATACCGTTAGCCATCTTCCTTATAACTCATTTGCTTATCCAACCTTCGAAATTCTTCTTCTGTAATGTTTTCTTCCTTTAGCGCTTCACCTTGTACTGTTAGGATCCGAGCTTTCAGGCTCGTTTGAATAGTCAATCCTAACGTCCGAGCACGTAGCGGTTTCACGCGTTCCTTGTGACTTAAGGCATCAGCCACCACGTTTGCTTTCCCCGGATGATACCAGATTTCACAGTCGTAGTCACTAAGGAGTTCTACCCATCGTCGATGGCGTATATTAAGTTCCTTTTGATCCAGGATATGTTGAAGGCTCTTATGATCTGTGTAGATGATGCACTTAGTTCCATATAGGTAATGCCTCCATATCTTAAGTGCAAATACCACAGCGCCCAACTCCAGGTCATGTGTCGTATAGTTCTTTTAATGCACCTTAAGCTGTCGCGAGGTGTAGGCAATTACCTTATCCTTCTGCATTAGCACACATCCCAGTTCTTGATGTTAAGCATCGCAGTACACCACAAAGTCATTAGATACGTCCGGAAGGGACAATATCGGCGCATTGCACAACTTCTCCTTCAATGTTTGGAACGCCTCTTCTTGTGCGCGTCCCCAATCAAATTTCTTATCTTTCTGGGTCAACAGAGTCAACGGTTGTACGATTTTTGAGAAGTTTGCGATGAAACAACGATAGTACCCTGCCGACCCTAAGAATTGCCGTATTTTTGAAGGTATGTGAGGTGCTTCCCATTTCTTTACTACTTCGATCTTTCCGGGATCTACGTGAATTCCATTCTCATTCACCATGTGTCCCAGAAATTTCACTTCCCGTAGCCAAAACTCACACTTTGAGAACTTGGTGAAAAGTTCTTCTTCCTGTAATAGCCCAGTATTGCTCGAAGGTGTTCCTCATGGTCCTCTTTCGATCGGGAGTAGATAAGTATATCGTCTATGAATACGATCACGAACTTATCCAAATATGGTTTACACACTTGATTCATCAGGTCCATGAAGACGACTGGTGTGTTAGTCAGTCCAAATGGCATGAATAAGAACTCATAATGCCCATTACGAGTTCTAAACACTGTTTTCGGTATATCGTCCTCGAAAACTCTCAACTGATGTATCCCGAACGAAGGTTGATCTTGGAGAAATACGAGGCTCCATGCAACTGATCAAACAGATCGTCGATTCTGGAAAGAGGATATCGATTTTTCACGGTCAGTTTATTCAGCTCGCGGTAATAGATACACATGCGAAACGATCCATCTTTCTTTTTGATGAATAATATCGGTGCTCCCCATGGTGAGTGACTTGGCCGAATAAAACCCTTTTCTAGTAGTTAATGAAATTAACTAGATAGTTCTTGCATTTCTGATGGTGCCAACCGATATGGCGTCTTTGCTACCGGTGTGGCTCCCGAAACCAAGTCTATACGAAATTCAACTTGCCGGAGTGGGGGCAAGCCGGACAAGTCGTCAGGGAATACATCCGGGTAATCCCGTACTTCAGGAATATCTACCAACTTCCTCTCCTCTTCCTTCTTTTCGACTACATGGGTCAGAAACGCGTAGCACTTCTTTTTGTAAACATCAGCGCGTCTTCATGCAGGAGATAAGCTTTAGGGTTCGCCCTGATCGTTCTCCTTGAATCCTGAGTATTTCCCCGTCTGGCATGGGGATTCATAATACTTTTTCCCGACATACAATCTCTGCTTCGTGCTTTGACAACCAATCCATCCCCATGACTACGTTAAAACTCCCTAACTCAAAAGGTATTAAATCTATTTCAAAAGCATGGTTCTCCAATATCATTGAGCACTTTCTAATAATCTCATCGGCCTGTATAATCCTACCGTTGGCCATTTCTACGGAGTAGCTAGTTTCTAGCCCACTAGGGTTGAAGACGAGTAGATGAGCAAATTCAGAAGATATAAAACTATTGTCTTCTCTGGTATCAAACAATATAGATGCGAAATGGTGATTGAGCAAGTACGTACCCGTAACGACATTCGGGTCCTGACGGGCGTCATTTGCTCCGATGATGAACGCACGTCCTCAGGCAGCATTTCCTTGATTCCCCTGGCCCTGATTACCGGCTATGGCCATCACTTGTGATTGATTGTTTCCTTGCTGACCCGGCGCCCGATTCAATCTGGGGCACATATTCCGGTAGTGATCAGGGCTTCCACACTCATAGCAAACCCTAGCGTTCCTTGCGGGCTTAACCGCATTAACCGGCGCAACCTGGCACGACATTCCTTGGGGGTGATGAAAGTGGCACCTATTACACTTAGAGTGTGGCCCGATATATTCCTTCCCACCTTGAGCTACTGTAATAAAATTCCTGGTCGTCTTGGCCCGTTTGTCAAATTTCCCGTATTCGACCTGCTCGCTTCTCTAACCTCCTTTCTCTTCTCTGCTCCTTTTCCCAAAACCCAGTTCTCAGTGTCTCATATATTAAAGTACCAGCCTTCAAAATCGCACTCTGAATAGTAGGAGGGGCTGTTGCTGTTACCATTGCCTGGATTTGAGGCACATGTCCCCAGATGTACCTTTCGATCCTCTTGGATTCCGGAGTCACCAGATATGGAACCAGTCTTGCCAACTCATGGAAATAATCAGTGTAAGCTGCATGCCCAGCTCCTACCATAGCATGATTCCAGAATTCATGCTCTAATTTATGCATCTCATTGAGTGGATAGTACTATTGGTGATTAATGCTTTAAACTCATCCCAAGTCATCTGCATTGCTGATTATCTTCCTCTTGCTTGAATCTGTGTGTTCTACCAAGTTAGTGCCTTGCCCTGTAGTGAACATGTGACATACTTAATCTTTTGACTGTCTAGGCATTCACTTATATCAATGACTACCTCTGTCCTCTCAAGCCACAAGCCACCTAGTTAGGGCTATCGCCCCACCTTTCCCATCAAATTCCTTCCGTTTGCAGGACACAAACTTCTTGTATGAACATCCCCGTTTTGTATTAACAATCCCAGTTTCATTACCAGTAGTACCACCATTCTCAGTCTCTTCCCCTGTTCCTTGGTTATGCTCCTTCCCAACCCGATTCTCAATTCCTCCTTCATTACCAGCCTTACCTTGATCTCCTTCTCCATTATCCCCATTGTCATTGTCGTCACCCCCGTGGGGTTTATGATTCAGAAGAGTGCGCTCACTTGTGCCACTATCGTTGGAATCAGTGCGGCTAGCTGTTGAGCGATCATGGCAGCTATATCGGGGTTTCCAGTCTCCTAATTGTTACAGGCGGGACCACCACCTATTCCTGTTGTCCTACCTCTTCCTCTGCCTCTGCCCCTTGGGGCCTCACCTTCACGACTTGCACTGCGGGTGATTCTTCAAGGCGGCATTTTCTAATCATAAAAGGAGTAAACATGTAAACTTTAGTCACTTCAAGATAAATTATTAATTCCACTCATCAAGATCCAACATTCCAAGTCAACATCACAATATTGACACCATCCATCATATACAAATTGTGTAAGTTCTCATGTCCATGAATTAATAGTATTCCAATAGTAGTCCGTCATAACGATTGAAAATCCCAAGCATATAATCTCAATTACTCTAACAAAAGTTGCCTATCCCTTCTTCTTTCGGGTCTCAGGCATAACTATCTCAGGGTCGGACTCAATATCCGAGATCAAACACTTCGCGTGATCTGTGGAGATCCCTTCAGGTTAGGCACCCGAACCTAATAGAACAATGCGACGCGTGTGGGAATGGAAGATTCCAGCAAAAGACATCCCATAAGGAAAGAGTAATAGTACTTTCGTCGGGGTGAACAGATATCAAGATGAAGAGATAAAAGAACAAGTATAGAAGGAACATACATGCAATATCGGATGCACGCAAATCCTAGCATGCATTCCACATGAATGTTCCTAGGTTATAGTCTAGATCAAGTGATTTGCCTAATTCTCTATAACCAATGGCTCTGATACCAGTCTGTCACACCTCCGCTGAGAGTGGAAACACAAGGATGTAATGAGACGGGATCGTCATAACACATTGTAGTCAATAAAGATGCAAAATAGATATGTATAGAATGAATAACGTGTCATGACGACACCCGACACAAGGGAGACTTGTGTCGTGTCCAGTCAATAACCACGACAACATAGCCATAAGTATTAGAATTGTAATAAAATTCTCACAACCCGGGAATAAGTATCCAAAAGTATTATAATGTGTAATCAGACCAACAATGTCAAGTAATGTATGTCAAGTATTGTAGAGTCTTAAAAATGCATCCTAGGGTCTCCACTAAGGCCGCACTCCTAGGATCTTCAGTTAATTGTATCACCTGAAAAGATATGCTCAAAATGGTCAACATAATTGTTGGTGAGTTTGTAGGTTTAATAGTAAACAAAATTGATATTGTGTAATATTTTTGCGGAACATCGTGAATACAGTTATAAGTAAGCAAAATCACATGACAACATGAGCATCACAACCAAACCTACGACGTACACATAGATATTTTCAGAATATATTCACCCTAGGGCCCTTTCCTGGCCACTATTGGTACGAACTAATATACCAACAAATGAGGGTGGGGGTGTCAACCCAATAGTACTACCAATACCTATCCGTCGGTTCCAACACTGGAATTAAACGGTTGCGAATCAAGTACCACACAGCAAACTCATACATGTATCAGATAAAGGCTTACAAACAGTAACACGATAATTCCAAGAGTATGAGTTGTACAACATGAATAGGGTGAGTATACTTTTTCCCCCAAGTTTTCAAATAATTGAAGTAATAAATAAACTTAAAAAGGGGCCACGAAACTCACTTGATTAGTAGTAGAAGTAGATGAACAAAGGTTCCAAAGGATGAAGCAACAATCGTTCAACCACCTATTATTAATTATTGTTATGTATTAAAGATAAGCTTATAGAGAATAGATGCGTTTGGTCGGTTCGGGTTGGATCGGTCACGCGACACACACTCATACAAGCAGCATAAGCATAAGATCTTATATAGATCAATGCACTCGGAATCGTCACCATTGATAACAATATTAGGAATCATCACCATTGTTACTAGAGGTGTACTTAGTATGTTAAAATGGTTATGTTGATAAAAGTAACGAGGATATTAGTAATTACTAATATTAGTCTTGATAATCATAAAATGTTGGCATTGATTATATTTGTGATAATATTGGTAATAGTCATAATGTTAATATTAGTAATGTCATTAGCAATGGTAGCTGTATCAATGTTACTTTAACACCACACGACCTACTCACACTACACACAAGAATGCATTCACACACATACAACCTTCAGTCGAACGACTCAACATCCATTCGCACGAATCAACCTTCATTTGTACGAACCAACCTTCATTCATATGAATCGTCATTCAGTCGCATGCCACAACATTCATTCACACACACTTACTCAATCGTACGACAAAGAATTCATACACATACACCCTCATTCGCACGAAACAACCTTCATTCGCACTCACACTCATTCGCATGACTCACACTCAATCACACACACACTTCCAACCGTGCATGCTCATTCGTACGAAACAGACTCAGTCGCACACACACATTCAATCGCAAACACTCATTTGTACGAAGCAGGCTCAATCGCGCACACACATTCAATTGCACAGATAGAACACAGGGGTGTCGGAGAGCTCACAGCAGCCTTCGGCCGCTGTAACCACTTGAGTTACACACAATCACGATCAGAAGTCGATTTCCCAACACGTTTAAGCAATTGAGGCACATAAAACGTTCGACAGCAGTCACATAGTTGGAAATACCCAAACCCGTAACCGACACAAGAAAAGGAGAAATAGGGCGAAATAGGAGGCGACGGTGTTCATCTACCTGCGTGGTGTCGATTTGGAACGTCCTGTGGCAGCAATTTGCCGGAGAAAACAGCGAAGAGAGTTGGAGAGCAGTGGGAGGGGCGACAGGCGGTTGTAGGGTTTGGATAAAAGAGGTTAGCGGCTGTTAAATGGGTTTTTATACCCATTTCAGACTTTGTGAGATTGGCAACTTTAGTCCCTGGACTTTCCAGGACAATTTACCCCATAAGTTTGGCTAATTACTCTTGGGACCCTCAACTTTGTTATTCATTTTAATAATAGTGTGTTAATAATATGATTTTGCAATATCAATAATAATAATAATATTACTAGTAATACTACTAATAATAACTTTAATAATGGTAATCACATTAATAATTTTATTGATGTTAATGATAGTAATAATGACCATTCTAATAATAATACTAATAATAGTTTTAATAATAATAATAATAACAATACTAATAGTGATACTAACAATAGCTTTAATAATAGTAGTCACCTTAATAATATTATTAATAATAATGATAGCAATAATGGCGATTCTAGCACCAATACTGTTGGTACACATGTTCCTAGTTCTAGTCTAGTGAGCTTCAATGTAATAGACTTTCATCTTGTAACACATATGTAATGTTGAATCTATGTAATGAAAAACTCTTCTGTGAATGTTTATTGGTTGTTTAATGTAATATCTATTAATATTATTTATTGTTACACGCTTATATGAACATGTTATATAGGTTTACAGTTGTTAGACATAGTTCTGAATCATTAAAGGTTCAAGAATGTGTTTAACTAAGTATTCTGATTCAGTCGCACGACTGGACCATGCGAGTGGGACAATCGCACGACTGGACCATGCGAGTGGGACAATCGCACGACTGAACCAGGTGATTGAGTCAATCGCACAATTGAGTCATTAGACTGACTCAGTCGTACGAATGAATCAATCGTATGACTCAGTCGCACAACTAAGTCAGTCGCCTGGCTCAGTCGTACGAATGAAAGTTGTAACCTATAAATACCACTTAATTCATGAAAAAACAGGAGACTTTGAGAATTCACAACCCTAGCCGTCCCAGTTCGCACAGAGAGTCCCTTCCAAGTTCATAGAACGTTTCAGATCATTCCTACTTCATTCTTAACATATTCTAATCATTAGGTTTGATCCGATTAACATTCTCCCTGATTGGATCGCCAATCAAATAGAATTCCGTGCTATTTGATTCGGTTTCATGTAGAATTAGTTAGTACTCCGTCCGTACATGGTCCTAACAAGTGGTATCAGAGCTTTGGCTCTTGATTCTTCGTGGATTTAATCGTATTTTTGAAAAGGAACGTTTTTAAGCGAAAAGATCCTTTCTTTCTGCTCAAAATCCAGTTTTTTTACGTGTGCATGCTTTGAAAATTGAGTCTTGTTGGACCAAATGAACCAATGAGCCAAGATCAGAAAACCTCTATGTCCCACATGACATCACAACAACTGCTGAAAGCTTCATTAGCAGTTTGACAAAGACTGAAGACTCAACAGTTGAAGATCAAAGAACTGAAGAACAACAGCTGAAGATCTAAAGTACTGAAGACCACAAGTACTGAAGTCTGAAGTACTGAAGAATACAAGTACTGATGACTTCAAGTACTGATGACTCAAGTGCTGAAGATCAACAACTGAAGAACTGAAGAACTGAAGATCAACAACTGATGCACAAAGTCTGAAGACAAAAACTGAAGACATCAGCTGATGACAACAACTGAAGTCATCAGCTGATGAAACATCTGAAGATCAAAGTCTGAACACCAAGTGCTGAAGCTTCAGAGTTTGTCACAACAGCTGAAGAAGTTGTCTTCAGTTGTTGTGATGGTTTTTCCTTTTCAGTAGTTTGTAATTTTCCTTTTCAGTAGTTCGTACAACAGCTGAAGAGTTTGTTCTTCAGCTGTTATAGTTCAGTAGTTTGTAAATGACTGAAGAGTTTGTTCTTCAGTCATTGTACTTTTCAGTAGTTTCTTTTCAGTACTTGTAATAGGTAGAACACTTAGCATTTTGTAAGAAGATGTCAGCTGTTGTGACATCTTCAGTAGTTTAGGTGTTCTATCAATAGTTTGTTAAATAACGGTTGATGTCACTGTCAAGTGACATCAGCATTAGGTTTTTCTTCCCTATATAAGGAAGATGACCTAATTGTAGCCGCTGCTAATTACAGCCACAGTTGAAGCATGTATTGAATGAAATATTTTCTTTTGCAGAACTTCTATCTTTCTCTATAACTTACTGTTTTATTGTTAAATCTATTATGTTCTTGCTTGTTTGTTCTAATTCTTGTACTAAATCCGCTGCAAATACAACCTAATTGATCAAACTAGAGGCTTAGATCTTGTCCAATGGTATCAGAGCTGGTTAATCATTGATCAATTTAACAATTGATCATTTGAAACTCCTCTTTTGACATCTACGTTTGATCGAATTAGCATTTTGCAAGAATTAGTTATAGAGATTGATTTTCTACTGCTTCTGACTGTTAAACTTGAGGTTCTCGTGGTTTTTGATCTAGATTTGTTTGTTTACCTTGAATTTGACTGAAATCTGAAATGACAACACTAACTAACGATCCTCACAATACTGGCTCCTCAACAAAGCCTCCGATGCTTGTGAGGAGTGAGTATAACATATGGCAACGTCGTATGCTCCACCACTTGTCTGTCAACAGTGCTGGTTGTTGGAAGTCAACGGTGCATGGACCATACAAGCCTATGGTGAGCATTCCTGAATCAAATGAGCAGGTTCCGAAGAAACCTGATCAATATTCGGACGAAGATCTTAAGTTGTTCGAGATTGATGCTAAAGCCCATGGAATTTTGGCCATGGCAATTCCAAATGAGATCTATTCAGGACTTTGCATCATGAAACTGCTCATGATCTCTGGGTTGCTCTGAAAGAACAATTTGGAGGAACCAATGAGGTCTTAGCAATACTAGGGAAATTCTCGCCCAACAATATGAGACATTCTCTCATAGGAAGGGTGAGACACTGACTCAACAGTATGAGCGATTCTCTTGTCTTATTTCTGAGCTGAAATGGTTAAACAAGAGTATTCCAATAGTCAGACGAACAACCGCTTTCTCAGATCCCTGCCTGAGAGATGGGACACTTATACCATTGTCTTACGCTCCAGTGCAAATCTGGACACTATCTCTCACCCAACTTCATGGGAAACTGCTTATATTTGAAAGAGAGATAGAACAGAAGAGGAAGTTGTCATCATCTGGCAAGCTCACTGATGACTTTGTCTTAGGCAATGCTGCCTTGATAGGTCAAGAGTCAGAATATGCTACATCTGAGAATGCTTATGATGAGCATATTTATTTCTCTAGCAATTCTGAACATGCTTTTGTTGGTGTTGATAGTAGTTCAGGAGGTAGCAGTGATAACTTGTGCTTTCTGATGGAGGACTTGAAGAACATTTCAGATGATGATCTAGAAGAGATGGATATTTTGAGTCAAATGGCTATGATAAATATCAGATCTCAAAAGTTCTACAAGAGAACTGGGAGGAAATTTCCTGGTCTCTCTGGCAAAACCAAAGTTGGTTTTGACAAGAGAAAGTTAAGGTGTCACAAGAGCCAGAGGCTTGGACACTTTGCTAGAGAGTGTCGATCATCTGGATCAAACTCCTTTCCAAGCAATATCTCACAGCACAGAGGGCAACATTCCACCAGTTCCAGTCATCCATCACCAGCACGGGCATCACCTGCATACTTTGTGCCTCAGGGTCATATGCCATACCCATACCCCTGCTACTACATGCCTCAGCCAAGTCAAGTTCAAGCACCCCCTGCTCAGCAACCACATGCTCTGCAACCACATGCTCTCCCTCAGCCTCAATCTTCCTAATCTCATCATCAACCCCAACCTCAACAACACAACTTCTTCACCCCAGTAGTTATTGACTGGAGTAGTTTACCAGATGATTTATCTGGTCGAGAACAACTATTCCAAGATGTTGGTCAACATGGTGGTGATCATCCTTTTGGGAATCTTGCTCTCAGGGCCCTGGAGTCTGTTGATGGATCATCCTCCAATGCTTCATCACAGGTATCCTCTGAGGCTAAAGCCAAGCTTTGTTCTGATTCATGCATAGCAGCATTTGCTTCTATTAGAGAGGCAAATGTAGCTTTAATTAATAAAACCTTGAGCTAGAGCAAACCGTTTCCAAAAAGAAAGCTGAATTTGAGGCTGCACTTAATGATAAAATGATGAGATTTATAAGCTTAAATGCCAAATAAAAGATGATAAGGCTAGGGAAGATGTACTTCTAAAGAAGTACAGAGACCCCAAGGAAACTCTTGCAACCATCCAAGTAGAGTGTGATCGATGGGTGCAATCCTGTAAGGGTTTTGAAATGCTTCTTAGTAAGCAATCAGCTTCCAATGTGAAGTTTGGCATTGGTTATAATCACACTGCTCCTCCTACAGATTTCACTTCAAGAGCAGAAGTTGAATCTGATGGAGAGAGCAATAACCAATCCTTCTTATCATGTGACCTACTATCTGATACAACATCATCAGAGGTAGAGGTCAGCATTAACTCCCAAAACCAATAAGCTGATGCTACCACAGCTGATGGTTGAAATGCTGACTGTCACATGATCAAAGAGTTGATCAACTCAGGTGTTGTCTATAGAAGTACTGAAAGTACTGGAGAGCAAGTGACAACACCTGAAGTTCAAACCCCAACTACTGCATGTACTGAAGAGAAGAAAACTGCAAGTAGAAAGGGTTTGAAGCCTAATGAAGAGGATGTCAGGAAAGCAGGTACTACAAGGAAGAAAACTGCAAGTACTGACAGCAAACAGCTGAAGAACAAGTCTTCAGTAGTTTCATCTTCTTTAATAGATGATCAACATAAGATGAAGAAGAAGCCATGTGAGATATGTGGCTTGTTTAATCATCTTACTGATGATTGCTGGTACAAAAGGGGTTCCAAACTCAAACAAAAGGAGAAAATTAAAGAGCAAATGATTAAAATGAAAAATGAGTTTGAGACCAAGTTTGTTCTAGCAACATCAAAGCCTGAAACCCCTAAGCCCAAAAGCAAATCCAAAAAGAAGGTAGGGGTTACTCAGGAAACAGTTAAGGTTGCTCACAAGAAGATGGTGCAACACAGGAATCCATCATCAGCAAGCCCCATTGTGTCTGAAGAGCTGAAAGCTTTATCACAAAGTCAGACACAACTTGTGATGATGGTTCAGCATCTAATGGGAAGAGTCAACCAACTAGATGCTCCTGTGTTGAAACCACAGAAAAGGAAATCCAAGCCAAAGGGTTCCTTTTCTACACCATCTTCTTCATCTCAGGCTGTCACACATAACACACCTGTTAGTGTTGCACCTGTTGTTAAGAACAGACCCAAAACCAAAAAGGTTTGGGTCTCTAAAACTAACTAACTTGTTGTTATGATTGCAGGGTTCTTCAACATGCCAAAGAAGCATCTGGTATGTAGACAGTGGAGGATCCATGCAAATGACAGGAAGTAGTTCCCTTCTTAATGACTACTCTCAAGGAAGGAAGGGATTTGTCTCCTTTGGCAATGATGCAAAGGGTTACATCATCAGAAAAGGCTTTGTTTCCAATGGGGAAATAAGGTTTGATGATGTTAACCATGTGGAGAATCTCAAGTACAATCTCTTGAGTGTCAGTCAAATGTGTGATAAAGGCCATGTTGCCCTTTTCACAAGCCAGAACTGTCGGATTCTGTCATCCAAAGTTCTAAATTTGATTGACAAGGTGTTGGATGAATATACTCTCCTGAAGGCCAACAGGACAGGAAGAGTACATGCCTTGGATCTTTCCAAAAAGATAGATCTAAAAGGCCATCCTTGCCTATTCTCCAAAGCCTCTCCTCAAGATTCTACTCTATGGCATAGAAGGCTGGGTCATGTTAATTTCATGAACATGAATCAGCTGATAAACCATGGTTTAGTAAGAGGATTGCCTTTGAAGGAGTTCAAGTGTGAAAACAACTGCACTGCTTGCTTAAATGGAAAACAACACAGAGTTTCATTCCCTCCAATAGAAGAACCAAAGTCCACTGCCTACTTGCAACTCTTGCACATGGATCTCTTTGGTCCTGTCAGGGTGATGAGCATGGCAAAGAAGAAATACTGTCTGGTAATTGTGGATGATTACTCCAGATATGTATGGACTTTCTTCTTGCACTCCAAGGATGAAGCTGCCAAGGCTGTTATGAACTTTGTGTTATTTATGGAGAAGCAGTATTTCTTGCAGGTCAAGTGTGTGAGGAGTGACAATGGAACAGAGTTTAGAAACCACACACTTGATGACTTCTACCTGTCTAAGGGAATTAAGAGGCACTTCAGTATTCCCAGAACTCCTGAGCAGAATGGAGTGGTTGAGAGAAAGAACCGGACTCTCATTGAAGCTGCAAGGTCAATGCTGGCTGACTCAGGATTGCCACTGACCTTTTGTGCTGAAGCTGTCAACACAGCTTGCTATGTGCAGAATAGAGCATTAGTGAATAAGAGGTTGATGAAGACTCCTTATGATGTACTTCATCATTTGGCCCCTCTGATTTCCTTCTTTAGAGCCTTTGGGTGTCCATGTTTCATTCTCAACACAGGCAATCCACTCCAGAAGTTTGCTAGTAAGGTGGATGCAGGGTATTTTGTTGGTTATTCATCAACTTGCAAGGCATACAGAGTTTTCAACTGTAGGACAAAGATGGTTAAAGAAACTCTGCATATCAAGTTCAATGAATCTCCAAAGGACAAGATTCCACAAAACCCTGTGGAGTTGTTTGATCTGGACATACTGCAATATGTTCCTTATCAACCTCCAACTGTTGTGCCTGTCAACAGTTCTCCACCTGGTGGTACTGATGATGATGTAGCCAGTACTCACCTTTTTAGGTTTAGTGACCACCTGCATGAGTCTACTAAACCTGATGCTCCTGTAGCTTCAGCAGCCCCATCCACAACAAATGCTGATGAAATTTCTGCATGCTCTTCTTTATTTGAGCTGCGATCTCCTACATGGTTTCAAGAATCTTTATCACTATCTGTTGCTGCTGAAAGTCCTACAAACACTTGCACTGATATTATAGTCTATCAAGAGCTGAAGAATCACCCACATCTCAAATCATTGGTGATATCAATGCTGGAGTTTCAACCAGGAATCAATTGTCCAACTTCTGCTTCTATGCTCTCTTCATCAGTCAGCAAGAGCCAAAGAACTATCATGTTGCATTAAGAGACAATGGATGGGTTGAAGCAATGCAGCTTGAGCTTCTTCAGTTCAGAAAACAGCAAGTGTGGGAGCTTGTTCCTTTACCCCAAGGTAAGTGTGCGATATGCACTAAATGGGTATTTAGGAACAAAACAGATGAAAAGGGCCAAATTGTCAAGAACAAGGCCAGGCTGGTTGTCCAGGGGTTTGCACAAGAGGAAGGCATCGATTATGATGAAACCTTTGCTCCTGTAGCAAGACTGGAGGTAATTAGATTGTTGTTAGCTTATGTTGCCTTTCATAGTCTTAAGGTTTATCAAATGGATGTCAAAAGTGCCTTCTTATATGGTAAAATAAAAGAGGAAGTTTATGTGTGTCAACCACCAGGTTTTGAGGATAATAAAACATCCTGATTGGGTGTATAAGCTTGATATGGCTCTTTATGGGCTGAAACAAGCTCCTAGAGCCTGGTATGAGACACTTTCAACTTTTCTTCTGGAGAATAAGTTCACTAGAGGCACCATTGAAAAAACCTTATTCATAAAGACTGTAGGACAGCATAAGCTACTTGTTCAAATTTATGTAGATGACATAATTTTTGCATCCTCTGATCCATAATTGTGTGATGAATTCACAAAGCTCATGAAGCAAAGGTTTGAAATGAGTGCTATGGGGGAATTACAGTTCTTTCTAGGTTTGCAAATCAAACAAAGGGCTGATGGAATCTTCATTCATCAGTCCAAATACACAAAAGAGTTGTTGAATAAGTTTGATTTACAAACCTGTAAGCCCTGTTCTACTCCCATGAGCAGCATCACACAATTGAATGTTGATCAGAAAGGTAAAGCGGTTGATGAAACCCTTTACAGATGTATGATTGGGTCCTTGATGTACCTTACAGCTTCTAGACCAGACATCATGTTTGCAACATGTGCCTGTGCTAGATTTCAGGCTGCACCTAAAGAATCACATTTGATTGTAGTCAAAAGGATCTTTAGATATCTGCAGGGCACCCAATCACTAGGTCTTTGGTATTCAACTGGGCATTGTTGCAAATTAGTTGCTTTCTCTGATAGTGACTATGCAGGATGCAAAGTCACCAGAAAATCCACTTCTGGTGGTTGCCAATTCCTAGGCAATTGTTTAGTTTCTTGGCAGAGTAAGAAACAAACATCAATTGCTACATCCACTGCTGAAGCTGAGTACATTGCTGCTGCAAGTTGTACCTCTCAGGTACTCTGGCTTCAGAACCAACTCTTGGATTATGGCATTACAGAGACTAAGACTCCATTACTAATGGATAGTGCTTCAACTCTTTGTATTGTTAAAAATCCAGTCCAGCACTCTAGGACCAAACATATAGAGATCAGACATCATTTTATAAGAGATTGCTATGAAAAAGGTCTGATTGATCCAAAGTTTGTGCCTAGTGCTGATGAGCTTGCAGATATCTTTACTAAGCCTTTAGATAGTGCCACATTCCAAAATTTGGTACTAAGGCTTGGCATGCTGCAGCTAGAATAATTTGACTAATATTGATGCTTTCATTTCACAAGTACTGATGAGCATTGGTATGCAAAGGTCAAATATAAGTACTGATGAATCATTTAGTCTTCAGCATTTTCACAACTACTGAAGACTAAAACAATTCAAAGTACTGAAGTACATTATTTGTTGAAAACAGCTGATGTAGTTACAACTACTGATGTGGTTCTAACTACTGATGTATAATTTTCAAAAAATAAGTACTAAAGAACAAATTTTGTTCACAAGTACTGATGTGTAATCTTACACAAGTACTGAAAGACAAAATTTGTTCACCAGCTCTGAAGAATAATTTATCAGCACTTATGAATATCTGATCACAAGAGCTGAGGAATAAAATATTCACAAGAGCTGAAGGGCCAATGAAACATCTGAAAGTCAGCCAAAGAGCTGATGAGTAAATGTGGAGGTCAGAATGAAACAACTGAATTGACGGAAACAACTGATGAGTAACTTTACTCTTCAGCTGATACCTACATCTGTTGTTTCATACCCAAAAAACTGAAGGACAAAACCATGTCTTCAATAGTTTCACAACTACTGATGATTAACACCAAGTCCTCAGTTGTTTACAAAAACTGAAGCGAAACCATGTCTTCAGTAGTTCATAACTACTGATGTCAGTAGTTTACAACTACTGAAGGCTAACACCAAGTCTTCAGTTGTTACAACGTCTGAAGATGAAAACCATGTCTTCAGTAGTTTATAACTACTGATAACTAACAACAACTCTTCAGCCATTTACAACATCTGAAGGACAAAACCAAGGTCTCAGTAGTTTCAACTACTGAAGACTAACACCAAGTCCTCAGATGTTACAACACTGAAGGTTAAAACCACGTCATCAGTAGTTTCAACAACTGATGACTAACACCAAAACCTTCAGTAGTTTTCTTTCAGCCTTTGCCATACCCTATAAATACCCACCTTCAGAGCTTTTTTTTTCACTTGACCTAAATTTCAAAAACCTCTAAAACTTCCCATACATCATTAATGGCGACCATGCAACTCAAGCCTCGACACAACTGTGTCGCGTACCTCACAAAATCATCATTCTGGACAAAGTTCCATCACGCCATCGATCTTATGATGGTTCTCCTTTCCAGACGGCATTTCTCATAAATCCAACCATCTATGCCGATTCGCTTGCCCAGTTCTGGACGAACATACCGTTCAAACCGGAGAGAACGATGGCGAGGTCTCTCTCCGGTCGTCCATGAACAACCACCCAGTGGTCATTACTCCAGCTACAATCCGACAAACCCTAAAGCTGGAGGATGCCACTTTCCCAACCTCTTACCCCAAAGGCACCCTTGATCTCTCTTTCACTGCCAATGACTATCAGGGTGACCTCGCTGCTTCTACCTTGTCGAAGAAACATTTCCCAGATCCTCAACGCCTTATATTTCATATGGTGAATGTTTGTCTGGCCCCGAAAACATCTTCATGGGACCAGATGTCCACAAGGTGGCAACAGTTATTGTACTCTATCTTTGAGAAACAGCCACTTAATTTTACTGAAATAATATTTTGGAACTCAAAGACATGGCCTCAAAACCATTTGCAAACCGTTGGATTATATATCCTCGGTTCATTATGGCCATGATAGAGAACAGCTTAATGCTGAGGGACTTGTTGGCACTGGGGTCCCTGCCATGGCTATTCTAGCTGAGGTATACTCCAGGCACAACACCGACCAGACACTCAAACAGGCTACCAAGCTGCGAAAACCCACGCAGCTGGAACCCACGGCCTCCACCTCCAAGTCTAAAGTCCCCACCAAGCCCAAACCAAAAAGAAACCCACAAAGGCTACTGAGGGAGATGAGTCCCCTGAGGATGCCCCTGCAACACAAATGCAGGAAGTGACTGCTGGTCAGATTCTCCCAGCAGTCACCACGACTCCACCTACCACAACCGCACAGGTTTCCTCTCAACAGGAGCCTGATGCAACCATTTTAGGGGCTGCCACAAATCTGGAATCTTTCTCAATTGAGAAGATTGCCATTGAAGAGCACATTCCTCCCCATGTGCACTCTGCTTCTAGCCCATCACCCACTGAAACCGCCCCACAAAGCCCTACCCTAATAATCGCCAAAGTGTTGACCCATCTAAACACTCCACCCTCTCCCAGAAACCAATTACCACTGGGGTATCTCCATCCGAAGAGAGGGTGGAAACACATTTTAGTGGGAGCCCATAACGTTGAGAATCACATATCTCATCTCCCAGTGTGGCTAGGGAGATAGGATATTCTGGTGAGGCTGCCACTTCCCCTGCATGAGCATATGAGTAGGAAGAAGCTGGTAACATCAATAGGACCTCGCCAGAGGCAACTGCCGATGATGGATCCAATCCGGAGGCTGGAAGTCCCAGAACCAATACAAAGGGGCATATGCAACTACTGAGCCATACTCAGTGCATGTACATCCTGACACTGTTAGGAGGTCTGGTGATTCAGTGCAAACTGATGATGACCTGAGCTTCTTCTTTGATGTAGTTGCTCAAAATACCATTCTTGAGGAGGAGGTGAGCAGACTCAAAGAGCTGCTTGCCAAATTCTCCCAAGAATCAAGTCCATCTGCCACCATTAACCCACAGATGGCACCTTCACCTGAAGGTCTCACAAATACTCAACCACTCCCACAAACTCAGCCACCTGCCTCTGCTTCTGGCACTAGTTCTTAGGAACAGAACCCTCCTGAGCAACTAGTTGTTATCTTCCAAAAATCCCTGCCTCTCATCACACCAATAATCACAGACATTGTGATGAAAACCCTTGATGAGAGGCTTCCCTCACAAATACAACCCATGGTGGAGGTTGCTGTAGGTAAGACGCTTGTTGATAGTCAAACCCCAACCAATGCACCCAAAAAGGGGGAGACATCAGTGCAAGCCAAGAGGAAGAGGGTAGAGGAGGAGAAAGAAGTAGGGAGAGAGGAGGAAAACGAGAGGGAAAGGATTGTGGAGACTGTGAAGGTGAAGGGGAAGGAGAAGGTGAGGGAGGAGAGAGCTGAACAGATAGAAGTGGCTGAAATCCAAAAAGATTTCAGTATCACTTATAAAAAGAAGAGAGGAGAGAAGGAGGGAGAGAAGGTAGAGAAGGTGGATACTGATCTAGCAGTCCTAGTCAAGGAGGCTGATGCTGAGCATAGCCGATCAATGGACTCTGTCATTGATCAGCTGTTCAGGCAAGGCTTTGACATGGACACTGCCATGCTAGATCAGGAAATTAGGAAGATGGAGGAAAGGAGATAGAATACCGATGGACCACTTATAGCCAAGAGGAAAGAAAGAGACTCGAGGCTATGAGTAGGTTTATTTCGAAGTATCTGGGGAGACCAGTCCTAGATGTGAAGGCTTGGACCAGGGACAGAATCTTGGCTATAGCCACCAAGATCTGTTCGGCTGGTGATTTTACCAAGGGACTGGTCGCAAAAGCCCTATCTGAAGCCGGTGCTGGGAACAGGACCTTGCTAGTCAAACAGACTAAACCTGCCCACATCTCTAGGTTGCTAGCAAAGCCTGCCCAAATTCCCACACCAACAACCTAAACACAACCCACAAAACCAACCCCTTCACCATCAAAACCTATTGCCGATGATCCACCCTTGCAGAAGAAGAGAAGGGTGTTGAGGCTGCAAGAGGAAGAAGAAGAGGAGGATGAGGAGGATAGACTGCCTATTTCTGCAGTCATACCCTTACCTAAAGCCAATCCTAAACCTATCACTCCTACCTCACAAATAGATGCTGTGAGGGTCAAGATAGAAGAAGAGCAGCAGAAACGTCATGATGAGGAGATGCTGAAAAGCACAGACAAAGCTTATGTTGCTTCTTCTTCTATAATGAACATGAAAAAGGATGCTCTGAGACTCTTCACTCTCAAACAAACTTTCCAATATGATAAGAGAGAGTGAGGACTTGACCTGATCCTAGGGTGGCTAACAGGATCATTAAGAAAGACATTCCTGTGAGATACAAGAGCCAAGTTAAGAAGATCGTAGATGAAGTGATCTCAGTGGCTCTTGTAATAACACCCTGGGAGATTGTAGACGAGTTCAAGAAAGCCTATAGTACTAAGCAATCACCCAAACGATGTTGGAGAATAGGATGGTTAGGAAAGGCTTAGTCTATAAGAGGCATGAGAACTTTCGAAAGGATGAGCTCAACCTACTACTAGAAGGCGGACATCCTGATGAATTCGCCTATAGGCAGATTACAACAGTTGAGCTCAAGAATGGCAAACAGGCCAAGTTTGTCTCAGAGTTGTATGGCCGTGAAGGATTATTTGAAGGTGAGCCTGAGGACCTATCCATGGAAGAACAAATCGCATTCCTCAGAGCCTACACCCGAGAATCCTACAGGCTCATACATGGGAAGTAGGTCTCATGGATGGGACAACAGCCCTGTTCCTAGTTCCCCAAGTCAGGGTTCCCATCCATACTAAGCCAATCAAACCTTAGAGACCTCTTCTCAGGCCAGCGCTTATTAGGGTCAACTTCTGATCTGATCCAGAAGGAAATAGACCAACATTTCTGCCAACAATAAGTGGGACAATAAATTGCTTAGAGGTTCTGGCTGCATTGGTTCAGGGGAGTTTGTTGGACCAAAAGAACCAATGAGCCCAGATCAGAAAACCTCTAAGTCCCACATGACATCACAACAACTGCTGAAAGCTTCATCAGCAGTTTGACAAAGACTGAAGACTCAACAGCTAAAAATCAAAGAACTGAAGAACAACAGCTGAAGATCTAAAGTAATGAAGACCACAAGTACTGAAGTCTGAAGTACTGAAGAATACAAGTACTGAAGACTTCAAGTACTGATGACTCAAGTGCTGAAGATCAACAACTGAAGAACTGAAGAACTGAAGATCAACAACTGATGCACAAAGTCTGAAGACAAAGACTAAAGACATCAGCTGATGACAACTACTGAAGTCATCAGCTGATGAAACATCTGAAGATCAAAGTCTGAAGACCAAGTGCTGAAGCTACAGAGTTTGTTACAACAGCATAAGAAGTTGTCTTCAGTTGTTGTGATGGTTTTTCCTTTTCAGTAGTTTGTAATTTTCTTTTTCAGTAGTTTGTACAACAGCTGAAGAGTTTGTTCTTCAGCTGTTATAGTTTAGTAGTTTGTAAACGATTGAAGAGTTTGTTCTTCAGTCATTGTACTTTTCAGTAGTTTCTTTTCAGTACTTGTAATAGGTAGAACACTTAGCATTTTGTAAGAAGACGTCAGCTGTTATGACATTTTCAGTAGCTTAGGTGTTCAATCAGTAGTTTGTTAAATAACGGTTGATGTCACTGTCAAGTGACATCAACATTAGGTTTTTCTTCCCTATATAAGGAAGATGACCTAATTGTAGCCGCTGCTAATTACAGCCGCAGTCGAAGCATGTATTGAATGAAATATTTTCTTTTGCAGAACTTCTATCTTTCTCTATATCTTACTGTTTTATTGTTAAATCTATTGTGTTCTTGCTTGTTTGTTCTAATTCTTGTACTAAATCCGCTACGAATACAACCTAATTGATCAAACTAGAGGCTTAGATCTTGTCAAGTCTTTTTCGAGTTGCAGCCGTCTAGGGTTTTCAAAATCGTGTTTTAGGTCGAATTGTGTGAAAAAGATTGAAAAATTTCAAAGTCAGCAGTCTCAGTCGCACGATTGACTCAATCGTACTACTAAACTCCAATCACCCAGTTCAATCGCACGATTGGACCAATCGCTCGTTCAATCGCACGATTGTCCCAGTCGTTCTGCTCATTCGCACAACTGCCCTAATCACCTGTCCAGTCGTACGACTCAGCTAAATCGTACATTGATTGTCTCAGTCATCCTTCAGTCGCCCATTTAGTCGCATACATAGTTTGGTTTTTCAAGTTTAAGTCTACTTCATTATGGTCTTAGAGAACATTGTATTCTCAGCAGGGAAGGACTCCAGGATCCAGAACCTTTTGCTGTTGGAAAATGAGATCGGGAACCATAATAAACCACCTAAGCTATTGTCTCTTGATGAATTTCCTCAATTGAAACAAAGGTTTGAGATTCATCTTAATGGAGTGGATACAAATCTCTGGAATGCTATTGAAACTGCTACAATATGCCAATTGGTGTTCATGGTATACCCCTTACTTTGAGTGGACTAAGTGATGCACAAAAGGTTGCTTATAATGCAGAGAAGAAAGCCTATGCTATGTTGACCCAGTCAATTCCCAAAGACATCTTTCATCAATATTCAGAACATAAGCAAAGCAAAAAGTTATGGGAGGCTCTTAAGAAGAGATATGAAGGTAATTCAACACTAAAGTCACTAAAGGCTAAAGCGTTGAAGAAAGAATTTGATAATTTATCTTCTATTAGGAATGAAAGCTTGGATGATATCATAGATCGCTTCTACCATTTGATGAATGAACTTCACACTCATGGTGTTAAAACGTCTAAAGAAGAAAAAGTGGCAAGCTTGGCTGATGGCTACCAGAGAAGTGGGATTTATTCATTTCCACTCTAAGATATAACTCAGTGCTAGAGACTTTGGATATAAATGATTTCATCCTGAAACTGAGAGAAGAAAAGGTGAGACACAAGTACAAGACAAAGAAGGGAGCATACACTCAGCATCCATCTCTCTACAACGTTACTCCTACTCCAACTGCAAAATCTACTAGTGCCCCTCTGCAGACTGCATTTGTATCTAATGCATCATCGGCAACTGGTCAAAGCTCATCGTCTGGTGGTGAGTCACATGTTTCATCAGGGGTTCAACAAAGTCCTACAGTTACTCAATCGACGAAGTTAGTGATAGAAAATCTGGGCAAAGTAACTGTGGAAGTGGCTAAGGAGCACATGGACATACTTGTTGTGGTGGTTCATTCTTATGATGGTTTGGTTGCAGGAAAGATTGGGAACTGCCACTTGGCTGATGAAGACTATGAGCAGGTGGATGAAAATGAACTGGAAAGAATTGACATAATGTGGGCTCTCGCAAGTGCTGTGCGACGAGCAAAGAAGTTTGTGAAGAAGACGGGACAGAATCTGGTGGCTACCAAAGATACTACTTTTGGATTCGACAAGTCTAAAGTCACCTGTTTCAACTGTGGTGAAAAAGGCCACTTCAAGCGGGAATGTGTCAAACCGAAGAAGACTGGTAATGGGAACCCGTTCTCGTCCTTCAACAAACAGGATAAAGAGAAAAAGACAGCTTCAACAAGCAGTGATTCAAAGGAAATGGTTGCTCAAGGTGATGAAGGACAGGACTGGTCCTTCCGATTCTTAACTGACGGTGAAGCTAACATTGCATCTGTTGAAGATCTGAATGAAGACTCAGCGAGTGAGGGGGAGAACTCAGTTGAGCTTGACACTGCTGATGTGGATGAGACCTTAGCTGCTGTTAATCAACTTATTGAAAATGAACTGAATGCTGAATCTGAAGCACAACCGGAACCTCAAAATGCTTTCATGGCTGGAACGAGGTAGAATCAAAGGATGATCTGTTTATTAAACATGCTTGTGTTGAATGTGATAAATTTAGGGAAAGCCTTGATCTGAAATTTGCTAGGTTACTAGATCATAATGATAACTTAGTAAATGACTTAAAATTATGCACTGAGACAAATAGAGTGTTAAAACAAAACGAGAGCAGCTATAAGGAGAAAATTGAAGCGTTAAAGAAACAACTAAAAGAAACTGAGGTTGTCGCGTTTAACCAAGAAAAATATATAAAGTTTTATTTAAAGACAATTGAGGAAACTAAAAAGGACAGAGCTCTTTTGCAAGTTGAAAATGAGTCTTTAAAGCAAAAACTTCACAGTCTAGCTAGTTCTTCTCATACTTTGCAAAACTTGGTTAAGGAACGCAACAACGGGGTAGGGTTGGGTTATAAGGTTGTGCCTCCACCACATGAGATCCTTTTGAACACCAAACAACGTCCTATTAATAATAATCCAATAAAGGACCATGTGGTGACTACTCCTTTGTTCAGCGATCCGGACACAGCAGTCAAACCTGCTCCTCCGGCTGCTGATCAGACAACATCAACATCAGGCAAAACTGGTAAAACCATCACTGAAAACCGAGTGGAAGAGAATGTTCAAGCATCTTTTGGGTTGGGTTCAAAATCTACTACCACACAACCTAAGATTTCCAAAACCACTCAAACTAAACCGGTTAAGCAAGATAACAATCATCTTTAAAGACAAAACCCCCATAACATTAAACAAGTAAAATTTGTCAAGGAAGGTGAAAATCAAAGGAGTGAGACCAAAAAGTCAGTACCTGAAGTTTACTCACCGCCCCACAAGAGATATCCTAGTCCTGTTGAAAAGAGATCATGCTATACTTGTGGGCAACGCGGTCACATCTCTTCAAACTGTCTCCGCTATCAGACACCCAAAATTAAAATTGAAATAGACAATGAAGTTAAACAGTTTTCAAAACAGAGATCTAAGACTCCCGTTAGATCTAAAACACCTATTAGGTCTAAAACATCATCTAGGTCTTTTACCTCTCCTCAACGCCACAGACAACACAGACAAGTCACTGGCAAGTCTGTGATGCCTAAGGTGAAACCTGTTTTTAAAACTAAACCTAAGGTTCAAACTATAAATCAGTCATCGATTTACCACAAACAATCCTTTCACAAGGATGGTTTGTAGAAAGCCAAAACATCTGAAGTGTCTGAAAGCATTGATAAGTTGAATGTTGAGGTCCCACCTGCTGATAAAGGACAGTGGGTTGAGTTCGTGATGTGTGATGCCTCTGGGAAACCCAAGCCAGTCAAGGCTTGGGTCCCCCTCCTTAACTAATTATTTTCTATTATGTGCAGGTTGTCCGCTATAGTGCTTCTACTAACACATGGATAGTTGATAGCGGAGCATCCAGGCACCTGACAGAAAATCAATCTCTCCTTTACAATGTCAATCAAATTAAAGGGGGACACGTTTCTTCTGCTGGAAACAAAGGAGGATACATTACCGCACAAGGAGAAGTAGGTAATGCAAAGGTAAGGTTTGATAAAGTTAATTTCATTCAACAATTGGAAAACAATTTGCTTTTAGTGTCTCAGATATGTGACAAGGGCTTCAAAGTTATGTTTGACAATCGGAAGTGTTACATTCTGAAGAAAGAGATGGAGATTCCAGAGGAGGAGGTATTAATGTTAGCATCTAGGTATAATGACATGTATGTTCTAGATATGTCTAATGCTTCTACTAGTGTGTCTACTGTTCAATGCTTTTTGTCTAAAGCTACAGAGAAGGATTCCATCTCATGGCACAGGAGAACGGGACACATTAATCACAGGAAGATGACTCACTGATTCATAACAACTTAGTTGATGGAGTTCTTGTTAAGAACTTCAAACTTCCTGATTTTTGTGTCTCATGCAAGAAGGGAAAGCAGACCAGGAAATCTCACAAGACCAAGCACGTCAGTTCTATCGAGATGCCCCTGGAGCTATTGCATATGGATCTATTCGCTCCCGTCAGCACGAAGAGTATCTCCAGAGACTGGTACTGCTTTGTAGTCATAGATGACTACTCACGGTTCTCCTGGGTGATGTTTCTGAAAGCAAAGTCAGAAACCTTTGAGTCATTCAAGGTGCTCGTTACTACACTGGAGTCACTCTACAAGCTGAAGGTTAGGAAGATTTGTTCAGACAATGGTACAGAGTTCAAGAATCAGTGGATGGATGCTTTCTGCAAAGAAAAGGGAATTGTTCATCAGTTCACCTCTGCATACACACCACAGATGAATGGAGTTACTGAGCGGAAGAACAAGAGCTTGATCGAGACTGCCAGGACTATGTTGGCAGAATCAAAGCTGCCAGTGCAGTTCTGGAATGAAGCTGTTGCCAACGCATGCTAAACATTTAATCATGTGTCAGTTGTCAAGAGGCATGGGAAGACTTGCTATGAGTTGGTTCAAAAACGTAAACCTAACCTGGAGTATCTGGAACCATTCGGAGCTCCATGTACGTTACTAAAGAAAACTCCGGAGGGCAAGTTCAGTGAAAAGGCAGATCAGGGAATCTTTCTAGGATACAACATACCAGACAAACGAGTTTACAACAACTCAACAGGTTAGGTAAAAGTATGGTGCAATGTGGACGTACAACGATTCACCATTCCCCCTGCTGGAAAAGGTCCATCGTCGTTCTTCGACTACGATGGCTTTTTCAAATCATCTTCCTCAGATAGATTCAGATGAAGAAATTGCTACTCAGATGACGCACGATGTTCTAAACACACCGAATCTGGATACTAGCAATACAACTCCTGCGAGTGGTTCATCTGGATATTCAACAGCTGATCAGGACGAGAGTGATGACTCATCAGATGAGGAAGAAGCCGCTGAGACATGCCTTGAGCAAAATGTTGAACAAGAGGAAAGCTCGTCAGCTGCTGAACATGCATCTGGACATACGGATACTGAACATCCTATCACAAATCTGGATACTAAAGTTGTCGTCCCTACGACACCTGTGACTAGGATCAGTACGAATCATCCGCCGAAGGCTATCATTGGAGATCTACACTCCGGCGTGCAGACGAGAAATCAGTTGTATTCTGCTGATTACGCTTCAATTATGGAAAAGGGCTACGTGAATGATGGGGCCTTCAAATGCTTTGTATCTCAAGTCGAACCCAAACACGTAAGCGATGCCCTGAAGGATGAAGCCTGGGTCAATGCTATACAATAGGAGCTGCTACAGTTCAAGAAGCTTGGAGTATGGACACTCGTTGACCGGCCCAGAGGAGTTAAAGTGATAGGCACCAAATGTGTGCTACGCTGCAAGAAGGATGACCAAGGTGTTGTTATCAGAAACAAGGCACGGTGGTTGTTCAAGGCTTCAGACAAGTCGAAGGAGTTGACTATAATGAAGTTTTTGCACCAGTGGCTAGAATGGAAGCAATCCGCATCTTTCTAGCCTACGCATCTTACATGAAGATCAAAGTCTATCAATTAGATGTAAAGAGTGCATTCCTGCACTGGGAAATCCGTGAAGAGGTCTACGTCAGTCAACCTGAGGGATTCGAAGATCCTTATCATCGGGACAGAGTCTATAAGTTGGACAAGGCTCTGTATGGGCTACATCAGGCTCCTCGAGCCTAGTATGAGAAGCTCTCCACCCACCTGCTGAAACACAGGTTTCGCAGGGGTGTGATTGACTGCACGCTGTTTATCAAAGAAAGAGACGGGGATTTACTTATTGTGCAAATTTAAATGGATGACATTATCTTCGGTTCCTGAAACGAAGATCAATGTAAAGAATTCGAATCTGTGATGAAGGCAGAATTTGAAATGAGCGCCATAGGAGAAATGAAGTTCTTCCTGGGATTACAGGTGGATCAAACACCTACCGGTATATTTCTGCGTCAGACTAAGTATGTCGGAGACATTCTTAGTCGCTTTGATATGGAAAATGTCACCGCTACCGGTACCCCACTCGCCACAAATCATGATGTGGCTCCTGAGGAGAATGGGGATCTGGTGGATGCCACTATGTATCATGGGATGATCGGATCTCTCATGTATCTCACTACCTCGCGTCCAGATATCATGTATGCCACATGTCTATGCTCCAGATATCAAGCAACACTGAAAGTAAATCATCTGATCGGGGTAAAACGGATCTTTTGTTATCTGAAGGGTACTCCAACACTGGGGTTGTGGTATCCTCATGACGATGACTTTGAGCTAACGGCGTATAGTGATTCAAACTATGGCGGCTGCAAGATGAATTTCAAGTCTACATCAGCAGGGTGTCAGTTTTTGGAAGGCGTCTAGTCACATGGCAATGCTAGAAGCAGACCTCGGTTGCCTTATCAACCTGTGAAGCTGAATATGTTGCTGCTGCAAGCTGCTGTTCCCAGATTATCTGGATCCAAAAGCAAATGCGGGACTACGGTTTGCAATTCTCTAATACCCCTATATATGTTGATAACTCTGCTGCCATAGCTGTAACTAAAAATCCGGTTCAACGCCCTAAAACAAAACACATCGGCATAAAGTATCACTTCATACGCGACTGCTATGAAAAACAATTAATTGATGTGGTTAAGATAAACACGGATTTTCAACGCGCTGACCTCTACACCAAACCATTTGATAAACCCAGATTTTCTATCCGTTATAGGTCAACGGCGTGAAAAAGAAAAGTGACATTATCTCTGAAGACACAGATGCATAGTCCGACACTAGTTCAGTTTTTTATTTTATTGTATTTTTTTAAATTTCCTTGTCTTATAAAAATCCAAAAACACAAAAAGATTTTCTATTTTAGAATTTTAGGGGGAGATTAGTCTACTTTCAGTATTTATTTGTTTAAAAAAAGGGGAAGGGCAGATAAGCTAAAAGGCAAAAACAACAAAGATAAAACTGTGATTCTACACAATGGAAAGTGATAGTACACAGGCGTCTAGTTACTTGGAACACCAAAAAGATTTTAAATTTTTGCAATTTTAGTTTAAATTAAATCACAGAAAATTGTTAGTCGAGAACTCTAAGTCTAACAAATGGAAAATGATAGTACGCTTGGGTGTTACTGTAATTACACGGAGAAAGTTGATCTAGGGAGGTGCTAGTTCACTAAAAGATGTGTCGGTAGATTCAACACGATAGACCAGTAAACAACACTGGTGAACAAAATTTAAACTAATCTGTTCAATGAACTGTGGGTTCCCATCTTATCACTGGTTAACACAATCAGATATTTCCAATAAGGGATGACGAGCAAATTAACGCAACTAAAAGGGTGCGGATGACCATAAAAATAGCAAAGCATGAAAAAATTGAAATTAAGCGCAATCAAGCTGATAACATATGTTGTTGGTGCGTTATGTGCAAAAGAAAATAAGAAATGCTCTAACAAGGAGATAAGTTGTGTGCCTCTATGCTGTGTGATGGCACTGACCTGAGGATAAGCATAACCTAGATATTCTAGAATTCACTGTTGTTTGCCGCCTCTCTGCTACGTGGTGGCACTGACCTGAGGCTTGGCTTCTCTTTGAAAGTTCTAAGAATAGTCTCTTCTTGTCAAAATACCCATAGACCGCTCAAAAGTCTCCAGAGGAATGTTGATTACTGTATAAGCGTGGGATCCACAAATGTTGGTTGAAATAATGTAATCTAGTACATCACCAATATGTGTCAAAAGTCTGTGTATGGATTTAAGTGGACAAGTATACTGACAATCGTCGGGATGCACCGCCTGATGTTGATACTCAACGTGTGTTACGTATCAGATCAAGCATGATTCCCAGTTAGAATTTAGAAGTCTCAGATGAATGAGATACTATGATATGTAAATATGCTAGTTTCCATTTCAATAAATGTATAAAAAGTTCCAAGTAATTTAGTCTATGCCTGTCTGATTCCACATGAATCGGTCTTAGAAATGAGGTTAATGCGAATAGGCTTTTCTACCCAACCCTATCAAAAATCACAAAAACATGTCTATTTTGTTACTTAGTTTAGTCTTTCAAATTATTTGTAAAGTGTGTCAGTGTCAGACTGTGCTATGTGATAGGATCAATTAGAGCAATCTGAATCAATTTGATGAACAATTCAAAGCAAAATACAATCAAGTGTAATCAAATCAAGACAAATCAACAAAATTCACATTCCATTGATTGCAAAGACGATTACAGTGATAGAAAGCAGTTCTCATAAAACATGCAAAAACTTATATCTATACTACGTCTAAGCTATTTATACTAGGACCTAAGGAACTAAATTTACACAACTAGTCCCTACACTAGTATAAAATACAAAAACAGACACTAAACAATAAAAGACTAAATGTTAATCTTTTAAGGGACCTAACAATACTCCCCCTAAGATTTACATTTTCTTCAGTTTAGCTTTGTTTTCTGGTGAATGATCATGAGTATTGAAATTATCAGGTAATGTTTTGGAGATAGATTCAGGCATAGGTTCATGTGTGAATCCTAGACCTGTTTTGTCTTTTTCACTCCTTCCATTCACCAGTTGCTCAACAATTTTCTTTGAGCTTTTTACTTTGGCTAAGTCTATTGAGTTGCTGCATGTGCCAATTTTTCTTTTCAAGAGTTTTGTTCATCTCTTCAAGTTGTTATTTGACAAGTTCAAGTTCTTTAATGGTTTGTTCCATGATGCTTGAAGAGACATGATCTTTCATCAGCAATTTTGTGATCTGATTTTAACTTGTTGTGTTTTGATTCTTCTTGTTTGAGCTTGTCACAGATTTTAAAGGGTATGTTCTGTAGTGTTCAACTAGCTCAAAACATGCTTTTGTGCACATTTTCTCTCTCACTTCTACTGGTATTTCAGGATATGATTGTGAAGATTCAGCATCAGAAGAATTAACAACCTTTGGCTGTTCTGATTGAGCCATAAGAGCAACTTCTTCAGTGGTATCTTTTGGATCTGATTTGTCACTCCAATCATATTCTTCTTCTTGATCTGATTCATCATATTTAGGATCTTTAAATTCTAACCAGTCTTTATCATCAACTTCAGCAACTAGTGCCAGATTAGCAGTGAGATCAGCAGTAAACTGCTCTGCATATGCACTCCAGTCATAACCATCTTTGATGTTTACAACCAGTGCCTTCTTGGTTTCCTCACTTTTCTTCTCTTCTTTGGGTTCTGGCATTGGTAGACTTTGATATGGCTTCTGAAAAGTCTTGTTTGCCTGTTGCTGATACTTTTGACCATTTGAGCTACCTTGGTTATTTCCTCCTTGGTTTCTTGGAGCTTTGCATTCTCTTGAAAAATGACCATAACTGTTACAGTTAAAGCATCTAGATTTTGATTTGTCAAACCCAACGGTTTGTTTGCACTGGGTTTGTAATTTCTGTTGGTGTAAGCATGCTTTTGAGTTCTGTAAGCTATCATGACCATCTGCCAATTAAGATCCATTTCTTCTACATCATCTGGATCCATTTCAAACAAATCCTGTAGAACTAGCTCCATTTGAGTCAGATGACTGCCTTGATAAGCTTGAAAGCTTGCCATGAATGCAGTGAAAGCAGTTTTTGACTCTTCATCTTGTAAAAGAATGTTAATCACATCTTTCACTTTGCTGGATTGGGAGAGTGTGAGGAGGATGGCATCTCAGTTGAAGGTTTTGGCATTTGAGCTTTAGGTGAAGATTGTTGTTGTGGTTGAGTGGAGTAAGCAGGTGTACTTGTGAAGAATCCTGCTCCCACAAATAGATCACCTTCATCTTCAGGAGTAGATTGATCTTTGGCCAAGAATGCATTCTCAACAGTATTTGCTGGAGAAGCAACATACTTATATTGAGATGTTGATGCATGTCTATCATTGTTTCTAGAGCTTTCATCAATCTCAACAGATTCAATCTTAGCAATAAGAAGATCAAGATCCATTGGAAACTTCTCAGTATGTTTCAACAAAGTGACAGTTTGTTTCCAAGAAGATGGTAGTGCATTCAGAAGTCTGTTGTTTAAGTCCTCAAGATCATTCTTGATTCCCAAAGTAGACATCTCTGTAGTTAATTGCACAAACCTGTTCATCATTTGGTTTATTGTTTCTCCTGAAATGTGCTCAAAAGTTCCAATTGCCTTTCAGTTTCTGCTTTTTCAGATCTTGAATCTCTTTCCCTCCTTCACATATAATCTTCAAGGCTTTATACATTGTATATCCAGTCTGATAGTTTTCAAGCCTTGAAAGAACTTCCAATGGTAGTCCTTTACACATGAGAGAATATGCTTGATGTCATTCTTTACTTTCTTTAAGTCATCACCATGAAGATTATCTTCTGGATAAGGCTCTTGTGAATCTTTAGAGTATACAAATCCTCTGTCTGGACCATCAGTAGTCACAGGAATGTATGGACCTTTTTCAATTGATTTCCACAGATCAGTGTCTATGGAATTCAAATGATGTTTCAGCCTTAGAGACCAATTTTTAAAATCAGCTCTGTTTTAAGTTTTGGAACTCTATTCTCAGAATCTTCTGATTTAGCCATTTTTATATTTTTGTTGTTTTTCTAATCTTTTGAATTAAGAAATGAAAAAAATATTTTTGGGTTTTTGAAATTTTATGAAAAATTTCTAAGTGTCAGGCTGAAAAGTCCAAAACAGTTGTCAAACGGCCAACAGTGATGATACGACCAGCAGTGAAACGGCCAACAGTTGTAATACGTCCAACAGTGAAGGTTCAACAGTAGTGATGAGTCCAACTGTGATGAGTCTAAGGGATTGCCTTAGAAAAATATTCAACACAGTGCTGAAACTACCAACAGTAGTTATACGACCAAAGCTGAAACGACCAACAGTAGTTATACGACCAAGGTTGAAACGACCAATAGTCGTTATACGGCTAAGGTAAAATGACCAATAGTCGTTATACGGCTAAGGTAAAACTACTAACAGTAGTGATGTGTCCAACCAACAGTGGTTATACGACTAGGGTGATACGACTGAAACAGTTGAGAAAAGTCCAACAGTTCTCAAACGACCAATCACTTAGTCAATTTTCAGTGTTTTTCATCCCTAATACGGCACATTCATCAGATTCTTATGAATGTAATGAACTCAGAAATCTCAAAATCCTTCAATTGTTGATGAATTGAGCTGAAATTTCGCAATTAGTTCAAGATTATGCCGATAATCAATCCTATAACCACAATTTCAGTAATCAACAACAAATTTCGATGAATTTCAGAGATTTTAGGTCGAACACTCAAGAACACATATTCGTACTGTTTTTCCACTAATTCACTTGATTTTATGAGATACACTGCAAATTGTGATTCAAAACATGTTTCTGATGAAGAAACACAGCTTCGATTCACAATATTTCACTTGAATTGTCAATTGATTACAGATTTCAGTGGATTTTTGAAGTTTCTATCTTCGACAGAACTTCAAGAACACGCAACCGAAAGCTCTGATACCAATTGATAGGATCAATTAGAGCAATCTGAATCAATTTGATGAACAATTCAAAGCAAAATACAATCAAGTGTAATCAAATCAAGACAAATCAACAAAATTCACATTCCATTGATTGCAAAGACGATTACAGTGATAGAAAGCAGTTCTCATAAAACATGCAAAAACTTACTATCTACACTACGTCTAAGCTATTTATACTAGGACCTAAGGAACTAAATTTACACAACTAGTCCCTACACTAGTATAAAATACAAAAACAGACACTAAACAATAAAAGACTAAATGTTAATCTTTTAAGGGACCTAACACTATGTTACTCATTGCAGTAAATGTCACAATATGAACTTAACGTTTAAACTAAAATCAATTGTTTCTGAAAGGATAAATGGATCATGTCTGAGATGATCAGGTGGATAAATGGATCATGTCTGAGATGATCAGGTGGATAAATAGATCATGTCTGAGATGATCAGGTGGATATATGGATCACATCTGAGGTGATCAAATATTGTTTTAATCTTAAAATGGTCATGTCTGAGATGATCTAATTGATCAAAAAGTTTATCTATTGAAATAAGGGTATAAGTGTTCATGGGTCAAAGAAAAATTCAAAAGTAGAACCCATTCACACGACTGGACCATGAGTATGGACCAGTCGTATGAATGGACCATGCGAATGAACCTATTCGCACGACTGGACCATGAGTATGGACCAGTCGTATTAATGGACCATACGAATGAGCCCAATCGCATGATTGGAGGTAACCAACTGTGAGCAACCGCACGAATGAACCTCAATCGTACGACTGGTCATGACTGAATGGACGAGTCGTACGACTGAAGCTCAGTCGAACGACTCAATCGTGCGACTAGTTTCGGTCGCACGACTGAAGGCTGCCCTAGTATAAATTAAGGGGGAGTCGGTCTCATTCGCCTCATTCTCTCAAATCGCTCTCCATTCGCACGACCTAAACTTACTCTGCCGAAATTTCATTCGATCTTCTTAGACCCATTTTGACATCATCTGATCATCTGTCTCTGTTTCATAGGTACTACGCGACATTTGTTGGCTAATAACTCGGTTACTACAACGTAAAACTGATCGGAAAGTGACCTAAGTTAAAACCAAGACAATAAAGACAAATAAACCACTGAAACTAGCTTTTTGAACATATAAAAAGTTATTAGAAGCTTATTCAGACAAATTCGAACCTAATGATCCATTCCTCAACGTTTAACATCAAGAATCGCTCAAAAAATCAAATTTGAATGGACAAACCGTCAGTCATGCGACTGGACACACTGATGAATTCCAATCGCACGACTGAGCAGGACGACTAGACTCAATCGCTCGACTGAGTTGGACGAATGGTTCAATCAATCGACTGAACCATGCATCTAAGCTAAATCGCACGACTGAGGTAAATGCATGAGCAATCGCACGACTAAGTCCAATCGCTTGACTCAGTCGCACGTATGAGCTCAATAGCATGACTAGAGCTCAGTCGTCCAGCTCAGTCGCACGACTAAATTCAATCGCTCAGTTTAGTCGCACAACTGACCAAAATGATCAATTACATGAAACAAGTCTGGCATACCTTGACACGTTACGTTTATTTACTTTGTGTCACAGATGACGAGCAGATGGCCTATGAGTTCTAAGAATAACATTTGTGCTTATCTCGATCTGACTTCCCGCAACTCCGCGGAGTTTGCTGGGATCATCACATTTTTAGGACGCTCGAGGATCTCTCGTGCGATCTCAGCGCCTTGCACTCCAACCGATCGATACAGCAGGCGTTCTGGGAAAACAGTGTTGTAGACAGATCTACCGATCCCCACACCATCAGGAGTTCGATTTTTGTGGAGGCCATCCAGATAACCGAAGAGGATATACGGACAGTTCTTGAGTTTGAGGATGATGCTGATTGCCCCACTAGATTACATCCCCTTACCATCCGTGGCTGCTTCATGAGAGCCAAGTATTCTGGGGACATCAACACAAGTATGCTCAACAAGAGCAACTTGTGCCCCCAGTTCAAATACTTGGCACATGTACTTCTTAGATGCATCCCATCAAGGAAGGGCGGCTTTGATGAGTTGTCAGACCAGATGCAGAATGCATACGCTATACTAGTGCGGAACCATCCTTTTAGCTTCTCCAGGATGATCTTCACCTATTTGGTGGAGAACATAGAGGCCAAGGGGAAGGAGAGTTTCTGTATGTACCCAAGGTTCATTTAGTTGATTATCGATCAGAAACTCCCCCAGCTGCCTAAGGAGAATGATGATGCAGTCATATTGGAAGTTATGGATGATACGACACTTGGGAGAATGAAGATATACCGGGGGAAGCAGGTGAAGCCCCCGGTGAGGAGATTGTTTGGGCATTTGGCTCGTGAGGATTACGTGGCGCCAACTAGGAAAAAGTGGCGTCACGATGATAGTGATTCGGACTCGGAGCCGATAGCGGTTCCGGATGATGATTCAGATGATGATGACGGTGATGGTGGAGATACTGGCCCCATACAATCTAGGGCCACTACTACTAATGTGACATCTCCATCATCCACCCAAGGAGGAGCAGAGAGTGCTGGTTTCCAGCAGGGATTTCAGCCTGATGAGGAAGAAGAGTTGGATGATGAGCCCCTCATACGAACGGTAGGAAGCCGTGTCGTAGCCACGGAGAGGGGTATTAGGACGGTTGGCGGACATCCTGGAGGGTCTGGGGAGACTGTCACTGACCCATCTTACATCCCAAACTCTCCCAGTAGCCGAGGGGGAGCCTCTGGGTCCAGGGGGACTCGGAGGAAACGGATGGCTCAGCCACATGGGCTGAAGCCCAAGCGAAGGAGGTTTACCCTACTCACCACCTCCACAGCCGCCACCACTACCTCAACCACCCCTACTACCACTCCACCCCCACTACCACTCCTCCACCCACTACTACTACACCACCTACCACCTCTATACCACCCCCAATCTTCACCACCACCACTACACCACCTACAACCTCTATACCACCCCCAATCTTTACCACCACCACGAGCCACCAAGCTGGCCCATCCTCCTTTCCCACAGGATCCACCCTCCCTTCTACTAGAGTGGAGGACCAGCTTGCAACACTTAACCGAATGGTGCTGAAGCTGTTAGATGCCGACGAGGAGAAGTCGGCTAGGCTTCGTCAGGTTGAGGAGCAAAATGCTTCTCAAGCTCAGCATATTGCTCAGCAAGCTGAGCAGATCTCGCAACTCCAGAAGCAAAACGTCATATCTTGTTAGAAGATTGAGGAGTTAGAGGAGGCCAAGAAGACGATCTTGTTCAAGCTGAAAGGGTCGCAAGCTGAGGAAACAAGACCAGGGAGCTTCAGCGTCTGCCCCGCCTACCTCCCCTTCTGCCGAAGACCCAACGATGATTCAAGGCAAAATTCAAGATTAGATGTCTATTTATTATTAAACTTTTGTTATTGAAATCATGTATCAAATATGTGTTTAATTAAATAAATGAAAAGTTAAACCGATAATTGTTATGTGCTTAATGTATACTAACTTGCATTGTGTTTGGTTATTTCTTTAACAGGTTCATCAAAACAGGCTGACAAGCATGATGTGGTGCCCCTTCGACAAATCGAGACTCAATTGACAATGATTCTCGATTTTCAAGGGATAGTACATTGCTCTGTCAGCTACACGCCTGAAGAGTGAGAGATCATACACGATTTGACTGATGAACAGATTGTTGAACTGTTCAGTCTAAATCCAGATAAGCTGGTGAAGGATGCTCCAGAGGTCGATGTAGTCAGTGATGAGGAGCTGCAGGATGTCGACGAGGTGGAGATAGAGGATGTGACTGCTGATCATTATCCCCAGTATACTAACGCCAAAGGCGAAGTACTACCGGATCTGGGAGAAACTTTTGACAGCAGTGCATTCAACAAATTTGAAGAGATGACTGCTGCAAAAGAAGCTACAGCAGAAGATCCTCAGACAGATGATGCTAATCTAGCATCCAAAAAGGCTGAGTGGGCAGCTGCCTGGAGGAAATGAAGAAACAGTGCGTGCCTACAAAGTCAAATGCCTACACCAAGCTCTACAAGGTAAAGAAGCATCAGAAGGTGTCGGGCAAGATTATTAGCTGGGCGTACTTTGACGACCTTAAAGTATATGCCATCAAAAGGGAGAAGGGAATAGAGTATTTCAGATTCCCACACGATCTGAAAACTCTCCCTAGATTTGAGCTAAACCGTCTAGCGAACTTGAACATCCTGTATGCCGTTCTCGGAAAGATATCGGCATGGTTTGAGAAGGCTCTGAAGAAGGATTATCATATGAGGTGGGACAATTTTAAACCTTAACAGCCCAAAAGGTTGATTCATAAGACAGAGGTTGACCCCACCTCCAGAAGACCAAAGGTGGTCTTGAGATGGCACCATCCGTGCACAATGTCGTATTCCATTAAGGGAGATGCCACAAGATTTTGCACCCCATTTTAAATGGTGGTATTATGACTGGCGCACTGGTGAGGTCGTCATTGTTTTGGATAAAGAAGGGAACGTAGAGACAATTAGGGTGTTCGACCCTATATGGCTAACCAACTTGTCTGCTTCAGATGTCTACGTCTTGTACAAGTGGCCATTATTTTTTGACAAGCAGGATATCGTGCAAGCACTTCAGTTTCAACACGTTATACGTCTATGCTTCGCACTTGATCTTCATGCTGGGGTTTCACGAGAAGAAAGAATGAAGAGATATGAAGAGTTCAAGAAGGAAGTCAAAGTTTAGATAGAACTAGGTCCAAGGGGTAGTTTGTTGGTACACATATTCCTAGTTCTAGTCTAGTGAGCTTCAATATAATAGACTTTCGTCTTGTAACACATATGTAATGTTGAATCTATGTGATGAAAAACTCTTCTGTGAATGTTTATTGGTTGTTTAATGTACATTGGTTGTTTAATGTTATATCTATTAATAATATTTATTGTTACACGCTTATATGAACATGTTATATAGGTTTACAGTTGTTAGACATAGTTCTGAATCATTAAAGGTTCAAGAATGTGTTTAACTAAGTATTCTGATTCAGTCGCACGACTGGACCATGCGAATAGGACAATCACACGACTGAACCAGGTGATTGAGTCAATCGCACGATTGAGTCATAAGACTGACTCAGTCGTACGAATGAATCAATAGTATGACTCAGTCGTACGACTGAGCCAATAGCTTGGCTCAGTTGTACGAATGAAAGCTGTAACCTATAAATACCACTTAATTCGTGGAAAAACAGGAGACTTCGAGAATTCACAACCCTAGCCGTCCTAGTTCGCATAGAGAGTCCCTTCCAAGTTCACAGAACGTTTCAGATCATTCCTAATTCATTCTTAACGTATTAATCATTAGGTTTGATCCGATTAACGTTCTCCCTGATTGGATCGCCAATCAAATAGAATTCCGCGCTATTCGATTCGGTTTCATGTAGAATCAGATAGTACTTTGTCCGTACACGGTCCTAACAAATACTATTAGTAGTTTTAATAAAAATAATAATAATAACATTAATAATGATAATAGTAATTGTGGTAATGATAATAATTTATGACTTTAGTAATTATAATGATAATAATAATAGTATTAATAATAATAATAGTAGTAATGGTAATAATAGTAAAAATGTTAGTAATATTAATAATAGCATAACCTTTACGTAGTAATATCTTCTTATATATTTGAGGAAAAGAGGGAACTATATTGGGTAGGGTTTTATTAGGCTTTTAATGTGTTAAGTATTTATGCACACTTGGGATAATACACATAACTAGGGAAGCAAAATTTAAAACTATAGCAACTTGATTATGAACTAAGGTTGAATATTCAAGAAGGGCTAAGAATTATCCTGTTAATTGATGGACCTTTTGATGACGGATGTACACGCATACTCATGGTGTAACTACCTCAATGGAGGATAAAGTTGCAAGCTTTGTTGATGGTCTGCCGGATAAATGGGTTTCTTTTGTGTCTAATCTGAGACAGAATGATACTTTAGCCACTCTAGACATAAATGATTTTATCTTAAAGTTGAGGGAGGAGGAGCTAAGGATCAAAATACAAGTCCAAGAAAGGGTCATACACATAGAATCCATTACTATATAATGTTGTTCCCACACCAGATTCATCTGGTGAACCTCTTCAAACAACTTTTCTTTCCAACATGTCTGAAACTTCTCAAAGTGGTTCTTCTAAAAGTGAATCATCAGGATCATCTAGAACTCAGTATATTATTCCTGACTCTAATCCTACAAAGCTAAAGACTGAGAATCTAGGAAATCAATTGTACACAGCTGACTATGCAGCTGTGATGGAAAAGGGATACATTCATGATGGGGCATATAAGGGTTTTGTTTCTCAAGTCGAGCCTAAGTATGTCAGTGATGCCTTGAAAGATGAGGCATGGGTTAATGCGATGCAAGAAGAACTTTTATAGTTTAAGAAGCTAGGTGTTTGGACACTAGTGGACAGACCTAAGGGTGCTAAGGTAATTGGTACGAAATGGGATCTTCATTGCAGAAAGATGACCAGGGGGTCATTATTAGAACAAGGCATGGTTAGTAGTTCAAGGGTTCAGACAAGTCGAGGGCGTGGACTACAATGTGGTATTGCACCAGTGGCAAGGATGGGGGCAATTATGATCTTCCTAGCTTATGCATCATACATGAAGATCAAAGTATATCAATTGGATGTGAAGAATGCATTTCTACATGGTGATATCCGTGAGACAGTATACGTCAGTCAACCTGAAGGATTCGAACATCCTTATCATTGGGACAAAGTTTATAAGTTGGATAAAGCTTTGTATGGGCTACATCAAGCCCCTCGAGCCTGGTTTGAGAAACCCTCCACGCACCTGCTAAAACATGGATTTCGAAGGAGAGTGATTGACTGCATATTAATCATTAAAGAAAAGGATGGTGATTTACTGATGGTTCAGATATATGTGGGCGATATAATCTTCGGTTCCAAAAACGAAGCACTATGTAAAGAATTTGAATCTGTGATGAAAGCTGAATTTGAAATGAGAGCCATGGGAAGTTCTTTCTAGGATTACAGGTGGATCAGACACCCACTAGAATATTTCTACATCAGACCAAATACGTGGGGGACATTCTGAGTCGGTTTGATATGGAAAATATAACGATTGCTGGTACCCCTCTTGCCACGAACGACGATGTGGCACCCGATGAACATGGAGATTGGTAGATGTCACCACGTATCATGGAATGATCGGATCTCTAATATATCTCACAGCTTCTCGTCCTGATATCATGTACGCCATGTGTCTTTGTTCCAGATATCAGTCAAAACCAAAATTAAATCATCTAATTGGGGTGAAACGGATCTTTTGTTATCTGAAGGGTACTCCAACACTTGGGTTGTGGTATCCTAATGATGATATCTTTGAACTTACAGCGTATAGTGACTTAGACTATTATGGATGCAAGATGAACTACAAGTCAACATCTGCGGGGTGTCAATTTGTTGGAAGGCGGTTGGTCACCTGGCAATGTAAGAAGCAGACATCTGTTGCTTTGTCAACATGTGAAGCTGAATATGTTGCTTCGGCAAATTGTTGTTCTCAAATTATCTGCATTCAACAACAAATGAAGGACTATGGTTTGCAATATACTAACACTCCTATTTTTATTGATAATTCTGCTTCCATAGCTGTAACTAAAAATCTGGTACAACGTCGCAAAACCAAACACATCAGCATTAAATATCACTTCATACGTGATTGTTTTGAAAAGCATTTACTAGATGTAATTAAAATTAACACGGATTTTCTGCGCTGACCTCTATACAAAAGCATTTGATAAACCGAGATTTTATTATCTATTAGAGGCTAACGACGTCAAAAAAAAAGACGATGTGATTACAGAGGAGTCGAGTTCATAGTCCGTCCGTATGTTCCTTAGTTTTAATTTTTTCTGTCAAATTTATTTTATTTTATTTTATTTCCTTTCTATCTTAAAAATATCAAAAACACAAAAAGATTTTCTGTTCTAGAATTTTAGGAGGAGAATAGTTTCAGGTTCAGTATTTATTACTAAAAAAAGTAATAGGGGGGCGATCAGGTAAGCTGAAAAGCAAAGACATCAAATCTGAGAAATTGATTCAGTATAATGGAAAATGATAGTACACAAGCATCGAATCATTTGGGACACCAAAAGAATTTTCATTTTGAAATGTTATACTGAAAGTCACAGAAAATTATAAGTCTGGGAATTCAAAGCCTAATAAGTTGAAAAATGATATTAAGCTAGTCCGTTACTGTGGTTACATGGAGAAAGTAGATCTAGGGGTTGCATGTCCATTATATGATGTATCGGTAGATTCAACACAATAGACTAGTAGACGTCATTAGTGAATCACTTAAATTAAATCAATCAACATGTTGTGGGTTCCCATCTTATCCCTGGTCTGCACAATCAATAAATTTCCAATAAGGGGTGAGGAGCAAAAAGAAAGTCATAAATGTGTGCTAATGACTAGTAACATGAGCAATGCATATGACAAATGTCATAAAGCAAATCAAGTGAGTCGCAATCAAGTAAATGACAAATGTCATTGTTGTGTTAAACAAATTATAAAATTGCTCTAACAAGAAGATAGGTTATGTGCCTCTCTGTTGTGCGATGGCACTGACCTGAGGATAAGCATAACCTATATATTCTAAGAATTCATTGTTGTTTACGCCTTTCTGCTGTGCGATGGCACTGACTTGAGGCTTGGCATCTCTTTGAAAGCTCTTAGAATAGTTTCTTCTTGAGAAAACCCATAGACTACTCAAATATCTCCTGAGGAAGGTTGATTACCATATCAGTGTAGGATCCATAAATGCTTGTTGAACTAATACACCTAAACTATCACCAATGTGTGTCACAAATCTGTGTATTGATTTAAGTGGACAAATATACTGACAATCATCGTGGGTGCATCTCTCGATGTTCAAAATCAATGTGTGCTATACAACAGCTCTAGCATGATTTCCTGTTAGCGCTTTTGACTCTTAGATGAATGAGATTCTGTGAATCGTATATATAATGTTCTCTGTTATCGATATAAATACAAAAGGTCCTAAATGATTGCATTTTATGCCTGTCTGATTCCATGTGAATCGTTTAAGTGATGTTAAAATGCTTTCAACCCTTCTCAAATGAAAAATACAAAAATATGTCTTATTTCAGTTTTATTTCAAGTTTTTCCTTCTTTAGTTATGTTTGTATTGAGTCGATGTCGGACTATGTAACAAGACAGAACTCTGTGAATGTCATATAATTAACCGAACGTTAACTGTGAAAAGCTTTTTTCTGAAAGATAAAAGGATCACGTCTGAGGTAATCAAACGGTTTCACTTAAAAGGATCACTCTGAGGTGATTAAATGGTTTTCAGTTAAAAGGATCATGTCTGAAATGATCAGTGGTCAAAATGTCGTATATCAAAGATAACTGTGTGAAATTCTGAGCCAAACGAAGTCAAATTCATAAGTATGGCCCAATCCGAGTGTACCATAAGTATGGGCCAATCATACGACTAGACCATAAGTATGGCCCAATCACATGATTGGACCATAAGTATGGGCCAATCACATGAGTGGACCACAAGTATGGCTTAATCGCACGACTGGACCATGAGGATGGTCGATTCGCATGATTGGCAACCTCAGTATGAACCATTCGTACGATTGGTTGAAAGCGTATAGGTCAGTCGTATGATTGAACCTTGGTTGTACGTATGAACCATGCGAATGGGGCCAGTCGCACGACTGAAATTCAAAACAGTATAAAAAGGAGGTTCAGTCGGTCGTAACCCTACACTTGGTTTCAAATTCTCTCAAATACCTGGCAACGTATAGGACCCTTTTTTGAATTTTTTCTTGTGATTTCCCTTGTTTTCTCGATTGCTAATGGTTCCGTGTTGTTCTGCAGGTACTTTCAAGATGAGAACATGATGTAAAGTACCCAAATAGATTGAAAATCAGATTGAACAATAACCAAACTAAACCGAACTGAAAAACACCAAATAGGACCTTTAAATGAAATTAAAAGTGAATCTAAGATATATTTAGTATTATAACAAGTAATGGCACAACTAATGACTGTAATCTTGACCTGGATATTGCTGATTCGAAGTAAATTCAAATTTTTGGTCTCGCACAGCGCGTATGCGACAGGACATACTGTTGAACTTCAATTACACGACTGAACCATACTCATGATTCAATCGCACGATTGAATCAATCTGTGCTTCAGTCGCACGACTGGATTAGTCGTGTGACAAGGAACACGACTAAGCTCAGTTGGATGCTTAATTGCACGATTGAGTTCAGTTGTATAGTTCAATCGTACGATTGAACCAGTAAGATAAAACTTGTTTCAAATTCAAATGTTTCTTTCTTGTAAATTGGTCTAACTTGTTATTCAAATGGTTGTTGTGTGTGTTACAGTGAAATGGCAGAAAGGTGGACCATGAGTACTATGCTTAACATTTGTGCTTACCTAAACACTACTTCGAGGAATGCCATCGAGTTTGTTGGAATTATCAAATTCCTAAACCGCTCCAGAATCTACAGTGCAATTTCTATGGATTGCACGCCTTACAGATCACTACAGCAAGCATTTTGGGAGAATGCTATAGTGGATCGTACCATTGAGCCATATCCGATCAGGAGCTCTATTTTGGCGAGGCTATAGATATTGGTGAAGATGACCTAAGGAGAGTGTTGGATCTGGGAGATGACAGGGATTATTTGACCAAACTGCATCCCATGACAGTTAGGGGCTGCTTTCTAAGGATTAAGTACGCCGGTGACATCAATGCCGGCGTGCTTAATAAGAGCAACATGTACCTTCCTTTCAAGTATCTAGCTCATGTGATTCTGAAGGGGATAGCTTCTCGACGTGGTGGATTCGACGAGCTCAGTGATCAGATTCAGAACGTGTTTGTGGCATTAGTTCTGAACTATCCGTTCAGCTTCTCCAAAATGTTCTTCAATTATATGAAGGAGAACATAGAGGCGAAAGGGAATGAGAGTTTTTGTATGTACCCGAGATTCCTCCAGATGATCATTAACTAGAAGCTACCCAACCTGCCAAAGAACAAAGATGATATGGTGTCATTGGAAGTGATGGATGACACTACTTTGGGAAGGATGAAGGTTTAGAGGGGAAAGCAGACAAAGCCCCCAGTGAGAAGATTGTTTGGCCATCTGGCCAATGCTGACTATACATCACCAGCAAGGAAGAAGTGGTGTCACGATAACAGTGACTCAGATGTTGAGCATGTGGTGATTCCAGACGATGAAGAGGATGATGATGATGATGACCCGGATGAGGGTCACAGAGGTGGTTCATCTGCTACGGGTGGCTCTGACCAGCCTACAGTTCACCCAGATCTCCCCTTATGGAAGATTTGGGTAATTTTGACTTGGGAGAGGAATCAGAGGACTCTGAGGAAGAGCCTCTTGCTAGACAGGTTGGTAGCAAGTGGATTGCTACAGATAGAGGGAAGGAGGTGGTTGGTGCCCGCCAGGCTAGTTCGAAGGGTGTCGACTCTGAGGAAGCTGATCCATCCTACACACTCGAATAACCAATCAGCAAAGGAAAAGCACCTGCTGCTACGGGGACAATGAGGAAAAGGATGGCCCAACCCTATAGGAAAAAGGGGAAACGCCAAAGGATTATTTTGATGAGTTCTTCCACTGCTACTACCACAATCACAGCCACTACCACTACCACAGCTGCTACCACCAACATACCCACCACTACACTAATACCCACATCTTCCTCACCCTTAATACCCAAAACTACACCTCCATAAACCATTCCTATCCCCACACCCATCTTCACAACCTCAACCACCGAGCCTACCGTTACACAAGCCGGCACCTCAACCTCCCAAATTCCCCCTTTCCAGAGCACTGCCCTTCCCACAGTTGGGTTAGAGGAACAGCTAGCAAGCGTTAACAGGCTAGTGTTCAAGCTACTACAGCTGATGATCTGAAGACTGCCTAGATTAGACAACTGATGTCAGTGAATGAAGCACAGGGCTAGCAAACTACCAAACTGACTGAGAAGAACGAAGCCCATGAACGGGCTTTAGTTTGAGCTCATAAGGACCTTCAAGCTCAGAATGAGCTAGTGCTGGCATCCGCTAAGAATATCGAGGGTCTTGAGAAGAAGAACAAGAAGATCATGTTGAGGTTGAAGGGAAAAATAGAGGAAACGTTAAAGAATAATGGAGATGGAGATGATGATGACGATGACGACTCTAGTGATGATGAATCAAATGATGAGGATGATGAGGAAAAGTTTGATGAGAGTGGAGAGGAGAAGAAGAAAGATGGTGATCAGGATGATGACCCTGAAGGTTATGTGAACACGTCAGGCTCAAATCAATCTGAGAAGGAAAGGCGGACTAAGCAAAGCTGAGATCAGGGAGCCTCTTCCTCAGCTCCTCAAGCCAATGAGCCTGAAGATAAATATCAAAGTAATGATTAAGAATGTCTATGTAGTTTGAAATCTTTTGTAACTGAACATTGTATCACATTAATGTAAATGATGATAATTTATGTTTAATACCATGATGAGTCATTAATGTGTGCTTTACTGATCATTCTTTCAAACAGATACACAGATAAGGACATTTATTTTTTTACTAATTTTACTTTTTAATATTTACCTTTATTAATTATATTAGGCAATTTTTATGTACGTGGTTTTGTTTCATATATGGTCTTTAAGTCTAACGGTCGTTAATTTGCATCATTAAGTTAGATAACATAGTTATCACATGCTGACATGTGTAAAATCTTTAAGGTGACATAATTTAAAACAAATCAATGTATTAGAAAAAAATGATCAATAAAAATATTGAGATCGACAAATAACACCTCAAATATACATATACATATATATATATAAATAAGGGATCCCTTGAAAATCATGTTATAATTGAAAACTATAAAAACCAATATTTAACCATTGATCATTTTTATTCAATGGATTATATTAAAAGTAGCATTAACTTTGTTTCAATTCAACCATATATATAACCATATAACGGTTTCCCCTCTTTCTTCTTCCTCTTCTTCTGCAAACTTCTAGCACTAAATCCTCTCACAAACCCTTGTAATTATCCATTTCCTTTTTGCTAAAGATTTATAAAATGGACAACCTTGAACCCCAAAACTAGCCATCCTTTACCATGAACCTACACATGCAACATAATCAGGTTGCTCTGTTCTCCTCTGACAAAGACCCTGGTTTTTCAGGGATTTGTAACTACCTTTCTTGCTTATCCTACCTCACCACACTCACAATAGACCCTCCACTATATGAAAAACAACTATTGGAGTTTTTCAGGACCTATCAAGAGGTTATATTGGATAGTTAGAAGCCACGGTTTGCAACGATGCAGGAGAAGACTGTTTTCATCACACCAGCCACCATAAACATTCATCTGAGGTTGGATGATGAAGAAGGAAAACTTTTGTTCCCTAAAGAAGCAATCATTCTGGCTAATGGGATATAAAGGGGACTATACTGTGAGGACCTTCAAGAAGGGTAAGGTCTCTTTCCAATGGAAGTAACACCTCCATGTTATAATCCATTATTTATCAAACAAACATGGAGGATGGGATCAAATTCTAGAAGACCTATAATACATAGTCCATGAGATGGTTCAAAGGGTCAAGTTCAAGTACTCTCAGCTTGTCTACACAAACTTGCTTACCAACTTAGACTCCTTACAGTACTACATATTCCCTAGATATGTCCAGCACATTCTCAACTTTGAACTGGGCTCACAGTTTAGGGCAACATGTACAACTCTTAAACGGGGACAGATGAAGCCCGACATTCTTAAAATCATGAGAAAAACCATTATTAGTTTCTCAGGGGTCGAAACAGCCCTGGTCCCAAAAATGTCAGAGCTTATTGCTCAAGGTGACAACTTGACAGCACCAGTCAATGTTGAACCCACACCTTCTACATCTGCACCACCCATATAGCCTCAAAACAAACCTATGTACAAGCTATCAGATTTAGAAAGCGCCCATATACTCACCCATGTAGGAGGAAGTAGAACTAAGAGCTCCCACTTCCCTGAGGAGCAAACCACTCTCATTACTTTATTAATCAATGATGAGTTTCCTCATGCTTAACCTGAAGAGCTTATTGCCCAAGTCTCAAGCAGTCACTCTAAGTCTTAAAACTCAAGTGATCAACCTTCAGGGGACAGTTACCATCCCTAGTCTCTAGATGTAAACTAACCAATCCCTGAACTTAAATTCTATAATGATGAGGATATGGGATTTAGTGACTACAATGAGTCTCTCTTCACCTCCCTTCCTCAAGGAGAGATGAATGCTCCTAAGACTCCCATATCTAGCCCACATCATCCACCCATTATTGAGGTGAACTTACCTGAGCATGTTTAGGAGGTCCATACGGAAGAGGCTCTTACTTTAGAAAATGATTACATTATTAAGACCTCAACCATGACAACCCAGCCCCTTAACACTTTTCTCATGGAGTAGGGGAAATCTAGAAGCCAAGTGTTGGATCATGATGAGGCTGGTGCAACCAAAACCACTTCATAGTCATTTTTGGTGCTACATTGAAGGGCTTCCGAAGCTAAGCATGAGATCTTCTGAGAGTCTGAAGAACAACAGTTGAAGTCAACAGCTGAAGACAACAGCTGAAGCCAACAGCTGAAGACTATCTTCTGAAGACAAAGTCTGATGAAAGAGCTGAAGACAAAGTCTGAGTTTCCGAAGACAAAGTCTGATGAAAGAGCTAAAGACAAAGTCTGGGCTTCCGAAGACAAAGTATGATGAAAGAGCTGAAGACAAAGTCTGAGCTTCCAAAGAAAAAGTCTGATGAAAGAGCTGAAGACAAAGCCTGCTTCCGAAGACAAAGAAGACTCCAAGCCTCGGAAGAAGCAGTCTTCCGAAGTATAAGTGGCTTTGGAAGAAGTTATTCTTCCGAAGTACTTTATCCTTCAGAAGACATTGCTATGACCAGCAGATAAAAGTATTGTCCCTGACAGTCCGCTGCAGACCTCTGATACAACATGGCATCTTCCTAAAGAGCCATGTTGTTGACCATACTTTACTCTACTGTTCACCTTTTTATGATAGTACATGTTACCAACTTTAGTTGGTGACAAAAGGTAAGTTAGGGACATATCCTGACTACCAACTCTCAAGCAAAATGTCTGAAAGACCTCACCTAGAGTCTTGTAGTATAGATGTAAGGTTAGAGGTGTCCAGCTGGTATCAAAGTATATCCGGCTGTAGGTAGTATTATATATATCTTCTCCTTGTAACTCTTTAGATAAGCGATTTGAGTCCAAGAGTCTTGTAATCCTTTGAGTTGAGAAGCAATATATAAAAGTACCTTGAAAATTTACATCCTGTGTTCATTTACTTACAGTTTCTTGTTATATTGTGATCAACTCTTTATAAGACTTTTGCTGAGTATTGATTCGAGGTGAGTTTGAGAGAAAAACCATCTGTTGAGTGACCCATAATCGATCCTGCAATTGGTATCAGAGCTCCAGGCTCTTGATTGTGAGATCTTACCATCCAAATCAACTTGTTTTTCATTCCTCACTACAAACCAATCACTCAAATGGCTGCTCTCTCCAAAGCTGATATGGAAACTGGTACCATGACCAAGTCCCCACTGATCACCCCTGAAGACTTTGACACATGGTGTATCAGAATGGAAGGCTTCATCAAGTGTCAAGATTTAAGGATGTGGGACTCCATTGTCAATGGTCCTTTCATACCAAGCACCACTTCTGCCACTGGTAATCGCATCATTCCAAAAGATGTTGATGATTACTCAGAAGAAGATAGGAAGAGAATAGAGCTAGATCAAAGGGCTATGACTTCTCTCCAAACTGCTCTCCCCAACTCCGTCTACAGAGGCTTCAAGAAGTGCAAAACTGCTAAAGATTTATGGGAAGCATTGAAGCTGATGTATGAAGGATCCAAGGAAACCCAAGAGAACAAGAAGGATCTCTTGAAGCAGCAGCTTGAGAACTTTACTTTCAAGGCTGGTGAGACCTTGACTCAACAATACTTCAGGTATGTTGAGATAGTAGATACTCTGGTGGATATTGGAGTAGCTCTTGAGAATAGAGACATAGTTAGGAAGTTCATGTCTTCCCTTCCTAAACTATGGACACACTACTGTGTTGTAATCAAGAGAACTTTGGACCTTAAGACTCTTACTCTCACAGAGTTGTATGGTATCCTAAGTGCATTCCAGATGGAGATGAACATGCAGAACTCCTCTAGTCACTCCAATAACCAACTGAGTTCAGCCCTTCATATGGGTGAAAGGGAAATCATAGAACCACAACATCAGTTGCTGTGCTACCCTGACAACTCACACAGTGGACCCTACATTACTCTACCTGAGACTCCAAAGTCTCAAAAGGTTCAACACAACTCCTTTCAGGATAGTTGTGCCTTTGTCTCTGGAAGTGGACACTCTGGTGATTTTCAATACTACTTTGATGATCTTGAGTGCTTCAGTCCAGATGATGTGGAGTATATGGACATTGTCCAGCAGATGGCTCTTTTAACTTACAGAGCGAAGAAGTTCTTCAAGAGAACTGGAAGGCAATTCCCTCAAAACCCAGTCAACAGCAGGTTTGGGTTTGATAAGAGCAAAGCAAAGTGTTACAACTGCAACCAACTTGGTCACTTTGCTGGGGAATGCAAGGCTCCCAAGAGCAACCCAGGAACCCCACAGGCCTCCACACATCCCACTGCTTCAAAGCATGAAGAGAAGTCAACTGAAACAGCTGCTGTGGCTCAAGAAGTTGACTGGAGCTTCATGGTTCAGGATGTGACTCCTGCTCAAGCACTCATGGCCGGAACAGATGATGATCAGGTATACGAACATCTTTGTACTGCTGCCTATATTGCTAAAGTTAAACTTTATAAGGATTACATTTCGGAAATCAGATCTGAGGTTGAGTCTTTAAATGTGTTAAATTCTGATTTTAAGAGAGCTGAATCTGACTATCAAAAGAAAATTGAAGAGTTAGAGAAAACTGTGTCTCTTTTAAAACATGAAAAGACCAACTATAAGACTCAAATCAAAGATCTATTATCCAAACTATCTGAAGTTCAAGCCCAGTTAGTCACTGCTGAGGCTCAGGCCAGGAAGCAAGCTATTGCTGAGCAAAGCTTCCAAACTATTCTTGCATCATCCTCTCATTCCAAAATGTTTTATCTAAATAAAGAAGGGTTGGGAACCAATGAAATAGCTCCACCACACTCTTATGAGTCTATTAGACTACCTAGATATGGTACTGAAGAGCAAGAGGTTCCAACTGCTGACCCTTCTCCATTGGAACTAGAGGATGAGGCAACAATAGTGGCCACCACAGGGGAGAAACTGGAGGATACACTCATCTCCACCTGTGAAGACCAAATCCTAACCACCAAGGCAAGAAGAAGCAGAGCTAAAGCTGCTAGAAGGACTGCCAAGAAGGTTGCAGCGTCCAAGCTTAAGATTGACCCAAAGCAAAAGGGTGTCTTCATTTCTGCCGGATTTCAAGTGGTAGGTACTTCTGATTCAGGAAAGGAGTGTAATACCAGCACTCCTGTCCTATCAAAGGATCAGAGGTTGAAAGGGAAAGTTGCTGATGAAGAGAAGAAATCCAAGAAACAGCAACCTGCTAGTTCCCAGAAGGCTAACATTGCATGCATAATGTGTGGTCTGCAAAATCACATGGCTAAAGATTGTTACTACAATCCAGCAAGCACACACTATGCAAATAATGTTAGAAGAGAAGGAGTCAGAGAAGGTTTCTCAGTTGGACCACTTCAAACGGTCCAAATGATGAAAAAGGGAAAATTGATCTCGGAAGCCAAGTTGCTTTCGAAAGGAAGTACTCCTTCCGAAGGGAAAATGGCTTCGGAAGCCAAACCTTCTAAGGTTCGGAAGAACAAGAAGGCTCCCTTGAAACCTTCTCAGAAGAAGACTACTTCGGAAGAAAAGGTGGTGAAGGCTTCTTCTGAAAAGAAAGAAGCTTCGGAAGAAGACCATGCTGCAAAAGTGTGACATCCGTGCGATTAGGTAAGTCACGCGGTTGTGTCGCGCGGCTGTCGGTGGGTGCGAATGAATGTGTGTCGCGCGACCGAGTGGGGCGACTGGAGTTGTCGCGCAACAGAGTCATGCGAATGTGAACTGTGTACGACTGTGTGTGAATCTCACGATCTGAGGCCTGTCACGCGAAAGAAGGTCCAATCGCCCGAATGAACCTTATTCGCGCGAGGGGACGTTGAGTCGCGTAACTGGCTGTTGGGTCGTGCGACTGGTGATGCATGGTACGATTGAAAGCTTAGTCGCACGAATGAAGGTTCAATTGTACGAAAGTAGCTAATTCGTACGACTGAAGGTCCACTCGTGCGAATGGAGTGTCAGTCGTGTGTCGGGTCTTGTTGTGTGAATAGAGTCATTGTGTGGAGTTTTCCTGTGTATTGTGTGTGACGCGCGTATGTGTGGTCTTCCCCTTTTGAGTGCCTTGTGTGATGAGATAACATCAAAAATAATGTCACTGCTCGAATGTCATAGCCATGGCGGCTATCTTTAAATGCTTAGACCTACATAAGGCCTGAGGTATGTGTGACTGCTTGTGTGTACTACCCACGACCGAACCAAAACTGCCCGCACCTATCGAACATCACATTATGCGTTATGATCATTACTAATGCTTATCAGTGACTGTCAATAGGTGTTTGACGGTTCCTAGCATCTTATTCCAGGAAACCATACATCAATCGTGCTTATCATCTGTTCAGTGAGTTTCGTGGCCCCTTTTTACGCTTATATAACTTTTAAACATTTTCAAACTTGGGGGAAGAGAACGCTCGCTTACTTAACATAGTTTCAAGCATCTTTCTTAGTGGAAATCTACTGTAACTCTATGGTTAACTCATCTTGCTTACTTGTTAGATGTTGACACATTGATGTTAAGGTCAATCAGATGTCAAGTAGCTGGTTTAGGCATCGTTCTAGGTATATCATGGTTATGGTGGGAACGCTGCGGGGAACCCTATATATAAGCATCACCGGTATACTAAGAATGCGCTTAAACTGGGTTACGGGATAATCTGATTGACTAAGGCATAAAATGTTGAATGTGATTCTATGCTAAGTTGCTACTACATGCTATTACTTGATGCTAAGTGTTATGTGATGTCACCTGTAAATGCTACTTGTTTGGTGATACTATTTGGCTGTGTGGGACTTCTGTGTGGGACTTCTGTGTGGGACTTCTGTGTGGATCTCTCAGTACAACCATTAATCCCGGTATTGGGACCTAAGGACTGGTTTGGTTGTAACCTATACGTATGCGCTATGTGGATCCTGCTACGTCATGTGAAACTCATGGAATGCTTATTACTTGTTGGATGCCTTTAACCTTCGATGCTCTCGGCTGTGTGGTTCTTCTGTGTGGTTCCTATGTGTGTTTCCTCTAAGCCGATCTAACATTACAACCATTAATCCCGGTAATTGGGACCTAAGGACTGGTTTGGTTGTAACCTAAACGTATGCACTGTGTGGACCCTGCTACGTCACCTTGAACTTATTATGCTATGGAAAACCTTTTTGTATAACCCTTAATCCCGGCATTGGGACCTAAGGATTGGTTTGGTTATAAACTATACGTATGCGCTGTGTGGATCTTGCTACGTCTTTATAAACTATATTCTTTTTCGAGAAAACCTTTCTTACAGCCATCAATTCCCGTGTGGAACCGATGACTAGGTTTGGCTGTATCTATTTATAAACGGTAAACCGTCTGCACATAAGTGTAGTCGTGGTAACTTTTATTAAACTTACTATTTACATCTTAATATTTTTTTATTACTTAAAACCTGCGAAGCTCACCAACAATTATGTTGACTGTTTTTGAGCGTTTCTTTTTAGGTGATCAAGGTAATTGAAGTTCTAGGAGCACTGCCTTTTAGAGGAGACCCTAGGACATATTTTGGAGAACTTAGCATTTGTAAACATTAATCTTCGGAACATCTAGGTTGCTCAAACTTATACATTGTACACTTGTTCCTGAGTTATGGGAATTTACAATGCAAGTTGTTATCAATGAATATGTGATCATTTTATGTTATGTTTATGGCTATGCTGTCTTGAGCATTGATTATACACGACACAAGTCTCCAATTGTGTTCAGGTATCGTCATGACACGCTTGTCATCATATTATTATTGCTACTCTATCCATACCATGTGTTATGACGATCCCGTCTGACTCGTATTCCCCGTGTTTCCGCTATCAGCGGGGTGTGACAGACTGATATCAGAGCCATTGGTTATAGAGAATTAGGCAATTACACTTGACCTAGACTATAACCTAGGAACCTTCATGTAGATTTGCATGCTTAAGCTTGTGTGCATTTATATATCTCGTGTATGTGTTCCTCTTTACATGTTCGATTATCCTACTGTCATGTGATCTTCACCTTGTGTTTGAGCCCTTGTGCTCGTCCCTCATGAGGTGCTTTCTATTGGATCTTCCGTTCCCTCTGTGCGCCAAGTTATCATAACCAAATTCGGGTATGTAGACCCGAAAAGATCGTCACAGATCATACATTGCGCTTGATCTCGGATACTAAATCCGACCCTAACATGGTTATGCTTGAAATCCTGAAGGTATGAAGGATAGGCAGCTATCATTAGATATATTATGCTTATGTGCTTAGAGTTTACTTGCTATTACATTCTACTATTGGAATACTATTGGTTCAGGGACATGAGGACAATACCTAGTATGTGCTTGATGAATGTGGATAATACTATGATGTTAACTTGGAGTAAGTGAAGCTAAGGGTGACCATGCAAGGCAAATTACCATTAAGGGTGCACACGTAATTGCAATTCGCCGTGCATGAGAAGTCTGGCTAATCTTACCATGAGGTAACGATCACGAGTATTACTAGTTGCTATTTTATATCCTAGGTGTGCTAGGATCATAATCCTAGTGAGGCTTTATTAAGGGTAACATAACATTACTAACACCTACCACTACTTAAGTCCTGTCCTATTTAGAGCCTTCATGGTACTTCCAATCATGACATTGATCCTGCCTTCCACGAAACATTCCTCCACTTAGTATTTCAGTAACTAAGGAGCTGATTGAATGCTTAGAATAAAAGTGGACTTCAAGAAATGTAGAGGAGTGATGATACTCCCTACACATTATATTATGTTATTTATCGGGATTATGCTAAGGGAAATTAGGATGTCATGTAACGATTTAAGTGTCATTCAAGGTATATCGTGGATGCGGTGGGAACGCTGTGGGGGACCCTATATATAAGCATCACCGATATACTAAGAATGTGCTTAAACTGGGTTACGTGACGATCTTGATGGACCAAAGCATGGGTTATTGGAACTTGATGAGTGGAATCATACGTGTATCTCAGAAGTGACTAAGCTTACATGTTTACATCTTTCTATGATTAGAAGATGCCGCCCCGAAGAGTCACACGTGGTACCAACCAAGATGGTGAGACCCCACAAGGTAGAGGTAGGGGTAGATCACCAAGAGCAGGTGGCGCCCCAGCTGGCGACAACCAGGAAACTGAAAACCCTGATATAGCTGCTATGATCGCTCAGCAGCTAGCCGCACTGATTCCAACTATAGTGACTCAAGTGAGCGACACTCTTCGGAATCAACAATTCCACAGGAGTAATGATACTAACGATCAGTATAACCAAGGAACAGAGAAGAGAAAGGAGGCTGGGGAAACGAGCCGGTCTAACGCCGGAAGGTTTGATAAGAAGGCCAAGATGACCCAAAATTTTGGGGCTGTGACTCAGGGAAAGAAAGAATATGCTGGCCCGCACCCGAATGTGACAGGTGCAACCTTCATCACCCCCCAGTAATGCCGTGTCGGTCGTGTGCGAACTGTAGGCGCCCGGGGCACCTAGCGAGAGATTGTAGAGTTGCACCGAACCTGGTGACACACGTCAACGCGGTTAACCCCGTCGGGAATGCCAGAGCTTGTTATGAGTGTGGAGGTCTTGGTCACTACCGGAACACGTGCCCCAGACTGAATAGGGCACCGGGTCAACAAGGGAATAACCAGCACCAAGTGATGGCCATAGCTGGCAACCCAGGCCAAGAGAATCAAAGAAGTGCTGCCAGAGGACGTGCATACGTTAACGGAGCAAATGGCGCCCGTCAGGACCCGAATGTTGATACAGGTACGTATGTTGCTTAACCACCCTTTCGTCTTCAAATTGAATGGTACTGGAGCAGACAATAGTTTCATGTCTTGTGATTTGTACACACGCTTGCCTTGGTAGTAGACTAGAGACTAGCTTCCCTTTAGCAATGGCCAACGGTAGGTGTACTAGCAGATGAGATTTTAGAGAGTGCTCTAGGATATTGGAGAACCATGCCTTTGACATAGACATAATACCTTTCGAGTTGGGGATTGTGGGAATGGATTGGCTATATAAAAACAGAGCCGAGGGTGTTGGTCAGGATTACCTCCTCCAGGATAGGTGGGATTTCGTATGGAGTTAGTTCCTGGAGCTACGCCGGTAGCAAAAGCACTGTATCAATTAGCGCCGTCTGCAATACAAGGATTATCTAACCAATTACAGGAACTACTAGGGAAGGGTTTTATTCGACTGAGTCATTCGCCATGGGGAGCACCGGTCCTATTTGTCGAAAAGAAAGACGGGTCGCTCCGCATGTGCATCGATTTTCGCGAGTTGAACAAGTTGACTGTGAAGAATCGATCACTTATTTGACTAGTTACAAGGAGCTTCGTATTTCTCCAAGATTGATCTCCGTTCTGGATGTCATCAACTGAGAGTTTTGAGGATGACATACCGAAGACAGCATTCAGGACTCGTTGTAGGCAATATGAGTTCTTAGTCATGCCGATCGGACTGATTAACGAACCAGCTGTGTTCATGGACCTGATAAACCGAGTATGCATACCTTATTTGGATAAGTTCGTGATCGTATTTATAGACGATATACCTACCTACTTTCGATTGAAATAAGACCCTAAGGAACCTCTTCGGACCATACTGAGCCTATTACAAGAAGAGAAGCTTTACGCCAAGTACTCGGAGTGCAAGTTTTGGCTTCGAAAAGTGAAGTTCTGGGTCAAGTGGTTAACGAAAGTGGAATTCAGATAGATTCCAGAAAAATTGAAGCAAGGAAGAAATGGGATGCACCCCAGACACCTTCGGAGATACGGCAAATGTTAGGTTGGTCGGATACTATCGTCGCTTCATGGTAAATTTCTCAAAGGTGGCCCAACCGTTAACCTTGATGACTCAGAAAGACGAGAAGTTTGATTGGAAGGGAAGCAAATATGATGGCTGACGCCCTAAGAAATCACTAGGTGAAATCACTATGTGCTCAAGCTTTGGGATTGACTATTCAAACGAACTTGAAAGCTCAGATCCAACTTGCACAAAGTGATGCATTGAAGGAAGAAAACCTTGTGGAGAAGAATTCCGAGGGTTAGACAAACAGATGATTTGTAAGGATGATGGTATACAGTACTTCATGGATAGCATATGGGCACCCCATTTGGAGAGATGTTCGTACCCTGATCATGGAGGAAGCGCACAAGACACGATATTCTTTTCATCCTGGTGCAGTATGTATCACAATCTTAAGGATCTATACTGGAGGTCGGGCATGAAGAGAGACATTGCTATGTATGTAAGCCGAGGCTTGGCGTGCTTGAAAGTTAAGGCCGAACATCAAAGACCATCAGGATTATTACAGCAACCGAGATTCCCGAGTGGAAATTGGAGAACATTACTATAGACTTCATTACCAAACTCCCTAGAACAAGTAACGAACACGACTCGATATGGGTCGTAGTGGATCGGATGATGAAGTCTGCTCATTTCTTACCGATCAAGGAGGATTACAAGATGGAAAGGTTGGCAAGATTGTACATTAAGGAGGTCGCGACACAACACGGTGTGCCGGTGTCAATCATATCCAACCGTGACAACCGATTCACCTCACGATTTTGACAGAGATTACAAAAAGCGATGGGCACTCGATTAGGTATGAGTACCCTATCACCCACAAACAGATGGCTAAAGTGAACGAACAATACAAACGTAAGAAGACATGCTCAGAGCTTGTGTAATCGATTTTGGTGGTAGCTGGGACGCTCATTTACCATTGATTGAGTTCTCCTACAACGATAGCTATCATACAAGCATTGGATGTGCTCCATTTGAGGCATTATACGGGAGAAAATGTAGATTCCAGTTTGATGGGCTGAGATTGGTGAGAGCCAGCTTACGGCCCAGAGATCATTCAAGAGACAACCGACGAAATTTTTCCAAATCAAAGACAGACTAAAAGCTGCAAGAGATCGCCAAAAGAGCTATGCCGACAACCGTTGGAAGCCTCTAGAATTCAATGTTGGAGATCACGTCTTACTCAAAGTCTCTCCCTGGAAAGGGATTGTACGATCTGGAAAGGGAAGTTAGCCCCTCGATACGTAGGACCATCCGAGATTACAGAAAGAATCGGTCCGGTGGCTTACCGATTGAGGTTGCCACAAAACTCAGTGGTGTACATGATACTTTTCACGCGTCGAACCTCAAGAAGTGTTTGGCGGATGAGTCCTTACACGTACCAATTGAGGAAATCAAGATCGACGAAAAGCTTTATTTCATCGAGGAGCCTATCGAGATCATGGACCGAAAGGTCAAACGCTTGAGACGCAGCAAGATACCAATCATTCGCGTGAGATGGAACTCCAAGCAAGGACCAGAGTTCACGTGGGAACGAGAGGACCAGATGAAACTCAAGTATCCACACCTATTCGGGGATGACGCTCTTGGACCCAACACCAGTTGAATTTCGGGACGAAATTCTCTCAACTGGGGGATACTGTGACATCCGTCACTTCAAGGTTTGTCATCTAACGTGAAATCTCATTAACTGTTCTTAGAGCGTTCATTTTTCATCTTCACAGACTATTTGTGAGGTCACCATACTTGTTTAGTTTTCTCTGACGTTCGTGATACCTTTATTCGCGACCTTACCATCCAAAACGCTCACGAATATCGCAACCGACACCACTAATTATATTATGTCATGTAATATAAACCTCGTCATAAACACCATTAAACACATCCTTATAATTAATATAACGCGAGTGTTTACGTCGTTTACAACGGAAGCAAGTTCGGGACTCGGGAGCAAAGTACAGGGACTACACCTGACAAATTGCCAAACTTGGCTGGGTATAAATACCCTTTTCCCAGCCATTTCCCCACCATTTGTTCTTCTTCCTCTTCACCTCCATCTCCATTTCTCTCTCAATCTTGCACCAAAATGTCCATTTTCGTCTCGTTTTCACCGTCAAGACTTTGACTACAGCTGAGTCTACACGCTTCTTACAGGTAGACGACCTCGGTCGTCCCATTTCTTGCGTTTACTTCTGCGTTTCTAGGGTTTTCGGGTGCTCGGGTTCATCCGAGCACATGAGGTCGTGTGGGCTTGTGTGTTGTGTTCCAGTGGGTGAATCATGCCTAGATAAGTTAGGAAAGGAGTCCTGGAAGTTCTGGTTGGGTAAAACTCATGTTCGGGCAGCCGAAGGCCGCCCTGCAACTTCCTGCAGTCGCGACCCCCGTCGGCGCGAATAGGGTTGTCGCGCGACTGGGGGCATGCGATTGGGTGTGTGCGTACGACTTGTGTCTGTGCGATTAGGTAAGTCGCGCGGTTGTGTCGCGCGGCTGTCGGTGGGTGCGAATGAATATGTGTCGCGCGACCTAGTGGGGCGACTGGAGTTATCGCGCGACAGAGTCGTGCGAATGTGAACTGTGTACGATTGTGTGTGAATCGCACGATCAGAGGCCTGTCGCGCGAAAGAAGCTCCAATCGCGCGAATGAACCTGATTCGCGCGAGGAGACGTTGAGTCGCGTAACTGGCTGTTGGGTCGTGCGACTGGTGATGCATGGTACGATTGAAAGCTTAGTCGCACGAATGAAGGTTCAATCGTACGAAAGTAGCTAATTCGTACGACTGAAGGTCCACTCGTGCGAATGGAGTGTCAGTCGTGCGTCGGGTCTTGTTGTGTGAATAGAGTCATTGTGTGGAGTTTTCCTGTGTATTGTGTGTGACGCGCGTATGTGTGGTTTTCCCCTTTTTGAGTGCCTTGTGTGATGAGATAACATCAAAAATAATGTCACTGCTCGAATGTCATAGCCATGGCAGCTATCTTTAAATGCTTAGACCTACATAAGGCCTGAGGTGTGTGTGACTGCTTGTGTGTACTACCCACGACCGAACCGAAACTGCCCGCACCTATCGAACATCACATTATGCGTTATGATCATTACTAATGCTTATCAGTGACTGTCAATAGGTTTTGACGGTTCCTAGCATCTTATTCCAGGAAACCATACATCAATCGTGCTTATCATCTGTTCAGTGAGTTTCGTGGCCCCTTTTTACGCTTATATAACTTTTAAACATTTTCAAACTTGGGGGAAGAGAACGCTCGCTTACTTAACATATTTTCAAGCATCTTTCTTAGTGGAAATCTGCTGTAACTCTATGGTTAACTCATCTTGCTTACTTGTTAGATTTGACACATTGATGTTAAGGTCAATCAGATGTCAAGTAGCTGGTTTAGGCATCGTTCTAGGTATATCGTGGATGTGGTGGGAACACTGCGGGGAACCCTATATATAAGCATCACCGGTATACTAAGAATGCACTTAAACTGGGTTACGGGATGATCTGATTGACTAAGGCATAAAATGTTGAATGTGATTCTATGCTAAGTTGCTACTACGTGCTATTACTTGATGCTAAGTGTTATGTGATGTCACCTGTAAATGCTACTTGTTTGGTGATACTATTTGGCTGTGTGGGACTTTTGTGTGGGACTTCTGTGTGGGACTTCTATGTGGATCTCTCAGTACAACCATTAATCCCGGTATTGGGACCTAACGACTGGTTAGGTTGTAACCTATACGTATGCACTATGTGGATCCTGCTACGTCATGTGAAACTCATGGAATGCTTATTACTTGTTGGATGCCTTTAACCTTGGATGCTCTCAGCTGTGTGGTTCTTCTGTGTGGTTCCTCTGTGTGTTTCCTCTAAGCCGATCATCCATTACAACCATTAATCCCGGTAATTGGACCTAAGGACTGGATTGGTTGTAACCTAAACGTATGCGCTGTGTGGACCCTGCTACGTCACCTTGAACTTATTATGCTATGGAAAACCTTTTTGTATAACCCTTAATCCCGGCATTGGGACCTAAGGATTGGTTTGGTTATAAACTATACGTATGCGCTGTGTGGATCTTGCTACGTCTTTATAAACTATATTCTTTTTCGAGAAAACCTTTCTTACAGCCATCAATTCCCGTGTGGAACCGATGACTAGGTTTGGCTGTATCTATTTATAAACGGTAAACCGTCTGCACATAAGTGTAGTCGTGGTAACTTTTATTAACCTTACTATTTACATCTTAACATTTTTTTTATTACTTAAAACCTGCGAAGCTCACCAACAATTATGTTGACCGTTTTTGAGCGTTTCTTTTCAGGTGATCAAGGTAATTAAAGTTCTAGGAGCACTGCCTTTTAGAGGAGACCCTAGGACATATTTTGGAGACTAAGCATTGTAAACATTATCTTCGGAACATCTAGGTTGCTCGAACTTATACATTGTACACTTGTTCCCGAGTTATGGGAATTTACAATGCAAGTTGTTATCAATGAATATTGATCATTTTATGTTATGTTTATGGCTATGCTGTCGTGAGCATTGATTATACACGACACAAGTCTCCAATTGTGTTCGGTATCGTCATGACACGCTTGTCATCATATTATTATTGCTACTCTATCCATACCATGTGTTATGACGATCCCGTCTGGCTCGCATTCCCCGTGTTTCCGCTATCATCGGGGGTGTGACAAAAAGCTTCAACAAGCTCATCCTCAAAGATCAACCAAGGGATGGATTGGAAGATCAAGGAAGATGCTGCAGCCAAAACCTCTTCTTCAACGACCTCTATTGAACCCCAATGCATATCTTTTGGTTCAATTATGTCACTATCTTTGGAAGAGCCCAAGACCAGCAAGGCTTGGGCTTCCAAACAAAACTAACCATCTCATCTTATGTGCAGGGACATCCATTTGACAAGAACAACAATGTCTGGATTGTAGATAGTGGATACTCCAGGCACATGACAGGGAACAGATTTCTCCTTCAACAATTCCAGAACTATGATGGAGGGACTGTCCTATTTGGAGGTGAGGCCGGAGGATATATTTCTGTCAGAGGAAGTATATCCAATGGCAGAATAAACATTGACAAAGTTCACTTTGTCAAACAGCTTGAACATAATTTGTTAAGTGTTTCTCAATTCTGTGATCAAAAGCATCAAATGCTTTTCACAGAACATGAGTGCATTATCCACAAACCAGGGATGACAATTCCTCCGGAATTGGTGCTTCTTAGATCTCCCAGGAAAGGGGATATGTACAAACTGGATATGAACAATGCTTCTCTAATGGGTGAAGTATCATGCTTTCTTTCCAAAGCTGATAGTGATGAGTCAACACTATGGCATAAACGCATGTGTCATGTGAATCTTAAAACAATGAATAAATTGGCTAAAAATAACTTGGTACATGGTTTGCCTAAAAAGGAATTTTTCTACAAAGAAACTGTGTTGCATGCCTGAAAGGGAAACAACACAGATCATCTCATAAATCCAAATGTGTTAACTCTATCACTACTCCATTACACTTATTGCACATGGATCTCTTTGGTCCCACAAGTATAATGAGCATTGGAGTGAAATCATACTGCCTTGTGATTGTTGATGATTTTACAAGATTTACATGGGTATTCTTTTTAGAAGTAAAGATGAAACTGCTGAAACGTTAAAATCTTTTATTCTTAAAATAGAAAATGAAATTGATCACAAGGTTAAGATCATTAGAAGTGATCAAGGGACTGAGTTTAAGAACTTTGTTCTTGACTCATTCTGTAACTCAAAAGGGATTGCCAGACAATACAGTGCTCCCAGAACTCCTCAACAAAACGGTGTTGCTGAGAGGAGGAATAGGACACTTATTAAGGCTGCTCAGACCATGTTAGCTGATTCAAAGTTGCCTCTAACATTCTGGGCAGAGGCAGTCAACACTGCATGCTATGTGCAGAACAGGGTTCTTGTAGTTAAGCCCCATGGAAAAACTCCTTATGAGTTATGGAACAAGAGGCCACCGTTCATTGGCTTTCTAAGGTCCTTTAGCTACAGGTGTACCATACTTAACACAAAGGACAACTTAGCAAATTTGCTGAGAAGTCGGATGATGCTATCTTTGTTGGATACTCTTCTAGCTCCAAAGCTTATAGAGTATACAACATCAAGAATCAACAATTTGAGGAGTCATCCAATATAGTTGTTAATGAGCACACTCCTTGTGTTAGGGGGAATGGACCTGAGTATATCTTTGATTTGGAATTGTTTCCAAACTATTCTAAACAATCTTGTGAGAATGATTCAGCTGGAACAGGTGCTCAAGGTGATGTTGATGCTGATGCAGATCAACTATTTTAGCTTCCAGACCTTTCCCAAATTCTCCAAGAGCTGAAAGGAACCAAGCTTCAACCATTCACAGATCTGATAGTGTAACTATCTCCAGGAATAATGAAGCTTCAACAAGTGAATCACTTGATCAACCTCAAAGCTCTTCAGGTGATCCATTACAACACCAGGTTGAGGGAAGTAGCATTCTGAAGGACAGGAAACTGTTAATACTACTTCACAACCAACCATTGATGATGTTTCTCAATCATTCAATCAGTCCTCATTGAATGACTTTGAAACAACAGTTGGACAGAGTGATCCAGTTCCTGATCAGAACATGTCCAACCTGGACTTATCTCTGCAACTGGAAGTGATTCCTCGCCTTAGGATTCACAACACTCATCCAACTGAGAACATCATAGGGAATGTCTCTGAGGGTGTGAGAACAAGAGGGCAAACTCATCATGGGAATGTCTGCTTGTACACATGCTTCTTGTCTCAGATGGAACCAAGGAAGGTGGAAGATGCCTTAAAGGATAGTAGTTGGGTTGAATCGATGCAGGAGGAGCTGCTTCAATTCAAAAGACAAAAGGTCTGGAATCTATGCCCACTACCATCTGGTCAAGTACCCATAGGCACTAAATGGGTGTTCAGGAACAAGAAAGATGATAGAGGCTTGATTATCAAGAATAAGGCAAGACTAGTAGTTCAAGGGTACACCCAGGAGAAAGGAATTGATTATACTGATGTCTTTGCACCTGTTGCAAGAGTTGAGGCAGTTAGGATCTTCCTAGCTTATGCTGCATCCAAGAACTTCACAGTCTACCAACTTGATGTCAAGTGTGCTTTTCTATATGGGGATATAGATAGGGAAATCTATGTATGTCAACCTCTAGGATTTGAAGACCCACAACACCCCAACTATGTGTGCAAACTGGATAAAGCTCTATATGGGCTGCACCAAGCACCTAAGCTGTGGTATGAGACCTTGTCTCAGTTTCTCCTGAACAATGGCTACACCAGAGGTACCATTGACAAGACTCTTTTCATCAGAAAGAGTGGAGAAGACATATTGCTCGTTCAAGTCTATGTTGATGACATCATATTTGGTTCTTCAAATGACCAAATGTGCAAAGACTTTGAGAGCATTATGAAGCAGAAATTTGAAATGAGTTCCATGGGAAAAATGGACTTTTTCCTTGGAATTCAGGTGAAACAGATGAAGTAAGGGTTCTTCATAAGTCAATCTAAGTATGTCTCAGACATCTTAGATAGATTTGAAATGAAGGACTGTAAACCAGCTAAGACACCTATACCCAGAAACCATAATCTTTGCCCTAACCTTGAGGGGGAGGATACTGATCAACATCAGTATAGAGCAATCATTGGTTCTCTGATGTATCTTACTGCTAGTAGACCAGATATCATGTTTGCCACATGCATTTGTGCAAGATATCAGGCTGCTCCCAAGGCGTCTCACCTAGCTACTGTTAAGAGAATCCTCAGATACCTCAAAGGAGCACCTAAACTAGGACTCTAGTATCCAAGAAATAGTGATTTCAATCTCTATGGATACTCTAACAGTGACTATGGTGGCTGCAACATTGACAAGAAATCAACATCAGGAGGATGTTAATTTCTTGGTGGAAGGATTATCTCATGGCAATGCAAGAAACAATCCTGTGTCTCTACATCAACTGCTGAAGCTGATACATTGATGCTGCTAGCTGCTGTGCTCAACTGCTATGGATTCAAAATCAGATGTTAGACTATGGATTCAACTTCATGACTACTCCTATCCAAATTGACAACAATAGTGCTATCTCCATTACTGAGAATCCGGTGAAGCACTCCAAGACAAAGCACATTGATATCAGGTATCATTTCATTAGAGATATTCATGAGAAACATCTGATCAAGTTAATCAAAGTTGACTCAAATGAACAATATGCTGATTTGTTCACAAAGGCATTTGATGAACAAAGATTTAAGTATCTCATATCAGCTATTGGGATGATAAATATTGATTAACTACCTCTTTTGAAAAAGTTTTTTTAAATGTGTAATGTCTTGTGTCAATACAATTTAAGCCCTGTTACAAAAGATCTTTAAATTATTCTAAGTGTAAATTCCTTCTGAAGAGGAATTAACTCTTGGAAGATATTCTTGAATATCTTCCAAAGACAAAATTCCTCAATGGAAATTTTCTTCTCGGAAGAGTTTTTGGTCTCGGAAGAAGCAATTGATTTTACATCAGATCTACTTCCGAATCTTATATAACTCTCCATTCGGAAAGACAATTTTACCTTTGGAAGCAGTGCCTTGCTTCGGAAGAGAAATTGCCTTCGGAAGACAAATTACCTTCGGAAATGTTTTACATTCGGAAGTAAAGGTTTTACTCTGTAACGGATATCTTTTTGGGCCCACTCTGTAAAAAGTAAAGATTTAGTTCATGATGGTCAGATTATTTAAAATTATCCTTTGCCGCCACTATCATTTCTCCGCCGTAAACCTCCATACCACCCACAGTAATCCCAAACAGTTACCCTATTACCGCCACTACCACAATTCATCCCCTTTAAATAATCTTGACTGATCAATTTCATCTTCTTTTACCAATTTTACTGCCCTAACTATCCCCTTCTCTGTCAAACCTGCAATTTCACCCAAATTCAAGCTTACCTTCTCTTCAATGGTGCTAAACCCTCAGCACAACCAATCGCATTACTTGATTCATCAAGAGATGCCGACTTCACCCAAATCATCACCTTTCTTACCGAATCCACATACCTCACTGCACTAACAGTTAACCCTACCGTATACTCCAACCATATGTCCGAATTCTGGAGTAACGGTCAAACTGCAGTTCTGAATGGGGTTCGAGTACTGAGAACCCGCATTTGTGGCCAAGAGTTGGTCATCACAGAACAACTCATCAGGGAGCATCTCGAGCTTCATGATGATGGGGCTCCTACTGAGTTCCCCAAAGAAGACTTGGAAGGCACCTATATCCTCATGGGATATGGAGGGGATGTGGGCAGGTCTACCGTCTACAAGTTTAACTTCTCTTACCATTGGAAATTCCTGCTACACATTATCCTGCACTGCCTCTCCAATAAATCAGGGGGTTGGGATCAAATCCCATATGAACTAGGATGCCTAGTTCATGGGTTGGTGAAAGGTCTACGCTTCAACTACTCACGATTTGTGTTGACCAACCTTATCGGCAATCTGAGCAGGGATACATTCTTCATGTATCCCAGATTTATTCAAGACATAATCAACTGTGAGCTGGAACCGAGTAAGCTTGTCTGTGCAGCTGCTCTCACTGTTCCACAAGTAAGACCTACCATCTTCAAAACATTTGTAACGCCCCGAAGTTTCCCGAAACAAGCCATTTAATAATAATGGGCTTTTAAGGGTTAATTTAAGAAATAAAAGGTGAATTAGTGGGCTATGGACCTAATTAGCCTAATGGGCTATGTGTTATGGGTTTAAGGGCCCTAATCAGCCCTTAAACAATGCATGAACAGCTCCATCTTTAGCATTTCCAACCCTAGCCACCAAATTCGTAGAGAGAGAAAGTAGAGAGAGAAAGTGGGAAGAACTCAAGATTTGGAGCTTGAAAGGTTGGAAGATTGAAGAGCTGGGTTATTGGAGCATCAAGGCTTATGGAAAGAGCAATAAAACAAGGTAAGAATCGACCTTTAAGGCCCTCTGTAGATCAAACCCGGATTCTAGGGTTTTGGGTTTTGAAAAGTTCAAAGAAACACATAAAGGTCAAAGAAACACCTGGATAAAGTAAAGTCTTGCAAGTAAAGTCCTGCAGGCAAGGGATAAAGTAAACACTTGCAAGCAATGGCTAAAGGAGGGTTGCATTCGTTGTGCCCTCACCCGGATAAAGTGGATAAAGTAATGCTCGAACAGGCAGGTCTGTAAGCCCTGAATTGGCATGACAATAATGGCCTGATCGAGTATGACAGTAAGTCCTTAATTGGCGTGTCGGTAAAGTCCTAGGCGCGCCTATGCACCGATTGTGACAGAGAATTGACGGATAAAGAAGAGAAATAAATAACTAGAAATGATAAAGTATCGATAAAGAAATAGCCCGTGTGTATAGATGTTTGATAGATGATGATTATTTTTAACCGCTAAAGCTATTACTTTTTCTAAGAAAGTTATTTAACAAAGTAAACCTAGAATTCACTCAGCGAAGCTGACTTTTGTATGCATATCAGTTGACAGGTGAAAGTTAGAGCCTCCGGGATGGGAGCATGGAAATTGAAGCTTCTTGGCACATAAAGACTGGCATCCCTGATAAAGAAGAACTTAAGAGGACTTTTGAATAGTTTTGATGTTTAAAGACAATGTGTATATTTAACTTGTCTACATTGTAATGAATTGAAATTATCGTATTTTCCGCTGCGATAGTTATTTATACATATATGAGTAAATGATTGCTTTAAATCTATGTTTTGCTGTGAATGACCAACTGTGAGGCTTCCCTGAGAAAGGCGGGCCTTACAAGTTGGTATCAGAGCCAATGTTTAAGAGATTTGGGAAAATTATTTTATAAACCTAAACTTAAACAGAAAATGGGACCAAGTGTCAAGGATGCCAGTCCAAGAAGCTTCATGCCGAGAGGTAACAAATATGTTATAAGTTTTATTCTAGTGGGTAGTGCCCTCTTATTTAAGCTAAGAGTCGAGGTAGGGTATGATAATGTTATTTGTGATGCCTATCTGAATTTATGTGACTTATACGTGCATAGAATATGTATAGTAGGTTCTAGTGTTAGTGTGGTTCAGGATAGGAAGTTTAGGGCACGAGAAGTTCTATAAGTAGTTAATCACAACTGGCCACTGTTATTAAAAATTTACAAAACTTGTCGTGATCTGAACCTTCCTTGAAAGACCATGTTGACATTCTGAATCTTATAAGAAGTAGAAAGAATGGCACCAAAGAAAGCAGTACCAGCTATGGTCACCCGGAGAAGCACTAGGGGAAGGCCCCCTACTAAGGCAAAAGAAACTGCAAGTGAGACTGCGAAACCGACCAAAAGGTAAACCAGAAAGCCGGGAGGAGGAGGTTGATTTAGAAACGGAGCCGAGGGGCCTACCACTGATCAGGCAAAACTAAAGGAAACAGTAAAGAAGCCATTGCCCAAGAGGTGCACCAGGTCCTATCTGGAGTGATGCCCGCTCTGCTTGCGGAATTTGTGGAGCAGGTTAAGTGCGACAGTAAGAAGTGTACGGCTTCAGAGAAGGTTGATAAGAAAGGAGCGGTCAAGACTGAGGAGTTAAGCGACGAGGAAGATCGTCTGGGTAACCATGACGGTTCCGAGATGGAAGAGAGGGCAAAGGGGTGCAGCTACGGGATTTTCAGAGATGTAAGCCCCCAACGTTTGATGGCACCGGTACGCTGCTACTGCTCAGCGTTGGATCAGGGAATGGAGGCCGTGCTAAAGATCAGCGAGTGCCGGAAAGCCAAAAGGTGAAGTTTGATTCCCATTCCCTCTTGGACCCAGCACTGTGTTGGTGATAGAGGAGTATTGCCTAGAAAAAGAGCTTGAGAAGATTGAGCAAGAGTTTGTGAGTTTGGAGGCTGGAAATATGACATATCAGGATACACTACAAAATTCAATGAAATGGCCCGTCTGGTGTCTAACTTGGTGACTCCCGAATCCAAGAGGATCAAGAGGTACATACAAGGTTGCCTCTGGATATTCGTAGGGACATGGTCACTGCCCGACCTAGTACTTTTAGGTCAGCAGTGGACCTCAGTGGAAGGTTGTACGATCATCGCAGGCCAGTGACGGTGGGTGAGACGAGGAAAGTTTAGAATAATAATGGGAAGAGGTATGGAAGTGGTAACTACCAACCGGGAGGCAAGAAAGCAAGAGTGGATGCAAAACAAGTGATTATGAAGGGGGTCGGGGAAGTTAAGGAATGTGGAAAGTGTGGGAGGAGGCATCCCGGAGAGTGCCGAATGGGTAGCCCTGGGTGCTACCGGTGCGGGAAAACAGGTCACATGGCTAGAGAGTGCCCGGAAGTGAACGAGTACTTTAACTACCATGAGACGGGGCACTACAGCAGGGATTGCAAGAAAGCTAAGCCAGGAAACTCGGGAACAAGCAAGGATAATGACAAAGGGGATGATGGAAAGCCCAAGGTCAAGGCAAGGGCTTTCACCATGAACAAGAAGGAGGCAAGGAAAGACCCGGACGTAGTGTCAGGTACGTTCCTTGTCAATAATGTTTGTGCCTCCATATTGTTTGATAGTGGTGCCAGTAAGAGTTTTGTATCTATACCCTTCTGTGCTACACTAGATGTCCAAACTAAGGAAATAGATAATGCCTTCGAAGTAGAAACAGCTGATGGTAAGTCCATTAGAATAGTCAGAATAATAGAGGATTGCCACATTAAACTAGGAGGTCATTACTTCCCCGCACAATTGTTTGCCATGCCCTTAGGAGGTTTCGATGTCGTACTAGGGATGGATTGGTTAGCTGCTCATGATGCTAACATAGTATGCCAGCAAAAGATGATCCGATTAACGGCTCCAGATGGTAGTCCGGTTACGATCTATGGTGATAACGATTGCAAGGTCCCAAGGATCATTTCCATGATCAAGGCGGAGAAATGTATGAGAGAGGGTGCGGAGCTTATCTAGAGTATGTCAAGGATGTTAAAGATAAAGCGAAAGAGTTGTCCGACGTACCAATGGTGCGGGACTTTCCTGACGTATTCCCAGAGGATCTGCCCGGAGTACCACCGGATAGGGAGATAGAGTTTCAGATTGATTTACTGTCAGGAGCCCAGCCCATTGCCAAAGCACACTACCGCCTAGCCCCGTCCGAGATGAAGGAGCTCATGTCACAACTGCAAGAACTCCTTGACAAGGGGTTCATTAGGCCCAGCATTTCTCCATGGGGCGCTCCTGTGTTGTTTGTAAAGAAGAAGGATGACAGCATGAGGATGTGTATAGATTATAGGGAGTTGAATAAGCTGACCGTGAAGAATCGATACCCTCTACTCCGGATAGATGATCTGTTTGATCAATTGCAAGGGGCAAGTTGGTTCTCCCCGAATAGATCTCCGATCCGGATATCATCAACTGAAGGTGAGGGAGCAAGACATCCCGAAGACGGCCTTCCGAACGCGCTATGGCCACTATGAGGTTCTGGTTATGTCTTTCGGGCTAACCAATGCTCCTGCGGCATTCATGGACTTAATGAATCGTGTGTGTCGCCCGATGTTGGACCGATCAGTGATAGTCTTCATTGACGATATTTTGATATACTCAAAGAACGAAGGAGACCACGCTTGTCATATTAAGGAGGTGTTAGAGACTTTACGAAAGGAGAAACTGTATGCGAAGTTCTCTAAATGTGCCTTCTGGCTACGGAGGTGCAGTTTTTAGGGCACATTATTAATTCCGAGGGAGTTATGGTTGATCCAGCAAAAGTCGAGGCAGTTACACAATGGAATTCCCCAAAGACGCCATCCGAAATCCGTAGTTTCTTGGGATTGGCTGACTATTATAGAAGGTTCATCAAAGATTTCTCGAAGATAGCTTCCCCATTAACAAGGTTAACGAGGAAGAACGTGGTGTTCGACTGGGGAAAAGAACAGGAAGATGCGTTTCAGGAGTTGAAGGATAGACTAACCAAAGCTCCTGTGCTAACCCTACCGGAAGGAGATGAAGACCTAACGGTATACTCCGATGCTTCTTACTGCGGGTTAGGCTGTGTGTTGATGTAAAGAGGAAAGGTTATAGCTTACGCACCCAGACAGCTAAAGGACACGGAGGTTAATTACCTGGTTCACGATTTGGAACTTGCCGTAGTAGTGTTCGCATTTAAGATATGGAGACACTATTTGTATGGAACTAAGTGCACCATATTTACCGACCACAAAAATCTGAATATTTTTTTTGAACAGGACCTAAATATGAGACAAAGGAGGTGGTTGGAACTAATAAAGGATTACGACTGTGAAATCCATTATCACCCGGGTAAGGCAAATGTGGTAGCCGATGCCCTGAGCCGGAAGGAGGGATATGAACCAATCCGGGTGAAGGCGTACCAACTAGTAGTGACCCCAGATGTTAAGAGGATGATAAGCAAAGCTCAATGGATACTTTAAAAGAGCAACAAATAAAGAAGGAAAAGATGGTGGGAAAGGTGGATGAACTGGTAGAGAACACCTTGGGTGTTAAGACCTTTCACGGCAGGATATGGGTTCCGAGGCATGGTGACTTTCGAGAAAGGATTATGGATGAAGCGCACAAGACCCGCTACTCAATACACCCAGGAGCAAATAAGATGTACCACGACTTGAAGAAAGACTATTGGTGGCCTGGGATGAAGAGAGATGTGGTTGCATATGTAAACAAATGTCTAACGTGCCTACAAGTGAAGGCTGAGCACTAAAGACCTTATGGTTACGTTCAGCCATTAGAAGTGCCAGAATGGAAGTGGGAACATGTTACCATGGACTTCATCACTAAATTACCACACACGACAAAAGGCCACGATGCGATATGGGTGATAGTGATAGACTGACTAAGAGTGCGCATTTCCTTCCAATCAAGGAAGCAATTAGTTCAGAAAAGCTTGCCGAACTGTTTATCCGAGAAATTGTGGCGCGGCATGGTATGCCCGTATCGATTGTTTCAGATAGAGATACGCGGTTCACCTCAAAGTTTTGGAAAAAGTTCAATGAAGAAATGGGCGCGAGGTTACATGTTAGTACCGCATACCACCCGCAGACCGATGGGCAATCGGAAAGAACGATCCACACACTAGAGGATATGCTTCGGGCATGCGTTATCAAATTTGGCGGTAACTGGGATGATCATTTGCCACTAGCAGAGTTCTCTTATAACAACAGCTACCACGCCAGTATTAAGATGCCCCCATATGAGTTATTGTACGCTCGACGGTGCAGAACTCCTATTTGTTGGGGTGATATCGGTCAGAAGGAGCTAGGAAGCTTAGAAGTCGTGGAAGCCACAACGGAGAAGTTGGAGAAAATCAAGGCGTATATGAAGGCTGCAAAAGATAGACAAAAGTCCGACGTCGATAAAAGAAGGAGACAATAGAATTTAGCGTGGGCGACAGGGTAATGCTAAAAGCGTCGCCATGGAAGGGAATCATCCAATTTAGGAAGAGGGGGAAACTGAGTCCCAGGTTTATTGGACCCTTTGAGGTACTAGCATGAGTTAGGGATGTAGCCTACAGGCTAGACCTTCCAGAAGAATTGAGTGGGATTCACCCTACCTTTCATGTGTCGCACATGAGGAAATGTTTAGCACCGGACGAGGTAGTCGTACCTCTAGATGACATCGAATTGGACGAGAAGCTGAACTATGTAGAGCAACCAGTGGCAATACTGGACCGGAAGGAGAAACAATTGAGAAATAAAGTAGTCAAGCAAGTCAGGGTGCAATGGAAACATCGAAAGGGGTCGGATGCCACCTGGGAATCCGAGGAGGAAATGAGACGACAATACCCCGATCTATTTAACGACGAGGCAGGTTCGAGGACGAAACCTGAATAAGGGGGAGAGACTTGTAACGCCCCGAAATTTTCTGAAACAAGCCATTAATATAATGGGCTTTAAGGGTTAATTAAGAAATAAAAGGTGAATTAGTGGGCTATGGACCTAATTAGCCTAATGGGCTATGTGTTATGGGTTTAAGGGCCCTAATCACCCTTAAACAATGCATGAACAGCTCCATCTTCAGCATTTCCAACCCTAGCCACCAATTCGTAGAGAGAGAAAGTAGAGAGAGAAAGTGGGAAGAACTCAAGATTTGGGCTTGAAAGGTTGGAAGATTGAAGAGCTAGGTGATTGGAGCATCAAGGCTTAAGGAAAGAGCAACAAAACAAGTAAGAATCGACCTTTAAGGCCCTCTGTAGATCAAACCCAGATTCTAGGGTTTTGGGTTTTGAAAAGTTCAAAGAAACACATAAAGGTCAAATTTTTACGTATGAAAATGTGTGAAAAGGCTAGATCTGGTTTCATGGAAGGTAAACCAAAGATTTGGATGTAAAAGGTTAAGATTTTGGTTAAAAACAGGCTGGTTCTTAGTTTTTTATTCATCCACCGAAACTGGGCCCCGATCCAGCGAATTTAAGTATTCATCTAGCGAAACTGTGCATTTATCCAGCGAAACTAGGAGAATCCTAGCGAAACTACAGTTTCGGTATAGCTTCGCTAAGTACTTAGGCTGACCTTAGACATTGCGAAACTAGGAAATTCCAACGAAAATTGGGCGCTCATGCCAGCGAATCTGTCCAGTGAAACTGACAGAAGTGCTGCCCAGCGAAACTGGTAGCGAAACTACCAGCGAAACTGTGGGCGAAACTATGAAGAAATGACGTTTTTGCATATTAACTTTCGTGCAGCTAAAGTATTCAGGCTATAGCTTAAGAGGCTTAGAATTTAAGCTATTGGACAAGTTCAGGTGAGTTATAGATCCCCTATTTTATACATGCTTTAAATGTTTCGGGCCGTATGCATACTAAGATACATACTTTTTATGATCAGTTCTTTTAAAGTAAGTTTTACATACTATCTTATATGGGAAATGGGGTTTATAATGAACAGATAGTGTGTTTCCCTTATTGTGATATGATCTAGTAGAAATGAATTGCCTTGTAATGTGATGTGTTATATTATGTATAACTAAAACATGAAAGTGAAACGTAAAGAAACGTTATTAGGCCCATAACGTGTACCTGGATAAAGTAAAGTCTTGCAAGTAAAGTCTTGCAGGCAAGGATAAAGTAAACACTTCCAAGCAATGGCTAAAGGAGGGTTGCATTCGTTGTGCCCTCACCCAGATAAAGTGGATAAAGTAATGCTCGAACAGGCAGGTCTGTAAGCCCTGAATTGGCATGACAATAATGGCCTGATCAAGTACGACAGTAAGTCCTTAATTGGCGTGTCGGTAAAGTCCTAGGCGAGCCTAGGCACCGATTGTGACAGAGAATTGACGGATAAAGAAGAGAAATAAATAACAAGAAATGATAAAGTATCGATAAGAAATAGCCCGTGTGTATAGATGTTTGATAGAGATGATTATTTTAACCGCTAAAGCTATTACTTTTTCTAAGAAAGTTATTTAACAAAGTAAACCTAGAATTCACTCAGCGAAGCTGACTTTTGTATGCATATCAGTTGACAGGTGAAAGTTAGAGCCTCCGGGATGGGAGCATGGAAATTGAAGCTTCTTGGCACATAAAGACTGGCATCGCTGATAAAGAAGAACTTAAGTGGACTTTTGAATAGTTTTAATGTTTAAAGACAATGTTTATATTTTAACTTGTCTACATTGTATGAATTGAAATTCCCATATTTTCCGCTGCGATAGTTATTTATACATATTTGAGTAAATGATTGCTTTAAATCTATGTTTTACTGTGAATGACCAACTGTGAGGTCCCCCTGGTAAAGGAGGGCCATACAACATTGAAGAAGGTTTCCATCAACTTCACTGGACGGTACACCCCATTACCTCTAGAGATGACTGAGCGCATAGGTCCTGGTGACATCCCTGTTATCCCCACAGGTGATGAACCCACACCAGCAACCTCCACCACAATGCCAACAAAACCTTCTTTACCCATCAGAATCACTTACCAGAGACACCCCAAATGAACCCTTGTTCAATCTACTCTGATTGAACAAGCTCCCACAGTTCAAACCAAAAGGGCTAGAGTGGAATCATGGGCTCCCACTCAGTCCGAGGTCACACCATCCTTCACATTTGACCTCAATGTGGGTTTTGAGCCTTCTCAGTCTCAAACTCCGTACTGATGAAGAGATTACATCTCTCCATGGCCATGAAGTTGATCTACAACTGTTGGGTTTGTTGGCACTTAACAGTGTTGTTTAACCATTTAAACCAAGAAAACGCAGCGGATTAAACTCTTAATTTCATGTTTTGTAATCTGAAATATAAAGTTCATTTCATTGTTTCAACAAACCCAAATCATAAGGATCATTCATATGTGTATGAACTAGCTATCAAAAGAGGAAAACAACCAAAACAACATCAACAACTACCTTCCAAAGGCTGCTGAAAAAGTGAATGAAAACCCTTTCATAAGAGCAGCTAAAAACGTGATTGAGATGAAGAAAATGCTGCTCTTGAATGGCCAAAACACCAAAGAAGATGTCCTCAAGTGCTCATACCCACAAGCCCTCTTAGCAACACCCTTTTGCTAGGTTTTTGTACACCCAAAATCGACCAAGATGCTGCTGGAACTCTTCTTCCAGCCGTGGTTTTCTTCAAAAGAAAGAGAGAACCATTTCTCTTTTGGTCTTTGCATGTGTATGTGTGTGAGAGAGAGTTCGATGGATGGTCTCTTGCAATAATGAGAGTGTTATAATCAAGACAATAGAAATGGACCAACATGGCCCCTTGGGTGGCCGAAATATCTTGATTAAATGGGTTTCCCCCATTTAACAACACCCACTAATCTATGTTTAAACAAATGTTTAAAATAGATATACATAATTAACCTTTTAATTATATGCACACTTTTATTATTTGATGTTATTTAACTAAATTAAACAACATAACAAATAATATCCATGAACAAAATATCCTCATAAGTTGTTCTTTCTCACATGCAACTTATTTAGAAAACCCATTTTCTAAATTGGTGTAAATATTTAATTGCATGATCATATCATCAGTTAAATATTGATTGGGTTTTGCTAAGCTTGTTATTGGGTATGACCCGACTTGGATCATGACGTACTAACCACATCAATAATCTATGTATCTTGAGCATATAGAATCCAACAATCTCCCACTTGCACAAGATTCATAGAAGATTGATGCAAGCAGTAAATACCGCCTAACAACGGTTTACTACCCTTAATACGCATGACTTAAAAGCCATTCAATAACATCATCCCCTTCAAGTATCCAACTTGAAATGATTTAGGTGAATCAATCATTTATCCTTTTGTTACAGATGTCATGTTAAATCCAAGGACACAGAATGATCATTCCTTGTTGATTTAACTTAATCAGGCCTTAGACATCATGTTGGGGTTTTAACATGTTTATCAAAGCTTCATACAACTTGTTTATATGAAAACGCAGTGGAATTATATTTTAAAACATGTTACAAAGATAGTTGTTAAACCATTTTTAACAAAGAACCCCAAACCATGGATCTTCATATACAATGCATACAATAATAAGAACATAAGATAGTCAAGAATCTACAACCTTGTAGGCTCCTTAAACCCGAAATTAAGAGGTGAAGATGATGATGTTTGTAGCTAAAACTTCAATGGAGAAGCTCTCAAGAGGCTATACCCGAAGCTTCTTCAAACACCTTGATAGCTAGGAATCTTTAACACCAATTTCAGCAAGCAAAACGATTTGAAAGCTGAAATTTTCAGCAAGCCAAAACGATTTTGAAAGCTGGAAATCCTCTATCTTCTTGTCCAAACCGTAGATGGTGAGAGAGTTTTTGGAGAGAAGAAAAGTAATTTGCATGTAAGAATGAGTGTGGAATGTGTTGGATGGAGAGATCATGCTTATTCTCTTCTATTTACAAGACAATATTAAATGGCACACCCATACCCATATGGGCGGCCGATTTCATTAAGCAAAAGAGGTCCCACCTTCATTTATGTTTAAACATAACTAACACATTAATTCCAAGTTTATAAAGTTTACAACTAATTTATAAACTTTATAAATTGAACACCCTTTATATTTGTATCATTTAGTGACACTAAATAATGAAAAACAAATAATATCTTATGAACAATTATTCACATAATAATGTTCATTTGCAAAAGTAATAATTTAGAAATCCATTTTTCTAAATTGTGTCATTATTATTTGTATGATCTTATCTACAAATAAATTATCTATTGGTGTTTGACAAGCTTGTTATTGGGTATGACCCGACTTGGATCATATCACACTAGCCACATCAATTTAATATGTATTGGGCAGATCAATTCCTTCAATCTCCCACTTGCACAAGATTCATAGAAGATTGATGTAAGCAGCAAATAACGCTTAGCAACGGTTTGCTACCCCTAATGTATATGACTAAGTGCCATTCAATAACATCATCCCTTCTAAGTACCTTACTTGAATATGATTTAGGTGAATCAATCATCTATCCTTTTGTTCAGATGTCATGTTAAATCCAAGAGACACAGAATTGTCATTCTCCAATGATTTAACTTTAATAGGCCTTAGACATCTAACTCTCAACGAATAAGAGGAACAAATTCCATCTTGACTACATACGTCTCTCATAATCACCTCATATCATACCTGAACTCAGCCTTATGTACTGCCAATTTTTCAGAACAGCAAAGTACTAAGTCAAAGTACAATACTTGGTGAATATCAAGACCCAATATGTATCTCAGGTCCGAGGATACAATGATATTCGCCTTTACTCAATATCTCTTATGACTAATCACAAAGATTCCATGCAGAAATAATTGAGAGCAGGTCAGTCCAATATCTATATCCCATAGATATCAATGAACCTTGGTAGCAACCTCTTGCTCTATATTCATACCTTATGAATATCAACCAATCCAATTTCATTATAGTCTTACATTCATAATTGTTCCCACAAGTATGATCGACTACGGACGTTTAGAATAACTTATTTATTCACGGATTTAAACATGCTAAAATAGAAGAACAAATGAAAATTATAACCATATAATTAAGTCAAATAACATAAGTTCTAATATCTAAATACAAAATACAACATCAAACCCAGTCACTTGAATATCTAAGTCCCATGGCACAAGCATGGCCTTCATGCTTTGCCCTTTCAAGGAGCTTTGTGAGTGGATCCGCAATGTTTTTATCAGTGTGGACTTTGCGAATACATATCTTTCCTTTTTCAACTTCATCCCTTATGTAGTTGAATCTCCGTTCAATGTGCCGAGTCTTTTGATGAGCACGAGGTTCCTTGATTTGAGCAATCGCACCCTCGTTGTCACAAAAGATCTCTAGGGGATCCTGAATGGAGGGGACTACCCCTAGATCGGCTATGAATTTCTTCAGCCATGCAGCTTCCTGTGCTGCCATTGAAGCGGTGACGAATTCAGACTCTGTAGTGGACAACGCTACGACTTCTTGCTTTGAGCTTTTCCAAGAAACAGCTCCGCCATTCAGAATAAAGATGTACCCTGATTGAGATCGTGAATCATCTCGATCGGTTTGGAAACTCGCATCTGTGTAACCTTTTACTACGAGTTCCTCTTCACCAGACCCGTAGATCAAGAACATATCCTTGGTCCTCCTTAGGTACTTCAGAATGTTCTTGACAGCCATCCAATGACTATCACCAGGATTTTGCTGGTATCTACTTGTCATGCTTAAAGCGCATGACACGTCTGGTCTAGTGCATATCATTGCATACATGATGGATCCTATAGCAGATGCATATGGGATTGCCTTCATTCTATCTTGCTCCTCCTTTGAGCTTGGACATTGAGTCGTACTCAATATTGTCCCTCTTTGAATAGGTACACTACCTTTCTTAGAGTTTTCCATCTTGAACCTTTTCAAGATTTTGTCAATGTATGCACTTTGATTCAAACCAATCAGCCGCCTTGATCTATCCCTATAGATCTTTATTCCCAGAATATAGGCAGCTTCACCAAGATCCTTGATGGAAAAACAACTTCCAAGCCAGGTTTTTACACCTTCCAAGGTTGGGATGTCGTTTCCAAATAGTAGTATGTCATCAACATACAATACTAGGAAGGTTATTATGCTCCCACTAGCCTTTTTGTACACACAAGCCTCATCAGCGTTTTTGATGAAGCCAATTTCTTTTCTCCTCAAAACGGTGATTCCAGCTTCTCGATGCTTGCTTCAATCCATAGATTGATTTCTTTAACTTGCATACTTTATCAGGATGTTTTGGATCGACAAAACCTTCAGGCTGAACCATATAGACATCTTCCTCAAGATATCCATTTAGGAAAGCGGTTTTGACATCCATTTGCCAAATCTCATAGTCATAATGAGCAGCTATGGCAAACAGTATCCTTATAGACTGACAGGATCTCAGCCTCTCGTGTTGATCAATTAGATTATGTTTGTAGTGGATTTAGCACATTAATTAGCAATTAAAGCAAGAACATAAAAGATATTGCAATTAAAGCATAAACATAGAGAGAGAAGAGTTCTGCGAAGCAATAAATGTTCTATTGGTCGCACGTTTCGGCAATTAAAACAGTATGGTTACCCATCCTTTTATAGGCGGCAAAAGGATGGGCATGATGTCCTTTTTCTGACATCACTGAATATTCAAATTACAACTGACAAAACATAAAACTACTGAAGATGTCAACAACTGACATCTTCTTACAAAAGTTCCTAAGTGCTGACAAAAGAAAACTACTGAAATCCTACAACGACTGAAGAGCAAACTCTTCAGTCGTTTATAACTACTGATACTATAACAACTGAACATGCTCTTCAGTTGTTGTACAACTACTGAAAGTAAATAAACTACTGAAAAGGAAAACCACCACAACTGAAGAAGACTTCTTCAGTTGTTGTGACAAACTCTGAGTCTTCAGTACTTGGTCTTCAGACTTGGCTTCAGATGATATAACAACTGATGACTTCAGTAGATATCATCAGTTGTTGTCTTCAGTCTTTGTCTTCAGACTTTGTGCTTCAGTAGAAGGTCTTCAGTTCTTTAGTTCTTCAGCTTTTGATTCTTCAGTACTTGTCTTCAGTACTTGAAGTCTTCAGTACTTGTAAGATCAGTACTTCAGACTTCAGTACTTGGTCTTCAGTACTTTGGAGTCTTCAGCTGATATTCTTCAGTTCTTTGATCTTTATACTTTGTTCTTCAGACTTTGTCATAACAGCAGAAGGCTGGAGCTAATATGCTCTCGAGTTTGACATTCAAGCAGAGAACACAATAGCTGATGATAGTCTTTAGCAGTTGTAGCAGTGGCATGTGGGACTTAGAGGTTTTCCTGATCTTGGCTCATTGGTTCTTTTGGTCCAACAAACTCCCCCTGAACCAATGCAGCCAAAACCTCTAATTATTGGATGTCCCACTTATTGATGGCATAAGATTGGTCTATTTCCTTTTAGATCAGATTAGAAGTTGACCCAGATAAGCACTGGCCAGAGAGGTAGTCTCAAGTGTTTGTTTGGCTAAGTATGGATGGGAGCTCTGTCTTGGGGAATAGGACACAGAGCTGTTGCCCCATCCATGAGATCTACCTCCCTCGTACAAGCCGGTAGGATTCTCTACAGTAAGCCTGAAGAAACATCAATTGTTCTTCTTTGGACAGGTCTTCAGGCTCACCTTCGAACAATCCCTCCGACCGTACAGCTCTGAGATGAACTTGACCTGTCTACCATTTTTGAGCTCAAGTGTTGTGATTGCCTATATGCAAACTCATCAGGGTGTTTACCCTCTAACAACAAAGTGAGCTCATCCCTATGGAAATTCTCAAGCTTCTTATAGACCAGACCCTTCCTAACCACCCTATTGTCTAGCATTGAAAAGGGTGTTTGGCCGGCTCTATAAGCTTTCTCGAATTCATCCACTATTTCCCAGGGTGTTATTACAATAGCCACAGAGATCTCTTCATCTACGATTCTCTTTAGTTGGCTTTTGTATCTCACAGGCATGTCCTTCTTGACTATCCTGTAAGCCACCCTTGGGTCAGGCCAAGTTCTCACCCTCTCCCTTTCATATTGAAAGGTTTGTTTGAGGGTGAATAACCTCAGAGCTTCTCTCTGCATGTTATTATAGAGGTGGTAGCAGTATAACATTTGTCAATGCTTTTCAGCATTTCCTCATCATGTCTTTTTTGCTGCTCCTCCTCTTCTAACTTAACCTTCACAGTGTCCTGTTGTGAGGTGGGATTGATGGTTTGTGGTTTGGCTTTGGGTAGAGGTATAACTGCTGAGAGTGGCAGGCTATCCTCCTCATCATCCTCTTCTTCATCTTGCAGCCTCAGCACCCTTCTCTTCTTCTTCAAGGGTGGATCATTGGCTGCGGGTTTTGGTGGTAAAGGAGTTGGTTTTGTGGGTTGTGGTTGGGTTGTTGGTGTGGGAGTGTTGGCAGGCACTGCTAGCAGCCTAGAGATAAGGGCTGGTTTGGTTAGCTTGACTAGCAGTGTCCTGTTCCCAGCACCGGCTTCAGATAAGGCCTCTGCGACCAGTCCCTTTGTAAAATCACCAGCCGAACAAATCTTGGTGGTTATTGCCAAGAGTTTGTCCCTGGTCCATGCCTTAACATCAAGGACTGGTCTGTCCAGGTACTTCGAAGTGAACCTACTCATAGCCTCAAGTTTTTGTCTTTCCTCTTGGCTATGAGTAGTCCATCGGTACTCAATCTCTCTCCTCTCCATATTTCTGATCTCTTGATCTAGCAAAGCAGTGTCCTTATCAAATCCTTGCCTGAACAGTTGTTCAATGACTTTGTTCATTGAACGGTTATGCTCAGCATCAGCCTCCTTGACAAGGGCTGCTAGATCAGGATCAGCCACCTTCTTTCCCTCTCCTTATTCTTATCAGTGATACTGAAATCCTTTTGGATTTCAGCCACTTCTATCTGCTCTACCTCCCTCACTTTCCTCTTCCCCTTCTCCCTCACCCTACTGCTCCCCTCAGCCAACTCCCTCTCTACCACCACCTGTTTTTCTGCCTCTTTCTCCTCCTCTCCCTCTTCCTCTTGTCTTGCACTGATGTCTCCCCCTTTTTGGTTGCATTGGTTGGGGTTTGACTATCAGCAAGAGCCTTAGATATGGCAACCTCCACCATGGGTTGTATATATATGGGAAGCCTCTCATCAAGGGTTGAATAACTATATCTTTAAGGATTGGTGTGATGAGAGGCAGGGATTTCTGGAGGATAGCATCCAGCTGCTCAGGGGGGTTCTGTCCCTGAGAGCTAGTGCCAGAAGCAGGGGCTGGTGGCGGAGTTTGTGGGAGTGGCTCAGTGTTTGTGAGACCTTCAGGTGAAGGTGCCATCTGTGGGGTAGTGGTGGCAGATGGACTTCTATCCTGAGTCATCTGAGCAAGCAGCTCTTTGAGTCTGCTTATCTCATCCTCAAGGATAGTGTTTTGAGCAACTACATCGTAGAAGAAGCTCAGGTCATCATCAGCATAAGCTGAATCACCTGACCTCCTGACATTTTCAGGATGAACATGTCCTGAGTGTGGCTCAGTAATGACATGTGCCCCTTGTTCTTGGTACTGGGGACTTCTGGCCTCCGGATTGGATCCATCATCGGCCATTGCCTCTGGTGAGGTCTTAGAGATGTTACCAGCTTCACCCTGCTCAGATGTTGATGCAGGGGAAGTGGCAGCCTCACCAGATTGTTCTCTCTCCCTAGCCACACTGGGAGAGTGAACTGATTCTCTGTGCTGTGGGCTCCGATCAGCACTTGTGCCCACCCCCTCTTCGGTTGTAGTCTCCCCAGTGGTAATAGGTTTCTGGGGAGAGGGTGGAGTGCTCAGATCAGTCAGCACTTTGGCTATAACCAATGTTGGGCTTAGTGGGGCGGTCTCCTCTGTATGTGGGCTAGAAGCAGTATGCACATGGGGAGGACTGTGCTCTTCAATGGCAGCCTCCTCAAGTGAGGAAGACCCCAGTAATGTGGTTGCCCCAAAATTGGTTGCATCAGGCTCCTGTTGAGAGGAAGCCTGTGCGGTTGTGGTGGGTGGAGTCGTGGTACCTGCTGGGAGAATCGAACCAGCAGGCACATCCTGCCTTTGTGTGGCAGGGGCATCCTCAGGGGACTCATCTCCCTGAGTAGCCTTGGTTGGCTTCTTTTTGGCTTTTTGCTTGGTGGGGACTTTGGATTTGGAGGTGGAGGCTGTGGGTTCCAGCTGCGTGGGTTTTCGCAGCCGGCCAGCCTGTTTGAGTGTGGGGTCAGTGTTGTGCCTGGAGTATACCTCAGCTTGAACAGCCATGGCAGGGACCCCAGTGCCAACTAGTCCCTCAGCCTGAAGCTGGTATTCGATCATGGCCATTATGAACGTGGATATAAGTTCCAACGGTTAGAAAAAGGTTTTGTGGCCATGTCCTTGAGTTCCAAAAATAAAAGTTCAGAAAAATTTAAAGGTTGTTTCTCAAGGATAGAATACAATACCTGCAGCCACCTTGTGGACATCTGGTCCCACGAAGAGGTCTTGGGAGCCAGACATACATTCACCATGTGGAAGATCAATCGTTGAGGGTCAGGAAGGTGTTTCTTCAACAAGGTGGAGGCGGAGAGGTTACCCTGATAGTCATGAGATGTGAAGGAGAGATCAAGGGTACCTTTGGGGTAGGAAGTTGGGTGAGTGGCATCATCCAGCTCTAGGGTTTGGCGTAGAGTAGCTGGAGTGATAACCACGGGTTTGCCGTTGACGGAGGACCGGAGGGAGACCTCGGCATTCTGCTCTCCGGTTTGGACGGTGACATTGGTCCAAAACTCCGTCAAGGAGTCGGTGTATAGAGTGGGGTTCAAGAGAAAAGCCGTTTTGTATGGTGAGTCGTGCATGAGATCGACGGCTTGGTGAAATTTGGGCCATAATGGCGACTTGGTGAGATGGGCGACACAGTTGTGTCGAGGTTTCAGTTGCATGTTCGCCATTAATGGTGTATGGGAATTTCAGAGGTTTGTAAGGATTAGGTCAAGTGAGGAGTAAATGCTCTGAAGATGGGGTATTTATAGGGTAGGGCAAGGTTGAAAGAAAACTACTGAAGGTGTTGGTGTTAGTTATCAGTTATTGTAACAACTGATGACGTGGTTTCAACCTTCAGTGGTTGTAACATCTGAGGACTTGGTGTTGGACTTCAGTAGTTGAAACTACTGAGGCCTTGGTTTTGTCCTTCAGATGTTGTGAACATCTGAAGAGTTACTATCAGTCGTCAGTAGTTATGAACTACTGATGACCTAGTATTCTTCTTCAGACGTTGGAACAACTGAAGACTTGGTGTTAGCCTTCAGTAGTTGTAAACTACTGAGATTAGTAGTTGTGAACTACTGAAGACATGGTATTGCTTCAGCTGTTGTAAACAACTGAGGACTTGGTTTTAGCCTTCAGTAGTTGTGAACTACTGATGTCAGTAGTTATGAACTACTGAAGACATGCTCTTGTCCTTAGTTGTTTGTGTATGAAACAACAGCTGTTATTATCAGCTTGATGAGAAATGACTCATCAGCTGTTTCCGTCAAATCAGTTGTTTCATACTAGCCTCCGCACTTACTCATCAGCTCTTTGACTGATTCTCAGATGTTTCATTGACCCTTCAGCTCTTGTGAATATTTATGCCTTCAGCTCTTGTGAGCAGATGTTCACAAGTGCTGATGAAAATTCTTCAGAGCTGGTGAACAAATTGTCTTCAGTATTTGTGTAAGATTACACATCAGTACTTATGACCAAAATTTGTTCTTCAGTACTTATTTAATTGAAAATCATACATCAGTAGTTGTAATCCACCTCACTACATCAGTTGTTTTCAATAAATAATGTACATCAGTACTTTGAGTCATTTTAGTCTTCAGTAGTTGTGAAAGTGCTGAAGACTAAATTACTCATCAGTACTTGTATTTGACCTTTGCTTTTCAGTAGTTGTGAACTCCAAGAACCAGCATAGGCCATATCAATCACGCTGCAGCATACCAAGCCTTAGTACCAAATTTTGGAATGTGGCACTATCTAAGGGCTTAGTAAAAATGTCTGCAAGCTCATCAGCACTAGGTACAAACTTAGGATCAATCAGACCTTTCTCATAGCAATCCCTGATAAAATGATGTCTGATCTCAATATGTTTGGTCCTTGAGTGCTGGACTGGATTCTTAACAATACAGAGAGCTGAAGCACTATCCATTAATAATGGAGTCTTAGTCTCAGTAATGCCATAATCCAGAAGTTGGTTCTGAAGCCAGAGTATTTGAGAAGTACAGCTTGCAGCAGCAATATACTCAGCTTTAGCAGTGGATGTAGCAATGGATGTTTGTTTCTTACTCTGCCAAGAAACTAAACAATTGCCTAGGAATTGGCAACCACCAGAAGTGGATTTTCTGGTGACTTTGCATCCTGCATAGTCACTATCAGAGAAAGCAACTAATTTGCAAGAATGCCCAGCTGAATACCAAAGACCTAGTGATTGGGTACCTTGCAGATATCTAAAGATCCTTTTGACTGCAATCAAATGGGATTCTTTAGGTGTAGCCTGAAATCTAGCACAAGCACATGTTGAGAACATGATGTCTGGTCTAGAAGCTGTAAGGTACATCAAGGACCCAATCATACATCTGTAAAGGGTTTCATCAACCGCTTTACCTTTCTGATCTTCATCTAGTTGTGTGATGCTGCTCATGGGAGTAGAACAGGGCTTACAGGATTGTAAATCAAACTTATGCAGCAACTCTTTGGTATACTTGGACTGATGGATGAAGATTCCATCATCCAGTTGTTGATTTGCAAGCCCAGAAAGTACTGTAATTCTCCCATAGCACTCATTTCAAATCTCAGCTTCATAAGCTTTGTAAATTCATCACACAACTTTGGATCAGAGGATGCAAAGATGATATCATCAACATAAATCTGAAAAGGAGCTTATGTTGTCCCACAGTCTTGATGAATAAGGTTTTGTCAATGGTGCCCCTAGTGAATGTATTCTCAAGAAGAAAGGTTGAAAGTGTCTCATACCAGGCTCTAGGTGCTTGCTTTAGCCATAAAGAGCCTTATCAAGCTTGTACACCCAATCAGGATGTTTATTGTCCTCAAATCCTGGTGGTTGACACACATAAACCTCTTCTTTTATTTTTCCATATAGGAAGGCACTTTTGACATCCATTTGATAAACCTTAAGACTGTGAAAGGCAGCATAAGCTAAGAACAGTCTAATTGCTTCTAGTCTGGCCACAGGTGCAAAGGTCTCATCATAATCGATTCCTTCCTCCTGTGCAAACCCTTGAACAACCAGTCTGGCCTTGTTCTTGACAATTTGGCCCTTCTCATCTGTTTTGTTCCTGAATACCCACTTGGTGCCTATAGCACACTTACCTTTGGGTAATGGAACAAGCTCCCACACTTGCTGTTTCTTGAATTGAAGTAGCTCAAGCTGCATAGCTTCCACCCATCCATTGTCTCTTAAAGCAATATGATAGTTCTTTGGTTCTTGCTGACTGATGAAGAGAGCATAGAAGCAGAAGTTGGACAATTGATTCCTGGTTGAAACTCCAGCATGGATATCACCAATGATTTGTGAAGAGGGTGATTCTTGAGCTCTTGATAAACTATAATATCTGTGCAAGTGTTTGTAGATCCATCAGCAGCAACAGATGGTGATGGAGATTCCTGAAACCATGTAGAGGATGGCAGCTCAAACGAAGTAGAGCAAGCAGAAATCTCATCAGCATTTGTAGTGGATGGAGCTGCTGAGGCTACAGGAGCATCAGGTTCAGTGGAATTAGGCAGGTTGTCACTAAACCTGAAGAGGTGAGTACTGACTTCATCATCTTCAGTACCACCAGGTGGAGATCTGTTGACAGGCTCAACAGATGGAGGTTGATAAGGAACATATTGCAGTATGTCCAGATCAAACAACTCCACAGGGTTTTGTGGAATCTTGTCCTTTGGAGATTCATTGAACTTAACATGCAAAGTTTCTTCAACCCCCTTGGTTCTACAGTTGAAAACTCTGTATGCTTTGCAAGTTGATGAATAACCAACAAAGTACCCTGCATCCACCTTACTAGCAAACTTATGGAGTGGGTTGCTAGTGTTGAGAATGAAACAAGGACACCTAAAGGCTCTAAAGAATGAAATAAGAGGGGCCAAATGATGAAGAACTTCATAGGGAGTCTTCATCAACCTCTTATCTACTAAGGCTCTATTCTGTATATAGCAAGCTGTATTGACAGCTTCAGCCCAAAAGGTCAGTGGCAGCCCTGAGTCAGCCAACATTGACCTTGCTGCTTCAATGAGGGTCCTGTTCTTTCTCTCCACCACTCCATTCTGCTCAGGAGTTCTAGGAATGCTAAACTGCCTTCTAATTCCTTGGACAGGTAGAAGTCATCAAGTGTGTGGTTTCTAAATTCTGTTCCATTGTCACTCCTCACACACTTGACCTGTAGGGAATACTGCTTTTCTACTTGTAACACAAAGTTCATTATTGTCTTTGCTGCTTCATCCTTGGATTGCAAGAAGAAAGTCCATACAAACCTGGAGTAATCATCCACAATTACCAGGCAGTATTTCTTCTTTGCCATGCTCATTACTCTGACAGGACCAAAGAGATCCATGTGCAGAAGTTGTAAGCAGGCAGTGGACTTTGGTTCTTCTATTGAAGGGAATGAAACTTTGTGTTGTTTTCCTTTCAAGCAAGCAGTGCAGTCATCTTCACACTTGAACTCCTTCAGAGGCAATCCTCTTACTAAACCATGGCTTATAAGCTGATTCATGTTCTTGAAATTTACATGACCCAGCCTTCTATGCCATAGTGTAGACTCTTGAGGAGATGCCTTGGAGAATAGGCAAGGATGGCCTTTTAGATCCATCTTTTTGGAAAGATCTAAGGCATACACTCTTCCTGTCCTGTTGGCCTTCAGGAGAGTGTGTTCATCCAATGCCTTGTCAATCAAACTCAGAACTTTGGATGACAGAATCCTACAGTTCTGGCTTGTGAAAAGAGCAACATGGCCTTTGTCACACATTTGACTGACACTCAAGAGGTTGTACTTGAGATTCTCCACATGGTTAACATCATCAAACCTTATTTCCCCGTTGGAAACAAAGCCTTTTCCGACGATGTAACCCTTTGCATCATTGCCAAAAGAAACAAATCCCTTCTTTCCTTGAGAGTAGTCATTAAGAAGGGAGCTGCTTCCAGTCATATGCATGGATCCTCCACTGTCTACATACCAGATGCTTCTATGGCATGTTGAAGAACCCTGCAAACACAACCATGTGTTAGTTAGTCTTGGAGACCCAAACCTGCTTGGCTTTGGGTCTGTTCTCAGCTACAGGTGTAGCACTAACAGGTGTGTTAAGAGTGACAGCTTGAGGTGAAGAAGATGGTACAGAAGAGGAACCCTTTGGCTTGGACTTCCTTTTCTGTGGTTTCAACATAGGAGCATCTAAGTGGTTGACTCTTCCTACTAGTTGCTGAACCATCATCACCAACTGTGTCTGATTTTGTGATAAAGCCTTCAGCTCTTCAGACACATTGGAGTTTGCTGATGATGAGTTTCTATGTTGTACCATCTTTTTCTGAGCAACCTCAGCTGTTGCCTGAGTAATCCCTACCTTCTTGGATTTAACTTTGGGCCTAGGGATTTCAGGCTTGGATGTTGCCAGTACAAACTTGGTTTCAAACTCATTCTTCATTTTATTGATGCTCACAGTAATTTTCTCCTTCTGTTTGAGTTTGGAACCCCTTTTGTACCAGCATTCATCAGTAAGATGATTAAACAAGCCACATATCTCACATGGCTTTTTCTTCATCTTATGTTGATCATCAGCTGAAGAGGATTTAACTGCTGAAGACTTGTTCTTCAGCTGTTTGTCATCAGTACTAGCAGTTTTCTTCCTAGTGCCTGCTTTCCTGGTATCCTCTTTAGCTGTCTTCAAACCTTTCCTACTGTTAGTTTTCTTCTCTTTAGTACTAACAGTATTTGAGGTTTGAACTTCAGATGTTGTCACTTGCTCTCCAGTACCTTCAGTACTTCTAGTGACAACTCCTGAGTTGATCAGCCTTTTGGTCATGTGATAGTCTATCTCTGATGATGCTGATTCAGAGGATAGTAAGTCACATGATGAGAAGGATTGGTTATTGCTCTCCCCATCAGATTCAACTTCTGCTCTTGAAATGAAGTCTGTGGGAGGAGCAGTGTGATTATAACCAATGCCAAACTTCACATTGGAAGCTGTTTGCTTGCTAAGAAGCATTTCAAAGCCCTTGCATGATTGCACCCATCGATCACACTCAACTTGGGTGGTTGCAAGAGTTTCCTTGAGGTCCTTGTACTTCTCTAGAAGTACATCTTCCCTAGCTTTACTATCTTTGATTTGGCAGTTGAGCTTGTAAATCTCATCATTTTTATCCTTTAGAGCAACCTCAAAATCAGCTTTTCTTTTGGAAATAGTGTGCTCAAGCTCAAGATTTTTATCTATTAAAGCTACATTTGCTTCTCTAATAGAAGCAAATGCTGCTATGCATGACTCTATACAAAGCTTGGCTTTTGCCTCAGTGGATACCTGAGATGAGGCATTGGATGATGACCCTTCAGCAGAATCAAGGGCCATCAGAGCAAGATTTCCAAAGGTTGATCACCACCATGTTGACCAGCACCTTGGAGTAGTGGTTCCTAACCAGATAGCTCTTCTGGTAGACTACTCCAGTCAACAGCAGTTGGGGTGAAAAAGCTTTGTTGTTGAGGTTGTGTGTGGTGATGAGATTGGGAAGAATGAGGCTCTGGAAGAGCATGAGGTGGTTGAGCCGGGGGTGCTTGAGGTTGATCAGGCTGAGGCATGTAGTAACAGGGGTAAGGATAAGGCATATGACCCTGTGGCACAAAATAAGCAGGTGGTGCTTGTGCCTGAGATGGATGGGAGAACTGTAGGAAGGTTGCCCTTTGTGCTGTGAGCTATTGCTGGGAAAAGTCACAAAGGGTGCAGATGAGTTAGATCCAGATGATCTACACTCTCTTGCAAAGTGTCCAAGCCTTTGGCACTTGTGACACCTCAACTTGCTCTTGTCAAAACCAACTTTGGTTTTGCCAGAGAGTCCTGGGAATTTCCTACCAGTTCTTTTGTAGAACTTCTGAGAGCGGATATTTATCATTGCCATTTGGTTCAAAATATCCATTTCTTCCAGATCATCATCTGGAGTGCCCTTCAAATCCTCCATCAGAAACACAAATTGTCACCACCACCTCCTGAACTACTAACACCAACAAAAGCTTGTTCTGAGTTTGTAGAGAATCAATATGCTCATCATAAGAACTTTCTGATGAAGCATATTCTGACTCATGACTTATCAAGGCAGCATTACCTTGGACAAAGTCATCAGCAAGTTTGCCAGAAGATGACAACTTCCTCTTTTGCTCTACTTCTCTCTCAAAAGTGAGTAGTTTCCCATGAAGTTGGGTGAGAGATAGAGTGTCAAGGTCAGCACTAGAGCGTAGGACAATGGTATATGTGTCCCATCTCTCAGGCAATGACCTGAGGAACCTGTTGTTCATCTGGCTTTTGGAGTATTCTTGTTTAACCATCTTCAGCTCAGAGATTAAACAAGAGAACCGCTCAAACTGCTGGGTCAGAGTCTCACCCTTTCTATATGAGAAAGTCTCATATTGTTGGGCAAGGATTTCCCTATTGTTTGCTAAGACCGAATCAGTTCCTCCAAATTGTTCCTTTAGAGCAACCCATAGGTCATGAGCAGACTCATGATGCAAGAGCCCTGAATATATCTCGTTTGGAATGGCCATGGCTAAGATTCCATGGGCTCTGGCATCAATTTCGAACAGCTTTAGATCTTCGTCCGAATATTGTTCAGGTTTCTTGGCAACCTGTTCATTAGACTCCGGGACGCTCACCATAGGCTTGTATGGCCCATGCACCACTGACTTCCAACAACCAGCACTGTTGACAGCCAAGTGGTGTAGCATACGTCTTTGCCATATGTTATACTCGTTCCTAACCAGCATCGGAGGCTTGGTTGCGGAACCAGTATTGTGAGGATCATTGGTTGGTGTTGTCATCTCAGGTTTTGGTCAAAAACAAGTTTAAACACGACAAACGTAACTCAAAACCACCAAAAGACCTCAAGATTTTGGCCGGAAACAGCAGAAACTCACTCTCTATGACTAACTCTTGCAAATTGCTAATTCGATCAAACTGAGAGATCAAAAGAGCAGTTTCAAATGATCAATGGTAAGATCGATCAATGATTAACCTGCTCTGATACCATTTGACAGGATCTCAGCCTCTCGTGTTGATCAAATAGATTATGTTTGCAGTGGATTTAGCACATTAATTAGCAATTAAAGCAAGAACATAAAAGATATTGCAATTAAAGCATAAACATAGAGAGAGAAGAGTTCTGCGAAGCAATAAATGTTCTATTGGTCGCACGTTTCGGCAATTAAAACAGTATGGTTACCCATCCTTTTATAGGCGGCAAAAGGATGGGCATGATGTCCTTTTTCTGACATCACTGAATATTCAAATTACAACTGACAAAACATAAAACTACTGAAGATGTCAACAACTGACATCTTCTTACAAAAGTTCCTAAGTGCTGACAAAAGAAACTACTGAAATCCTACAACGACTGAAGAGCAAACTCTTCAGTCGTTTATAACTACTGATACTATAACAACTGAACATGCTCTTCAGTTGTTGTACAACTACTGAAAGTAAATAAACTACTGAAAAGGAAAACCACCACAACAACTGAAGAAGACTTCTTCAGTTGTTGTGACAAACTCTGAGTCTTCAGTACTTGGTCTTCAGACTTGGCTTCAGATGATATAACAACTGATGACTTCAGTAGATATCATCAGTTGTTGTCTTCAGTCTTTGTCTTCAGACTTTGTGCTTCAGTAGAAGGTCTTCAGTTCTTTAGTTCTTCAGCTTTTGATTCTTCAGTACTTGTCTTCAGTACTTGAAGTCTTCAGTACTTGTAAGATCAGTACTTCAGACTTCAGTACTTGGTCTTCAGTACTTTGGAGTCTTCAGCTGATATTCTTCAGTTCTTTGATCTTCATACTTTGTTCTTCAGACTTTGTCATAACAGCAGAAGGCTGGAGCTAATATGCTCTCGAGTTTGACATTCAAGCAAGATAACACAATAGCTGATGATAGTCTTTAGCAGTTGTAGCAGTGGCATGTGGGACTTAGAGGTTTTCCTGATCTTGGCTCATTGGTTCTTTTGGTCCAACATAGACTTTAGCATTGCAACAGGTGAGAAGGTTCATCATAATCAACCCCTTGAGTTTGAGTGAAACCCTTTGCTACAAGTCTAGCTTTGTAAGTATCCAAGTTTCCATGCATATCGGTTTTCTTCTTGAAAACCCATTTACTTCCAACTACTTTGGAATTAAGAGGTGGTACGACAAGTTCCCAAACTTGATTGTCATACATGGATTGCATCTCAACGTTCATGGCTTCAAGCCATTTGTCACAATCCAAATTGGACACTGCATCATGATATGTGGTTGGTTCATCTGAATCTACCACGTAGCATCCATCCATGAAAAATCCGTATCTTTCAGGTGGATTACTAGTTCTACCACTTCTGCGAACGTTTTGTGTGTATTGATCAACTGCTTGATCACTTTCAACATCCTCATGTTGAGTGCTAGCTTCAACCAAACATGCATCGGGTTGTGAATCTTGATCCTCCTCAATATCCACTGTTCTACTGCTAGTTCCTTCCATAAGGAACTTTGTTTCTAAGAACTCGCCCTTTCTGGCAACAAATACCTTTTGTTCCAGTGGATCATAGAAATAATATCCCATAGAATCTCTAGGATATCCAACAAAGATACACTTGGTGGATCGGACATCTAATTTGTTTGGGGTGGGAGTCTTAACATAAGCCTCACAACCCAGACCCTTAAGTATGATAGGGATGGAACTCTTCCATGCCATATCTCAAAAGGTGTCTTTTCCACCTTTTGGTTGGGGCCATATTCAAAATACGGGCCGCGGAGAGCAAAGCGAAACCCCAAATGATAGAGGCAATGTGCTTCTAGCCATCATAGATCGAACCATATCCAATAGGGTTCGATTCCTCCTCTCAGACACACCATTATGTTGTGGTGTTCCAGGTGGAGTGAGTGTGAGACAATCCCACAACTCCTAAGATGATCTTGAAAAACATCACTTAGGTATTCACCGCCTCTATCGGTACGGAGAACTTTAATTGATTTGTTGAGTTGATTTTCTACTTCATTCTTGAAGATTTTGAACATTTCAAAAGCTTCATCTTTGTGCCTTAACAAGTACACATACCCATAGAGACTATAATCGTCAGTGAAGGTAATGAAGTATCTTTCACCATTCCTAGTTATTGGCTTAAAAGGACCACATACATCCGAATGAATGATACCTAATAAATCTTTCGCCCTTTCGTTAGTTCCACTAAAGGGTGCCTTAGTCATTTTTCCTTGTAAACAAGATTCACATACATCAAATGAATCACATTCATTTGTTTTTAAAAGACCATTCTTTTGAAGCGTTTGTATGCGTTTCTTGTTTATATGACCAAGACGACAATGCCAAAGGTAGGTATCACTCAAATCCAATTTGAGTCTTTTGGTGGTTGCTTGGTATATTGAGCTATCATATGTTGCGTTTTCATGAACCAATTCATAAATGCCATTACAAGGTATAGCTTTAAAATAAATACATGATTTAAAGAAACATGAATATCATTGTCAACAAACTTGAAATCATAATCATATTGTCTTAAACGGAAACTGAAATTATGTTCCTAGTCAAACTAGGAGCATATAATACATTACATAAAATAACTTCCAAACCATTTGGAAGCTTCAAAATGTAGTCTCCTTGGGCTTCCACGTGAACCTTTGCACCATTGCCCATGAAGAGACTTATTTCCCCTTTTGCATAATGCTCATTTCTTCTGAACCCCTGCAACAAATTACAAATGTGAGTTCCACATCCGGTATCTAATACCCATGTGTTAGAAGAAATAACATTCAGCTCAACATGTATCATGTAAATTATACCTGAGGTTTGCCCCGCATCCCTCTTTTCTCTCAACTCTTTGAGATAGACTGGACAATTTCTCATCCAATGCCCTATCTCACCACATTTGAAGCATGGGTCGTTCACAGCAACCTTTTGCTTCTTCTCCTTGGGCTTTGGAGGTTGCGCCCTAACAGCCATCTTCCCCTTTCCCCAAACATGCCCCTTTCCTTTGGCACCAGTTGCCTTAGGAGGGGGTAGAGACTTTCTCTTTTTCCCACCTTCATTTATGGTGAGAACGGGTAAAACCCTCTTACCCATTCCCGCCTCAGCTGATTTGAGCATAGAATGAAGTTCATTTATGCTCTTGTCCCATCCGTTCATGTTGTAGTTCATGACGAATGCCTCAAACCTTTTAGTTAGGCCATTAAGGATCAAATCCGTGGCCAACTCTTTTGAGACGGGACAGTTTAGCCTTTGAAGGCGGTCGATGTGGCTTTTCATCTTAAGAACATAAGATGAAACTGATTGGGATTCCTCCATCCTACATGCATGAAGCGCTCGAACCGTTTCGAAGCGCTCCACTCTAGCTTGCTGCTGGAACGTTTCCCGAAGCTGAGTGATCATGTCATAGGCTCCATGGAGCTCATACTCCTTTTGGAGTTCGGGTGACATACTTGCTAACATTAAGCAAGAGACTTGGACGGAGTCTTCCACATATCTAACCCAATCATTATACGCTTCCACATCTTCCTCGTCAGGTTCATCGGGGATGGGGTCATCAAGGATGTAGGCCCGCTTTTCTTGTTTGAGAACAATTCTCAAGTTGCGGTACCATCCATGAAATTGTTAGGTGTTAGTCGATCCCTTTGAAGGATCGCCCTTAGGGATTGGTTGTTTTGGTTTGGTACATCATTATTAGCGTTGTTGTCGGCCATCTACAAGATTTTACAAAGTTCTATTAGTAATCGTGATATAATTATATTTCATTTATCAATACCCTTTATGTCTCATAGATCATTAATAAATAAAATTTTAGAATCCAACGTTATATTTAAATATTGGTTAGGTGACCTTTATCCCATTATTTAAATAAACAAGGTAGTCATAAATGACAATTACAACCTATTGTAACTTCTAGTGGTATGGGATCGTTTGAACATCTCATGTTTATAACGGCATGTTTATCCCATCAACACCTTTTGTAAAACATATTTTAGGTGATCCATTCAATATATTTTACAAATCAAGTCGTCCTACTTACACACACGTGTGAGTTTACTATATAAGTGGTTAGGTGACCTTTATCCCACAAACATGGTATTCTCACCTCAAGTTACAAGTTCGCTCAAAGTGGTTAGGTGACCTTTATCCCACTAAGAGTTAGCAAGTAACCTAAGTGTTGTCTAAAAGGATGGTGTTTAACTTGTTTTTCAAAAGGGATTTATAATTTGACAATTCTTGTTTAGAAAAGTCTATGTACCATATGATTGTATGCATTCAACCATATGGTACCCTATTGGTTCTTTTAAATAAAACCCATTTTATTTTGTAAACCATTAACTCCTTTTATAGACCCATTCTATTTATGCTTAATGATTTGAGAACCAATTACTTGTTTATTGTTTGTTTTAGTTGACGGTTTGTTAATCACATCCAAATATTCAAAACAACATCATCATATGCATTCAACCAAACATAAACAAAACAAGTCATATATGCATAACAAGCATACTAAGTTGATCACACTTGTTTAGCCAAAACAAGTGTGTCAAATGGTCATGTCCTAAGGGTTTAGAATCATGACACATGGTTGACGAAAGAGACTCCCACTTGAAACCATATCTTCAAGAATCCTCTTTGTCCATCTTTTCTTCAAGTCTTGATCTTGAGCTTCCTTACAAGATATGTATCCTAATACATTTTTCTAGTAAAGATAAACTCCTAATCTATTTATTACAAACCATATGAATAAATAAATTACAAGACTAGACTTGAAACAAAAATTAAATTATTACATGCCCAAATGAATATAACATGACAATCAATCATTCAATCCAAATGGTCTAGGCTTTGTTATGCATAATAAACAACAATATATCCAAATATATACTAATGAACCGATTTTGGCAGCCCCTTATCACCCATGTTTTTTGGCCAACATAAACCAAGAACAAATGGTTTAGTCCATGCAAACAATTATCTTATAAACTAGAGTTTTAAAGATCCTAATATGCATAATGTAGCATCTTTAAAACATCAAAAGGAGGGTACCAAAACAGCCTCTTAACCCACGGTTTTGTGGTGTCAACATGAACTACCAAGTATAATACATGTATGCATATGTATAAGTGGCTCTGATACCATTGTTGGGGTTTTAACATGTTTATCAAAGCTTCATACAACTTGTTTATATGAAACGCAGCGGAATTATATTTTAAAACATGTTACAAAGATAGTTGTTAAACCATTTTTAACAAAGAACCCCAAACCATGGATCTTCATATACAATGTATACAATAATAAGAACATAAGATAGTCAGAATCTACAACCTTGTAGGCTCCTTAAACCTGAAATTAAGAGGTGAAGATGATGATGTTTGTAGCTAAAACTTCAATGGAGAAGCTCTCAAGAGGCTATAACCGAAGCTTCTTTAAACACCTTGATAGCTAGGAATCTTTAACACCAATTTCAGCAAGCAAAACGATTTTGAAAGCTGAAATTTTCAGCAAGCCAAAACGATTTTGAAAGCTGGAAATCCTCTATTGTTCTTGTCCAAAACCGTAGATGGTGAGAGAGTTTTTGGAGAGAAGAAAAGTAATTTGCATGTAAGAATGAGTGTGGAATGTGTTGGATGGAGAGATCATGCTTATTCTCTTCTATTTACAAGACAATATTAAATGGCACACCCATACCCATATGGGCAGTCGATTTCATTAAGCAAAAGAGGTCCCACCTTCATTTATGTTTAAACATAACTAACACATTTAATTCCAAGTTTATAAAGTTTACAACTAATTTATAAACTTTATAAATTGAACACCCTTTATATTTGTTATCATTTAGTGACACTAAATAATGAAAAACAAATAATATCTTATGAACAATTATTCACATAATAATGTTCATTTGCAAAAGTAATAATTTAGAAAATCCATTTTTCTAAATTGGTGTCATTATTTATTTGTATGATCTTATCTACAAATAAATTATCTATTGGTGTTTGACAAGCTTGTTATTGGGCATGACCCGACTTGGATCATATCACACTAGCCACATCAATTTAATATGTATCTTGGGCAGATCAATTCCTTCACATCATACTCTCAACGAATAAGAGGAACAAATCCCATCTTGACTACATACGTTTCTCACAATCACCTTATGTCATACCTGAACATAGCCTTATGTACTGACAATTATTTCATATCAGTGAAGAACTAGCTCAAGGTATAACACTTGGTGAATATCAAAACCCAATATGTACCTCAGGTCGAAGGATACCAATGATATTCGCCTTTACTCAAATTTACTTATGATCAATCAATAAGATTCCATGTAGTAAGATTTGAGATGCGGATCAGTCCAATATTCGTATCCCACGAATATCTATGAACCTTGGCAGCAACCAATTGCTCTATATTCATGCCTTATGAATATCCACCAATCCAAGTTCATAATAGTCTTACATTCATACTTGTTCCCACAAATATGACCGACTACGGACATTTAGAATAATAAAATTATTCATGGATGTAAACATGCTAAAAGGAACATGACTCAAGGTATTGTGAATATATAGATGAGTCAAGTATTACAATTGTTCCATATTAATAATATTAATACTAAACAGATCAGTTCTAATCACTAGAATATCGAAGTCCTAAGGCACAAGTATGACTTTCATGCTTTGCCCTTTCAAGGAGCTTCGTGAGTGGATCCGCAATGTTTTGATCAAAGTGAACTTTGCGAATACATATCTTTCCCTTTTCAACTTCATCCCTTATGTAGTTGAATTTCCGCTCATTGTGCCTAATCTTTTGATGTGCACGGGGTTCCTTGATTTGAACAATCGCACCCTCATCATGACAAAAGATTTCTAAGGGGTCTTGAATGGTAGAGACCATCCTTATATTGGTGATAAACCTTTTTATCCATGCAGCTTCCCAAGCTGCTAATGAGCCGGCTATGTATTCGTATTCTGTAGTGGACAATGCTACACTATTCATAATGGAGACATACCCGATTGTGATCGAGGATCATCTCGATCAGTTTTGGAAACTGGCATCTGTGTAACCCTTTACAACTAGTTCCTCTTCATCAGATCCGTATATTAGAAACATATCCTTAGTCCTCCTAAGGTATTCCAATATACTTTCAACAGCCATCCAATGGCTGTTACTTGGATTCTGCTGATATCTACTTGCCATGCTTAATGCGCATGACATGTCCAGTCTAGTGCATATCATCGCATACATGATGGATCCTATAGCAGACGCATATGGGATGTCCTTCATGCGATCTCGCTCATCCTTTGAGTTTGGACATTGAGATGCACTCAATATTGTCCCTCTTTGAATAGGTACTATACCTTTCTTAGAGTTTACCATCGTGAACCTTTTCAAGATTTTATCAATGAATGCACTTTGGTTTTAACCCTATCAACCGCCTCGATCTATCCCTATAGATCTTTATTTCCAAAATATAGACGGCTTCACGGAGATCCCTTTTGGAAAAACAATTTGCAAGCCAGTTTTAACACCTTCCATGGTTGGAAAATCATTTCCAAATAATAGTATGTCATCAACATACAATACTAAGAACGTTATTAGACTCCCACTAGCCTTTTTATGCACACAAGTCTTGTCAGCATTCTTGATGAAACCAAATTTCTTGATCCCTTCATCAAAAATGTTGATCCAACTTCTCGATGCTTGTCTCAATCCATAGACTGATCTCTTTAACTTGCATACTTTATCAGGACGATTTGGATCGACAAAACCTTCAGGCTGAACCATATGGATAGTCTCTTCGAGATGTCCATTAAGAAAAGCGGTTTTGACATCCATTTGCCAAATCTCATAATCATAATGAGCAGTTATGGCAAACAATATCCTATTGGACTTTAGCATTGCCAGAGGCGAGAAGGTTTCATCATAATCAACCCCTTGACTTAGAGTGAAACCTTTTGCTACAAGTCTTGCTTTGTAAGTATCCAAGTTTCCACGCATATCAGTTTTCTTCTTGAAAACCCACTTGCATCCAACCGGTTTGGAGTTAAGTGTAGAGTCAACCAATTCCTAAACTTGGTTGTCATACATGGATTGCATCTCTACGTTCATGGCTCCCAGCCACTTGTCACAATCCGAATTGGACATTGCATCATGGTATGTGGTTGGCTCTTCGAAGTCAACAACGTAGCATCCATCTATGAATAATCCATATCTTTCATGTGGAATGCTAACTCTACCAGATCTGCGAACGTTTTGTGTGTATTGATCAACCTCTTGATCATGATCAACAACCTTCTGTTGATTGCTAGTGTCAACCAAACGTGTATCGGCTTGTGGATCTTGATCCTCATCAAATTCCACTGTTCTTTACGTCATTCCTTCCATAAGGAACTTGGCTTCCAAGAACTCTGCCTTTTGAGCAACAAATACCTTTTGCTCTGTTGGAACAAAGAAGTAGTATCCTATACAGTCCTTTTGGATATCCAACAAATATACACTTAGTGAATCGACTTTCAGTTGGTTTGGGTGTTAAGCTTAACATAAGCTTCATAACCCATAATTTTAAATATGATAGCGATGGAACTATTCCATTTCATATTTCAACAAGCGTCGAATCCACTTTCTTGGTTTGGGCCATATTCAAAATATGAGCCGCGGAGAGTAGTGCGAAACCCCAAAATTATAGAGGTAGTGAGCTTTTAGCCATCATAGGTCAAACCATATCCAATAGGGTTCGATCTCCTTTCAGACACACCATTATGTTATGGTGTTCTGTGAGGAGTAAGTTGTGAGACAATCTTACAACTTCCTAGATGATCCCTAAAAGTCTCACTTAGGTATTCACCTTCTCTATCTAAACGGAGAACTTTGGTAGTTCTATCGAGTTGATTTTCTACTTCATTCTTGAAGTTTTTGAACATTTCAAATTCTTCATGTTTATGTGCCATCAAGTACACATAACCATAGCGACTATAATCGTCGGTTAAGGTAATGAAGTAAGTTTCACCATACCTTGTCATTGTCTTAAAAGGACCACATACATCCAAATGTATGACTCCTAATAAGTCTTTTGCCCTCTCATTAGTACCATTAGAGGGCGTGTTGGTCATCTTACCTTGTAAACAAGATTCACACCTATCAAATGAACAATTTTCATTTGTTTTCAAAAGACCATTCTTTTAAAGTGTTTAAATCCGATTCTTGTTTATGTAACCAAGATGACAATGACAAGAATAAGAGTCACTTAAACCATTTTAAGTCTCTTGGTGCATGATAGGTATAATGTGTTATTATAGGATGAATCATTATGAACCAATTCATCAACATCATTAGAAGGCATAGCCTTGAAATAATACACATCATCCATATAAATATAAATACCATCATTTACTAACTTTAAGTCATAACCATATCGTTTTAAAAGGGAAACTTAAATCATGTTCCTAGTCAAACTAGGAGCATATGACATGTTTTGAAGAACAACTTCCAAACCTTTTGAAAGTTTCAAAACATAGTCTCCTTTCTTAAAGTGCTTATTTCTTTTGAACCCTCGCAACAGATTGCAAAAGTGAGTTCCACATGCGGTATCCAATTACCCATGTGCTTTGAGGAAATAACATTTAAGTCAATATGAATTATGAAAGTTGTACTTGAGGTTTGCCCAGCATCCCTCTTATTTCTCAACTCTTTGAGATAGGTTGGACAATTCCCTTTCAAAAACCTATCTCACCATACTCAAAGCATGGATCGTTTTCCGTTACCTTAGGCTTCATAAGCTTAGGTTTTGGAGGTTCCGCTTTGATCTTTCCTTCCCTTTTGCCTTTGATGTTGCCCTCTCCTTTGGCAACATTTTCCATGGGATCAGGAATGGCCTTTCCAATACCTCCCTTATTGATCTAGAGAATAGGTAGAACCTTTCTACCCATCCCTACCTCAGCTGTTGTGAGCATTGCGTGAAACTCACCAATGCTCTTGTCCTATCCATTCATATCGTAGTTCATTATGAATGTCTCAAACTTTTAGTTAGGCCATTAAGGATCAAATCCTTGGCCAACTCCTTCGAGACAGGACAGCTAAGCCTCTCGAGGCGGCCTCAACATCGTCGGGTCTGGTTGGTTAGGAATAGGATCGTCAAGGACATTTGCCTTTGCTCTTGCTTGAGAACAATTATCAAGTTTCGAGACCAGTCCATAAGGTTATTATGGTACAGACGATCCCTCTCTAAAATAGTTCTCAGTGATAGGGTATGGACGGTCGGGGTGGTAGCATTATTGTTTGCGGCCATTCTACAAATTTTACAAAGTTCTTTTAGTATTTCTGAAAAATTTCATTTTAATTATTAATACCCTTTATGTCTCATAGACAATTAATAATTAAAATCTAGAATCCAACGTTACATTCAAATAATGGTTAGGTGACCTTTATCCCATTATTCAAATTAACAAGGTAGTCAACATTTGACACTTGCAACCTTTTGCAACTTCTAGCGGTATGGGATCGACTTTAAACATCATATGCAAAGTCGGCATGTTAATCCCATCAACACCATTTGTAAACCATATTTTAGGTGATCCATTCAACATGGTTTACAAATCAAGCTACCCTACTTGCACACACATGTGAGTTTACCAACACAAGTGGTTAGGTGACCTTTATCCCACCAATGTGGTATTCCCACCTTAAGTCATAAGTTCCCTCAAAATGGTTAGGTGACCTTTATCCCATTAAGAGTTTCCAAATGACTTAAGTGTTATGCAAAAGGAGGGTGTTAAACTTGTTTGAAAAGGGATTTTTAGTTTTCATTGATTCTAGATTGAAAACTCTATTTACCTTGTATTTGCATGCTTTCAAATACAAGGTATCCTATGGTTCATTTTAATAAAACCTCTTTTATTAAATCATTAATTCTTTTAATAACCTTTTATTAATCATTAAATGATTAAGAACCATAAAATTCAGCTTGTTAAGTTTGTTAATTAGTTTGTTATGCATATCCACATATCAAATAACAATCATACAACAAACAACCAAACAAGCACAATCATACAAACATATGTGCATAACTATAGCCACTAAATTGACTACACTTGTTTGCCATCACAAGTGTTGTCATAAGGTCTTTCCTAAGGGTTGAACACAACACAAATGATGAGGTCTCCAAAGACTCCCACTTGAACTTGCATCCAAATGCTTCAAGTCCATCCTTTGTGTCTTCCTCTTGTGCTTCCTTCCCGAGCATCTTCTTTTACAAAAAAATATATATCCTAATACATATTTTCTAGTAAAAGAAAAATACTCCTAATCTATTTATTACATTGCCAAATGAATAAACAAATTACAACCCAAATAGAAACACCAAAAGGAATTATTACAACCCAAATAGAAAGAATACAACCAACATGACAATTCCACAATCAACCGAATCCAAAACATACATGGTCAAGGCTATGTTATGCACTAAAACATGTATCCATATACATCATTTCAAGAACTAAATGAACCCCATTTGACCCTAAATTTTCAGCCAACACAAACTAAGAATTTAGGGTCTTTTGTCCAAACAAAACACAATCAACCAATTTGATATCATTCCATTCAAGATTTAATCTAAGCATGCAAGATATAACCTTGAAAGGTTGGGGTATCATCATTTCATCACAAAACAGCCCCTATTAGGTTGTTTAAGTCCTATAAAACCAATTTTACTAGGACAAATGAAGCTATTCATCCACATATCCGGCTCTAGATGCCAATGTTGGGTTTGTTGGCACTTAACAATGTTGTTTAACCATTTAAGCCAAGAAAATGCAGCGGATTAAACTCTTAATTTCATGTTTTGTAATCTGAAATATAAAGTTCATTTCATTGTTTCAACAAACCCAAATCATAAGGATCATTCATATGTGTATGAACTAGCTATCAAAAGAGGAAAACAACCAAAACAACATCAACAAACTACCTTCCAAAGGCTGCTGAAAAAGTGAATCAAAACCCTTTCATAAGAGCTGCTAAAAACGTGATTGAGATGAAGAAAATGCTGCTCTTGAATGGCCAAAACACCAAAGAAGATGTCCTCAAGTGCTCATACCCACAAGCCCTCTTAGCAACACCCTTTTGCTAGGTTTTTGTACACCCAAAATCGACCAAGATGCTGCTGGAACTCTTCTTCCAGCCGTGGTTTTCTTCAAAAGAAAGAGAGAACCATTTCTCTTTTGGTCTTTGCATGTGTATGTGTGTGAGAGAGAGTTGGATGGATGGTCTCTTGCAATAATGAGAGTGTTATAATCAAGACAATAGAAATGGACCAACATGGCCTCTTGTGTGGCCGAAATATCTTGATTAAATGGGTTTCCCCCCATTTTTACAACACCCACTTAATCTATGTTTAAACAAATGTTTAAAATAGATATACATAATTAACCTTTTAATTATATGCACACACTTTTATTATTTGATGTTATTTAACTAAATTAAACAACATAACAAATAATATCCATGAATAATATATCCTCATAAGTTGTTCTTTCTCACATGCAACTTATTTAGAAAACCCATTTTCTAAATTGATGTAAACATTTAATTGCATGATCATATCATCAATTAAATATTGATTGGTGTTTGCTAAGCTTGTTATTGGGTATGACCCGACTTGGATCATGACGTATTAACCACATCAATAATCTATGTATCTTGGGCATATAGAATCCAACAACAACACCCACTCACATATCAACAAAGCCAAGAGAGATCCCTTATCTCTAGCCCCCATCAGCAGCCAATTACTAAGGTGAGTCCCACTGATGTGGAGGGGACTCATGTAGGCTCAGCTGCCACTACTCAGAGTCTCTCATTGAGCTCTCAGGACAGTGGTAACATCATTAGGACTGAGTCTACGGCAACTTTACCCATTGACATCTCTGAAAGAGATGACTTTGAGCAAAGGTATCCAGGGTGCCAAGAAGCCACATCTGGTGGTGAGACTGAGCACACTAGGTATGTTATCTCATCTCCCCGTGATTCTTCTCATGAAGATGAGGGAAGTATGCAACTAACACTACAGTACTTGCTTTCTAAGGTCTCCAACCTAGAATCACGGGTGAGGATCTTAGAATCAAGGACTACCACTCAGCAACTTGAGATTAACAACCTCAAGGCTAAACTAGCTGAGAAACAGACGGAGAGGTCTGTTAGGCATGTACCTGTTCAGGTCTCAAAGACTTCTTCCTCTAGCTCATCTAGCTCTCAAGATGATGCTACCAAAAAGGGGGAGAAAGATCAGAGACAAACACTTGAGGAACCACAGACCCAATCCTTTTCTTCGCAACTCATCACACTACCTGAGTCATCTCAATCATTCCTAGAGATTGACTCAAAGATGCTTCATGATCTCTATAGACTTTTCACAAAGTTTATATTGAGATCCTCCTTAGAGTAGCCTAGCCCTGACACCACACTCATATATTTTGGGGCTGAGGAGCTTCAAAGACTGACTGCACCTTCTACCACTGTGGAAGAAGTTGGTCAACCTAAGGTCCACATGGAAACTGAGATTAACTTCAAATGGGAAATGGGGACTGATGGCCCAGCAACTAAAACAGATGGGATAGAACTTGCAGCAGTCTCATCTTCCGAAGCTCAGGCTGAAGCTTCCGAAGCTGACATTGAAGCCTCGGAAGAACAAGAAAAGTCTTCCGAGGCCGAAATAGAAGCTGCGGAAGGCTTATTCCAGATGTCCGAGGAACTGACCATCACAGATGTTATTGCTGAAATAGCATCTGAGGTGAGCAAGGAGGACATTTCTGATATTCCTCCAACCCAAACACCAGCTGAACTTCTCTCTCAATCTGAACCCTCTATCCAAGAACCACCACAGTCAAGCTCTGTCAAAGACAAAGGCAAAAGGAAATTGACTGCGGAAGAGCTTCAGGAGGAGGAGAGGATTGAGAAGCTCAAGAAGAAAGGTAGGTTTCCTACTGAGAAACTGCTAGCTGCTAGTTCTAAGGCAGCTACAGTCAATCAGGAAGAGATCAACACCAAGAGAAGAACAGCACTCATTGACCAGCTCATCAGCCTAGGAGCTGCCAATGAGGAAGTACTCCTGCTACCACTAGAGGAGTTGGTGTCTTTGGAGAGGTCAACCCGACTAAGGTAAGAAGAAGAAGCTAGGTTGGCCTTGGAGAGGGAAGAAGAAGAGAGAAGAGAAATAGCTCTAAATCTGAGAGAGGATAGGATCAAATTCCTACTCTTAAGAGGCTTCAGTCTTCCTGAACTGTCTCCACATGATGATGACATGATCCTGCTGCTCCACAACAAAGAGCAGGATCAAATGGAGAAGGAAAGGAAGAAAGCTGCTAGGGAGAAGATGAAGGAGAGGAAGCGGAGGGAAGAAGAGAAGGGGGTCACTGCCACCAAGAAGTCCAATGACAAAGCCTGGATGAAAGACTATCTACGGGCTCATGGCTTCTCTGGTAGGCAGGTAGGACCTATGTCCGAAAGGACACTCCAGCGGATAGTCAGTGAAATTAAAGCTGATATTCGTTTGGGGAAAAGGAAGGAGATGTACAGGAGGGTACAGGGAATGGTCTTCACCCCAGCCACTCAACCACAGCCAACCACTAAACCACAACCCACACCAAAAAAACCAATCCCATTTCCCATCAAAACCGAACCCACTGATGAAACCTTCACCCCTGAACCCACAACTAAACCTAAACCTACCACATCACCTCAACCACCCAAACTACCCATCCTAAAACCCAAAACACAACCCAAACCACTAAACCTAAGCCTGCCCAACAAAAACCAAGACCATCCCCTCAGCCTCATCAACATCTCTCCTTTGAGGAAATAAAGGAGTTCAAGACAAGGCTCATCAACTGCACCACTTTGAGCAGCATCTCCTGTGAGGGAGACCTTATTAACATCACCTATGTTGATAACTCTTCAAGCTCCCTCACCCTAGGCCAATTTCTTGAGTTGCCTAGAGACACCTTGGGCCAGGCTGCAAGACTTCTTGGTCTCAACTCCGATACCCTCAATGCTGAGGAGAAGAGACTAAGAAGGAGACTGGTGACTCTACTGGATACAAGGAAAGAGGACATGATTTCTAGTCAATCTCCTGGACCTAGGAATGCTATAATCCAGTGGAGGTTCGATGAACCTTCTCACAACTTTGTTGTGGAAAGGGAGAATGGTGAAACCAACAGGCTTAATGCCACTTCTCTATTGCATCTCAGCAGATTTGACCTTGCTGAGCTTGCAGAGAAGCCATTCTCCAATCCCTCCAACTCTGAGACTGCTGCACACATCAGAAATCATATCAGCGGTCTCCACTTGGCTGAACTAAGTAGAAGAGCCAAGATTGAAGAAGAGTTGAAGTTGAAAAGAGCGAAAGACAAGGAAAGACCAACCACCAATGGCACAGCCTTTCTACAGATGGTGGAAGGTCCTGAATTGGAACCAATAGTTAGATAGGAATATGACTATAGTTCCCATCAACTAACTCTTTTCAGAGGGCCACAACAAAGGGTACATATAATCCAAGGTGACAGAGTAGAGGTTTTGTCTACCAAGGATTTGTACAAGATTCTCAGCACCACATCAAGAAAGAATGAAGACACTGATAAACACTTACTGTCAATGGTGTTGAGAGCTTTGAGAAGAAGAGGGAAGTGAAGTTTTGGTAGCATCAGCCTAGGGGGAGTTTGTTGGATCATGATGAGGCTGGTGCAACCAAAACCACTTCATAGTCATTTTTGGTGCTACATTGAAGGGCTTTCGAAGCTAAGCATGAGATCTTCCGAGAGTCTGAAGAACAATAGTTGAAGTCAACAGCTGAAGACAACAGCTAAAGCCAACAGCTGAAGACTATCTTCTGAAGAAAAGTCTGATGAAAGAGCTGAAGACAAAGTCTGAGCTTCCGAAGACAAAGTCTGATGAAAGAGCTGAAGACAAAGTCTAAGCTTCCGAAGACAAAGTCTGATGAAAGAGCTGAAGACAAAGTCTGAGCTTCCGAAGACAAAGTCTGATGAAAGAGCTGAAGACAAAGTCTGCTTCCGAAGACAAAGAAGACTCCAAGCCTCGGAAGAAGCAGTCTTCCGAAGTATAAGTGGCTTCGGAAGAAGTTATTCTTCCGAAGTGCTTTATCCTTCGGAAGACATTGCTATGCCCAGCAGATAAAAGTATGGTCCCTGACAGTCCGCTGCAGACCTCTGATACAACATGGCATCTTCCTAAAGAGCCATGTTGTTGACCATACTTTACTCTACTGTTCACCTTTTTATGATAGTACATGTTACCAACTTTAGTTGGTGACAAAAGGTAAGTCAGGGACATGTCCTGACTACCAACTCTCAAGCAAAATGTCTGAAAGACCTCACCTAGAGTCTTGTAGTATAGATGTAAGGTTAGAGGTGTCCAGCTGGTATCAATGTATATCCGGCTGTAGGTAGTATTATATATATATATCTTCTCCTTGTAACTCTTTAGATAAGCGATTTGAGTCCAAGAGTCTTGTAATCCTTTGAGTTGAGAAGCAATATATAAAAGTACCTTGAAAATTTACATCTTGTGTTCATTTACTTACAGTTACTTGTAATATTGTGATCAACTCTTTATAAGACTTTTGCTGAGTATTGATTTGAGGTGAGTTTGAGAGAAAAACCATCTGTTGAGTGACACATAATCGATCCTGCACCAAGAACCATAAACTGGTTGTGAGGGAGATGAATTCAGTTATGTTCTCTCATCCCCCTATAATTCTTCTGATGAAGATGAGGGAAGTCTGCAACTAATGGTGCAAAAACTGTCTAAAACACGCACCTATTTAGTTTTAAAGGTAAGTCACCTGGAATCTTAGTTGGTTACCTTGCAAAGACAGGTCCTTAATCAGTAACTTGAGATCACTGATCTCAAGGGCAAGTTAACTGAGAGGCCTGCCAGGCGAGCTCAACCAGTCCACAAGAACCTATGGATATGGTGGACCTAACCCTTAGCTCATATGTGCAAGTGGGTAATGCTACCAAAAAAAGGGACTTGGTCCAATTTCACTATCCACTATGGATGAGCACATTAGAGTGATCAAGAAGAAGATTAAAAAGGGTGAGCTGGTGGACTTACATTATCCACCAAGTCAGGCTAAACTTGAGGCAGAGGTCAAGGTTGAACACCAAGCGACAACACAACCTGCACATAGTTCTGCATCTCAGCTAACTTTATCTTCTAACCCATAGTAGGGTCCTAAACCTTCAGCTTCTAAACACGTGAAAGGAAAGGGCCTAACTGAGAAGGACAAACAAGGAGCATCTGATACTCGAGACCAACCTTCTTAGTTAAAATACAAAAAGAGAAAAAGGATGGCCATAAGAAGGGACAAAAAGAAGAAGAAGAAGTCCAAGGTATCCACCACTACACCTTAGGAGGTTAGAACATCCCAAGGGTGATCAAGAAGAGGCTGCTCAACCAACTCCACTTCAAGTAGAACCTCTTGTTACTGATAGACCCATATTGTTATGGGCCTTCACTGCAAACCCAGACACATGGTATATCACTAGAGATTAAAGGGGTAAAGATATATAATTTAGGCAAAACATGCTTGACCTTCCTCTTCAAGATCTCTTTGACATGAGGAGATACTTTGACAGTCTGAGGAATCCGGACCAACTGATGAAGAAGGGAATGATCTTGATTCTGATGAGTATTGTCAACAGATGAGGATCAAGACTCAATGTCATCCTCAAGTTTAGGTACCATCAATCTAGGGGAGTTTGTAGGAGTTAACTTAGAGGCTGATGCAACTAAAGTGCTCTCAGCATGCACACTGAAGTACAAAGGAGGTTAATTTGAAAGTTTTGACAAAAGCACTAAGAAATTCTCTAAGTGTCAAATCTTCCGAAGCCAAAAGACCATTTCTTCTGAAGCCAAAGATGAAATTTTCTGAAGCTTCAAGACAAATTCTTCTGAAGCTAAGAGACTGATTTCTTACAAAGACAGAGAACACATGCTTTCTCTGACATGCTTTTGATAAAATCTGAACAACTCTATGTTGTATTCTCTAAAGACTAACCAACTTATATAAGTTGGTGATATCTTCATACTTTTGTCAATTGTAGATTAAGGTCATAGAGTCTGTAACTTTCTACTTTATACTTTTATCCTTTTATAATAGATAAGAATGTGAGCTATGGCATGTCATAGTCACCAGTCAAAAGGCAATCCTCCTTTTTACTTTACATAGATCTTGTTGTCTAAATTAGTGTTCCAGCTGACCTTCAAAGTATGGCCAGTTGTAGGATGTAGTATAAAGTATCTCCTGCGCCAGTCCTTAGGACTAAGCATTGTAATGTAAAACACTTGAGACGAATATACATCATTCTTGAAAACTAATTACTTTTATTCTGTTTGTGTTGTTTACTTATGTTCATTATTTCATGAGCCTGTTCACTAATTTGATCTGTTAAGTGTTGTTTGTTCTCTTCAACCTTGTGAAACTGTTGCATTACCGGCCTTCACCGGTCCTGCAAACCCCTTGTTTACGTATCAAACTTAATCATCCATCATCTTCTAGATATAGGTAGAAATACTTGTTCCAAAATCTCTAAATAGTAATAAGTTTTTGCATTTGGATCATGTTCTTGCATTTTACAAAGTTTTTAAAAAAATAAAATAATCAATCATAGTTTTGCATGCATGATGAATTTTTTTGCATGGTGAAATTATCACAAATAATAATTACTTCTGCGGAATTTTCCCATGAAAAAGTTTTCTTATGGAAAACTTAAGAACATGGAAAAATTTTCATAAAATACGATTACTTTTGCAAAGTTTTTGCATGATGCGGTTATTCCCTCAAAAACTTCAACTAAATTGACTTTTTGAGTTTGAATCACTGCTATAGTCTCCAATTGTCATTTTCAAGCATCTAAATTCAAAGATACTAAGAATAAAGATACAGATCATCAATATAGCATGTAGCAAAACCGATTTCATATGTGTTCACCGTCGGTATTACATTTTTATCCTTAAAAAATGATCTAAACTCGATCATACCTCTAGATCTTGAACCTCCATATTTAATATCTTAAAACGGATGATAGCGGAATGAAAATCCATGTATCAAGAGCAACCCTTGCTTTGATACCATATGTAAGGTCCTCATATCGATCGAATCCACAATATGTTGCACTTGATAATCAAATTAAGATGGATGTGTGCGTGTCTGATATCAACGAACATTAAACACCTTAAATGGATATTATTAATTCAAGACCAAAGGAGTTTACATATCATTTAAGCTCGATCCATCCGAGGTGAGTTGCCCTCGGGCGGCCTATTAGACAACTCTCTATTCTCTTACCCTTAGAGCACTTTTACAAATAAAACACATACCGAAACACAAAGCAAAAAAAACTACTTTAAATGATGAACTCTATGAAAGAACTTTCAAAAGTTCTCGCGTGAAGCAAAGTTCTTGCATGAACTAAATTTTTAGCATGAACTAAATTTCTCACATAAACTTAAAGTTTTCGCATACTTTTGAAAACTTATGCCTATTTAGATGTTTTCGCTTTCTTGAATTTTGATTTTCACTTGATATTGTAATCCATACAAGCTAGGGCCTTACAAAGTTTGAAAGAAATGAGAGAGTGTGTGTGTTTGCATGATTTAAGCGATTTAACTAATTATACATGAAGGTTTCCATATATTTATATATGTGTTATGCCTATTATAGCCCTATAACCTTATAATTAGATCTTTTAAATATCTTTTATTTTCAATCTTACCCTTATGTGATCTCAACCAAAGATTAAACAAATCAATGATGGATTAGTGATATCATTCAAGGTGTACCAAAGTTATCTTTATATCTCTGATTGAAAGATAACTTTATTAGATGTCATTATTTATGCTAATTTCACAAGAAAATATTCAAGTCTAACTACGCATACAATTATCAAATAGTTTTGTATCAAAATATTGTCTATCAATATGTTTTACAGGATCAATGATACTTTTATTTTTTAAGAAAACTTTAGGATGAGTTATGTAACTTATCTTTTATTTTTGCTTTCTTGAATATGCCTATTTCACAATTCAATGAAATTAACAATAGATATGAACTTAAAATTAACTTTCAGGGCCTCAAATAGTGACCAGACTTATCTGAATAGTTTTCATCAACCAAACTTTTATTTAACAACTAAAGGTAGGTGACTTTTAAGTGGCATGTCTAGAGTTATAAAATATGATTTTTTTTACTTCTAGGTTTGGTATGTATTGAAATATTTTTATGTTTTTTTATCTTTCAGTATTACTTTCTTGATCTAAGTCAAAATAAACTAAAGTCTTCTATGCTTATGGGTCAAATCAAACGGATTTATGATCTAATTTAGCAAACAACCAACTATCTTCATGCTTATGAATCGTTAAAATTAACGAAGCATGAATGTTTCAATTCTTACCTCAAAACACCCAATTCAACTAAAATTTTTATTCAAACAAACACCTGCAAACCTAAAAGAAAAAAAAAACAAAAATCGGAATCTATATTCATTAAATACATTCATTTCAACAATATATGTGGTACCTATTCTTGAAGCATTTAAGGCTTCATTCTCATTTGAATTTGGCCTCGTGATCAATTTAGATTCAACAAAGCATTTTATTTTGTATATATCATCAATCTAACTTTTTTACTTTTGTAGTTGATTAAAGTACAAGATACCTACCTTCCACTGTGGTATCTTATTCACTTTCTTTACTTCAACTCTTTTGCCAGTACATCCATTTATTATATACAACATAAACATAATATATACCCGTAAATCCATGAACACATGTAGTTGTATCCACACAATAAAACTCTAAATATCCAAAATCCATTGAAATGTCTTTCCCATTTTCCATGTGCTAATTTGAAGAAAAGGAAATATAAACAATATAAAGGAGATTCAAGATCCTTTCAACGTTAATTTCAGATAATCATACAACTAAAAGAAATAGCTTAAAGTTGAAAAAGTGCAAATTAAAAACAAACTTGTGCAATGGGCAGTGGATGCTAATCCTTCAAGAAACATAAAAAAAATATAACACTTCAACCTCACCATTAGCGTCAACTTAAAGACTCAAGTCAACAATTATATTATCAAGAGGAAAAAATTAAGTAGATCGCAAAATAGATGGCTAGATAAAATTAGTCAATACAAATGATAAACATACATGGCAAAAAACAAATGTAGAATCAATTTTATGAGCCCAAAAAGATGGCCAAACCAAGCAGATCAATATGCTTTATTTTTCCCCAATCAAAATTGATAAATAACGTAAGAACAGATAGTTGAGTTTCAACCATAACTCAACTCTTTGGATTCTGTATGTCCTTACCCGAGGAATGGATTCTGAGTGTTTTAAGCAAAAAGAAACCTTGCAGGTTGAAATAGTAGAAGTGAATAATTCAAGAACGGTGTCCTTTTGAGTGTTCTAGTACATGAGTTAACCGAGTTTTTGGCCAATGAGTTCCATCAGCCATCCATGTAGCTTTTTGAACCTTAATACCATCTATAGATTCATCTCTATTTTTTTTCATAGCCTTAGTTTCCTAGTGTACATGATATGCATCAGACCATCTACATATAAATCCAAAAGAGTGGTAATCCTAAGCTTAAACTCATCAAAATTTCCATTTCACCTGTCCAGGTCCTACACAAGGTCAAGCTTCACCTTTTTTGTAAAGATCCCTATTTAAATTAAAATAAGATTTTAGGTTCCTATTTTCAATTGTATCAATCTAACAACATCAACAACAACAATAATAGTAATAATATTTAAGGGCGAAGGTTATAAGGGGCCGGGGAGCCCCACCCCCTCGTTTTCTTGTCAATAGTGTTATTTTACCCGGTAGTGTAATTTTTTTATATATATCGAGTTCGTCCCAACTAAAAAAATTAATTCCGCCCTCCTGCCCCAAAAAGAAATTAATTTCACCCCCCGCCCCCTATAGGAGTGCTCAAGTTCCGTCACTAATAATACTAACATAATTGTATCATGATCTTTTAGCTTTACGAGTAAACTTTGTTATGAAATCTATTGCGATATGTTCTAACTTCCATTTAGGGATATCTAGGGGTTGCATCTTCCTATACGGTCTTTGATGTTCGCATTTAACTTGTAAACAACTAGATGAATGGAATATCGAGTCTTGCGAGCTTTGTCTAGAACTTTACTGTGAGATTAGGATAACGAGGAATCCATATACGCTTGAATTTGGTTTTGATACCATGAGTTTTTTTCCTTCCAAATTTGGTTCGTGTGCTTTCATCCTTTCTTTGTTGACTTGATTGGGTTTCAGGGCATCCATTAGGCTTCACAAATTTGCTTCATAAACATTAGGTGTCAGTACTAATTGGTAAGATATCATTAGATTTAATTTGTATCTCTCTTTACGATTCAGGGCATTTGCTTCTACATTGGCCTTATATGGATGATAGTAAATTATGCGATCGTAGTCCTTTGTTCTCTCTAGCTATCATCGTTGTCACATATTGAGATCTTTCTATTTTAAGAAGTACTTTAGGCTTTTGTGGTCTATGTTGATCATACATTGTGTCTGTAAGGTTCCATTTCGGGAGTTCTAAAATATTATTTTATATATCATAACCACGATTTCTTAAACTGAAAAGTTTTTAGTTTATTGCAACAGAATCAAATAACAAATTTAGCAAGAATCATGAACCATCATTATCAACTACACATAACCTTTCATTATCTCAATTACAACACAACAAAAGCATGAGAGTGTGATGGAACTAAATGTCAAGAACGACATTGTTTACAAGATAATACTAAAGGCTCAATACATTAAAAATATCTTAATGCTTCATAATTTGGGCTTCTAGAACTTGATACCAACTTCTACGTAAGGATGCCACATGCTAAACAAAGGGATAATATGAAACTCTTTTAAAAGTATAACTAGTCAAGCTATCTTTGATTTCTAGTTCCTAAAAAGCATACGAGAAAGAGTCAACTAAAAGTAATTGGTGAATTTGAAGGTTTAAATAAAAATATACTTAAACACGTATGATGCTAATTAAGTAAGTCCACAACCAAACCTGTACCTGATCATCCAATCCCCATCTAGTATGGATTGAATTTCTAAATATTGACACTAGAACTGTAAAGAGTAAACACATACAGATAATATGTCGCAATGATACTAGAGGCTTCGCAACACTAAATGTCCCAATGTTTGTTTTCCTATGAATAGGACCATTGTGCATTGGGATACCCCAAGTAGTATTATCCATACCATCCATCACTTTATATAAAATTAATGGTTGTGTAGTTCTGACAATTGGTTCAAGTAAGCATAATAACTAAAAGAATGCATTTAATAATTATGTATTATATAAAAATACAGTAAATGAACATTTTGATTATCAGTGATATTCATTAATCTTAGCATAGCTCTACCTCTTTAGTGACATATTGATTAGACCTAGAATATTATTCTAAGTATCATTAAGTTCGGGTAACCATCCAGATGCAGATAAACATTTACCTTCTAATGAATCAAAGTTGTAGGAAACTACACCAAGTAAAGCCAACTTTGGGTGACGACATAGATATGGGTACATTTTCATATGTGGGTATAAAATTCGAGATATGGGTGGTTGACACTTTGAGAAATTGTTAAGTTTTAGCAGGTTCAGATTAACTTTTAGATGCATGCGAACATTACCACATTTGGTTGAAGAAGTTTACATACATATGCACCTTATTTAATTAAGTAATTTTCACGTACGGGTAGCATGAACTTTAGTGAACAACACTAGCTACGGGCTACAGTGACATGTGTGGGTGAGCTACTTCTTAAACGGGTAGATCAAGACTTGAAATGATTTCCAAGGTACTAGTTATGTTTACATAGACATTTCACCTTCACTGAATGATGTCAGGTGCGGATAGTTATTATATTAAGTCTTCGCCAAATCTTACCACATGTTGGTGATCAACTTCATATACATGTACCCTTAGATATTTCATATATTTTCTTATGTAATTCAATTTTGGTCAATAGTTCCATGTTCATATAAGTGCTTCACATTTACTTTAATAGAAAAATGTGCATAAACTGTAAAATATACTAGTTGAATTACTTGTTCGTGGTTGATGAAATTATATTTCGCGTGATAGTGGAGAGTAATGACATAGAATCTTTTGTATATGAGTGAATGTGTGAATGCATAAACATGATGATTCTATGAGCATGTATTCTAATTTTGAGGGGAATTTAAGCCCTAATGTAGCAAAAGGGGATGGAAGTGCACACCCACTAAGGTTCCCCGACCTGACATGACCACCTAGGCCGGTACCAAACCAACTCCAAGTTGTTATATCCCAATAATAATTCTAACCATATATAGCCTGTTGGGTTAAGACCGGTTCTTCGTGTTGTACACCTTAAAGGCCACATATTCAATCGAAGGTGCATTAGTTCACTGGCATGTGCTTTAACTCAACCCTTGTAAACGACCAACTATTAAAAATTTATTATTCATAAAATGATATTTTAATATAAGATATGATTGAAAATACGTATGAGTAATAACTATATATAATAAAACAATGATATTTTTTTTAAATTTTGTTTTTGAACTTTTTTTAAATAATTCAAAAAATAAATTAAACATTTTATTCCATAACAAACCATTTTAAAATGATAATATTCTTAAAATTTTCTTTATTATAGCTTTGAATTTTAATTATTTTGGTTTATAAAAAATTTATTTTTTAAAATAATTGTTTTTAAAATATTTTTTGTTTTAAAAATTTGATGTTTCAAAAATTTCTTATCATAAAAATATTTTTTTAGAAAGTACATTGTAAAAGTTCCTCTTTCTTAATTTATTATAATAATTATATGAATGTTATAAGAATTAAATAATATCATTAGTAATTAATATAATTATTTAATATTAGAGATATATGGGAAATTAAAATTAGAATATTTAGGATTATATCGTGTGTCAACATAAAACTTCTTTTATTATAATAAATATATAATCCTAAATACCTGTTCTTGTTTTCTTTACTAATAACTTTAATTTAAAAATTATTTCACATAATACATAAAACTATCCCAAAAGAGCTCATCAAACCATGAAACTCCATACTATAAAGCTTTAGCAAATAGCAATCATCTCTTTCTCAACAAAGTCTTTGGCATGATTTATCTTAGGTGACCTACCTACTTAGTTGTAATGGTTCAGATACAGAGCATTATTAAATGTCTTCTTTGGCAAATTTTTCTACCAGCGCCGCAACACTCGGTAAAATGATCTATGCAATATGTATGTATCGTTGAATGTCTCTATGCACAACTTAGAGGACACCTTAAGTGACTATATTTTATTTTTATCATTTACTACATTGGAGATAATATATAATATTTTTTGTATCGTATAGTCAAAATATTTGGCTATAAGTGACATATACGATGTTGTACAATATTGTGTGGATCATACGTCTCTGTCTGCGGACGCTGACAAATTAATGGATTTAAAGGAAAAGATTTTTTTTTCCTTATGTGGTATAGGTAACTAAGCGTGCTTATGGGTCGGTTTATGGATTGAAGATGCTCTTAAAAAGTCAAACGATAGCACCATGTATCATTTGACTTGATTGATATAATCAAATGTTTGTGATGCTATATATTAACTATAGATGCTAGATTGATTGATTTTTTGTAGTTATGGTATAAATCGACAGTTGCTGATTAATATTATACATTATTATATGAAGGTACGTAATTATCTAGAAGACAGCTAAAATACAAGGTCAAATTGTAGGCTACAACACTAATTTATTACCAGCACATGATATCAAACGGACTACGTTGTTGCCCTATAAATATGTTCATGTAATAAAGGAAACACGTACACCATTTTGGGTTATATTGGAATGGCTTCAAGTGATAATATGGGCCATTTGGGGTTAGCATTTGTCCTGCTAATTCTGTGTTGGGGAGGCGCGATGGCTCAGTCTGGGTGTACCAGTGTTCTCATTGGAATGGCTCCATGCCTAAACTATGTTACGGGAAGTTCCAAAACGCCATCTTCGTCCTGTTGTTCATCTCTGGCTAATGTTGTTAAATCACAGCCACAGTGCCTTTGCACCGCTCTTGATGGTGGCACTTTGGCTTCACTAGGGATCAATATCAACAAAAACATTGCGTTAGGCCTTCCGCGTGCTTGTAACGTGGAGACTCCGCCTGTTAGTCGATGCAATGGTATAAAATTACAACATTCGGTACATTTTTCTGTGTTAATTCAAGATTTTTAAAATACAACATTCCATACTCGTTTTAGTGTTATTTTGTAGGTAACAAATTAGGGATTGCATATATTTGAAACGCATTTAACTTCTTTTTCAAATCTGATTATTTAATTAATATGTTAGTTGTTAAATTATATGTTATGAGAAAAATCTGATTACTTAATTAATATGTTAGTTGTTAAATTATGTGTTATGGGGTTTGATCAAGACCATGACTACTCCTCATTGTGCCCCCTCTCACCCCACCTACCATGACACACCCGACTTGACCAGGGCGTGATTCAAAAAATATGACCATGGTCACAGCATGAAATAGAGAGATGCGTTTTTTTTAACCAATCATAATAATTTATACTATCATTCCTTTTTATCTATACATTATTTCGTGGCGGTCACTTTTTGTTAGTCAAGCCCCTTAAAAACTTGATGATAACACGTAGCCTTATTAAAGATAGGGACTTCAAATTGAAAGATGGAAGTTCCTATTTCAAATAGTGGTTTTTCTCTATGCAAGTTTCTACTATTTCAGGGAAAAAGTTTTGTTTTGACGTGTCATTCTAAATTTTATTTTAAATTGATTATTATCCGTAATAACGCAATATAACCCTGATAAAAATACTTTCTTTTAAATAATAAAAGTATTTGTATAAGATTTTTAAAATATTAGATATGATATATTATTGATAAAGAACTAATTAAAACATATGTTGAAAGAAAATTTTAAAAAAATTCTTTCTTTTAAATAATAAAAATATTTGTATAAGATTTTTAAAATATTAGATATGATATATTATTGATAAAGAACTAATTAAAACATATGTTGAAAGAAAATTTTAAAAAATTTTAAAAAAGTAAAAATTTACCTAACTGAACTCACTATGCGATTTCTATTATATAATTTTGAAGTTGCTCTCCCTCCTTGGTAAGAAAATTCATACGAGTTAACCAAATTCATACCAAGATTCATTTGTCATCAATATTTTTTAAACACATTTCATTTATGAGAAACTATATGCTTCGATTTAGACTAACATCTATATACTATCCTTATTTTATATATTCCTTCTCCCAATCTTACTGACATTTTCGGTTATTAAAGCTGGAAATAACGCACCAATGATGGCTCCTGCGGAATCACCAATATCATTAGAAGATTAGTACTCAAATGGACCTTCTCCAACTAGCATATCTATGGTACGTATGAACTTATAACCTATCGTATATAACTTTCTAGTAACATAATGGAAAAACAAAAGCTAATTTGGTACAACTTTTGATTGATGATGTATATATAGGATCCAAACAAGTTATTATGAATGGTGAAAAGTCTCATGATGCTGGTGGCAACAAAGGAACACGTAACATCCTTCTATCGAGTATTCAAGTTATGTTGAACGTCTAGCAAATTTAAATTACTATGGATATATGTGTCACAATAAACTATGTGTGTTTGCAATTACTTATCATCTAATGTTCCCTTTACATGTTTTCTAAACGAATGTAATGTTGTTATCGAGTGTCGTAATGGATGTTACTTTCGTATTTTGAAATTTGGACCAGATTAACTTTACTGAGTTAGGTTTCTAAGTGACGTGCAGGAGCTAGGCACACGATCTATGGTCTCTGGAGCTAGTCCCTTACAAGAATATACTCTTGGAATATCTTTTTGAGAGCACCCTCAAGATCTTGTTAGAAACGATTGTAACTCAAGGGGATCAAATAAAAGCATAACAATAACAATAATAAACATAGATGTCTAATGAATATGGATCCAATTTTTGACACTTTCATAACTATTACTTATTACTAAACAAGGCTATACACTTTAGAATCCAAGACACAATTTACCCACCTTAGTTGTATCTTTTAAACCTTAAACTTAGGCAAATACAATTAATCATTTAAAATCATTATCTGCCTCTGACAAACCGACACACACACTCTTTTGGCATTTGACACCTATTTTGACATAGAACACAAATTTCACTATTGATCACACCTTTAAGATTATCTTTTGTCATTTAAGACATTCAAACAGTAATATCATTAAATTCTGTAATTATAAGAAATGATGAATTGATGATTAAAACGTCATTATTTATGTAAAATTACTTTTTTGTCAATTTGGGGCAATTTCAACCAAAACCACCTACCCATGATTCTTGCATTAGAGAATGTATTCAAGTTTTCAATTCCAGCACATTATACATGTCAAAGATACGCTCTAACAATAGCATACACAGCTAATTCCACTGATAGCAAGACTACTAATGAGATCTTAAAAGAGTGAAATGTAAGCAAGTCTTATCTTTATCCGTAAAAAATAAAGTCTACTTCTAGAGAGTCTCTCGGCTCAAAGAAGAAACCATAAACCAAAACACGACAACAATATATACCATAAAAAGTTACCACTAACAAGAAACATAGATGCATAATAAATATGTAAATCATAACACATAACTAAGACACCGTAAATGAATTACTAGCAACATATATACACCATAAAACACACATACACATAATAAGAAAATAATATATAAGGCCCACTATCCAAACCGGTGTTCTCCCCTAAAAGTCCTTAACCTTAATACTATATTTTCATGACTTCTATCTTGGATCATATCTTCAGAAATGTGCAACTCTATAAAGTTTATTTAATCATGTCATCCTACTCAGTGTGGTCTTGCATCCACTCCGTTCTTCTATCATGAGGTTTTCTACTATCCTAACCGATGATGTGATGTTTCTCCTCTTGATATGCCCAAACCATCTCAATCTCTATTCTCTTATCTTATTCGCTATGCAAGCCACTCCTACCTTGTTTCTAAAATCCTCATTTCTAACGTGATATACCTTGTGCACCCACACGTCCATCTGAGCATCCTTATCTCCATTGCCTACATCTTGTACGCTTGTGTCTTCTTGATGGCCTAGCAGATTGTTTCATATAACATAGTCAGTCTTACTGCCAAATGATATATTTTTTCATTTTATGCAATTGGAAAGTTCTTTACACACTATACCCATGAGGCCACCCTACACCTCTACCAACCAACCTGGGCTTAGTGTGCTACGTTGCTAACTATATCCTCATTTCTCTATAAAAATGAGACTAAGCTGTTAAACTTAGTTGATTTAAGGAACCACCTATGGTGATCTTAGTATCATCTTCAACTATTCCTCTTAATTCACAATAAAGGTACTTAATCTTTTCCTTGCCCTCTAAAGCAACTCACCAGTACTTTCCTAGTCATGCATTAAGACTTTGTCCCACTTTGAAATTGTATCCTAAATCAACTGTAACAGTTCACCCCGAATCACTTCAAACTCAACAAGAACCCTTGATGGAGGGCTACCTCCACAGAGAAGAGAAAGTATCCCCCGTATTTAGGTGCACGTACCGTTATTTCAGTCTTTTCATACATATCCCTAGTTATTTCTATGTACTCTCTTGGGACCTTTCTTCCGGCTATCCCAAATCAGTATATGTGGCACACTATTGCATCCCTTTACTAGATCCATAAACATTATATGCAGATCACAAAACGAGAGGTATTCATGCTATGATAGAAGAAGGGTTAGAATTCGAACCTTAAACAAATATCCTATAATACTAAAACTAACGGTGCTAAATTTTTCCAACCGTTCGCACACTATTAGAAAACTAGGTAATTGTTACCATAATTTGTGACCGAAACAAATGGTGGCAAAATTCGCAACTGTTTTGCAACTGAAATCAAAACGGTAGCAAAATTAACCACCAAACAAGATTCAGTAGCAAATTGGTCGCAAATTTAGAGACCAAACAAGATCTAGTGGCTGAACGATCACAACATTTGCCGCCGTCAAATTGCAATCGCAACGAATCACAAAATTTGCCGCCATCAAAATGCAGTCTGCAACGTTTGCGACCTCAAATAATAGAAAAAGTAATAAACTAAAAGTAATATTGCAACTTATTTTCTAAATATCACGATTTAAGTTATTATATAGTTTTACGTTTGAAATTTGTTTGAAAAATCTACAACTTTCTTCGGCTGTTTCTTTTGATGCATTTAGTTGATTGGCAGTCTATAAGCCATTTGATATTTTATGATGTAACAATTTACTGGACCTCAATGATGTATCAATTATCTCGACGCAATAAATCCCTCGGTTAATCCAATATCTCATGTTGGGATAAAGCATGTAGAAATTAATTTTTAATAATTTACAACATTTCATGTTCAAATAAAGCATGTAGAAATTGATTTTTACAATTTCTTAAGTGATCTTTCATGTCAAGATAATACATGATTTTTAAAATTATCATGTTTTCTACAATTTTAAAATTAACTTAAGAATTAGGGCTCGCTAAAGACAAACATTATAATCTACAAAAACCCTGATTATGAAGGTTTAATAACAAAACGTATTGTATAAACTGAGCAGATCACATTCGTATATTTCCACCCATTCTTGAAAATGCACCAAGTAAAAAGACATTTCAAAAACATAGCAAATCTCAACTGTTTCACTTCTAGATATGAATCTGATCGTAGTGAAGCAAAGTACGCACCAAAGGTTAATTCAAACGCACATTTCGCCAAAACTAAAAATGCAGTGATTTTCTATAAACAACTACGCATCAAGAATGATGTTATAGTTTTAATACAAGGGTGGAGGGTATTAAATTGAACAAATCATTTTTAGTGTTACTTGGGTTCAAACCTATGGCTATGGGAGATGGAAACGTGGCAGAGATCTTGCATTATTGTTTCTATGCATATATATATATATATATATATATATATATATATATATATATATATATATATATATATATATATATATATATATATATATATATATATATATAGGGTTAGGATCATTACAGAACCACTTTTTATTTTCAGAACTACAGAACCATTGATTTACATAAATGTATATTAAGTCTGATAATACTTGACCTGTTTTACATATGTGTATATCAGACATGAACAATAAACTATAAAAAACAACTAAATATCACCAGGTTTAACTTACATCTATGTAAATTAATGGTTTATAATTCACATATATGTAAATCAGTGGTTCTTTTGGTTCTGAAAATAAAAAAATGGTTCTGTAATGATCCTGATCCTATAAACCATTAATTTTCAGAACCATTTTTTATTTTCAGAACCATTTTTTATTTTCAGAACCAAAAGAACCACTGATTTACATATATGTAAATTATAAACCATTAATTTACATAGATGTAAGTTAAACCTGGTGATATTTAGTTGTTTTTTATAGTTTATTGTTCATGTCTGATATACACATATGTAAAACAGGTCAAGTATTATCAGACTTAATATACATTTATGTAAATCAATGGTTCTGTAGTTCTGAAAATAAAAAGTGGTTCTGTAATGATCCTAACCCTATATATATATATATATATATATATATATATATATATATATATATATATATATATATACATATATATATATACATATATATACATATATATACATATATATATACATATATACATATATATACATATATACATATACATATATACATATATATACATATATACATATATATACATATATATATACATATATACATATATATATATATACATATATATATATATATACATATATATATATACACATATATATATACATATATATACACACATATATATATACATATATATATATACACACACATATATATATATACATATATATATATAGGGGAGGGATCAAGAGAAAACCGCATTCTTATGAAAAAACCAAGAAAACCATATTCAACCAATCAAATTATTTTTTTAATTTATCTTTTTGTTAAATTAGTAAGGGTATATTGGTAATATCTAAATTTTATAATTATGGTAATATTTTTATTTCTAATCAAAATCCTTTGACTGAATCAAAATTTTCAAAATTATTAATTAGATCGTCAATTAAATTTGCACGGTGTAAGTGTATGTTTCTCGTGGTGTTTTTTCTAGCCTACGAATTCTTATTTTCCACCCTAAAAATATTTAGAGATTCCGGCCACTTTTATACATAATCGAATGTTATTTAATTCGTTAATTTGGCAGAATATTACAATAATCTTCTTGACATCAAAAAACCATAACTGAAGTTGTTCGGTGGCTAAAAATTCACGGCTATGTACGTAATTTTTTTGTGGTGAAAATCATTAATTGGTTAATTATCAAGTGGAAATCATTCATTGGTTAATTGAAAGAACCCCCACTTGTAACCACCCCTAGAGCATTGGAGGATGGGAACGATCATGACTCGTTGCAAGAGTATGTAAACGCATCTCATTCAATTGATTGCAAAAGGTAGAATCAAGAGGTGTATGATATCATCTATTGTCTGATATTATTGAAAAGGTGTTTGATTTTAGTAGAAGAAATTGAGATGATGATGATTTACGTATATTGTTACGTATATGTAACTACGTTACTAAAGCAGGAGTTGTCTTCTAAAAATATAGATGATTATGACAGAAGATGACTTGATACTATTGTTGGTTACATATATGTAAGTAAGAGTTATATATGTAATATTATGGGTTACATGTTTGTAACTCACTAGAGTTCCATCAACTTACGTATATGTAACATATAACGCTACTTACATATACCTTAACTTCTGTGTATCTGTTGAGATTTTTTTATAAAATTTGAGTTCTAGGTTTTTATGATTGTTACGTATATGTAATCAGGTTACATATACAGTACTACGTCTACATACATGTAAACTAATGACTTTAATAAATTATTTTGTACTATTAATGTGTTATAGTTACATGTACCTAACTGATAATTGTTACATATATGTAACAAGATGTGTCAACGTGGTTTACTTTGTCTGAAGATTTACGATTAGATTAAATTAAGAAAACTACTTATGTGTTTACGTATATGTAAGCAGATTAACATATGGCTACATCAGTTCACTGTTGAATTATTTAAAAAAAACAATGGGGATGAAGTCAACTGTTGGTGCATATGAAGATAACGAAAATGAAATCAACTCTTGGAATTTTTTAAATGTAATTTATGAGAGAAGAGAGAAGAGAGTGAATGTAGGAATTTTGGTTGTTTCCAAAACTAAAAAAAATATTGTTCCAGACTTAAATTTTAAATAATTTACTAAAATGTCATCATGTATATCAACCATTGATTAAATAGATCAATGGTTTAGATTTGATTTTCATAGTTTTCTAGTAAATCATGGTTTTCTTAGAAACCACCCCCTATATATATACATATATATATATATATATATATTAACGGTTGATTAGTTGTTAGTATCATCAACTTAGTAATATTCACCCATAACAAAATTTGAACCTTGGACCTCCAAGAGAGGCAAAATCAATTTATTAAAGTTATGGTGTAAGATAGCTAGAGTACCTTACGGCAATGTGTTGGCCAAAATATTTTTCAACAACGTTGTAAAATTGCTCGATGGTGTGGGGATGAATGTTTGTGAGGTGCTAGATCAATTTAAATGAGGCGATCATGTGATCAATCCGTAATACTTGTTCGATTTGTTAAAGAAGATAGGCTCGAGAACTTGCATGGATTGGAAACGTGGAGTTAATCTAAAATCAAAACTCTGGGGTTGAACTAATTGTACGACTCGTTGTGATAGTTAACATGACTTGCTGCTATCGTTATTTTACAAAAATATAGGTTATTTCAACCTAGCGTGATCTAAAGAGGAGAACTCTGGTTGGGTAGAACGTGAAAAGCGCCCGTTTAAAATTGCTATAAAAGACCTAGAGTTGGCTGAGGAGATTCTTGGTATAAGGATCAAACATGAGAACAATAGTATTTCAGTTTTCAATATCTGTATTTTGACAAGATTCTAAAAGCATTTAACTATGCATATTATTTTTCTGTAAGCACTCTTATAGATTCTAATTTTAAGGCACCTCAAAAAGATATTGTAGTATCTCAATTTGACTTTTCTAGAGTTATTACCTGTCTTATGTATGCCATGATTAGTACTAGATATAATATATCCTAACGGTTAGAAGCATAATTGAATAAGTACTACGAATCCATATTCACACGATTAGCAAACTATTAATTGAGTATTTAAGTATTTGAAAGGAATCAAAGATTATGGTTTGACTTATATCATAAATTCTTAGATTAATTAAGATTATTTAGATGCAAATTAGATTCTAATATGGAGGGTCATTCTACAAAAGTGGATAGGTATTTTTTTTTGGGCTAGTGCTATCTTTTAAGAATTAAACAAATAGATTTGCAATACTAAGTTGGTAATGACTTATGGCATTGGTAACAACTAGTTGAAGCTGATTGACTAAAAAATTTTATTTATAAAACTTTATTTTGGTCTAAATCAATATCAGTTATATTTATCAGATGTGATAGTGAAACAATCATAGCGGAGGCTTATAGTCAGTTGTAGAGTGACATGTATGGACACCTAGATGTTAGACATAATATGCTATGTGATTTATCAGATGTGATAGTGAAACAATTATAACGGAGGCTTGTAGTCAGTTGTAGAGTGACATGTATGGACACCTAGATGTTAGACATAATATGCTATGTGACCTTACCATGCATGGTGTGATACCAATCATCTAACTAAAGGCTTAGGAAGGGATCTTTTACACAAGTTAACAATGGGGACGGGATTGAAGTTCACAAAAATCTCTCAATGTTATCATACCTAATTCCCATATATTATAACACTAGGTGTTAAATTTATTGTTGAAAGCTTAACATATAAAGAACATAATATTTGTATCATCCCAAGATATTTTTTTATATGTGTCAGAAAAGAACATTTAAGTTTAACATCTTAATAGTATTTTAAAAAGATTACATCTGTAGGTGCAAAAATAAAAGAGTTGCATCTATAATTATAAAGTATAGCTTCTTCGAGAAGCTGAGACTTGGCTGAGATATGATTATGAAAGATTAGAACAAAAGACTAGTAAAAGATAGTGCCATCTAAAATTATATGAGTAGGCTAACTTTTATATATATTATATTCATGTATTCACTATGAATAGAGACACCCTAACGTTTGTATATATGAAATGCATAATATACCAAGATCAAAGTTCAATCATCATGATATTTTCAATTATGCATAAGTTTATTTCTTGTTATGACTTTCTTTTAACTTAATTAAAATTACATTAAAATAGATAAAGAATGTTAGATAATTTAATTTAACTGGATTGACTTGTTCACTAATGTGAAGTATAATATTTATTAAACAATGTACCAGCGGCGGAGCTTGATCAAAAGATTAGGGGGGGCGGGGGCGAAAGTAAAGTATTTTAGGGGGGCGGACTCTATATTTTTAAAAAAATTCCACTACCGGACCGAAAATTTACACTATCGAGCCGAAAATTTACACTACTGACGAAAAAAAGAGGGGGGCGGGCCCCCCCCCCCGGCCCCTATAAAGCTTCGCCTCTGCGTACGATGTTAAAAGTGTACTCTTGTTTTAGTTTGTTATCATCTTCAATATTAGAAACTCATTAAATCTAATGGTAAAGCCTCTAAACAATACGATTCCAAGGTACAACACCCCTGGGCCGAAGTTCGAGAGCAGTGCCCCTAAAAGCAGGGTCTAAGTGGCAAAACAGTTGATTAGGGTCGAGCTAATAATAACTGCTTCATTAAATTTTACTATAAATTTCTTTTAGAATTTCACATGTGAAATGCGGATGAAAAATTAGCTTGTGTTGAGATAAGTTACTACCGAAATGGTCCTAACTGAGGTCTGGCAAACCACTTTAATCTAGTGTCCTTGAATTAAAAAATTGTTAACATGCCATCAGACAACTATTCTAACCCCTTCCCTTTTATTCGAATTAGGGGTTGTTTGATTGCCTTCTGATCCGGTCAAAGTATCTAACCCACTAACCCGGTCAGACATTTTGGCCGGTCAACGTGTTTGATTTTCACTCTTTCGTGTCTGACCCGGTCTGACAGCACTAACCCAGTCCGACAACACTAACCCATGCATATTCTTCCACTCACTCGGTCAGTTTTGAAACAACCTTTTACTCGGTCACCACCTTCTAATCGAGTAAGAGATTTCAAACAACCCATTAGTCTTATTTTGGCCAAGATAAACAAACGAAATTCATACTTGATCCTTGAGCGATGATCCTATGGCCATGACACTTTAAGGATGTTGTTGGCGAATCCCTGGTCAAGCTTTATCCCAATGATTTGTCATCAATACAAAGATGGGTGGGATGGAAGGAAGAATTATCATCAACAAAACCCTATCCCGACGACATGTTGTCGGTATCAAGTAATATAACTTTTTTTCTTGTAGACCGCTCATAAAAGAGAAAAATAAATGACAACAATAGCTTTGACCGTTTAGACTACATTCAACACCTAATACAACTATCCTATGGTCACAACTTTTAGCGATGAAGTATTGATATTACGGACCATGCTTTAGTCGTTGCTACAAGTATGAATATTAATTGAAGCATATTAATTCCACAAATATCAATTAAATATCGAATACTATATTATTCAAAGTACTTGATTTGAATAACAATTTTATTAAATTAAAGATTATATCAATTCAAGTAATCTATTTTTGTTTTCCTAAAAGCTGAGTAGAAACATGTATCTCTATTATTATAGAAAATATTTGAAGAGAACACAATTATAATTTTATTTAAAGTTTAAGACACTTAAAATAATTTTTAAGAATAAAATACATTGTTATACAATACTTCTTAAATTACCCTTATTTAAAACTTCTTGTAATTAATCTAATATTTAATGCACATTAGATTATTTCAGTAACTATATTAAATATTATATTATTTATAGTAAATTAAATCAATATTTAAATTTATATTTATTATTCATATTTTTATTACTAAATATGAATTATGTATTTATCTTACTTACATACTTAAATATATAATTACTAAATATTTACATAGTTATAATAATAGTAGTAGTAATAATAACAATAGCGTTCGCAACAGCGACCGCTACAGCGACCGCAACAGCGACCGCTACAGCGACCGCAACAGCGACCGCTACAGCGACCGCTACAGCGACCGCTACAGCGACCGCTACAGCGACCGCTACAGCGACCGCAACAGCGACCGCAACAGCGAACGCAACAGCGAACGCAACAAGATGACAATAGCAATAACAATAATAATCAATGTTTTGCACTCTGCAAAAGAGACATGATGGCACTCGCAACATCGCACGAGTTAACTCACTAGAATGAATAAAGATTCATGTTTTATATAAACATATTGAAAGTTATATTCAAACTATTAAAGGAAATTGAATTACTAGATACCAAGAGGAACAAATTACCATTTGCATATAAGTTTATTACTAAATTTATGAAAAAAGACATAAAAAGAATAAAAAAAAATACGTGTATAGCTACACCATAACTATGGAAACAAATCTATTCTATAGCTAACGAGTATAATACAAATAATAACAATATATTTATCTTTACAAAATACACCGCTAACAATCATCGATTTATATAGAAGAAATTACAAGCTTGATAACGATAATAATTTTCTAAAAAATTTACAATTTTCTTTTTTTATTTTAGGGCATTTAAAACCCAAATATAAGCTTCCGTTGCATGTAAATTTTGCATGCATCTAAGTATCTAACTCACGTCACCACCACCATGACCGGCCACGGAAAATCCTGATCATCTCCTACGCAGCCCATGGCCTGATCAACCATCCCTCAGTTTAGCCAATCGCCTTATAAAACTCGATGACTACGTCACCTTCTGCACCACCATCGCAGTCATCCAAACCGAAAGGCTTACGATAATGTTACCTTCTTCCGGATCGTACAACCGAAAGGCTTTAGTGCCCGGTTTGTTCCTGAAATACACCGTCTTCTTGCTTCGGTCGTCAAGCTTGGTGAGTTTATTTGAGGGCATTTTTGTGAAGGCTATACAACCGAATGTTTTTAGATGACTCATAAATATTAGTTTCATGCCCAAGATCATACTCAAACTCTTGTATTCATTCATACTTCAAAACTTACATTATATAGAAAATAAATATGTACTCCTAAAAATAAGCACAACTACTCTACAAGACTCACTAAATTGCTAACTACCCATGACCTAGTAAAATATAAAAAATATGTGACTAAATATAAATTAAACTTGACCCATTAAAATAAAAGAATCATGCTGACCCGTTACATGACCCGACGTGACTTGATCAAGATTAACCCAACATTCACCTCCTTAATCTTGATCTTAGTTCTCGTTTCTCTTTTCTCTTCTTTCTTTCTTGCTTATCTTGCTCTTTCTTTCTATACCCGGTACTGGTTTTCTTCCTAAACTTGCTACTTTCTTTCTTGATTCGAATCTTTCTTGCTTGCTTACTTCGAATCATCTTGCTTTCTAACTTGCTTAGTTTTTTGCCCGCTTCCTTTCTCTTGCTACTCTACACATGTCCGATGTTACGTCTTGCTATACGAACCGAACATGTTAAATTTCCTGCTTCAATTATTCACGTGCTAACAACTTAATTACCTGCTTTCTTCCTTGAATTAATTGAGATGCTAGCGTGCTTGTTTCTTTCTTTTTTTTTTTTTTTATAATGGACGACTTTTTCCACCTTTATACTTCATTTCTTGCTTCTGTGATTAATTCACAAGAAGCTTCCTTAGATGGTTATTTCAACAACATGCTAGAATGCTTTCTTGTTTTTCATCCCCTAGAAAACAACAACCGCCTCCCATATCTAATTCACTGGCAAAATTATGTATTTGATTCTTTCTTTTTCTTCAATCGATTACAACAGTCGCCTCCTCGTCACCGCTCCTAATTGTCGTGTGAAACCCTACTGCCTTGCGGATGGAACCTTTCCTTTCTTCGTTCTCCTTCGATGGTGACCTACAGATGCAATCGTATTTGCCTCCTTCGTACAATTGCTTTCAGCCGAGCATTAATTCACATGTATCCACTTGCTAGCTTGTTTCTCTACTTTTTCAGCCCTGCAGCCAAGGGCTACCTCCTCCTATCGGTTGTGCTCTGATACCAAATGTTAGTTTCATGCCCAAGATCATACTCAAACTCTTGTATTCATTCATACTTCAAAACTTACATTATATAGAAAAAAAACATGTACTCCTAAAAATAAGCACAACTACTCTACAAGACCCACTAAATTTCTAACTACCCATGACCTAGTAAAATGTAAAAAATATGTGACTAAATATAAATTAAACTTGACCCATTAAAATAAAAGACTCATGCTGACCCGTTACATGACCCGACGTGACTTGATCAAGATTAACCCGACATGGAGTTTGTCCTTTAACTGATCTTGTCACCACTCGGTTTGGCACATACGTCTCATGTTGAACACATTCACCCCAAAAAACGCGTGGACCTTGCTGTGTCTTTAGCATACTTCTCGTTGCTTCCATTAGAGTTTGGTTTTGCCGCTCTACCACACCATTTTGTTGGGGTGTGTATGGGGCGGTAAGGAACCGGTTAATTCCGTGATCATCACAATATTGGTTGAAATCTCTTGAAGTGAATTCTCCTCCGCGATCCATTCGTAAGGTCTTGATTTTCTGACCGGTTTCTATCTCCAATTTTGCACTGAATTTCTTGAAAGTTTCAAGTGATTCGTATTTTGTCTTCAACATGAAAGACCACATGAACCTACTAAAATCATCAATTAGCACAAATACGTACTGATTTCCTCCTTTTGTTGGGGGAGAAATGGGACCGCAAAGATCTCCATGAACTAGTTCCAACACTTTGGAGGCTCTAAAGTTTGCATGAGTTGGAAAAATTTCTCGGGTTTGCTTCCCATGATGCATGCTTCACAAATGTCTTCAGATGGCTCCAAACTTGGCAACCCGATAGCTAGGTTTTGAAAGGTCATAGTTTTTAAGGAATTATTGTTGATATGGCTCAGTCTCTCATGCCAAAGTTATGAGAGTTCTTTCGAGTTCGTGTAGAGACAAAGTGTATTTTCAACCCTTAATTATTTTTATATAAGCAATTGGTCTTTGTCACCTTCATTAGTACTTGATCTTTGTTATCATACATCCAAAGAAAGTTCCCTTCATTGACTATTTTGCATCCATTATCGGTAGCTTGACCTAAGCTCAAGATATTGCAACGAAGGTTAGGAATAAGATAAACAATAGATATTACCCATTTTTCACCATTTTTACACATTACTGTGATAGATCCTTTGCCCTTGATTGCGACTTTGGATTCATCACCAAAGCGTACGTTACCTTTTAACTTCTCATCTAGAGTTGAAAATGAAAGGATCTCAGCCTCTAGTTTGATCAATTAGGTTGTATTCGTAGCGGATTTAGCACAAGAATTAAGTAAATTATACTAAGAACACAATAGATAAATCAATGTAACAGTAGGTTATAGAGAGAGAGAGGAATTCTGCAAAAAGGTGTTTTCTATTAGATCACACGTTTCGGCAAGGATTACAATTAGGTCATCTTCCTTTTATAGGAAGAATGACGTCAGCTGATGTCACTTGATAGTGACATTAAACTGTTATTTTAACAAACTACTGAAACTAACTCAACTACTGAAGATGTCAAACAGCTAACATCTTCTTACAAAATACTAAGTGTCAAACTTATTACAACAGCTGAAAAGAAACTACAGAAAACTACAACGACTGAAGAACAAACTCTTAAGTCATTTTACAAACTACTGAAATAGAAAATAAAACTACTGAAAATAAAAAGCTAAAAGGAAAACCATCACAACAACTGAAGAATGCTTCTTCAGCTGTTGTGACAAACTCTGAAGCTTCAGCACTTGTCTTCAGACTTTAACTTCAGTTGTTTCATCAGCTGATGACTTCAGTAGTTGTCATCAGCTGATGTCTTCAGTCTTTGTCTTCAATCTTTGTGCTTCAGCTGTTGATCTTCAGTACTTTGATCTTCAGCTGATAGTCTTCAGTACTTGAGTCTTCAGTACTTGTACTTCAGTTGTTGATCTTCAGTTCTTTGATCTTCAGCTGTTGAGGTCTTCAGACTTTGTCAAACAGCTGATGAAGCTTTCAGCAGTTGTTGTGATGTCTTGTGGGACTTAGAGGTTTTTCTGATCAGGCTCATTGGTTCTCTTGGTCCAACAAACTCCCCCTGAACCAATGCAGCCAAAACCTCTAAGCTTATTGTTGGTCCCTCCTATTATGGCAGAATGATTGGTCTATTTCCTTCTAGATCAGCTCAGAAGTTGACCCATATAAGCACTGGCCTGGGAAGAGGTCTCAAAGATCTGATTGGCATATTATGGATGGGAACTCTGCTTTAGGGAACTGGACACAGAGTTGTTGTCCCATCCATGAGACCTACTTCCCAACTATGAGCCTGTAGGATTCTCTGGTGTAGGCTTCTAAAAACATTACTTGTTTCTCCATGGTAAGCACTTCTGCCTCACCTTCAAAGAATCCTTCAGGCCCATAGAGCTCTGAGATGTATTTGGCCTGTTTACCACTTTTGAGCTCCACAGTTGTTATGGCCCTATAGGCGAATTCATCTTGGTGATTATCCTCTAAGAACAATTGGAGCTCATTTCTCTAAAGATTCTCAAACCTCTTGTAGACTAACCCCTTTTTAACCACCCTATTTTCCAACATCTTTTGTGGTGGGAGGTTAGCCTGATAGGTTTTCTTGAAATCTTCTATGATCTCCCAGGGTGATACTACAATGGCCAAGGAGATCACTTCATCTACAATCCTTTTCACTTGGCCATTGTATCTCAGTGGAATATCTTTCTTTATGATCCTGTGAGACACCCTGGGATCAGGCCAAATACACACTTTGTCCTTTTGAAATTGATATGTATGCCTTAAATTTTATAATCTCGGAGCTTGTTTCCTCATATTCATAATTGATGAGGAAGCAGCATAGGCTTCATCTACTCTTTTCAGCAGCTCATGATCATGTAGCCTATGCTGCTGTTCTTCTTCCAGTTTAACCTTCACAATTTCCATCTATGAGGCAGGAGTGATGGGAGTGATGGATAAAGGTTTGGCTTTAGGCAAAGATAAAACTGCGGAGAGAGGCAGCCTATCTTCTTCCTCATCATCATCATCCTCTTCTTCTTCTTCTAGCCTCAACACCCTTCTCTTCCTCTTCAAGGATGCATCATCGGCTGTGGGTTTTGATGGTGAAGGGGTTGGTTTTGTGGGTGGTGGTTTGGTTTTTGGTGTGGGAAATTGGGTAGGCTGAGCTAGTAATTTAGATGTAAGAGAAGTTTTGGTCTGTTTTACTAACTCAGTCCTGTTCCCAACACCGGCTTCACTAAGGGCTTCGATGATCAGTCCTTTGGTGAATACCTTAAACGAACAGATCTTGGTGGCTATTGCCAAGATGCTGTCCCTGGACCATGATCTAATCTCCAGGACTGATCTCCCTAGATACTTCGAAATGAATCTTGTCATAGCCTCAAGTCTCTCTTTTTTCTCTTGGCTATGACAAGACCATCGGCATTCTATTTCTTTCATCTCCAACTTCCTTATCTCCTGATCTAGCTCAGCAGTGTTAGAGTCAAAGCCTTGCCTGAACAGATGATCAATGATGTTATCCATTGACCTGCTATGTTCAGCATCAGTCTCCTTGACAAGAACAGCTAGATCTTTTTCCTTCTCTCCCTTCTCCTTCTCTCCCTTCTTCTTTTTGTATGTGACATGAAAGTCTTTTTGACTTTCAGTCACTTTCTCCAATTCAGCACCCTCCTTTTCCTTCTCCCTCTCGATCTCCACCACTAACTCCCTCTCATGTACCACCTCATCCTCAACTTCTTTCTCTTCCACTTCCTCCTCCACTCTCTTCCTCTTGGCTTTCACTGAGGTCTCCCCCTTTTTGGTTGCATTGGTTGCAAGGGGTTGACTCTCAGAAAGCTTCTTCAGCACAATAGCTTCTACCACAGGCTGTATAGTAGAGGGAAGCCTCTCATCAAGGGTTTTTATCACAATATCTGTGATAATGGGTGTGATGAGAGGCAAGGAATTTTGGAAGATAGCAACTAATTGCTCAAGGGGGTTTTGTCCCTGAGAACTAGTGCCAGAAGCAAGGGCAGGTGGCCGAGTTTGTGGGAATGGCTGAGTGTTTATGAGACCTTCAGGTGAAGGTGCCATCTGTGGGTTCATGGTGGCAGATGGACTTGATTCTTGAGAGAGTTAGGCAAGTAGATTTTTTAATCTACTGACCTCCTCCTTAATAATGGTGTTCTGGGCCAGAACATCATAAAAGAAGCCCAGGTCATCATCAGTTGTTGCTGAATCACCTGACCTCCTGATCAAATCAGGATGTGCATGTGCTGAGTATGGCTCAGTGATCACATGTGCCCTTTGTTCATGGTACTGGGGACTTCCTGCCTCCGGATTGGATCCATCATCGGCAGTTGCCTCTGGTGAGGTCTTAGTTATGGTACCAGCTTCATCCTATTCATGTGCTGAAGCAGGAGAAGTGGCAGCCTCACCAGATTGTCCTATCTCCTTTGCCACACTTGGAGATGAGACATTTGATTCTCTATGTTGTGGGATCCCATCAACACTTGTATCCACCCTCTCTATGATTGGAGATATCCCAGTTGTGATTGGTTCCTAGGGAGAGGGTGGAGTGTTAAGATGAGTCAACACTTTAGCAATTATTAGTGTAGGGCTTTGAGGGGCGGTTGTAGTGGGAGATGGGGTAGAAGCAGTATGCACATGGGGAGATGTGTGCTCTTCAATGGCAACCTCCCCAAGTGAGAGTGGTTCCAGATATGTGGCAGCCCCAGAAATAGTTGCATCAAGCTCCTGTAAAGAGGAAGCCTATGCGGTTGTGGTTGGTGGAGTCGTGGTAATTGCTGGGAGAATCGTGCCAGCAATTACTTCCTGCCTTTGTTGTGCAGGGGCATCCTCAGGGGACTCATCTCCATGAGTAGCCTTTTTGGTTTTCTTTCGTTTAGGTTTGGTGGGGACTTTGGATTTAAAGGTGGAGGCTGTGGGTTCCAGCTGCGTGGGTTTTCGCAGCTTGGCAGCCTTTTTTAATGTTTGGTCAGTGTTGTGCCTGGAATATACCTCAGGCAATACAGCCATGGCAGGGACTCCAAGGACAACCAGTCCCTCAGCTTGTAGCTGGTTGTCTATTATAGCCATTATGAACCGTGGATATAGTATCCAACGGTTAGCAAAAGGTTTTGTGGCCATATCCTTAAGTTCCAAAAAGATTAGTTTAGAAAAGTTTAATGGTTGTTTCTCAAGGATAGAGAATAATACCTGCTGCCACCTAGTGGACATTTGATCTCAAGATGAGGTCTTTGGGGCTAAACAAACATTTACCATGTGGAAGATAAGGCGTTCGACATCATGGAAATGTTTCTTGAGCAGGGTAGAGGCATGAAGGTCACCCTGATAGTCATGATGTGCAAAGGAAAGATCAGTGGTGCCTTTTGGATATTCGGTTGGGAAGGTGGCATCATCCAGATTTAGGGTTTGGCGGATGATTACCGGAGTGATAACCACCTTCTGGTTGTTGACGAATGATTGGAGAGAGACCTCGGCGTCGTTCTCTCCAGCAAGGGTGACATTCGTCCAGAACTGGGTAAGGGAATCGGCATATATAGTGGGATTGAGAAGAAAGGCCGTTTAGAATGGGGAATCGACCATGAGATCAATAGCTTTATCGAACTTGGTCCAAAATGGGGATTTAGTAAGGTAGGCAACACAGTTGTGATGAGGTTTAAGCTGCATGGTCGCCATTAATGGTGTGAGAGAGGTTTTAGAGTTTTTGAAATATTAGGTTATGAGAAAATGAAAACCTCTGAAGGTAGGGTTGGGTATTTATAGGGGTTATGAAACAGCTGAAAGAAAACGACTGAAGGTTTTGGTGTTAGTCATCAGTTGTTTGAAACTACTAATGACATGGTTTTAACCTTCAAAGGTATAACATCTGAGGACTTGGTGTTAATCATCAGTAGTTGAAACTACTGAGATCGTGATTTTGTCTTTCAGATGTTGCAAACGACTGAAGACTTGTTGTTAGTCTTCAGTAGTTATAAACTACTGAAGACATGTTTTTCATCTTCAGACGTTGTAAACAACTGAAGACTTGGTATTAGCCATCAGTAGTTGTAAACTACTGAAATCAGTAGTTTTAAACTACTGAAGACATGGTTTTGGCTTCAGTTGTTGTAAACAACTGAGGACGTGGTGTTAGTCATCAGTAGTTGTAAAACTACTGAAGACCTGGTTTTGTCCTTCAGTTGTTTGGTTATGAAATAGCAGATGTTGAAATCAGCTGAAGAGTAAAATTACTCATCAGCTGTTGTCGTCAATTCAGTTGTTTCATGCTGACCTCAACATTTACTCATAAGCTCTTTGGCTGACTTTCAGATGTTTCATTGGCCTTCAGCTCTTGTGAATATTTATTCCTCAGCTCTTGTGAACAAATGTTCATGACTTGATGAAATATTCTTCAGAGCTTGTGAACAATTTTTGTCTTCAGGACTTATGTGTAGGATTACACATCAGTACTTGTGAACAGAATTTGTTCTTCAGTATTTATTTGTTTGAAAACTATACATCAGTAGTTATAACCATATCAGTAGTTGTAACTGCATCAGTTTTTTGCAACAAATAATATACTTCAGTACTTTGAAGCATTTTAGTCTTCAGTAGTTGTGAAAAATGCTGAAGACTAAATTACTCATCAGTACTTATTTTTTTTTTGACTTTTGCATACTAATGCTCATCAGTACTTGTGAGCTGAGAGCATTAGTATTAGTCAAATTATTCTAGCTGCAGCATACCAAGCCTTAGTACCAGATTTTGAAATGTGGCACTATCTAAAGGCTTAGTAAATATGTCTGCAAGCTCATCAGCACTAGGCACAAACTTTGGATCAATCAGACCTTTTTCATAACAATCCCTAATAAAATGATGTCTGATCTCAATATGTTTGGTCCTAGAGCGCTGGACTGGATTTTTAACAATACAAAGAGCTGAAGCACTATCCATTAATAATGGAGTCTTAGTCTCTGTAATGCCATAATCCAAGAGTTGATTCTGAAGCCAGAGTACCTGGGATGTACAACTTGCAGCAACAATGTACTCAGCTTCAGTAGTGGATGTAGCAATTGATGTTTGTTTCTTACTCTGCCAAGAAACTAAACAATTGCCTAGGAATTGGCAACCACCAGAAGTAGATTTTCTGGTGACTTTGTATCCTGCATAGTCACTATCAGAGAAAGTAACTAATTTGCAAGAATGCCCAGTAGAATACCAAAGACCTAGAGATTGGGTACCTTGCAAATATCTAAAGATCCTTTTGATTGCAATCAAATAGGATTCTTTAAGTGCAGCCTGAAATCTAGCACAGGCATATGTTGCAAACATAATGTCTGGTCTAGAAGCTGTAAGGTACATCAAGGACCCAATCATACATCTGTAAAGGGTTTCATCAACCGTTTTACCTTTCTGATCAACATCCAGTTGTGTGGTGCTGCTCATGGGAGTAGAACAGGGCTTACAGCTTTGTAAATCAAACTTATTTAACAACTCTTTTGTATATTTGGACTGATGAATAAAGATTCCATCAGCCCTTTGTTTGATTTGCAACCCTAGAAAGAACTGTAATTCTCCCATAGCACTCATTTCAAACTTTTGCTTCATGAGCTTAGTGAATTCATCACACAACTGTGGATCAGAGGCTGCAAAAATTATATCATCAACATAAATTTGAACAAGTAGCTTATGCTGTCCCACATTCTTAATGAATAAAGTTTTATCAATGGAGCCTCTAGTAAAATTATTCTGTAGAAAAAAATTAGATAATGTTTCATACCAGGATCTAGGAGCTTGTTTCAACCCATAAAGAGCCTTATCAAGCTTATACACCCAATCAGGATGTTTATTATCCTCAAAGCCTGGTGGTTAATACACATAAACTTCTTCTTTTATTTTACCATATAAGAAGGCACTTTTGACATCCATTTGAAAAACTTTACGATTGTGAAAGGCAGCATAAGCTAAGAACAATCTAATTGTCTCCAGTCTAGCTACAGGGGTAAAGGTTTCATCATAATCGATGCCTTCCTCTTGTGCAAACCCCTGTACAACCAGCCTGGCCTTGTTCTTAACAATTTGGCCTTTTTCATCTGTTTTATTCCTAAACACCCATTTAATGCCTATTGCACACTTACCTTGGGGTAAAGGAACAAGCTCCCATACTTGCTGCTTTTTGAACTGAAGAAGCTCAAGCTGCATGGCTTCAACCCATCCATTGTCTCTTAGTGCAACATGGTAGTTCTTTCGCTCTTGCTGACTAATGAAGAGAGCATAGAAGCAAAAATTGGACAATTGACTTCTTGTTGAAACTCCAGCATTGATATCACCAATAATTTGAGACATTGGGTGATTCTTCAGCTCTTGATAGACAATAAGATCGGTGCAAGTGTTTGTAGGACCTTCAGCAGCAACAGATGGTGATGTAGATTCTTGAAACCAAGTAGGAGATGGTAACTCACATGAAGTAGAGGATTCAAAAATCTCATCAGCATTTGTTGTGGATGGTGCTACTAAAGCTACAGGAGCATCAGGTTTAGTTGACTCAGCCAGGTTGTCACTAAACCTGAAAAGGTGAGTACTGGCATCTTCATCATCAGTACCACCAGGTGGAGAACTGTTGGCAGGAACAACAGCTGGAGGTTGATAAGGAACATATTGCAGTATGTCCAGATCAAATAACTCCACAGGGTTTTGTGGAATCTTGTCCTTTGGAGATTCATTGAACTTCACATGCAAAGTCTCTTCAACCATCTTTGTTCTGCAGTTGAAAACTCTGTATGCTTTGCAAGTTGATGAATAACCAATAAAATACCCTGCATCCACCTTTGATGCAAACTTCTGGAGTGGATTGCTTGTGTTGAGAATGAAATAAGGACACCCAAAGGATCTAAAGAAGGAAATCAAAGGAGCCAAATGATGAAGTACTTCATAAGGAGTCTTCATCAACCTCTGATTCACTAATACTCTATTCTGCACATAGCAAGCTGTGTTGACAGCTTCAACCCAAAAGGTCAGTGGCAATCCTGAGTCAGCCAGCAGTGACCTTGCAGCTTCAATGAGGGTCCTGTTCTTTCTCTCCACCACTCCATTTTATTCAGGAGTTCTTGGAATACTGAACTGCCTTTTAATTCCCTTTGACAGATAGAAGTCATCAAGTGTGTGATTTATAAACTCTGTGCCATTGTCACTCCTCACACACTTGACTGGAAGGGAATACTGCTTCTCCACATATAACACAATGTTCATTATAGCTTTTGCAGCTTCATCTTTGGAGTGCAAGAAGAAAGTCCATACAAATCCGGAGTAATCATCCACAATTACCAGACAGTATTTCTTATTTGCCATGCTCATTACTCTAACAGGACCAAAAAGATCCATGTGCAGAAGTTGCAAGCAGGCATTAGACTTTGGTTCTTCTATTGGAGGGAATGAGACTTTGTGTTGTTTCCCCTTTAAACAAGCAGTGCAGTTGTCTTCACATTTGAACTCCTTCATAGGCAACCCTCTTACTAAACCATGGTGTATCAGCTGGTTCATGTTTTTAAGATTCACATGACCCAGCCTTCTATGCCATAGAGTAGATTCTTGAGGAGAAGCCTTGGAGAATAGGCAAGGATGGCCTTTTAGATCTATTTTCTTGGAAAGATCTAAGGCATATATTCTTCCTGTCTTGTTGGCCTTCAGGAGAGTATATTCATCCAACACCTTGTCAATCAAACTCAGAACTTTAGATGACAGAATCCGACAGTTCTGGCTGGTGAAAAGGGCAACATGGCCTTTATCACACATTTGACTGACACTCAAGAGATTGTACTTTAGATTCTCCACATGGTTAACATCATCAAACCTTATTTCCCCTTGGAAACAAAGCCTTTGCCGATGATGTAACCTTTTGCATCATTGCCAAAGGAAACAAACCACTTCTTTCCTTGAGAGTAGTCATTAAGAAGTGAGCTGCTTCCTGTCATATGCATGGATCCTCCACTGTCTACATACCAGATGCTTCTGTGGCATGTTGAAGAACCCTGTATGCATCACAACAAGTTAGTTAGTTTTTGAAACCCAAACCTTTTTGGTTTGGGGTGTTCTTATCAGTAGATGTAACACTAACTGGTTTGTTATGTGTAACAGCCTGAGGTGAAGGAGATGGTGTAGAAGAGGAATCCTTTGGCTTGGATTTCCTTTTCTGTGATTTCCATATTGTAGTGGTTGATCTCTCCATAATAATAACAATGCGTGTACGAAAACTAATAATTGTTAGCTTGTTTGAACCAGGTCAAAAAAAAAATAATAATTAACATATAATATTGATATCATACTATTTGCGATTAAAACGACTTGTCATAATTATACAAAGTTACATATGTAAATATATATATATATATATGTATGTATATATATGTATATGTATATAGATACATATATACACACATATATATATACATATATAGATATATATATATATATATATTTATATATACATATATATATATATACATATATATATACAAATAGACATATACATACATATATATATACATATATAGATACATACATATATATATAGACACACACACTAGATGAACAAAGCAAATGAAACATAATGCATACAACTAAGTTTGCTTATACGTAAGGTAGTGAGATTTTATATGACACGTACCAATTAGCATCTTTAATTACAACATTTACATGGTTACTAACCTTGATAATAACGCCATTGACGTTAACATCATTGTTATTACTTATTATAATAATATTATATTATTATTATTATACTCTTGCTATTGCTAATCAAATTGATTTATTATCTTCAAAAGCATCATTAACACCATCATTATCAACTGTTATTGTTATAACTACTATAATAATTATGATTAAAACTTATAAAGGATACCCATAATGTTATTATATAATGATTTACTAAAATCAAACTTGCATAGACATTTATGGGTAACAATAGATAAAACCTAGTGTTTATTACTAATGCTAATAAGAAAAGCACTATCCGATATTGTCTTGATATGGAAATAGATCTAGTGCTAAGATTACTTTTATTACTGCTATCTCTAACATTATAATTACTACGATACTTTCTAATAGTATGACCAAGTATGATCTTCACAAGTATTATTAGGCATTGTAAGATTTATTTAAATTACCCCCATCAAAACTAATAGCTTGTTTCATTGATAAATCCGAACAAAGGTCACTTATGAGATCATTATGTATTATTATTTCAAAATTATTACTATTACTATTACGATTATAATTAACGATGCCGTGAACATCTATATGTCAAGTATTATGATTTATTAAACAATATCATGGTGTTAATCGTAAATTATATTATTACAATAGGTATTAATATTGAAATTCATCAATTATTACATATATTATGAGAGAAATATTGAAGCTCTTTATAATACTAATACAAAGGAAAACGTATTGTTTTATTCTGTCGTGACGTGATATTAAACATAGTACTGAAATTACTGTTACCAACGTTAGTACTGATTACTATTATGATTACAATTAACGATACCGTGAACATCTATATGTCAAGTATTATGATTTATTAAACGTTATCATGGTATTAATCGTAAATTATATTATTACAATAGGTATTAATATTGAAATTCATCAATTATTACATATATTATGAGAGAAATATTGGAGCTCTTATAATACTAATACAAAGGAAAAAGTATTATTTTATTCTGTCATAGCGTGATATTAAACCTAATACTGAAATTACTATTACCAACGTTAGTACTAATGTTAACGACGTATGCTAGTTAGGGTTGTCGTTCTATTAATAGCACTATTAAAATAAATTTGGTGTACTATTCAAACAATGTTGTAAATTAGTATTACTATCACACTTATTTATACGACTAAAATACTATTATTACTTTAACACATATGTTACTGAACATAAAGTCATTATACCCAAAATTATCATTAGCATCATCGTCGTCATTACCATTCTTAATATTATTATTATCACCATTATTGTTGTTATTATCATTGTCACCATTAACCTTAATGAACATAACCTTAACATTACTATCTATAATATTACTATTTTACTAAGTGTCACATCCCGGCGGCAGCGTGAACGATACGGGTGGAATGTGACTAGCTTTTATCAGAGTGCATTGTTTATAGTAAATAAACATAGTGATAATAGAAACATAACACTGACATGCTTTTATTTATACTAGAGGAATTACATCATTTAAGTAATATTACAAAATTTGATGTAATTGGTTACACTAAATTACAGCATGTCTAAAACCTATGAAAATGCACGTCAACATACACGCTCCCGTCAACTATATTGACGGTCAGCGTGACACAGACCCTTCCCATAACGTCACCCCATCCATCATGAACTTCAAAGCTGAAATCAAATGAGTTACTCATTTCCTAAAAAAGTACACTTAAACCAGTCAACAAAAAATGTTGGTGAGAACATAGGTTTAATCCAGACAAATAATTTTGTTGATGTATCAATTATAACCAAAACTGCTCACAACATAATCATACTGTCATGAAATAATTCACAAAATCAGATAATATTACATCCTAACCCCCATTCGGTTAGATGCAGGAAAATAGTAGCAACCCTCATCCGGTTGGTACAAATATTCTCCTAAGTAGCGCTACTAACATTATCGGACGGTTCCTCATTCGAATTAATGGTTGTATCGCAAATGACAGTAAGTAACAAAAATATTTTCAAAAATAATACATCAACCCAAACAGTATACTTTTCCCCCAAAACTTTAGTGAATATCAAACGGTTAAAAATGGGGTTATGAACTCACCGTATCTTCCCACTTGAACCTAACAAAATAGTTCATAGTGTTAGACATAATTTTCTTTAAAAATTTTTATAACTAAAATTTAAGTATCTTTTGAAGTTCTACCAATAATGTTATCACAAAGATCTCTCACAAATTATTTATTCATAATTAGTCCAAATTCCACGTAAATTATCAAAAATACCTACTGCTGTTCAAAAATCATCAAAAATTCATAGAATTTTTTCCAATGATCAGTAATATCTCATAATTTTTATAGTATCTAACTCCAATCAGATTATTTTCTGTAAATTTTATAATATTTACATAATTGTTTAAAAATAGCTTATGTCCTTGATAAATTCCCAAATTTTACAGACAGTTTCTTATATATGACTAACCATCATATGATTTTGTCAAAGTCCAAATCATTACAGGTCAGTTTCTGAAATTTTCACAATAATTGTAATATTTAGAAAAATACTTATATTTCTCCAAAAATTATGAACATTATATATTTTATAGTTTCTGATTTAATATTGCACCTATGATTTTATCAGAATTTATTATTTACGTTAAATATTTATTATGATTTATTTACTGCAGAACATATAAAAATTCGTATCTTAATCATAATAAGGGATAAAATTCTCAAATATTTCCAGAGGCTTTTATACCTCAAAAGAATCATTCTGTGATTTTATCAGAATTTTTCCGATTTAATTTCTATTTTTGACATTTTCTCCTATTTTTCATTTATAAAATAATTTATATAAATTATTTACTTTATCAAAAAATTTGTCAAAACTTCCAGTTTAACATTTCAGTAGGTAAGTGAGAAGTTTCAATGTTTATTCCCACAATTGCAGTTGTTTAATATTTATTTGATTTTTCTTAAATAATTACAAGATTTAATCCTTGCAAATTCCAAATATACCTTTTTATCATAAGTTTCTGAGTTTTTATAACTCATTACCTATGATTAATGAAATACTAATTTTCAGAATTGGTTTTGGTGTTTAAATACCAAAACTAACAACATATATGTATGTTTTGTAATATATATGTAACAATAATTATTTTATACCTTGTGATGATGATCTTAGCTTTTTGAATTTGAGAACAAGGCTGTAGAGATCGTGGATGGTGATGGTAGATGCTGATGGTGCGTGGTTGTGTTTGTTTGGAGTTGTGGTGGTCGGGTATTGTTGTTGTTGATGTTGGTTTGTTGTTTGTGTTATAACCGAGAGTGAGGGAGACAAGGTGGTGCTTGATTAAAGCTGGTTACAACCAAGGGATGATGAGGAACAGAAGGTAGCTGTTGAGGGGTGGTGATCAAGTGGAGGTGGTGGTTAAGGAAATCAAGGAATCGAGTGGTTGCGGTTGTGGTTTGGTGTGTTCACCGGAAATATCCAAAAGAGAGAGTGAGAGAGGCTGGAGTGGTGATGGTGTGGGACTGCAATAGGAACCGAATGAAGCTTCTTGTAGGGGCTTGGCCAAGAGGGGATTCATGTGGTCTAGGCTTAGCTTGGGTGAATCATGTACTAGCCATGCAAGGTGGCAAATAGTTGTGTGTGTGGGTGTCTCTAGGCAACCAAGAATGCCTAAAGAGCTGCCACCTCTTTAGTTTGTAATTATGATTGTGTAACAAGGTGTGAAAACAAGAGTTTTTAGTCAAAAGGATAACTTAGGTGATAAGGTGGTGTGGTGGCGGTTTTGGATAGTGTGGTAAACCGAGAGTGGTTTGGGTTGGGGGTTTGGGTTGATGGTTTCGAATGGTGGTGGTTTTGGAGGTGTGAATGCATAAAACCCGAGGGTGGTAGTTTGGTTTAGAGCATTGGTTTCGGGTGGTTCTATGGTGGTGTTTGGGTGGTTTCAACCGAGAATGGTTTGGGTGTTTGATCGTCCATGGGTGCTTGGGAGGGTGGCTTGGGATATTAGTTTTAGGTTTTAGGTTTAGGTGTTTAGTTAGTGTTTGATTTGGTTATGTTTATTTTAGTTTAGGTATGTATATACATATATATATAGATGTATATTCATGCATGTATATGTAGATTTGTAGTAAACATGTAATCATATGTATCTATAGTTTACAAATGTAATATAATTAATCACAAGCCTATGTCATGTGCATGTATATAGGTATATACATGTGGAATCGTAATTATAAAAATGCATGTTCCCTCCTTATGTATTTGCATGCATACGCAAACTTTTACTATATATATGCATGCACACGTAATTAGCTTAATATATACATGCATATGAACATTTTTCTAGTATTTTTGCATGCATGCAATCATGCATACGTACATTCATAAATATATATACCTACTAAACATAATATTATCGTGGTTTGTAACGTAATATAATAAAAATTTTCAACGTAATATTTATAAATAATAAAAGAATTTTTGGGTTGTCACATTCTCCCTCGTTAATATAATTTCGTCCCGAAATTCATTTAGAAAACTCTATTAATTATTACCTCTGAACAGGTGGGGATACTTCTTCTTGATTTCATCTTCTCTTTTCCAAGTGTATTCTGGTCCTCTCTTTGCATTCCACTTAACTTTCACTATAGGGATTCTATTTCTTCTTAACTGCTTTACTTCTTTTCCCACAATGGCTACTGGTTCTTCCACAAATTGAAGTTTCTTATCTACTTGTATTTCTTGAATTGGTACCTCTAAGGTTTCATTGGTTAAGTATTTCTTAAGGTTGGACACATGAAATGTGTTATGTACTTCACTTAATTCCTGTGGTAATTCCAACTTATATGCTACAGGACCAATTCTATCAATAATTTTGAATGGACCAATGTACCTAGGGTTTAGTTTACTGGATTTTCCAAATCGAAAGATACCTTTAGAGGGTGATATTTTTAGATAAACTCTGTCTCCAATTTGAAATTCCAGTGGTTTCTTCGTCTGTCTGCATAACTCTCGTCTGTCTGCATAACTCTTTTGTCGATCACAAGCTGCTTTCAACCTGTTTTTAATCTCAGTGATCTTATCTGTGGTTTCTTGAATTAATTCAGGACCTGTGAGTTGTCTATCACCTATTTCATTCCAACATAGAGGTGACCTACATTTTCTTTCATATAAAGCCTCAAATGGTGCTAACCCAATACTAGAATGATAACTATTATTGTATGAAAATTCTATTAATGGTAAATGACTATCCCAATTTCCACCAAAATCTATGGCACAAGCCCTTAGCATATCTTCTAAAGTTTGTATTGTTCTTTCACTTTGTCCATCAGTTTATGGATGATATGTTGTACTTAAGTTTACTTGGGTTCCTAAGGGTTTTTGCAAAGTTTGCCAGAACCTAGAAGTAAATCTACTATCTCTATCTGATATAATGGATACAGGTATTCCATGCCTAGACACAATTTCTTTTATGTAAATCCTTGCTAATCTCTCAATCTTGTAATCTTCTCGGATAGGTAAGAAATGAGCGGACTTAGTTAGTCTATCTACTATAACCCAAATCGTGTCATATCCATTTCTGGTCCTGGGTAACTTAGTTATGAAATCCATTGTAATTTGATCCCATTTCCATTCTGGAATTTCTAGTTGCTGTAAGTATCCTGAAGGTTTTTGATACTCAGCTTTTATTCTTGAGCAGACATCACACTGTTCTACAAATTCACCAACTGATCTTTTCATGCCTAGCCAATAGTATTGGCTTTTCAAATCTCTGTACATTTTATTGTTTCCTGGGTGTACAGAATACCTTGACTTAATAGCTTCTTGCAGTATAGTTGTTCTAATCAAGTTGTTGTCGGGTATCCAGATTTTTCCTTTGAATTTCAGAATTCCATCTTCTTCTGTTTTCAAATCTTTTGTTTGCCCTTTCAGTTTCAATATATCTTTTTGTTGAGCTTCCCGGATTTGACTTAACAAATCTGAACATAATTCCATTCTCATTGATCGTACCCGTAAAGGTTTTGTCCTTTCTTTTCTGCTTAAAGCATCAGCTACTACATTTGCCTTACCTGGGTGATACTTAATTTCACAGTCATAGTCACTTAATAACTCTATCCATCTTCTTTGTCTCATGTTTAACATTTTCTGATCGAAAATGTGTTGCAAACTTTTGTGGTCCGTATATATTATACACTTAGTCCCATATAAGTAATGTCTCCATATTTTTAGTGCAAATATTACAGCTCCTAATTCTAGATCATGGGTGGTGTAATTATTTTCACTTCCTCTAAGTTGTCTAGAAGCATATGCAATCAACTTATCTTTCTGCATTAACACACATCCAAAGCCTTGACGAGATGCATCACAATATACTATGAAATTATCTGTACCTTCTGGTAAAGTTAATATGGGTGCACTACATAATTTACTCTTGAGAAGTTCAAAGGCTTCATTCTGTTTTTCTCCCCATACATACTTTTTATCTTTTTGAGTCAATTATGTCAACGGTTGGGCTATCCTTGAAAAATTTTCTATAAATTGTCTGCAATATCCCGCTAAACCTAAGAATTGACGTATTTCAGTTGGGGTTTTTGGAATTTCCCATTTCTTAACTGCCTCAATTTTTGTTGGATCAACCTGAATTCCATCTTGGTTAACTATGTGCCCAAGGAATTGTACTTCTCTTTTCCAAAATTCACATTTTGAAAATTTTGCATATAACTTTTCTTTTTGTAATAATTCCAAGGTCAACCTGAGGTGTTGTTCGTGGTCTTCTTTATTCTTAGAATAAATTAAAATGTCATCAATGAAGACTATAACAAATTTATCTAGGTAAGGTTTACACACTCTATTCATCAAATCCATAAACACCGCTGGAGCATTGGTTAACCCAAATGGCATCACAAGGAATTCATAATGGCCATATCTAGTTCTAAATGCAGTTTTTGAAATATCATCTTCCTGTACCCTTAATTGATGATATCCAGATCGTAAGTCTATTTTTGAGAAATAACTAGATCCCTGTAATTGGTCAAACAGATCATCAATTCTAGGGAGTGGATATCTATTTTTTATGGTAACCTTGTTGAGTTCCCTATAATCAATACACATCCCAAAGGTTCCATCCTTCTTTTTAACAAATAGAACTGGTGCTCCCCAAGGTGATACTCTAGGACGTATGAATCCTTTATCTAATAATTCCTGTAACTGAGTCATGAGTTCTTTCATCTCAGTCGGTGCTAAACGGTAGGGTGCTTTAGCAATAGGGGCTGTTCCTGGTATCAATTCTATTTTAAATTCTACCTGACGAGGAGGTGGTAGTCCAGGTAGTTCATCAGGAAAAACATCAGCATATTCATTTATAACGAGAACACTTTTCAAATTTTCCTTATCAAGTTTGGTATCAACTATATGAGCTAAGAAAGCTAAACAATTCTTGTTTAAGCATTTCTGTGCTTTTTCACAAGAAATTAGTTTCACAGTGTTGTTTGGTCTATCACCATATATGCAGAGAATTTTATCTTCCTTAATCAAAGGAATCTTAATCATTTTCTTATCACAAATGACTTCAGCATGATTTGTACTCAACCAATCCATTCCTACTATGATATCAAATCCTCCTAACTTAATAGGTATCAGATTTATATCAAAACAGTATTCATCCAAATTTAAGATGCAATTAGGAATGATTTCATCAGCTTCTATAGTTTTACCATCAGCTAATTCTATCATATAGATGTCATGTAATTTCTCAGATATTAGACTAATTAATGGTCTAAAAGTATGTGAAACAAAACTACGAGTTGCTCCTGTATCAAATAATACTTTAGCGTACTGGTTATTGATAAGGAACGTACCCGTGACTACTTCTGGTTCATGACGAGCTTCGTCAGCTTGTATCACAAAAGCTCTTCCACGAGGGTTGTTCTGGTTAGCTAAAGCTTTGCCCTTTCGTTGTGGACATTCATTACGGAAATGATTTTTACTACCACATTGAAAACAGACGGTTTTAGAGTTAGTAGGGTTTTTGCAGTCTCGAGAAATGTGTCCCTTCTTTTTGCAATTATAGCAAACCACTTTCATACAGTTTCCTGTATGATATCTTTGACAGATATTATACTGTGGTGGTTTTTCTACTTTCTTCCCTTGAGTTGTTGCCAAAAAGTTTCTTGGTGGTGGTCGAGTTACTCTTTTCTGGGAGTTTTCTCCAAATCTTCTTCCAGGGTGGTTTTTAGTCCATTTCCTTTTCTCTCCTACCTGTGGGTGACCTAATGATCCATTCCTGATCATTTCATCAGTCAGACTTTCTGACAAGATTACTGCTTCCTGGAAGGTTTTGGTTCTAGCAGATTTCACTAGTCCTCTTATTTGTGGCACTAATCCCCAAATATACCTTCCTATTCTTTTTGATTTCGGGGTTATCAGATGCGGTACTAACCTGGATAGTTCATTATACCTATCAGTGTACTCCCGGTGTGCAGATCCTTTCATTTCCAGTGCTAAAAATTCAGCCTCTAGTTTTTCTATTTCATTATAAGGGCAGTATTTCTCTATCACTAGATTTCTAAATTCTTCCCTACTTAGCCCATTCATAACATTCCTACCCCTAGTGCGTACCTCCATTTTCCACTAGGATTGTGCTTCTCCTTTAAGGGAATGGGAAGCAAACAGTGTCTTGAAGTTTTCAGCACTGTTGCTAATTTCCAAAACTCCTTCCATGTCGTCTAGCCATCTTAAAGCTTGTACAGCTCCACCTTTTCCATCAAATTCCCGAGGTCTGCAAGACATAAAGGTTTTGTAGGAACATCCTTTTGAAAATCCATTCAGAATTTCTTCTTCCTATTGCCCATTTGTGAGGTGGTTCCAAAATTTAAATTTTGTTGGAGTTGGGTAATTAGGGTAGGTAGGGTAGCTTCCAATTGTCGGGCTACTATCTGAGATATCCTATCATTCTCAGTAGTATCAGGGTTCACGGGTGCTTCTTCCCCAAGTCTGGTTCTGGGTCGTCCCACTCGAGTTGTTCTCCGGACAGGCTGAGTGTTTCTTTTTGGCGGCATGATTCACATAGTGAATTTCAATGTTAGTATTGCAAATAAATATCTTAACACAAAAATTATTTAACACAAATCAAATAAACATGTTATCACAAAAATACATATAACTATTAAGCTCTTATTTCTTTTATTCTAAAGAGTTAAACTATAAACTTTCAGTTTCTGCTAAGCCATTTCCAGATCCTGGTAAAGATACTTTTCTTGGGTGTCTTGAGCTTTTTAATGTCTTTCTGAATTTTCCAGATTCCCAGCTGTATTTTCTTAAGTTTCTTAAAAGTCTGTCAGGCTGTCTTCACTTGATCACTTTGGCTTAATAATTCTATCTTCATCTTTGGGAAAATCAGGAGGTTGTCTTTCTAGATCCTCAGATTGCTTAGCTTTAAGTTTATATCCACGTAATATCTTTTTTCCTAGGAGTCTTAATTGTATATCCTCCCACGTGTACTGGTGCACGTCTAACATAAAATTTTGTCTTATTTTCCATTTCTGTTGGGGAAACATCCATAGTCTGCTCTGGTTCAGGTACTATTTCTTTAGGACTGCTATAGTATGGATCTTCGGAAGGGTCAGTTTCATAATGATAACTATCCGAATTCATAACTGCACAAATTTCTTAACATGGTTTCACAAAACGAGTTAGTCAAATTATTTTGTCAGAATCTTAATCATAAAATCCTGAATTTTCACATAATTCACATAAAATCATATATTTGAGCTTATGGTTATAGTCTAGTTATTTCTTAAAATAACTAATTTTCTATAACCAATGGCTCTGATACCAACCTGTCACATCCCGGCGGAAGCGTGAACGATACGGGTGGAATGTGACTAGCTTTTATCAGAGTGCATTGTTTATAGTAAATAAACATAGTGATAATAGAAACATAACACTGACATGCTTTTATTTATACTAGAGGAATTACATCATTTAAGTAATATTACAAAATTTGATGTAATTGGTTACACTAAATTACAGCATGTCTAAAACCTATGAAAATGCACGTCAACATACACGCTCCCGTCAACTATATTGACGGTCAGCGTGACACAGACCCTTCCCATAACGTCACCCCATCCATCATGAACTTCAAAGCTGAAATCAAATGAGTTACTCATTTCCTAAAAAAGTACACTTAAACCAGTCAACAAAAAATGTTGGTGAGAACATAGGTTTAATCCAGACAAATAATTTTGTTGATGTATCAATTATAACCAAAACTGCTCACAACATAATCATACTGTCACGAAATAATTCACAAAATCAGATAATATTACATCCTAACCCCCATTCGGTTAGATGCAGGAAAATAGTAGCAACCCTCATCCGGTTGGTACAAATATTCTCCTAAGTAGCACTACTAACATTATCGGACGGTTCCTCATTCGAATTAATGGTTGTATCGCAAATGACAGTAAGTAACAAAAATATTTTCAAAAATAATACATCAACCCAAACAGTATACTTTTCCCCCAAAACTTTAGTGAATATCAAACGGTTAAAAATAGGGCTATGAACTCATCGTATCTTCCCACTTGAACCTAACAAAATAGTTCATAGTGTTAGACATAATTTTCTTTAAAACTTTTTAAAACCTAAGATTTAAGTATCTTTTGAAGTTCTACCAATAATGTTATCACAAAGATCTCTCACAAATTATTTATTCATAATTAGTCCAAATTCCACGTAAATTATCAAAAATACCTACTGCTGTTCAAAAATCATCAAAAATTCATAGAATTTTTTCCCAATGATCAGTAATATCTCATAATTTTTATAGTATCTAACTCCAATCAGATTATTTTCTGTAAATTTTATAATATTTACATAATTTTTTAAAAATAGCTTCTGTCTTTGATAAATTCTCAAAATTTTACAAACAGTTTCTTATATAAGACTAAGCATCATATAATTTTGTCAAAGTCCAAATAATAACAGGTCAGTTTCTGAAATTTTTACAATTATTGTAATATTTAGAAAAAATACTTATATTTCTCCAAAAATTATGAACACTATATATTCTGTAGTATCTTATTTAGTATTGCACCTATGATTTTATCAGAATTAATTATTTATGTTAAGTATTTATTATGATTTATTTACTGCAGAACATATAAAAATTCGTATCTTAATCATAATAAGGGATAAAATTCTCAAATAATTCCATAGGCTTTTATACCTCAAAAGAATCATTCTGTGATTTTATCAGAATTTTTCCGATTTAATTTCTATTTTTGACATTTTCTCCTATTTTTCATTTATAAAATAATTTTTATAAATTATTTACTTTATCAAAACTTTGTCAAAACTTCCAGTTTAACATTTCAGTAGGTAAGTGAGAAGTTTCAATGTTTATTCCCACAATTGCAGTTGTTTAATATTTATTTTATTTTTCTTAAATAATTACAAGATTTAATCCTTGCAAATTCCAAATATACCTTTTTATCATAAGTTTCTGAGTTTTTATAACTCATTACCTATGATTAATGAAATACTAATTTTCAGAATTGGTTTTGGTGTTTAAATACCAAAACTAACAACATATATATATGTTTTGTAATATATATGTAACAATAATTATTTTATACCTTGTGATGATGATCTTAGCTTTTTGAATTTGAGAACAAGGCTGTAGAGATCGTGGATGGTGATGGTAGATGCTGATAGTGCGTGGTTGTGTTTGTTTGGAGTTGTGGTGGTCGGGTATTGTTGTTGTTGATGTTGGTTTGTTGTTTGTGTTATAACCGATAGTAAGGGAGACAAGGTGGTGCTTGATTAAAGCTGGTTACAACCAAGGGATGATGAGGAACAGAAGGTAGCTGTTGAGGGGTGGTGATCAAGTGGAGGTGGTGGTTAAGGAAATCAAGGAATCGAGCGGTTGCAGTTGTGGTTTGGTGTGTTCACCAGAAATATCCAAAAGAGAGAGTGAGAGAGGCTGGAGTGGTGATGGTGTGGGACTGCAATGCGAACCGAATGAAGCTTCTTGTAGGGGCTCGGCCAAGAGGGGATTCATGTGGTCTAGGCTTAGCTTGGGTGAATCATGTACTAGCCATGCAAGGTGGCAAATGGTTGTGTATGTGGGTGTCTCAAGGCAACCGAGAATGCCTAAGGAGCTGCCACCTCTTTAGTTTGTAATTATGATTGTGTAACAAGGTGTGAAAACGAGTTTTTAGTCAAAAGGATAACTTAGGTGATAAGGTGGTGTGGTGGCAGTTTTGGATGGTGTGGTAAACCGAGAGTGGTTTGGGTTGGGGGTTTGGGTTGATGGTTTCGAATGGTGGTGGTTTTGGAGGTGTGAATGCATAAAACCCGAGGGTGGTAGTTTGGTTTAGAGCATTGGTTTCGGGTGGTTCTATGGTGGTGTTTGGGTGGTTTCAACCGAGAATGGTTTGGGTGTTTGATCGTCCATGGGTGCTTGGGAGGGTGGCTTGGGATATTAGTTTTAGGTTTTAGGTTTAGGTGTTTAGTTACTATTTGATTTGGTTATGTTTATTTTAGTTTAGGTATGTATATACATATATATATATATATAGATGTATATTCATGCATGTATATGTAGATTTGTAGTAAACATGTAATCATATGTATCTATAGTTTACATATGTAATATAATTAATCACAAGCCTATGTCATGTGCATGTATATAGGTATATACATGTGGAATCGTAATTACAAAAATGCATGTTCCCTCTTTATGTATTTGCATGCATACGTAAACTTTTACTATATATATATGCATGCACATGTAATTAGCTTAATATATACATGCATATGAACATTTTTCTAGTATTTTTGCATGCATGCAATCATGCATACGTACATTCATAAATATATATATCTACTAAACATAATATTACCGTGGTTTGTAACGTAATATAATAAAATTTTTCGACGTAATATTTATAAATAATAAAAGAATTTTAGGGTTGTCACACTAAGTATCACATGATATTAGCTATAACCTTATTATTGTGATTAAGACAACTATTAAAGCTAAATCTTATCGACTACTAGGAGTAATATAGAGAAATTTTAAGAATTATAAAACGACACTAATACTAAAGGTATTATATAATGTGATCTTAATATGACAATATAACTAATATCGATAATATTTTTACGGATTTTATTATTATAATTATAACTATCTTTATGATATTAACACTATTAACAGAAATATGAAAAGTCACTATTAAAAACATTACTACTTATTACTATTATTATATATGTCCCTTTTAAGATGATTAATCTTCGACATTAGTATTAGAAAGATTACTTTCAACGCTATTTATAACGATGCCATAACTTACACTAATGACAACTATTATTGGTAATACTAAAGATGCTGTTATAATATATAACGCCATGTTTACCATCCTAAACAATAGCAACATACTTATTATCATATTTAAAGTACAAATGTCATCACTATAAAAATATATATTAACACCATCATTATCACTAAAGATAATATTACTGAAACAATCACAACTGTCATCGTTAATGTAATTAGACATAAATACTCGTAATATCTACAACAGTCATAACAATCGCAAGATACTATTCTTGACAACATAAGTATTACTTCTAGAAATAGTAACCCGAACACATTACTTTAACTATTGCACAAACACTTATAAATGAGAGACATTATCCAAGCGTATCAAACCCTACACCTTGAAATTTAACATAATGGGAAACGTAAACCTAAAAGAGCTCAATCGGACCATACCAACGGTATCAGCTAATGAATTCTTAAAAACTATGCTAATGAATAAATGCAACTAGGTTGCCTTGAGGATTTTGCACTCAAATATAGGAAGCTTCTGGTATTTGTATAGGTTATGCATGCTAAAGAGCCCAGGTGAGTCTCATGAGCTCCTTTTTTACTTTATAACTTTTAGGGTGAAATACATACCCTTTAAATATTATGATTATATTATTATGGTGCAATACTATCTGCTCTTGTCCCTGAACGGAGCACAATTATTAACTTCATTAGGAGCCGCGTGGTTTGTGGATAGTACTATCTGGGGAATCCCCGCACCATAATGGGCCCTTTATGCAGGGAAACCCCCCATGGAGATTTAATAATCGTTATGTCACAAATTAGTTCCATTTAACCGTGCTTAGCAGGGCACACTTAAGCCCAACAATCTAGTGGTAATGGGTTAGGGGATATTTTAGCAATCGGACGGGAAAGTCCGGGTCAGGCTTGATTGTGATACATTCTATAGTACGCCAGTATTTATGTTTTAATTACAAATGACTATGTATGATCATAAATTCTATTACAAGAAAACTTAAGCTCACCAAGTTTATGTTGACACGTTTTGAGTATGTATTTCAGGTATTGGTTTTATTATAATGGGAAGTCTTGATTAGACTCCCTAAGCAATGGACTTAAGTTTAAGAACATGGTTGATTCCCATAGAAGACCCACTTTAGAAGAACTGCACAATGCCCTAGACGATCCATACAAGATAACGGTTTTGATGTATAGACAATGATGACCCTATGGCCTTCGCCTATGATTTAGTTAGAAACATGTCAAGTTGTAATACAATGTACCTATTTTTTTATTATTCGTGTAAACCAATGGCTCATTTTTATTACTTACATGGTTTCCGCTGTGTTTGTTGGTATTCAGTCATCACGACCAGGCCTAGTCAACGGGGTGTGACACTAAGTCTCCTTGTCATTTATGTATATCGGGATATACGAATCCTTTTCATAGATCTCATCATCCAGGGTTCAGTATAAATGACATTGTTCTCAAAGTGATAGACCCAGTCAGGGTAGTCTTCTTCGCTGAGAAGGCGAGGTGGCTTCGTGCTTGTTCCGATCTTATTATCGAGATTAAGAGTGGCGGTCATATGCTTCAAGTTAGCCATTATGAAAAGCTGGATTCACACTTTCTTAGAAAAACTTCAAAACTGGAGTTTTTGCGCAAATGACAAAGTTCTCGCGTGAATAGTCTTAATCAAAACTAATCATATAAGTTCTCGCACAAACTTCTCGCGTGGTAACTTCTATAATTGATTTTTGCAAAATGTTCAACTCTTTGCGTGAAAGGAATCTTTTCTGTAACTGAATTTCAACAAACTTTTGAAAAAATTCCATTTCTCGTGCAAATAGCTAGTTTTGGCATGCGAAACTTAAGTTTTCGCCTGATCAATCACAATCACTTTCGACAATCCCAGCCTCAATCAACCACCAATTTGTTCAAATTAACTGTTTAATCTTTCATTTAGTGATTTTAGGTTCGGTTATGATCCTAATTTAACTGAATTTAAGTTCAATTAATCACCCAAACAAGTCAAAACTTCATTTAAAAGCTCCATAACTCTTAATATCTTCAAAAGTGATCAAATATGGCTTGAATTCAGTATATCTTCAAGGAACCTCAAATCGGATCTCTATAACTCTTTAACAAGTACTAATCAACCTTTGTTTCAATCGATCAAGAGCATACCATGCTTTGATACCAGTCGTGAGGATCATCACATTACAATGATCGATCTTGTGACGAAAATGCAGAATGTTAGCATCATGGAATAAGATTGAATAGTAAACGAAGAACAAGACACAAATGCAAATAAACTGTGATTGTATTGCTCTCTGACTTAGGAACTATTACAATCAGTTCGAAATCAAGAAATGACAAAAAGCCTACTAAATCACATTAGAAACTTCTATTTATCCTACTCTATGAATTTCTCGCGTGATTAATAGGTTCTCGCGTGACTAACAAGTTTTTGCGTGAGAAGCAAGTTATCGTGCGGTAACTCTAACTTATCGCGCGACTAGAACTTCTTATCTTGATTTGAATTCCTGAGCCTCTAGGTTCAATCCCTACATTTCACGACATCTATACGTTATGACATCTCTTACTCACTTGACTCGATCAACGGCTAACTTCACTGCGGCGTTTCACGACAACACCACCACCACCAAAATTGTGTGTGTGGTGTAGTATGATTAATTGATAGGTTTGTGGTACGATGTAGTGGGTATGACATTAGTGCCCCCTTCACCATTAATATTCAAACGTTAACATTGGTAAAAATGATGCGTTTGTACAACCCTTGTATAATAAAAATTAGCATACATAAATTAGTATTATAAAAAATTACGTTTTAAAAGTTATAAAAAATTCAAAAACTTAAATAAGCTTTTAACGAACTTATACATTTATGTTACGATTACTTGTATAATGTGGTGCACAAAGCTGCTTTGAATTAAATTTACAAAGAAAGATAACTAAAAATAAACAAATCATAAATAAATGTTCATAATTTTAGAAAAAAGTTTAATTTAAAAGTCATAAAAAACTAAAAAATGTGAATGTACGAAAAAAAATTCTTAAGTATAAGGTATAATTTAACATATAGCCATACTTAAGGGTGCAAAAAGAAAAAAAATCTTATGCTATTAGAAAAAAAACATGCATGTAACACTTGTACATGATTCTTAAATGATCTTTAATTTGGTTTTAAAAAGTATAGTAATATTTATTTGTTAACCGAAATTATGCAATTAAAACAAGTAAAACGTTAAGAGCAGGATCTGAAAGCTGTTCAAAAAAGAAAAGAAAAGAAAAAAAAAGAGCAGGATATGAAGAAACCTTTAAGAAAATGGATGTTGGGATTCAAATCACGTGTGAAGTGGCGTTTAGGTGATATACAAATTACAAAAAGAAGCTGCAAAACTTACTTGTCTATGGTGCATATACGATGATCAGTCTGTCTTTTAAAGTGCATATATAATTTAAAAATATAATTAAATGCCAAGCCATAAATGAATAAATACTTGTTGGTAATTTTAGTGTTATCAATAATTTTTATTTTTATTGGATTAAGTTTTTAATATGGTTAAATATATTAATGACTAAACGAGTTAGGTGACGCGAGATTGCGGGCTCGTTTGTATATGGAATGAATTAGTTGGGCTTATTTCATTGTTATTGTGCTTGGTTATCGGGCCAAATTTGCCAAATTGTTGGCTGGCATAATATTAATATTTTATTAGTTATTAAACGAAGCCCAATATGTATTTTGGGTTTTGTTATTGGATTTGTAAACGGCTACAAAAGTAGCAGCACATACATATTAACAAAATATATATACAAAATGAATACTCATCAGATCAATATGTTTTTCCAAGATATCATTTTTGTCGATTTATGTCCCGTTTGTTGGTTCAACGATTGTGTTTCAGTTTAAATTGCTCGATTCAAAGGACTACTCTTCTGTTATTAATCACAAGGATCAAATGTACTGGTTTATGGTTTACAAGTCTTAAAAGATATGGTTCGATTTTGTTCTTAAATTTAAACAGTACTAAGTTCTTATCCATGTCAAAATAGAGTATTTATAAACTATTAATATATATGTTTACCAAACTTCATGTGGCCACACTAAAAATATAGTATTTTCTATTTTCTTAACTTAACACTGAAACTATACTTTGCCGCGGTTTCTTTTTGTTTTTTTATATGGAATTGTGATCCAGGCGTTGTTGCGACTAAAAAAATACTTTGTTAAATAGCAAAAGTTCTGCAATATTTTTAAAGCTAAATCATTTTTAAAAGACCTTATTTAGACTTGCTACTTAATCATCTGCGATATATGTTTAAAAGTCAATCATTTTTATACCGCCTTATTTAGACTTGCGACTTATTGTAATTATATGTAGCAAATTATAAAAGTTAAACTTTAAGTTCGTTATTTCAAAAGTTACTATTAAGTATATTTTTACTTTCAACTAAAGGATTAAGTGAATATATGTTATATTTATCTTTTCTATAATTATTTATGGCCTTAAGTGTATTAAAATAATTAACTAGTATTATACAAACTCAAGCCAAAATAATACAGCAAACACTTTTGGAAGAAATCTTGAATGAACACTCAAATCATGAGAGAAGAGTAATTTATACAACATATTCATCTTCGATTCATCTTCGCATGTTGTGATTATCCTAGTTGATTTTAAGTTACGTATATCCTTACTTTCAACTAAAGGATTAAGTGAATATGTGTTATATTTATCTTTTTTCTAATTATTTATAGCCTTAAGTGTATTAAAATGATTAGTTAGTTTTATACAAACTCAAACCAAAATAATACAGCAAACACTTTTGGAAGAAATCTTGAATAAAGACTCAAACCACGAGAGGGGAGTAACTTATACAACATATTCATCTTCGCATGTTGTGATTATCCTAGTTGATTTTAAGTTATGACTGTTTTCTGCAATTCATCGAATAATAACCAAATCCAAAACTAAAGTTGAGGTACTACTATTTCTAGGTAGTACTATTTCTAGGTACTACTATCTCTGTAGACGCATTGCAGTACCAGGCATAACACTTGAATTCCCGTGACTGACCAGCCTGTTACATATAGATGATGAGGTCTTACTATATATTCAAACTTTGACAATGGTAAAAATGGTGCCTTCATAGAACCCTTGTCATCTTTACAAACAAACAAACAAACAAACCCAGTATGTCCCACTCAAGAGCAGGGTCTGGGAGGGGTAGGTGGTGGCAAGTCTTTCCTCTATCCAGATAGGTAGAGAGACCGCTTCCAAAGAGACCCCTGGCTCGATACAAAAGATATATCGCTCGTGATTTAACATATAATCAAATAATCAAACAATCAATCATATAATCAAACGTACGATTTATGGTACATGGTATATGGTACGGCATACATCATACAAGAAGCATTCAAAGCATTAGGATATCACCAAAAGGGAGTATAAAATGGACAAGCATGCATCAGGAAAGCCGCAAGTTTCCCGTAACAGGGTCCACGCGAACTACATACACATCAAGCCCCGTAACAAGTAAACAAAGTCCTTTCCTAGCTACAGAAACTACTAAAAGTCCTTAATTTTAATTCTACGTCTCCAGTCATTCCTATCCTCGATCATGTGCTCAGAGAGGTGCAAGTGTTCCATATCTCGCCTAATTCTCTCTTCCCAAGTCAACCTAGGTCGTCCTCTACTCTTCCTACCCTCTATGCTGATGTTCTCCACTGCTCTGACCGGTGCTGCCATTGGTCTCCTCTTGACATGTCCATACCATCTTAATCTTCCCTCTCGTATTTTATCTGCAATAGAAGCCACTTCTAACTTCTGTCGAAACACTTCATTTCTTATCCTATCCAGTCTTGTATGGCCACACATCCACCTTAGCATTCGCATTTCCGCAACCTCTATTTGTTTCTCGTGCGATTTCTTTATGGCCCAGCAGTCTGTCCCATATAGCATAGCTGGGCGTACCGCCACTCTGTATAGTTTTCTCTTAAGTTTTGCTGGAAACCTCTTATCACATAGGATCCCTGATGCTGCTCTCTACTTGCACCATCCTGCTTGGACACGGTGAGCTACATCGCTGTGTATCTCTCCGTCCTCCTGCAGGTACGAGCCCAGGTATTTGAACCTAGATGTCTGTGGGACCGGCATGCCCTGGATACTGATTTGGGTGTCCTCTTCGTCGTCGCCACCAAAGTTACAATGCATGTATTCCGTCTTAGAGCGACTTATCGTTAATCCTCTGCTCTCTAGCGCTGCTCTCCACTGCTCTAGCTTGTCGTTAAGCATCATTTTAGATTCTGATATTAAGACAATATCATCCGCGAATAGCATGCACCACGGGACTGCCTGTTGTATTGACTTAGTCATCTCATCCAACACTAGTGCGAAGAGAAATGGGCTCAATGCTGATCCTTGATGGAGTCCCACTTCCACTGAGAACGATTCTGTGTCTCCTACCGGTGCTCGCACACATGTTTTTGCCCCGTCATACATATCCTTAATTAATTTGATATACCTCTCTGGTACCCCTCTATGTCGTAGACTTTCCCAAATTAGTTGTCTCGGTACACTGTCATAGGCCTTTTCTAGGTCGATGAATACCATATGGAGGTCCCTTTTCTTTTCTCTATATTTCTCCATTATCCGTCTTATGACGTGTATGGCTTCAGTTGCAGAGCGTCCTGGCATAAATCCAAATTGGTTTATTGCTATCTGGATTTCCCGTCTAATTCTCGTGTCGATAACTCTTTCCCATAGTTTCATCGTGTGACTCAGTAGCTTTATTCCCCTGTAGTTTTCGCATCTTTGGATATCTCCTTTTTTCTTATATATGGGGACTATGACACTGGTTCTCCACTGGTCTGACATCTTCCCTGTCTTAAAGATAGTGTTAAATAGGTCTGTTAGCCATTGGAGACCCTCATCACCCAGACATTTCCACACCTCAATCGGTATGTTGTCTGGCCCCACCGCTTTAGCCCTTCCCATTTTCTTCATAGCTCTTTTAACTTCTTCAACCGTGATGCTTCTACAATAGCATTGGTTTTGTTGCGTTGTTTGGGTTGTTCCATCCATCTCAGTTTGTTGATTTGGATTCCTTATGTTAAATAGGTTATCGAAGTAAGTTTTCCATCGCACCTTGATATCTTTCTCGTTCACCAAAACCTTTCCATCCGCAGCCTTTATGAACTTGACCATTGTTAGGTCCTGTCTTCTTCTTTCTCTTGCCTTGGCTATCTTGAACATGTCATGCTCTCCTTCTTTCGTCTCTAATCGCTTATACATCTTTTCATATGCCGTGTTCTTTGCCTCTAACACCGATTTTTTTGCTTGTCTCTTAGCCTCCTTGTACTTTTGTTTTAGCTCTGCGTGTTCTGCCTCACTGTTACATCGTATGAGCTCTCTAAACGTTTGTTGTTTGATACGTATCTTCTCCTGTACAATTTTGTTCCACCACCATGATTCCTGATGACCAACTGTCCTTTTTGTTGTAACTCCAAGCGTTTCTTTAGCTGCTTGTATGAGCCTAGTTGCCATAACCTCCCACTTTTGGTTTGCATCTTCCTGTGGCACAGTTTGGTTCATTGGTATGACTTTATCTCTAAAAATGGTAATCTTTTCGTCTTTGAGCTGACCCCATCTGATCTTGGGTGTGATTCTCCTATTCCGTTGGGCAATTGGCCTCTTGACGCGTATATCCGCCACCAACATATGGCCCAGTTTGGTTCATTGGTATGACTTTATCTCTAAAAATGGTGTTCCGTTGGGCAATTGGCCTCTTTGAGCTGACCCCATCTGATCTTGGGTGTGATTCTCCTGTTCCGTTGGGCAATTGCCAGAACCCTTGTCATCTTTCATGTGTGAAAATTAGCAAAAAAAAGAAATAGGCACAGTAAAAAGTTATTGACCATTGATGATTGATCATTGGACATTGAACCAAATCATGTGAATCACAAGAAACATTAGGAGCATCAGGAGTTTCAACTATGAAAACGGCATTTAAACTTAGAGCTGTGAAGCTTTATTTGAGGTTGACATCCTCATTTGTAACGGGCTTGTATTATAGTTGTTATGTATGATGGGTACAATGTATAGTAACATCTAACTATTATAAAATAAAGAGTAAATTACAATTTTTATACCTGTGTTTTAGTGGTGTTAATAGGATCAGCCCCAGCTTAACAGTTTGCATGCCTGAGTTTACGAATGCTAACACTTTACGTACCTCCATCCAATTTTCGTTAAACAACCGTTAAATCTCCCCACGTGCTCCTCACGTGTGGGGCAAAACTGTTAAATCACCGTGAGCAGCCTCTACAACAACCTCTCTCTCCAAACCTTACCTTCCATCCCCTCCCTCCAAAACCTCTCGCCTGAGACTCTCAAACTCACCATCTCCCACCGCTCCTCACCGTCCTCAAAACCTACCCCGCCGCACACATCAGCCACCTTGCCGTCAACAACCACCGTCTCTACGCCGCCTCCGGCGACCGCATCCACGTATTCAACACGACGTCGTTCTCCCTCATCGACACTTTCTCCGTCAACGATTCCTCATCAGGTGTCGTCAAATCCCTCACGTTTCATAACGGAAAAGTGTTCACACCTCATCAGGACAGTAAGATCAAAATATGGAAACTAACGGAACACAAACGATATAAACACGATTGAACCCTACTGACGGTGGAAGATTAATAAATTGGGTGATTGACAATTTTGCCCCTCATGTGAGGAGCACGTGGGGGAGATTTAACGGTTGTTTAACGGAAATTGGACGGAGGTACGTAAATTGTTAGCATTCATAAACTCAGATAGGCAAACTGTTAAGCTGGCACTAATCCTGTTAACACCCCCAAAACACAGGTATGAAAATTGCAATTTACTCTAAAATAAACTAATGAATACATTAATGATCAGATTTAAATTTCTGAAAACCATCAGCGGTCTTTTATTACCTACTTAGGGTGATGGTTTTTGTTGGGGGCAGACTTTAACGATTGCTTTAGAAGCCAAACGTATTAAGATAAATCAGACCTCTCAATTGGCCAAGATGACTAGAAAAAATGGGGTTTCGCTGCACAAAATTTGTTACGCAACTTATTTTGTCGCAACTTGCTACGCATTTACGACAAGATTGTAATGCAAAAAAATCCTTAGGTTTCCTATGAATTTTGCATTGAAATTGCGACAAGACAAAAAATCGTAACGATTTCGTCACAAAAGTGTAGCAAAACTTAATTTCTCTAATTTATATCAATATATAAACAATGGTAACTAAAATAAAAACATGTATTCAAATAATTATTTTTACATATGTGACATATTTGCTACGCATAGTGAAAACTTGTGCATAAATACAAGTTTTGTTGTTAATGTGCCACAAATGCATCCAACTGTTTAAAGTTTTTATAACTAGCGATGCATTTTCAACGGGATACACTGGGTATGTTTGTTTGTTTGTTATAACTAGCGATGCATTCGCAACGTAAAATATAATTAAGCCACAAATTAGTAGATAGTTCACACATGTAAATTTTTAAATGTTGTTGCTACTCATTTGTTACAATATATTTATTTTAATTTATATATTAACTTAATTGTACATGGCAAAGTGGTTTAGTTCATTTACACTTTTATGTAACATAAGTTTAGTTAAATAAGAAAAATCAATAATAGAATTAATAATATAGACTTATAACAGTAAAAATATATAAATAAATATAACTAGTTTGTTCACCACCCGTATATTATGGTGGCATTGTATGTGCCATAATAAAGTATAGGCTAGCAAATGATCAAACTTGTCTCCGAACTAAATTCACGTTAGACCATAAAGTAACTCGAATTTATATCGTCAAATTATACGAGACATAGATCAGGTTAAAGCATACATTAAAAAGCACATAGATTACAATCTTCCCTACTCATTTTCAAACTAAACTTATGTTGAAACGTAAAGTAACTCAATTTATATTGTCAAATGAAAGCAATTTATATTTGATCTGACTCATTTCTAAATAAGACTTATGTTAAAACGTAGGTGAACGCCAAACTATATATTATCTCAAAACTTATATAAAAATATGCACGAAAGTTATGAATAGTTAACCTTACACGTACCTAAAAATAAGAACCTAAAAGAAAAATAAAGTTGTATTGGAGTAAACCAAGAAATTTAAAAACTTTAAGGGGTTTAAGTGACGTGTGGTCAAAGTAGTCAAAATAGATTTGAATTCAATAAAAACTTATTAACATTATTATTTAATTATTATTATTATTATTATTTTTATTATATAATTTAATAAATATATATTATAATTATATAATTATTATCTCAGGCACGGTCATACAAGATGTGTGAATTCAAATGCTAGTAGTAAGAGATCATTTCTAGTTTAGCATGGAGAAGGAAACAACCACAGGGAGCTTTGTTTAAGGACATGAACGAGTGTAGATAGAGATGAGAGTTAGAGTGACTCGTTAAAGACAAGAGAAGAAGCAGTCAATGGTCACCAATTCCTTTATTCGATTATCAAGAGGTACTCGAGGAACAAGCTTAGTTAGAGATACAAAGAGTTAGTTTTCGGTCAAAGGGATCACTATCTAGGCTAGTCGGGGGCGGAATTCAATTCCATTCGACCACTTCAGGTTTTGGGGTAGGGAAAGGTAAATGCCCCAATACGTATGCGATAGAGTATACACATACTTGTTTAATACAACTTCAATCAATGTATGAGTAACATATAGTTATAATGTAAGGACCTAGATTGTATGGATTACAATTTCAAGTGAAAAGCTAAAACTTAAATCATGCGGGAACTATAAGGATGCGAGAACTCCAGATGTTGATGAAGATCTTATCACACGAGAACTTGGAGTTGCCACATGACAAACTTATGTCGTCGCGCGAGAACATTTAGTGAGTATAAATAGCTCTAAGGGTGAGAGAGCAGAGAGTTGTATGATAGGTCGCGCAATGGTAGCTCATCTCAGGTGGATTAAGCTTAAACGATGTAAATTCTTTTATTATTATAATCGTTTGATTAATAATAATCGATTGAGTTGTTTTAATGTTCGTTGATTTCACACACCCACACATCTTTTTTAATTTGATTATAAAATACAACAATATGTGATATTGATCGCCATGAGGACTTTACATTTGGTATCAAAGCTAGGAGTTGCTCATGATACACGAATTTTCAATCTGTAATCATCCCTTTTAAGACGCTAAACATGGAGGTTGAATATCTAAAGGTTTTGATGGAGTTTGGACCGGTTTCGAAGGAGAAAAAGGTGAAACCAATGGTGAACACACATGAAATCGGCTTTGTTACATGCTATATTGACGATCTGCAACCCTATGTTTAGTATATATTCAAGTTGTGATGGTAGAAAACAAAGATTTGAGACCATAGTAGTGATTGAAACTCATACAAGTCGAGTTTCATTGAACTTTTCACGAGAATAACTACATCAAGAGAAAAGTTTACAAAAATCACTATATTTTGCAAGAGCTTTTCATGAGAAAACTTTTTCATGCAAGAACTTTTCATGAGAAAACCTTTTCATTTAAGAAAATTTTCAAGTTAGAACTCTTTCATGAGAAAACTTTTCAATAAGAAAACTTTTTATTATAGAACTTTTCCATAAGAGAACTTTGCCATGATAAAGCTTCACAGGACAAGAACTTCTACATTGACGCGACAACTTTGATTAATCAACTTGTTTATGTGAGAGCCTGTCCAGACGCGAAAACTTGTTAGTATTTGTAGATTTTTGAACAAGTGTTTCTCCGCAAATCTGGAAGATACTGGATGATATCAATTTTGGTACTTAAATCAGGGTTTTTATGATGTTTGATCAAGTTCAAGATTCTATGTTTACAACATTTGAGTCGGGTCGTTTGTGAATTAAAACATGACAATATGGGCTTATCTTATCTTACTAATAGGGACAATGATTGAACGGTTTTATTAAGTGAAGAATCAAGATTGTTTGGTAATCTTGCTCTGAAAATATGGGCTTATTACATCTTAAATAGGTAGAATAATACTGTTGATGATCTAGTTTGTTGTCACAAAATCTTATCGTCAGATAGAAGAATCTTGTTCTTGGAAATTTAAAAGTTAGATCTCTCTGTCATATCCCTAATATAACTTAAGTTGTAAGTAATCAAGATAAAGCAATTTTATCTTGATCCAAACATGATATCCTTTATGAAGCTAGATATTAGGCATGGAGGTTACAGCTGAGGGGGAAGACTAAAGTGAAAGATATCCAACAATCAGATAATTCATGAAGATGTGTAAACAAAGTTAAACATAGGTTGATATTATAATCCATAGGGGAAATTACAAGGACCTAGTTTTTATGGATTGAAATATCAAGTGAAATAGCAAAAACTCTAATCATGCGAGAACTACAAGGATGCGAGAACTACAAGGATGCGAGAACTACAAGGATGCGAGAACTAGAAGACGTTGATGAAAATCTTATCGTACGAGAAATTAGAGTCGCCACGCAACAACCTCATGTTGTCATGCTAGAACATTTACAAAGTATAAATAGATTTTTTCCATTATATTTCATAATATGTGTTTCATTTGTAAAAGATCTCTAAAGGTGAGAGAGTAGAGAGTTGTTTCATAGGCCATTTAAGGGAAGCTCACCTCGGGTGGATGAGCTTATACGATATACACTCATTTAGTATTATGACCGGTTGATTGATAATATTCAATTGAGTTTGTTTTATATTTGTTGATATCACACACACACATATTCGTATAAATTTAATTAACAAGTGGAACAATATATGCAATTGATCTACATGAGGACTTTACGTATAATAATCATAGATAATGTTATATAAATAATAGATACACGTATATAAATATACATGTACATATAATAAGACATATCGATACTACACATAAAACATGTGTAATAATACGTGTATATGTATATGTCTTATTGTATGTATGTATACATGTAAGAGTTTTACTTAGAGGCTGATGCAACCAAATTTCTCTCAGTATGCATAATGTAGTATAGAGAAAGTTACTTTAGAAGATTTGATACAACTTAATGAAATTAACTAAGTATCAAATCTTCTGAATCCAAAAGACTGTATCTTCATTAGCCAAAGATGAAGTCTTCCAAAGCTTCAAGAAAAAGTCTTCCAAACCCAAGATACTGATTTCTTTTAAAGACAAAGAAGACATACTTTCTCTAACATGCTTTTAACAAAAGCTGAACTACTTTCCACTGCTATCTCTGATGACGTACCAACTTATACAAGTTGGTGATATGTTTGTACTTTTATCAACTCTAGATTAAGGTCTTAGAGTCTGTAACTTTCTACTTTCTATTTTATCTTTTTTATAATAGAAATGATTTGAGATATGCCATGTCATAGTCACTAGTCAAAAGACAATCTGCCTTTTGACTTTACAATGAACTTGTTGTCTAGATTGGTGTTCCAGTTGTCTTCAAAGTATGGTCGGCTGTAGGATGTAGTATAAAGTATCTCAGGTACAAGTCCTTAGTACTAAGCTTTATAACATTTATAAAACACTTCAGAGCAATATACATCATTTTTGAAAACCATCTACATGTGTTCTTATTGGGTTCTTTACTTGTGTTTATTGTTTCATTTACCAGTTCCCTATTTGATCTGTTAAGTAATCTTGTTTATCCCCAACCTTATGAAATGGTTGCATTAATCCCCTACATCGGTGTTGCAATCGGTATCATAGATTTTTAGGCTCTTGATTGTGAGATCTTACCATCTTTAGTCACTTTAGTTTCACAAAACACTTACCGGCTCAAATGTTAGCTCTCACAAAGGCTGACATGGAAACCGGTACCATGACAAAATCCCCGCTGATCACTCCTAATGACTTTGATGCTTGGTGTCAATGAATGGAAAGGTTCATCAAGTCTCAAGACAGCAGGATATGGAGATCTGTTGTCTCAGGACCTCATATCACAAGCACCTCTTTAGCCACTGCTACAGGTTGGATGATTTCAAAGGAAGTGGCTGACTATTCTTAGGAAGATTGGAAGACATTGACATAGATTAGAATGCCATCTCCGCTCTACAAACTACTCTTCCCAACTCTATATACAGAGGCTTCTAGAAGTGCAAAACTGCTAAGCAGCTCTGGGATGCACTGAATTTTATATATGAGGGGTTTGATGAGGCTAAAGAAAATAAGAAGGACCTCATGAAGCTGCAGTTTGAGAACTTCACAAGCAAATCACTCTTAAAGCTCATCTCAAACCTTTACGTCTCCTGCTGAAAGTTGTGGCAACTTTCTCTTTACTCTTGTAGACTTGGATTGTATCCATCCAAATGACCTTGAGTACATAAAGATAGTCCAATAAATGGATCTTCTCACTCATAGAGCCAAGAATTTCTACAACAGAACCAAAAGAAAGTTTTCCAACAATGTAACAAGTGGAAAGTTTGAACGGGATAAAAGCAAAGTAAAGTGTTACAACTGTAATTATATGAGTCACTTTGATAGGGAGTGCAAGGCACCAAGGACTAATGGAGGCGAAGCACAATCCATGCATAACTAAACTAATGCTGCTCCCAGATCCGAGAAGCCACAACAACCAAAAAAACAAGCTGCTATTACTATTCAAGTTGGAGGCTTTGACTAGAGCTTTCAGGTAGAGGATGTTTCTCCCAATCAAGCACTAATGGCTAAACATGAAGAAGCCAAGGTACTAGAACATCTCTATACAACTGAATGCACTAGTAATGTAAAAATGTATAGGTCCAATAACCTAGAACTGAGATCCGACCTTGAGTCTTTGTATATTTTAAAAGCTGATTTCAAAAGAGCTAAAAATTACTATAAACTTATAATAGAAGATTTAGAGATAACAATTTCAACTCTTAAGCATGAGCAAAGAAATTACAGGACTCAAATCAAAGATCTTAAAATTATGCTAGTTGAATGCATCATATGTGGTGGTGCTACTCATTTTGCTAAGATTACATCTATAATCCTAAGAGTACCATCCATATGAACAAGAAGAAGGCTTCTTAGAGGAAGAAGAAGAAGTTAGCTCGGATGGAAAATCACTTTCCTTCGGAAGCAACAAGCTGACCAATAAGAAGATAGGTGGAAATTGCCTTTGGAAAAAAATTTGGTCTCGAAAGAAAGGAATGCTTCCAAAGCACTAATGTCGGTTACAGTTGATGCAAAAGCTTCTGAAGGTTTAGTCCCTAAAACTTGCAAAGTTTTCAAAACTTCTGAAGTCTTGAAGGTCAAGTCTAGTCTTTCAAAGATGGTGTGGAAGATGAAACAAGACCATATAACTGAAGTTTCTTCAACAACAACAGCCAACGATCCTCAAAACTTGAATATAGGATCAATAACGTTTGAACTATCTTCAGTTCATCTTGATGAGCCCAAGACCAACAAGGCTTCGATTTCCAAATGTAACTTACCATCTATTTTTCATATACAGGAACAACTAAAGACCAAAATAAATGTATGGATCATTGATAGTGGATGTTCAAGTCACATGACATGCAATAGCTTGTTGCTTCAAATCATTGAGAAAAATGATAGAGGGCCAATTGCTTTTGGTGTAGAATTAGGTGGTTACATCACAGGAAGGGTTAGGGTCACAAATGGTAAGCTTAGCTTTAAGAAGGTAAACTATGTTAAAGAGCTTGGATACAATCTCTTAAGTGTATCTTAATTTTATGACAAGAGATATCACATGTTGTTCACTGAGCATAAGTGCATTGTTCTCAAGCCCGAGGTGGTCATTCCTTAAGAGCATATCCTGCTCATAGCCCCCAAGGAAGGGAACATGTACAAGATAGATTTGCTGGAAACATCCCCATTCGGAGAAGTTTCTTGCTTTCTATCTAAAGCCAATAGTGATGAGTCTTTCCTTTAGCATAAAAGAATATGCCATATAAAGTTTAAACATGAATTAACTGATTAAGAATGATTTCATAACTACAATTCCAAAGAAAGAGTTTACAAGTGATGACCCATTATGTTGCATGTCTGAAAGGGAAACACCACAAAGTGTCTCACAAGCCAAAGGAAAAGAACTCCATCGTAACTCCTTTACACTTATTACACATGGATCTCTTTGGCCCACTAGTGTAATGAGTTTAGGAAGAACTTCATATTGCCTAGTGATCATAGATGACTTTATAAGATATACTTGGGTCTTCTTTCTTAGAACTAAGGATGAGACCGCTGAAATCTTGAAAATTTTCATTTTGAAAATTGAGAATCAATATGATCACAAGGTCAAGATCATAAGATATGATTAAGGAACTAAATTCAAGAACCAAATCCTTGATACATTTTGTGATGAAAGGGGTATTATATGACAATACAATGCTCCCAGGACTCCTCAGCAAAATGGTATTGCTGAGAGGAGAAACATGACACTTATTGAGGCTGTAAGGACCATGCTCACTGACTCTAAACTGCCTATCACCTTCTTGGCAGAGGCAATCAACATTGCCTGCTATTGCAGAACATAGGTTTAGTAGTCAAAACTCATGTTAAGACTCCTCATGAACTATAGCATAAAAGGAGACCTTTCATTGGTTTTCTCAGATCATTTGTATATCCTTGCACCATCTTGAATACCAATTATCATATAGCCAAATTTGATGAGTAATCTGATGATGGAAACTTCATGGCTACTCTTTCAAGCTAAGGCTTATAGAGTATACAATCTTAGAACTAAAGTAGTTGAGGAGTCAACCAATGTGACCTTCAATGAGCACACTCCCAGTGCGAAAGGTTCTGGTCTTGATTAGCTATTTGATCCTAATTTAGTTACTAATTGTTCTAACAAATCTTGTGAAGAAGTTCCATGATCTATATGTAACATATCAGCAGGAGATCCTAACCTAAGATTTGAGCTGAGAAGACCAAGTGATAGAATTCCTTCAGCTCCAGTAGTAACAAACCCTGCAGTTGGAAATCTTGTTAGCACAACCATGTTAAACTCTCCAAATGATACATTTGAGGTGCTTATAAATTCTAGCACAGAGGCACAGAACTCAAAGGAAGGGGTTTCCAATATATAAGGAGATGGAGATGGTGAACGTGATCAAGAATTTTATGATGCTGATAACCTCTCCACTGAAGATAACAACAATGATGGCACATGCTCATTAAATCAAGTTTCACTTGATAAGTGTGCTGGTGTGGTGGGTGCTACTCACTATGAATTTCACAAATTTATATCTGTTAACTAACTTGTTATGATACCTTAACTGAGAATCCACAAGTCCGATCCAACCACAAATATCATTGGAGATGTGGACATTAGGGTAAGAAAAAGAGGACAAACCCATGACAAAACTGTTTGTCTATACTCTCGCTTCTCGTCCGGATTGAGCCAACGAAAGTTAATGAAGCTTTGAAAGATGGAAGTTGGGTTTCTATGCCATCAATTCAAGAGACAAAAGGTTTGGAACCTATGCCCTCTTCCTAATAGGAAGACACTAATAGGTACCAAGTAGGTTTCTAGGAATAAGAAGGATCATAGAGGAATTTTCATAAAAAACAAAGCAAGACTAGTTGTTCAAGGGTACACTCAAGAAGAAGGGATTGACTACGTAGATGTTTTTGTTCCTATGGCAAGACTTGAAGCTGTTAGGATATTCCTTGCTTTTGCTGCATCTAGGGATTTCAAGGTCTACTAACTTGATGTCAAGCGTGCATTTTTTATATTGAGTGATAGATGAGGAAGTGAATGTCAAGCAATCACATGCCTTTGCAGACCCACATCATCCTGATTATGTATGCAGCTTGACAAAGCTCTCTATGGGCTGTTCAAGCTCCAAGGAAGTGATATGAGACACTATCATAGTACCTTGTCTAGCATAACTATAAGAGAGGTACTATTGACAGCACACTCTTCATAAAAGTAACAGGGAATGACATGATGTGAGTTCAAGTTTATATAGATTACTTCATCTTTGGGTTAATTAATCCAAAGCTCTACAAAGACTTTGAGAAGCTGATGCAAAATAGATTTGAAATAAGTGCCATGGGGGGACAAAATTTTACTAGGAATTTGTAACATCTTGTTTTGTGGATTAAATAAAAATGTTTGAAATGTATATTTTGAATATTATTAAAAGAGTAAGTATGTGGGTCAAATTACTATTGAATTATAGAACGTTTAAGCAAATGTTGCTATTGTTTAATGAAACAATAATAACAATGATAAAAACAACATTATATATATATATATATATATATATATATATATATATTTATATATATATATATATATATATATATATATATATATTTATATATGTGTTTGTGTGTGTGTACGTATGTGTGCAAATTTAAGAAATATGTGTATTATATAATTTATGTTTCTATGAAAGTAAGTTTGTAATATGTTGTAAAATAATAAAATAATTATGGTAGAGACTTCAATAGGAAGGATTCTCTTGATGATATCGATTGTAGAAAATAAATATAAAATAATGTAAGGCAGTTAAACACTTGTTTTTAAACTTAAAGAGCAAGTTATGTTTAAATATATTAATTGCAATAGTTGAAGGAGAAAAGAAGAGAGATATGTGTGATTTGAGAGCAAAAGGTGAAAACAGTAAACTTAAGTGCAATTATGAAATATATTAGTGACAAAGAATATTTGTTTTTGTGATATTGTATCGTATCACTACCGGTTCAATTGATGATTTTGGTCACACAAAAGAATCAAGCAGTCAAGTAGTAATATCAGAAAGTAAGTAAACTGACCCGTAACTAAATTTTGTTACAAGTTTAATTACATGATGTATGTTTTATTTATTATAAGTTTGTATGAATTTTATGGAGATGAACATGTTTAAATACATGTTATATATGTTTATTTATTATGATAAACACGATCATGGGAGAAATAATTTATATGATTACGGCTGCAAGTATGTGAATTGATGGGATTAATATATGTACCGGATTTCAGGTGTTAAAATCCCAAGGAGTTCGGGTGTTGAACTCCACATATATAGAAAAGATGAGTTAAATATATGTAAGGATTTTGGATGTTGAAATCCCAAAGGGTTCGGGTATTGAACTTCACATATATAAAAAGAGGAGTTAATAATCCTCAAGGGTTAAAAATAAACCCACAAGGAATTCGGGTGTTGAATTCCTAAGAATCAATGACGATTTAAATAAAAAAGATTTCGGGTGTTAATTACCAATAAAAGAAAATGTTTTTTTTTGAAATAAAAAAAAGATGTACTTACTTAGCGAAAGCTAATAAAAATATTTTTAAATATTTTCAGGAAAAGCACCCATAAATGGTTAAAGCTTCATGGACATGATTGGACTGACGAAGGAACCCTACTCTCGTTTAATATTTAATATAATACATGTTGTAGAAAAATTTTGTAAAATGTTATTTTTCATGTAACACTTTTATATAAGTTAAGAAATGACATGTCACTACGAGTGACAAATTTAGTTGTGAACTGGGCCCAAAGCTCTGATACAAATTGTAAAATTATTTAAAAAAATAAAAAATCTGGTTTCGAGAGATTTAAGTATGTAAAAGAAATACCTAGACTCGAACCATTCGTGCTACTGATATGAAAACGAGAGAGTTTAGTCCAGAAGCGGTCCATAGAAGCAGATAAATGAGGATTTTTGGGTGAAAAATAAAAAAACATATGAGAAAATATGTGTACACTGAAATTTATATGTTTGAGATACCATATGATAGTTAAAAAATAAAAATGAATATAATATATTATTTTCATACCTAGCCAGTATGAGGGTAATATATCATGTCATTGTGAGTTTTTAATGATCATATTGTATTGAAAACATCTAAGAGTAAGTGTGGGGATGGGGAATATATATGCATAAAATGATATGTGTATGTGTAGCATGTTATAAATGCATATATAGTATTTTATGACCTTAGATAAATTGTTAAGTCTTGACAATAATATAAGGAGTATTAAGGCCATAAATAAATGTTTATTAAAGAGAAATCATTAGAATAAAAAAAAGTAACATGAAATAAATAAATTGTTTAGAGAGATATGACGGATGAAAGACGAGAAAACGCGATACAAGGTGAAGAAAGTCGTAACACTGAAAAGCATGTAGATGATGCTTCAGAAAGATCAGTGTATACATCTCATCTTAATAACAATACAACGTTAGTACCTGAGGAAGTTTGTAGACAGATTGTCATCGAGGTGCGAAAGGCATTTGAAGCCAAAATCCCATTTGTTCTAGCTGAAATGCAAAATTCTATTGGAATTATGCTAGAAGAAAAATTGAAAAAGAATGAAGTGTCCATAGAAAAACCTACAAATAATATGGAAGCGGCGCCAATAGCTGAAGTCGAAAAACATCACTGCACGTATACATATTTCATGGCATGTAAACCGTTACGGTTTAAAGGTGAAATTGACCTTTTGGTCAGCCAAAGGTGGATAACAGCCATGGAAACTATTTTTGATACGTGTCATTGCGACCCATGTGATGAAGGGATGTTCACAACGAACCAGTTCTGTGAAAGAGCTAAAGACTGGTGGGATATGGTGAAGAAAGAGAAGGGGAGAGAAATAATCAGAAGTATGTCTTGCGAAGAATTCATAGCAATCTTTGTAAAACCTTTCAGTCCTCATGTTGTAATTGATTGTATCACTGAATAACTTCTTCATATGCGTCAAGGCAACGAGACGGTGGATGAAATCTTTGGAATTTTCTATGATAAAGCGAAGTTTTGTTCTTTGCTTTTCACTTCTGAAGAAATATGGATGACTCGGTTCTATCTTATTCTTAAAACAGAAATCAGAGAAATTATTTCTCCATCAAAATGTGGAAGTCTTGAGAAGCTTTTTAATTGGGCTCGCGAACGGGAGATGGAACTGAAGGGACAAAAAGAAAGAGACGGGAAAAGAAAAGCTGATGTTATGGCTCCTGCAATAACTGTGAAGAAAGTAAAATTCATAAAGCCTGTAAATAGTTCAGGCTCAAACAAAGAGTATGGTAACTGTCAATTCTGTGGAAAGAGGCATCTTGGGGAGTGTCGTTATAAGAACCCAATCTGTTATAAATGTAGGAAACCGGTGAATACAGCACCACAGTGTATCAGCCCTGTCAACTTATGTTATAACTGCTATAAGCCGGGTCATATGAGGAATGATTGTCCAGAGCTAAAAACAAGGGTTGCCAAGATTGCGGAAGGATCGAGGGCCTTAAAGAACATGAAACAGTTGGAAGCTCTAAAACCGTGAGGCAGGGCTTTTCAAATTACTGAAGAAGAAGCAAAGGTTGAAACTGATGTCGTCACAGGTACCTTTCTAGTCAACTCCCTTCCTGCATATGTTTTATTTGATTCTGGAGCTAGTAAATCCTTTGTATCTACAAAGTTTGCTAGCCATAGTTCTTTTATTAGAAGTAAATTGGTACATGTGTTAGAAGTTGACATTGCTAGCGATAAAAGTTTCTCCGTGTCCAAAATATGGCGAATCTGTAAAGTAAATATTCAAGGAGAGGAATAAGATATTGACTTAATTCCAATAGAGTTAAAGGAATTTGATGTGATTATTGGGATGGATTGGTTATCCTAGCATCACACGTCAATAGTTTGCAATGGAAATATTGTTCAATTTATGTCGCCAATGCGAGAACAAGTCTGTACCTATGGAGAAAGAAAGAACAACCTTATTGTATGCTCAATGGCGAAAGCCAAAAATTACATACGGCATGGACATCAAGCATTCCTAGCCTACGTGGCTGATAAAGAAATGAAAGAAAAGAAACTTGATGAAGTCCCTGTAGTTAAAGAATTCCCTGATGTGTTTCCTGATGAGCTTCCAGGTGTTCCACTAACAAGGGAAATCGAATTTAAAATTGATTTAGTTCCTCGGGCTAAACTAGTGGCAAAGTCACCATATTGACCGACACCAAATGAAATGAAGGAGTTGATGTCTCAACTCCAAGATCTGTTGGATAAAGGTTTCATTCGCCCAAGTGTTTCACCTTAGGGCGCACCTATATTGTTCATTAAAAAGAAGGATGGTAGTATGCGGATGTGCATCGATTACCGTGAATTGAATAAGCTGACCATCAAGAATAGGTACCGTTTGCCTAGAATTGATGATCTTTTTGACTAACTACAAGGCGCTAGCTGGTTCTCAAAGATCGATTTAAGGTCAGGTTCTCAGCAAGTTAAGGTACGAGTAGAAGATGTTCCTAAGACAACATTTCATACTCGTTACGGGCACTATGAATTCGTTGTGATGCCATTTTGTCTAAAGAATGTTCCAGCAATTTTCATTGACCTCATGAATCGAGTATGCAAACCTATGCTTGATCATTCTATCATCATCTTTATTGATGATATTCTTATCTATTCACGAACCAAAGAAGATCATGCTTAACATCTTCGTGAGCTTCTCAATGTGCTAAGAAAAGAAAAGTTATATGCAAAATTTTCTAAATGTGCATTCTGGCTTCGAGAAGTCGAATTCTTAGGTCGTGTGGTGAATGTAGAGGGAATTTTGGTGGATCCCTCCATAATATAGACTATTATGAAACGGTCACCTCCTAAGACCCCAACTGAAGTCAGAAGCTTTCCGGGTTTAGCCGGCTATTATCGGTGTTTTATTCAGGATTTCTCGAAAATAGCTTCCCCGTTGACAAAGCTAACTTGAAAGAATTCCAAATTTGAATGGAACCCAGAAGAAGAAAAGGCATTCAAACTTTTAAAATAAAACTTAACTAAAGCTCAGTCCTGGCACTACAGAAAGGAACTGATGATTTTGTAGTTTATTCTGATGCCTCACGTATCGAATTGGGTTGTGTGCTTATGCAAAAAGGAAAGGTAATAGCTTATGCTTCACAACAATTGAAGTCACATGAAGTAAATTACCCAACCCATGATCTTGAATTGGCAGCGGTCATATTTGCATTAAAGATCTAGAGGCATTTCTTGTATGGACGAAGTGCACTATCTATACTGATCATAAGAGTCTGAAATATTTCTTTGACTAGAAGGAACTGAATATGAGGCAACGATGATGGTTAGAACTGGTCAAGGATTATGACTGTGAAATACTTTATCATCTGGGTAAAGCAAATGTTGTAGCTGATGCTTTAAGCTAGAAGGAGAGTTACACTCCAATTAAAGTAAAGTCATATAAACTGATTGTGAATTCTGACTTGTTTGATCAAATTAAAGTTGCATAAGTGGAGGCACTGAAAGAAGAAAATTTGAGGCGTGAAAGAACTATTGGTCAAGTTCAATATTTAAAAAAAATGATAGAGTGCATTAAAGTTCCTTTTGGACGAATTTGGATTCCTCAAATTTGTAATGTCAAAACAATGATTCTTGATAAAGCGCAGAAGTCGAAGTACTTAATTCATCCTGATGCAACCAAGATGTATAATGATTTGAAGAAACAGTATTGGTGTCCTGGAATGAAAAGAGATATTGCTAAATATGTGGAAAAATGCTTGACTTGCTTAAAAGTCAAAGCTGAACACCAGAAACCATACGGGAAAATGCAACCACTAGAAATTCCATCATGGAAGTGGGAGCATATTACGATGGATCTGGTAACAAAACTTCCCAAAACTGTAAAAGGATATGACACGATATGGGTGATTGTCGACCGTCTGACAAAAAGTGCTCACTTTATACCCATTCGTGAAAATTATTTGTCTGAACGAATGGCAGAACTATATGTTAACGAGGTAGTGTCAAGGCATGGTGTGCCATTGTCTATTGTATCAGACTGAGACACACGTCTTACCTTATGATTCTGGAGGAAATTTCAAGAAGGAATGGGCACCAAATTATTAATCAGTACGGCATATCACCCACAAACCGATGGGCAAAGCGAAAGGATGATTCAAACTCTCTAAGATATGCTACGTGCATGTATTATTCATTTTGGTGGTAGTTGGGACAAATATTTTCCCCTAGCAGAGTTCTCGTATAATAATAGTTACCACTCGAGCATCGAAATGCCTCCATTCGAGATGCTTTATAGTAGAAAATGCCGCACTCCTATACGTTTGAGAGAGATCGGTTAAAGAGAACTTGCTAATAAGGAAGTGGTGGAGGCGACAAACGAAAAGATTGATCAAATCAGAGCACGTTTAAAGGAAACTCAAGATCGACAAAAGTCGTATGCTGATAAACGAAGACGTTCGATTGATTTTCAAGTGGGAGACTATGTTATGTTGAAAGTCTCTCCATGGAAAGATGTGATTCGTTTTTGTAAACATGGCAAGTTAAGTCCATGGTTTATCGGTCCATTTAAAATTATTGCTCGTGTGGGACAAGTTACGTATCGTCTGGAATTACCTGACGAATTAAATGGAATCCATAACATATTTCATGTGTCATATTTACGAAAATGTTTGGCTGACGAAATGACATATGTGTCGTTGAATGAAATAGAAGTTGATGAAAAGCTTAACTACATAGAAAAGCCAGTGGCGATTCTTGATCGTAAAGTTAAGCAACTATGAAATAAAGAAATAAATCAAGTGAAAGTGCAGTGGAAGCATAGGCTTGGTTCTAATACCACATGGGAAGCCGAGGATGAAATGAGAAAGTATTATCCCAAATTGTTCGAGTTAAAAATAGGTTTCGGGGATGAAACCTAAATAAGTGGGGGAGAGTTGTAACATTCTATTTTGTGGATTAAAATAAAATGTTTGAAATGTATATTTCGAACATTATTAAAAGAGTATGTATGTGGGTCAAATTACTATTGAATTATGGAACGTTTAAGAAAATGTTGCTATTGTTTAATCAAACAATAATAACAATGATAAAAACAACATATTATATATATATATATATATATATATATATATATATATATATATATATATATATATATATATATATATATATATATGTACGTATATGTGTAAATTTAAGAAATATGTGTATTATATAATTTATGTTTCTATGGAAGGAAGATTGGAATGTATTGTAAAATAATAAAATAATTATGGTAGAGACTTCAATAGGAAGGATTCTCTGGATAATATCGATTGTAGAAAATAAATATAAAATAATATAAGGCAGTTAAACACTTGTTTCTAAACTTAAAGAGTAAGTTATGTTTATATATATTAATAGAAATAGTTGAAGGAGAAAAAAAAGAGATATATGTGTGACTTGAGAGCAAGAGGTGAAAACAACAAACTTAAGTTCAATTATCAAATATATTAGTGACAAAGAATATTTGTTTTTGTAATATTGTATCGTATTACTACCGGTTGATTTGAGGATTTTGGTCACACAAAAGAGTCAAGCAGTCAAGTTAGTAACATCAAAAAGTAAGTACATTGATCCGTAACTAATTTTTGTTACAAGTTTAATTACATGATGTATGTTTTATTTATTATAAGTTTGTATGAATTTTGTGGAGATGAACGTGTTTAAATACATGTTATATATGTTTATTTATTATGATAAACACGATCATAGGAGAAATGATTTATATGATTACGGGTCCAAGTATGTGAATTGATGAGATTAATATATGTAAGGATTTCAGGTGTTGAAATCCGAAGGAGTTCGGGTGTTGAACTCCACATATATAGAAAAGAGGAGTTAAATATATGTAAGGATTTTGGGTGTTGAAATCCCAAGGAGTTCGGGTGTTGAACTCCACATATATAAAAAGAGGAGTTGATAATCCTCAAGGATTAAAAATAAACCCACAAGGAATTCGGGTGTTGAATTCCTAAGAAGCAATGATGTTAGGACCGTGTACGTACGAAGTACTAACTGATTCAACGTGAAACCAGATCAAATAGTGCGGAATCCTATTTGGTTGGCGATCCAATCAGGGAGAACGTTAATCCGATCAAAACTAACTATTAGAATACGTTAAGAATTGATTAGAATTGATCAAAAACGTTCTATGAAGTTGAAAGGGACTCTCTGGACGAACTAGGATGGCTAGGGTTAAGAATTCTCGAAGTGTTTTATTTTTCCACGAATTAAGTGATATTTATAAGTTTCAGTTTTCATTCGTACGACTGAGCCATATGGCTCAGTCATGCGACTGAGTGGTACGATTGATTCATTCGAACGACTGAGTCAGTCTTATGACTCAATCGTGCGTATTGCTCAATCACCTGGTTTAGTCGTGCGACTGGCCCATTCATATGGTCCAGTCGTGCTACTGAATCATGAGACTTAGTTAAACATGTTCCTGAACCATTAACGATACAGATCTATGTCTAACAACTGTAAACCTATATAACATGTTCATATAAGTGTGTAATAATCAAACATATGAATAAACATAACATTCAATAACCAATACACATTCAACGAAGAGTTTTTCATTTCATATATCGAACATTACATCTGTGTTACAAAATGAAAGTCAATTACATTTAAGCTCATTAGAACTAGAACTAGGAACATGTGTACCAATAAACTTCCCCTTGGACCTAGTTCTATCTAATCTTTGACCTCCTTTTTAAACTCTTCATATCTCTTAACTCGTTCTTCTCTTGAATCCCCAGCATTATATCAGGTGCAAAGCATAGACGTATAACATGCTGAAACTGAAGTGCTTGCACGATATCCTGCGTGTCAAAAAATAGTGGCCACTTGTACAGTGTGTAAACATTAGCTGCAGACAAGTTCGTGAGCCACATTGGGTCAAATACCCTTATTGTCTCTACCGTTCCCTCCTTATCTGAAACTATGACGGCTTCTCTAGTGCGCCAGTCATAATACCACCATTTAAAATGGAGTGCAAAATCTTGTGGCATCTCCCTCAATAGAATACGAGACATTGTGCGCGGAGGGTGCCATTTCAAGACAACCTTTGGTCTTCCTGAGGTAGGGTCAACCTCTATCTTATGAATGAACCTTTTAGGCTGTTGAGGTTTGAAATTGACCCACCTCGTATGATACTCCTTCTTCATTGCCTTCTCGAACCATCCCGATATCTTTCTGGGAACATGATACAGGATGTTCAAGTTGGCTAGACGGTTTATCTCAAATCCGAGGAGAGTTTTCAGATCGTGTGGGAATCTAAAAATACTCTATGGCCTTCTCTTTCTTGACGGCATATACATTGAGGTCGTCAAAGGACGCCCAACTGATGATCTTGCCAGACACCTTCTGATGCTTCTTTACCTTGTAGAGCTTGGTGTAGGTGTTTGACTTGATAGGAACTCGCTGTTTCTTCATCTCCTCCAGGTAGGCTTCCCACTCAGCCTTTTTGGATGCTAGATCAACATCATCCGCTTGAAGACCTTCTGCTGTAGCTTCTTTTGCAACAATCTTTTCTTCTACTTTTTCGAATGCACTGCTGCTAAATGTATCTCCCAGATCCGGTAGTACTTCGCCTTTCGGCGTTAGTATACTGGGGATAATGTTCAGCAGTCACATCCTCGATCTCCACCTCGTCGACATCTTGTAGCTCCTCATCACTGACTACGTCGACTTCTGGAGCATCCTTTACCAGCTTATCTGGATTTAGACTGAATAGTTTGGCAGTCTGTTCATCAGTCATATCGTGGATTATCTCTCCCTCTTCTGGTGTGTAGCTGACTGAGCGATGTACTATCCCTTGCAAATCGAGAATCATTGTCAATTGAGTCTCGATTTGTCGAAGGGGTACCACATCATGCTAGTCAGCCTGTTTAGATGAACCTGTTAAAGAAATAACCAAACACAATATGAGTTAGTATACATGATGCACATGACAAGTGGCAGTTCAACTTTTCATTTATTTATTTAAATAAACATTGATACATGATTTCAAGAACAAAAGTTTAGTAACATAAAGACATCTAAGCTTTACTTTTGCCTTGAATCATAGCCGGGTCTTCTGTAGATGGGGAGGTAGGAGGGACAGACGACGATGATCCTTGGTCTTGTCTTTTTTTCGTCCTTTGCTCTTGACCTTGAGCAGAGGCAGATGCAGCTGCATCTCCTTTATTGTCCTCATCATCATCCTCCCTACCTCTTGCTTCACCGTCACCATTCTCATCATTACTGTCATCATCTTCATCATCACCCTCATCATCATCATCATCATCCTCACCATCATCTCCTTCACCAATCTTCAGAGGCTCCTCTATAGTTGGAGCATGATCTGCTTGTTTGTAGCCTCCAACTCCTCCAGCTTCTTGGCAGACTCATCCTTGTGCTCTTGGAGTTTGGCGATCTGCTATGCCTGTTGTGAGATCTGTTGAGCTTGGGAAGCATTTAGCTCCACCAGCTGACGTAGCTGTGCAGACTTCTCCTCATCAGTGGCTAAGAGCTTCAGCACCATCCTGTTTAGTGCTGCTAGCTGTTCCTCTACTCCAATGGGAGGGAGGGATGATCTGGTGGGAAATGTTGAAGGGCCAGCTTGGTGGCTGGTGGTGGTAGCGGTGGCTGTGATAAATATGGGTGGTGGAGTATGAATAGGTGGAGAGGTATGGGGGTGGCTATGGTAGGTGGTGTAGTGGTGGTAGGTGGTGTAGTGGTGGTAGGTGGTGTAGTGGTGGAGGTGGTTATATGAAGTGTGAACCTTCGTGTCTTTGTTTTCATCCCATGGGGCTGAGCCATCCTCTTCCTCCGATTCCCCTTGACCCGGAGGCTCCCTTGGCTACTGGGCTGGTCTGGGGTGTATGATGGATCTGAAATAGCCTCCCCAGACTTGCCCGGACGTCCACCAACCATCCTAATCCCCCTCTTGATGGCAACCACCTGGCTGCCCACAGTCCTAGTCAGTGGCTCCTCATCAGACTCCTCCTCATCAGGCTAGAAGTCCTGATGGAACCCTACAGTCTCTCAATCACCTTATGGAGATGGTGGAGATGTAACATCAGCAGTAGTGGTCTGAGTGTGAGAAGGACTTGTATCTCCACCATCACCACTATCATCATCATCTGAGTCATCATCAGGTACAACTATCCGCTCTGTATCTGAATCACTATCATCGTGGCGCCACTTCCTCTTCATTAGCGCCACATAGTCTTCACGGGCCAGATGCCCAAATAGTCTACTTACCGGGGGCTTCACTTGCTTCCCCCGGTACACCCTCATCCTCCTGAGGATGGTGTCATCCATCACCTCGAGGACAACAACATCCTCCTTCTCCTTGGGTAGCGAGGGGAGCTTCTGATCTATGATCATCTATATAAACCGTGGATACATACAGAAGATTTCCTTCCCCTTCGCCTCGATGTTCTCCACCAGATAGGTGAAGATCATCCTAGAAAAGCTGAATGGATGATTCAGCACCAACGCCGCGTAGGCGTTCTGCATCTGGTCGGAGAGCTCGTCGAAGCCACCCTTCCTGGAGGCGATGCACCTGTCATATGAAGCAGCCTCGAACAGTGAGGGGATGTAATCTAGTAGGGCAGTCAGCATCATCCCCGAACTCTAACACTATCCGGATATCATCCTCAGTAATCTCGATGGCCTGCCCAAATATAGAACTCCGGATAGTATAGGGCTCAGTGGACCTATCAACAGTATCGCCTTCCCAAAACACCTGCTGTACGGATCTGTAAGGTGTGCAAGGCGCAAAGATCGCTCGGAAAATCCTAAAACGACGTAGAAATGTGATAATGCCAGCAAAATCTGCAGCGTTGCGGGATGAGAGATCGAGATGAGCACATATGTTGTGCTTAGTGCTCATCGTCCACCGACTTGCCATCTATGACACAAAGTAAATAAACATTAGTACGTGTCAAAGAATACCAGACTTGTTTCATGAACTTGAAAATTTTGTTCAGTCGTGCGACTGAGCTGAGCGACTGAGATCCAGTCGTGCGAATGAGATGTGCGACTAAGATCTAGTCGTGCGAATGAGCCGTGCGACTGAGTTCTAGTCGTGCGAATGATCTCATACGTACGACTGAGTCATGCGACTGGACTTAGTCGTATGTTCTTACATGCGTTTACCTTTGTCGTGCGATTGAGCTCAGACACATGGTTCAGTCGTGTGATTGAACCATTCGTCCATCTCAGTCATGCGATTGAGCCATTCGCCTCACTCAGTCGTGCGATTGAAGTTCATCAGGGTGTCCAATCGCATGTCCGACTATTGGTTCATTAAAATTCAAGTTTTGAGCTATACTTGATGTTAAACGTTGAGAACTGGCTCATTAGGTTCGCAGAACGCCGACTAAACCCCTAATAACTTTCTTTTGATCAAAAAGCTTAGTTTTAGTGGTTTATTAGTCACATTCGGTTCGGTAAACTTTAGGTCATCATTTCAAACTTTTTGACGTTGTAGTAACTGATTATTTGTACAAATGTTGTCGCGCAGTACCCAAAAAATCGAAACAAAACGTCAGAGAATGTCGAACAATGTTATAAATCGATCAAATGCAATTTTGGCAGTATGGGTTTGTGTCGTACGAGATAGAGGCGATTTGAGTGAATGGAACGACTGAGATCGACTCCTCCTTTATTTATACTAGGGCAACCTTCAGTCGTGCGACTTAACCTAGTCACATGATTGATTCGTACGACTGAGCTTCAGTCGTACGACTCACCCATTCGGTCATCTCCAATCGTACGATTGAGGATCATTCGCGCGACTGTCACAGTCGTCACCTCCAATCATGCGATTGGGCTCATTCGTATGGTCCCATCGTACGATTGGACTCATTCGTATGGACCAATCGTACGATTGGACTCATTCGTATGGTCCAATCGTACGACTGGTCCACACTTATGATCCAGTCGTGCGAATGGGTCATACTTATGAAATTTTGACTTTTTGACCGTTCGAAACTTAGTTCCTTATAACAGTAGATAAAACATTTTGAGCAGTTGATCATCTCAGACATGACCAATTTAAGATTAAAAACCTTTTCATGTTCACCTTCTTTGACAAATTTTACTTGTTTAACATTTTGATTACTTTGTCTTTTAAGATGATTGTGATCTTGCTTAACTGGTTTAGACTGAGTGGTTTTTAAAATCTTGGGTTGTGTGACAGCAAATTTTGAACCCAACCCAAGATATGCTTGATCATCCTCTTCCACCCTGTTCTCAATGATGGTTTTATCCTTTGTGCCTGAAGTTGATGTCTTCTGATCAGCAACCGGAGGAGCAGGTTTAACTGCAGTGTCCGGATCACTGACCAAAGGAGTAGTCACCACATGGTCCTTGATGGGATTATTGTTAACAGGTCTCTGTTTGGTGTTCAGGAGGATCTCATGTGGTGGAAGCACAACTTTATAACCTAGCTCTTCCCCGTTGTTTCTTTCTTTAACCAAGTTTTTCAAGATGTGAGAGGAACTAGCTAAACTATGTAGTTTTTGCTTTAAGGATTCATTTTCAACTTGTAAAATAGCTTTGTCATTTTTAGTTTCCTCAATTGATTTTAAGTAAAACTTTATGTCATTTTCTTGGTTAAAGACAACAACCTCAGTTTCTTTTAATTGTTTTCTCAGCAAATCAATTTTCTCTTTAAAGCTGCTTTCATTTTGCTTTAATACTCTATTGGCCTCAGTGTAAAGTTTTAAGTCATTTACTAAGCATCATTATGTTCTAATAACCTAGCAAAATTCAGATCGATGCATTCCCTAAACTTATTACATTCAACGCAAGCATGTTTATCAAAGAGATCGTCCGTTCGATTCTACCTGTGCAGATGTAGAGGTGCCAGCCATGAAAGCAGCTTGGGTTTCCTGGTGTGCTGTAGATTCTACACTTAGTTCATCCTGCATTAGTCGATCAACAACAACCATAGTCTCATTCAAATCAGCAGTATCAAGCTCAACTGAGTTCTCCCCTTCACTCACTGAGTCTTCGTTTAGATCATCAACCGATGCAACGTTAGCTTTACCATCAGATAAGAAATGGAAGGACCAGTCTTGTCCTTCATCACCCTATGCTACCTTTGCTTTGGAGTCATGGCTGGTTGATGTTGCCTTTGGAGTCTTGTCCTTATCATGCCTGTTAAATGATGAAAACGGGTTGCCATTTCCTATCTTCTTAGGTTTGACACACCCTCTCTTGAGTCTTTGGAGTCATGGCTGGTTGAAGTTGTATCCTTTGTAGCCACCAGGTTCTATTCCTTCTTTTTAACAGACTTCTTTTCTCTACGCACAACACTAGCGAGAGCCCACATGATATCCATCCGTTCAAGCTCTGTTTCATCAACCTGCTCATAATCTTTATCTACTAGATGGCAATTTCCAATCTTTTCTGCAACTAACCCATCATAAGAATGTACCATAGTAGCAAGTAGATCCTTATGCTCCTTAGCAACTTTAATAGTTACGTTGCCCAAATTCTCTGTAGTTAACTTCGTCGGTTGAATTTCTGGAGCACTAAATTGGACACTTGATGATCCACATGATTCACTACTTGAGGATGCACTTGGGATACTTGCAGATGTGTTAGACATGAAAGCAGTCTGCAAAGGTGCACTCAAAGACACTGTAGTAGGAGTCACATTGTAAAGAGAAGGATTCTGAGTGTAGTTACCCTTCTTAGACTTGTACTTATGTCGAACCTCTTCCTCCCTCAATTTCAGAATAAAATCATTTATGTCTAATGTCTCCAGCATGGCATTATGTCTTAAAGTAGAAACAAATGAATCCCATTTATCAGGTAACCCATCAGCCAAACTCGCCATTTTATCTTCCATGGATGTTTTAACACCATGAGTGCGCAGTTCACTCATCAAATGATAGAAGCGATCGATCACATCATCCAAACTTTCATTCCCAATAGACGAGAAGTTATCAAATTCTTTCTTTAAAGCTTTAGACTTTAGAGACTTAAGCGTAGCATTTCCTTCATAACATTTCTTAAGAGCCTTCCATAACTTCTTGCACTGCTTGTGCTCTGAGAACTGATGGAAAATGTCCTTTGGGATGGACCGTGTCAACAAAGCATAGGCCTTCTTCTCAGCATTGTATGTAGTCTTTTGTGCCTTATTCAAACCACTTAGAGTCAGTGGAACACCATCAGCTCCAACTGGCATGGTGTACCCAGTCTCAATAGTGCTCCATAAGTTTGTGTCCACTCCATTCAGATGAATTTCAAACCGTTGCTTCCATTGAGGATATTCGTCAAGAGACAGAAGATTTGGTGGTTTGTTATGATTCCCGATCTCATTCTCCAAGAGCAATAGATTCTGGATCCTGGAGTCCTTCCATGCTGAGAGTGCAAAGTTCTGTGTTTCCATATTGAATTAGTTTCAAAACATGAAAAACCAACTGTGTATGCGACTAGGGATGTGACTGGGGTGCGACTGAGACTCAACCGTGTGATTCAGCTTAGTCGTGCGACTAACTAGACGACTAGGACAGTTGTTCGAATGAACAAACTGACTGGGCCAATCGTGCGATTGAACAAGCGACTGAGCCAATCGTGCGATTTAGCTGAGCGAATGGAGTTCAATCATGCGATTGAGTCAATCGTGCGACTGAGACTGCTGACTTTGAAATTTTTCAAACTTTTAACGCAATTCGACCTAAAAACACAATTTTGAAAACCCTAGTCGGCTGAAACTCGAAAGAGACTAACTTTTTAACACATGCACTCGTAAAAACGGGACTTTTATGTAGAAAGAACGGATCATTTGATTGAAAACATTGACTTTTGCAAGAACGCGATTGAATCCACGATGAATAAAGAGCCAAAGCTCTGATACCACTTGTTAGGACCGTGTACGTACGGATTACTAACTGATTCAACATGAAACCAGATCAAATAGTGTGGAATCCTATTTGATTGGCGATCCAATCAGGGAGAACGTTAATCGGATCAAAACTAACGATTAGAATACGTTAAGAATTGATTAGAATTGATCAAAAACGTTCTATGAATTTGGAAGGGACTCGCTGGACGAACTGGGACGGCTAGGGTTAAGAATTCTCGAAGTGTTTTATTTTTCTGTGAATTAAGTGGTATTTATAGGTTTCAGTTTTCATTCGTACGACTAAGCCATGTGTATGGCTCAGTCGTGTGACTGAGTCGTACGATTGATTCATTCGTATGACTGAGTCAGTTTTATGACTCAATCGTGCGTATGGCTCAATCACCTGGTTCAGTCGTGTGACTGGCCCATTCGCATGGTCCAGTCATGCGACTGAATCATGAGACTTAGTTAAACATGTTCCTGAACCTTTAACGATACAGAACTATGTCTAACAACTGTAAACCTATATAATATGTTTATATAAGTGTGTAATAATCAAACATATGAATAAACATAACATCCAATAACCAATACACATTCAACGAAGAGTTTTTCATTTCATATATCAAACATTATATCAGTGTTACAAAATGAAAGTAAATTACATTTAAGCTCACTAGAACTAGAACTAGGGACATGTGTACCAACAAATGAGGATTTAAATAAAAAGGATTTCAGGTGTTAAATCCTAAATAAAGAAAATATGTTTATTTAAATAAAAAAAGGTGTACATACTTAGCAAAAGCTAATAAAAATTTTTAAATGTTTTCAGGAAAAACACCCATAAAAGGTTAAAGCTTCATGGACATGACTAGACTAACGAAGGAACCCTACTCTCGTTTAATATTTAATATCATACATGTTGTAGAAAAAGTTTGTAAAATGTTATTTTTTCATGTAATAAATTTATATAAGTTAAGAAATGACATGTCACTACGAGTGACAAATTTTGTTGTGAACTGGGACCAAAGCTCTGATATAAATTGTAAAAGTGTTTTAAAAAAATCTGGTGTGTTTCAAAATTCAAGTGAAGCATGTTAACAATGGCATCTTCATAAAACAGTTAAAGTATGTGCAAGAGATACTAACTAGATTTCATCTGACTGAATGCAAGATTACTAAGATACCCATAGCTAAAAACCACTCCCTAGGACCTAATCTTGACTGAGTGTCTTATGTAGCTCACAGCTAGTAGGCCTGATATCATGTTTGCCACATGCATATGTCTAAGATATCAAGCCAAACCTAAGATGTCACACCTGGTTGGTGTCAAGAGGATTCTTAGATACCTCAAATGAGCTCCCAAGCTGGGACTTTGGTATCCAAAGATTTCTGACTTCAATATGTATCCCTATACAGATAATGACTATGGTGGCTAATGCAAGCTGCTGTGCTCAAGTGCTTTGGATTCAGAATTTGATGTTAGATTATGGATTCAACTTCAAGAAGACTCCCATCTATACAGACAACAACAGTGCTTTCTTTATCACAAAGAATCATGTGCAGCACTCAAAGAAAAAAGCATATCAATATCAAATATCATTTGACAAGAGATAATTTTAAAAAAGGGATTGATAAAACTAGTCAAAGTTAACACAAAAAAACAATATGTTGATTTATTCACAAAAACTTTTGATGAACAGAGATTTAAGTATCTTGTATCAGCAATTAGGATGATTAACCTTGAGTAGTTTTTCTTCAATTAGTTTCAAGATTATTTTTTAAGTATGTGTGACCTAAGTTGTCTATATCATCACTCATATAAGTCATATTTACCTTGAGAGTTAAAGATATATATTCTTTTGGAAGAAATTAAGTGCACTTCGAAAGATAATTATGTCTTCAAAACTAATAACTACTTACTAAGAAATTTACCTTCGGAAGAAATTCTAAAAATTTTTCAAAGTTTAAATATGCTTCTAAGTACTTATATGTTTTGAAGGAAAATTTTTCTTCCGAAAGCAATTAAGTCTCGGAAGCTTTATTCATCCTTTGAATAAAAGTTCTGAAGTTTAATATATTACAAAACCAAATGTATCTCGGAAGCAAATTACTCTAAGTATTTTTCTTCCGAAGCAATTCTTATCAAGCTAAGAAATATCTTTTGAACTCAAATTGGCTTCGGAAGTTTTCTCAAAGAACTTTTAAAGACAAATTACTTTCGGAAGATTTTTTACTTCCAAGATAACAACCTTTATGGGCAGTTTTTAGAGATGGGACCGACATCCGGATTTGAACGTTTTTTCTTATACATTAACTTTGTCTTAAATCCAACCAAATAGATACCTTACAACGGTTCCCCCTCTTCCTTCTTCCTCTTTATCTACAAAAGTGCTAACCCTAAATTCACCCATAAACCCTCCTTGTTCTTGGCTTTCTTCATCCCAAAGCTTTCTCAAATAGCCAACCCTGAACTCGAAAACCAACCAGATTTTTCCATGCACCGTCACAGTCAACATAATTGTGAATCCATGGATCGAACAGGAAATTATCAGTATAGATCGTATGAATAATGATCATGGAATTATCATAATTTGTTGTTTAATTAATTGTTGATGAAATTGTAATTGTAATGCAAATCAATGAAGAACAAATCCGAGAAATGAAAATACAATAAAGTAATACGATAAATATAATTGCTTCAAATGATTTTCGTTAATACTGAAATATGGTTACAATTTAACAAATACTGATTAATTGAAATTGTTGTTCTTCATATTACTAGTAGTGTGTTGTTGAATATTGTTACTTTGCTGGTAATGATCACCGATACCCTAAAAGTGTGCACCCATGCCTTCTATTTATAGGTTAAGAGATTTACTTTTACAGGTGTAAAGGTAACTTTCTTATTAGGATAAGAAAGTTACATAAATATAATATTTGACTCTGACGTGATTTCTGACTAAAGTGCAGTCTTTCTTAGATATTGACTTGTTGACATCACATTAGAGTTTGACTTGTTGACTTCATGTGACTTCTTTGATTAAGTACATGAAGTATTTTGTTCTTCCGTAGGAGTTGGTTTGATCTTCAAATTGAACTTCATCCGTAACAGCAAGTTATTCTACTTCCATAGGATCAACATTAACTTGATCCGAGGACTTGTTCTTCCGTTGTTGTAACAATGCTTCTGTAGAAGTTCCACGGATGCATATACCTTTGTTATGTTCTAGTAGAACATCTACGGAAGTACAAATTGTTCATCCGTAGATTGTTCTTACACTTGGTCAATTTCCAAATTTGACTATGATGTTTTTCCTACAATCACACATATAACTCAACACACATATTATTTGGGATATACAAGAATTCATTAAAAGAGTTGAGTAAAGTTCTAAACCTATACAATGAATCTAGACTTAACAATACTCCCCCTTAGGTTTAGACCCTTCTAATCATCTCTTTAATGTTGATAACTCCTGAACTCTTCTCACAATCTTCTTATTGAAGTAGGAGATTGCTTCCTTCTGATCATTATACTCGTACTTGTTCTGCATTCTACTCATTTTCTTTAATGTTTCAAAATTGATACCAAGAACATCTTCTTTAGTAGTTAGTGTAGGTATTACTCTGTTATTTGATAACACCTCCAGTTTATCTTGTTCATAAATTCTAAGTTCAGTGATAGAAGGAAATTTAGATCCCAGCAGTTGACATGACTTAAATTTTATTCTTTTGTAGACTTTTGCATAAAGCTTGTCTATCACATGAATGATGTGCAAATATAAACATATGTCACTTTGAGCATGTATATCATTCATCTTTGGAAAGTATTTATCATGTAAATATGATGTGTAGCTTGGATGAAGAAGCTCGATTTCCATTGGATCAAAAATCTTGATGCTTGGAGCTTTCTTCTGTTGATCATTTCTTTGTAGCACCAACACTTTTGTTCATTCTACATATCATCATTTAATAATGTGATATGTATATTCATTCCCTTCAATGCTTTTGATAGATGCTACATTTATATTTGCATATCCAATTCTCCTTAAAAACTCATCACTACAAGTTGTGAAGAACTGGATTTAGACTTTTTTGTCTTTGTCTTTTTTCTTTTATGTTCATCATCCTCTCTTCTTGCTTATTTCATAACATCATCTTTGAATTTGTTTCTTAACTTTCCAATAATCACAGAAAAATCTCTTCCTCTTCGATTGATTGGATAGTTAGTGATCAGTATGCTTTGAAGATCAGATATGTCTCCATCTAGGTGAAGGGTGATTGATTCAATCCATGGGAAATATTGGATCATTATAAATGCTCTCTTTATTGATGCACAGTCCTAATCTAGATCATACTTCCAAGCTATGATCTTGTTCTCTTTAGCAGATCTTGGGATTGTTAGGTGATCATATAGTTGAATAAGAGTTGATTTTTGTTCTGTGATCTCCCTTACTGTTATTCCAAGAGGCCAAATTTTACTGGGAATTACATCCCTTGGCTCCTTAATGAGTTTTTCTTTCCCTTTATGCATGTCTTTGCTTTTAACTACTGTTGGCACAGTAGTAGAAGATTTTACCTGATGTACATATGCAGGATTAGGGGCCTTAGTTCTGAACTTGACTCCTGTTTCCAACTCCACCTTCATCACATACTCTATTTTTTTTATCTCACTCACAGATCTTCCCTTTAGTTCATAAGGCTGATAATTATGGCTTTACAGCCAACATGTCATATTGTACATGGTGAGCTTTCCTGTGTCATATTGAGTCAAATCTTGTTTTATTTTTCGAATTGATTGAAATTTTGTAAAGGGTTCATAATTACACACAGGAAGTACAAATCTTGCAGCATCATACTCCTTCAACACTTGTATCATCTCATTCATGTTCACCCCTACCACCATGTCATAAGGAAAACCATTGTCAAACAACTCCATGAACATGGAGGATTGGGCTCTTTCTTTAAATATATGATCAGCAATAACTAAGTCATCAAACTTTGCTTCTTCAGTAGCTTTTGATAACTCAACCTTTGTTAATTCATTCTAATTCGTATCACTCTCAGCTTCATTATGTTCAATTTGTTTCAGAGTAGATAAATATATTGATGGAGTGTGCTCAGGAGATATTGTTTTTGCTTTCTTGGGAGGGTCTTCAACCACAATAACCTACTTTTAAATTTTCCCCAATACTTTCACTTTTTGTTGCATTTGATTATTGGTTCTTTTTGCCTCATTTAGGGAGGGTTAGCTGATATTGATGTTTAAAGTTAAGCAACTTCTTTGATTGGTTCTGAATGAACAGCAGCTCCAAGAATAGACACCTTCTTAAGAGCTTCAATCTCTTCATCCTTTGATTTCAGTAAAGTGGATTATTCAAACAGAGTGTTCAATGCTTTGTTTAGTTCTAACCTACCATTCTCTTTTCTTTCTTCTTTTTTTCCGCTGAATCAAGGGACGCAGTTACCAACTGATCCATAGTATCAAAGAGTTCATCATTTGTTTGTGCTTCTTCTCTTAAGTGCTTAATTGTTGCTTCTTGTTGTGCAATTTTTGTATGTTTTTCCTTCATCAACCTCTTTAATTCTCTCATCTTTTCTAACCTTTTATTACTTTTGATAATCAAATTGTTTTATTTAGCAACTAGAAAACTTTTGCTCACATCAATATATTCTTCTCTTAGATCATTTTCTTCAAAGGCTATGATGTTAACAAAGTGATCACCATTTTCCTCTTGTTGTTCTGCACGAATAGCTTCAAACTCTTATTCAACCTCCTTTTCATGCTCCCCCTCCACTTCTAAACAGACTTCATCTGTTGTACCATCTTTCACTTCATCATCAAAATCATCATCAAGATTGATTATTTTAATTGGTGTAGGGATTTCAGTTGTTGAGATGGGTTCAGGAAATTAGGGTGAGGAAGTTTGTTATGTTATTGGATAAGAAAGGAGTTTGATTGTGATTAGGTGAAAATGGTTCTGTCGCAGTAGTGTTGAATGATGATTGAGATTGGGAAGGGGAAAAAGGTTGGGTGTGCTCACTTGATGATGAATTCACTTTAGTAGGTGGTGTTTTTGGTAGGTTTATCAAAGATGTTGGTAGTGGAGAATGTGGTCCTTGTTGAGGTGATGAGTGTGGTGGTGATTTTTGTATATGATCAGGTGAGAATACTTCTGTTGCAACAGTATTCAATGATGATTGGGAATGAACAGGTGAGAAAAGCTATGTATTTTCACTTGCTAGATAGTTCACTTGAACAAGTGGTGAGTATGATTAATTCATCAAAGGTGTTGGTGGTGGAGAGTGTGATGCTTGTTATGTTGGTGCAGGGGATTCAACAGGTTATGCTTCTTGTTGTTATTGGTCAATATAAATAAGTTCTTGGGAATGTCAACATTTTCATCAATGACGTGTGCAAAAATTTCCATATCCCTTCCTTCATATTTCCCACTGATCTTGTTAAGCATAGATCTCCCCAAGTGAGCTTGCACAAATACTCCACCTTCCTTTTCAGTGTTTGGCAGTGTATCATTGATGATCACTTGGAGAAACCTAGGGTACATGTATATCTTATCTTGTTTCTGTACCCTAATTTGATCATACAGACATCCAGAGATATATTTGTCATTGTTGTATCTTCTGCCTTCAAACACTTCAATGATTCCAGAAGAAATATGCCTTGAGAATCTGTCCAACCCAGATTTTCTGTTGGATATACATTTCAGATAACTGTTGCACAAAAACCTATAAGATTTGCACAGTCTTCCTTTCTTGATCTCTCCATTATGATAATATCCGTCATATCCCATGAGATGAAATATTCTTTCAATATACTCATGATTAAAGACATCTGGATGGCTCTCTTCTTGGTCTCCTAGTTCTAACACTCTCCTGATTGTTCTTTCATTCACCCATAATTCTTCATTTCTGATTGTCGAGTAAATTACCATCCCATCATCCTCTTCCTCTATTCTTGCTGAATTCCAAAAATCTATCATATTGGATTGATAGATGGTTGGATTCGCAGATAGTGCATAGAATATCCTAGACCTTCTTAAGTAATTAATGATATCTCTGCATCCTTCGACCATAGGGTCTTCAGGATTAAGAACTTCACACACGTTATGTTCTTTATCAAATCTATTAGTCATCTCGATGATGTTGATCGTTTGATGATATGAAGTCGAAATTTAAGTGTGATTGGTTGTTTGGATAGGGTAAATTTGAATCTTAGCGGAAAGATGGGTTTAACATTTGAAAGCACTTTCTAGGTCTGAAAAAAGTGAATGAAAAAGACAAATGTTAAGATTATCATTTATACACACTTAGAATATTTAAACACTTTTTTAATGTTTTGGGGCCCTTAACCCTCAGTACCCTCCGTGGTTGTTTACTCTTCCTCAGAAAGTTAATTCTTTCCTAGAACATCTATGGTGGACTAGCTTTTTGTATTTTCTGAATTAAATCTATGAAAGTATAACTTACTATACCATAGGATACCAAACTATGGAAAGCAATTATATAGGTTTTTGTTGTATGATTCTAACATATTATTAGATCATTTGTTGATTTCTGTTATGTAAGGCCCCGTTCCCGGGACGCTTACAGTTAGACAATCATAGCACTAAACATACATAATAGTATACATTTCATAAAACATTGCAGTGGAATTACATTAACAAAACCCATTCATTTTATTAATAATTACTGTTGTTAAGCAATACATCGATCTTTATTAGTTACAAAAAGTTTGTTGAAATGCATTACAAAACAACAATAGCATCAAAACATGAATGGGTGTCAGTATTGCCCCGCCGAGTAGCTTCGCCCTCGTGCCATCCTCAGCAATATTTACCTGCTAACTGAAAATATATAAAAGTCAGCGTTGCTGAGTGAGTTCTAGTTTTAAAAGTACTAAAATAACTTGTATAGATATATAAAATATCCCTTGTTGTAAAATACCTCCTTTATTTTGGTATGTTATCACACATCATACATACATCAAGGTAATACTTTCTTTCATTCATTACTGTACGCATTCATTCATTTTGTACTTTTATCATTATCTTTCACTTTCTTATGGACCAATGTGCAATACGTCGAACATTATGCATGAAGCTCATGCTGGGTCTGTGGTCTATAAATAGACCACGAACATTGTACGCTAAGCTGACCTAGTCACCTAGGGTATGCTACAAGGTTCCTGTTAGTTTCAATGACTGGCCTTGTGTGCATCCTTCGGGTTAGCTAAACGACACACAGTTGAGCTAACGACAACATGGTTGTGCACCTCCATTCACTTACTTGCAAGACTTTCTTTCATTCTTTTATGTTCCACTTTGCCTTATCATTAATCTTTCACTTTTTATTAATGATAATACTTTATGTTTATGATCATAAACACACCACGTATAGTCACCCAATAATAAGTAATATGGAACATAAGAACAAACTATAAACATGCATAATAGGAACAATTATAATCCTTAAGTCAAAGTAGGGTCAAACCCTGATAATTCCGTTTCCCAGAATTTCAGAAAATTTTCTTAGTGTTTGGGCGCATGGACACTACTTGGGCGCATGAGAACTGTTAGGGCGTTTCTCCACTATGCAGGCACATGAGCCTATACTTAACTGTTTCAACACTTTGGCTCATGAGCCTTTTGGGTGCATGAGCCTTTTGGGCGCATGGACACTATTTAGGCGCATCATCCTACAATTAGACATTTCGTCAAAAACATAGGCACATGAACTATTGTTCAGGAGCATCAGCTTTCACTTAGAAATTTCTAAGGCGATTCTAAACGCATGGACTACCATTTGGGTGCATGAGCCCATACTTAGTGCTTTCAGGCCATATTTTGGGCGCATGAACCCTATTTAGGCGCATGACCCCACTTATAACTTTTCTAAGATAAATTTCAGGCGCATGAGCCTTATATAGGTGCATGAACCATCTGTTTAACATGTTTCTCGAATGTTTTCAGTCGCAAACATCATATCATCCTATTCTCAGCTTATTAATACCTCTATAAGCATGCACATCACATAAACAACCATAAAGCATCATTACACATGAATAAATACATACGGTTAAATACATAATAATTATAAAATCATTTTTAATACATTTTTAGGCCCGAAGAAGTTTTAAAACATGTAAAAAGACGAGGTCTAGAACTCACCTAGTGCAGCAAACAAACACACTCTTCCAAACTTGTTTGTTTACGAGTTCAAGCACCTAAAACAACCCAAGCAACAACAAAACACATAAACCCGAACACATAAGAACACATAAGAACACATATGAACACATACTTTTGGTTTCATGGTCGAACCCAACAAAAACCGAGTAAATTAAACATCAAAATACTTACCTAGCCAAGAACAACCTCTTTCTCTCTCTAGAACTGAAGAACTCAGCTTTCTTCTCTTCTTCTACTTTTTTTGGTCGACAAAAAAGCAGATAAAGTTGACATATATAGGCGGCCATGCCCATAATATATTAAAGTATTAAACTTTGTACCTCTTTACACTTTAACTCCCTCCACTTTGGCTTCTTCCTTTTCTTTTCAAGATACTTTCATTTTCTTTTTCTTATTTCTTTTCTTTTATTCTAGACAAAATTTCTGGGTGTTACAACTCCACCCCCTTAAAGAGGTTTCGTCGCCGAAATCCGTCACTCTTCAAATAACTATGGGTAATGTTGTCTTATCTCTTCTTCAGTCTCTCATGTAGATTCTGAACCCTTTCTATGTTTCCACTGCACACCTACCAATGGAACCACTTTATTCCTCAACCTCTTTTCTTTTCGATCGATGACTGCCACTGGTTGCTCTATGTAATTGAGCCGTTCATCCACTTCGATATCATCCAGTGGTACAATCATATCTTCATCAGCCAAGCACTTTCTCAGATGATATACATGGAATGTCGGATGAATTCCACTTAAGTCATTTGGCAATTCTAACCGATAGGTCACCTCTCCTACTCATGCGATGATTCGAAAAGGCCCTATGTACCTCGGGCTTAGCTTGCCCCTCTTCCAGAACCGAATGATTCCTTTCCAAGGTGAGACCTTCAACATAACTCGGTATCCCCCCTTGAATTCGATCGGTCTTCACCTTTTGTCAGCATACGAATTTTGTCTATCTTTTGCTGCCTGCATAAAGGCTTTGATCCTTTCTAACTTCTCAGTGGTAGCCTCAATCACCTCAAGGCTGCCCAACTCAGTATCTAAATCTACTAAGAACACATAAGTTAAATAGCACACGCACATAATACTGGTTAACTTTAAGAAAAGAAATACCTGATGTTACGTAGCTACTTAGGCTGACATCCCTCCATTAGTCCCATTTTCAGTTTAAGTTTAGGTTTTTCAAAAATATTTACCCAATTCTCTTAAACTTTAGCTCTGATACCAACTTGTAAGGCCCCGTTCCCGGGACGCTTATAGCTGGACAATCATAGCACTAAACATACATAATAGTATACATTTCATCAAATATTGTAGTGGAATTACATTAACAAAAGCCATTCATTTTATTAATAATTACTGTTGTTAAGCAATACACCGTTCTTCCTTAGTTACAAAAAGATTGTTGAAATGCATTACAAAACAACAATATCATCAAAACATGAATGGGTGTCAGTCTTGCCCAGTCGAGTAGCTTTGCCCTCATGCCATCCTCAATAATATTTACCTGCCAACTTAAAATGTATAAAAGTCAGCGTTGCTGAGTGAGTTCTAGTTTTAAAAGTACTAAAATAGCTTGTATAGATATATGAAAATATCCTTTGTTGTAAAATACCTCCTTTATTTTAGTATGTGATCACACATCATACTTATATCAAGGTAATACTTTCTTTCATTCATTACTGTATGCATTTGTTAATTTCGTACTTTTATCATTATCTTTCACTTTCTTACGTACCAATGTGCAATACCCTGAACATTATGCATGAAGCTGATGCTGGGCCTGTGGTCTATAAATAGACCATGAACATTGTGCACTAAGCTGACCCAGTCACCTAGGGTATGCTACAAGGGTCCCTGTCAGTCTCAATGACTGGCCCTGTGTGCATCCTTCGGGTTAAGTAAACCACACACAGTTGAGCTAACGACAACATGGTCGTGCACCTCCATTCATTTACTTGCAAGACTTTCTTTCACTCTTTTATGTTCCACTTTGCCTTATCATTAATCTTTCATTTTTTATTAATGATAATATTTTACGTTTATGAACATAAACACACCACGTATGGTCACCCAATAATAAGTAATATGGAACATAAGAAGAGACTATAAACATGCATAATAGGAACGTTATAATCCTTATGTCAAACTAGGGTCAAACCCTAATAATTCTGTTTATCCCAAAATTTCAAAAAATTTTCTAAGTGTTTGGGCGCATGGACACTATTTGGGCGCATGAGAACTGTTTGGGCATTTCTCCACTACGCAGGCGCATGAGCCTTTTGGGCGCATGGGCACTATTTAGGTGCATCATCCTACACTTAGACATTTCTTCAAACACTTAGGTGCATAAACTACTGTTCAGGTGCATCAGCTTTCACTTAGAAATTTCTAAGACATTTCTAGGCTCATGGATTACTATTTGGCTGCATGAGCCCATACTTAGTGCTTTCAGGCCATATTTTGGGTGCATGAACCCTATTTAGGCACATGACTCTACTTTTCTAAGATAAATTTCAGGCGCATGAGCCTTATATAGGCGCATGAACCATCTGTTTAACTTGTTTCTCAATGTTTTCAGTCCCAAATATCATATCGTCCTATTCTCAGCTTATTAATACCTCTATAAGCATGCACATCACATAAACAACCAACAAACATCATTACACATGCATAAATACATACGGTTACATAGATAATAATTATAAAATCATTTTTAATACATTTTCAGCCCTAAAGACATTTTAAAACATGCAAAAAGATGAGGTCTAGAACTTACCTAGTGCAACAAACAAGCACAACTCCTCCAAACTTGTTTGTTCACGACTTCAAGCACCCAAAACAACCCAAACAACAACCAAATACCCAAACTCGAACACATAAGAACATATACTTTCGGTTTCATGGTCGAACCCAACAAAAACCAAGCAAATTAAACATCAAAATACTTACCTGGCCAAGAACAACCTCTTTCTCTCTCTAGAACCGAAGAACTCAGCTTTCTTCTCTTCTTCTTCTCTTTTTGGTCGACAAAAAGCAGATGGAGTTGACATATATGGGCGGCCATGCCCATAATATATTAAAATATTAAACTTTGTACCTTTTTGCACTTTAACTCCCTCCACTTTGGCTTCTTCCTTTTCTTTTCAAGATACTTTTGTTTTCTTTTTCTCATTTCTTTTCTTTTATTCTAGACAAAATTTTCGGGTGTTATATGTTAGACCTTGTTGAATGTGCTTCATGGTAAATGTGCAAGAGATTGATTTGATTAAAAATTAACATGTTCTGCAACCAAGTTAGTCAAGTTCCAATTTTCATCATTTAAATTTGATAAACTTATTTTCATGCTGATAACTACGCTCCCTAAATTTGTGATTAATCCTGAACTTATGAATTAATCAGAAATTTATGTAGAGAATAGCATGAATGGTAATTATCTGTCCATCTTATTTGAAAAGAAAAGAACATAAACAAAATCTTTTTGTATTTTTGTTTCTAAACAAAAATGAAACATAACTTATATACATGTTGATACATGTTAATGTACCTAGTTTATGAGCTTGAATGTAAAAGTCTTTCATGTCATACACATGTGTAATTGATGTAATGGTTTGCATGAATGATATAAAGTGCATTGTGATGTTTGATTTATATTTTGATTATGTCATGATATCATTATATTGAATGTGTTGCACATGTATGAACTGACTATATAGGTTTGATGTTGTTTGATACCCATGCTAATGGACCATACGCATGAATTCATCATGCTTATGGATATTCATGCGTATGGACCAGTCGCACGGCTAAACCAGGAGACTGGATTAGTCGTATGATTGAAACATAAGACTGACTCAGTCGCATGACTGAACCTTCAGTCGTGCGTATGACTCAATCGCATGATTCAGTCGCACGATTGAACCATGCTAATGGTTCAGTCGTACGAATGTAAACTACAAACTTCATGGAAAAAGAAAAAAATTAAAAAACACTTCAAATACTTACGTACCTTAGCCGTCCAGAGCATCCCTGTTCATCATTCCAACTTCATAGTTCGTTCTTGATTGATTTCTACTCATTCTTAACGTATAGTCTATTCTATTATCGATCAAAGTAACGTTCTCACTGATTAGATCGCCAATTATATAGGATTTTGCACTATTTGATCTGGTTTCATGCATTATCAGTTAGTACTCCGTACGTACACGGTCCTAACAATACAAGCATTTGAATCAGAACATTGTATCATACTATGACACTAAGCAACTTCCTGATGCATGTTGTCTGATGATAGTAGACATAGATCTAGTGCTGATCATAAGTATTATGATCCACATAAATTCAGGCAAGAATATATATTAAACAAGACATGCTGATTATCATGTTGTTGTATTGATTAAAAATAGACAAACATGGACTCCACATTCAAATCACATTAGAGTTTGTCACCATTTATGAGTCAACTCATCACTTTTTTAGACTTGAATACTATGCGCCTTATATCATAAGCTTTGTCTTAAGGTTTCTTTGAAATCTTATTAATTTTGTTATTATAATTGATATGCTCTTTAAGATAATATACAAATGATCACATTGGATTTTTTTATAGCTTATTGATGATCATCATCAGGTCACTAGGTCTTTACTCTCATAAAACAGAGGTGCTTATCAACCAAGGCCTTTCTTCACACAAAACAGAGGGATGATGATAATCAGTATCAGATCACCAGGCCTTTAGTTACGTAAAACAAAGGTGCTGATGAACCCAGGTCTTTGGTCATGCAAAACAAAGGGTATAGGATATGCAAAGATGATGCTACAAAATGTTGAAACATAGTGTGTTTGGGTGAGTAAGTTAATCATAAAAGGATTGAATTACTTGCTTGCTCCTTAAAATGGAATTGCGCACAATTAGTCATCTAAGGATTATATTGTGCATGAACGTGTTTATTTTCGACTCAAGCTAAACCTACTCATATATCAAATCACATCGGATCAGTCTTTAAAAAAATCATGCAAGTAAACAAAGGTATAGTGTATGATCATGTCCCCTGATATGAATGCTTTTTCAAAAGAAAATATTAACAAGACAATCTTTTTGGATTTTTATATGTTTTGTGGATGTTTTTTACTTTTTCATATCAAATAATTTGAAGGACAGATCATGCTTTTCTTTACGATGATTACTAATCTAAGTTGATCATTCCTAATTACTCAATTAAGAAATTAAATCTCACTAAGTCAAAGGCTTTAGTGAATAAGCCAGCAAGCTGATCTTTTGTATCCACTTTGATTAACTTGATCAAATCTTTTTCTGAGCAGTCTCTTAGAAAATGATATCTTATTTTTATATGTTTTGTATTACTATGTTGCACTGGATTAGCAGTGACGAACATAGGAGCTGAGTTATCTATGTGTATGGTGTTTAAAGAAAACTGTACCCATAATTAAGTAATTGGTTTTGCAACCATAAAACTTGAGAGCAACTAGCTGAAACAGCTATGTACTTGGCCTCAACTGTGGATAGTAACACATTTCTTTGCTATTTCTTTGAATCTTCCATGCTATCACTTGATTGAGAGTCTGATTCACCATTCTCAGATTGTTGGTTCTTTGTCTTTTTTGTTTTGTTCTTCTTGTTGAAATAGCAGTCTTGAGTTGAATGATTGTTCTTGTTACAAATAGCACAATGCTTGTTGAAGTAACAACCAGAAGTCATGTGATTGTTCATGTGTGACACCCTACATAAATCCCACATCGGTCGTGGACAGGAGAGATTCCTGGTTCATAAGTAATGTCTGGTCTCTAATATCAACAACGCATTTGGGCGTATTGGCTGTGGATGAGAGGAGAACTCCACAGTTAAGCGTGCTCAGGTGGCAGCAATCCAGGGATGGGTGACCTCCCCGGGAAGTTTTCACCTGGGCAACCAAAAGCAAATTCGTGAGCTCCTCGTGGGCAAAGCGAACAATATTGGTGGTATGAGAGGCCGGGTGTTGCAGAACGGTATCAGAGCCACTCCTGTGCCGTTCGGGATGTGGGACATACCTCACCGAGGATGGTGACTTCTCGGGCTCATCGAGGACGATGAGTCCAAAGGGGGGGGGGTGATTGTGACACCCTACATAAATCCCACATCGGTCGTGGACAGGACAGATTCCTGGTTCATAAGTAATGTCTGGTCTCTAATATCAACAACGCGTTTTGGGCGTATTGGCTGTGGATGAGAGGAGAACTCCACAGTTAAGCGTGCTCAGGTGGCAGCAATCCAGGGATGGGTGACCTCCCTGGGAAGTTTTCACCTGGGCAACCAAAAGCAAATCCGTGAGCTCCTCGTGGGCAAAGCGGACAATATTGTTCTTCTTGTTGAAATAGCAGTCTTGAGTTGAATGATTGTTCTTGTTACAAATAGCACAATGCTTGTTGAAGTAACAACCAGAAGCCATGTGATTGTTCATGTTGCATGAATAACTTTTGAAATAACATTCCTTTGTATTGTGGTTAGACATGTCACACCACTGGTGGTATTTCTATCCTACTTCACTTTCAGACTCTATCACTTTCTTCTTCTTTACATGCTTCTTTTTCTCCTTCAACTCTCTTTCAAACTTTGCAGCTGAAGAATTTTTACCTCCACCAAACATGATGTCCAATGATTCTTGTTGCTGAGGATTCATAACTATGTGCTGTTTCTTACCTTTCTTGTTAGCATTATGTGATTCAGCAGATGATTGTTTCTTCCGTAGATCTTTAACGGATGTTGGTTGTTCTGAAAAAGCATTTGTCTTCTTTCGTGGATTTTCTATGGATGATTCTGAGACAGTGTTCTTCTTGTACAGGTGTTCTATGGAAGTGATTTTCTCTTCTTCCATGGATCCAACAGTTCTTTTTGTTGAATGAGTTTTGTGCTTCTTGTTAAGCTCATGAATACCATCATTTAGTTGAGTAATTCTTGTGTAGATGGTCTTCATCGTATTTCTTTGTTTAGGAGGTAAGGTAGCTTAATCTCCTTAAGAAATTTTGGAACTATAGGTTCAATTAACATATTCTTCTCCTTACCAAAACCAACACATTTTGCTCATTAGGCTCATAAACCTCATCTAGGCCATCACAATCATCAAAGTCAAATTCTGATTCACTTTGTTTTAAACATTCTGATTTAGATAAATCAGTTTCACTCACCTCGGTATCATCACTATTTACCAATTCATTAATTTTAATTTTTGGTTCAGATTTGTTACTTGATACAAAATGGTTTGACAGACTATCGGTCATTGACTCAGGTAATGTGGTGTAGTTATCATTCAGTGGTGGTGCAACAACATGAAATCCTAACCCATACCTATTCTTTGTTTCAATATGAGTATTAAAAAGTTTCTCATATTGCTGTCATGATAATTAAAACTTCTAAAGTTTCACTTCAGTTGATGCTTGATCAGACATTGATTTTGTTAAAGAGGTGGTCAGATGCTCAACCTATGCTTTCAAATTATAATTTTCTGACACAAGTTTATCCAAATTGTTTTTTAAAGAAGTGATTTTGACCTGATATAATTTGTGTTTTCTCATATGAGATTCACTTAAAATCATTGTTCCTTTAACTTTGTCAGTCAACTGTTGAGCATGGACTTTGTATCTTTCAACCTCTTCCACATAGCTAGATGAACATAATCTTACCTCTCTGGCCATAGGTGGGACTTTGTGCTCCATGTTAGCCATCAATGCTTGATTATCCTCCAAAATTTCCTTCTCATGCATGCTCTAATCACAAGTCCCATCTTGCAGGATGATCAAACCAGTTTCTTTGGTGTTACTTGTTCCTGCTGAAGTACTTGTGGCTGGTGGGGATTAGTTTGTAAGTTGAGGGTTCTTGAAGTTTCTTTGATTTGGTGGATGCTGTTGTTGAGTTTGTCTCAAGTCACTTGTTGATTGCTTATTGCACTCTCTTGAAAAGTGACCATACAAATTACACTTATAGCATCTCACTTTTGATTTGTCAACACCAATCATTATGGTTCTCCCTTCTACAACAAATCCCTTGTTTCTTCTCAGATACAACTTTGCTCTGTATGCAATCATGTCCATTTGCCATTGCAAATCCATTTCTTCCACTTTATCAGGATGTAATCTTCAAGGTCTCGTTGACAAATGTGAGCAGGGGTCAAAGTGCTACCCAAATAAGCATGAAAGCCTGAACTGAAGGCTGCAAAGGCTGCCTTCTTTTCTTTTTATTTGAGTACTACGGTGATTGGTTCAGATTGATTGTTGCTTTTGTTGGTTGTGGATCCCTTTGCAGTTGTAGTTGAGCTTTTTGCATCATCATGTTCCTTTTCACATTCTTGTTTGAACAATTTTAAAAGGTCAATTTAGTGGACTTTGCTACATAGAAACCTGCTTCCTCTTCATCATCACTTTGAACAAAAGAGCCTCCATCATCATCATTGGAAATAAAGGCACTTGAAACACACTTTGTTTCTTTGAATTGATATGGTGCAATTGGTGCTTTTACACTCTTGTTTTTTGTTTTCTCATCCAACTCCAGAGCTTCCACCTTTACTACCAAAGTATCTAACCCAATTGCTTTTAGATCAAGAGTATTCTTGAACATTGACACAGTTTGAGTCCAACTTTCTGGCAAGGTATGGAGAATGTTTTTGTTCAACTCCTTATTACTATATTTCAACTCAAAGATGTTCATCTCGGTAACAAGTTGCATGTATCTATGGAGTTGTTAAGGAACAGATTCATCCTTAATATGATGAAAAGTCTCATATTATGAGTGAAGGGTATCCTTCCTGATGCTTTTGATCTCATCATTTCCTTGACATGAAGTGTGAAGAATTTTCCACAATGCGTTGGCTGTTTTTTATGCTTCACATCTGATCAAGAGGTCTGCAGGTAAAGTCATAGTAAGCATACTATAGACCTTAATATCAATTTTGACTCTCCTAGCATCTTTAGAGGACAGATCTTTCAAACTTATATGCTGATTGTTGTCCTTATAATCAGGTCCAAGAGCAGGAGGAATAAAATGACCTTTAATAATAGACACCCATAAATCAAAACCAGTGTAGTTGACATGGTTCCCGAATCTGATTTTCCATGTTTAAAAATCAGCTTTGTTTTCCAACTTTGGAGGTTGATAAGTTGGACCAACAATTGAATTACTCATTTTAGTTAACTAGATGATTATTAAATTATCAAATGATCTAATACCCTATTAATCTGTAAAATGAACGCAATGCAATCATACTCACACAACAGTAATAAATCAATAATAGTATTGATATGAAATCAACTAAAATAAAAAATCCTTTGTATTTAATAATTTTTGTTATGGATGAGCTAATTAATGATAAACTCTTAACAATTAAGAAGTTATGGTCAAACTTAGTTCAAATTTGTTTAAACAACTGTTGATTATCAAACAATAACACAAATTTACCAATCAAAACGATTTTGATGTAGATCAGAGTTAATAAAGCAATGGAACAGTTCTCGATGATCGATAAAACAGGGTTTGATGAATTTAATTAATTACACCAATTTGTTGAGCACAATATCTTTGTTAGCTATCGATCAGCTAAACCCAACTTGTGTTTTGATTAGTTTAGCAACAACACGCTTGAATCTGAGTTATGAACTCTCAATCTGTGACGAACACAGAATAACAATTTTAGGCTAATGATCAAATCTAATAAAAACTGATAGATCTAATGAAATAAACAACTAATTAAACGAATCTAAAATGAGGATCTGATACCACCTGTGAATCCATGGATCGAATAGGAAATTATCAGTATGTATGAATAATGATCGTGGAATTATCATAATTTGTTGTTTAATTAATTGTTGATGAAATTGTAATTGTAATGCAAATCAATGAAGAACTGATCAGAGAAATGAAAATACAATAAAGTAATATGATAAACATGATTGCTTGAAATGATTTTCATTAATAATGAAATATGTTTTAATTTAACAATTACTGATTGATTGCTATTCTTTTTCTTGCTATTGCTATTGGCGTGTTGTTGAATATTGTTACTTTGCTGGTAATGATCACTGGTACGCTAAAAGTGTGCATCCATGCCTTCTGTTTATAGGCTGAGAGATTTACTTTTACAGGGGTAAAGGTAACTTTCTTATTATGGTAAGAAAGTTGCACAAATATAATGTTTGACTCTAACGTGATTTCTGACTAAAACGTAGTCTTCCGTAGTTGACTTGATGACATCACATCAGATTTTGACTTGTTGACTTCATGTGACTTCTTTGATGAAGTACATGAAGTATTTTGTTCTTTCGTAGGAGTTGGTTTGATCTTCAAATTGAACTTCATCCGTAGCAGCAAGTTATTCTACTTCCGCAGGATCAACATTAACTTGATCCGAGGACTAGTTCTTCCGTTGTTGTAACAATGCTTCCGTAGAAGTTCCACGGATGCATATACATTTGTTATGTTCCGGAAGAACATCTACGGAAGTACAAATTGTTCATCCGTAGATAGTTCGTACACTTGGTCATTTTCCAAAATTGACTATGATGTTTTTCCTGCAATCACACATATAACTCAACACACATATTATTTGGTTTAACTTTATATATTGCATGCAAAGAGATAAATATGTACAAGAGTTCATTAAAACAGTTGAATAAAGTTCTAAACCAATACAATGAATCTAAACTTAACAATAATCAAGTTTCTCTGTTGACATCCGAGAAAAATCCTACTTTCTCAGATGTTTGCCTTTTTTCTTGCTCAATCAACCTACCTCACAACACTTATAATAGATCCTCCACCTTATAAAGAACAACTGCTGGAGTTTTGAAGGACCTGCCAAGAGTTGATATTGGATGGTGAGAAGGCGTTGTGTGCATCAATTTAGGGGAAGAGTGTTCATCACCCCAGCCACAATTAACACTCATCTAAGGATGGATGATGAAAAAGGTTACCCGTCTTTTCCCAGGTCTAATGTGAATGAATCATTCAAGCAGATAAGCTATGAAGGGGACTTCACAGTCAGAACCTTCCAAAAGGGTAGGGTCTCCTACTAATAGAAGTACATCCTCGATGTTATCATTCACTCCTTACCAAATAAACATGGAGGATGGGACCAGATTCCTAAAAACTTATCTACATAGTACATGGAATAGTCCAAGGGGGTCAAGTTCAAGTACTCCCAGTTTCTCTATACAAACTTGCTTGCAAACTTGGACTCCTTAGAGTAGTGCATATTCCCTATATATGTCTAGCACATTCTTAAATGTGAACTGGGCTCACAGTCAAGGGGAACGGGTGCTATTATTAAATTAGGACAGGTGAAGCCCAGCATCTGTAAAATTATAAGAAAGACTCTTGTTGGCTTCCCAAGGGTAGAAACAACCCTGATCCTAAAAATATTAAAGCTCATTGCGCAAGGTGATAACTTGACAACACTAGTCAACTTCAAACCTACACCTTTTACATTTACACCACCCACACAGTCTCAAATAACTATCACCTAATCAAGAAAATCCAACGAGCCCCTGCTCCTTATATTTAGATTGAGTAGGCCCACAAACAATCACCAATGAAGGAGGAAGTGGAACCACGAGCTCCCACATCCCCTAAGGAGCAAACCACTCCCATTATTTTATTAAAACAGTGTTAAAGTTCCTCATGCTCAGCATGATGAGCTCACTGCCCAAGCCTCAATCCTTCACGCTAAGTCTCAAAAGTTAGGTGATCAGCTTTCAGGGGATAACTACTATCCCTAATCTTTAGTCTAAACCAACCTATCCCTAACCTTTAATTCTACGATGATGAGGATATGGGTTTTAGTGAGTACCATGAGTCTCTCTTCTCCTCCCCTAGTCAAGGAGAGATGAGTGCTGCTAAAACACCCATATCTATCCCACATCATCTACCTCTAACTGAGGTGGACTCCCCTGAACATGTTCAGGAAGTTCCTATGGAATAGGCTCTCATTTTTACAAGTGATTACATCATTAAGACGTCAACCATGGTAACCCATCTCCCCGACACTTCTCTTGAAGTTGTCATGGAGCATGAGAAATTCAGTAGCCAAGAACCACAACCTAGTACTCAGGGAGATGACTTTTGTTATGTCCCCTAATCCTCCATGATTCTTCCGATGAAGCTGAGAGGAGTATGCAACTAAAGGTGCAAAAACCATCCAAAACATGCACCTATTTAGTTTCAAAGGTAAGTCACCTGGAATCTTAGGTGGCTACGTTGCAAACTTTAACAATGGTAAAAATATTGCCTTTGAGAACCCTTGCACAATAAAATTAGCAAAAATAAATTAGGATTTTAATAAAATTATGTTTTAAAAGTTATAAAAAATTCAAAAACTTAGAAAAGCTTTTATCAAACTTATACATTTATGTTTCGAATTTGTATAATCTGGTGCACAAAGCTGCTTTGAATTTAATTTTCACCAAAACATAAATAAAAATAAATAAATCGTAACAAAATGTTTGTAATTTTATAAAATGGTTTAATTAAAACTAATAAAAATAAAAAATTGTGAATGTACGAAAAAATAAATTCTTATGTATAAGTTATAATTTAACATATAGCCATAGTTATAATTTAACATATAGCCATAGTTAAGGGTGCAAAAAGAAAAAAAATTCATATGCAATTAGAAATAACATGCATGTAACACTTATTCATGATTCTTAAATGATATTCAATTTGGTTTTAAAAAGTACAGTAATATATATTTGTTAACCGAAAATTATACTATGTATTAAACCCTTATGTCGGTGGGTGCAGTCCTTCTTCTTGAGTTTATAAGTTTGCCACCTAAGTTTAAATATTCACAGAAGACCCCTGTCACGTGTTAGACAGAGCCTTTCATGTCGTTTTCTCTACAGTCTAATTTTTCAGATCTTTCTTTCACATGAAACCAATTTGTCGTCTGTTTCAGATGAAGATTTAAAATAAAGGTGATGATTTTAACAGAAGAAGATGAACATGAGGATGTTTACTGTATGCTTTCCAGAAGAGGGAAAGCAGTGGAGAGAAAGAAGGAAAGAGATTTTCGATTGCTTCTCCTTTTATGCCTTCTTCCGACTCTGACTTAGCTCTTATTTACCGATGAGGTTCATCGTTAGTTCATCTTTCCATTCATGTTTTTTATTTTGAGAACTTTTATGATTCTGGATTTCCTCAAGGGTTTTACTGTTTGATAAAGGATGTCTTATTTTAAAAGGCTTGATTTGAGAAATTGGATGGTGTGTTTGGTTCTGCTTTATGGTGTGCTACTTTAGTTTTTGTGTGTTTATCCTCTTTTTGCTTGCGCATGTCTTTTAACGTACTTTCTTATCCGTATGGTGATTCAATGGTTTTGCTACGTTTTCGTTTGTTTGGTTGCTAAATCTGTCCACTTAGCTTTCTGGCTCAACAAGCATAGATTATGGAGTATTAAAATGCATTAACTCATATTTGGGGATGTGTCTTACAACTTTGCATAGTGATGTAATTATTGTTTAAACTCAAAACTACAAATAAGTTGGTGATTATTTGATATTGAATAAAAAATTCAAGGAATATATGATAGAAGGTGTTCTACCGATGAACGTGATTAACTAACTTAATATGATAAAACAATTTTTGAGATCTAAATCAAGAGAGTTGGACTGGGCTGCCCTTCAGGCTGCTACAATGAACACAGAGCATGTTCAAGCACAGAGGGAATCTTTGCAAAGTTACTCATGTTATCGAAGGCATATCTTGGCACATATTAGTTCATTCCGACACATTCATTTAGAAACCGATTGTCGTTGGTTGCGCTTTGTATTATTATTCCCTGTATGTCTTTATCAATATCCTATTAATTTATGAGTTTTTGATTAGTTTATTGTTTTCTAATAGTTTTGTTTGGTTGATGAACCCTTTGTTATGACCTTATGATAATGGAAAATAGGTAATTTGGAAATAAGAAGTTCTGATTAAGGACATCATACCCAGATGCATCATGTGATGGTGCTACAGTTTTGATAGCTTCTTTCCCTATTTTTTTATCCTTAATAAATAAAGGTGACATGTGAAATGTATGATATCTTTTGTGATGTTTTGAAAACACTTAGAGGAACCAATCTTGCCAAGTGGTTTGTATGTGCAAAATCTATTGGTGCTATGGGTGAAAAAGATTATAAGATAATTACAGTGTGTGTTATTGATCCGTAGTAAAGATACTAGAAAGTCATCAAGGAGCTCCCACCACATCAACTGGTAGAGACCTGTTGCTTCTTTGAAGATTTAAAATGAAGAGGAAGATCTGGGTTTGTCTCAATCGGTTAATGGGTCAAACGGGTGGAAGTTGCCCAAAGTATACTTCTAAGTTCTAATGCATACACCTTACATTGTTTTATTATTGTAATAGCATAGCTACTCTAATCATATTTACCATATTGACTATTACAAAAAGGTTTTAGGCCACCCCAACATGATCCGCCCTGTTTCAATCCATATTAATAAATAAGAACCATTTGAACATGAATCTTGTATCCATTTTGGCTGATCCGTCCATCTTACCACCTCTAATTAACTAACTTGAATTTGTATCCTTTTTTGTTGATGACAATGTTAGTGGACTTTGAAAGAATTCTCTTTTGTTGTTATTACTATTAGTAATTATTATGATAATAAGAAGAATTGTTAGTTTTGCATCTACAGAATGTCATAATAGCATGCTCCCTTCGGCTTTCATCATTGATTAGGTAATCCGCACCCCGTTAAACCCAGCAGCATTCAGGTGTATCAGGTGAACAATTTGTTAACAAACTGCATTCGAGTATATCAGGTGAAAATTTTGATTATTTTACTGTAAAACTAAAAATACCATAGTTAAACTCAAAGGTTTCTATTTTCTAAAAGCGAAAGTTTGCATCATTTCATATGAAACCTCAAAGTCTCTTTAGTTAGTGGATTAGATTGTAGCTTTCTTTTATAACAAGCCTCACTACTAGAAAAACTGCAATAGATGACGCGCATTGCGCGTCATCTTTGGGGTCAGATGACGCGCAAGGAAGGGGTAGTCATAAATGATAGATGACGTGCATCCGCGCGTCATCTTTTTATGACGCGTAAAAGATGACGCGCATTTTATAACGTGCAAAAGATGACGGGCAATGCGCGTCAAGGAAGGGGTAGTCATAAATGAATAGATGACGCACATGCGCGTGTCATCTATGAAATTTTTATGACGTGCAATAGATGACGCGTAATGTACGTCATAAAATTAGCTGTATTTTTTAATTTTTTTAATTTTTAATAAATTTACGTGTAGTTTTCTAAAACAAATTGTCGAATAACATTAAAGGCGATATCCATTAAATACCAACAAAGTTTACAAGTCCATTAAAAGCGAAATCCATTACAAAAGTTTACAATTAACACAAGGACATGGAATAACATCTGAATTTGGATTATTACTTTGTACAAACTCTAAAAAGTCCTCCACACCTTTGTCATATGTATTTGATAATCTATCAGCCGAAATCCATGATTTATCCATGACCTTTGTTTCTAGTTTGTCACCATCATAGAAACTAGAATCAAGTTTAATGACGAGAGTTAGGTATCAAAATATGCATCACAATTCTAATCCAACTAAACAAGCAGATGTCATTTAGTTTTCTACACAACCTAAAGAAGTCAAACAACGTTCTTAAATCCAATTCAATTTGTGCACCTCTATGTGACGGTTAAAGTATCCACATTACAATAAGATGTCATTACTCATTAGTTTTATTAGTCATTAGTTATAACCCTAATTTACAACACATCCACAATCAACCAAAATTTAGCAAAAAAAAAAACAAATAAAACAACAATGTAGTTTTATTAGTTTCAAGACATGAGACTATGTCCCAATTACGTCAAAAAGAGCATATATATATATATACATATATATATATATATATATATATATATATATATGTATGCCTACCAAACTTCACAAATGACAAACCAATAACCAAAATACTCAAACCTAAGTAAAAATCAGCACAAAAATAGGGACTTAAGGGCCTAACAAGCTAATATCACTTGAAAACTTCACAGTAACAGATCAAGTACCACTAACATTTCATATATACAACAAAATCAAGTATATTTGATTTAAATAACAACATTGTTCAGGTTGAAACCTGAATTTCAAGAAATACATAACCAAAAGATGATAACTACTAACCGAGTGATGATGGCTGCGACGATGGGTGGCTGAGCGGCGGTGAGGGCTGGGTGAGGTCGATTGAGGCTGGATGAGGTCCATTAGGGCTGGGGTGAAGTCGATTGAGGGCTACGGGTTGATTGGGGCTGCGGGTTGAAGGGTCGATGGTGGTGGTGGGGGGTTGCGGCCGGCGGTGGAAGGTCGGCGGTGGCAGTGTGGTGGTCGCGACCGGCGGTGGAAGGTCGGCAGCTGGCTGCGGGTCGATTGGGGCTGCAGGTCGAATGGTCGATGGTGGTGGTGGGGGGTTGCGGCCGGCGGTGGAAGGTCGGCGGTGGCAATGTGGTGGTCGCGACCGGCGGTGGATGGTCGGCGGTGGCAGGCGCGTCCGGCGGGGGAAGATCGGCGGGGGAAGTGGCCGAGTGTGAAGGGGTCGGTGGAAGTGTTTTAGGGCTTTAGTCGAAGCGGGAGAGGTTTTGGAATGAAGGTCGCGCGCTAGCTAGCTGATGATAAGTTATTATAACAATTTTAAAAAATGACACATTAAGATGACACGCAAAAATGCGTGTCATCCTTTCTAAGAAAATTTTAAAAAATGATAAATAATTTATAATACGCTTAAATGCGCGTAATCTTTTTTCGCGCGTCATCTTTTGCGCGTCATATATTAACAGTTTTCTAGTAATGAGAGTATATAACTGATACTATCCACATTTAATATAAATGATACTACCCACATTTAATATACATTTGATGTTAGCTACTTAGCTTTCTTTCCTGCATTCTAATATTAACTTTTTATTTGTTCCCGCGGCAACGCGCGAGTTTTCATACTAGTTATGCAATTAAAACAAGTAAAAAGTTAGAAAAAAGTTAAGAGCAGGATGTGAAGGCCGTTCAAAAAAAAAGGGAGAGAGATGAACGAGCAGTATGTGAAGAAACCTTTAAGAAAACGGATGTTGGGATTCAAAATCACGTGTAAAGTGGCGTTTAAGTGATATACAAATTACAAAAGAAGCTGCAAAACTTACTTGTTAATGGTGCATATACGATTATCAGTATGTCTTTTAAAGTGTATATATAATTTAAAAAGAAATTTAAATGCCAAGCCATAAAAGAATAAATACTAATTTCTTATCCATGCCAAAGTAGAGAAATTTATAAACTATTAATATGCATGTCTACCAAACTTCATATAGCACTATAAATATAATATTTTCTGTTTTCTTAACCAGAAATGGAGACTATACTTTGCCGCGGGCTTCTTTTCGTTTTGTTTGTTTTATTTACGGATTTGTGATCCAGGCATTGTTGCGAGTGAACAATACTTTGTTAAATAACAAAAGTTCTGCAATATCTTTAAAAGAAAATCATTTTTAAACGACCTTATTTAGACTTGCTACTTGATCATCTGCGATTTATGTTTAAAAGTCAATTATTTTTATACCGCCTTATTTAGACTTGCTACTTATAGTAATTGTATGTAGCAAATTATAAAAGTTAAATTTTAAGTACGTTATTTCAAAAGTTACTATTAAGTATATCCTTACTTTCAACTAAAGGATTAAGTGAATATATGTTATATTTATCTTTTCTATAATTATCTATAGCCTTAAGTGTATTAAAATAATTAGCTAGTTTTATATAAACTCGAACCAAAATAATACAGCAAACACTTTTGGAAGAAATCATGAATGAACACTCAAATCATTGAGAGAAGGGTAATTTATACAACATATTCATCTTCGATTCATCTTCGCATGTTGTGATTATCCTAGTTGATTTTAAGTTATGATTGTTTTCTGCAATTTCAAATTATGCCAAGCTTCAATCATATAATACATCATCCATCGAATAATATAGCAAAGTCCAAAACTAAAGTTGAGGTACTACTATTTCTAGGTAGTACTATCTCTGTAGACGCATTCCCATACCAATCATAACACTTGAATTCCCGTGACTAACTAGCCTGTTACATATAGATGATGAGATCTTACTATATATTCCAACTTTGACAATGGTAAAAATGATGCCTTCATAGAACCCTTGTCATCTTTCGTGTGTGAAAATTAGCAATAAAAAGAAATAGGCACAGTAAAAAGTTATTGACCATTGATGATTGATCGTTGGACATTGAACCAAATCATGTGAATCACAAGAAACATTAGGAGCATCAGGAGTTTCAACTATGATTAACATGGTCGGGGATTGAGTCTAATGAAAACCACATTTAAACTTAGAGCTGTGAAGCTTTATTTGAGGTTGACATCCTTATTTGTAACGAGTTAGTTTTATTTACTTGTGACTTATGATGGGTACAGCGTATAGCATCATCTAACTATTATAAAATAAACTAATTAATGAATACATTAATGGTCGGATTTAAATTTGTAAAAACCTTCAGCAGTATTCTATTAGCTACTTTGGGTGATGGTTTTGGTTGGAGGTAGACTTAAGGATTGCTTTAAAAGCCAAACGCATTAAAATAAATCAGACCTCTCAGTTGGCCTAGATCACTACTAGAAAAAATGGGGTTTCGCTACACAAAAGTTGGTATGCAACTTTGTTTGTCGCAAATTACAACGCATTTAAAACAAGATTGTAATGCAAAAAATTCCTTAACTTTCCTAGAAATTTTGCAATGAAATTGCGACAGAACAAAAAATCGTAACGATTTCATCACAAAAGTGAAGCAAAACTTAATTTCTTTAATTTATATCAATATATAAACAATAGTAACTAAAATAAAAACATGTATTAAAAAGTTATCTATACATATGTGATATATTTGCTACGGCACAGTAAAAATACAAGTTTTGTTGCTAATGTGCCACAAATGCATCCGAAAACGAATTAATTTTTTATAACTAGCGATGCATTCGCAACGAAAAATATAATCAAGCCACAAATGAATAGATAGTTGACACATGTAAGTATTTAAATGTTGTTGCTACTCCATTGTTACAAGATATTTATTCTAATTTATATATTAACTGAACTGTACATGGCAAGGTAGTTTAGTTTATTTACACTTTTATGTAACATAAGTTTATTTAAATAAGAAAAAAATCAATAATAGAATTAATAATATAGACTTATAATAGTAAAAATATATAAATAAATATAACTAGTTTTGTCACCGGCCGCGTATTGCGGTGTCATTGTACGCAACATAATAAAGTATAGGCTAAAAGATGACCAAACTTGTATCCGGACTAAATTCACGTTAAACCATAAAGTAACTCGATTTTATATCGTCAAATTAATACGTATATACGAGACATAGACTAGGTTAAAGCATACATTAAAAAGCACATAGATTACAATCTTCTCGGCTCGTTTCCACACTAAATTTATGTTGAAACGTAAAGAACTCGATTATATCATCAAAAGAAAACATTTTATATTTGACCCCACTAATTTCTAAATAAGACTTATGTGTAAACGTAGGTGACCGCCGAACTATATATTATCTCAAAGATCATCTTAAAATATGCACGAAAGTGATGAATATTTAACTTGACACGTACCTAACAATAAGAACCTAAAAAAATAAAATTTTTGTTAGGATCAAGTATAGAACGGAATACTAACTGATAAACGTGTATACCGAATCAAATAGTGCGGAATCCTATTTGTGGCGATCCAATCAGTGAGAACGCACGTAGAATCAATTGTAGATCGAATCTAAATGTTAAGAATGATTGGTAATCGATCTAGTGCGATCTATGAACTTGGAACAGGTTCTTAGAGGTCTCTGGACGGCTAGGGTATGTATCTATTCGAAGTGCTTAGTTTTCCACGATTTAAGTGGTATTTATAGGTTAGTGTTTCTCATTCGGGCGACTGAACCACCAGTATGGTTCAGTTGTGCGATTGAGCCATGCGATTGATCCATTCAGCCAATCTCATGTTACAATCATATGACTAATCTAGTCTCCTGGTTTAGTCGTGCGACTGAGTCATTTGCAAGAAGTTGTTCATGCCTATGGTCCATTAGCATGGGCCATTCGCATGAGAACTTCACATTACTAAGTTTGAATGTATTTATTATCATTACATTATTGATATTAGTTCAAACAACCACACACCTATATAATCAATTCGATACGCATTAAACAACTCATTAATGAAATATTAAACATTATAAGCATAACCACACATTTCATTTCATCAAAGTACCCAACTATTACATACGTGTAAGACAATAAAGACATATTACATTAAGCTCATAAACTAGGTACACATGTATCTACAAACTCCCCCTTGGACCTAGTTTCATCTATTATCTTACATTCTTCATAACCTCCTCATATTTCTTGTACTCCTCCTCTAACTCCTGCATGTATTTCAAATGCAAAGTAGAGTTTGATCACGTTTTGGAATTGGAGGGCTTGTACAATATCCTGCGTGTCATAAAACAGTGGCCACTTGTATAGAGTGTAGACATCTTCAGCTGACAAGTTGGTAAGCCACGTTGGGTCAAATACCCTGATAGTATCCATTTTGCCCTCTTTGTTCAGAACTATGACCGCCTCTCCTATTCTCCAATCATAGTACCACCACTTAAAGTGTGGAGTGAAGTCCTTTGGCATTTCCCTCAGAGGGATTATAGATATCGTGCGCGGAGGACTCCACTTCAGCGCTACTTTTGGCTTTCCTGTAACGGTATCATCTTTAGACCGTCTCATATACCTCGTAGGTTGTTGAGTTTTGAAGTTGACCCACCTGGTGTGGTACTCTCTCTTCAATAAAGCCTAAATCCAGCCTGACATCTTTCTTGGGTCAACGTATAACAGCTTTAGTTTAGCCAGCTGGTTGAGCTCAAAACCAGGAAGAGACTTTAGATCATGCGGGAATCTAAAGTACTCAATACCCTTCTCTATCTTTACCGCGTATACATTAAGACATCAAAATGAGCCCACACGATAATCTTGCCTGGCACCTTATACTGTTTCTTCACTTTGTAGAGCTTGGTATAGACATTCGGTTTAGGAGCAGTGCGTTGGGCTCGGATCTCCTCAAAACTTGCAGCCCATTCAGCCTTTCTTATATCAACATCGATGTCTGATGCTTGGGCTTGTTCTTCAACCTTCTCGGACTCTTGCTCCATCTTATCTAACATCTCAAACATATCACTGACCAGGGAATCTGTTGGACCAAAAGAACCAATGAGCCAAGATCAGGAAAACCTCTAAGTCCCACATGCCACTGCAACAACTGCTGAAGACTCCCATCAGCTGTTCTGACAAAGTCTGAAGAATAAACAGCTGAAGTTCAAAGAACTGAAGTACAACAGCTGAAGATCCCAAAGTACTGAAGACAAGTACTGAAGTCTAAAGTACTGATAAATACAAGTACTGAAGACTTCAAGTACTGAAGACAAGTGCTGAAGATCAAAGTCTGAAGAACTGAAGAACTGATGAACAACTGCTGATGCACAAAGTCTGAAGACAACGACTGAAGACATCAGCTGATGACAACTACTGAAGTCATTAGCTGATGAAACATCTGAAGACCAAAGTCTGAAGACCAAGTGCTGAAGTTTCAGAGTTTGTCACAACAGATGAAGAAGTCTTCTTCAGTTGTTGTGATGGTTTTTCCTTTTCAGTAGTTTATTTTGTTTCAGTAGTTGTACAACAACTGAAGAGCATGTTCTTCAGTTGTTATAGTATCAGTAGTTATAAACGACTGAAGAGTTTGTTCTTCAGTCGTTGTAGGATTTCAGTAGTTTACTCTTGTCAGCACTTAGGAACTTTTGTAAGAAGATGTCAGTTGTTGACATCTTCAGTAGTTTTATATTTTGTCAGTTGTAATTTGAATATTCAGTGATGTCAGAAAAAGGACATCACGCCCATCCTTTTGCCGCCTATAAAAGGATGGGTAACCATACTGTTTTAATTGCCGAAACGTGCGAACCAATAGAACATTTATTGTTTTGCAGAAACTCATCTCTCTATGTTCATGCTTTAATTTGAAATATCTTTTTATTCTTGCTTTAATTGCTAATTAATGTGCTAAATCCGCTGCAAACATAATCTAATTGATCAACGTGAGAGGCTGAGATCCTGTCAGAATCACCCAGATTGGGGACCATATTTCCCTCTTTGTCAGCATACTCTGGATAGTGCTCTGTAGTGACGTCCTCGATCTTTATCTCATCAATGTCGTTCAGCTCGTCATCACTGTTTACTTCAAAGGTTGGAGCATCATTGACAATCTAATCGGGATCGAGCTTGAACATTTCTGCCAGTTGCTCATCAGTAAGATCATGAATTATTTCCCCTTCTTCAGGGGTGTAACTCACTGATCTCCTGACAATCCCTTGTAGATCAAGAATCATGGTTAGTTGAGTCTTGACCTGCTGAAGGGGAGCAACATCATATTCGTCCCTCTGAAAATTTAGATCTGCTTGATTTAGACATGTAACACATCAATTATTAGTTAATAATCAAAACAGAAACACATTAAACAAAATATCAACATTATATACATTAATTTGATACAATATTCAGTTACACATGATTTTAAGTAACATAAACAACTAGACATTACTCTTGTCTTGTATCATGTGCTCCTCTACTGACGGGGCGGATGTGGAGGCACCTTGATCTTGAGCTTTCTTTGTCCTCCTTTCACTCGCAGATGTGGCACCTACAGTAGATGTATCATCATCATCATCATCAACATCATCATCATCAGCATCATCACCAGCATCAGTATCATCCCCTTAATCATCGCCATCATCATCATTATCATCATCATCATTGTCATCATCAGCACCATCATCTCCATCTTCCTCTCTGATCTTTAGAGGCTCCTCCTTAGACCCTTTGAGCCTCAGCATGATGGTCTTGTTGGTAGCCTCCAATTCCTCTATACTTTTGGCTGAGTGGACATGTTGCTCCTGGAGTTAGGACATCTCTGAGCTCTGTGCAACAATCTGTTTTAATCTGTGCAACAATCTCTGGACATGTTGCTCCTCTATACTTTTGCCGCCTATAAAAGGATGGGTAACCATACTGTTTTAATTGCCGAAACGTGCGAACCAATAGAACATTTATTGTTTTGCAGAAACTCTTCTCTCTATGTTCATGCTTTAATTTGAAATATCTTTTTATTCTTGCTTTAAATGCTAATTAATGTGCTAAATCCGCTGCAAACATAATCTAATTGATCAACGTGAGAGGCTGAGATCCTGTCAAATGGTATCAGAGCAGGTTAATCATTGATCGATTTCATCATTGATCATTTGAAACTGCTCTTTTGATCTCTCAGTTTGATCGAATTAGCAATTTGCAAGAGTTAGTCATAGAGAGTAAGTTTCTGCTGTTTCCGGCCAAAATCTTGAGATCTTTTGGTGGTTTTGAGTTACGTTTGTCGTGTTTAAACTTGTTTTTGACCAAAACCTGAGATGACAACACCAACCAATGATCCTCACAATACTGGTTCCGCAACCAAGCCTCCGATGCTGGTTAGGAACGAGTATAACATATGGCAAAGACATATGCTACACCACTTGGCTGTCAACAGTGCTGGTTGTTGGAAGTCAGTGGTGCATGGGCCATACAAGCCTATGGTGAGCGTCCCAGAGTCTAATGAACAGGTTGCCAAGAAACCTGAACAATATTCGGACGAAGATCTAAAGCTGTTCGAAATTGATGCCAGAGCCCATGGAATTTTAGCCATGGCCATTCCAAACGAGATATATTCAGGGCTTTTGCATCATGAGTCTGCTCATGACCTATGGGTTGCTCTAAAGGAACAATTTGGAGGAACTGATTCGGTCTTAGCAAACAATAGGGAAATCCTTGCCCAACAATATGAGACTTTCTCATATAGAAAGGGTGAGACTCTGACCCAGCAGTTTGAACGGTTCTCTTGTTTAATCTCTGAGCTGAAGATGGTTAAACAAGAGTACTCCAAAAGCCAGATGAACAACAGGTTCCTCAGGTCATTGCCTGAGAGATGGGACACATATACCATTGTCCTACGCTCTAGTGTTGACCTTGACACTCTATCTCTCACCCAACTTCATGGGAAGCTACTCACTTTTGAGAGAGAAGTAGAGCAAAAGAGGAAATTGTCATCTTCTGGCAAACTTGCTGATGACTTTGTCCAAGGTAATGCTGCCTTGATAAGTCATGAGTCAGAATATGCTTCATCTGAAAGTTCTTATGATGAGCATATTGATTTCTCTACAAACTCAGAACAAGCTTTTGTTGGTGTCAGTAGTTCAGGAGGAGGTGGTGACAACTTGTGTTTTCTGATGGAGGATTTGAAGGGCATTCCAGATGATGATCTGGAAGAGATGGATATTTTGAACCAAATGGCAATGATAAATATCCGATCTCAGAAGTTCTACAAAAGAACTGGTAGGAAATTCCTAGGACTCTCTGGCAAAACCAAAGTTGGTTTTGACAAGAGCAAGTTGAGGTGTCACAAGTGCCAAAGGCTTGGACACTTTGCAAGAGAGTGTAGATCATCTGGATCTAACTCATCTGCACCCTTTGTGACTTTTCCCAGCAATAGCTCACAGCACAAAGGGCAACCTTCCTACAGTTCTCCCCATCCATCTCAAGCACAAGCACCACCTGCTTATTTTGTGCCACAGGGTCATATGCCTTATCCTTACCCTGTTACTACATGTCTCAGCCTGGTCAAACTCAAGCACCCTCGGCTCAACCACCTCATGCTCTTCCAGAGCCTCATTCTTCCAAATCTCATCATCACACACAACCTCAACAACAAAGCTTTTTCACCCCAACTGCTGTTGACTGGAGTAGTCTACCAGAAGAGCTATCTGGTCAGGAACCACTACTCCAAGGTGCTGGTCAACATGGTGGTGACCAACCTTTTGGAAATCTGGCTCTGATGGCCCTTGATTCTGCTGAAGGGTCATCATCTAATGCCTCATCTCAGGTATCCACTGAGGCAAAAGCCAAGCTTTGTTCAGAGTCATGCATAGCAGCATTTGCTTCTATTAGAGAAGCAAATGTATCTTTAATAGATAAAATCTTGAGCTTGAGCACACTATTTCCAAAAGAAAAGCTGATTTTGAGGTTGTTCTAAAAGATAAAAATGATGAGATTTACAAGCTTAACTGCCAAATCAAAGATGCTAAAGCTAGGGAAGATGTACTTCTTGAGAAGTACAAAGATCTCAAGGAAACTCTTGCAACCACCCAAGTTGAGTGTGATCGATGGGTGCAATCATGCAAGGGTTTTGAAATGCTTCTTAGCAAGCAAACTGCTTCTAATGTGAAGTTTGGCATTGGTTACAATCACACTGCTCCACCCACAGACTTCATTTCAAGAGCAGAAGTGAATCTGATGGGGAGAGCAGTAACCAATCCTTCTCATCATGTGACTTACTATCCTCTGAATCAGCATCATCAGAGATAGACTGTCACATGACCAAAAGGCTGATCAACTCAGGAGTTGTCACTAGAAGTACTGAAGGTACTGGAGAGCAAGTGACAACACCTGAAGTTCATACCTCAAATACTGTTAGCACTAAAGAGAAGAAAACTAACAGTAGGAAAGGTTTGAAGACAGCTAAAGAGGATACCAGGAAAGCAGGCACTATGAAGAAAACTGCTAGTACTGATGACAAACAGCTGAAGAACAAGACTTCAGCAGTTAAATCCTCTTCAGCTGATGATCAGCATAAGATGAAGAAAAGGCCATGTGAGATATGTGGCTTATTCAATCATCTTACTGATGATTGCTGGTACAAAAGGGGTTCCAAACTCAAACAGAAGGAGCAAATCACTGAGAGCATCAATAAAATGAAAAATGAGTTTGAAACCAAGTTTGTATTAGCAACATCCAAACCTGAAATCCCTAAGCCCAAAGCTAAATCTAAAAAGAAGGTAGGGATGACTCAGGCAACAGCTGAGGTTGCTCAGAAAAAGATGGTACAACATAGGAACTCATCATCAGCAAACTCCAATGTGTCTGAAGAGCTGAAAGCCCTAGCACAGAATCAGACACAATTGGTGATGATGGTTCAGCAGCTAGTGGGAAGAGTCAACCACTTAGATGCTCCTATGTTGAAATCACAGAAAAGGAAGTCCAAGCCAAAGGGTTCCTCTTCTGTACCATCTTCTTCACCTCAAGCTGTCACACACAACACAACTGTTAGTGCTGCACTTGTAGCTGAGAACAGACCCAAAACCAAGCAGGTTTGGGTCTCCAAGACAAACTAACACATAGTTGTGTTTGCAGGGTTCTTCAACATGCCTTAAAGCATCTGGTATGTAGACAGTGGAGGATCCATGCACATGACAGGAAGCAGTTCCCTTCTTAATGACTACTCTCAAGGAAAGAAGGGATTTGTTTCTTTTGGCAATGATGCAAAGGGTTACATCATCGGAAAAGGCTTTGTTTCCAATGGGAAAATAAGGTTTGATGATGTTAACCATGTGGAGAATCTCAAGTACAACCTCTTGAGTGTCAGTCAAATGTGTGACAAAGGCCATGTTGCCCTTTTCACAAGCCAGAACTGTCGGATTCTGTCATCCAAAGTTCTGAGTTTGATTGACAAGGCATTGGATGAACACACTCTCCTGAAGCCAACAGGACAGGAAGAGTGTATGCCTTAGATCTTTCTAAAAAGATGGATTTAAAAGGCCATCCTTGCCTATTCTCCAAGGCATCTCCTCAAGAGTCTACACTATGGCATAGAAGGCTGGGTCATGTAAATTTCAAGAACATGAATCAGCTTATAAGCCATGGTTTAGTAAGAGGATTGCCTCTGAAGGAGTTCAAGTGTGAAGATGACTGCACTGCTTGCTTGAGAGGAAAGCAACACAAAGTTTCATTTCCTTCAATAGAAGAACCAAAGTCCACTGCCTGCTTACAACTTCTGCACATGGATCTCTTTGGTCCTGTCAGAGTAATGAGCATGGCAAAGAAGAAATACTGCCTGGTAATTGTGGATGATTACTCCAGGTTTGTATGGACTTTCTTCTTGCACTCCAAGGATGAAGCAGCAAAGACAATAATGAACTTTGTGTTACAAGTAGAAAAGCAGTATTCCCTACAGGTCAAGTGTGTAAGGAGTGATAATGGAACAGAGTTTAGAAACCACACACTTGATGACTTCTACCTGTCCAAGGGAATTAGAAGGCAGTTTAGCATTCCTAGAACTCCTGAGCAGAATGGAGTGGTGGAGAGAAAGAATAGGACCCTCATTGAAGCAGCAAGGTCAATGTTGGCTGACTCTGGATTGCCACTGACCTTTTGGGCTGAAGCTGTCAACACAGCTTGCTATGTACAAAATAGAGCTTTAGTGAATAAGAGGTTGATGAAGACTCCTTATGAAGTTCTTCATCATTTGGCTCCTCTTATTTCATTCTTTAGAGCCTTTGGGTGTCCTTGTTTTATTCTCAACACTAGCAACCCACTCCATAAGTTTGCTAGTAAGGTGGATGCAGGGTACTTTGTTGGTTATTCATCAACCTGCAAAGCATACAGAGTCTTCAACTGTAGAACCAAAGGAGTTGAAGAAACTTTGCATGTTAAGTTCAATGAATCTCCAAAGGACAAGATTCCACAAAACCCTATGGAGCTATTTGATCTGGACATACTGCAATATGTTCCTTATCAACCTCCATCTGTTGAGCCTGTCAACAGATCTCCACCTGGTGGTACTGAAGATGATGAAGTCAGTAATCACCTCTTCAGGTTCAGTGACAACCTGCCTAATTCCACTGAACCTGATGCTCCTGTAGCCACAGCAGCTCCATCCACTACAAATGCTGATGAAATTTCTGCTTGCTCTACTTCATTTGAGCTGCCATCCTCTACATGGTTTCAGGAATCTCCATCACCATCTGTTGCTGCTGATGGGTCTACAAACACTTGCACAGATATCATAGTTTATCAAGAGCTCAAGAATCACCCCACTTCACAAATCATTGGTGATATTCATGCTGGAGTTTCAACCAGGAATCAATTGTCCAACTTTTGTTTCTATGCTCTCTTCATCAGTCAGCAAGAACCAAAGAACTATCATATTGCTTTAAGAGACAATGGATGGGTGGAAGCTATGCAGCTTGAGCTACTTCAATTCACGAAACAGCAAGTGTGGGAGCTTGTTCCATTACCCAAAGGTAAGTGTGCTATAGGCACCAAGTGGGTATTCAGGAACAAAACAGATGAGAAGGGCCAAATTGTCAAGAACAAGGCCAGACTGGTTGTTCAAGGGTTTGCACAGGAGGAAGGCATCGATTATGATGAGACCTTTGCACCTGTGGCAAGACTGGAAGCAATCAGACTGTTCTTAGCTTATGCCGCCTTTCACAGTCTTAAGGTTTATCAAATGGATGTCAAAAGTGCCTTCCTATATGGAAAAATCAAAGAAGAGGTTTATGTGTGTCAACCACCAGGCTTTGAGGACAATAAACATCCTGATTGGGTGTACAAGCTTGATAAGGCTCTTTATGGGCTGAAGCAAGCACCCAGAGCCTGGTATGAGACACTCTCAACCTTTCTTCTAGAGAATAAGTTCACTAGAGGCACCATTGATAAAACCTTATTCATCAAGACTGTGGGACAACATAAGCTCCTTGTTCAGATTTATGTTGATGATATCATCTTTGCATCCTCTAATCCAAAGTTGTGTGATGAATTTACAAAGCTTATGAAGCTGAGATTTGAAATGAGTGCTATGCGAGAATTACAGTACTTTCTAGGTTTGCAAATCAAACAACTGGATGATGGAATCTTCATCCATCAGTCCAAGTATATCCAAAGAGTTGTTGAATAAGTTTGATTTACAAACTTGTAAGCTCTGTTCTACTCCCATGAGCAGCATTACACAACTAGATGTAGATCAGAAAGGTAAAGCGGTTGATGAAACCCTTTACAGATGTATGATTGGGTCCTTGATGTACCTTACAGCTTCTAGACCAGACATCATGTTTTCAACATGTGCTTGTGCTAGATTTCAGGCTGCACCTAAAGAATCTCATTTGATTGCAGTCAAAAGGATCTTTAGATATCTACAAGGTACCCAATCACTAGGTCTTTGGTATTCAGCTGGGCATTCTTGCAAATTAGTTGCTTTCTCTGATAGTGACTATGCAGGATGCAAAGTCACCAGAAAATCCACTTCTGGTGGTTGCCAATTCCTAGGCAATTGTTTAGTTTCTTGGCAGAGTAAGAAACAAACATCCATTGCTACATCCACTGCTGAAGCTGAGTATATTGCTGCTGCAAGCTGTACTTCTCAAATACTCTGGCTTCAGAACCAACTTCTGGATTATGGCATTACTGAGACTAAGACTCCATTATTAATGGATAGTGCTTCAGCTCTCTGTATTGTTAAGAATCCAGTCCAGCACTCAAGGACCAAACATATTGAGATCAGACATCATTTTATCAGGGATTGCTATGAGAAAGGTCTGATTGATCCCAAGTTTGTACCTAGTGCTGATGAGCTTGCAGACATTTTTACTAAGCCCTTAGATAGTGCCACATTCCAAAATCTGGTCCTAAGGCTTGGTATGCTGCAGCTTGATTGATTTGGCCTATGCTGGTTCTTGGAGTTCACAACTACTGAAAAGCAAAGGTCAAATACAAGTACTGATGAGTAATTTAGTCTTCAGCAACTACTGAAGACTAAAATGACTTAAAGTACTGATGTACATTATTTATTGAAAAAAAACTGTAGTGAGGTGGATTACAACTACTGATGTATAATTTTCAACTAAATAAGTACTGAAGAACAAATTTTGGTCATAAGTACTGATGTGTAATCTTACACAAATACTGAAGACAAAATTTGTTCACCAGCTCTGAAGAATATTTCATCAGCACTTGTGAACATCTGATCACAAGAGCTGAAGGCATAAATATTCACAAAAGCTGAAGGGTCAATGAAACATCTGAAAATCAGTCAAAGAGCTGATGAGTAAGTGTGGAGGCTAGTATGAAACAACTGATTTGATGGAAACAGCTGATGTCATTTCTCATCAGTTGATAACAACAGCTGATGTTTCATACACAAACAACTGAAGGACAAGAGCATGTCTTCAGTAGTTCATAACTACTGACATTAGTAGTTCACAACTACTGAAGACTAAAAAAAAAAAACCAAGTCCTCAGTTGTTTACAACAGCTGAAGCAAAACCATGTCTTCAGTAGTTCACAACTACTGATCTCAGTAGTTTACAACTACTGAAGGCTAACACCAAGTCTTCAGTTGTTCCAACGTCTGAAGAATACTAGGTCATCAGTAGTTCATAACTACTGAAGACTGACAGTAACTCTTCAGTCGTTCACAACATCTGAAGGACAAAACCAAAGTCTCAGTAGTTTCAACTACTGAAGACTAATACCAAGTCCTCAGATGTTACAACCACTGAAGGTTAAAACCACGTCATCAGTTGTTACAACAACTGATGACTAACACCAAAACCTTCAGTAGTTTTATTTCAACCTTTGCCCTACCCTATAAATACCCCATGTTCAGAGCATTTACTCCTCACTTGACCTAATCCTTACAAACCTCTGAAATTCCCATACACTATTAATAGCGAACATGCAACTGAAACCTCGACACAACTGTGTCGCCCATCTCACCAAGTCGCCATTATGGCCCAAATTTCATCAAGCCGTAGATCTCATGCACGACTCACCTTACAAAACGGCTTTTCTTTTGAACCCTACCTTATACACCGACTCCTTGACGGAGTTTTGGACCAATGTAACCGTCCAAACCGGAGAGCAGAATGCCGAGGTCTCTCTCCGGTCCTCCATCAACGGCAAACTGGTGGTTATCACTCCAGCTACTCTACGCCAAACCCTAGAGCTGGATGATGCCACTCACCCAACCTCCTATCCCAAAGGTACCCTTGATCTCTCCTTCACATCTCATGACTATCAGGGTAACCTCTCCGCCTCCACCTTGTTGAAGAAACACCTTCCTGACCCCAACGACTGATTTTTCACATGGTGAATGTATGTCTGGCTCCCAAGACCTCTTCGTGGGACCAGATGTCCACAAGGTGGCAACAGGTATTGTATTCTATCCTTGAGAAACAACCTTTAAATTTTTCTGAAATTTTATTTTTGGAACTCAAGGACATGGCCACAAAACCTTTTCCTAACCGTTGGAACTTATATCCACGGTTCATAATGGCCATGATCGAATACCAGCTTCAGGCTGAGGGACTAGTTGGCACTGGGGTCCCTGCCATGGCTGTTCAAGCCGAGGTATACTCCAGGCACAACTCCGACCAAACACTGAAACAGGCTGGCCGGCTGCGAAAACCCACGCAGCTGGAACCCACAGCCTCCACCTCCAAATCCAGAGTCCCCACCAAGCCAAAAGCCAAAAAGAAGCCCACAAAGGCTACTCAGGGAGATGAGTCCCCTGAGGATGCCCCTGCCACACAAAGGCAGGATGTGCCTGCTGGCTCAATTCTCCCAGCAGGTACCACGACTCCACCCACCACAACCGCACAGGCTTCCTCTCAACAGGAGCCTGATGTAACCAATTTTGGGGCAACCACATTACTGGGGTCTTCCTCACTTGAGGAGGCTGCCATTGAAGAGCACAGTCCTTCCCATGTGCATACTGCTTCTAGCCCACAAACTGAGGAGACTGCCCCACTAAGCCCAACACTGGTAATAGCCAGAGTGCTGACTGATCTGAGCACTCCACCCTCTCCCCAGAAACCCATTACAACTGGGGAGACTCCAACCGAAGAGAGGGTGGGCACAAGTGCTGATCAGAGCCCACAGCACAGAGAATCAGTTCACTCTCCCAGTGTGGCTAAGGAGAGAGAACAATCTGGTGAGGCCGCCACTTCCCCTGTATCAACATCTGAGCAGGGTGAAGCTGGTAACATCTCTAAGACCTCACCAGAGGCAATGGCCGATGATGGATCCAATCCGGAGGCCAGAAGTCCCCAGTACCAAGAACAAGGGGCACATGTCATTACTGAGCCACACTCAGGACATGTTCATCCTGACAATGTCAGGAGGTCAGGTGATTCAGCTTATGCTGATGATGACCTGAGCTTCTTCTTTGATGTAGTTGCTCAAAACACTATCCTTGAGGATGAGATAAGCAGACTCAAAGAGCTGCTTGCTCAGATGACTCAGGATAGAAGTCCATCTGCCACCACTACCCCACAGATGGCACCTTCACCTGAAGGTCTCACATACCTGAGCCACTTCCACAAACTCAGCCACCAGCCCTGCTTCTGGCACTAGCTCTCAGGGACAGAGCCCCCTGAGCAGCTGGATGCTATCCTCCAAAAATCCCTACCTCTCATCACACCCATGCTTAAAGATATAGTTAACCAAACCCTTGATGAGAGGCTTCCCACATACATACAACCCATGGTGGAGGTTGCCATATCTAAGGCTCTTGCTGATAGTCAAACCCCAACCAATGCACCCAAAAAGGGGGAGACATCAATGCAAGACAAGAGGAAGAGGGGTGAGGAGGAGAAAGAGGCAGAGAAAGAGGTGGTGGTAGAGAGGGAGTTGGCTGAGGAGACCAGTAGGGTGAGGGAGAAGGGGAAGAGGAAAGTGAGGGAGGTAGAGCAGATAGGAGTGGCTGAAATCCAAAAGGATTTCAGTTTCACTGATAAGAATAAGGGAGAGGGAAAGAAGGTGGCTGATCCTGATCTAGCAGCCCTTGTCAAGGTGGCTGATGCTGAGCACAACCGTTCAATAAACAAAGTCATTGAATAGCTGTTCAGGCAAGGCTTTGACAAGGACACTGCTTTGCTAGATCAAGAGATCAGAAATATGGAGAGGAGAGAAATTGACTACCGATGGACTACTCATAGCCAACAGGAAAGACAAAAACTTGAGGCTATGAGTAGGTTCACTTCGAAGTACCTGGGCAGACCAGTCCTTGATGTTAAGGCATGGACCAGGGACAAACTCTTGGCAATAACCACCAAGATTTGTTCGGCTGGTGATTTTACAAAGGGACTGGTCGCAGAGGCCCTATCTGAAGTCGGTGGTGGGAACAGGACACTGATAGTCAAGCTGACTAAACCAGCCCTTATCTCTAGGCTGCTAGCAGTGCCTGCCAACACTCCCACACCAACAACCCAACCACAACCCACAAAACCAACTCCTTTACCACCAAAACCCGCAGCCAATGATCCACCCTTGAAGAAGAAGAGAAGGGTGCTGAGGCTGCAAGATGAAGAAGAGGATGATGAGGAGGATAGTCTGCCACTCTCAGCAGTCATACCTCTACCCAAAGCCAAACCACAAACCATCAATCCCACCTCACAGCAGGACACTGTGAAGGTTAAGTTAGAAGAGGAGGAGCAGCAGAAAAGACATGATGAGGAAATGCTGAAAAGCATTGACAAATGCTATGCTGCTACCACCTCTATCATAAATATGCAGAGAGAATGTCTGAGGTTATTCACCCTCAAACAAACCTTTCAATATGAAAGGGAGAGGGTGAGAACTTGGCCTGACCCAAGGGTGGCTCACAGGATAGTCAAGAAGGACATGCCTGTGAGATACAAAAGCCAACTAAAGAGAATCGTAGATGAAGAGATCTCTGTGGCTATTGTAATAACACCCTGTGAAATAGTAGATGAATTCGAGAAAGCTTATAGAGCCGGCCAAACACCCTTTTCAATGCTAGATAATAGGGTGGTTAGGAAGGGTCTGGTCTATAAGAAGCTTGAGAATTTTCATAGAGATGAGCTCACTTTGTTGTTAGAGGGTAAACACCCTGATGAGTTTGCATATAGGCAAATCACAACACTTGAGCTCAAAAATGGTAGACAGGTCAAGTTCATCTCAGAGGTGTACGGTCGGGAGGGATTGTTTGAAGGTGAGCCTGAAGACCTGTCCAAAGAAGAACAATTGATGTTTCTTCAGGCTTACTGTAGAGAATCCTACCGGCTTGTACGAGGGGTGTAGATCTCATGGATGGGATAACAGCTTTGTGTCCAATTCCCCAAGACAGAGCTCCCATCCATACTTAGCCAAACAAATACTTGAGACTACATCTCTGGCCAGTGCTTATCTGGGTCAACTTCTAATCTGATCTAGAAGGAAATAGACCAATCTTTATGCCATCAATAAGTGGGACATCCAATAATTAGAGGTTTTGGCTGCATTGGTTCAGGGGGAGTTTGTTGGACCAAAAGAACCAATGAGCCAAGATCAGGAAAACCTCTAAGTCCCACATGCCACTGCAACAACTGCTGAAGACTCCCATCAGCTGTTCTGACAAAGTCTGAAGAATAAACAGCTGAAGTTCAAAGAACTGAAGTACAACAGCTGAAGATCCCAAAGTACTGAAGACAAGTACTGAAGTCTAAAGTACTGATAAACACAAGTACTGAAGACTTCAAGTACTGAAGACAAGTGCTGAAGATCAAAGTCTGAAGAACTGAAGAACTGATGAACAACTGCTGATGCACAAAGTCTGAAGACAACGACTGAAGACATCAGCTGATGACAACTACTGAAGTCATTAGCTGATGAAACATCTGAAGACCAAAGTCTGAAGACCAAGTGCTGAAGTTTCAGAGTTTGTCACAACAGCTGAAGAAGTCTTCTTCAGTTGTTGTGATGGTTTTTCCTTTTCAGTAGTTTATTTTTGTTTCAGTAGTTGTACAACAACTGAAGAGCATGTTCTTCAGTTGTTATAGTATCAGTAGTTATAAACGACTGAAGAGTTTGTTCTTCAGTCGTTGTAGGATTTCAGTAGTTTACTCTTGTCAGCACTTAGGAACTTTTGTAAGAAGATGTCAGTTGTTGACATCTTCAGTAGTTTTATGTTTTGTCAGTTGTAATTTGAATATTCAGTGATGTCAGAAAAAGGACATCACGCCCATCCTTTTGCCGCCTATAAAAGGATGGGTAACCATACTGTTTTAATTGCCGAAACGTGCGAACCAATAGAACATTTATTGTTTTGCAGAAACTCTTCTCTCTATGTTCATGCTTTAATTTGAAATATCTTTTTATTCTTGCTTTAATTGCTAATTAATGTGCTAAATCCGCTGCAAACATAATCTAATTGATCAACGTGAGAGGCTGAGATCCTGTCAGAATCACCCAGATTGGGGACCATATTTCCCTCTTTGTCAGCATACTCTGGATAGTGCTCTGTAGTGACGTCCTCGATCTTTATCTCATCAATGTCGTTCAGCTCGTCATCACTGTTTACTTCAAAGGTTGGAGCATCATTGACAATCTAATCGGGATTGAGCTTGAACATTTCTGCCAGTTGCTCATCAGTAAGATCATGAATTATTTCCCCTTCTTCAGGGGTGTAACTCACTGATCTCCTGACAATCCCTTGTAGATCAAGAATCATGGTTAGTTGAGTCTTGACCTGCTGAAGGGGAGCAACATCATATTCGTCCCTCTGAAAATTTAGATCTGCTTGATTTAGACATGTAACACATCAATTATTAGTTAATAATCAAAACAGAAACACATTAAACAAAATATCAACATTATATACATTAATTTGATACAATATTCAGTTACACATGATTTTAAGTAACATAAACAACTAGACATTACTCTTGTCTTGTATCATGTGCTCCTCTACTGACGGGGCGGATGTGGAGGCACCTTGATCTTGAGCTTTCTTTGTCCTCCTTTCACTCGCAGATGTGGCACCTACAGTAGATGTATCATCATCATCATCATCAACATCATCATCATCAGCATCATCACCAGCATCAGTATCATCCCCTTAATCATCGCCATCATCATCATTATCATCATCATCATTGTCATCATCAGCACCATCATCTCCATCTTCCTCTCTGATCTTTAGAGGCTCCTCCTTAGACCCTTTGAGCCTCAGCATGATGGTCTTGTTGGTAGCCTCTAATTCCTCTATACTTTTGGCTGAGTGGACATGTTGCTCCTGGAGTTAGGACATCTCTGAGCTCTGTGCAACAATCTGCTATGACTGCTACTCGATCAGCTGAGCCTGCAGAGATATCTACTGAGGTTGTGCAGCAGTAAGCTCTACTAGCTGACGAATCTGGGCAGTCTTCTCGTCATCGGCTGCTAACAGCCTCAACACCATACGGTTTAGTGATGAGAGCTGTTCATCTACCCCACTGGGAGGTAGAGGAGATCCAGATGGAAAGGAGGGGAAAGATGATGGTCCTGTTGGGTGGCTAATGGTAGTGGTGGTGGTAGTAGTGAAGATTGGGGGTGGTATAGATGAAGCTTGTGGTGGAGTGGGTGTGGTAGTGGTGTGTGAGGTGGTAGAGATGGTGGCTGCTGATGTAGTAGCAGTGGTGGTGGTAGTGGTGGATGGTGTGGTTGAGGTAGTGGCTGTGGTAGTGGATGATGTCAGAGTGAACCTTCAACCTCTTCCCCTTCTTCCCGTAAGGGTGTGCCACTCTCTTTTTCCTTGAACCTCTAGGCACAGAGGCTCCCCCTTGGCTGCGGGGCAGGATCGGGGCATATGTTGGATCTGTATCAGCAGTAGCATCTCCGGATTCCCCTTGGCATCCACCAACCGCCCTCAAGCCTCTCTCTGTGGCAACCACCCGACTGCCCATCGTCCTCGTGAGAGGCTCCTCATCACTCTCTTCTTCGTTATTGGGAGGACAAAAGTCTTGGTGAAAGCTGGCTGACATGGCATCTGGGTGTGTAGGGGGTGAATGAGTAACCTGTGTAGTGGGGCCCCTCGAAAAAGCAGACCCGGAGTCTCCGCCCGTATCACCATCATCATCTGAGTCGTCAGATGGAAGTGCAATTTGCTCAACATCTGACTCAGTCACCTCGTAGCGCCACTTTCGCCTCCCTGGCGCCACATAATCAGCTTGGGCCAGATGCCCAAAGAGTCTCTTCACTGGGGGTTTGACCTGCTCTCCCCGGTAGACCCTCATACGACCCGGTGTCGTATCATCCATGATCTCCAATGACACAGTGTCATGGCTCTCCTTGGGCAGCGTCGCCAGCTTCTCATCAAAGATCATCTGGAGAAACCTAGGGTACATGCAGAAACCCTCTTTCCCCTTGGCCTCCAGATTCTCTATCGAGTAAGAGAATATCATGTTCGAGAAGCTGAAAGGGTGGTTCAGTACCAGAGCCATGCAGGCATTTTTGTTAGGACCGTGTACGGACAAAGTACTAACTGATTCAACATGAAACCAGATCAAATAGTGCAAAATCCTATTTGATTGGTGATCCAATCAGGGAGAACGTTAATCCGAGCAAAACTTATGATTAGAATACATAAAGAATTGATTAGAATCGATCAGAAATGTTCTGTAAAGTTGGAAGGGACTCTCTGGACGAACATGAACGGCTAGGGTTGATAATTCTTGAAGTGTTATGTTTTTCCACGAATTAAGTGGTATTTATAGGTTATAGCTCTCATTCGTACGACTGAGCCATGCGTATGACTCAGTCGTGCGACTGAGTCGTACGACTGATTCAGTCGTGCGACTGAGTCGTACGACTGATTCAGTCGTACGACTGAGTCAGTCTTATGACTCAATCGTGCGATTGACTCAATCACCTAGTTCAGTCATGCGACTGGCTCATTCGCATGGTCCAGTCGTGCGACTTAATAATGAGACTTAGTTAAACATATTCTTGCACCTTTAATGCTACAGAACTATTTCTAACAACTGTAGACCTATATAACATGTTCATATAAAAGTGTAACAATCAATCATATTAATAGATATAGCATTCAACAACCAACAAACATTCAAAGAAGAGTTTTCATTTCATATATCAAACGTTACATACGTGTTACAAAATAAAAGTCTGTTACATTTGAGCTCACTAGAACTAGAACTAGGGACATATGTACCAACAAACTCCCCCTTGGACCAAGTTCTATCTAATCATTGACTTCCTTCTTAAACTCTTCAAACCTTTTAGCTCGTTCTTATTTAGAGACTCCAGCATGGATATTGAGTGCGAAGCATAAACGTATGACATGTTGGAACTGCAGTACTTGCACTATATCCTGTGTATCAAAAAATAATGGCCACTTCTATAAGATGTAGACATCAGATGCAGACAAGTTTGTTAGCCACATAGGGTCAAATAACCTTATCGTCTCTACCTTCCCTTCCCTATCCAAAACTATGACGGCCTTACCAGTGCGCCAGTCATAATACCACCATTTGAAATAGGGTGCAAAATCTTATGGCATCTCCCTCAGTGGAATACACGACATTGTGCGTGGAGTGTGCTATTTCAGGACTATCTTTGGTCTTCCAGTAATAGGGTTCACCTCAGATCTTCTGATGTACCTCGTAGCCTGCTGAGATTTGAAGTTCATGCATCTGGTAAGATACTCATGTTTTAGCGCAGCCTCAAACCAGCCTGACATTTTCCTTATGTCAGCATACAGCAGCTTCAGTCTTGCCAGCTGGTTGAGCTCAAAACAAGGGAGAGTCTTTAGATCATGAGGGAATCTAAAGTACTCGATTCCCCTCTCCCTCTTTACCGCGTACACGTTGAGATCATCAAAATACGCCCAGGATATGATCTTCCCTGACACCATCAGATGTTTCTTGACCTTGTAGATCTTGGTGTAGGTACTTGGCTTAGCTGCAGCTCGCTGGGCTCTGATCTCTGAGAAGCAAGCCAACCATTCAGCCTTTCTGATATCTAAGTCGGCATCCGAGGCTGGGGCTAGGCTTGTAGATGCTTCTGCTTCCTTTTCCTTCTGGCTCAGCTTCTCCAAAGTATCACTGCCGAGAGTATTACCCAGATCGGGAAACACATTTCCCTCTCGGTCAGTATACTCCGGATAATGCTGAGCCGTGACGTCTTCTATCTCAATCTCGTCTATATCGTTTAGCTCCTCGTCACTATCCACGTCGAAGGTAGGAGCATCCTTCACTATCTCATCAGGATTCAGCTGGAACATTTCAGCAAGTTGCTCATTAGTGAGGTTGTGAATTATTTCTCCTTCTTCAGGAGTATAACTCACGGACCTCCTGACGATCCCTTGCAGATCAAGTATCATAGTCACTTGAGACTTGATCTGCTGTAAGGGAACAACATCGTACTCATCTTGCTGAAATGCTGGATCTGCTTGATTTAAACATGTAAGACAACAATAGTTAGTATGTAATCAAGATAATCAAACACTGAATAATAAATATATACATTAATTTCATAACAATAAATGATTATTTCAAATACAAAAGTTGAACAAATTAAAACATCTAATCTTTACTTTTGCCTTGAATCCTCTCTGCGTCTTCAGCTAAGGGTGAGGTAGGTGGGGCAGACGATGATGCTCCCTGGTCTTGTTTCCTCTTTGTCCTTTGCTCTTGACTAGGAGCAGAGGCAGATGCAGCTGCATCCCCTTCATCGTCATCATCATCATCATCCCTCCTACCTCTCGCTTCCCCGTCACCCTCATCATCATCATCATCATTTTCATCCTCTTCATCATCATCATCCTCATCCTCATCTCCTTCCCCTATCTTCAGTGGCTTTTCTTGTGATCCTTTAAGCTTGAGCATTATCTTCTTGTTAGCCGCCTCCAACTCCTCCAATCTCTTTACCGACTCCTCTTTGTGCTCATAGAGTTGGGCGATCTGCTCAGCCTGCTGAGAAATCTGCTGAGCTTGAGAAGCAGTTAGCTCCTCCAGCTGACGTAGCTTAGCAGATTTCTCCTCATCGGCTGCTAACAACTTCAGCACCATCTTGTTGAGTGCTGCAAGATGTTCCTCCACTCCAATAGGAGGGATGGATGATTCGGTGGGAATGTGGAAGGGCCTGCTTGGTGGCTGGCGGTGGTAGCGGTGGCTGAGGTGAATATGGGTGGTGGAGTATGAATGGGTGGAGTGGTATGATGGGAGGCTGTGGTAAGTAGTATAGTGGTTGTAGGTGGTGTAGTGGTAGTAGGTGGTGTAGTGGTAGAAGTGGTGGTGGAGGTAGTGATCAGCGTGATCCTTCGTCTCTTTGGATTCAGCCCATGTGGCTGAGCCATCCTCTTCCTCCGAGTCCCCCTGGACCCAGAGGCTTCCCCTTGCCTGCTGGGCTGGTCTGGGTATATGATGGATCTGTAGTAGTCTCCCCAGACCCGCCCGGATGTCCACTAACCATCCTGATCCCCCTCTCGGTGGCAACCACCCCGCTGCCCACCGTCCTGGTCAGTGGTTCCTCATCAGACTCTTCCTCCTCATCAGGTTGGAAGTCCTGATGGAAACCAGCTGTCTGTAGATCACCGTGTGGAGATGGTGGAGATGTAACATGAGCAGTAGTGGTCTGAGTCTGCGACGGACCTGTATCTCCACCATCACCACTATCACCATCATTAGAGTCATCATCGGGAGCAACTATCGGCTCTACATCAGAATCACTGTCGTCATGGCACCACTTCCTCTTTGTCGGTGCCACGTAGTCTTCCCGGGCCAGATGCCCAAACAATCTCCTCACCGGGGGCTTCACCTGCTTCCCCCGGTATACCCTCATCCTTCCTAGAGTCATGTCGTCCATGACCTCCAGGACCATAACATCCTCTTTCCCCTTCGGCAGCGAGGGGAACTTCGGATCTATGATCATCTATATAAACTGTGGATAAATACAGAAGCTTTCCTTCCCCTTCGCTTTAATGTTCTCCACCATGTAGGTGAAGATCATCCTGGAGAAGCTGAATGGATGATTCAGCACCAGTGCAGCGTATGCGTTCTGCATCTGGTCTGAGAGCTCATCAAATCCACCCTTCCTTGATGTGATGCATCTCAGAAGTATATGGGCTAAGTATTTGAACTGGGGGCACAAGTTGCTCTTGTTAAGCATACTTGCATTAATGTCCCCAGAATACTTAGCCCTCATAAAGCAGTCGCGAACCATGAGGGGATGCAAACGAGTAGGGCAATCGGCATCATCCCCTAACTCCAGTAATATCCTGAGATCCTCCTCTGTAATCTGGAAGGCCTCCCCGAATATAGAACTCCTGATAGTATGGGGCTCTGTGGACCTGTCTACTGTAGCACCTTCCCAGAACGCCTGCTGTATGGATCTGTAAGGTGTGCATGGCGTAGACGTCACTCAGAAAATCCTCGAGCATCGTAAGAAAGTAATGATGCCAGCAAACTCCGCAGCGTTGTGGGAAGAGAGATCGAGATAAGCACATATTTTGTGCTTAGAGCTCATCGGCCACCGACTAGCCATCTATGACACAAAGTAAGTAAATATTAGTAAGTGTCAAGGAATACAAGACTTGTTTCATGAACTTGACAATTTTGTTCAGTCGTGCGACTGAGTAGAGCGACTGAGATCTAGTCGTGCGACTGAACTGTGTGACTGAGTTCTAGTCGTGCGATTGAGCTCATACGTACTACTGAACTGTACGACTGATTTCTAGTCATGCGATTGAGCTTATACGTACTATTGAGTCATGCGACTGGACTTAGTCATGCGATCACTCATGCGTTTACCTCAGTCGTGCGATTGAGCTTAGACGCATGGTTCAGTCGTGCGATTGAACCATTCGTCCATCTTAGTCATGCGATTGAGCCATTCGCCTCGCTCAGTCGTGCGATTGAAGTTCATCAGTGTGTCCAATCGCATGTCCGACTGTTGGTTCATTCAAATTTGATTTTTGAGCTATACTGAATGTTAAAATTTGAGAGTTGACTCATTTGGTTCACATATGACCGACTAAAACCCTAATAGCTTTAATTTGTTCAAAAAGCTTAGTTTTAGTGGTTTATTAGTCATCTTTGGTTCGGTTTTAACTTAGGTCAATGTTTCGGGCATGTTGACGTTGTAGTAACCGATTAATCAGCCAATTAATGTCTCTCAGTACCTATAGAATCGAATCAAATGTCAGAGAATGTCAAAAACTGGTCTAAGCAGATCAAACGAAATTTCAGCAGTATGTGTGTGTATCGTGCGTCAGAGGGGCGATTTGAGTGAATGAGACGAATGAGACCGACTCCCCCTCAATTTATACTAGGGCAACCTTCAGTCGTGCGATTGAACCTAGTCGCAAGATTGATTCGTGCGACTGAGCTTCAGTCACACGACTCTCCCATTCGGTTATCTCCAATCGTACGATTGAGGTTGATTCGTGTGACTGTCACAGTCGGTCACCTCCAATCGTGCGATTGGGCTCATTCCTATGGTCCATTCGTACGACTGATCCATACTCATGGTTTAGTCGTGCGAATGGGTTCCTTCGTATGATCCAATCGTACGACTGGTACATATTCATGGTCCAGTCGTGCGAATAGGTCATACTTGTGAAATTTTGCCTTTTTGACCCTTTGACACTTAGCCCCTTGTAACAATAGATAAAACATTTTGCTTATTTAATCATCTCAGACATGACCAATTTTAGATTAAAAACCTTTTGATCACCTCAGATGTGATCCATTTATCCACCTGATCACCTCAGACGTGATCCATTTATCCACCTGATCACCTTAGACGTGATTTATTTATCTACCTGATCATCTCAGATATGATCCTTTTACTTTTTCAGAAACAATTGATTTAAGATTAACGTTAAGTTCATTTTGTGACATTTTCAAAGATGAATAACATAGCACAGTCCGACACTGACACACTTTACAAATAAATTGAAAGACTAAACTAAGTAAAAAAATAAACATGTTTTTGTGATTTTGTTAGGGAGGTATATAAGCCTATTAGCATTAACATCATTTCAAAGACAGATTCATATGGAATCATACAGGCATAAACTCAATTACATGGAACTTTATATATATATTGAAATGGAAACTAACATATTTACATATCACAGTTTCTCGTTCATCTGAGACTTCTCCGTTCAAACTGGGAATCATGCTTGATCTGATATGTAACACACATTGATTTGAACATCAGGCGATGCAGCCACGACAATTATCAGTATACTTGTCCACTTAAATCCATACACAGACTTTTGACACATATTGGTGATGTGTTAGGTTATATTATTTCAACAAACATTTGTGGATCCCAAGTTTATATGGTAATCAACATTTCTCAAGAAAATTTTGTGCGGTCTACGAGTATTTTGAGAAGAAGAAACTATTCATAGAGCTTTCAATGAGAAGCCAAGCCTCAGGTCAGTGCCATCGCACAGCAGAGAGGCAGCAAACAACAATGAATTCTAGAATATCTGGGTTATGCTTATCCTCAGGTCAGTGCCATCGCACAGCAGAGAGGCACACAACCTATCTTCTTGTTAGAGCATCTTTAAATTTTTCTTTTGCAGATAACGCACCAACAACATAGGTTATCTGCTTGATTGCATTTATTTTCATTTTTTTCCGTGCTTTGCTCTTTTTGTGGTCATCCGTACACTTTTAGTGGCGTTTATTTGCTCGTCATCCCTTATTGGAAATAATTGATTGTGTTAACCAGTGATAAGATGGAAACCCACAGTCAGTTGAACAGATTAATTTAAATTGAGTTCACCAATGATGTCTACTAGTCTATTGTGTTGAATCTACCGACTCATCATATTATGAACTAGCACCTCCCTAGATCGACTTTCTCCGTGTAATTACAGTTACAAACAAGCGTACTATCATTTTCCTAATTTGTTAGACTTAGAATTCTCTGACTAACAATTTTCTGTGATTTAATTTAAACTAAAATTGCAAAAATTGAAAATCTTTTTGGTGTTCCAAGTAATTTGACGCCTGTGTACTATCACTTTCTATAGTGTTGAATCCCATTCTTAATTTTGTTATTTTTACCTTTTTAGCTCATCTGCCCTCCCCCCCCTTTTTTTTTTCTTTTTTTAAGTAAATAAATACTGAAAGTAAACCAATCTCCTCTAAAATTCTAAAACAAAAAATCTTTTAGTGTTTTTGGATTTTATAAGACAAGGAAATTAAAACAAATAAAAATAAAATAAAAAATAAAAAATGAAAAACTAAACAGGTGTCGGACTAAGCGTTTGTATCTTCTGAAATGATGTCACTTTTCATTTTCATGTCGTTGACCTCTAACAGATAGAAAAATCTGGGTTTATCAAACGGTTTGGTGTAGAAGTCGGCGCGTTGAAAGTCCGTGTTTATTTTAATCACATCAATTAATTGTTTTTCATAGCAATCGCGTATGAAATGATACTTTATGCCGATGTGTTTTGTTTTAGGGTGTTGAACATGATTTTTAGTTACAGCTATGGCAGCGGAGTTATCAACATATATAGGGGTGTTAGAAAATTGCAAACCGTAGTCCCGCATTTGTTGTTGGATCCAGATGATCTGAGAGCAGCAACTTACAGCAGTAACATATTCAGCTTCACAGGTTGATAAGGCAACCGAGGTCTGCTTCTTGCATTGCCAGGTGACTAAACGCCTTCCAAAGAACTGACACTGTTGGTACACATGTCCCCAGTTCTAGTCTAGTGAGCTTCAATGTAATAGACTTTCATCTTGTAATACATATGTAATGTTGAATCTATGTAATGAAAAACTCTTCTATGAATGTTTGTTGGTTGTTTAATGTCGTATCTATTAAGATTATTTATTGTTACACGCATATATGAACATGTTATATAGGTTTACAGTTGTTACACATAGTTCTGATTCATTAAAGGGTCAAGAATGTGTTTAACTAAGTATTCTGATTCAGTCGCACGACTGGACCATGCGAATGGGTCAATCGCACCACTGAACCAGGTGATTGAGTCAATCACACGATTGAGTCATAAGACTGACTCAGCCGTACAAATGAATCAATCCTATGACTCAGTCGCACGACTGAGCCAGTCATTTGGCTCAGTCGTACGAATGAAAGCTGTAACCTATAAATACCACTTAATTCATGGAAAAATGTGACTCTTCAATAATTGACAACCCTAGCCGTCCCAGTTCGTACAGAGCGTCCCTTCCAACTTCATAGAGCGTTTCAGATCATTCCTACTTCATTCTTAACGTATTCTAATCGTTAGGTTTGATCTGGTTAACGTTCTCCCTGATTGGATCGCCAATCAAATAGAATTCCACGCTATTTGATTCGGTTTCACATTGAATCAGTTAGTACTCCGTCCATACACGGTCCTCACAATTGGTATCAGAGCCAGTTACTGCTGGAATGATCTAACAATCATTCTAGCAACCCGAGCTCTTGATTTCTGGATCTATTCAGGTTCTTTGACGTTAAACCCACTTTGTGTTCTTCGTGTTTTGCTCAGATCTTGTTACGTGTGGTGCTTCTATGTTAAAGTCGAACTCGAAACCACGTTCCCATCACCCCTGCGAATCTTATGATGTCTATTTCGGTTCCATTCATGTAAAATTCATCAGATTAGGGTTTTTGGTGGCCATGGCGGCTGCAGATCTGAAAATCTGCGTGCAGACCCGTTCGTACGACTGGACCATACGATTGGACCATTCGTACGACTGGACCATGCGACTGGACCATGCGTACAACTAGACCATGCGACTGGACCATCCGTACGACTGGACCATCCGTACCACTGGACCATGCGACTGGACTATTCGTACGACTGGCATGCGACTGGTATGTGACTGGACCAGTCTTATGACCAGTCATAAGATTGGACCAGTCTTATGACCATTCATGCTACTGGACCAGTCTTATGAGCAGTCACGCTACTAGACCAGTCTCATGAAGAAATCATTTGTATTATCCAATCACACGAATGTGATAATTGTACTCCATGTCATATGAATGAACAACGTTCCAGACAAAAAAAGAAAATTGGTCTGGAACATCCGTTTGCACAGATTTGAGGATGAGCAAAGCACATTCACCTAGAGCTTCTTTTGTCAAATAAGTTCGATGGATACCCCATTATTCATTGGATTTCCAGAATAGGTGATTGTAGTGAGAACACAAAAGAGAGAAGAGAAGATGTCAGCAGTCGGTGCTGATTTTGTGGGATAGTCAGGAGCATCTGATTAATTATGGGCCAATCAAGTTATATTTATCCGCAAAGAGAGGATTCTCATTCTTAGGGGGAATCCAGGTATAGAGAAATTGAAGACGCAATCAGAAAGTGATGATGTGAGCAGGTTTCCGATGATGAATCTACGTGTATGCTGATTTGTTTGATATTTTCAGCTGTGGATTGGAACCTTCAACCTTTTGCCCAATACACCGTATGAAGACGCCAGGAGAGCACAATGTTTATATATTGGGATATGCTAAATGTGAAGGGGAATTTCTACAGTTGTTAATGTTAATCAGGTTAGACTGTGTGAAAATTGAAGCAATGGAAAACTGTTCATGTCATTATCTGGAAAAATCCGTCATATGGGGAATCTTGCTACTATGATGGTGTTCTGCAAAGTAAACGAAATCTATTGCCTAAATTCATTTTCAGGGATACTGTAGCAACCTGACGGATCGGAAACGTTGGCTAATATGGTTTTTTGTTTGATTCTATTGGAAACCAGAGCAAAGATTGACTGAAGATTATAAGAGGTGTTATCTACTATTCGCAAGCAACGTCCAAGGGGGAATTTGTTGAAGCATATATTGTCATATATAATGTGTCCATCGCTTGTCGAATAGTCTACGTTTAATGTAATACACCTGATATGTTGTAAACACATGAAACTGGGTCATTCGCAGGGGCATATGCGAATGAGACTCAGTCGTACGACTGAGCTATGCAAATGGACCAGTCGTGCGACTGAGAGATGCGATTAGGCCAGTCGTACGATTGAACCAAACGCATGGCCTAATCGTACGAATGGGCCCAGTCGCATCTGATATGGGCTGAGGCCTATAATACCAGTTTCATTGTGTAGAGAGATTAAGGTTTGTGCCCGGGGCCTAGGTGCTGCAGGATAAGAGGGGTGATCATGCTCGATCTCCCCTCGCCAAAAGTCGTGATTTTTCTGTTTAACGAGCTTGTAATCATTCGGTTTTATCAATGAAATCATTCGATCATTGTTCGTACTATTGTTTGTCTTTTGGTTTATCACCTTCCATCAAGAACACGCTCGGATGTTTGCCGATCCAGCGACTTCACAATAAATTCCTACACGTCAAATGAATCTAAAATGTGACCTAATAGTAACCGGACTAAAAAGTGACAAATAAACCACTAAAACTAAGCTCATTGATCAAATTAAAGTTAATAGGTGTTTATTTGGACATATGCGAACCAAATGAGCCATTCCTCAATGTTTAATATCACGAATCGCTAAAAAATCAAATTGAATGGACAAACCGTCAGTCATGTGGCTGGACACACTGATGAACTCTAATCGCACGACTGAGCAGGACGACTAGACTCATTCGCACGACTGAGATAGACGAATGGTTCAATCGCACGACTGAACCATGCGTCTAAGCTCAATCGCACGACTGAGGTAAAAGCATGAGCAATCGCATGACTAAGTCCAATCGCTTGACTCAGTCGCACGAATGAGCTCAATCGCATGACTAGAGCTTAGTCGTCCAGCTCAGTCGCATGACCAGATTCAATCCCTCAGTTCAGTCGCATGACCAGATTCAATCCCTCAGTTCAGTCGCATGATAGAACAAAATGTTCAATTACATGAAACAAGTCTAGAATACTTTGACACGTACTAATGTTTATTTACTTTGTGTCAAATATGGCGAGCACATGGCCTATGAGCTCTAAGCACAACATTTGTGCTTATCTCGACCTGACTTCCCGCAACTCTGCGGAGTTTGCTGGGATCAACTCATTTTTACGGCGCTCGAGGATCTTTCATGCGATCTCAACGCCTTGCACTCCTTACAGATCGATACAGCAGGCGTTTTGGGAAAACACTACTGTAGACCGGTCTACCGATCTTTACACCATCAGGAGTTCGATTTTTGGGGAGGCCATCCAAATCACTGAAGAGGATATACGGACGGTTCTTAAGTTTGAGGATGATGCAAATTGTCCCACTAGATTACATCCCCTTACCGTCCGTGGCTGCTTCATGAGAGCCAAGTATTCTGGGGACATCAACACAAGTATGCTCAACATGAGCAACTTGTGCCCCCAGTTCAAATAGTTAGCACATGTACTTCTTAGATGCATCGCATCAAGGATGGGTGGTTTTGATGAGTTGTTAGACCAGATGCAGAATGCATACGCTGCACTGGTGCTGAACCATCCTTTTAGCTTCTCCAGGATGATCTTCACCTACTTGGTGGAGAACATCGAGGCCAAGGGGAAGGAGAGTTTCTATATGTACCCAAGGTTCATTCAGATGATTATCGATCAGAAACTCCCCCAGCTGCCTAAGGAGAAAGATGATGCAGTCATGTTGGAAGTTATGGATGACACGACACTAGGGAGAATGAGGGTATACCGGGGGAAGCAGGTTAAGCCCCCGGTGAGGAGATTGTTTGGGCATTTGGCCCGTGATGATTACGTGGCGCCAGCTAGGAAAAAGTGGCGTCACGATGATAGTGATTCGGACTCGGACCCGATTGCGGTTCCGGATGATGATTCAGATGACGATGATGATGATGGTGGAGATACTGGCCCCACACAATCCAGGGCCACTACTATCGATATGACATCTCCATCATCCACCCAAGAAGGAGCAGTGAGTGCTGGTTTCCATTAGGGATTTTAGCCTGATGAGGAAGAAGAGTCGGATGATGAGCCCTGGTACAAACGGTAGGAATCCGTGTCGTAGCCATAGAGAGGGGGATTAGGACGGTTGGAGGACATCCCGGATGGTCTAGGTAGACTGTCACTAACCCATCTTACATCCCAGACTCTCCCAGTAGCCGAGGGCGAGCATCCGGGTCCAGGGGGCTCGGAGGAAACGGATGGCTCAGCCACATGGGCTGAAGCCCAAGCGAAGGAGGTTTACCCTACTCACAACCTCCACAGCCACCACCACTACCTCAACCACCCCTACTACCACTCCACCACCCACTACCACTCCTCCACCCACTACCACTCCTCCACCCACTACCACTCCTCCACCCACTACTACTACACCACCTACCACCTCTATACCACCCCCAATCTTCACCACCACCACTACACCACCTACAACCTCTATACCACCCCCAATCTTTACCACCACCACGAGCCACCAAGCCGGCCCATCCTACTTCCCCACAGGATCATCCCTCCCTCCTATTGGAGTAGAGGAACAGCTTGCAGCACTTAACAGAATGGTACTAAAGCTGTTAGCTGCAGACGAGGAGAAGGCAGCTAGGCTTCATCAGCTTGAGGAGCAAAATGCTTCTCAAGCTCAACATATTGCTCAGCAGGCTGAGCAGATCTCCCAACTCCAGGAGCATAACGTCCTGTCTACTCAGAAGATTGAGGAGTTGGAGTTAGCTAATAAGAAGATTTTGCTAAAGCTGAAGGGGTCGCAAGCTGAGCCACTGAAGATAGGGGAAGGAGAGGATGATGACGATGGTGATGATGATGAGGATGATGATGAAGAGGTTGAAAGTAAAGATGATGATGAGGAGGGTGATGGCGAGGCTCGAGGCAAGGATGGTGATGACGATGAAGGGGATGCTGATGCATCTGCCACTGCCCCTGGTCAAGAGCAAAGGACCAAGAGGAAACAGGATCAGGGAGCATCATCGTCTGTCCCGCCCACCTCCCTATATGCTAAAGATCCGGCTATGATTCAGGGAAAAAGTACAGATTAGATGTTTTATTTTTCAACTTTTGTTCTTGAATCATCTTTCATTGTTTATGTAACTTATGTAAATGTTTAATGATTAATGTTTGATTATCTTGATTACTTACTAATGATTGTTATTCTATATGTATAAATCAAGGAGATCTGTGATTTTAGCAAGATGAGCATGATGTTGCTCCCCTCCAACAGGTCAAGTCTCAACCCACAATGATTCTTGATCTGCAGGGGATTGTCCGGAGGTCGGTGAGTTATACTCCTGAAGAAGGAGAAATAATTCACGACCTAACCGACGAGCAACTTGCTAAAATATTTCGACTGAATCCGGAAGAGATTATAAAGGATGCTCCAACTTTTGATGATGCTGATGATGACGAGCTCAACGACGTTGAAGAAACAGAGATAGAAGACATCACTAATCAGCATTATCCGGAATACGCTAACCGAGAGGGCAATGTGTTTCCAGATCTGGTTAACACCCTCGGTAGTGATATTCTGGAGAAACTCAGTGAGAAGGAAAGGAAGCTGAAGCATCAACTAGCCAAGATCAAGCCTCGGACGCTGATGTAGATACCCGAAAGGCTGAATGGGCGGCTTGCTTCGCTGAGATCCAGGCCCAACGCGCTACAGCAACTCGGAGTACCTACACCAAGCTATACAAAGTCAAGAAGAACATGAAGGTGTCAAAGAAGATCATTGCTTGGGCTTATTTTGATGACCGTGGAGTTTATGCAGTGAAAATGGAGAGGGGAATCGAGTACTTCAGATTCCCTCATGATCTGAAGACTCTCCCCGGTTTAAGCTCAACCAGCTGGCACGCCTGAAGTTACTATATGTTGATCCGAAGAAAATGTGAGGCTGGTTTGAGGCTGCCCTGAAAAGAGAATACCAGAGGAGATGGGTAAACTTCAGGCCACAGCAGGCTACGAGGTACATCTGTAGGTCTGAAGTGAGTCCCATCACTGGTCTACCAAAGATAGTCCTGAAGTGGCGCCCTCCGCGTACGATGTCCAGAATACCATTGAAGGAGATGCCACAGGACTTTACCCCACATTTTAAGTGGTGGTACTATGACTGGCGCTCTGGAGAGGCCGTCATTATTTTGGATAGGGAAGGCACGGTGGACACAATAAGGGTGTTCGACCCCATGTGGCTTATAAACTTGTCAGAGTCAGATGTTTATACAATATACAAGTGGCCATTATTTTTTGACACGCAGGATATAGTGCAAGCACTACAGTTTCAGCAAATCATACGTCTATGGTTTGTACTCAATATCCATGCTGGGGTTTCAAAAGAAGAACAAGTAAAGAGATTTGAAGAGTTCATGAAGGAAGTCAAAGTTTAGATAGAACTAGGTCCAAGGGGGAGTTTGTTGGTACACATGTCCCAAGTTCTAGTCTAGTGAGCTTTAATGTAACAGACTTTCATCTTGTAACACATATGTAATGTTGAATCTATGTAATGAAAAACTCTTCTATGAATGTTTGTTGGCTGTTTAATGTCATATCTATTAATATTATTTATTGTTACACACATATATGAACATGTTATATAGGTTTACAGTTGTTAGACATAGTTCTGATTCATTAAAGGGTCAAGAATGTGTTTAACTAAGTATTCTGATTCAGTCGCATGACTGGACCATGGGAATGGGTCAATCGCATGACTGAACCAGGTGATTGAGTCCATCGCACGATTGAGTCATAAGACTGACTCAGTCGTACGAATGAATCAATCGTATGACTCAGTCGCACGACTGAGCCAGTCGTTTGGCTCAGTCGTACGAATGAAAGCTGTAACCTATAAATACCACTTAATTTGTGGAAAAACGGGACTCTTCGATAATTGACAACCCTAGCCGTCCCAGTTCGTACAGAGCGTCCCTTCCAACTTCACAGAGCGTTTCAGGTCATTCCTACTTCATTCTTAACGTATTCTAATCGTTAGGTTTGATCCGGTTAACGTTCTCCCTGATTGGATCTCCAAACAAATAGAATTCCGCGCTATTTGATTCGGTTTCACGTAGAATCAGTTAGTACTCCGTCCGTACACGGTCCTAACAGACACCCTGCTGATGTAGACTTGAAGTTCATCTTGCAGCCGCCATAGTCTGAATCACTATACGCAGTTAGCTCAAAGTCATCATCATAAGGATACCATAACCCCAGTGTTAGAGTACCCTTCAGATAATGAGAAATTCTTTTCACCCTGATCAGATGATTTACTTTCGGTTTAGCTTGATATCTGGAGCATAAACATGTGGCATAGATGATATCTTGACGCGAGGCAGTGAGATACATGAGAGATCCGATCATCCCATGACACATAGTGGCATCCACCAAATCCTCATTCTCATTAGGTGCCACATCATGATTTCTGGCGAGTGGGGTACCGGCAACAATGACATTTTCCATATCAAATCGACTAAGAATGTCTCCGACATATTTAGTATGATGCACAAAAATACCGGTAGGTGTTTGATCCACCTGTAATCCTAGGAAGAACTTCATTTCTCCCATGGCATTCATTTCAAATTCTGCCTTCATCACAGATTCAAATTCTTTACATAGATCTTCGTTTCGTGAACTGAAGATAATGTCATCCATATAAATTTGCACCATTAGTAAATCTTCATGTCTCTCTTTGATGAACAACGTGCAGTCAATCACACCCCTGTGAAACCCGTGTTTTAGCAGATGGGTGGAGAGCTTTACATAGCAAGCTTGAGGAGCCTGATGTAGCCCGTACAGAGCCTTGTCCAACTTGTAGACTCTGTCCCGATGATAAGGATCTTTGAATCCCTCGGGTTGACTGACGTAGACTTCTTCACGGATTTCCCCATGAAGAAATGCACTCTTTACATCTAGTTGATAGACTTTGATCTTTATGTACGATGCATAGGCTAGGAAGAAACGGATTGCTTCCATTCTAGCCACTGGTGCAAATACTTAATTATAGTCGACTCCCTCGACTTGTCTAAAGCCTTGAACAACCAAACGTGCCTTGTTTCTGATAACAACACCTTGGTCATCCTTCTTGCAGCATAGCACCCATTTGGTGCCGATCACTTTAACTCTTTTGGGCCTGTCAACGAGTGTCCACAATCCAAGCTTCTTGAACTGTAGCAGCTCGTTTTGCATAGCGTTGACCCAGGCCTCATCCTTTAGGGCATCGCTTCCGTGTTTGGGCTCGACTTGAGAAACAAAACATTTGAAAGCCCCGTCATTCATGTAGCCCTTTTCCATAATTGCAGCATAATCAGCAGAATATATGATTTCTTATCTGCACACCGGAGTGAAGATCTCCAATGATAGCCTCTGGGGGATGATTCACACTGATTGTAGTCACAGGTGTCGTAGGAACGACAACTTCAGTATCCAGATTTGCGACAGTAGGTTCAGTATCCGGATTCCCTGAAGCATGTTCAGTAGTTGATGAGCTTCCTTCTTGATTAACATTATGCTCAATGCATGTCTCAGCTGCTTCTTCATCATCAGATGACTCATCGCTCTCGTCCTGAGCAGCTGCTAAAGATCCCGAAGCACCACTAGCAGGTGTCACATTGCTAGTATCCAGATTCAGTGTATTTAAGACATCGTGCATCATCTGAGCAACAATCTCTTCATCTGACTCGATCTGAGGAAGATTGAATGATTTGAAAAAGCCATCATAGTCGAAGAATGACGATGGACCTTTTCCATCAGGGGGGATAGTGAATCGTTGGACATCGACATTGCACCGTACTTCTACCTGACCTGTTGAGTTGTTATAAACTCGTTTGTCTGGTATGCTGTATCCAAGAAAGATCCCCTGATCTGCTTTCTCGCTAAACTTGCCCTCCGTAGTTTTCTTCAGTAACGTGCATGGAGCACCGAATGGTTCCAGATACTCGAGGTTAGGTTTGCGCTTCTGAAGCAACTCATAGCAAGTCTTCCTATGCCACTTGACTACTAACACACGATTAAGTGTGTAGCATGCTTTGGCAACAACTTCATTCCAGAACTGTACTGGCCGTTTTGAATCTGCCAACATAGTCCTTACAGTCTCGATCAAGCTCCTATTCTTGCGTTCAGCAACTCCATTCATCTGTGGCGTGTATGCAGAGGTGAACTGATGAACAATTCCCTTTTTCTTGCAGAATGCATCCATCCACTGATTTTTGAACTCAATTCCATTGTCTGAACGTATCTTTCTCACCTTCAGCTTGTAGAGAGACTCCAGTGTAATGACGAGTACCTTGAACGACTCAAATATTTCTGACTTCGCTTTCAGAAACATCACCCAGGAGAAACATGAGTAGTCATCCGTGATTAGAAAGCAGTACCAGTCTCCCGCAATACTCTTCGTTCATACAGAACCAAATAGATCCATATGCAGTAGCTCCAGTGGCATCTCGATAGAGTTAACGTGCTTGGTCTTGTGGGACTTCCTGGTCTACTGAGACTTTCTGGTTTGCTTTCCCTTCTTGTATGTGACATAAAAATCCGAAAGTTTGAAGTTCTTTACAGTAACTCCCTCAACTAGGTTGTTATGAATCAGATGATTCATCTTCCTATGATTTATGTGTCCTATTATCCTGTGCCATGAGATGGACTCCTTCTCTATTGCTTTTGATAGAAAGCACTGAATAGTAGACTCAGTAGTAGAAGCATTTGACATGTCGAAGACGTACAAGTCGTTATACCTGGATGCTGACATTAAGACCTGCTCCTCAGGAATCTCCATCTCCTTCTTCAAAATGTATTTGAAGCCCTTGTCACAAATCTGAGAAACTGAAAGCAAATAGTTTTCCAATTGTTGAACATAATTTACTTTATCAAATTTTACCTGTCCATTACCTACTTCTCCTTGTGCAGTAATGTATCCTCCTTTGTTTGCAGCAAAAGAAACGTGTCCCCCTTTAATTTGTTTGATGTTTAAAAGGAGAGACTGATTTTCCGTCATGTGCCTGGATGCTCCGCTATCTACTATCCATGTGTTGGTAGAAGCACTATAGCGGACAACCTGCACATAATAGAAAATAATTAGTTAAGGAGGAGGACCCAAGCCTTGACTGGCTTGGGTTTCCCTGACGCATCACACATCACAAACTCAACCCACTGACCTTTAGCAGTTGGAGAGACCTAATCCTTCAGCTTATCAACACTATCAGACACATCCGATGTTTTAGCTTTCCACAGACCATCCCTGTGAAAGGATTGTTTGTGGTAAACCGATGACTGATTTACTGTTTGAACTTTAGGTTTGTTTTCAAAAACAGGTTTCACCTCAGGCATCACAGACTTGCTAGTGACTTGTCTGTGTTGTCTATGGTATTTGGGAGGGGTAAAAGACCTAGCAGGTGTTTTAGACCTTACAGAAGTTTTAGATCTAATAGGCGTTTTAGATCTCTATTTTGAAGAAACATGTTTAACATCTTGATCTAGTTCAACTTTAATCCGAGGTGTCTGATAGCGAGGACAGTTTGAAGAGATATGACCTCTTTGTCCACAAGTATAGCGTGATCTCCTCTCAACAGGACTAAGAGATCTCTTGTGGGGTGGCGAGCACACTACAGGGATGGGCTTTTTGGTCTCAACCTTTTAATTTTCACATTCTTTGACAAATTTACTTGTTTAACATTATGATTACCTTGTCTCTGAAGATGATTGTTATCTTGCTTAACCGGTTTTGACTGAGTGGTTTTTGAAATCTTGGGTTGTGTGACTGCAGTTGTTGAACCCAACCCAAGAGATGCTTGAAGATTCTCTTCCACCCTGTTCTCAATGATGGTTTTATCCGTTGTGCCTGAAGTTGATGTCTTCTGTTCAGTGACCGGAGGATCAGGTTTAACTGTAGTGTCCGGGTCACTAACCAGAGGAGTAGTCACCACATGATCCTTGATTAGATTATTATTAACGGGTTGTTTGGTGTTCAGGAGGATCTCATGTGGTTTAGACTCAGAAACAGGTTTTGCCGCTGACATCATAGACTTGTCAGTAACTTGTCCGTGTTGCCTTTGGCGTGGTGGAGACGAAAACGACCTAGAAGGTGTTTTAGACCTAACAAGTGTTTTCGATCTAACAGTAGTCTTAGATCACTGTTTTGAATCTAGATGAACTTTGTTGTTCAGTTCGACCTTAATTCTTGGAGTCTGATAGCGAGGACAATTTGTCAAAATATGACCGCGCTGTCCACAAGTATAGCAGGACCTCCATTCATCAGGGCTTGGAGATCTCTTGTGGGGCGGTGAGTAAACTTCAGGTTCTTTCTTCTTGTTCTTACTTTTAAGGCTTTCACCTCCCTTGACAAATTTAACTTGTTTAACATTATTTGTGTTTTGTCTTAAAAGATGATGGATTTCTTGTTTCACTCATTTAGATTGAGTGGTTTTGGAAATCTTAGGTTGTGTGGTAGTCGATTTTGGACCCAACCCAAGAGATGCTTGAACATTCTCATCCACCCGGTTTCCAGTGATGCTTGTGCCAGTTGTGCCTGATGTAGATGCTTTCTTGTCAGTAGCCGGAGGGGCAGATTTAACTGTTGTGTCCGGATCACTGACCAGAGGAGTTGTCACCACATGATCCTTTATTGGGTTATTATTAATTGGACGTTGTTTGGTGTTCAAAAGGATCTCATGTGGTGGAGGCACAACTTTGTATCCCAAACCTTCCCCGTTGTTGCGTTCTTTAACCAAGTTTTTCAAAATATGTGAGGAACTAGCTAGACTGTGGAGTTTTTGTTTCATAGACTCATTTTCAACTTGTAAGACCGCTCGTTCCTGCTTAGTTTCTTCGATTGTCTTTAAGTAAAACATGATATCATTTTCTTGATTAAATGCAACAACCTCAGTTTCTTTTAACTGTTTCTTTAATGCTTCAACCTTTTCTATACAGCTGTTTTCATTTTGTTTTAAGATTCTGTTAGCCTCAGTGCACATTTTTAAATCATTTACTAAGTTATCATTGTGATCTAATAACCTAGCAAATTTCAGGTCAATGCTTTCTCTAAACTTTTCACATTCAACACACGCATGTTTAATAAATAAGTCATCCTTTGATTCTACCTGTGCCAATGTAGACGTTCCAGCCATGAAAGCATTTTGGGGTTCAGAATGTGCTTCAGATTCAGCATTCAGTTCATCCTCAACAATTTGATCAACAGCAGATTTGTCATCATCCAATTCAGTAGTATCAGGCTCAGCTGAGTTCTCCCCCTCACTCGCTGAGTCTTCATTAAGATCGTCAACGGATGCTATGTTGGCTTCACTTTCAGATAATAATCGAAAGGACCAGTCCTGTCCTTCATCACCTTGCGCCACCATAGCCTTTGAGTCACTGCTGATTGAAACTGGCCTCTTCTCTTTCTCTTGCTTTGTGAAGGAGGAGAATGGGTTTCCATTTCCAGTCTTCTTAGGTTTGACACATTCCCGCTCGAAGTGTCCTTTCTCAATTGAAACAGGTGACTTTTGACTTGTCGAAGCCGAAAGTAGTATCTTTTGTAGCCACCAGATTTTGACCTGTTTCCTTCACAAATTTCTTTGCTCATCGCACAGCTCTTACGAGAGCCCACATAATATCCATCCTTTCCAACTTATTTTCATCCACCTGCTTGTAATCTTCATCAGCCAAGTGGCAGTTTCCTATCTTCCCAGCAACCAAACCATCATAGGAATGGACCACAGCAGCAAGTAGGTCCATGTGTTCCTTGGCCACTTCCACAGTTACCTTACCCAAGTTCTCTGTTACTAACTTTGTCAAATGAGCTTCAGTAACACTGTGTTGAACCCCTGATGAGACCGTTGACTCACCAACAGATAATGAGCTTTGTCCAGATGCAGATGTATTAGTAACAAAAGCAGTTTGCAGAGGAGCATTTGAAGACTTGGCAATAGGAGTTGGAGTCACATTGTAGAGTGTCGGATCCTGAGCAAATGAACCCTTCTTTGCCTTGTACTTGTGTCTAACTTCTTCCTCTCGTAGTTTCAGAATAAAGTCATTTATATCCAATGTCTCAACAACTGAATTGTGTCTCAAGGTGGAAATAAACGAATCCCACTTTTCTGGAAGTCCGTCAGCCAAACTGGAGACCTTTTCTTCTTTAGACGTGGTTACCCCATGAGTGTGAAGTTCACTCATCAGATGATAGAAGCGGTCAATGATGTCGTCCAAACTCTCATTCCCAATAGCCGAAAAATTATCAAATTCTTTCTTAAGTGCTTTGGCCTTCAAAGATTTCAGAGTTGAGATCCCTTCATATCTTTTCTCGAGAGCTTTCCAGAATTTCTTACTTTGTTTATGATCAGAATACTGATGGAAGATCTCTTTAGGAATAGACTGGGTGAGCATCGCGTAAGCCTTCTTTTCAGCATTATAGGCAGTCTTTTGAGCATCAGTCATTCCACTCAATGTTAATGGCAAACCATCAGCACCAACTGGCATGGTGTAACCAGTTTCAATAGAATTCCAAAGATTAGTGTCCACACCATTGAGATGAATCTCAAACCTTTTCTTCCACTGCGGGAACTCATCAATAGACAGAAGCTTAGGTGGCTTATTGTGATTACCAATCTCATTTTCCAGTAACAGTAAGTTCTGTATCCTTGAGTCTTTCCCTGCTGAGAACGCAAAGTTTTCGGAGTCCATAATGAATGTTGACTTAAACTTGAAAACAGACTGTTAATGCGATTGGGGAGTACGACTGGGATGCGATTGACACTAACAGTATGCGATTGAACTCAAACGTGCGATTGAACAAGCGACTGAGACACTTGGGTGACTGAACTGACCGACCGACTCGAGTAGGCGACTGAACTGTGCGACTGACTCAATCGGTCGATTGGACTAGGCGACTGCCTCAATCAGGCGAATGAACAGGCGACTAGACTTCAGTCGCACGACTAAGCCATGCGACTAGACTTCAGTCGTACGATTGAGATAATCGTGCGACTGAGACTGTTGAAATTGAGATTTTTCACAACTTTAGACCTAAAACACAATTTTTGACACCCTAGACGGCTGAAAGTCGAAAAATATTGATTTTTCAGAACTTACAAACGTAAAGACCTGATTTTTAGCAGAAAGATTGGATCTTTTCGTGTAAAAACGTTGACTTTACCAAAAACTTGATTGAATCCACGATGAATCAAGAGCCTAAGCTCTGATACCACTTGTTAGGACCGTATACGTACGGAGTACTAACTGATTCTTCGTTATACCGGATCAAATAGTGCGGAATCCTATTTGATTGGTGATCCAATCAGGGAGAACGTAATCAAGATCAATCCTAACGACTAGAAAACGTTATGAATGGACTAGGAATGATCTGAGACGTTCTATGAACTTAGAATGGATGAACAGGACGCTCTGGGTCGGCTAGGGTTGCAAGTATTCGAAGTGTTACGTTTTTCCACGAATTAAGTGGTATTTATAGGTTACAGCAATCATTCGTACGACTGAGCCAGGCAACTGGCTCAGTCATGCGACTGAGTCATACGATTGGTTCATTCAGATGACTGAGTCAGTCTTATGACTCAATCTTACGATTGAATCAATCACCTCATTCATTCGTGTGACGGGCCCATTCGCATGGTCCAGTCGTGCGACTGAATCAGATAACTTAGTTAAACACATTCTTGAACCTTTGATGGTTCAAACCTATGTCTAACAACTGTAAACCTATATAACATTGTCATATATGCGTGTACTAATAATTGATATGAATAGATATAACATGTAAACAACCAATAAACATAAAGGAAGAGATTCTCATTATAATAAACAAACGTTACATATGTGTTACAAGAAGAAGTTCTATTACATTGTAGCTCACTAGACTAGAACTGGGGACATGTGTACAAACAGAGCTTAGTCGTGCGACTGAGTAGACGAATAGGATAGTTGTGCGAATGAACAGACCGACAGGGCCAATCGTGCGATTGAGCAAGCGACTGGGCTAATCGTGCGATTGAGCTGAGCGAATGGAGTTCAGTCGTGCGATTGAGTTAATCGTGTGACTGAGACTGCTGACTTCGAATCTTTTCAGGCTTTTCACACAATTCGACCCAAAAACGCAATTTTAAAAACCCTAATCCGCTGAGATTCGAAAAAGATTAACTTTTGAACACATGCACTCGTAAAAACTTGATTTTTATGCAGAAAGAATGAATCTTTTGAATAAAACCGTTGACTTTTTGTAAAAAATCGATTGAATCCACGAAGAATCAAGAGCCAAAGCTCTGATACCACTTGTTAGGACCGTGTACGGATGGAGCACTAACTGATTCAATGTGAAACCAGATCAAATAGTGCAGAATCCTATTTGACTGGCGATCCAATCGGGGATAACGTTAATCCGATCAAAACTAACGATTAGAATACGTTAAGAATTGATTAGAATCAATCAGAAACGTTCTGTGATGTTAGAAGGCACTCTCTGGGCGAACAGGAATGGCTAGGGTTGATAATTCTCGAAGTGTTATGTTTTTCCACGAATTATGTCGTACGAATTATGTGGTATTCGTACGACTGAGCCATGCGTTTGTTTCAGTCGTACGACTGAGTCGTACGATTGATTTAATCGTACGACTGAGTCAGTCATATGACTCAATCGTGCGATTGACTCTATCACCTGGTTTAGTAGTACGACTGGCTCATTCGCATGGTCCAGTCATGCGACTGAATAATGAGACTTAGTTAAACATATTCCTGCACCTTTAATGATACAGAACTATGACTAACAACTATAAACCTATATAACATGTTCATATAAAGTTGTAACAATCAATCATATTAATAGATATAAAATTCAACAACCAACAAACATTCAAAGAAGAGTTTTCATTTCATATATCAAACATTACATGTGTGTTACAAAATGAAAGTGTATTACATTTTAGCTCACTAGAACTAGAACTAGGGACATGTGTACCAACAGTTTTGAATTTGGTCTGAAAGATCATCAAACCCACCCCTTCACGAAACCAAGCACTTAAGGATGACATGTGCTAAGTACTTGTACTGGGGACACAGGTTGCTCTTGTTGAGCGCACCTGCGTTGATATCCTCAGCGTACTTCATCCTTAAGAAGAACCCTCTAACCGTCAGTGGGTGAAGTCTGGTAGGGTGGTCTGCATCGTCACCCAAACCAAGTACCCGTCAGATATCCTCAGCTGTAGTCTCTACGTCCATACCAAAAATGGAACTCCTGATGGTGTATGGCTCGTGTGAGCGGTCAACCGATGCCCCCTCCTAGAAGGCCTGCTGAATAGACCTATAGGGAGTGCATGGTGTGGGAATAGCCCTGTAGATCCTATATCGCTTGAGAAAAGCAATGATCCCCGTAAACTCAGCACCATTCCGAGTCGTAGCATCTAAATGAGCACATATGTTGTGCTTAGGGTTGATGGACCACCTGTCAGCCATCAATCTGTAGCACAAGACATATAGGAATTAGATCAACACACAACACAAATCAGTTCTAATTAACCTGGTTGAATTCATTCTGGTTCAATCATGCGATTGAACCATGCGACTGAGTTCAGTCGGTTGACCAGGCATACGACTGAATTCAATCGGGTGACTGAGCCAACGATTGGTTCAGTCAGCTGACTGAGCTCATTCGTATTATCCAATCGGCCGATCGAGTCATTCGACCAGCTCAATCGTGCGATTGGAGTTCATCCGGGTGTCCAGTCGTATGACTCATTGTTCAATCAACTTAAGTTCAAATTTGGACCAAAACATAGAATTAAACGTCGTGTTTTGGTTCATTAGACTCGCAATCACTTTACTAATAACCTAATAACTTTTATTTCAATATTTTACGCGATTTAGTTAGGATATTAGTCCATTTCCAGGTTCGGTTCTTGTGTGGGATCCTAAAATAACGGCACCATTTCATCAGATTTTGGTGAGATATCATCACATTGTACCTGTATAACAACTCACAATTGTTAGAATATCAATAGAAGTCAGAGATTTTGGTCTGATGAAATTTGGGCAGAGTAACGGTCAGGTGTGTGATATTAGGGCGATTTAGGGTGATGAGTTGAATGCGATCGACTAGGGCTCTATTTATACTGAATCTGATTTCAATCGGGCGACTGGACCCATTTTCTTTAATCATTCGGGCGATTGGACCTCAGTCGTGCGATTGGTTCAGTCAATCACATTCAGTCGACCGACTGGATCTCAGTCGGGTGACTGACTCATCCGCATAGTTCCATTCGAGCGACTGGCTCAATCTTGTAAGCCATTCGTGTGAATGGTTCATACTCATGCTCCATTTGGTTGTCTAGGGCATGAGTATGGTCCATTCACACGGTTGGTCCATACCTATGGTCCAGTCATGCGTATGAGTCATACTGATGATTTTGACTTTATGACCAATTTGCATTTTACACCCTTTGACTATTGATTAGACATTTTGAGCATTTGATCATCTCAGACATGATCATTTTAACTTTGAGAGCTTGTGATCACCTCAGATGTGATCCTTTTAAAATAGTTTGTCACCTCAGACGTGACTCATTTTATTGAGTTACTCACAGATTGATTTCCCTTGCATAGTCCGACATTTAACTCTAACTAACCAAGATTCAAACAAATTAAAACAACTAGAATTAAGAAACAAAAACGAAAACTTAATTTTGTACTTTTTATGGGAGGATGAAGTCCTAGGTAGTACTACGTCACTTTGATCATAGCTGGAGCGATTCATTATGGAATCAGACATGTTTGTCAAATTATTTGGGACAATTTATCAAAACCTTTTGATTTGGATTTTGGTTTTCAACGAGAGTCATCAACAAGTTAGGAAATCATACTAGTTCTGTAAGATCCCACATTGATTTGGACTTTCAAGAATTGCAGCTCACGATGATTGTCAGTATACTTGTCCTCTTAAATCCATACACAGATTTTTGACACACGTTGTTATTATTTAGGGTTTAATTATTTCAACAAGCATTTGTGGATCCCATACTTATTTGGTAATCAATATTCCTCAGGAGATTTTTGAGCGGTCTACGGGTATTGTGACAAGAGGAAACTATTCTGAGAGCTTTCAAAGAGATGCAAAGCCTCAGGTCAGTGCCATCGCACAGTAGAGAGGCGCAAACAACAATGAATTCTAGAATATCTAGGTCATGCTTATCCTCAGGTCAGTGCCACCGCACAGCAGAGAGGCACACAACCTGTCCTCTTGTGTGAGCTATTTATTTTCTTTTTGCACAGATCGCACTAACAAGATATGTTATCAGCTAGATTGCTTTTTGCATTTTTTATGTGCTTTGCTCATTTTATGGTCATCCACACACTTTTGTGGCGTTCATTTTGCTCGTCACCCCTTATTGGAACTTGGTTGATTGTGTTAACCACGGATAAGGTGATAACCCACAGCTTGTTGAACAACTTAGTTTAAAATTGAAATCACCAATGAGATCCACTAATCTATTGTGTTGAATCTTCTGACATATCATCTAATGATCTAGCAACCTCCAGGTCTACTTTCTCCGTGTTCCCTTAGTCGCAGCTAGTTTTACTATCATTTTACTTTTATGTTGGTTAGACTTCGCCGACTTATACTTTGAAGTTTACATCAATAATCAGTTAACTTATTTTAAAGTTCCAAACTCTTTGTCCCTGTCTACTATCATTTTCCATAGTCATTGAATCAGTATCACAGATACGATCTCATTTCTAGAATCTCCTTCTCCCTTTTTTTTGTTAAGTAACTAAATACTAAAAACTAAACTAATCTCCCCCTAAAATTCTAAAACCGAAAATCTTTTTGTTTTTGGATTTTTAGGAGAGGAAATTAAAATAAAAGAAAATAAAAGAAAATAAAATAAAAGAAAACTAAATGGGTGTCGGACTAAGCAATTTCATCTTCTGGAATTACTTCACTTTTCTTTTTGACGCTGTTGACCTCTAATAGATAAAGAAAACGTGGTTTATCAAAAGCCTTTGTATAGAGGTCAGCGCGTTGAAAATAAGTATTTATTTTAACCACATCAATTAGGTTCTTTTCAAAACAGTCACGTATAAAGTGATATTTTATACCGATGTGTTTGGTCTTAGGATGTTGGACCGGATTTTTAGTTACTACAATTGCAGCAGAGTTATCAACAAAAATAGGAGTAGAAGAGAAATGCAAACCGTAGTCCCGCATTTGCTGTTGTATCCATATGATTTGTGAACAGCAGCTTGCTGCTGCCACGTATTCGGCTTCACAGGTAGACAAAGCAACTGAGGTTTGCTTCTTACACTACCATGTCACTAGTCTCCTCCCAAAGAATTGATATCCTGCTGATGTAGACTTGTAGTTCATTTTGCAGCTGCCATAATCCGAATCTCTATACGCTGTAAGCTCAAAATCGTCATCATGAGGATACCACAAACCAAGTGTTGGTGTACCCTTTAGATAACGGAATATCCTTTTACCCCTATTAGATGGTTAACCTTTGGCTTCGCCTGATATCTTGAACATAGACATGTTGCATACATGATATCAGGTCTTGATGCAGTAAGGTACATGAGAGATCCAGTCATTCCTCAGTACATGGTGGCATCAACCAGATCACCATTCTCGTCCGGTGCTACATCATGGTTTGTAGCCAGTGGAGTCCGAGCTGTAGAAGCATTCTCCATGTCAAACCGACTGAGAATATGTCCTACATACTTGGTTTGATGTAGAAATATTCCCTTTGGTGTCGGATCCACCTGTAACCCGAGAAAGAACTTTATCTCTCCGATGGCACTCATTTCAAACTGAGCCTTCATTACTGCTTCAAACTCTTTACATAAATCCTCGTTCTTGGAACCGAAGATTATGTCATTAACATAAATCTAAATAAGCAGTAGATCACCATCCTTTTCTTTGATGAACAATGTACAGTCAATTACACCTCTGTGAAATTCGTGTTTCACAAGGTGAGTCGAAAATTTCTCATACCAGGCTCTGGGAGCTTGGTGAAGCCCCTATAGAGCCTTGTCAAGTTTTTAAACTCTGTCCCGATGATATGGATCCTCAAATCCCTTGGGTTGACTAACTTACACTGTCTCTCGGATTTCACCATGAAGAAATGCAGTCTTCACATCTAGTTGATAGACTTTAATCTTCATGTAAGAGGCACAGGCTAGGAAGATACGGATGGCTTTCATTCTCCCCACAGCTGCAAATACTTCATTGTAATCTATTCCCTGGACTTGTCGAAATCCTTGAACTAGAAGACGAGCCTTGTTCCTGATGATGATTCCTTGGTCATCTTTCTTGCATTTCAAGACCCATTTGGTTCCAATAACCTTAGCTCCTTTAGGTCTATCCACGAGAGTCCATACTCCTAACTTCTTGAACTGTAGAAGTTCTTCTTGGATGGCACTCACCCATGCCTCATCATTCAGGGCTTCACTGACGTATTTTGGCTCAAACTGAGACACAAAACAACGATATGCTCCATCATGAAGGTATCCTTTTTCCATTACCGAGGCATAATAAGCTAAATATAGTTGATTTCTTGTCTGAATTCCAGATCTGACATCCCCAATGACATTGTCTAGAGGATGATAGACATTTAAGTGTGATCCAAGAGTGGGGGAACAACTATCTCAGAACCAAGATTATGGACATTTGGTTCTGTATCTGACGTAGTAGGAGTTAGAGGTTTCGAAGACTCAGAGGCATCAATGTCAGATGCTTGTGGACTTGCAGGAATGGGAACCTGTTCCTCCTTATTGTTCTAGTCAGTCTCCACAGCTTCATCGTCAGAGGAGGAGTCACTTACCTCGAGGGCTCCCCCTGACTGGTTAGACGATTCACCTTATGAACCAGATGCTGTGACGTCTTGTGATGGTGTATTTAAGACCTCAAAAATCATTTTGGTTGCCAAGTCATTGTCAGAGGTGGAGAGAGGAATGTTGAAGGACTTGAAGAAACCGTCATAATCGAAAAAGAAGGCGGGTCCTTTCCCAGCAGGAGGAGTGGTGTATCTCTGAACGTCAACATTACACCACACTTCTACTTGACCCATGGAGTTGTTGTAGACTCTCTTATTCGGTATGTTGTATCCAAGAAAACTCCTTCTTCAGCCTTCTCGCTATACTTTCCCTCCTGATTTTTCTTCAGTAGTGCGCATGGTGCGCCAAACGGTTCGAGATACTTTAGATTTGGTTTATGTCGTTGAAGTAACTCGTAACATGTCTTGCCATGATGTTTAACTACCAGAACTTAATTTAACGTGTAACACGTATTGGCGACCGCCTCATTCCAGAATGAGATAGGTAGCTTCGAGTCTGCTAGCATTGTCTATGCTGTCTCTATTAAGCTGCGATTCTTTCTCTCAACAAAGCCATTCATCTGCAGAGTGTAGGCAGATGTAAACTGGTGCACAATTCACTTTTCTTTACAGAAAGCCTCCATCCATTGATTCTTCAACTTGGTTCCGTTGTCTGAGCGGACTTGTCTGACCTTCAGCTTGTAGAGAGACTCCAGTGTAGTTACTAACTCTTTGAATGACTCAACCGTTTCTGATTTTGATTTTAGAAACATCTCCCAAAAGAATCTTGAGTAGTCATTTGTAACTACATAGCAGTTAAAGTCGCCTGCGATGCTTCGTGTACTGACTGGACCAAACAGATCCATGTGAAGAAGTTTAAGAGGAAGTTCGATGGAGTGAACTTTCTTTTCCTTATGAGACTTCTTCGCCTGTTTGCCTTTCTTGCACGCCACACAAAAATCCGGAAGTTGGAAGTTTTTAACGTTAACTCCTCTCACCAGATCATTCTGGATCAAGTGATTCATCTTCCGTGGATTAATGTGTCCCATTCTCCGATGCCAGGAGATGGAGTCCTTCTCAGTAGCCTTTGACAAGAAGCACTGAACTTGATGATTCGATGTGGAGGCCTTTGATAGATCCAAGAAATAAAGATCATTATATCTTGAGGCAGACATTAAGATTTGGTCCTCCGGGATGACATAGTCCTTTTTCAGGACATAGCACTTCTTGTTATCAAACACTACTTTAAACCCTTTATCATAGATTTGGGATACCGAAAGTAAGTTAGTTTGAAGTTGTTGAACGTAGTTTACCTTGTCAAACTTTACTTTCTGATTTCCCACTTCCCCTTGAGCTGTGATATACCCTCCTTTGTTTCCAGCAAATGAAACATGGCCTCCTTTTATTTGTTTAACGTTTGATAGAAGAGCCCTGTTCCCGGTCATGTGCCTGGATGCTCCGCTATCAACAATCCATGTGTTGGTTTCAGCACTATAGCGAACACCCTGCACATTCAATTGAAAACATTAGTTCAGGTTAGGGACCTAAGCCTTTACTGGCTTGTGTGACCCAAAGGCATCACACATTATAAATTCCACCCATTGGCCTTTTGAGGATGAGGGACAGTCTATGGTCTTCTTGTTCTCATTATCAAATTCATAGGCAAATTTCTCTTTCCATAGTCAGTCTTGTTCTCATTATCAGATTCATGGGCAAATTTCTCTTTCTACCTTCATCTTTGGTGTCTGATGATAATAAGGACAATAAGACGTAATATGTCCATACTTTCCACAATTGTAACATGATCTGCTTTCAACTTGACGATTTAAATGTTTCTGTGGAGAGGTATGGGACACCCGTGTTACATTGTTTTGTTTTGGTTTTGACATTTCTTACTTAGATGTTTTATCTGACTTAACAAAATTAATTGTTTGAACATTTGTAACATCTTTTACCTTTTGTTTCTCTGGACATAGACATGAAGCACGAGGGTGGTTAACTTGTTTGGTCTTTTTGGGTTCAGAATTAGACTTCGTTGACCCAGACTTAACTTTAACCTTTTCAAATTGTTTGTCCAGATTGTCACAGGGCATTTTACCTTATGATTTTGAAGTGGCCTCCTTTAGTTTAGTGCCAGATTCAATAGGTTTACTTATGGAATCTGGGTCACTTACTAGAGGAGTGGACACCACATGATCCTTGATTGGGTTATTATTTATTGGTTTACTTTTTTGCATTCATCAAGGTCTCAGGTGGTGGTGGAACCACTTTATATCCCAAACCCTCCCCATTGTTACGTTCTCTCACTAAGTGTTGGACAATGTGAGAGGAACTTGTCTAACTGTGCAGTTTTTGTTTTAGTGAATTTACTTCTACTTCTAAAACTGCCTTCTGTTTCTTAGTGTCTTCTAGAGAATTTAGATAGTACCTAATGCCATTAGCTTGGTTAAAGGCTACTACTTCTGTTTCCCTAAGCTGTTTGAACAAAAGGTCTATCTTTTCTTTGTAACCGTGCTCATTTTGTTTTAAAACTCTATTGGCTTCTGTGCACAGTTGTAAGTCCTTTACTAAACTATCATTGTGATCTAATAATCTAGTAAATTTTAGATCAATGCTTTCCCTAAATTTATTACAATCAGAACAAGCATGATTATTGAAAAGTTGGTCAGTAGTACTTGCCTGAGGAGGTTCTGACGAATCAGCCATCAAAGCAGAGTCTGGTGTCTCTGGTTCTGGTGATTCTGACGTTGTTGTAGTTTTCCCTTCTTCAGGCATGTAATTGAACACAGTTGCACTCTCTTCAGTGTTAGACATCGCTAGTTCCACTGCAATATCTCTTTCACTAGTTGAGTCATCATCTAAGTCTTCAACACTAGTAATGTTGGATTCTCCCGAAGATACAAACCGAAAGCTCCAATCCTGTCCTTCGTCATCATGAGCGGTCAAGGCTTTAGGATCCTTGCTTGATGAAGTAGGACTAAGTGTGGGTTTATCCTGATGATTGAAGGATGAGAAAGAATTCCCATTTCCTGACTTTTTAGGCTTCACACACTCACACTTCAAGTGCCCCTTTTCCCCACAATTGAAGCATGTAACCTTGGACTTGTCAAAACCAAAGGTAGTGTCCTTAGTTGCAACCAAGTTTTGTCCAGTTTTTTCTTGACAAACTTTTTAGCTCTTCAGACAGTACTTGCTAAACCCATATTATATCCATCCTTTCCAGCTCTGTCTCGTCTACCTTCTCGTAGTCCTCATCTGCCAGATGGCAGTTTCCTATTTTCCCAGCAACTAGCCTGTCATTAGAATGGACGACAGCTGCTAAGAGATCCACGTGTTCTTTTGCTACCTCAACTGTCACATTTCTAAGATTCCGGGTCTTAAGTTTTGTTGCATTGGCTTCAGGTGCGATATATTGGGTACCAGATGACCCTGACGTGTCAGATCCTGAAGACGAGACCAGCTGAGCTCGATACAAAGGCTATTTGTAGTGGAGCTCCAGATGTTTTGGGTTGAGGAATTGAGTTGTACAAGGATGGATTCTGATCATAAGAAGACTTTTGTGCTCTGTATTTCATCCTTAATTCTTCTTCTCTCAATTTCAGAATGAAATCATTGATGTCTAACTTCGTGAGCATATCATTCTGTCTCAGGTTGGATACAAAAGAAACCCATTTCTCTGGCAAACCATCAGTAAAGTTAGACACTTTGTCTTCCATAGATGTTTTCACTCCATGAGTGTGCAGCTCACTCATTAAGTGATAGAACCGATCAATGACATCGTCTAAGCTCTCCTTTCCCATTGACGTGAAGTTGTCAAACTCCTTCTTCAACGCTTTGGCTTTTAGAGCTTTTAGCGATGCATTACCGTCATACCTCTTTTCTAGTGCATCCCACAGCTTCTTTGCTCGCTTGTTCTCAGAAAATTGATGGAAAATGTCCTCCGGAATGGACTGAGTAAGCAGAGCGTAGACTTTCTTCTCAGCATTGTACTTGAGCTTTTGTCCATCATTCATGCCACCTAGTGTAAGTTTGACTCTATCTGCACCTACAAGCATGTTATACCCTGTCTCTATTGACTCCCAGAGATTGGGATCTACACCATTCAAATAAATCTCACATCTTTGCTTCCACTGTGGGTAATCATCTAACGTGATTAGCTTAGGAGGCTTGTTATGATTCCACACTTCATTTTCCAGAAGCAACAGATTCTGGATCCTTGAATCTTTACCTGCTGTGAACGCTGAATACTGGTCCTCCATTACTATTAACTTTAGACTTTGAAACAAAAATGTGTCTGCTTGTGCGAATGAAGGTGTGCGATTGTATAGCTCGTGCGATTGAACAATGCGAATGGCTCAAACGTGCGAATGAACCAATGCGGATGAATCAATCATACGTATGGATAGGTGCGGATGAACAATGCGACTAGACAGTTCAATCGTATGAATGAAGGTACGAATGAGTCCAATCGTGAGTATGAGGGATGCGTATGAACTCAGTCGTGCGATTGAGTCAATCGGGCGACTGAAGCTGCTGTATTTTGAAAATTCAAAGGTTTATGGTATTTTGGACTCAAAAACACGAATTTTCACTAACCTTAATTGCCGTATGCCGGGAAAAGTTAACTTTACGAACTGGAGACGTCTAAAACACCGTTTGACACAAAAAGATTGCGTTTTTAGTGGAAAAACACAATTTTATATCAAGAACGATTGAATCACACGTAAATCAAGAGCCAAAGCTATGATACCACTTGTTAGGATGAAGTATTGAATGAAATACTAACTGATAAACGTGTATACCGAATCAAATAATGCGGAATCCTATTTGATTGGCGATCCAATTAGTGAGAACGCACGTAGAATCAATTGCAGATTGAATCTAAACATTAAGAACGATTGGTAATCGATCTAGTGCGATCTATGAACTTGGAACAGGTTCTTAGAGGTCTCTGGACGGCTAGGATACGTATCTATTCGAAGTGCTTAGTTTTTCCACAATTTAAGTGGTATTTATAGGTTTGTGTTTCTCATTCGGGCGACTGAACCACAAGTATGGTTCAGTCGTGCGATTGGGCCATGCGGTTGATCCATTCGCACGACTGAGTGTTCAGTCATGCGACTGAGCCAATCTCATGTTACAATCATACGACTGATCCAGTCTCCTGTTTTAGTCGTGCGACTGAGTCATTCACATGAAGTTGTTCATGTGTATGGTCCATTAGCATGGGCCATTCGCATGAGAACTTCACATTACTAAGTTTGAATGTATTTATTATCATTACATTATTGATATTAGTTCAAAAAACCACACACCTATATAATCAATTCGATACGCGTTAAACAACTCATTAATGAAATATTAAACATTATAAGCATAACCACACATTTCATTTCATCAAAGTACCCAACTATTACATACGTGTAAGACAATAAAGACATATTACATTAAGCTCAGAAACTAGGTACACATGTATCTACAATTTTATTGGAGTAAACCCGAAAATTTAAAATTTTTTAAGAGGTTTAAGTGACGTGTGGTCAAAGTTGACCAAATAGATTTGAATTTAATAAAAAACTATTATCATTATTTTATTATTATTATTATTATTATTATTATTATTATTACTATTATTATTATTATTATTATTATTATTATTATTATTTTATTACATAACTTAATAAATAGATATTATAATTATATAATTATTATCCAGGCACAGTGGTGCATGATGCGTGAATTTTAATGCTAGTCATAAGAGACCATTTCTAGTTTACCAAGTAGAAAGAAACAACCACATGGAGCTTCGTTTAAGGATGGGAACAAGTGTAGATAGAGATGAGAGTTAGAGTGACTCGTTAAAGACAAGAGATGAAGTGATATTGTAACACCCGCTTACTTTTAAAAGTTATGAAAGAATGAATAAAAGTGAAGGAAAAGAAAGAAATGCAATTTTACCCAAGCTAAGGGGTAAAAAGTGTCCAAAAGGACAAAAGTTTAAATGTTGGTGAATAAAGGCGATATCATGAATTAGGTCGGGGTGGCTGGTGGTTTCGGGGCCGCCCATCACACCCTTCACACATACTCAACTTCGGATATTTTTAGAGAGAGAAAGAGCAGAATTTGAGTTTTCAAAGAAGAAGAACAAGGAAGTCAGATTTAAGGTACGAAATTTGAATTTTTAAGTGTTCATATTGGGTTTTAGTCTCGGTTGTATGTTTATATGCATATGTGTGTTCGGGTTTGTGTGTTTTAGACACATCTAGGCGTTCGAATCTTTGGAAAAGCCCAAGTTGTGGAGTTTGAACTCGAAAGCAGCTAAGGTGAGTTCTAAACCCCCTTTTAACATGTTTTTAACAAACTTTGGGGCTGGAAATGCATGTGTTCATGTTTTTATAAAAATGGGTTTTTCACCCATATGTGTGTGTGTGAATATGTATGTGGGTGGGTATAAATTTGGGATTATATGTGTGTATGTACATTTGATAATGCTTAGAATGGTACAACGAAGCTTAGATCATGATATAAGATGAATTGGGACTGATTTATGTTAAATTAGTGAAAGTTAGTTGCCCATGTGCTTAAACAGTGGCCCATGCGTCTAACGGTCTGATTTACTAAGTGATCCCAACCGTCAAGAACCCCAACTACCCAAACAGTACCCAACCGCCTTAGTGTCCATGCGCCTAAGTCAGGCCCATTCACCTGAATGGTACCCAAACGTTTGGAATATTTCCCTGAATGACTAAGTGTTAGGCCCAAACGCCTGAACAGTGCCCATGCGCCTAAATAGGCCCATGCGTCTAAGTGAAAAATGACCAAGTGTAAGTCCAGACGCCTGCATAGTAGCAAAACGCCTAAACGGGGTAGAAACGCCCAAATAGTGCCCATGCACCTAGACACTTAGAAATATTTCTGAAGTTTTAGGAAAACTCAGGTTTTAGGGTTTGACTTGATTTGACTTAAGAGTTATGATTAATCCTTTTATGCATGATTATGGGATGGTTTAAGGTTGTGATATGTATGATTGACGTATGGTATTTAAGTGTTATCTTTTAATGGTGATTAAACGTATTTATATTATATTATAAAATACGTTATATATTATGTTATTACTTTACGTAGTATGACAAACGAATGAAAGAACGTAAAGAATAACGTAACGAAGTGAAAGATAACAACGATGAAAAGTAAAACGTAACGAACGAAAGATAAGAGCCATGTTGTCGTTAGCTCAACTGAGATCTGGGTTAGCTACCCCAAAGGATGCACACAGGGTTAATTATTGAGATTGACAAGGCCCTTTGGTATGGGCTAGGTGACTGGATCAGCTTTGGGCACAATGTTCGTGGTCTAATTACCACAGGTCCAGCATCAGCTTCGTGCACAATGTTCGGGGTATAGCAATTGGTTGAATGAAAGGGAGAGATGACTTGCCCTAGGTGACTGGATCAGCTTCGGGCACAATGTTCACGGTTTAATTACCACAGGTCCAGCATCAGCTTCGTGCACAATGTTTGGGGTATTGTTCATCGATCCATATGAAAGTAAAGAATAACGTAACGTACAAAGAAAGAAAGTAAGAAAGTAATAAAGTAAATGAATAATGTAAAGTACGTTACGAAAGAATGAGAACGAAAGTAAGAGAATGTTAATAAAAAGCATGAAATGAAAGCATGATATGAATATGATGTGATGGGAAAATGAACGATAATGAAAGTTAAGAGTAATATTCTCTATTTGTATGTATGATGCATGATCGCGTATGAAAGAAAATAAAGGTTTTAACGAAACTATGATATTTAATTTATAAAACTAGAACTCACTCAGCAACGCTGACTTTTATGTATTTTCCAGTTGGCAGGTAAGAGTTGCTGAGGATGGCACGGGGCAGCTACTTGGCATTTTTAGGATGGCATCCATTAGTATAACAATGACATTTTTGTGATGTAATGCAATTATAACATTTTATAACAGTTAACTGTATTGTATTACTTTGCAAAAGTTGTCATTAAAATATATGAAATGGTTTTAAATAAATTTCCGCTGCGATGTTTTAAATAATTGTATGTTTTATGTGCTATGAATGACTTACTGTGAGGTGCCCGAGAACGGGGGCTTTATAGATATTTTGCGAGAGCCAACCCCAAGATGTCACATCTGGTTGGTGTCAAGAGGATTCTTAGATACCTCAAATGAGCTCTTAAACTGGGACTTTGGTATTCAATGAATTTTGACTTCAATATGTATGCTTATACAGATAGTTACTATGGTGGCTACGACATGACTGCAAAGTATACATCAGGGGATGTCAATTCCTTTGTAGAAGGATAATCTCATGGTAATGCAAGAAGCAATCCTATGTGTATGCATCAACTGCTGAATAAGAATACATTGCTGCTGAAAGCTGCTGTGCTCAAGTCTTTGGATTCAGAATCAGTTGTTAGATTATGGATTCTACTTCAAGAATACTCTCATCCACATAGACAGCAACAGTGCTATCTTTGTCATAAACAATCCTGTGCAGCACTCAAAGACAAAACATATCAATATCAGGTATTATTTGATAAGAGATAATTTTGAAAAGTGATTGATAATATTAATCAAAGTTAACACAAATGAACAATATACTGATTAGTTTATAAAAGATTTTGATGAACAGAGATTTAAGTATCTTTTATCAGCTATTGGGATGATTAACCTTTAGTAGATTTGCTTAAATTAGTTCCAAGATTATTTTTTACATATATATGACTTAGGTTGTCTATATCATCAGTCATATAAGCCTTGCCAACCTTGGGAGAAAATTTTTCAAAGTGATATTCCTTTGAAGTTTGAGAGTTAAAGATATATTTTCTTTCGTAAGACATTAAGTGGACTTAGAAAGAAAATTATGTCTTCAAAACTAATAACTACTTACTATGAAATTTACCTTCGGAGGAAATTCTAATATATCTTTCGAAGCTTAAATATGCTTATAAGTACATGTATGTTTTGAAGGACAATTTCCTTCTGAAAGCAATTAAGTCTCGAAAACTTTATTCATCATTTGAATAAAACGTCTGAAGTTTAATATCTTGCCAAACCAAATATATCTCGAAAGAAAATTATTCCAAGTATTTTCATCCGAAGCAATTCTTATCTAGTTAAGAAATATATTTTGAAGTAAAATTGGCTTCAGAAGTTTTCTCAAAAAACTTCTAAAGACAAATTGCATTCGAAAGATTTTCTACTTCCAAGATAACTACCTTTTTGTGTACTTTTCAGAGGTGGGACCGACATTTGGATTTCAATGTTTATCTTTTTGCATTAACTTTGTCTCAAATCCAACCATATAGATATCTTACAACGGTTCCCCCTCTTCCTTCTTCCTCTTTATCAACAAAAGTTCTAACCCTGAATTCACCCATAAACCATCCTTGTTCTTAGCTTTCTTCTTCCCAAAGCGTTCTCGGATAGTCAACCTAGAACCCCAAAACCAAGCAAAGTTTTCCATGCACCTTCACAGTAAACATAATCAAGTTGCTTTGTTGGCATCCGAGAAAGATCGTGGTTTCTTAGATGTTGGCCATTTTATTACTCAATCAACCTACCCCACAACACTTATAATAGATCCTCCATTTTATAAAGAACAATTGTTGGAGTTTTGAAGGACCTGCCAAGAGGTGATCTTAGATAATGAGAAGGCGCTGTGTGAATCAGTGTAGGGGAAGAGTGTTCATCACCGTAGCCACAATCAACACTCATCTAGAGGCTAGATGATAAAAAAAAGTGGGCCGTCTTTTCCCAAGTTTGATGTGAATGAATCATTTAGGCAGATGAGCTATGAAGGGGACTTCACAGTCAGAACCTTCCAAAAGGGTAAGGTCTCCTACCAATGGAAGTACCTCCTTCATGTTATTATTCACTCTTTACTAAATAAACATGGAGGATGGGACCAGATTCCTGAGGACTTATCCTACATAGTACACGGAATAGTCTAAGGGGTCAAGTTCAAGTACTCCTAGTTTCTTTATACAAACTTGCTTGTAAACTTGGACTCCTTAGAGTAGTACATGTTCCTTACATATGTCCAGCACATTCTTAAATGTGATCTAGGCTTAGAGCCAAGGGGAATGGGTGCTATTATTAAATTGGAACAGATGAAGCCCAACATCTTTAAAATCATAAGAAAGACCACTGTTGGCTTCTCAAGGGTAGAAACAACCCTGATCCAAAAACTATTAAAGCTTATTACGCAAGGTGACAACTTGACAGCCCCAGTCAACTTCAAACACACACCTTTTACATCTGCACCACCCACACAGTCTCAAATTGTCACACCCTCAACGTGTGGGCTTTTACCGTGAGGTGTGTGAACAAATAGGATTCCAGTCATTAGTTACTCAGAACAACACTATGTGCAACGTATAAAATAAATATGAGTTTGAAATAGTAAAACATTTATGGAAGCGTTTTATAAATCGTTAAACATAAAGTACTAGAACTGTAACTTGGCAAAACACGCGCCAAACCATGATTTAAACCAAATGTAAACCATTCAAAAAGTTAAGGACATCAGATTTCTAAATGCATATGCTTGACCCGTTCGTGCTCCTATGGCAGCGGTTAACCTCGACCTGAGAATAGCACACTAAAAGAGTCAACACAATGGTTGGTGAGTTCAAGAGTTTGCGTTTAACATAAACAGTAATAGTTGTAAAACATAAGTAATATGCTAAAATAGATAGCTAGTCTAGTTTCACATGTAGTAAGTATAGTGATTTTGCGATTGAAGCTGAGATGTGATTCATTTGTTTGCCTCCCATCACAATCTACCAGGTTGTGATGATGTTTATGTTTAGGAAAATATTGCACCCGTCTGACCTCGAGTCTCACAGGTGGGGCTTTTCTGGCCCAGTAGTACTACCCAACATTTCCCGCTAGTTACATGTATTAATGGTCGGAAAGTGTGAGGACTTTCATGGTAAGGCTACACTACCTTATACTAGCATAGCTTATCTATAAAATCGATTGTTAAAAAAACAGTATGCTATCTCCCCTAAAAAGGAATTAAGTAAAATAGTAGGGCATGAACTCACCTGATATGCACACGAGCAATGATAAAAGCAAACAGTGAGCGGTAAGACAACCTTCAGAGGTTACCTACACTACTAGAAAAACTACAATAGATGACGCGCATTACGCGTCATCTTTGGGGTCAGATGACGCGTAAATGCGTGTCAAGGAAGGGGTAGTCATAAATGACAGATGATGCGCATCCGCGCGTCATCTGTTTATGAAGCGTAAAAGATGACGCGCATTTTAAGACGTGCAAAAGATGACGCGCAATGCGCGTGAAGGAAGGGGTAGTCATAAATGACTAGATGACACGCATCCGCGTGTCATCTATGAAATTTTTATGACGTGCAATAGATGACGCGCAATGCACGTCATAAAATTAGCTGCATTTTTTAATTTTTTTATTTTTAATAAATTTACTTGTTGTTTTCTAAAACAAATTTTCGAATAACATTAAAAGCGAAATCCATTAAATACCAACAAAGTTTACAAAAGTTGTTAATTAGCAACTACAAAGCATAAAACAAGTCCAAATTCAATTAGTACCAATTACAAGTCCAACAATACTAACACAAGTCCAACAATACTATCATTTCAGTCCTACATATAAATTAAATTCAATACATAGCGCGCACAGTCTTCACGAACTTCATCCAAATCACCATTAGTGTATTGTTCTTTACCTTCTCCAACCTAAGACAACCAATTTCATCAAGTTAAAGTTGCCAGTTTTGACCCAAAAACCCCTTTATGTAAAACACTTGTAATTTACTTGACTAGTTTATATCAACTACAAGGCAACAACAATGGTAATTTACTTATAAAAACTCATACATAGATAGTTATATTCAATAATATAAACTACAAAGAAACAAATGGTAAATATAAGGGGTACGTAGTCAATGATCAGCTTACATTGTTATTGACTAATATTTCAAGCTCTTTATCTACTATTTCTTTCATGAACTTCAACACATAATATCCACATTTGGTACTTCCTGGCTGACGTGGACACTATAAGGGGTAGTCAATGATCAGCTTAATAAAGTTAAGTAAATGTGCAAATTCAAATAAAAATTAAGTGCTCACTGTAGAATTGACCCATTTGAGTTTAGTTTGCCTCTTCTTCGTACCACTTTGTGCAGCATATAAGCCCATTGCCCTACAAAATAGTTGATCATATCAATTAAGAAATATATATAACATAAAGTTTTAATAACTTGTATTACTTACGCATCAATGGTTTGTTTCAACAACGGATTGATAGTGCTGACCCGTAGAGAATCAAGATAATAGCAAGTCAATGTTTTCATATCTAGCACGGCCAACACCCAATGGTTTCTAAACCAAAAAACAATTAAGTCAAACAACTTATATAATACGTACGCGGTGATGGATAATCTTGTATGCGGTGACTAAAATCATATAGAAATACCAAGTTATATAGGTAGAAAAATATGAAAAAGGATACAAGTAATTTACTCATCAATGTCCTCATAGAATATGAAAATAGATGGATAATCTTCTACTGTGGTGACTGAAATCATATAGAAATGCCAACTTACATAGGTAGAGAAATATGAAAAGGGATACAAGTGACTTACTCATCAATGCCTTTACAGTATATGAAAATAGATGGATAATCTTGTATGTGGTGCCTGAATTTTTACCTTCTACACAGATTAACTTGTTCAGTACAGTACTACAGCCAACCTTCACCATAATGATAGGGCTATCCTTGCTTCTGGATCATGTCTATAAAGATGAGTAGCAATTAATAGTATTAACCAGAAATGGCTTACAATTTACCAAATATAAATATGTTCCCAAAATAAATAAGGAATAACTTACACCTTTCTCTTAAAATTTGGCAGCCATCTCCAAAGGGTTTCTGAAACGAAATTTAGAAAAAAAATGTTTAGTGTGAATAATTATTTTGTCAATTCTGAAAATGCAGTAAAGAGGCAATGAAAATACCATGTGATTGCTCCAATAGCACCAAAGAGCATAGACATTAACAATCAAAATCCCATGCCTGCATTTTTACGAAAACAATATGTTGATTAACAGTGCAATTGTTCGAATTTAAGACTATGTTGATTTACGTACTGATGAGAATTCCTACAAATTATTTCTGCATTTAGAGTAACACATCCTTCCCCATATTCCTCGTCATTTTCAGCATCAGTGTTATTAGTTGACTATTTGTACATAGTGTTTGCTGTGTTTAACATGTTCTGCAGATAAGAGAAACATAAGGCAGGTGATAACAGAAATGAATGTAATCTTGTTATATAAAATCAGTGACAAGTCACACAATAACAAGATTAATAACAATGACAAATACCTCAAAATCAGATGAAAAGTTTGTAACTGATTTTTTTGTAGCCTAATTTCTTTAACTGAATATTCTTCCTAAAATTAGGCGCTTTTATAAAACCATACATGTATTTTTTTTCTAAATTAAGCCTATGTTAGTAAACACTCTTCATCATTCAAATAGATGTATATTCATGTTTAGATAAAACCCAATATAAGCTTTTTATTCCGAAACAAGGTCAAGTTTGTCAAGAACTTTAAGCATCTTAATGCCAAAAAACAAATAAATTTGAAAGCTTGAAACGTGTGAATCATAAAACACTTACAATTATCTTGGAAGCATGGTCTTTTTAATGTTTAAGATCAGCAGCTTCTAACATACTGCCACGCATAATTAAAATGTGTTTTGACTCCAAGAATGTTGACCCACATTCGAAAACAAGTTATTCCCTTGATGTGCTTTCATCATTAGTCATCATCTCAGCAAACACAGATTTTGTTTTAAAAAAAAAAGCCCATTCCTGTTATCCAATTACACATACTATATCAGTATATCATATAATTCATGATTAAACATTTTGTCTAGTTTTAATACACTTGAAAAGAAGTAACAAGACTCACCTCTGCTTAAATATTTGGTCCTTAGGTAGAAAATACCTTTTACATTTCCAATTGCTCTTCTTGTTCAAGAATCAAGTTTGTTCTTTCCGTGGATCTTTTATATCCAAAGTTTTTGTGGTACCGTGTTCAGGTGGAAGATCATTCAGTACACGTGCATACGCTTCTCCGTTCTACACGTGATTTTGATAATGTTAGCATAGAGTGTGTAAATGCAACATTTTTCATATTTAGATGTAAATCGAGCGTGTAAAACTATAAAAACAATAAAAAAAATTGTGCAATAAACTAAACAAGACCTTGCTGTGAGCATAAGGGGTTTTCTTTAGATCAACAACAAGGCAATTTAGACATTTTATCAACAGTCAAAATATGTTCATTAAACATAACATATGCATACATACATGCATACATATAAATACATAGACACACATTAATATTGCACTTCCATGTAAAAAGAAAGCAAAATAAATATGGTGTTGAAAACATTGACCTATGTGGTTAGAAGGAAAATACATGATTGACCAAGTTGACCCATTGACCCGTTGGTGATGTGTTTAAGTTCTATACTTGCTCAAACAAATATTATATCATATTAACAATCATGCTTGCAAAGATTACCAAACTATGCACATGAATCACCTTAACCACCATAAACCAAAACAAGATAGTCAAACCCACATACATAGCTAGCATAATCATAGCCACATTCTAAATTGCCAAGTTACATAATCCAGACATTCATACTATATTGATTAAACACTATGGCACAATCCACATGCATAATCATGTGCTTTGTGCACGCTACTTGCACGATTCCCAAGAAAGACTAGAATGACCCAAATAATTCATCCGTTAACCAATTGACCTAAATCATGTATTCTAACAGGTTAAACATCATTCATAACATACTAGCATGCTCCTAATATCAAAACCATGAGCAAATTCACAAGACCACATGTTTCATATAAATAAAGTTTCCCTTTCGGGAAAGTAACACCAAAAAGTACAACTTTCATCAACTTCAACACAAATTCACCAATAACATGCCTAGACTAGTTCATAGATACCATTCAACCACATTAATCAATCATAATTCACTATTACATGTATCTTCATGATCCAAAATTTTCTATTTCAGGCAATCTATGAACAAAATACCAAATCTCTCCCAATGCTTGCATAATTATCATAAAACAACATCTATTGAACATAATTAACATCCTAGAATCATCGATCAGCAACCATCAATTGCATAATTTCAAACCCAAAGTTACTATTTAGGGCAAGGTATGAACTTGAAACTTATAATCATTGATTTTCTTGCAAAATCATCATAAACTAACCTCAATACAATCCAACTAACATCAAAACAACATCAATTGCACAATCTCATGATAAAAACTTACAATTTTAGGTAAGATAGGAACTAGATGATCAAAATCATGAATTTCTTGTATAAATCACCACAATCTATCAACAATGCATTAGAACTAACATCATATCATTATCCATAATCCTTAAATTTGGTTTTTGATCTATTATTCGAATTAGGGTTCTATCAAAATCAAAAACTATGAAAACAATGAAAATCTAACCTTTTAACATGTAGAAATCAAGATCAGAACTTGCTAACACCTTGGGGTGCTTGAACTAGATCAAATTCGATTTGTATGTATGTGCTATAGATCAAAATCGCAAGGTGGTGGGTGTTTGAGAAGGGTTGCGACTGAATGGGGGGGGGTGGGGGATTAGGGTTGGGTTATTTTGTTAAGTTTTAGTTTTAGTTAATTACACTTAACCCCTAATTGTTTATATTTTATAAAAACTAATCGTTTTAAACCCTTATTAAATAGTTTTAACTACAAAATACAAACATTATTTATCAATAATAATAATCACATACATTATCAATTAGTCACCAAACACATGGAATATATATTACACGTAGTCACTTTATCGCGTAAAAGTAACAAATTATAGGATCAAATGTATATATCTGTGATGATGTTAGAAGACAATTCAATCAAATACAAACTCAATAATCAAATCAATGCACAAAATCGAGAAAAATTCAAAGAGTTTATTGATAATAGAAAAGACAATTACAAGTGTAAGAGCAGTTTGTTATAGTGTCTAGTCTCTAGGTTACCTGTACAAAGACACATCTAAGCTATTTATACTATCAACAAACTAAGGACACTATTTACATAAACAATCCCTATACTATGACAAAACTTTATAAAAGACAACTAAGACTAATGTTAATCTTCTAGAGTTTCTAACAATACTCCCCCTAAGATTGACATTTGTCTTTGGTCTTCAAAATCTTCTTGTCTTCTTCACTTTGTTTTCTCTTTATCTTCAATCATCATTCTTCTCTTTGTTCTTCTTCTTTTACCTTCAGTCTTCAGATATCAAAGAAGTCCTCGTGTTCTTCTTTGATCTGGAACATTGGCTTCTTTTTGTATAATTCTGGTTCTTTTAAGGCATTAGCTATTGTAGATTTTAACTTGCTAGCCAATAGACCTTGTTTTGTTTTAGGTTCGTTTGTCTTTTTCTCTATCCTGATCATTTTCTCCAAAGTCTCTTTAGATAAACCTGTAATATCAATATTGGCATACAACTCAATTGGTTTTGAACTTTTTTTAGTACGCTTCTAGTACTCCTTTACTTGAAATTCTCATGAACTCAATATCCTTTATATCCTTCTTCATAATATTAGCGTATCCTAAGGCTTTTCTCAATGAGATTCTCTCCATCGTAGCGTTCATCACTTTGATAATAGATAGAAAATACTTCTTATCATTTTCAGCAATCTATGGAGTCACCTTTTCAAACCATTGGACAGACAAAAAGGATATATAACTAGGATGCAACAATTTGAGCTCAAAAACTCCAAATAGAGTAATCATGTCCTCATCCCAATTCTCGAGATTCCTGACCAATTTTAGCTCAAATGTTTCTGAATTATTAAACCATCTTAGAATTGGTTTTGACTTTTATGTCCCTTCAATCACCTTAAGTCCAGGAGTTGTGACTTTTTGAAAATACTGATCACTAAATTCAGATAAGAATTTCTCTTCCTCTCCTGACTTATCTCTTTTTCTTTTATTTTCCATCACCTTATAAAAATATTCTTTATCCTATTGATCACAACAAGTTTTCAAGAACTCACTTGATCTTGCAATACCTCTGTCTAATAACTCTACAAATAATACTCCCCTTTTAGCTCCCATTGGATTAATCAAAGGCGGTTTATCCAACTCCTTTAAGTCTTGTACTGGAAGCTTGAGGATACTTGAAAAAAATGGTATATATCACACACGACATTTACTCTTTAAATAAAAAAAGAAACAAATACTTCATCATATTTCCACGCTATTATTTTCACTTCCTTTGTAGTATCGGGAGCAATCATAGCATTTAACAGTTTAGAGATAGATTGTCCTTTCTGCAATACGTTTCTCACAATGTCTCCTGCTGATCTTGCTTTTTTAAACAACCACTTTAGCTCAACTGAAACTTTGTATGCCTGTTCATTTTCAGGGAACATCTTCATCAATTCTCTTCTCCTCTCATACACATTCGTCTTCTTTTCCATTGACTTGATTTCTTGTGATTTAAGCATTGTTGTTCTCTTGGAGATTTCCAAATATTAAGGGTTGTCAGTATCAAGCACAATCATTCTATTTGTTTGTCTTTCTGTTTCTTGAAAGCTTCTTACGAGATTCCTTAGAGATACTGACTGTAATCTATTAAGTTTCTTCCAAGGGTAATTTCTTGCTTGCAACCACGATCTCAAAGTTGGAATGCTCATGTCTTCAGGATCAGGGTGGTGCAAGTCAGATCTAGGCATCTCCTTAACATTTATGCTCTCCTGTAATGGATTCCATTCACCGTGTTCCACTACTATCTCATTAGGATCTATCGGGGCAACTGACTCAGTTGTGATACATTCCTCATACTCTTCATTAATATGAGAAACAGTTAAGCCATCCAAAAATAGTCTGTTGTATTTCATTCTCACCAGATAGTTATACCTATCTTCAAAATCTATAGGTATTTCTTCTTGTTCTTGAGTTGTGTCAACTGGAGATAAAGTTGGTTCAAAGCTCGCTTTAACTATATCTTCATCTTTGAGAACTTCATCATACCAATCATCTTCAATGTCTTCAAGAGCACCAATCTTTTCTAGAACATTTTGTTCTTGTTCTTCTTGAAATTCAACTATCTTTTGAACTTTTGAAGAAGATTCAGGTAAAACCGAATCATCTATCTCATCAATCTTTCTTTTGCCTTTATCAACCTCAGAAACCTTTTCTAAGTCGATTAGGTTTATCTCAGATACAATGACAAGATCTGGAGAATCAGATTTTTGAGTTTCTTTCACCTTTTTCAATTCTTCTTTTATACTTTTATATTCTTCTTTTAGCTTGTTGTACTTTTCCTCCATCAAATCATAATCTCTAATCATCACTTCAAATGTCTTCATATCTTCATCCTTATCTTTCACAAGTGTAGCAATCTCATCATTTTTCTTTTTAATTGTTTCTTTTAACATCTCATTTTCTTCCTTTAATTCAGTAATAGATCTTTCTTGAGCATTATTGGCTTCTTTCAAAGTCTCAAGTTCATCTATATCAACAACATCATCTATTTGTACAGACGCATTGTGTGCTGTAATGACAGGAGTTTCTTCAACTTCAATAGCAGTTGAACTTTGAAAGATTGGCTCAGACAACATAGCATCAATGAAATCAAATCCAAAGTCTTTATTTTGAGCTTGTTCTTTATTCATATTTGATTCTATCACATTCTCAACAATGTTCTCTTCATGACCACCTTCTTCATAATCATTATCTATATTTGTTCCTTCATCAACATGATCTGAAACAGTCTTTTCACTGCTATCAGATTGATGTGCATCTGCTCCATCATTAGCATCATCATCGTCATACTACTTCATGAACTTTCACTATCATCATCATTATTTTTATTGTCATCATTATCATCTTCATTATCATCATCATCATTTTCTTCATCATCATCCGGTTGGACTTGAGGAATCCCATCAATTAGATCATCTGTGTCCACTTGTTCACCTTGAATTAAGTGAAAGTGATCTACATTGATATCAACTTCATCATTTGCAATATTCCTCACGTACTCAAACATTGGTACATTTTGAGCCCCTGTAATCATTGCCAACCTCTTATATGATATCTCAGTCATATGTTCAAGCTCTAATAAATCACCACCAACTCCATAGATAAGGAAATCAGGATATTCTTCATTAATGATCATTTGCAAGAACCTTGGATACATTAGGTACTTGTTTCTAATACCTTTTTCCAAGTTGAAGATAAATCCATTCAAAATCCACTTTGCCATGTTAAATCTTTTGTTAGTGGCAATGGCTATTATTAGAGATGCAAAGTCTACTGGAAATGAATACCATCAGACACTCGTTTTAGACATGCAATGTCGAAAGATGTAGCATAAAAGCTTCCAATGATTATGTACTCTTGCTCTGAAGAATTACTTCTTGGGAAAGTGATCAAGATGACCTATTTTCATGAATGTCTCTCTACATTCATTAAATGTTAACTCAGACAAGTCTTCTGGACCATTATGACCCAATCTCAGAGCAACTCTAATCAAATCTTTAGAGACTTCTATCATTTTGTCATTTGTGATAAATTCTCTTACAACCTTTCTTCCATCATCATCAATCTCCACTGAAGCTGTGTTCCAGAATTTCTTCACAAGTCTTGAATAGATCACCGGCTGGTAACACATAACATACACATACTTCATCCTCAGTAGAAATCTAATCATCCTAACATAAGAAACTGCATCTTGAACATCCTCGTTGAGCATAGCAGCAACATTATGCTTTGGCTCAAATTTCAAATCAGCTATTTGCATAAATGAAAACATTAACATTGGACACTTTGATTTTTAAACACTTTGATTTTTGTAAATTTTGATTAAAATTTTAATGAATTATATGTTTTAAAAATTTGTATTTATTCAACTTGTACTTAGAATTTTCTAAGTGTTAGAGATATTCTGTACTAAGACATATTATATTCAAGTTGTTGTATATATGATTTAAAAACATATCAATTCATTTAAACTTTATCAAATACTTAAACATATTGAATTTTTATGAATTTTTATTTTTATTTAAAAACATTTGAAATTCAAGTCGATTCATCTTCAACCATCGACTAATGAAGAACACCATATGATCAATGTTGATGAAATTCAAAGTTGCATATATCAAACTGATTACATTAACATTCAATGATCAATTTCAGTTCTTAGTTCACTTTTAATACGCAAAATTCAATTTTTCAGAGCTTTCCTAAATAGCATTAAAACGCTCAAATGATTGTGAATCGCAAACTTGAAACAGAATGATATTGATTATGAACTTACATTTACAATCACATACACAATCCATCACTCACAAAGTATAGTGACAAACAACCTAAAAGAGTGAAATAAGCTAAATCGAGAGTCGACAGAGTTCAGGGGAATTTTGGAAGTGTGAATGACTGAAAAATGCAAAGTGTTGTTTAAGTGAAAATTTTAGGCACATGAATATTGTTCGTGCGCATGAAGTTGTAAATTTCACTCTGTTCAGACGCATGAGCACTGTTTGTGCGTATGAGAATAGCCGCATGAGCACTGTTCAAACGCATTAGCCCTATTTAGGTACTTTTGCACTGTTTAGGCGTATGAGATTCTCTAAAACACCCAACACTTGGTGAATATTTCACTTGAAACGCCCAACCATAGAAAGCCTAGTACTGTGTAGGCGCATGAGCTTGTTGAAACGCCCGACACTTAATCAATTTATTAGACGTATGACAATTGTTCAGGCGCATGAGGATATGAAAAACGTCCAAACACTTGTAAAATTTCTGAAAACACATCATGCTCCTACTTGGACTTATGGCCACTATTTAGGCGCATGTGTTTCCATACACTTGTATATTTTTCACATCTTCCACCCGAACACTCTTTAGACATATTAGCACTGTTCACATACTAATATTCAAACAATTTTCATAACTTTGAGTTTTTCCTAAAATTTACATTTTTGACCCTCAATTTTCACTTTTGACATTTTAAACCCTTTTATTTTTATTTAATTTTTCAAAATACAATTTCCCTTCATTTTAGTCTTGAATTTAAATGAAATTGTCTTATTTAAAAATTGCAAGAAGCTTTTCACTTGAAAATTTTATAAGCTCATTTTGTTATTATCAAAATTTTACATGATCAAACACACACATGCTTTGAACATTTAGCTTCATCCTTTCCATTCAAACATTTTAATTTTGATTTTATTAGGAACTCGTACTTTTATTACTCCCCCTAAACTTTTAAGTTTTACAAACTTAGAAGTTTCCCAAGTTGTCACAAGAAGATCACACTGATCATTGTTAGATTGCCTGCACAAATAAAACATGCATAAAATCAAAATTAAAGCAGAATAAAAATCTAATATTCACAATAGAATCAATGTCTACAGTGAGATCATATCAGTGAAGATCAGCATATTAAAATAAAATAAAGTATGAATAGTCATAAACAATAAATAAATCCCGATCAAGTGTGTTCCAGGTCAGTGATTTCACAACAAAGGAGACACAAGATCCAATGACAGACAATGAGTGTTTTTGACAAAAGAATCAGCTTACTTACTTTTTCAATTCTTGGATTGATTAGGGTATAATTAGATATGACATGATGTGACTCATACAAAGACTTAGAGAGATTAACTATCATCAAGACATGCAAGAAAGCACAAATTATCAACTTATTACCTGACATATATATTCATAACCAGAGTTCATGTTGATAATTTAGCAGAGAATGATCATGGATAAACCATTTGATCAACTCTAACCATCTATTTGAATGGGTGTGCACATTGGCATCTTTTGCATCAAAGTAGAAAATCTAGGTCTGTAATCACTTACAATAGAGGATATCTCAGCACTTCAGGTCTATGATGACTCAGAACAAAGAAGTGAGATAATGCTTGTAATAGATCTCATGGATAGTCATATCTCCATCTGGTATGAGTGCTGTAACTTCGCAAGCAATCAATCTGATAAGCTAATACAACTCAAAAGTACTTAGATGAACATACATACATGCATAGATGTTTTAGTTTAATCACAACAATTTACTTTTTCAGTATAGTAGCATGAGATTTTCTACACATCATATCTGATCATGTCAGACTTTATTGTCGATTGAAATATGTAACTGATCTCACTAATGTACTATCATTTCTCACATGTTGCAAAAACAAATTCATTTCTAAAAATGAATTAACAAAGAAAGACTCTATTTTAATAGTTTTTGTTTGATACCTTTTTTTTATCTTTGATTTTAAATTTTCTAATTTTGTATTTGGGTTTTCTGTAAAAAGAAAACAAACACATACAAACTACAATCAGGCAATTAACTTTGACAGTTTATCTTGCCATGACCTTTTGGATAAGGAAGGGTTCTGATCATGGTAAGACTCAAAGAACTAAAAAGCTTAAAAACCAGTTTTACACATGGTTAATTAGACCAATTGACTCCACTAAATTCTCAAACCGTTGCAATTTGAATCAAAATGATTAAACCTTTTTCAGAGTTATCTCTGAGAAAACGATATCAAATTTCGATATGTTTTGTTTTTGAATATTGGACCGGATTAGCTGTAATGAACATAGCAGTAGTGTTATAAATGTAAATTGGTGTTTGAAGAAAATTAAACCCATAATCCAACAGTTGGTTTTGTAACCAAAGTATTTGAGAACAACCTGCTGAAGCAGCTATGTACTCAGCTTCTGCGGTTGAAACTGAGACATTTGTTTGTTTCTTGCATGGCCACGAGGCTAATCGGGGACCTAAAAACTGACATCCACCTGTTATAGATTTTCTATCTTGACAACATCCTCCATAATCACTATCAGTATATCCATGTAACTCAAAATTTCCCTCGTAAGGATACCATAGCCCTAAAGCTGGTTTACCCTTGAGATACCTGGATATCCTTTTGACAACATTTAAGTGGGATTCATTTAGGACTGATTGATACCTGGCAAAAACACAAACAACATACATTATGTCTGGTATAAGTGCAGTAAGATACATCAAAGAACTAATCATAGATCTGTATAAGGATTGGTCAACTGATTTTCCTTTTGGATCAGGCTCAATCTTGGAGTTTACGTCAGCTGGAGTTCTTGTGGATGACAATCTTGCAGTTTGATTTTTTTTCAAGAGCTTGTCAACAAACTTCTCTTGATTGATGAATATACCATCTGCAGATTGTTGAACTTGTAGTCTAAGGAAGAAATTGATTTCTCCCATAGAACTTATTTGAAATCGAGACTTCATGATTTCTTCGAATTCATTGCACAGCTTTGAACTTGTAGAACCAAATATGATATCGTCAACATACACTTGCATACATAAGAGATGATCAGCATCCTTATTTACAAATAAAGTTGGATCGATTTTCCCTCTCGTGTATCCATGTTGGATTAAGTGTTGTGACAATGTCTCATACCAGATTCTAGGTGCTTGATAGAGTCCATACAAAGCTTTGCTGAGCTTGTACACATGATATGGAAATTCTACATCCTTAAAACCTAAAGGTTGCTTCACGTACACATCATCGGTGATTGGACCATACAAGAATGCACCTTTTACGTCCATTTGATACACTTTGAATTTCATGAATGATGCATAAGGCAGGAAGACACGAATGGATTCAAGTCTTGCAACTGGAGCAAATACTTCATCATAATTAATTCCTTCTTCTTGAGTGTATCCTTGTGCAACAAGTCTCGCTTTATTTCGAATGACTATTCCTCGATCATTGGTTTTGTTTCTAAACAACCATTTTGTGCCTATAGCATTTTCTCTTTCTAGTAAATCCACCAGATTCCACTCTTCTTGTTTGCGAAATTGTAGTAATTCTTCTTGCATAACCTCAATCTAACCATTATCCTTTAACGCTTTGGTAATGTTTTTAGGAACATCTTGAGAAAGAAAACAAGAGTATAAGCATAGGTTTGCCTATTCTGATTTACTTCTTGTTGTTCTCTCATTCAATGGACCAATAATCTGAGATGTTGGATGATTCTTGTGAATACTAGATGTTAGAATCTTATCACCTTGAACATTAACGTCTAGATTTGTTTGATTCAAGTTGGAGAGTTGATGTAGTAGGCTAGAAAAATATGTATTGAAATTTGGAACTTGAGTTGGTGAGTTAATAAAGTACTCAAGATTACCAATATCAACTGCATCACTAGAGATGGATGATATTCCTGACTCAGGTTGCACAAATTCAGTACCATCACTAGGAATTGGTTGAGAAACATCTTGACCTTCTCATACTAAATAATTTGAATGTTAATTAGATTGATCATTTTCATTGAATCTAATCGTTGAATCCTTGACAAAAGAGAAGAATGGGTAATCTGGGCTTTGATCATCTGGGTCGTCTGGATCTGAGTCATCACTGAAAGATCCAAGATCTCCTTGAACTTTCTTCTTACCTGCAGAATCAAGAAAGTTAGATTGATCAAACAAGTTAGAATGAAAAGAGTTTGACAATGAATCTAAATCAAATAACCAAGCAGGACCATTTGAAACTGATGGAAAAGAATTTTCCAAGAATTTAACGTTAAATGTTTCAATTAGAACATTAGTCCTAGAGTTATAAACTCCATAGGCTTTTGAAACAGATGAATATCCAATGAAAAATCCATTATCAGATTTTGATCAAATTTTCCTAGATGATAACTTAAATTTAGAATCATGACAGGACAACCAAAAGATTTAAGGAAATCTATGTTTGGTTTCCTGCCAAACATCAACTCGTATGGAGTTTTCAGTTTATTCTTCACGATCAACGTTCGATTCTGGACGAAACACGCAGTTGAAATAGCTTCATCCCAGAAAGTGATTGGTATTTTGGCATCTGCTAGCGTAGATCATGCAGCCTCAGCCAGTGTTCTGTTCTTCCTTTCAGCAACTTGATTTTGTTGAGGAGTTCTAGCAGCACTGAATTGATGAGCTATTCCTTTCTTTGCACAAAACATATCAATGTTAGCATTTTTGAATTCCGTACCATTATCACTTCTTATCATCTTCACTTTGTGATCTAGTTGATTTTCAACTTTAATGATAAATTATTTAAGTAGTTCAGCCGTTTCAGATTTAGCATGCAAAAAAGAAAACCCATGAAAATCATGTATAGTCATCAATTATAACTAAACAATATGATTTTCTTCGAATACTCTTGACATTGGTTGGTCCAAAGAGGTCCATGTGCAACATCTGGTGTGGTTTGGAATTTGAGTTTATCAGCTTGGTCTTATAAGTCGCTCTATGTTGCTTTCCCTTCAAACATGCTGAGTGGTGATCAATCATTGTGAACTTCTTGGATGGAAGTCCAATGACATGATTTCCTGCTACAAGCTTGTTCCTGTTCTTGAAATTGGAATGCCCGAGACGTCTATGCCAAAGCTGACTTTCATCATTTGATGCTTTAGCAATTAGGCATGTTGTTTCTGTTAATGGATCAACTTGAGACATATCCAGTTTGTATACATCTCGATCCCTTTCAACATTAACAATCACCCAATCTTTGCTAATCTGAAATCCTAGTTTCAAGACATAACAGAAAGAATCATCAAATAGAACAGAATACGATATATCACATATTTGGGATACGCTTAAAAGATTTAAATTCAACTGAGAACAAAAGTTGGCTTTGTCAAAGCTTATTATCCCGTTTGATATTGTTCCTTCTCCTGTTATCTTTCCACCTGCATCACCACCAAAGGCGAAGTGCCTTCCATCCTTTAACTTAAATTCTTGCTGTAAGGAATGATTGCATGTCATGTGTAGGCTACACCCGTTGTCCACGTACCAAGTATTAAGAGGTCTTCTCGGGCGTACCTGCACAACAAAGACATTTAACTTGAGGTACCTACCTAAGCCGAGATGGCCTTGGGTTTTCCAAATTTATCAATAACAGTAAATTGCTTGAAATGAAGATTATTCAAATTTGTCTTGTTTTTAATAAAATTGCCAATTTTGTTATGCATTGTTGTTGATTATTTCTGTAAACGTTCATACCACTTGATTGACCAATTTTTGAAAAAAAATTTACCAACATTTTTATTAGTCATTCTTACAGCTCTTGGTATGAATTGTTCTTTTTGAACTTGTCTTGGTCTCACATAATTGTTGCTTTGGAGAGACCTCAAACCTAAATAGGATTGGTTAGTTATCTTTGAGATCCATAAGCTTGATTTCTCAGATACTGAGGATTAACATAACCTTTGCTCAAGTTTGAATTCACAAATCCTCTCTAAAGTAGCAGTTTTTAGTGTTGTGAGTTCTCTCATCACAATAGGTACAATATTTGTTGAAATAAGAATCTATTATAGAATGATTTCTCATGTCACAGATGTGACAGTACTTATTGAAAAAACACTCAACAGTGTTGTGATTATACATATCGTATATTTCACAGTACCTTTGAGGAGATTTAAACAATTCTTTGTTAACTTTTGATATTGACAAAATATATGATTCTTGTTTATATTTTGGCGTCAAAAAGTTGAATTGTTTTTGATTTGCCAAATTTGGCTTTTGAGTTAATGTTATATTATTTGACAAATTACTTTTCATCTTTTGGTCATGAACTTCTATCTTGGATTCCTTAAGAATAAATCTTTTTGCAACAGTAGAAGTCTTAGAATCTGAACTCGTTTTCAGATCAGAGTGAGATTTGTTCTTAGGACATAGTTTAATTTCTTAGAAAGAGTTCATGTTTAACAAACCAGCAGACATAAATTTAATTGGTTTAAGTTTAGTTGCTTGATTTGTTGATTTTGTTGGATTTTCTGAACTTCTGTTTTGTTCAGTTTTTACTTTATTTAATTTTTTTCTTCTTCGTTGATTCTTTGATTTAGAAAAACTTTGTTTAATTTTAGATTGAACATCTTCAGGTGAAGATTCTTTTTTGCTTTCTTTTAGTTTTAGATCAACAGAATTTGAATCTTTTGATGTTCCATCCTCTTGTTTAGCTTTTTCTTTGCTTTTAATTGTTACTTCTTCCAACACAGAATCAGTTGGATCAGAAGTTTTCTTACAATTTTGTTTTGGTATATATGATTTAATCTTTATGGGATGACCATTTTTGATCTTTTCATTGTCCTTTTCAATAAAGGTTTTTACATTTGCCTTTTCTTCTTCATCATCAGAGTTCTTGGTTTTGTTCTGATAAGCTTTAAGTTTAGCTTTGTTTTCAGGTGAATGATTGTGCATGTTAAAGTTTTCTGGTAGAGTGTTGGTTATAGAATCAGACATTGGTTCATGGGTGAATCCTAAACCTGCTTTTTGTTTATCTTTTGTTTCACTCACCAGTTTTTCAACAATCATTTTTGAACTTTTGACTTTAGCAAGATCTACCTGAGTAGCTGCATGTGTTGTCTTCTCCTATTCTAAATTTTTGGTTATTTCTTTTAACTGTTTAGAAACAATTTCTAACTCTTTTAATGTTTTGTTCCAAGATGTTCGAAGAGAAATGATCTTTTGATATGCTATTTTATGGTTAGATTTTAATTTGTTATGCATTGAATCTTCTTGTTTAAGTTTATCACAGATATTATGTGAGTAGCTTTGATAGTATTCAACATGTTCGAAGCATGTTTCGGTGCAAAGTTTCTCCCTCACTTCAAATGGTATTTAGGGTATTTTGGGGATGAACTTTTAGAGTTTAAGGATGAAGTTTTAGAGTTTAAGGATGAAGTTTCAACCTTGGGTTGATCCGACAGAGCCACCAATGCAATCTCCTCTGAATCCTCTTTGGGATCAGACTTGTCACTCCAATCATACTCATCTTCTTCATTCTCACCTTCCACTTTTGGATCACAGTCCTCTGACAAATCTTCCCCTTGGATTTCTACAACAAGTGATAAAGTAGAAGTTAGATCATCAGTAAATTACTCAGCATAGGCACTCTAATCATATCCATCTTTAATGCTGACTACAGGAGCTTTCTTGTGCTCTTCAGATGCTTGGCTTCATGTATGAGTCAGGCATAGGAATACTTTGATATGGCTTTTAAAATGTCTTCTACGATGAATGTTGGAACCTCTGATTGCTTGAGCTGGCTTGGCCATTTCTTCCCTTCGTTCTAGGGACTGTGCATTCTCTTGAAAAGTGACCATAGTTGTTGAGGTTGAAACATCTTGATATAGATTTATCAAATCCAACAGTCTTTTTAGCACTTAGCTTATAATTCCTGTTGACATATGAATGTTTCTGGGTTCTGTAAGCAATCGTAACCATATGCCAGTTAAGATCCATCTCTTCTACATCTTCTGGATCCATTTCAAACAAATCCTGCAAAACGAAATCCAATTGTGTTAAATGGCTACCCTGATATGCTTGAAAACTAGCTATGAATGCAGTGAAAGCTGTTTTATACTCTTCATCCTCTAATAGGATGTTTATAACATCTTTTACTTTGCTAGATTTAGCAGAGTTAACAGATGATGGAGTCTCAGATTTAGTGCTTTGAGGCTTAGGAGGAGACTGAAGTTGAGATTATGTTGTATATGCAGGAGCACCTGTGAATGATGAGTCAGTAAAGAACCCTGCTCTAACAAATAAATCTCCCTCTTCTTCTTGTGTATTTTCATTCTTTGCCATGAAGGCATTCTCAAAAGAATTTGTAGGAGATGCCCCAAATTGATACTGTGACTTTGATGCTGTTCTATCATTGTTCTTTGAACATTCATCAATTTCAACAGACTCAATCTTAGCAATCAACAGATCGAGCTCCATGGGAAATTTCTCAGTGTGCTTTAGCAATGTCGCTGTTTTCTTCCAAGATGAGGGTAAAGCATTTAGAAGTCTAAGATTTAGAGCTTCAAGATCATTCTTAATGCCAACTGTTGACATCTCAGTAGTATGCTGTACAAATTTGTTCATCATCTGCTTAATGGTTTCATCACATAGATGTTGAAAGAGCTCTAACTGTGTTTTTAGTTTTTGTTTCTTCAGATTTTATATCTCCTTTCCACCTTCACAAATAGTATTTAGAGCATTATACATAGTATAACCTGTTTGGTATCCATCTAATCTGGCTAAGACTTCTGGAGGTAGTCCTTTGCACATTAAAGAACATGATCTAATTTCATTCTTCACCTTCTTAAGATCTTCTCCCTGTAGCCCATCTTCTGGATATGGCTCGGGAGAGTCTTTGGTGTAGACAAACCTCTATCAGGACCATCAGTGATAATAGGAATGTGGTGTCCTTTTTCTATTAATTTGCAGAGATCTGTATCAATAGAATTCAGGTGATGTTTTAACTTAAGTGACCAATTTTTAAAATATGCTCTGTTTTTCAATTTAGGAACTCTATTTTCAGAATCTTCAGATTGCACCATTTTTATTTGATTTTAAGAAGAAGAAATGTTTTTGTTGTTTCTAATTTTTGAATTGAAACAATGACTTAAAAATATTTTTGGATTTTTCAATTTAAAAAAAAAATTCTAAGTGTTGAAGGTAATTGTTGGTCCATTTGATCAGTTTTTCATTGCAGAAGATGATTTGAATCGTTCAATACCATAAAAAAACAACACACACAAAGATTTGAAGCACAAAGAAGACCAAAATGTATTCAAAGATGAATCAATAAGCAACAATACCAATGAAATAAGATAAGCTCAATATATTCAATAAGAACCAGCTTACAATAGCCTCTTGCAATAGAAATATTCGATTAGGGTTTTGCAGGGATACCCAACAATGAACAAATGAAATCTATATATAGCAGATGTAGTTTCGCAGATAGTTTCGCTAGAGACGAAACTATAATGCCGATACTATAGTTTCGCCCGGCCGAAACTGCAGTCTCGCCTGGAGAACTTACGGCTGACTGTGAGCGAAACTACAGTTTCCCTCACAGTTTTGCTGGACTGCTAAAATAGACAAATAAACTAAACAACTTACAAAAAAAAATCTAACATAAGTCCTGTTACATAGAAATGTAAACAAATACTAATCTAAGGTGAGTCCAACCTATACTTGATCTTCAATACTCCCCCTAGGTTAGATCTCACCGACTCCGCTTGTCTTGATATCTCTATTCAGCTCCAGCATCCCCTGCTCCTGCACCTGATGTCACTGTCTCAGCTCCTGCAGATTTCCTTTGTTGAGCTTCAGCACTTGATCCACCTTGGTCACCTCCGGCATCAGCAGCTCCTTCGGGACGAGCACTAGCTTGTGCAAATTTCTTAGTTAAGTCCTAGATATTCATGTTTAGATCATCTTCAGCCCTTACTTTCTCTGCCAGCTGTAAGGCCCCGTTCCCTGGCACCTCACAGTTGGTCATTCTCAGCAGTAATTACAATAAACATTACATATTATAAATTTAAGCAGCGGAATTAATTTAACAAAAACCATTCATTTCATTATAAACACTGTTGTTAAGCAATACATTATAGTTCATGAGTCACAAAAGATTAGTTGAATGAATTACAAAACAACAGTATTGTCAAAACGTGAATGGATGTAAGTCTTGTCCCGCCTAGTAGCTTCACCCTGGTGCCATCCTCAGCAATAATTACCTGCCAACTGAAAATGTATAAAAGTCAGCGTTGCTGAGTGAGCTCTAGTTTTATATGTAATAAAATACTTTCTATATGTAGTATATGAAAATACACTTTTCTGTAAAATACAACTCTGTACTGTATATACGAGCACGCATTAACTGTATGAACAAATATTGTTCGTTATCTGTACTGTATGCTTTGTCTGTAAACTTTTAACTTTATCTTTCACTGTCTGTATGGACCAATGTGCAATGCCCCAACTATATGCGCGATGGAAAACGGGTGATGGGCCATCTATATCCCTCGAAAGGGTCAACTGTATCCCCGAAAGGGTCAACTATATCCCCCGAAAGGGTCAACTGTATCCCTCGAAAGGGTCAACTATATCCCTCAAAAGGGTCCATTGTATCCCCTCGAAAGGGCTGTGTGTACTATGTACAAGGCCGACCATATCACCCAGGGCACGCTACAAAGGTCCCGCCAATCTCAATTGATTGACCTTGTGTGCATAAAGGGTAGCTAACCCGCAACACAGTTGAGCTAACAACAACACGGTCGTGTCCCTCCTATAAGCTTGCAAGACTTGTTAACATTTTATTAATGTTCCTCTTCTTTTCTTTATTGTTGTTTCACTTTATTATTACGATATACTTTACGTTATGATAATAACATACCACGTAAAGTCACATACTATAAGTAATAATAGTAGTAGCAATAACTATAATAAGGAACAATCATAAATAATCGTATCATGCATGGAACATCATCATTAATAAGCCCTTAGTCAACCTCGGTCAAAACCCTAAAGCACGGACTCCTAAAAAATTTTGTAAAAATTTCTAAGTGTTTGGGTGCATGAGAACTATTTGGGCGCATGTGCCCTGTTCAGGCTTTTATTCACTATGTAGGCTCCCCAGACTACACTTAGAAACATTTTCACTTTAGGCGCATGAGCTATTCAGGCGCATGAGTACTGTTCGGGCATATGAGGTTACTGTTTGGGCACATGAGCCCTGTGTGGGCGTAAGAACCTACTTGGAATATTTCTAAGGCAAGTTTTGGGCACATGAGGTTACTGTTTGGGCACATCATCTCACACTTAGACTTTTAAGCCTATTTTTCTGGCGTAAGAGCCCTGTTTGGGCACATGACCTTACCTAAAACTTTTCTAAGGCAAAGCACTAGGCACATGAGCCCTGTTTGGGCATATGAGGTTACTGTTTAGGCACATGAGTCATACATGAGCCTTACTTAGGCGCACAAACCTCCTGTCCAACTTATTTCTATGATATTTCCAAACCCAAACATCAAGCCTAATTGTTCTAAGTTTACCAAGGTCCGTCTAAACAGTGACTACACATAAAAACCCAATAAACATCATCAAACATGCATGATACATACGGGTATTAATACATAAACATAGTAAAAATCATTTAATACATTTTCAGCCCCAAAAGAATTTATAACAAGTAGAAACCGGGGTCTAGAAACTCACCTTTGCTGCTTCCAAGTTCGAACTCCTCAACTTGGGCTTTTCCAAAGATTCGGACGCCTAGATGTGTCTAAAACACACACTCGAACACACACGAACACACACACAAGCATATAACCGAGGCATGTGTTGACTAAGAACGACTTAAAAGCACTAATTCTTACCTTGAAAATGGTTTTCTTCTTGTTCTCCTTCCAAGTCCGAGAGTTTCTGTTCTTTCTCTTTTCTTTTCTTCTTTTGTTCGAAAGAAAGCAGATGGGATGGAATGTTATGGGCGGCCATACCCCATATATAGTAAAATAATGGGTTGTTGCACTATCTACACTTTAATCCCCTCTACTATTACTCCTTTTCCTTTCATGAAAGATAGTTTTATTCCTTTCTTATTTTTACAAAGTTTCGGGTGTTACAAGTCTACCCCCTTAAAGAGGTTTCATCCCGGAAACATGTTAATCCTCAAACAGATGAGGATAATGCAGCCTCATCTCTTCCTCAGTCTCCCATGTGGATTCGGATCCCTTCCTGTGCTTCCACTGTACACGCACAAGAGGAACCACTTTATTTCTCAGTTTCTTCTCTTTACGATCGATGATTGCCACTAGTTGCTAAACATAATTGAGCCTTTCATCAACTTCAATGTCCTCCAGTGGTACAATCATATCCTCATCAGTTAAGCACTTTCTCAGATGAGATACATGGAATGTGGGATGAATTCCACTTAACTCATCTGGCAATTCAAGTCGATAGGCTACTTCTCCCACTCGTGCGATGATTCGGAAAGGTCCTATATGTCTCAGGCTTAACTTACCTCGTTTCCTGAATCGGATAATCCTTTTCCAAGGTGAGACCTTCAACATAACCCGGTCACCCACCTGGAACTCAATCGGTCTACGCCGCTTATCGGCGTACGACTTTTCCCTATCCTTGGCTGCCTTCATGAAGGCTTTAATCTTTTCGAGGTTCTCCGTCGTAGCCTCGATCACTTCTATGCTCCCCAATTCTTTCTGCACAATGTCTCCCCAACATACGGGCGTCCTACATCTTCTACCGTATAGCATCTCGTATGGTGACATACCAATGCTGGCATGATAGCTGTTGTTGTACGAGAATTCCGCTAACGGTAAGTGGTCGTCCCAACTTCCTCCAAAATCGATCACGCATGCTCGAAGCATATCCTTGAGCGTCTGTATCGTCCTCTCAGACTGACCGTCCGTTTGAGGATGATAGGCTGTACTAATGTGTAGCCTCGTCCCCATTGCGTCATGGAATCTTCTCCAAAACTTCGACGTAAACCGGGTGTCACGATCCGATACAATAGACACTGGAACGCCATGACGAGCTACGATTTCCTTGATGAACAGATCCGCCAATCTTTTGGATGAATACGTCTCGCGGATCGGTAGGAAGTGAGCACTCTTTGTTAGTCGGTCGACAATCACCCAGATAGTATCACATCCCCTCGACGTGCAAGGCAGCTTAGTAATGAAGTCCATGGTGATGTGCTCCCACTTCCATTCGGGTATGTCCAACGGTTGAATCTTCCCGTATGGTTTCTGATGTTCCGCCTTCACTTGTAGGCAAGTAAGGCACCTACTCACGTACTCCGCCATGTCACGTTTCATGCCCGGCCACCAGTAATCTCTCTTCATATCGTGATACATCTTGGTAGCACCGGGATGAATGGAGTATCGAGTCTTATGGGCCTCGTCCATAATCTTTCCACGTAGATCCCCGTATCGAGGAATCCACATTCGCCCTTAACACCAAGAGTGTTCTGACCCAATTCCGTAACTAGACCTCTCATCCTTTCGGAGTTAAGATGATATTCTTTCAAAGCATCGTCTTGAAACTCCTTAACCTGTGTCATCACGTCGGCGGTCATGATTAACTGATAAGCCTTCACCCGAATCGGCTCGGGTCTCTCCTTCCGGCTAAGGGCATCTGCCACCACGTTGTCCTTGCCCGGATGGTAATGGATTTCACAATCATAATCCTTTATGAGCTCCAACCATCGCCTCTGGCTCATGTTTAGGTCCTTTTGCTCGAAGAAGTACTTCAAGCTTTTGTGGTCTGTGAAGATGGTGCACTTAGTCCCGTATAGATAGTGCCACCAAATCTTTAACTCGAAAACCACCGCGGCTAGTTCTAGATCGTGCGTGGGATAGTTGGCTTTGTGGGTTTTCAGTTGCCGTGATGCGTAGGCTATTACCCTTCCACGTTGCATCAATACACAACCTAGCCCAAAGTAGGATGCATCCAAATATACCACTAAGTATTCACTTCCCTCGGGCAATGTCAAGACAGGAGCTTGTGTTAGTCTCGTCTTCAACTCCTCAAAGGCACTCTCCTGCTCTCGACCCCACATGAACTTCACGTCCTTACGAGTCAACTTAGTCAAAGGTGAGGCTATCTTGGAAAAATATTGAATGAATCTTCTGTAGTAGCCCGCTAATCCTAAGAAGCTACGAATCTCGGTTGGCGTCTTAGGAGACTTCCATTGTATCACGGTCTTAACCTTTGCCGGGTCCACCATGATTCCCTCTGCATTTACCACGTGACCCAGAAATTGCACCTCGCATAGCCAGAAAGCACATTTGGAGAACTTAGCATACAGTTTCTCCTTTCTCAAAGTCTCCAACACTTCCCGAATGTGACTGGCATGCTCTTATTCGCTCTTTGAATAAATCAAGATATCATCGATAAACACAATCACTGACTTATCCAACCTCGGCTGGCACACTCGATTAATCAAATCCATAAAAGCAGCTGGCACATTGGTCAACCCAAAAGATATGACGAGAAACTCGTAGTGACCATAGCGCGTACGGAAAGCTGTTTTAGGAATGTCCTGCTCCTTCACTTTCAATTGATGGTAGCCAGATCTAAGATCTATCATCGAGAACCAACTGGCACCCTGGAGCTGGTCGAACAAGTCGTTAATCCTCGGTAACGGATACTGATTCTTTATCGTCAATTTGTTCAACTCACGGTAGTCGATACACATTCTCATGCTACCGTCCTTCTTTTTCATGAATAAGACCGGGGCACCCCAAGGAGAGATACTCGGTCTGATAAAACCCTTATTGAGTAATTCTTACAGTTGCTTCATTAACTCCTTCATCTCAGTCGGAGCTAATCGATACGGTGCCTTAGCGACAGGTTGGGCACCAGGTATCAAGTCAATTTGAAATTCGATTTCGCGATCTGGTGGAACACCTGACAGGTCCTCTGGAAATACATCGGGAAAGTCACACACCACTGGTACATCGGATAATTGGGGTGCCGGCGTGTCCACATCTTTCACGTAGGCCAAATAAGCGCTACATCCACGTCTCATGCACTTTTCTGCCACCGCCATCGAAATCACTTTCGGAATCATCGTAACCGGATCGCCGTATATTGTCACCGGACTTCCGTCAGGCGCCGTCAGTTTAATCATCTTCTTACGACATATGATATTCACTTCATAGATTGCTAACCAATCCATCCCTAGTACCACATCAAATCCACCTAGGGGCATCACATGTAATTTAGCAGCAAACCTATGACCCTCAAGTTCTATGGCACAATCTTCTATTACATCAGTAACTCTGGTGGACTTACCGATAGCAGTTTCTACATCAAAAGGCTCACTAATACCCCTACTGCTAATAGACAACTTGGCACAAAAGGTAGTAGAAATAAAACTCCTACTAGCACCAGAATCAAATAATACAGAGGCACAAGTTTGATTAACTAGAAACATACCTGACACGACATCGGGATCCACTCTGGCTTCTTCCCGGGTCATGGTGTAAGCTCTAGCACCTGCCCTCTACCCTCCTTCTTCCAGCTTTTTATTTCCCGCTCCCGAGCTCTCCGCCCTTGGCTTCTTACAATCTCTAGCGATATGGCCAGGCTGGCCACACCTGAAGCATACGTTCATCCTTATTCTACACTCACCGGTATGCTCTCATCCACATTTGCCACATTTCTTTGACCCCAGCCTACGGTCATCCATTCTCATCTTCTTGTTGTTCGGGGTGAAACCACCCCGCCTAAACCTCTTTCCATTCCAATTCCAGTCACCACCACTGGCTTTCTTCACTTCCAGCACCGTCACTTCCCATTCATTGTAGAGCCTCCCAGCCAGATCCACTGTCGACCTAAAGGTGCTCGGTCTAGCAGCGATCATATGCCTACGAATGTCAGCTGGCAGTCCCTGAATATACCGGTTAATCTTTCGAGACACCGGTGTCACCTGATCCGGCACCAGTCTCGCCATCTCATTAAATTTGGTGGTGTACTGTTGGTGGGTCATGGTCCCCGCCTCAAGTTGCAAGAACTCCCTCTCGATCCTGTCGAGTTCCCTATGAGGACAGAAGTCCTCCATCACTAGTTGTTTCAGCTCCCTCCATCGCATCTTCCCGATGGCTCTAGTACCCTCAGCTTGGACAATATTGTCCCACCAACACAATGCCGAGTCGGCAAAAGAGTGAGTCGCGAACTTCACCTTTTGATCTTCGCGACACTCACTGATCTCTAGCACTGCCTCCATCTCCCTCACCCAGCGGTGAGCGGCAGTAGCATCGCCATTGCCATCGAAAGTCGGGGGCTTGCACCTCTGGAATGCCCCATAGCTGCATCCCTTGGTCGTCACCCCTGCCGCGTCATCCTCTTCCTCGTCGGACAATACTGTTTCAGGCTCTGGTCGTTTCTCATACCCTTTACTTCCTTTGTGCGCTGATCCCTTCTTATTCCCCTTCTCCTTTCTCTCCTCGCTTCTCACCGCCTTAATGACTTCAGTCACCACAGACGATAAAACTGTCTGCATGACCTGGTGTACTTCATCAGCAATCACCTCCCTAGCTGAGGTGTTAAGGCTGGCATTCTCATTCTCCTCACTCTGACCATGAAGCTCAAGGTTCTCATGGGTCGTCTCAGGAGCTTTAGCACTATTCCTAGTCACACGCGGTCGACCTCTTCCTCTAGCAGCCTTGGAAGATTTCTTCCCAGCCATTTACTAAGCACTATAAGATTCAAACACTAAAACGGTCATTCAAGGTAATGGCTTATTTTATGTCAAGTATAGTAAGTCCCTAATTATAGTGACCAGTTATGATTAGCCACTTACTTTACTTTTCACACCCCAAGCATTTTCTATCCTCGCTACATCAGTATCTAAATCTACTAAGAACACATAAGTCAAGTAGCACACGCACATAATTCTAGTTAGCTTTAAGAAAAGAAATACCCGATGACATGTAGCTACTCGGGCTGACATCCCTCTTTCTGTCCCATTTTCAGTTTAAGTTAAAGTTTAATTTGAAAATGTTTACCCATTTCACTTAAACTTTGGCTCTGATACCAACTTGTAAGGCCCCGTTCCCGGGCACCTCACAGTTGGTCATTCTCAGCAGTAATTACAATAAACATTACATATTATAAATTTAAGCAGCGGAATTAATTTAACAAAAACCATTCATTTCATTATAAACACTGTTGTTAAGCAATACATTGTAGTTCATGAGTCACAAAAAGATTAGTTGAATGAATTACAAAACAACAATATCGTCAAAACGTGAATGGATGTCAGTCTTGCCCCGCCGAGTAGCTTCACCCTTGTGCCATTCTCAGCAATAATTAGCTGCCAACTGAAAATGTATAAAAGTCAGCGTTGCTGAGTGAGCTCTAGTTTTATACGTAATAAAATACTTTCTATATGTAGTATATGAAAATACTCTTTTCTATAAAATACAACTCTGTACTGTATATGCGAGCACACATTAACTGTATGAACAAATATTGTTCGTTCTCTGTACTGTATGCCTTATCTGTAAAATTTTAACTTTATGTTTCACTGTCTGTATGGACCAATGCGCAATGCCCCAACTATATGCGCGATGGAAAACGGGTGATGGGCCATCTATATCCCTCGAAAGGGTTAACTGTATCCCTCGAAAGGGTCAACTATATCCCCCGAAAGGGTCAACTGTATCCCTCAAAAGGGCTGTGTGTACTATGTACAAGGCTGACCTAATCACCCAGGGCATGCTACAAAGGTCCCGCCAATCTCAATTGATTGACCCTGTGTGCATAAAGGGTAGCTAACCCGCAACACAGTTGAGCTAACGACAACACCGTCGTGTCCCTCCCATAAGCTTGCAAGACTTGTTAACATTTTATTAATGTTCCTCTTCTTTTCTTTATTGCTATTTCACTTTATTATTACGATATATTTACTTTACGATAATAACATACCACGTAAAGTCACATACTATAAGTAATAATAGTAGTAGCAATAACTATAATAAGGAACAATCATAAATAATCATATCATGCATGGAACATCATCATTAATAAGCCCTTAGTCAACCTCGGTCAAAACCCTAAAGCACGGACTCGTAAAAAATTCTGTAAAAAATTCTAAGTGTTTATGCGCATGAGAACTATTTGGGCGCATGAGCCCTGTTCAGGCTTTTCATCACTATGTAGGCTCACCAGTCTACACTTAGAAACATTTTCACTTTAGGCGCATGAGCTATTCAGGCGCATGAGTACTGTTCGGGCATATGACGTTACTGTTTAGGCACATGAGCCCTGTGTGGGCATAAGAACCTACTTGGAATATTTCTAAGGCAAGTTTTGGGCACATTAGGTTACTGTTTGGGCACATCATCTCACACTTAGACTTTTAAGCCTATTTTTCAGGCGTAAGAGCCCTGTTTGGGCGCATGACCTCACCTAAATCTTTTCTAAGGCAAAGCACTAGGCACATGAGCCCTGTTTGGGCATATGAGGTTACTGTTTGGGCACATGAATCATACATGAGCCTTACTTAGGCGCATGAACCTCCTGTCCAACTTATTTCTATGATATTTCCAAACCCAAACATCAAGCCTAACTGTTCTAAGCTTACCAAGGTCCTTCTAAACAGTGACTACACATAAACACCGAATAAACATCATCAAACATGCATGATACATACGGGTATTAATACATAAACATAGTAAAAATCGTTTAATACATTTTCAGCCCCAAAAGAATTTAAAACAAGTAGATACCGGGGTCTAGAAACTCACCTTTGCTGCTTCCAAGTTCGAACTCCTCAACTTGGGCTTTTCCAAAGATTCGGACGCCTAGATGTGTCTAAAACACACACTCGAACACACACGAACACACACATAAGCATATAACCGAGGCATGTGTTGACTAAGAACGACTTAAAAGAACTAATTCTTACCTTGAAAACGGTTTTCTTCTTGTTCTCCTTTGAAGTCCGAGAGTTTCTGTTCTTTCTCTTTTCTTTTCTTCTTTTGTTTGAAAGAAAGCAGATGGGATGGAATGTTATGGGCGGCCATACCCCATATATAGTAAAATAATGGGTTGTTGCACTATTTACACTTTAATCCCCTCTACTATTACTCCTTTTCCTTTCATGAAAGATAGTTTTATTCCTTTCTTATTTTTACAAAGTTTTGGGTGTTACACCAACTTCTTTACTTTAGCCCTCACACCTCTGACCTTGTTGGTTACTATCATGAACATGCTTGCCTCCTTCCTCGTCTCTTCACCTGCTCCTACTTTGATATGATTCTCACATAGAATGAGGAAGTCTTTATCTGAGAATCCAAAAATCTCCATAGGGTCAATGATTCTGTGTTCTGTACCTCCCTTCACTCTAATCACCGCCTCCCCCGTTTGGTTATCATAAAACCATTTCTCAAATTCTTGTAGACATGGGGGTGAAGGATCTACCAATCTTACTCTATGAACGGTTTTCGATAGCTTCACGCTTAGCACAATCTTCCCTTTTCCCATCACCTAATCCTTATCTTTCTTCAACCTCTTCCTCTCAGCCTTCATATACCCAAAAGCCTCAAAGTTATCATTCAGTCCATTTTTAATCTCCTTTTCTAGCATCTTGGCTCTTTGACTCAGAGGAGCTTCAAGCAGAGGCAAGGATGCCAGCCTTCTTAAATCCCACCTAGGCAAGGTCTTGAACGCCTTCCTCTTGTGTAAGTATGTAATCGCACCCCCTCTCCTCTTAATCATGTACAGCTTGAGGTCAGGGTGATACTTCCAGCTGATTATTCTCTTATCCGCCTCCTTCTTGCTCAACCCTTCCATATTTTGGAACAGGGGAGTCACCTCTTCAGGCTCTTTCTCCTTCACAAACCAGTCAGCCTTCTCTATTTCGATAACATCATTCTCATTTTCGCCCTTTTAATCACATATGTTAGTGGCCTTTCATCCACCTTATAGTATTCAGGCTCTGAATCATAATCAACTAGTTGCTCATCCTCTTCCTCCTCATCCACCAATCCCTTTTCAATGGATTGCTCAAATCTTCAGTCTGTTTTCCCATTCTCTCTTCTCTAGTAAAATGACCAAGATTAATCCCTAAATCAACAAATCTAGCCTCTATCACTTCTTCAACATGCTCAACATTCTTATCATGTGGTTCCTTAGTCCTCTTTCCCAATCCACCAGCTTCACCACATTCAGAAATGGGTACTTTGAAGTATCGGTCAGATCATATAACTCAGGTTGAGTTAGCTGATTGGGCAGGCCAGCAGCAACTTTTAATTTATTCACCTCCTCCAGTAATCTCTTGATCAGTTTATTTTGATCAACCAACATCTTTGTCATTCCCTACAACATCGCATCCTTTTGTTTCTCCCTTAACTCCTGGTTCATCAGCTTTGTCTTGATCATACTTAGTTCGTTGGAGAGAGAGGTGTTGAGATTTCAGATCACATCCTCATCTAGACTTGCCTGTTTCTCTGTTTGTGGAAGCTCAGAAAAGGTTTGATGTTTCTGTTTAGTTCTCCTCTCAAATTCCCCAGTATCAGACTTCTTCTTCGTTCTCTTCTCCTTCTCGGCACTCTCCTGAGACGCCATCTGATTTACTTCATCTTCAAATACGTAATCTTTTTCTTTATCATATCTCTTCCTTTTCTTCACATCCTCAGACTGTTGTTATCTGGTTTCCTCCGCACGTTTACCTTCAGACTCTATCACCCTCCTGATGTATGCCCAACGATCCGGTGTATACATGTTCTCCTATAAATGTGTAATCTTTCCACTGAAGTCGTGCCTGATTGCACAACAATCAGCAAAGATGCGTGTATTCATTGACACCAGTCTTTTAACTTCTCCGTGTCTCAGAAGGTTGGGGATTTGGGTATCTATTATCATGTGAAGAAATCTGGGATATAGCAGCCATTTGTCCTTTTTATGAGCCATTACGTTCTCGGCCATGCAATCAAATATCAAACTGGCTATATTTGTCTTCTCCCCTCTGCAACAGATCGCCATTGCTTTTGCCCAATCCAGATTTAGCTCATCTGATCCACCTTTATGGTGATCTAAGCACATAATGAACACATGGGCTATGTATCTCCACTCCTTGGACAGAAAGGACCTTTTGATTTCCTTTCTGGTCCCGAAAGGAGGACCCTCATATCCCATAGAGCGAAAAGCATCGAACACCTCTTGATCAGTTAGATCTACTTCTTCTCCAGTATCTTCTTCTAGCCTCAGTACACTTGAAATAATATCTTCAATAATAATCACTTCGTTCTCCAGTACTTCGTGTGACACCTCGTAATTTCAGGTTAACACTATTCAAATCGTTGTCTTTATCATTGTCACACACTCGTTAATACTCGAAACGTATACAAACACCGCCACCGACATCGTTAAATAAATTATGATAAGATACTAAAACGAGTGTTTGTAGAGGATTCACATAAACGGGATTACCTAAGGAATCCTCTTAATTAACATAGCTCGCCCATCTACGTCGTTATCAACCGAAACAAATTTGGGAACACAGTACCTAAGTACAGGGACTAAACTTGACAATTCCCAAACTGGGGCTGGGTATAAATACCCATCCGCTAGCCCAACACTTCACAATCTGCTCTCTTCTCTTCTGTCGCTCTCTCCTTCTCCATTTCTTCATCCTAGCACCAAAATCACCTCGATTGAGCTCGTTTTCGTCGGTTAGACCACACAACAGCTGAAAAATCACGTTCCCAGCAGGTAGGCGACCTTGGTCATCCATTTTATTGCTCGTTTCTCTGCTGTAAACTTGGGGTTCGGGTCTTCGGGTTCAACCCGAATGCATATGGTCGTGGGGGTGTGTGTGAGGTCAATCAGCATGTGCATTTTACTTAGACATGTTAGGAAAGTGTTTCTAGAAGTCCTGATTGTGTGAAAACCAAGCACGAAACGGCCGAAGGCTGTTCAGCCCGTCCAGCAGTCGCGATCTGTTGCAGTTCGCGACTGGGCCAGTCATGTGACTGAGTCATGCGACTGGGCCCATCGTGCGACCGAGTGGTGCGACTGGGCTGAGTCGTGCGATTGAGTCCATGCGTGTGTGCGTGACGTACGAATGAATGCATGCGATTGACAGTGTGTGCGATTGAGTCAATCAGAGGAATGTGTGCGACTGAGTATCACACGACTGAAGGTCCAATCGTACGAATGAAGGTTCAGACGTGCGATTGGCCGTTGAGTCATGCGGATGAGTGATGTGAGGTACGACTGAATGCTAAGTCGTACGAGTGAGGGTTTAATCGTATGAGTGAGGTTGATTCGTACAATTGAAGGCCCATTCGTGCGAATGAGGTGTCAAGCCGTGCGTCTAGCCTTGATATGCGATTAGAGTCATTGTGAGTGAATTCGCCTTGTGTGCGGTGTGCCTATCGTGTGATGATATGGTAACAATCAATAAAGTGTCATTTCTTGACCACAAAGATTAAAGTCAACGCAATCAATGAGCACATACTTTTTCAATCTAAAACAACCTAACTGTTTACAATTAACGACAGCCCGTTTGGGATCTACATAAGGTCTGATATGCGTATGCCTGCATGTGTGTGTGTCACCCATGACCGAACCCATGCGACCCGACCTGACTAAACATGTCTATTAACGCTAAACACAACATTAACGCTTAACATAACTGTCAATAGGTGTTTGACAGTGCATCGTAACCAACACTCGGGAGACTTTCATCCTACATACTTACTACATCATCAGTGAGTTTCACGGCCCCTATTTTACTCTCTTTCCTTTTAGGGGAGAAAACATGCAAACAGATTTACATAAATGGTTGTAGTATTATTGATATCGCTTGTTACGTTAGTGCAAACACACAACAGTCCTGACACACTCGAACCGTTAGTAGTGGGATTAGCGAGGTAATTCCGAGTAGTACTACTGGGTCTGACAAACCCCGCCCGAGCTAGTCGCGCTAGCTTGATTGGAGGTCAAACGGGTGCTTTATTGACCTAACATTTGTCACTGTCTGATGAGACGTGACGGGGATACAACAAACATATAGGACGTAAACAGTCAGCTTCGGTTCGAAACGCTAAGTAACATGAACATAGGCTAGCTACCTAACGATATGCTCTATATACTAAACCATTGAAACGCAAACACTGAAACGCTTACGAACACATTTCATGTTGATTAAACTTGTGAACTCACCTACTTTATGTTGACACATTTTAGCATGTTTTCTCAGGTCACAGGAACGCATAAGCTCATGATGCACGCCACAGGAAACGCACTCAGGACATGCATTCATCTATTTTATTTTCAGCATTGAGCATTTTGTCTAAACATGGCTATTGTAACTGTACTGTAATGGATTTACAAATTATGTACACGCTTCCGCACTACTGTAGACTTTGTTTATGTTCTTTTGAATGAAGTCAAATGTTTATTTTAAATTCATATATGTCGTTCGATATGACTGTGTCTGAGATCCTTGTATGTCACACGCCTAACGGTAGAACCCCGTTCATGGAAATTAAGGGTGTGATAGATTGGTATCAGAGCCATAGGTTATAGAGAACTAGGATTGCATTGCATCTAGACTATAGCCTTGGACACAACACTAGTATTGCACAGACACATTTACATGATTACAACTGTTGTGCAAACAACCCTCTGGTGTACTAACATTACACTGCTGAGCAAACATAACATTACCGGTAAGACACGTGTATCATTACCGACTGACAGAGGGGCGGAGAATCCCGCTCGGTCACCACTAACGCTTACACTTGATCCTTCACTCTCGGAGTGGAAGCAACGACGAATTGAACCAAACATTTCCACGATTGGAATACGAAACTCTTTCCGAACACATCCGACAAGCTTAACGATGACAAGCAAAGAGAACAACACCTCACTCTCCCAACTCTCTCACACTTGTTACCATTCCCAACATATCCTATCCCCTACACTAGCCCGAGCAGTAAATGAGGGACAACTAAGATATTCAAGTCTATTAGAGAATCAGACTTAGACATTCAAACACTTTCAACTTCGAAGGGAAAAAGACCAAATAGTCTTGATTCCCGTTATTATCTTAACCAAATCTCTTGTACAACCCTTGGTACAACTTTAGTTATTCGACTCTTGGTATAACAAATATATCTTTGATACTTCTATCATTGATAACACTTGGTACTGGACATGGTACGCTATCTCGAATAGGGGAACCATGTGTGACCATGCAAAGCAAATTAGAATCACGGGTGCACACTTAATTGTAATTTGTCGTGCATGAGAATTCTGGAAACACTATTGGGTGATAACGGTTATGATCAGGTGAAATTCTCAATTTCATACTTGGAGGCATGAGGCCTCGGATCCTCATAAAGCCTCACTATCGATATGCAAACAAACCCTTCATTCTTACTAGCATGATACAATTTATTATTGTCAATAATTATTATCCGGTTATTGATTAATATGTGTTGTGAATTGAAGAAATCATGTCTGGAAGAAGAGCGGGACGAGCGGGTGGACGAGGAAATATCACCCTAACTCAAGCCGAGTTGAATGCTATCATCAATGAGTGCGTGGCTGATGCGCTTGCAGCCTATGAACAGGCTTGCAATCAGGACCAGAACAACCAGAATCCGAATCAAGGAGGTCCAACAGTCTGTGCCTTCAAGATGTTTATGGATTGCAAGCCTCACTCTTTCAGTGGTTCTGATGGTGCTGTTTCATTACTTCGCTGGCTGGAGAAACTCGAGTCAGTTTTCGCCATGTGCAACTATCCTACAGGGAGTCGTGTCAAGTACGCCTCCGGCACCCTGGAAGGACCAGCCCTGACATGGTGGAACTCGCAAGTCCAAACATTAGGGCTTGGTGCTGCTAATGGTATGCCATGGGATGATTTCAAGATTTTGATGAAAGAAGAGTATTGCCCTAGAAGCGAAGTCCAGAAACTAGAGGCGGAGTTTTGGAATTTGAAGATGATTGGTTCTGACATTGAGGAATACACGACTCGTTCGCACGAGTTGGCTGCATTATGTCCTCAGATGGTGACTCCGGCCTACAAACGGATTGAAAAGTATATTGATGGTCTAGCTCCTCAAATCCAAGCTAGTGTTATGGCTGCTGATCCTATCACTATTCAGCAGGCCATCCGACTGGCTCACAAACTCACTGACCAGGCAGTGGCACAGGGCACCTTGCCTAAACGTGGCGCTGCTTCTGGTTCATCTGATCACAAAAGGAAATGGGACAGTAATAACAACAGCAAGTCTTCAAGCTCCAACAACACCCAACACAACAGACCAAAAAGTTTGAGCCATCAAGAAGCTTCAACAATCAGAACAACAACAACTATGGCCAGGGATCGAGTAGCTACGCGGGCAAGAATCCTATGTGTAACCGGTGCAACTTCCATCATCATGGCCCATGTGATCGACTCCGTTGTCAGAGGTGTGGAAAGATGGGTCACGCAGCCCAGGACTGCAGGGGTGAACTAATGACCCAGTAACAACAACCTCAACAACAACGCTAGGGCGGAGCAACTGGAGGCTGTTATGAATGTGGTAAGGAGGGCCACTACAGGAAGGATTGCCCACAGCTGAAGGGTGGAGACAAGGGTAATAATGGGGGCAATGCTAAGGGTCTTGCATTCGTGATCGGTTCTGGCGAGGCAAGGGATGACCAGAATGTGGTTACTGGTACGTTTCCCCTGAATGGTTGTTTTGCTTCTATATTATTTGATACTGGAGCTGACAGGAGTTTTGTTTCCAACAAGTTCATTTAGTTCTTAGATGTAACCTTAACTGTCGTGGAACCTAGTTATGTTGTAGAATTAGCTGACGGGAAACTAATTAAGGCAACTCATATAATTAAGGGGTGCAGACTAGGATTATGTGGTCATGAGATAGATATAGATCTGATGCCTGTCACACTTGGTAGTTTTGACGTAGTTGTGGGTATGGACTGGCTATCCAAGAATCAAGATGAGATCATCTGTGGAGAGAAAATCGTTCGTATACCACTTCCTAGTGGTGAAATTTTATCGGTTAAGGGCGAAAGGAGTGGCATGGTCTCTGGAGTCATCTCCTACATGAAAGCTCAGAAGTGTTTACGTAAGGGACATACCACTTTCCTAGCCATGGTCACAGAAAAAGAAACCGAGGAAAAGAAAATTGAAGACATCCCTGTTGTACGTGATTATCCTGAGGTTTTCCCTGAAGACCTACCCGGTCTCCCACCGCATCGCCAAGTCGAGTTCCAAATCGATTTGGTACCGGGAGCCGCCCCTATCGCGAGAGCACCATACAGATTAGCTCTAAGGGAACTGCAAGAGCTGTCTACGCAATTGCAGGAACTATTGGATAAGGGATTTATCAGACCTAGCTCATCACCGTGGGGAGCCCCAGTTCTGTTTGTCAAGAAGAAGGACGGAACTTTCCGCATGTGTATCGATTACAGAGAATTGAACAAAGCAACGATTAAGAACCGTTATCCTCTCCCGCGCATCGGCGATCTGTTCGATCAACTACAAGGGTCGAGTTTCTATTCCAAGATAGACCTGAGATCGAGGTATCATCAACTAAGGATTCGAGAAGAAGACATTTCAAAGACCGCTTTTAGAACGAGGTATGGCCACTACGATTTTTGGTTATGCCATTCGGGTTGACCAACGCACCAGCGGTTTTCATGGACCTCATGAACCGAGTGTGCAAACCCTATCTGGACAAGTTCATCATTGTCTTCATTGACGACATCCTTATTTACTCAAAGAGTAAGGAAGAACACGAGGAGCACCTTAGACTGATTCTGGAGCTGTTGAGACGAGAACAATTGTATGCACAATTTTCAAAGTGCGACTTCTGGATACGAGAGGTCCACTTATTGGGTCATGTGGTCAATGAGAATGGGATACACGTCGACCCGGCAAAGATAGAAGCCATCAAGAACTGGGCTACGCCTAAGACTCCGACCGAGGTACGACAGTTTCTCAGGTTGGCTGGCAATTATCAACGGTTCATCGAAGGGTTCTCGAAGACTGCTCAACCTCTCACCGCATTGACTCATAAAGGCACTACGTACGATTGGGGTGATAAACAAGAATCTGCATTCCAGGTCCTGAAGCAGAAACTCTGTCCAGCACCGATTCTATCCCTGCCTGAGGGAACTGATGATTTTGTAGTTTACTGTGATGCTTCTATACAAGGCCTCAGTTGCGTGCTAATGCAACGTAATAAGGTGATTGCCTATGCATCCCGACAATTGAAGATACACGATAAAAAGTACACGACACACGACCTAGAGCTTGGAGCAGTCGTGTTTGCACTCAAGATATTGAGACACTACTTGTACGGTACCAAGTGCACCATCTACACCGATCATAAAAGTCTCCAGCACATCTTTGAGCAGAAGGAGCTAAATATGAGACAACGTCGTTGGGTCGAGTTGTTAAACGACTATGACTGTACGATCAAGTATCATCCGGGCAAGGCTAATGTAGTAGCAGATGCCCTAAGTCGGAAGGAAACACCCAAGCCAAGATGAGTTCGAGCATTGCAACTCACCATTCACACCGGTTTACCTGACCAGATCCGCAATGCTCAACTTGAGGCGTTAAAAGACGAGAACCTGAAAGCCGAGTCGCTACGAGGCATGGAGAAGCAACTAGAAACCAAGTCTGACGAGATCCGCTACTTCATGGATCGAACATGGATTCCCTCGTATGGAGACCTACGAAAGCTAGTAATGGACGAAGCTCACAAATCCCGGTACTCAATCCACCCAGGTTTGGACAAGATGTACCACGATCTGAAGGTTCTTTACTGGTGGCCAAACATGAAAGCAGATATCGCCACCTATGTAAGGAGATGTTTGACCTGTTCTAAAGTTAAGGTGGAGTATCAACGACCCTCCGGACTACTTCAACAACCGGAAATTCTAGTATGGAAGTGGGAGCAGATATCAGTGGATTTCATCACAAAACTGCCGAGAACTCCCAGCGGATGCGATACCATTTGGGTGATCGTAGATCGTCTGACGAAGTCCGCGCACTTCCTAGCAATCCGGGAGACTGATCGCCTGGAAAAGTTAACCCGTATCTACCTCAGGGAAATAGTCTCTTGGCACGGTGTGCCAATTTCCATCATCTCTGATTATGATGCTCGATTCACCTCACACTTTTGGCAATCTTTACAACAAGCACTAGGAACGCGGCTGGATATGAGCACCGCGTACCACCCCCAAACTGATGGCCAAGTAAGCGCACGATCCAGACGTTAGAAGACATGTTACGTGCCTACGTCATAGATTTCGGCAGCATTTGGGAAACTCACTTACCGCTAGTTGAGTTTTCTTACAACAATAGCTATCACACATCGATCAAAGATGCTCCATTTGAGGCACTGTATGGGCGTAAGTGCCGATCACCTATCTGTTAGGCGGAAGTTGGGGAAAGTCAACTCACCGGCCCTGAACTTGTGCACGAGACGACTGAGAAGATCGTACAGATCCGTAACCGTATGGCGGCAGCCCGTGACCGACAGAAAAGTTACTTAGATAAGCGTCGCCGACCGTTGGAATTCCAAATAGGTGACAAGGTGCTTCTGAAGGTGTCACCATGGAAGGGTGTGATTCGTTTCAGAAAACGTGGGAAACTAAGTCTTAGATATGTGGGACCGTTTTAGATTGTCAAACGGGTTGGCCCCGTGGCCTATCAGCTGAACCTACCTGAAGAACTCCGTGGAGTACACGATGTGTTCCATGTTTCCAACTTGAGGAAATGCCTTGCAGACGAGACTCTTATTGTTCCGTTAGACGAGGTACATGTGAACGAACAACTACATTTCGTCGAGGAACCGGTGGAAGTCATGGACCGAGAGGTCAAGACGCTCAAACATAGTCGTATCCGTATCGTTAAAATCCGTTGGAACTCAAAGCGTGGACCAGAGTTTACCTGGGAACGCGAGGATCAGATGAAGAAGAAGTACCCGCAACTGTTCCAGAATCAGGCATCTACCCCTTAAGGATACGCAGAAACTCTATTCAACATGCGTCACAAACCGTTGAGCCTGGTATTCCCCGTTGAACCTCATAACATGATGTACAAATTTTCGGGACGAAAATTCCTGCAACAAGGGGATGATGTGACACCCCGTAATTTTAGGTTAACACTATTCAAACCGTTGTTGTTATCACTGTCACACACTCGTTAATACTCGAAACGTATACAAACACCGCCACCGACATCGTTAAATAAATTATGATAAAATACTAAAACTAGAGTTTGTAGAGGATTCACATAAACGGGATTACCTAAGGAATCCTCTTAATTAACATAGCTCGCCCATCTATGTCGTTATCAACCGAAACAAATTTGGGAACACAGTACCTAAGTATAGGGACTAAACTTGACAATTGCCAAACTGGGGCTGGGTATAAATACCCATCCACCAGCCCAACACTTCACAATCTGCTCTCTTCTCTTCTGTCGCTCTCTCCTTCTCCATTTCTTCATCCTAGCACCAAAATCACCTCGATTGAGCTCGTTTTCATCGGTTAGACCACACAACAGCTGAGAAATCACGTTCCCAGCAGGTAGGCGACCTTGGTCATCCATTTTATTGCTCGTTTCTCTGCTGTAAACTTGGGGTTCGGGTGTTCGGGTTCAGCCCGAATGCATATGGTCGTGGGGGTGTGTGTGAGGTCAATCAGCATGTGCATTTTACTTAGACATGTTAGGAAAGTGTTTCTAGAAGTCCTGATTGTGTGAAAACCGAGCACGGAACGGCCGAAGGCTGTTCAGCCCGTCCAGCAGTCGCGATCTGCTGCAGTTCACGACTGGGCCAGTCATGCGACTGGGCCCATCGTGTGACTGAGTGGTGCGACTGGGCTGAGTCGTGCGATTGAGTCCATGCGTGTGTGCGTGACATACGAATGAATGCATGCGATTGAGAGAGTGTGCGATTGAGTCATTCGGAGGAATGTGTGCGACTGAGTATCACACGACTAAAGGTCCAATCGTACGAATTAAGGTTCAGACGTGCGATTGGCCGTTGAGTCATGCGAATGAGTGATGTGAGGTACGACTGAATGCTAAGTCGTACGAGTGAGGGTTCAATCGTACGAGTGAGGTTGATTCGTACAATTGAAGGCCCATTCGTGCGAATGAAGTGTCCAGCCGTGCGTCTAGCCTTGATATGCGATTGGAGTCATTGTGAGTGAATTCGCCTTGTGTGCGGTGTGCCTATCATGTGATGATATGGTAACAATCAATAAAGTGTCATTTCTTGACCACAAAGATTAAAGTCAACGCAATCAACAAGCACATACTTTTTCAATCTAAAACAACCTAACTGTTTACAATTAACGACAACCCGTTTGGGATCTACATAAGGTCTGATATGCGTATGCCTGCATGTGTGTGTGTCACCCACGACCGAACCCATGCGACCCGACCCGACTAAACATGTCGATTAACGCTAAACACAACATTAACGCTTAGCATAACTGTCAATAGGTGTTTGACAGCGCATCGTAAACAACACTTGGGAGACTTTCATCCTACATACTTACTACATCATCAGTGAGTTTCACGGCCCCTATTTTACTCTCTTTCCTTTTGGGGGAGAAAACATGCAAGCAGATTTACATAAATGGTTGTAGTATTATTGATATCGCTTGTTACGTTAGTGCAAACACACAACAGTCCTGACACACTCGAACCGTTAGTAATGGGATTAGCGAGGTAATTCTGAGTAGTACTAATGGGTCTGACAAACCCCGCCCGGGCTAGTCGTGCTAGCTTGATTGGAGGTCAAACGGGTGCTTTATTGACCTAATATTTGTCACTGTCTGATGAGACGTGACGGGGATACAACAAACATATAGGACGTAAACAGTCAGCTTCTGTTCGAAACGCTAAGTAACATGAACATAGGCTAGCTACCTAACGATATGCTCTATATACTAAACCATTGAAACGCAAACCACTGAAACGCTTACGAACACATTTCATGTCGATTAAACCTGTAAACTCACCAACTTTATATTGACACATTTTAGCATGTTTTCTCAGGTCACAGGAACGCATAAGCTCATGATGCATGCTACAGGAAACGCACTCAGGACATGCATTCATCTATTTTATTTTCAGCATTAAGCATTTTGTCTAAACATAGCTATTGTAACTGTACTGTAATGGATTTACAAATTATGTACACGCTTTCGCACTATTGTAGACTTTGTTTATGTTCTTTTGAATGAAGTCAAATGTTTATTTTAAATTCATATAGTGTCGTTCGATATGACTGTGTTTGAGATCCTGGTATGTCACACACCTAACGGTAAAACCCCGTTCATGGAAATTAAGGGTGTGACACTTTGGCAACAATCCTCTCTGAGTCTCCCATTGTATTATACTCAGCGGTACGCCAGAAATCTCGAATATGCAGATCATAAATGGTAGGGGAGTGTGAGATAGCATGTGCTATCGGGGATCTCTGCAGCCATCTAATACAATCTCTAAATCCAGCTACTTTAGGGTGAGAGTCATCTAATATAGCTGTTATGTTGTTCCTCTGATCAAACTTGAGAGTCGCTATTTTAAAACTGAAAAACAAACAGAGCAGGTTAGTAAGACATATACAAATGTAATACTAAAAAAAATAAATATAACTCATTATTATTATTCTACCAGTTTTTTTATAAATTACAAAATATAGTTTCGCTCAGGCGAAACTATAGTTTCGCTGAAATTATTATTGTTTCGGCAAGGAATGGAGACAATTTCGTCAGCCTAAACTGATAGTTTCGGCATGACAAAGTGATACTTTCGATTGGCCGAAACAATAGTTTCGTCGTAGCGAAACTATGTATCGATTGGCGAAACTGTTAGTTTCACTCGGACGGCATAACTACACAGTTTCGCTGAAATCAAGAGAACTTTCGTTCAGTTTCGCTGGACGATGGGTAGTTTCGCAGAATGAACTGCGAGACTACCCAACAATCACAATCAAATACAGTCACTATGGATGAATTAAACCTAGAAAATACTATAGTCCCGAGTTCGAAACTCACTTCTGAAGAGAAATCAATGGAAAGGAAGAACAGAATTACACAAATGCGGTGATTTAAGAGGAAAGACCATATATAACCTAAAAGACCCACTTTCCCGAAACAAAGTATGTAATGTGCGAAACTGACCCATTTAGTTTCGTAGAGACATATAAATACTCGGTAGTTTCGCTAAGGTATCATCACTTTCGCCGGTCACAGATTCGCGTGAAGAACATAATTTCGTCCAACCGAAACTATAGTTTCACTGAGCTCAAATGAGCGAGAGAGCCAGGGCGAAAGTGTTAGCGAAGCTGCAGTTTCGTTCGGCGAAACTATCTGTGAAATAACCAATTAGAATAAAATTGAACATAAAATAAAATAAAATAAAATAAAATAAAATAAAATAGAAGAAACTAAAATTCAAAGAAAAAGACCCCACACGATCACACCAAAAAAACATTTATTTTAACCGAAGATAGAAAATATCTTAGAGAAGAACGAGAGGCTGAATTAATCTTCTGGAGAGTCATAGTTCGGTGAGATTACAGATATATTTGTCCTTTCTTCATCCCATGCCTTCTTCTTTCCGACAAGTAAACCGCAGCTATTGTTATCATGTTATCGGTTAATTTAATAGAAGACATAGAAAGACTTAGTCCCCATAGACATTTGGCAAAGAAACCTATCCTGTCCTGATGATATTTTGAACGAATGACACCTACTGATTGATTGCTTCTTTTGACGTACAGTAATGATGATAGGATCAATTAGAGCAATCTGTAATGATTAATGATAACAACTCAAAGAAATACAAAAAATTGTAATCAAATCAAGCAATATCAACAAAATTCTGAATTCATTGATAAGCAAAGACAATTACAAGAGTTAGAGAGCAGTTCATGCAAAAACTTATCATTCTACTCTAAGTCTAAGCTATTTATACTAGAAACTATGGAACTAAAATTTACAAAACTAGTCCCTATACTAGTATAAAAAACAAAACTAGACACTAAAGACTAAATGTTAATCTTCTAAGGGACCTAACAATACTCCCCCTATGATTTACATTGTCTTCTGTCTTCATTTCAGCTCCATCCTTGCTTTTCTTCTTGATCTTTGTCTTTGTCTTCATCTTTGACATCATCATCTTCATTCTTTTGTCTTTATCTTCTTTAACCAAATAATTCTTCTGGTTCTTCTTTAACTGTGAACATTGGCTTTTTCTTGTAAATTTCTGTTTCTTTCAAAGCATTCTCTATTGATGACTTAAATTTCTTTGCTAGGACAGCTTGCTCTGGCTTTGACTAATTTGTTTTTATCTCTAATTGCTTCATTCTTTCCAAAGTGTTCTTTGACAAACAGGCTATGTCAACATTTGCATACAGCTCAATAGGAATTCCGCTGTCTTTAGTATACACTTCAAGCACACCTTTCCTTGAAATTGTCATAAATTCAATATCAGGAATATCTTTCTTCACTATGTTTGCATAAGCCAGTGCTTTTCTTAAATCAATTCTCTCCATGGCAGCACTCATAACATTGATAATTGACACAAAGTATTTCTTATCTTGCTCCGCTGTCTCATTCGATAGCTTTTCAAACTTTTGAACAGATAAGAATGAAATATAACTTGGGTGTAGCAATCTTAATTCGAATGCACCAAACAATGTTATCATATCTTCATTCCAATCTTCTAAATTTCTCACAAGCTTAAGTTCAAAAGTTTCTGAATTGTAAAACCATCTGTGAATTGGTTTTGTATTTTGATTCCCATCAATCATCTTTAAGCCAGGAGTTGTCACTTTTTCTACATACTTGTCATAGAATTCAATCATAAAATGATCTTCATCTGATTGATCACCTTTTTTACTTCTCCCCTTCTTCATCTTCATGAAGTATTCTTTATCTTCTTGTTCACACCTTGTTCTCAAAAAATTACTTGTTCTTTCTAACCCTGTTCTCAACAAATCCACCATCATTGTTCATCTCTTTGCATTTGAATGATTAATCAACAATAATCTATTCAACTCTTTTAGATCATGCACTGGAAGTTTTATGATGCATGCATAAAAGTGATAAACATCACACACTGCATTTACTCTTTTGGTCAGAAAAGCATCAAATACTTCATCATACTTCAATGCTATTATCTTTACTTGATTTGTGAATTCAGGTGCAATCATAGCATTTAACAATTAAGCAACTGATTGACCTTTTGTAATACATTCCTCACCAAATTACCAGTGGATCTTGACGTATCAAAAATTTGCATTTGTTCCTCAGAAGCCTTATAAGCTTGCTTTTCAGATTCTAGAAACATTTTCATTAACTCTTTTCTCTTTTCATGAGCAGTTGATTTCATTGCCATTTGTTTAATCTCCTGTGGCTTCAATACTCTTGTTCTTTTTGTAATTTCCAAGTATTAAGGATTGTCAGCATCCAATATGATCATCTTTTTAGTTTGTTTTTCCGTCTCTTGGAAACTTGCCATGAATGCTGTAAAGGCTGATTTTGACTCTTCATCCTGTAAAAGAATATTAATAACATCTTTTACTTTGCTAGGATTAGCAGAGTTAGAAGATGAACTCTCAGTTTGAAGTTTAGGCATTTGAGCTTTAGGAGGAGTCTGTTATTGTTGTTGAGTGGAATAGGCAGGTGTACTAGTGAAGAATCCTGCTCCCACAAACAGATCACCTTCATCTTCAGGAGTTGATTGGTCTTTAGCCAGAAATGCATTCTCTACTGTATTTGCTGGAGAGGCAACATACTTATACTGAGATGTTGATGCATGTCTATCATTGTTTCTTGAACTCTCATCAATCTCTATTCACTCAATCTTAGCAATGAGAAGGTCAAGATCCATTGGAAACTTTTCAGTATGTTTCAACAAAGTAACAGTTTGTTTCCAAGATGATGGTAGTGCATTCAGAAGTCTGTTGTTTAGATCCTCAAGATCATTCTTGATTCCCAAGGTAGACATTTCTGTAGTTAATTGCACAAACCTGTTCAAACAAACAAAACAAACAAACAAACAAACAAACCTGTTCATCATTTGATTAATAGTTTCTAATTCAAGTTGCCTTTTAAGTTTCTATTTCTTAAGGTCTTGAATTTCCTTCCCTCCTTCACATATAATCTTCAAGGCTTTATACATTGTATATCGAGTTTGATAGTTTTCAAGCCTTGAAATAACTTCTAATGGTAGTCCTTTACACATGAGAGAATAAGCTTTTATGTCATTCTTCACCTTCTTTAGATCATCACCATGAAGATTATCTTCTGGATAAGGCTCTTGTGAATCTTTAGAGTACACAAATCCTCTGTCTCAGTGATAATAGGGATATAAGGTCTTTTTTCAATTGATTTCCATAGATCAGTGTCTATGGAATTCAAGTGATGTTTCAGCCTAAGAGACTAGTTTTTGAAATCAGCTCTATTTTTAAATTTTGGAACTCTGTTTTTAGAATCTTCTGATTTCGCCATTCTTATATTTTTGTTGTTTTTCTAAGCTTTTGAATTAAGAAAAGATTTTAAAAAAATATTTTTTGGATTTTCGAATTTTTTTTAAAAAAATTTCTAAGTGTCAATGAAGATGAGTCTGAACAGTGATGATAAGTCTCAACAGTAAGAAACGCCTCAACAGTGATGAAACGCCTCAACAGCTGATAAGTCTAAGGGATTGCCTTAGAAAATTTCCAACACAACAGTGTTAGAACTCCTAAACAGTAGTGAAACGCCTTCACAGTTGAAACTCTCGCACAGTGGTTATACGCCCACACAGTAGTTATACATCCATACAGTGGTTATATTCCCAAACAAGTGAAACTTCCACACAGTGGTTATACGACCACACCGTGCTAATACGCCTAGGGTTAAAAAGTCTGAACAGTTGAGAAACGCCTAAACAGTTCTTAAAACACCTGAACACTTAGGCAAATTTCAGTGATTTTCCAATCCTAATACGCCACATTCATCATGTTCTTGAGAATGTAACGAACTCTGAAATTTCAAAATCCTTCAATTGTTTATGAATTGAACTAAATCTTTACAATTAGTTCATTTTGATGCCGATAGTCAATCTTCTAACTTCAATTGCTGTAATTATCAACAATTTTCACTCAATTTCAGAAATCTCAATTTGTAAACTCAAGAACAACTTTTCGAACACTTTTTCACTAATTCACTCAATTTTGATGTGATATACTGCAATTTGTGATTCAAATCATGTTTCTGATGATGAAACACAACTCTAATTCACAATATTTCACTTGAATTGTCAATCTATTAATGATTAGAGCAATCTATAATGAATAATGATAACAATTCAAAGAAATACAAACAATTGTAATCAAATCAAGCAATATCAACAAAATTCTGAATTCATTAATAAGCAAAGACAATTACAAGAGTTAGAGAGCAGTTCATGCAAAAACTTATCATTCTACTCTAAGTCTAGGCTATTTATACTAGAAACTAAGGAACTAAAATTTACAAAACTAGTCCCTATACTAGTATAAAATACAAAAATAGACACTAAAGACTAAATGTTAATCTTCTAAGGGACCTAACAAATGATTCCTTTTTCAGCATGATACAACTTGACAGCAGTTGATGAGAGCTCCAGGTCAGTACTCACGTACAGTAGAGGAGATCATCAAATTGTACTGATGAACACTCCAGGTCTGTACTAGCATACGACAGAGGAATTTTTCAAATTGTGTCCATGAGAGCTCCAGGTCAGTACTATCGTACAGCAGAGGAGATCATCACGTTATGCCGATGAGAGCTTCAGGTCAGTACTATTGTACAGTAGAGGAGATCATCACTCCAGGTCAGTACCACCGTACAGTCGAGGAGATAAGCACACACAAGACACAATAGTAAATAGAGATGCTTTTATGATACAATTATGGATAAGTGTAAGTCTTCAGAGAACAGAGGTGGAGGTTTAGAAAAAAGGAAGTATCAGGCAAGAGTAAAACAACACAGAGGAGCCTCATTCTTAATCCTTTTTGAACGAGGACTAGTAACTTTATGAAGACCAAAGATGTCAAGGGGATTATCCGAGTATTCAAGCTTCTTATACTTTTAGTTAAGCTATGAGCCTATCAAGCAAATCCCGACACGATACTGTTGACCTCCTTCATATTTTTCAGATGTCTCAAACAGAGCAGAGAATCTGCAAAAGGAAACAAAAGAGACGTTTATAAATAATTATTCTCCCCCGAAATTTCTGCGACGAATAGGAAACGGAATTTCAAAAAGTTATTATTTATTTATTACCATATATTTTTTAAGTATGAAAGAATGGCGATGAGCGGTGGAGCAAATGAAAAAGAAAGAAGAAAAAAAGGAAAGTTAGAAAAGAAATATAAACAAAATAGACATGACAAGTTTTGAGGAAAGATGGGTTTAAAAGGATATTAATCCCAGCATGGAAATTAATTCATAAAAACAAGGTTTTTCAAAGGTTTATGTGAAAAGATCTGCTTTTTGATTTTTTGTATCAATGGGAATAATATTAATGAAACCCTTTTCCTGAGCATCATGGATTGCATGAGTTCGTGTCTCGATGTGCTTGCTTCGAGAATGATGAATTGGATTCTTGGCAATCCCGATGGCTGCTTCGTTGTCACAGAACAACGGAGTATGAAGAAAATTAATCCCGTAATCCATTATCTGGTGCTGAATCCATAACACTTGGGAACAACAACTAGAGGCGGCAATGTATTCTGCTTCTCCTGTTGAGAGAGAGACAGTGGTCTGTTTCTTGCTTTGCCATGAAACGAGACAATTGCCCAAGTATTGACAAACTCCGGTAACTGACTTTCTGTTTAACCAGCAGCCATTGGACTCACTATCTGAGTAAGCATGTAAGTCAAAATACCCACCATAAGGATACCAAAGTCCTAAGTGAGAAGATCCCTTTAGATAACGAAAAATTTGTTTGACGGCCTTTTCATGGGACTCTTTAGGAGATGACTGATATCGAGCACAATTTCCTACAGCAAAGGTGATGTCAGGACGACTCGCTGTAAGATACATAAGGGAACCAATCATGGATCTGTAGAGATGAGGATCAATTGTATTCCCATTCTCATCAGGGGTGAGGCATGTTTAAGCAGTGACGGGAGTCATCTCAGAAGAGGCATCATCCATTTTAAATTTCTTCAACATTTCTTTAATATACTTTTCTTGATGAATGAGAATTCCCCCTGGCTTTTGTTCAACTTGCAACCCGAGGAAGAAGCACATCTCTCCCATCATGCTCATTTCAAACCGGTTATGCATAACCTCCTCAAAATCCCGACATAATTTTGGATTGGAGGAGCTAAAGATAATGTTATCGACGTAGACTTGCACGATCAGCATCTTACCATCTACCTCCTTCTTGAATAACGTTGTGTCAATGGTGCCTCGAGAAAAACCATTGCTTAAAAGACACTGTGTTAATGTCTCATACCAGATTTGAGGTGCCTGATGAAGACCATAAAGAGACTTATCAAGCTTGTATACTTTGTCTGGAAAATCTGGATCCTCAAAACCTTGTGGTTGACACACATATATCTCTTCATCAATGTCTCCATAGAGAAATGCACATTTCACATCCATCTTATAGACTTTAAATTGTTTGTGAGCAGCATGCGCCAAAAATATTCTGATAGCTTCTAGACGGGCAATAGGCGCAAAAATATCGGTGTAGTCAATCCCTTCTTCTTGAGCAAAGCCTTGGACCACTGGTCTGGATTTGTTTCTTAACACGATGCCCCAGTCATCAGGTTTGCTCTTAAACATCCATTTCGTTCCAATGGGACATTTGTTTGGTGGAAGATCGACCAGAGACCACATCTTAAGTTTCCTAAACTATTGCAATTCTAATTGCATTGATTCAACGCAGCAAGGATCCTGAAGAGCTGCATGAATGTTTTTAGGAACGATTTATGATATAAAACAAGAGAATAGGCAGACATTCATCGAACCAGATTGACTCTGCGTCCAAACTCCATCAGAGATAGATCCTATTATGTTATCATGAGGATGATGTTTCAGGGACTTGAAATCGGCAGTCATGGATGGGATATGAGTGGGTGGTTGGTTAAGAGATTGCTGATGAGTGGTTAATGGTGTAGAGGATGGTGAGGTAGAGTGAATTGGGGAAATGGGACAAGTTGGTTATGATGAGGTACATAACGGTTATGAGGGTTGTGATGCTGACACAGGTGGGGGTGGAAGATCAAATGAGGATGAAGAAGATGCAACATCAACTGATGTAGCATCATTTCCTGGTGTGTTTGGTGGGATAAGAGGTTCGACAAGTAATGGAGTGGGAGGGATAATGTTTGTTGTAACATTGGAGATGGACGCATCATCAGCGAAAACTGGAAGATTAAAAGATTTGAACACCGTATCGGAGTCAAAGAACCAAGCTGGTTCTGAAGGAACATTAGAGGAATTAGATTCCTGCCAATCAACATAAAATGACTCTTGAACGATACATGTTCTCTTGTTATATACCCGATAAGCCTTTTGTGAAGAAGAATAGCCTACAAATTAACATTCATCAGACACAGTGCCAAATTTTGTCTTCTGCGCTTGAGTGTTCAATAAAGTGCAAGAGCAATCGAATGGTCGAAAGAAGTCAATCAAGGGCTTTCTCTTGTGAAATAGTTCATACGGAGTTTTCATCTTGTCTTTGTCTATCGGCACCCTGTTGAGAACATATGAAGCACAGTTCACGGCTTCAGCCCAAAAGATGATAGGTAAGGAGGATTATATTAGCATTGTACGTGCAGCTTCAATGAGGGTGCTATTCTTTCGTTCAGCCACACCATTCTGTTGAGGGGTCCTCGCAGCACTGTATTGTCTTAATATTCCTTTGGCAGCACAGAATGAATCAAATATCTGATTCCAGAATTCAGTACCGTTATCACTTCGGACCGCCATAACCTTCCTCTTACTTATCGTTTCAATCGAAAGAATTAGTTTTTGTAGCTCCTCAGCAGTCTCTCCTTTGTGAGCAAGAAATCTCACCCATGAGTATCTGGAATAATCATCGGCAATCACAAGGCAGAAAGATTTCTTAGCAATAGATTTAACCCTGATTGGACCAAACAGATCAGTATGTAACAACTCGAGGGGATTTGAGATGCTATTTTCAATTTTAGGTTTGTGTGGTTTCTTATGTTGTTTTCCTTTTACGCATGCCATGCATTTCTTAACCACAGAAAATTCTTTTAAAGGTAATCCCCTAACAAGATTGTTTTTAACTAATTTGTTTATAATTTTGAAATTAACATGGCCCAATCTGCGATGCCAAAGGAAAGACTCAGAGGTGGAAGCTTTAGACAGAAGACAGGTGATAGTAGATGATGAATCCTTTGAACTCATGTCAAGAAGATATGTATCATGCTTCCTTTGAGCCTCTATGAGTAGCATATTATCTAGAATATCAATCTCAGATTTCAAAAAGAGACATTAATTGGACTTGAATAAGACCGGAATGCTTTTATCACAAATCTGAGAGACGCTTAACAAATCGAATGCAAGCTCAGGTACATAGTTGACATTCTCCAAGGTAAGTGAGCCATTGGAAACTTTGCCTTGACCTATCATTTTTTCTCCTTTCTTGCCTCCGGTGAAAGCCACGCAACCACCATTGATTATTCGATAGTTAGTCAATAAATCTTTAAGTCCCGTCATATGTCTGGAGCATCCACTATCAACATGCCATACGCTGTTTACAACTTTAGTGGATGACTCCTGCAGGAATATCAGAGAAAAAGTTAACAAGGTGAAGCAGGAATCCAAGTTTGAACAAGTTTTGGTTTAGGTGAGAGAGATTTCTTATAAAAGAAATTATTAACTAATTGATTTAATCTATTCCCAAAAGGATTTCTATTAACATGTCTATGATGAAGCTGAGGACAGTGCTTAACAACATGATCATCTTTACCACATTGAAAACAGTGTGGTTTTAATCTAGGTCTATTAGGTAATGAGGTGGGAATTTTATCAATGCATATTTCCTCATCACATTCAGATAATCTAGAATCATCATCACTGTATGTCTCATACATGTTAACAGAGCTGTCTTCATTTGAAAAAGAATGATTTTGTATAGAAGAAGATGAGGTGTCATCTGAGATACATGTGGTACTAGTACCACTAGTACTTGTCTCAGATGAAGATGTAATCCTGTCATTAAACACAGAAATTTCAGCAGGGGTGAAAGATGGAATAGGGTGAGAAAAGAATTTTCGAAAAAATTAATTTTAATTTCCTTATCACTTTTCATAGTACTATCAGAAACAAGATCAACACACTCAAAAGGTGTATCAACATCACAATCTACAACATTTAAAGAAGAAACAGAAACATCACTAGAACATAAAGAAATAGAGTCTTTTACAGCATTACTAGAGACAAAAACAGAATTTAAACTAGAGTTATGAGCTAAAACAGAATGCTGAGGTTCAGGTGTACTAGGGCTAGAACATCCAAGCCCGCTAGTCGGTCCATAATTGTAGTCCTCACAAACATGCATAGGATTCATACCTTCTAAACCTGCAGAGATACTATTAGTATCTATTTTGATCAAATTATTTGAAGGATGGGGAACGGGCATAGGTGAATAATAGTAAGTACTAGGAGGAGGATAAACCTTAGCATTTTCATATCCCAAACCTGTTTAATCCAAGCCCCCCGTTGAGATTTACATAAATCATCATGTTTCATTCCCGATATGGTCCAGTTATCAAGTTTTGACTGAAGCTTGCTTGTTTCAAACTCAGCAAGAGCAATCCTTTCAGTCAACTTATTAACCTCAACATTTCTTTCCAGAACAATTCTTTTTAAATGATCGTTTTCTTTTAAGGCCTCGTTTAATTTAACAATGTATTTTGACTCATTTGTTTTAAACTCCTCATTCATTCGTTTCAAATCTTTTTCGTTATCGATCAATAAACGATTAGCTTTATAAACCCCAAATAGTCTGATTTTGCAAGCAGATGAACACATATCTTGAATTATCTCATAGGGAAGTCCCATCACCATTTTTTCAGCTGCCAGAGCTTTCTCACATTGACACACCGGAGTACTCAACTTGTTTTCCTCAACAGTGGTAGCAGCTTCATCATTATCCTTTGCTAGCTCTATGGTTTGAGTTCCTTGCTTCCCAAACACCTTCTGATTTCCTTCTTTCAACTTCTCCTTCTCGTTCAACTCTTCAGCCTCTTCAATTTCATCTTTAAATTCCTTGAATGGATCAAAATCTTCCTCACAATTCACTTTCATTTCCTCTTTCACAATTTCAGCCACCAACGCTTGATTAACCTCTTGTTGGTACACATGTCCCTAGTTCTAGTCTAGTGATCTTAAATGTAATAGACTTTTGTGAATGTTATATTTATTAATATTATGTATTGTTACATGCATATATGAACATGTTATATAGGCTTACAGTTGTTAGACATGTTCTGAATCATTAAAGGTTCAAGAATGTGTTTAACTAAGTAATCTGATTTAGTCGCACGACTGGACCATGCGAATGGGCCAATCGCACGACTGAACCAGGTGATTGAGTTAATCGCTTGGTTGAGTCATTAGACAGACTCAGTCGTATGAATGAATCAGTCGTATGACTCAGCCGCATGACTGAGCCAGTCGCTTGGCTCAGTCGTATGAATGAAAGCTGTAACCTATAAATACCACTTAATTCGTGGAAAAACTAGACACTTCGATAATTTACAACCCTAGCCGTCCTAGTTCGAACAGATCGTCCCTTCCAAGTTCATAGAGCGTTTCAGATCATTCATACTTCATTCTTAACGTTTTCTAATCGTTAGGTTTGATCCGGATAACGTTCTCCCTGATTGGATCGCTAAGCAAATAGAATTCCGTGCTATTTGATTAGGTTTCACGTAGAATCAGTTAGTACTCCGTCCGTACACGGTCCTAACACCTCTTCTCTTGTCTCTTCTACTTCTGCGCTCCAATCAAAGTTAGAGATCAATGCGGTCTCTTTCTTGTTACTCGTTTCCTCTTTACTCCCACTTGCAGCCAATCTTAGAATTCCGGAATTACTGGGATCAGTGGCAATTGGCAGTGGACATTTGCGTTTAAAGTGTCCTAATTGCTTGCAGTTAAAGCATCTCAGCTTGGACTTATCGAAACCCAGTTTGGAGTTAGAACTTTGGCCTCCAAAATTCTTTCTACCAGTTCGCTCCATAAATCTTCGAGCTCTAAGCGTCAACATCGCCATTTTCCATTGAATATCAGTATCTTCAAGATCATCGGGATCCATCTTATACATATCTTCCATCGTCATTCCTTTACCTTTCAGATCCCCAGCTACTAATGCTTCATAACTCTGAACAAACATGCCAAAAAGAGCCATTGTCTCAGCTGGAATAGAGGTTTCAACAGTTGTTTTCAAGTTCCCTTGCTCTCTTCCTGTATTACCACAACCTCCAGAATAATCACATGAGTTCACTCCTCCTTGACGAGATGCATGCATTGGAGAGCTTGCAGCGGAAGACAGTAGTGCAGCATTCTGAGAATAACAGGATGTAGGCACCATAGACTGATTAAATTCCCACCTTTTCAGATCTATGTCAAAGGACATCAGCTTGTTAATTACATCCATCAGCTTATAGTCAGCAAAATTTCTTTCTTGCTTCAACATTATCACTTGTAAACTCCACTGAGGCGGAAGAGAATCTAAGAGCTTATTCACTTGCTCATGACTACCCAACTGATCATCATACTTCTTTAAAGTGCTTGAAACGGACAAAAATCGATTAGTGATGTCAGTAAGGTCTTCATTTTTGTGTCCAACAAATTAATTGAACTTCTTTTGAGCTTGGGCTTTCTTGTCCTTCTTGAGATCCTCATTTCCGTCATGGAACTGACACAACGCATCATACAAAGATTTTGCATCTTTGTGTTCAGCAAATCGGTTGTAAATATCAGGTGCAAGACATAGTGTTAAGGCTCCGAAAGCTTTCTTGTCTCGATCAATCAACTTTTGATCCTTCTCGGTGAATATGGAAGAGTCCGTGTTTAGAATGCCTCCGACACTAACCGTTGGCTTGTGTGGACCAGTGATGATTAAATCCCATTGATTGTGATCGGTGTAAAAGAAGAAGGCCTTGAGACATCTCTTCCAGTCTTCAAAATTGTCCCCGTTTATGAGTCTTGGAGGTCTATTGGTAGCAACACTCTCTAGATCAGCAATAGTGAGAGAAGTCATCTTTGACATGATAATTTCACTGAACAAAATGGTATTTTCACAGAAAAAATTTAGTTTCGCTGAGATAGTTTCGTTGAAGCTAATTTCGCCCGGACAACGATACTTTCGCTGACAATTTCGGCAGCAATTTCACTAGCCAGAAGCAGTCAAATGCTTAGTTTCGCTGTGAGTTTCGTAGGAAACAAGCTTGAACTTTCGTTCAGGGTGCTTTCGGCAACAATTTCGCTAGTAAAGACACACGAGCATAGGTGAACATCCGTCCGAAAATTCTGGTTTCGCAGAAAACGGCAAGAGTGAAGACAGTAGTTTCGCTGGAAGGAAAGTACAGTTTAACTGGAAGAATACTTAGTTTCACTGGATGAACCAGAAAACCCCTTAAACCCCGAAAACAGCCTGAAATCACCCAAATCTTAATGTATTTGAAATATGATGATTTACAAATATACCCAAAACAAAAACAAGCATAATTCAATCAATTTCCACATCAATTACACTCTGATTTGAAATAGAAATGAAGAAATAGTGGTATTGAACAAAAATAACCAAAAACCTCAAATAATCAAGAGCACTATGGCTCTGATACCATTTTGTTGGTCCATTTGATCAGTTTTTCAGTGCAGAAGATGATTTGAATCGTTAAATACCATAAACAAACAACACACACAAAGATTTGAAGCACAAAGAAGACCAAAATGTATTCAAAGATGATTCAATAAGAAACAGTACCAATGAAATAAGATAAGCTCAATATATTCAATAAGAACCAGCTTACAATAGCCTCTTGCAACAGAAATATTCGATTAGGGTTTTGCAAGGATACCCAACAACAAACAAAATGAAATCTATATATAGCAGATGTAGTTTCGCAGATAGTTTTGCTAGAGGCGAAACTATGCCGGGTGCCGAAACTGCAGTCTCGCCGGGAGAACTTACAGCTGACTATGAGAGAAACTACGGTTTTGCTCACAGTTTCGCTGGACTGCTAAAAGAAACAAATAAACTAAACACCTTACAAAAGAAATCTAACATATGTCCTATTACATAGAAATGTAAACAAATATTAATCTAAGGTGAGTCCATCCTATACTTGATCTTCAGTAATGCGCCTGAATAGTGTTGAAGCGCCCTAATAATTATGGTGCTTTCGAATTTTACTTAGAAACGTCTAAGGGATTGCCTTAGGAAAATTCTAAAAAACAGCCGACTTTAGATGCGCCTGAACAGCAGTAATGCGCAAAAACGCCTAAATAGTTCTGATGCACCCAAATAGTTGTGATGTGCCTAGAATTACATAGTTTCTGATTCCAAAGTGTCCAAACAGTTGAAATGCTTCTCCACAGTGGTGAAACGCCTGACCCGAAAACGCCCTAACAGTTGTAAAGCGCCTGAACAGTTGTCAAGCGCCTAAACACTTAGGTAATTTTCAGCAGTGTTTCAACCCTAATGCGCGAAATTCAACATGTTCTTATGAACTTAACGAACTCAAATATTCTGAAATCCTTGAAAACTTTATGAATTGATTTGAAATCTTTCAATTATGTAGATTTTATATCGATTATCAATCCTTTCATTTTAATTTCTTCAATTAACAACAATAAATACGTGATTCACTCGATTTTCACTTCGAAAATGAAGAGAACTTTCAAACACAATTTCAATCCATTCACTGAAATTGAATGAATTAAACTGCTAATTGTGATTCAATTTATGTTTATCATGATGAAACACAACTGAAATCAGCAATAATTCAATCGAATTGCTTATCAATCACAGATTTAAGTGATTTATGAGTTTGCAAGTTTGACAAAACTCAATCACTGAACCAACAACTCTGATACCATTTGATAGGATCAAATATATAGATCTGTTATGATGTTAGAAGGCAATTCAATCAAATACAAACACAGTAATCAAATCAATGTACGAAATCAAGAAAAATTCATAGAAGTTTATTGATGATAGCAAAGACAATTACAAGTGTAAGAGCAGTTCGTTCTAGTGTCTAGTCTCTAGGTTACCTGCACAAACATACATCTAAGCTATTTATACTATCAATAAACTAAGGATACTCTTTACATAAACAGTCCCTATACTATGACAAAACTTTATAAAAGACAACTAAGACTAATGTTAATCTTCTAGAGTTTCTAACAACAAATAATATTTAAAATCCATAAATTCATAAATCACATAAACCCAAACTAACAATCAACATTATCAGTTATATCATTATCTAATTATCATATATAATAGTTATTAGGTCACCAACATTCAACGACAACTAGTGTGTGCTCACGACACGTGTATGCAAGACCTAACGGAACTAACAGAGTTTGGTTATGGAAAATTACAAGATGTCACACAAATAACTATCAACTAATCAAGAAAATCCAAACCACCCATGAAGGAGGAAGTGGGACCATGAGCTCCCACCTCTTCTGAGGAGCAAACCACTCCTACTACTTTATTAAACAGTACTAAGGTTCCTCATGCTTAACATGAGAAGCTCATTGCTCAAGCCTTAATCCTTCACTCTAAGTCTCAAAAGTTAGGTGATTCATGGGAAAACTACTATCCCCAATCTGTAGTCTAGACCAACCTATCCCGAACCTTTAATTCTATAATGATGAGGATTTTTTAGTGAGTACCACGAGTCTCTCTTCTCCTCCCCAAGTCAAGAAGAGATGAGTGCTACTAAAACACCCATATCTATCCCAGATCATCTACCTCTAACTATGGTGGACTCCCTTGAACATGTTTTGAAATTACATATGGAATAGGCACTTACTTTTACAAGTGACTATATCATTAAGACATCAACCATGCTAACCCATCTCCCCGATACTTCTCTTGAAGTTGTCATGGAGCGTGGGAAATCCAGCAGCCAAGACCCACATGCTAGTGCTGAGGGAGATGACTTTGGTTATGTCCCCTCATCCCCCATGATTCTTCTTATGAAGATGATAGGATTCTGCAACTAAAGGTGCAAAAAAAGCCAAAACATACAGCTATGTAGTTTCAAAGGTAAGTCACCTTGAATCTCAGGTGGCTACGTTGTAAACTTTAACAATGGTAAAAATGTTGCCTTTGTAGAACCCTTGTCAATAAAATTAGCATAAATAAATTAGGATTTTAAAAAATTAAGTTTTAAAAGTTATAAAAAATTCAAAAACATAAATAAAAATAAATAAAATCGTAACAAAACATTTGTAATTTTAGAAAATGGTTTAATTTAAAACTAATAAAAACTAAAAATTTTGAATGTACAAAAAAACAAATTGTTAAGTATAAGGTATAATTTAACATATAGCCATACTTAACGATGCAAAAAGAAAAATAAATTCTTATGCAATTAGAAAAAAACATGCATGTAACACTTCTTTATGATTCTTAAGTGATCTTTAATTTGGTTTTAAAAAGTATACTAATATATATGTGACATCCGTCACCAAAATATGTGTATTGACCATTGACTTTGATCATTGACTTGACTTTTGGACTTTGACCCTTTGACTTTGACTTCAATGTTGACCTAATGTTGACATGGTCTGAGAATAGTACATTTGACGTGTGTACACACGCTAAGTTTTAGAATTATGTATTATGGACTTAGTATGTTCTAGTGGGACTTGAACATGGTGAAAGTTAATGTTCACAGATTTGGACTTAAAAAGATGGTTGCATGCTTAAAATTGAAGTAAAGAATTATAAATGTAAATATATATACATCTTACGTTAAAAACGCAACAAAAATCAGACATCAGTGAGCTTTGCCTAAAGCCTATTAAATAGACATAATTTAATTTAAAAATATATGAATTAAATAATTTATATAGCAAATAATAGTCCGTTGGAATCGTATTAACACGTAGAATTTTAAAAAAAATCAGACGACACGTGGATCGGGATAGGACGGAATTGGAAGAGATGAGAAAAAGGCCCGAGAGGCCCATCTAAGGCCCCTTGGCCAAAATCTATTCAAAAAAGGGAGTCCCCTCTTGTTTTCTTTTTCATTCCTTCATTTTTTTCTAAAACTCTCTCCAAGTATTCTTTCTAGAGTAACCCTAGCCGCCGGCAACCATCCTCTCCTTGTTCTTCATTCAAATAAATCTCTACCATCACCAATTTCTTTGATTTTGATGATGTTCTAGCATTCAAGGATGATTTTAGTCAAGTCTTAATCATTTACACTTTTACCGGTAAGAAAATCATTTATTTTTATGATTTTAGTTTTTATTGTTCATGTTCTTGATGATTTTCATCGTCAAACATCTAAATCATCATCTAGTAGTCTTGTGTTTTTGGTTTTGAGGATTGGATCGTGAAGATCTAGTTTTTTCGGGTGTTGGACCTTCTAAACGGTACAAACCCTAAAATTGGGTTGCAAACTTGTGTGACCTGCTCAAAATGGACATCTTGGTCTTAAAAATCATTTTTGAAATCATTAATCTCGTTTCTTGAATGGATGGACGCGTTAAGCAATAAAAACTATATATCGATTAATAAATATTATGAACCGGAAGACTAAAATTCAACTAACTATTTTGGGACTGAAAATTGGAATAATCCAAGTGTTTAATTTAATTTTTGGACAATTAGAACATGGAAGAAATGTTCTTTATATACTCGGGTTGATAATGGTCAAATATTAAGGATTGGGATGTAAAAGAACAAGACTAATGAAATGGACAGTTTGCTGTCAGAAAAATGGGACATTTTGTACTGGTCATAACTTGGTCATAATAACTCCAAATGGGTCGAATTTTTCATCCAAAAACAATTTTAATGAGTCCCATAACAAACCAAAGTGGTCTCGTATCATTTCGATTTCGTTTGGTCCTCCAAACGCGACACACAAAATTGAAGACCAAAACTGACGAATCTGGGAGGCAGGTTGGTCTGTGTTCGTCGAGTCATATCTTCCTCATAATTTATCCAATTGTGATGATTATTTTTCTGGAGTTTAATTTAAAATATTATCTTTCTAATAACAACTTTTACGCAACTTTTTCTAACCATTTCGACCTCCAACCAGTTTATTCAAAACTGGTGCACAATCAGTTCTACATGCTGAAATATTTTGATAAACTTAAAACTAAGGATTTGAAACTAAACAATCAAATAAAGACAAGATTGGTATTTAAAAATGGTTAAACGAATTTTAAAAAAAATAAGTTAATAATTTCTATAATTCATTGAATATTGACTAATAGATATTCCTTGAAGGGCGTTAATAAATTAGTATAAAGTGACAACTAAAACCTTAAATATGGGGAGATATAAAGTTTAAATCTTGCATTGGACTTGTTATATAAGTAAATCATTGTCTTATAAAAGAATGACCTAGATGTTCATTAAGGACTGGGTTACAAGGATTACACCTATATTGGTTATTTTGATCTTTAGTAATCCTTTTATGATTTGTACTTTTAGTGCTTGTTTTACGTATTATGGGATTTGGACTATACTATTTCAAGGTAAGTTTCATGGCCCCTATTTAATATGTTTTACTTGGGGGAAAATCATGCTCATGGTTATCTAACTATGTCGTATCTTAAAAACTATTTTGGAACAATGTATGTGGTTTGGGTCATGGGTTGAGTCTAGATGTTCATTCATGAGTGTGTACTTGTGCTTGTGCTTGTTCTTGTGCTTGGACGTAATGGAGAGGTATTGTTAGTACTAATGGGTTGACAGCCCCACCCTTATCGTCGGTATACTAGTCGAGACTGACTTGGCTTAGGCGTGCCCTTGGGATTGTATATCTCAGTAATTCCCAAGAAAGACAAACCAAGATCTCAATCTCAAGAACGCGGAATATTGATGAGATTGGAATTAAAGAAACAATCAAATTAACTCATAAACTTCATATATATAATGAGAACAACTATTACAGTCTTGTGCAAGAACACAGAATGATTACAAGCAAATTTGCAATATCAGAACTAACTATACAAAAGCGAAAAAATAGATATTTATACTAAAAACAAAAGTTTTCGCGTGAGTATGCGTTTCGCGCGGTTATTCCTTTCGCGCGACTATTCCTTCTCACGTGACTTCCATTGTCGCTTGACATCTTCATTTCTTGTGACATATCTTTTATCAGCATATTCTTTATTCAGTGTTTGTTGTTTTTCCGAGCCTTATACAGTCTTCTACAATCTCCCCCTAGGCTCGGTGAAACATTCTCAGTCAAAATCAACATTAGCTTTCTTGTAAGATCTAGAATATGCATATTACTTATTCCTTAGGATTTGATCAATCATCCAAACATACTGGCAAGATATGAAGTAAACAGACTCATCAGCTGAGATAGGGCAGTGTAGCAGCTTATTCAAGTCGTCTTTGCCAAATTTTATTAAGTCAGCTGGATCAATGATTCTGTAAGATTTATCAACACATTTGATCACAGCCTGACCTGAATCCTTTTCACAACTCTGAGAAATAAATTGCTTCAATGAATTTGGAGGAACGGGAGCATGAACTGGAACTTTCTAAGAAATAAATTGCTTCAATGAATTTGGAGGAACGGGAGCATGAACTGGAACTTTCTTTATGTATTTAGGATGTTGATAGACTCTGATCTTCATAGGAGCTTTTGTATTTTCATCTATTCTGGAAGAGTCATCAATCACCTTTGATTTTACAGTTCTGAAGTCTTTGAAATTATTTTTCATCTCTCTTCTAATTTTTGACCTCATCAATTCAGCTTCTCCATGATTGCTCTTATTAAAAAATGGAGCTTTACCCATTGCATACAAATCAGCAGCTCGTAGTGAGTGAAAATCTTGAGTGCTCTTAAGGTAATCAATCTCTCCATTCCTTCTTTTTATCACATACATCGTTTTCTCTTCATCAAATGCCCAGCTAATCACATGTGATATCTCACCATATTTGTCTTTTGGTTTAGATACAAACAAAAAATGAGTTTCTTTAGGAGGTGGTGGAGCTGGAACTGTATTCCTCCTTTAGTATACAAAGCAATTTGACCAGCAGAATCCTTTGGTATTGTAACAAATTGAGTTGGTTCACTTACAGACTCAGTTGGAATTTCTCCTTCTTCTAGATTAATGTCTTTAAATAAGTCTTGTAAGTTGTTCCCAAAGATATTTGTATACTCATTTGGTTCATCTACATCATCAAATAAACCAAATTCTTCTTCTGTAGTTCCAGAAGATACAGATTGTTGAAAAGAATATAACTCTTTCTCGTATAGATCTTCAGTGGCAGGGTCCAATGGTTCATATCCTTCTGGATCACTAGTACTTGGTCCTGAGACATTGTCAATGCTAGAATCACCAGTAGGATTAGTCGATAAACCACCAACATCACCTCCATCATCATCATCATCACTAGCATTATCATCATCATGATTATCACCATCATCTCCACCATCATCATCATCATCATCATTATCATTATCCTCATTGTCATCATCATCTAATTCATCATCTGAATCACCGTAATCAATCACATCTTCATCTTCTTCTTCATTAGCAACATGGATGGGCATCATGTGTTCGGGCTCAACAAAAGCTATAGGTGTAATAATTTCAGTGATAGGTACTTCAGATGTAGTTGGAACACCTTCAGTAACACTAACACTTGGTTGTGTCTCTGTAGTTTGAGCTTCGGTGACTTTCTCAAATTCTTGTAAGGAGAGGACTAAGGGCTGTCTTTACTCACACAGCCGAAAGAGAAGATGAACTACAATTGCCTTTGGGTTCCGAACTCCATATGGGGAAGGAGCGTTGTTGTTTGCAAGGTCTCGATTATTTATGGACCTCGGTGAACGCCTGCTCGTCTCACCAACCACAGTTGTAGAACGTACAACCTGCGGTTGATGGAAATAAGTTTGAGAGATAAACTCTCTCAGCTCCTGTAATTGTCTCTCTAAACCAGCAGAATAATCCATGACATTCTTCATCTGTATCTCCAGAGATGTGATCCTTGTATCTTTGATGCTTGAATCCAAATGAATCATTGTAATCATTTTAGTTTTCTCCTCATTCTCTTTTCCTCAAATCAGAAATAATCTTCATATTCTCGTAATTTTCTTTTTCAAGATTCTTTACTCTTTCTTCCAATGTAATAGATGTAGATTGAGGAGCACTGGAAGATTCTTCTCTACTTCTGAACTCTGGAGGAGTGTTCAGGAAGGTATCGGTATCGAACTCCAAATTGTCTTATCTTGGTGGAGTTGAAAACCCAGACCCCGAAATATTAGCTGGTTCAGAAACAGGAACAATCTCTGTTTCAGAAACAGTAGCAGTGACATCAGCATGAGTTACTTCTTCAGTCACCACTATTTCAGGTGATCTTTGAATATCAGAAGTAGTAGTTGGTTCTGTTTCAGTGATAATCACTTGAGTTCGTGGTCGTTTAGGAATACCACCTCTCCCTTTTTTTCTTGCTGGAAAATTTTTCCTCTTAGCCATTCGCTTCAGCCTTAAGGAAGTACTTGGAGAGTCCTCAGGAATATAATTAGTATCTCTTTCTTCAACAGATCTTTTCCTAGAGGAAGTTGGAGTAGATGGAGTCTGATCAGTTTGAATCACATAGGGCACATTTCCTATCTGATCACTCACAGTATCTGAACTGGAGGCTGAATGAACTTCACCTTCTGTTCTCTCAGCTTGAGTTGGTTCATCCTCAAATAATCTCTCAATCTCCTCATCAATATCATCTCTTGCACCAGAGGTAGAAGTACCAGTCTGTGCATCAATAGTACGATCATCTCTTTCCATGTTTCTATCACTGTCATCACTCTCAAAAACCGACCAATATTTGCAAAACTTTCACCAGAGCATTTATTCCCTCGAGCTTCAGTCAAATGTGTAAAGATCTCCTTCTTGATAGTTTGAACAACATACTTAGAGGATCTAAGTGTTGCAAACTCAGGATAAGCGTCATTGATCACCAACTGAATAAAACGAGGATACATAATGAACTTCTTTCCAGGATTTGCAGTGGTATTCTTCTGCATTTCCTGAAAGATTGCTCCAGAAATACTAAATGGTAGATCATCCACAAGGGAAACTAGTAGTGATCCAAACACTGCGCTCAAACTATCCATTCCTGCCTTCAGATTACTCAGACAATGGATAACCACGTGAAACAAATACTTCAAGTATGGTGGTAACCATTTCTTCTCCAAATTGGGATATCTATACTCATAACCCATACGTGTCAAACAATCTATGACAACCTCATCTTCTAGTCTGGTTGGAGCATCATCTTGATCATCAAATAATAAAACTCGGTTCAGAATAGCCTGGGAAACAATCACCCTCTTTTCTTTGACTGTAGCAGTAATAATTGGTTTGCCTGCTTAATCCTTTTCTAATGCAGCAGTACTCCAGAACGAGTCGATCAACTCAGAATAGATGGTTGGATCAGTAGAAATAGCATATACAATACGTGAATTCTTCAGCCCTTCAATCATAGAAATAAACAGTTCCTTTCCCTCTAGAACATCATCCAAATAGGCCACATAGTTATGATTTTTATTGAAAATCATTTGTGCCATCTGCAATTACAAGAACAAACAAGATAAGTAAAAAATTTACATAGTTCAAGCACACACACAAGAAAATTTTAACACTTAGAAAATATTTCAGCAGTTAAGGATATCAGTCGCGCGAAAGCTGTTTTCACGTGACAATGACATTCGTGCGAAAAACCTAATTACAAGCGAAGACAGTTATCATGCGATATTTATATTCACGCGACATTAAAAACTCATGCGAAAACAGGACTCACGCGAAAACAACATTCACGCGAAAACCTATTTTCGCGTCTTGTTCATTTCAGGCGATTCGCACAGACTCGTTTTCAAAATTAACCTTCAAAATCTTAATTTTGAACAATGAAATACATTCTCCTACAGTCGCCTAATTCCATTAAGTCCATTCAATCTTTCAATTTCAACTTTTAAGAACATTTTATTAGATTTTAAGTTAATGTTGTTAAGTTCCTTTTATGATTTGATATCTTTAGTAACCATTTGAATCAAAATACCTGTCAATCTCAAAGTATGAATAAAATATAATCGAATGATTGTTTATTTCACGAAGTACTCTTAGAAATCAAGAACATTGATTTGTGCGAAAGGAGTTTTCGGATGGGTATGAATGCGAAAAGTGACTTTTCGTTTTCAACAGTGATATTTGTATGTGAAATATGTCATGCGAGTTCCCCTTTCGCGCGACAGTCTTTTCGCGCGACAACCCTCATTCGCGCGAATGTGTTTTACACTTTGAAAATTTTCAGTTTTTCAAATTTTCATGTTTTCTCAATTTTTCAAAATTCTTTTATTATCAATTATTTATTTTAACAAAATATTTTATTTACCAAGTGACCAATTAATTTAATGAATCTTCTATTTTAAAAAATTTATCTATGATTTATTTGTCTTAATACCTAAACAAAACAAAGCGAAATGAAAACAAATCAAAACAGAATAACTAAATTGAATACTTATAAAAATTCAAGATCTGAATTGTTGATTGTTCAAAATTATCTTATTAGAATTTTCATAATGAGATCATATAGTTCTTTGTCAAGTCAAGACTCTGTCCAGCTTTATTTATATCAGACTGGTTAAGTTGATTGTCAATATATTTTATCCATTTTAAACTTTATACTTCAGTCTTTTACTTAGAAACATAAGGAGTGATATATTTATCATGTTTTATATGGTTTTATATAACTTCAGTGGATCCCACAATCAGAACGTCTGTAAAATACTTATTAGTCTTCAAGACACTGTCGAGATTTCAAGTCATCTAAAATTGACTTAAACCATGCATTGTTGATCAGTGATACCATTTCTTTATTCCTAAAATTTATCTATTTGAGCATAACTAGCATGAGAAATATTTCTTAATACGGAATATTAACAATTTTAAGGACTTACAAATAGCCATCCGGACTTACGTCTGCCCTCTCAAGATGTTTAGGACTTACAAGCCATCCGGACTTACATGCCCCATCTTTTGATTTTGCCTTCCGTGATCAGAAAATATTCTCAAAGAAGAAAAAATATATATATATATATATATATATATATATATATATATATATATATGTATATATACCATATAGTATGTATGTCTTTAGACATATCTTTTGATTTATGCACTTTGACATCTTATATCATATATGGCCTTTTTGACATATTTTTGCTCATTTATTTTCTTGTAGTCTTTTTGTATTTTCTTTTATATATATATATTCATAGTTATATATGATAATCACTGAATCAAACAATAACAGGCTTGAGTATGACAAGAATATAACTCTCAGTCTGTTTTAGAACATTTTTGGTATTGTTACAGAATCCTGATATGTTACCTACTCAATCATATCCCTTTACTTCACGTTTAATCACTCATTTATGATCTTTTTATTCCTGAAAGCAAAGCCTATTGACATATCAAACATAATCCAAGTCTTTTAATATATAAGCCTTTGAAAGTACTTAGACAAGTTTTGAACTTTGTAATATCATTTCTCATTTAATCATGAAAAATTTCTTTTTGACAATTTATCCAATTTTGACTCCCTTTAAAACCAAAAATATTTTTCAGAACTTGTTTTCTAATTTCTCCCCCTAAAATTGTGATTGTTCTTTTAAAGACAAAGAAAACAATTATAATTTTATTCCAAAAAAAAAATGAAAAAAAACTTTTTGTGAAGATTCAAAAAATGAATTTATCCAAAGTTAATCATTCCTAATGATTACACAAGAAAATCAAATCGAGAATGATCAAATGCCTTGGAAAATAAATCAGCAATTTTTTCTGTTGATGGCACTTGTTTTAAATAAATAAGTTTACGATCAAAATAGTCGCGGATGAAATGGATTCGGATGTCAATGTGTTTAGTTTTGGAATGTTGAATGAGATTTTTTACGATGTTCAGTACTGCCGTGTTGTCACACCAAATTGGTGTGTCATATATGTTGAGACCATAATCAAGAAGTCGTTGTTGAATCCAGACAAGCTGGGAACAACAACTCGATGCAGCCACATATTCAGCTTCGGCAGTGGATGTGGAAACAGTGTGCTGCTCTTTACACTGCCAAGAAATGAGTCTGTTGCCCAAAAATTGACATCCTCCTGTAGTCGATTTCTTGTCTAAATTGCAACCACCATAATCACTGTCTGTATAAGCAAATAAATTGAAATCGGAAGTTCGAGGGTACCAAAGACCAAGTTTTGGTTGACCCTTGATATACTTGAAAATCCTCTTGACAGCTTTCATGCGTGATTCTTTTGGATCACTTTGATATCGTGCACACTGACAAACAGGGAACATTATATCCGGCCTGCTTGCAGTAAGATACATGAGGGAACCGATCATTGATCTGTACAGATGTTGATCAACTGATTCACCTAATGGATCTGGAGTGAGAGTAGGATGAGAAGACATAGGAGTTGAAGCTACTTTGGAATTTTGAAACTTGTATTTCTCTAGTATAGTCTGAACATATTTTTCTTGATGAATGAGAATACTAGTTTTAGTCTGATTAACTTGAATACCCAAGAAAAATGAAATTTCACCAAGAGAGCTCATCTCGAATTTCTTCTTCATCACTTCTTCAAACTCCTTACACATGCTTTCATTAGTAGACCCAAAAATGATATCATCGACATAGATTTGAACCAGAATGATGTCATCGCCTGATTTACGAATGAATAAGGTTTGATCGATTGCTCCTCGTGAGTAACCATTTGCAAGCAAATGTTTAGTCAGAGTTGCATACCAAGCACGAGTTGCTTGATGTAACCCTACAACGCCTTATCCAATTTGTATACATAATCAGGATGATCTGGATCTTAAAATCAAGGAGGTTGACAAACATAAGTTTCCTCCTTCATTTCCCTGTATAAGAAATCAGTTTTGACATCCATTTGACACACCTTAATATTCATGTATGAAGCAAAGGCTAAAAAAATGTCTATTGCTTCAAGTCTTGCAACTGGAGCATACACTTATTCATAATCCAATCCTTCAATTTGATAAAATCCCTGCACCACAAGACATGCTTTGTTCCGAACTACAACACCTTTTTCATCCGTTTTGTTCCGAAATATCCATTTTGTTCCACTTGGAAGCTTATCTTTTGGAAGTTCTACAAGATGCCAAAAATTCAGCTTCTTAAATTGCATCAACTTATCTTGCATTGCTTCTATCCAACTGTTTTCCTTGAGTGCCATTTCAACATTCTTTGGCACTATCTGTGATAGAAAGCAAGCATACAAGCATGTGTTGATTGTCCCTGAACGACTTCTGGTAATTACACCTTCATGCAACGGACCAATTATGGCTTCAGTTGGATGAGTTTTATGGATTCTCAGCTGAGGAATGTCATCTGCAACAATTTCATCTACCAAATTAGTGATATGTTCAACATTAGCGTTCACTTCTTCAAAGGTTCTAGATTGATAGACAATATTTTCTTCAAAATTATCATCTGAAATGTGAGTTTCAGAAGTAGTAGACACATTTGGAGATTCTTCAAATGGAACTTGAATGACTTCTATTGGAGTATCAATAGTCTCTGAAGATTATGAAGCAGACAATGGTGAATTCAGTGATTCTTCTGGCTCCGGATTGTGAATTTGTTTTGAAAGATCGTCTGGTAGACCAGAATTTTCAGACACATGCACAGAAGCAGTAGAAATACTCTTGGATGATGATGGAATTGCATAATTATCAGATATAAGAAATGGAATTTCCTCAAGAATTTGGTGCTCCAAAGATATTGATTGAGAATTATCATCTGCGGACGAAGGTTTAGAAATTTTAAAATTTATGAACAATGATTCATAATCATAAACCTATGATGGAGCTGATCCTGCATCTGTTATGTTAAGTTCGTGCCAATCAATGTTAAATGACTCAATTATTTGTCTTGTTCGTTTATTATAAACCCGATATGCAACCTTATTAGCTGCATATCCCACAAAGTAACATTCGTCAGCCTTTTCAGAAAATTTTGAGGTTGATTTTGTTGTGAGTAACAAAGTACAACAACAACCAAATGCTTTAAAATACTTGACTTTGGGTTTGTGATTATAAAATATTTCATAAGGAGTCATATTGAATCTTTTATTGATTAAAACACGATTCTGAACATAACATACACTACAAGAAAACTCTGTTTTTTGCAACGATATTTTGTGACAAAAATTTTTTGTCACAAATAGAGACAAAATTATGACAAGTTTGTGACAAACTGTGAATCTCTGAAGAAAGCGACAACACTGTGACAAAACTGTGACAATAACATATTTTGTCGCAAAATTGTCACAATCACAAACAACTTTTGCGACAAATTTGTGACAACATATTGGAAACCCGAAGAAATTTAGCGGGAAACTAAATTTTGTTGCAAAATTGTCGCAACTTACGACAAAATTGCGACAACCTGGAGAAATTGTTGCAAAATTGTTGCAATTTGTGATAAATTTGTGACAAACTTGAATTTTTTAAATTTAAATATCAATTTGTTTTAATAATATTATAATAAGATAAAAATATTTTTTAAAACTTTTCTTGTAATATTCGGAATATTAAAGTTAAATTATTTTGTTTTTATGATATTAATTAATAATTAGTAGTAATGAAATTATAAAAAAAAATTTATTTTTCTAGCAGTATTATTTTGTATTTTATTTCAATATATATGAATATTCATATGTATGTGATTCATGTGTGCACATGTATGCATGTAAATTAGGAATCATTATGCTTTTCTTTAAACAATAAGATCAAAAAAGATCAAATGTAGACCGACGAGAGTTAGTGATGACCAATATATGAAATAAAAGCCACTATTGTTTAGTTATCAACATTTAGGAACACTTAAGTGGGTTAGTTTATTATTAGTCAATGATTGTTAACATTAATTAGCCGATTAGGGATGACTAGGTAACTCTACAAGTGTATGTGCATGTGTGGATTTATAATGTATACATATATAACATGTGAATTTATGTATGTATATATATGTATATTATTGTATGTGTTTATGGATGCGTATCATTATGCATGTGTGTATACATGTATGCTCATATATATATACACACTACAAGATAACATGTGTCTTTATTAAGTATCTCCATATCATTATGTATCGGCGTTTACGTATGCGTTCAACCTATAAAATTTGAAGAAATAAGAGTTCGTCATGTATAGTAAAGACGACAAAAAAGTTAGAGCGGAAAACACTACGTTTAGTACTCGAAAAACAAAAAAATCATATACTTGTTGGAAAATTGTCGCAAAAATGCAACAACTTTGTGACAAAATTTCTTCTTTTGTCACAAATTTGTTGCAACTTTTGACAAACTCCAACAACTTTGCAACAACATTTATTTAAAATTATAATTAAAAAAACCTGCATAAAACCCCTAAAAAGCCCTAAATTGAAAACACTCCCATCAACCCTCTTCCCATCGACACCCTTCCCATCGACCGGACACCACCATCATCACCGGACCACCGTCTTCACCGGACCGCCGTCTTCACCGGACCGCCGGCTCCTCTTCTTCACCCAGCAGTCACGCACCACCATCACCACCGCCGGCTCGTAAGGCAAGGGAACAAACTCGAAAGAGCTCGTACTCTGCCGCAAGTTGTCGCAATCATTTGTCCACCATCACCACCGAAAGAGCTCGTAAGGCACCACCATCACCACCGCCGGCTCGTAAGGCAAGGGAACAAACTTAGCAAGTATTTCACCACCACCATCACCACCGCCGGTTAGTTGAATTTTCTTAGAAATTCTAACAAATTTGAACCTTTTTTTGGCTCAATCTTGAATCTTTGAGCTTGATTCTTCACTAATTTGGGGGTTTAAGGGTATGATGTTCAAGAATATGAGTTTCTTGAAGTGGGTTGCTTGTAGTCTTGAACTTTAACTTCATTTGTCAACAATTTGGGGATTGAAGCATTCGTATTTTTCAAATGTGAGTTTCTTGAAGTGGGCTACTTGAGTACTTGCTGTTTAATCATTTTTATAATAGTTTACTCAAGTTGGTGTTTTTTAAGTTCAAATTATGATCAGTATATCAGTTTCTTGAAGTTGGGTTTCTTATGTCCTTATTGTCAAGATATATAGGCTTCCAATAAATCAGTTTCTTGAAGTTGGGTATCATTGGTTCTTACTGTTGAATCCTTTTGATAGGCCTTCATTGTGTCAAAATTGAATCTTGAAGCTCAAATTATCATCAAATAGGCGATTTGATCGGTTTCTTGAAGTTGGATTTTTTAAGTTCTTACTGTCAAATCCCTTTGATAGCCGTTCAATTGTGTCAAGATTGAATCTTGAAGTCCAAATTATCATCAATTAGTGGATTAAATTATCATCAATTAGTGGATTTTTTAAGTTTGCTTATGCTGCCAACAGATCACCATGGCAACACCATCAAATCACATGCGTCGTTTCTCGGAGGGACCACTGAAACTACCCTAACCATCATTGTCCGCCGCTGTTCCAAAGAGCTCGTACAGAAGATTAAATTTTCAAGAATAACTACTTTAATTAGTCGAGTTCGTCATCTGTAAGTTGTTTTGTTTACTCAAGCAATGAAAGAAAATTCAAAATCCTTGGTTGGTTGAATATGTTTCTATATATAAATATATGGTATTGTATTCTCAACAGAAATCTATCAATTGACGGCTCGTAAGGCAAGCGAGATTCATCTTCAAGCGAGATTCATCTTCAAGCCTTCAATCGCCCTGTATTTCTGCCTTCAATCGACTTCAATTGACGATCTATCAAGTCTTCAATTGTTCACACTTCATATAGGTTAGTTGCTTAGCTTTTATTATTTTTGTTAATAATTTGATAGTTTGGTTATCTTGTTGTGGTGTATGGAAGTTGCTTAAACAACTTGGGGAAACATGATTTGTTTTGGGAACCTGTTATGATTTGATTTGAGATTTTGAGTGTAATTGCTTTAAGATTTATTGTTAGAATTGGCTAAATTTGAAAAACATAAAACTTTAATGCTCTTATTTGAAGTAATTGGTTTAGATTTGTCATAATGGTTGGAACTGTATATGATTAAAATCATTCACAGAGGTTATTTCTTTGTTTTCTTTTTTTCTTTTTGATGATCTGATAATCGATTCATTTGATTGTCCTATTGATTTAGTTATCTTAACTCATAAGCTCATTTGAATATCTTGTTCTGAATATCAGGTGATGATTTGCTTGTTTGTTTAGGTTCACTCGTATTGTCAAATAGTATATCCCGTTTGATCAGTGTTTTAGAGTCACCGATTTGCACTTGAACTTTAGTGCTGATAGTATATCCCGTTTGATCAGTGTTTTAACACTTCCGAGTTTGCTAAAGCATCAGAAAGAGGGAGTAAGAATAGGAATAGTGCTGATAGCTCGGGTGTTACGTCCAGGCACACTGGCGGATCCATCGGATATGACGAGCATCGTCTTCGCTTAGTAATCTAATTATATTTAAAAAGTATAGTAATTGTGTGCTTTTACTATTAACATATATGTTAAACTTTATGTTTTATATTGTAGGAAAAGAAATTAGGTCGGCCTGTTACAATGAGCGAATTGTTTCTAGAAACACATCTAGATAAAGAGTCAATAAAGCTATATCGGGCCGGACAATTTGATGAGAATCCAGAAGGGATGCAGTTTTGCACCGCTCGATCAAGTGAAATATATGTGAGTTATCTTTATTATTGTTATATCATTGTTATATAAATTTTTATTGTTTTAACAATCTGTTTTGTCAAATTGTAGGACACGTATTGTAGAAAGATGATCGAGAAACATGGTATTGACAAAAGTCGACATCCATTGGGTGATGTTGATTGTTGGCGTGATAGTACGGGAGAGGGCAGAGAGTTATACGGGATAGGATCATCAGATCCTTATTTCGTCGTGACCGGGACTCCGTCTACATCTCTCACGTCCAGCCTAACGCAAGCTGCACTCCAACAATCACAGGAGGAGGTAATTTAATAAAATTTATTTAGATTTTTATTTGTATCACCCGTAAACATAATTTTATTTCATGGTATAATGAACTATGGTTATATGTTGTTCACGCATGTATATATGTGTGTTAGGCTAACCTAATTTATATTTGTATGCACATGTAGTTCCGACAACAAATGCGGAATGAAATGCAACAACAGGTTGATGAGATCAGAAGAAACATGCGTGAGGAGATGCAGCAACAAATGCGAGCGGAGATGCAACAACAAATGGCCTCTTTTTTGAAAGAATTTTGTAAAAATTCAGACAATCATTCACCATAGTGTAGCTTAGTTTAGTTAGTTAAATTATCGTATTGTTCTTGGATTATGTAAACAATATTTGTTTGGATTGGTGTAATTGGACTTAGATTGTGGTTGAATGGTTATTTGAATTGTATTAAGTTGCAAACAGGTTAAAAAAACTAGATTATTTTAATTTAAAATTAAATTTTCTGTTCAAAGGTAAGTTGTCGCAAGTTTGTTGCAAAAGGACAAAACAGATATTGTTGCAAATTTGTTGCAAATTTGTTGCAAACACTTGTCGCAAATTTGTTGCAAACACTTGTCGCAAATTTGTTGCAAATCTTTGTCGCAAACTTGTTGCAAATTTTGTCGCAAATTTGTTGCAAAAGTTTGACGCAAAGTTGTCGCAATCATTTGTCAGAAGATTGTTGGTACTCTGCCGCAAAATACTTGTCGTAAACCTGTCGTAAAAGCTGTCAGAAAGTTGTCGCAAAATTTTTGCAACAAGGGTTTTTGCGACAAAGTCATTTTTGACGCAAACTTGTCGCAAACTTGTCGCAAAACATGTTTTGTGACAAATTTGCAACAACCTCGTTTGTCGCAAAAAGCAGAGTTTTCTAGTAGTGACATGCAGTATTTACTGCCTCGGCCCAAAAGAACAATGGTAATTTGGCAGCAGATATCATAGTTCGAGCAGCTTCAATGAGTGTTCTATTCCGTCTTTCTGCAACTCAATTTTGTTGTGGAGTGCCTGCAGCACTGAATTGTCTCGCAATGCCTTTAGATTCACAAAACTCATTCAACGTTTGATTACAAAATTCTGTTCCATTATCACTTCTGATGCATTTTACCTTCTTATCTGTCTGATTCTCCACCAAATTAATGAACTTGATCAAAAGATGTGGAGTCTCATCCTTAGATGCTAAGAAAAACACCCAAGTAAATCTTGAAAAGTCATCAGTAACAACCAAACAATAAGATCGTCATCCCAAACTTAAAACACTTACTGGGCCGAATAAATCCATGTGTAAGAGTTGTAAGATTGATTCGATTGAGTTGTGTGCAATTGGTTTGTGAGGAAGTTTATGTTGTTTAAACATCTTGAAGTAGAGACAAATTCCCAGTCATATATCTTGAACAACCGCATAAGTAAAAGAATTACTTAGTCTTAGGTACCCAAGTTAAACAAGACTTGAACACATTCTGTGTTGCAGTTAGACAAAATTTTTTGAGATTGTTGTATTTGTTTTGCACATCAATCTTTTCTTGAACATTTTTCAATTTGATGTTGATTTTTAAATCATTTTTCAAATGTTGATTCTTGTTCTTTTTGACAACATTAACATTTTCAACTTTTGAATTCATTGATTTTGAACATTTTCCAGGAGTGAAAAACATTTTTCTATTGTTAGCAATAGAATTATGAAAACGTTGTTTGCTTAAAGATTTTTGTCGAAAAGGACAGTTATTAGCAAGATGATTTATGTTTCCACACTGATAACATTTTCCTTGTTGTGTGTGGAAAATAAACTGTGGATGACAATTATGAAAATTGTCATAAAAACCAAAATCAGAATGACATTCTGGTTTAATTTCTGCACAGTCTCTCGAATCTTTGCTTCATTGTTTAATTGCTTGTTCATCTCAGACAGATTCAAGGAAATGGATGATTTATGAACACTTGTAATGTGAGGTTTATCTGCTTTGACTTTTGGAACTGATGATGCTGTAATTTGACCAGCCTTATAATGTGCTGGAGAAGGACTAGGCTTTGTTATTCGAATTGATGCTGGAGAAGGACCAGGCTTTTGAATATTCAGAATTGATGAATAATGACCAGTCTTTTGCACATCTGGGCTACAAGTATCTTGTTTCACAGGATTAGTATTTTGATGAAGTTTATTTTCAAAAAATCAAAAATTCGTTTCTTTAAAAATATAATCTTCATCTTCAATTAAATCTTTAGAAACAAATCTATTTTTAAAATCTATTTCAAGATTCACTTTATGATTTGCCCTTTGTCTTTCATTCAATTTACAGTTGAAATCAACAATCTTTTCATTTAAATAAACAATCTTTTCATATCTCAACGAAGTTTGATTACAATCAGATTTGAAATCTTTTACATTCTTATTTTTCAAACTCTCTCTTTCATTCTCACTCTCACAATCACTTTCCCACTCTTCAACCAAACCATCCACCTTCACATTATCTATACAAAAATTTTTAGTCGATTATTTAGTTTTTGTTGTTGTGATAGGATCAACAGTCAAATTTATTTTGACTGAAGGTTTTAAGTCTGAGGAAGGTGAAAAACCTATTCCATAACTCATATCATAATCAGAAATGACATCAGATGAAGGCAAGCATGAATAATCATGATTGATTGGTGGAGCGATGTTTGAAAATCCAACACCACATTTTCCACCTTTTATCTTCTGAGTCATTTGAGATTTGATAATACCTTCAACCATGTTTGATGAAAGTTCAAACTTTTCAACAGTCATTTTAGCCGAGGCAAGTTCACTGTTAAGTCGATTAATTTCCAAGGCGAGTTCATTATTTCTCTTAGTCAAATCATTATTTGTACATTCTTTATCATGAAGATTTAATTGTAAGTTGTACACCTTTTATTTAAACCTTCAAGTTTTTCTTTAAAAATCTTTTCATTTGACTTGTGTTTTCGAGCTTGATATTGAAGTTTTTCAACTTCCATGATCAAGTTCTCATTATGAACTCTGTACCTTTGAACTTTCTCAATACATAAATTTGTACCTAAATCATCATATACCTTTGGTTCTGATCTTCCTTCTTCAGAATCTTCAACCTTCTTCACCATGAATGCTTTCATAGCATTAACTTGTTCTTCCACTGGATTTACATCAACAGTCTTTGAATCTTCAAGCTTGTAATTGACTGGAGGCTCAACAGTGTACTCTTCAAGTTCTTTCTTCTGCTCAACAACCTTCTCTGCCTTCTCTTCCTTCACAATATTTTCATCAAATTTAACTTCTTCTTTTTCTGATTCCTTATCAACAAACATGCCATCCAACAGATCATTTGATACAAACTCAGCAAACAAATTCTTATCCTCTTCTAGTTCAGAAACAATTTGAGCAACCAATGCTGTAGATAGCTTTAAATCAAGAGCTTCCATCTGATCTGACCAATCATACACAGCATTAGTTTGGGAAACCAATGCTTTGTTACCTCCAGAAGAACTTGCTTTGTCCTTCTTCGTTTCAACCTCCACAGTGACCATCCTTTTTGTACCTTCAGCTTGACCAGTCTTGGGTTCAGTACATTCTATAGAAAAATGACCTGGTTTATCACAGTTGTAACATCTTAGGTTGGACTTGTCAAAACAAATTTTGCCAGAGTTGTTTACTCCAAACATCTTTCTTCCTGTACGTCTAGCAAAATTCTTGGCCCTGTACACCACCATTGCCATTTGATACTTGATATCATTTTCTTCCACATCATCAGGGTTTACTTGTTGAAGATCAGCAATCAAAACATTTGGAGCAGTGAGTCTACCAGCCATGAAAGCTTCATAACTTGACATGAAAGTAGTGAATATGCAAGATGTTCCTCAGCAATCTGAACAGTCTGTTTTGAAGGATTAGTTGTAGCAACATAAGTTTGTTGAATGCTCTGTGGAGCTGGAGTTTGAGGGATTTGTTGATGGATGATGGGGGAATATTGTTGAACAGCAGGTATTTGAACTTGTGGGTTCATTACTGGTTGAATTTTTGAAGATGCTGAACTTTCTGTTTACTGTTGCTGACACATCTGAGTATAACTGACATATTAATTAGGATTACTAGCCATTTTAGCATAAAGAGCAGTTGCTTCAACACCCAAAGAACTTAAATGATTTGCAGCTCTTTGCTTATCATCCATTTCATAAGACTTGATGGTGGATATTAAATCAATCAAAGGAAGAGTATACAAGTCTTTTGTTCTTTTGATCAGAGTACAGTTGTGATTCCAACTATAAGGAAGTGAATTCAACAATTTCTTGTTAACCATGATAGGTTCCAGTTGTATTCCAGCACTTTTCATTTTTGTAACCAGTTTCATAAATCTGGCTATTTGAACTTCTAACACCTAACCCACAACATGATTAAACATGTTAAACTCTTGATTCAGCATATCTTTCTTGCTTTCCCTCATGTCTTTGTTACACATGATCTGAGTTTCCAAAGCATCCCATAACACCTTCGCTCCTCTAAATTCCTTAAACTTATGAGAGATTTCAGTGGTTAAGGCCATAGTGATAGCAGCATATGCCTTGTCATCAAGCTCGAATCTTTTCATATCGTCCTCATCCCACAAATGTTCAGGTTTCTTAACCATCTCCCCTTTATCATTCTTGTACAATTGGATATAAGGACCATACTTGATTGACCTCCACATCTAAGGTTCAGTATAGATAACGTGATTCATTCATAATCATCTTCATTAAGAAGTCTAGGTGGCTTATTCCTAGTGCCAATTTCAGTGTCTAAATGAAGAGATGCAGTGAGATGCTTCAAATTAAGAGTTGATGAAGACATGTTGATCAGAGAACCAAAAATCAAACTGATCGTGCGAAAACCCAATTCGTGCGACAACAACTTTCGCATGAGAATTACTTTCACGCGAGATTTCAAATCGTGCGAGATTCCCACTTGATCACCAAGCGAAATTGTGTGAAAATCAGAATAACTACCTGTGCGAAAAAGTAGTTTTCGCACGCAAAAAGTCCAGAAAGTTTTCACACAATCAGTTTTCCAATTTGTGAATTTTACCAACTTTTCACCTCAAATTCACTTTTTAATTCCAATTTAATTCATTTTAGTTCAAATTAATTAGTTTTCTTTCAATTTTAAGTCCAAAATTGATTAAAACTCAATCAAATTCTACTAATTCAGTCCAAATGATCAATTTCCTCGAATTTTCAGCAGCACAACCACTCCATATTGAATTCTCAAGCAACCGAGTGAATAATCAAGATGAAGAATGTGTCAAATCAATCAAAACAGCTTCTAATCTTGGTTCTAGAGCCAAATGCTCTGATACCAATTGTAAATCTCAGTAATTCCCAAGAAAGAAAAACCAAGATCTCAATCTCAAGAACGCGGAATATTGATCAGATTGGAATTAAAGAAACAATCAAATTAACTCATAAACTTCATATATTCAATGAGAACAACTATTACAGTCTTGTGCAAGAACACAAAATGATTACAAGCAAATTTGCAATATCAAAACTATCTATACAAAAGTGAAAAATACATATTTATACTAAAAACAAAAGTTCTCGCGTTTTAGCTTTTCGCGCGGATATTCCTTTCGCGCGACTATTCCTTCTCGCGTGACTTCCATTGTCGCTTGGCATCTTCATTTCGTGTGACATATCTTTGATCAGCGTAATCTTTATTCAGTGTTTGTTGTTTTGTCGAGCCTTATATAGTCTTCTACAGAATATAATCCGGTTAATTGGACTTGGACTGACTTCAAACTTGTGCTGAAATCTATGACTGCTATGTACCCTTACCCGCATACAACTTTTGTAAATGTTATACATGACAAACTGTTTGTACTTTTAAACCTGTGGACTCACCAACATATGTTGGCTTTTTAGAGCATGTCTTTTCAGGTAATGCTGCTTATGTACATGGATAGTGGACTGTAGACGAGACCATTCCCTTGGAAGTAATAGACTTTGCATGGGACTATTAGACTTGTTTGGACCTGTTTGTTTTGTTGAATTTTATTTTATTAGATTTATATTTAGGATTGTTTTGATACTTGTGCTTCTTTGTTTCTGAATGAAAATTTTAGATTATTTATGCATTTATAGTAGGTCGTTTTAGGATTGACTGTACTTGACACGTGTTCCTATACGTCGGGCGATGTCAAGACCTATTTGCGGAAAATACCTTTAGTGATTCTCTTAGACCCCCAATGTGTTATAATGATCCCGTTTATCGCATCCCTGTGTTTCCACTTCTAATGAGTGTGTGATAGATTGGTATCAGGGCCATTGGTTATAGAGAATTAAATGGATTATTTGACCTAGACTATAACCTAAGTACCCACATGTAGTATGCATCATAGGATTATATGTGTACTATTATACATGTGAATGTTCTATGTGCATTATTTGTTGTGTTGTGTTCCTTATCTAACATGTTATTTGTGATGTACCTATTTCGAAAATTTTTGATCATTATATCATCTGTGCGTGCCTTAAGAATGTATTAGGCAAGGACGTCCTCTCGTTATGCGCTTGACTATTATTTGGTCTGGATTGATAAGTGCAGCCATAAGGATTTTTAAAGGACTTAGGTTGTTAAGCCAACATTATTATATGCGTCTGTTGGTGATACCTAGGTTGTGAGTTGAATCGTGGGAGATGAACACGCTAGTTGACATGACACCAACTGACAAGATCCATGGCGTACTCAGGTCGGATGACTACTATATTGAATTTCAAACTATACTATATGGACTCTTTTGACTATTCCTTACCCAAGTGAATGATTTCTTAATCAATTCCTTTGTACAAATTTTGTTACTTAACCTTTGGTTAGTGACCTTATCCTTGATTCTCCAATCATGGATAACACTCTGTAATTGACATGATACGTTGACTCCGAAAGGAGGAGCTAGGGGTGACCATGCAAAGCAAATTACCATTACGGGTGCACACGTAATTGCAATTTGCAGTGCATGCGAAATCTAGCAAACCCTTTCATGAGATAACGTCATAGCTAGTACGAATCTTCCGTTCTATACATGGGACAATGGATTTCATGTTCTTATTATAATCAATAGTGAGTAAACACCTATCTTCTCTATCCTTACATAAGTACAAATTGATCCAAAGCCTTCATGGGAATCATACTTTGACATTTTAGCTCAGTGTCCGTGAGTTGTTGCTCCCGCTTTTGTTTCTGTGATCGTGGAAATGGACTACACGTTCAAGATGTACCTAGTTTTAAAGAGTTGAAGTAGAGGGGTTAGACTTTCTATACCTATGTTGCTTTGTTCGGACCGATCTTAAGACATGGGGCATTAGACATTGGATGTTCTAGTGTTAAGCTTGATGGAATAAGTGGATGTCATGTAACCAGTTTAAACGTCATTCTTGGTGTACCGTTGGTGCGGTAGGAATGCTGCAGGGAACCCTATATATAAATATCTCTGGTATACTAAGGATGTGCATGAACTGGGCTGTGTGATGATCCTAGAAGTTTGGAGTTGGACATGGTAGGACTGATAACAGGGAAGGAAATGGCAGTAGAGGCGGGATTGGTGGTACGCATATGAGGTTCATGACATACAAGAAAAGTAGTACAACGAGAAAGATGGTGCAACAGCCCTAATGCATTGCATTGAGAAAATTAGAAAGGATGAGGACACCGAGATATGTGCCAAGAATCAAAGGTATACCGTGTTACTGTTTAACGCTGGGCGAAGAACTAACATAGTAGAATTTCAAAACACTAGTTTGAGGTATGGAGGTTGCAATGGCCATGACTTTGGATGAGCTTAAAAGATTGATAGCTGATGAGTACCGCCTTATGGACTAGATGGAAAAGTTAGATCTTAAGTCCTGGAATCATGCAATGGTAGGATGTTGTCATGACGCCCATACCTAATAATTCCACAAGTTGGCAAAGCAAGTGCCACCACTATGACACATAAGTCAAATAAAGTTGAGAGCGCATCAGTGGGTTGGTCCCATAGTCATGGAATGATGGCTGTTGCTGCATCCCCAACTGTTTAGAGTGCAATACTGGATACATGTACATTGGCCGATGAGATGGTTCGCATTAGAGCTTCGAGAAAGATAGTGATAAGAAGAAGGATGTTGGGGAATCGGGTAAGGTAGATGGTATTTAAATGGACAAGAAGGACAAGTTCATGAAAGGATATGTGGCCGCTGTGCTGGCAACAAGGGACTATCCCGGCACTTGTCCGAAGTATAATTAGTGCAAACTGTACCATCCGACTTTGATGCCACGTCATGTGTATTTCAATTTCTAGCAATTTGAGCACTTAGCCAAGGGCTCAAAGGTACTGGTGAGCCTAATTGTGTTTATTAATGTGGTCAAATTGGTAAGAGTACGACGTTGACATTATGAGTGTGGAAGCCAGGAGCATCATTGAAAGGTATATGCGAGGTTAAATGGGATTCAAGGCGAAATGGTTGATTAAAAACGAAGGAACAATTCAAAATATGGCATGCAACTTATGCTAACCTAGTGCAAGGTAATGCAGCAACACTGTTCATAGAAAGGCATTTGGGATTGGCGTCAATAATGCCGACAAGACCTAGACGTAGTGACTTTGACTTTTATAACTAAGTTGGACTTGACCCTAATTATGAGGATACATGTTATAAAATAGGATAATGGAAGTCTTGTAAATATTAAGGAGATAACTTAGGACTGTGTTATGCTAGTAGAGGATCACGCCTTTAAAATAGATCTTATATGATTTAGACTTGGAAGTTTCAACATATTCATGGTAATGAACTGGTTATCTAGCAATAGGGTAGAGATTATCCTCTGTGAGAAGACTACTTGCATGCCATTGTTGAACGGTGGGACACTTGACATACACAGAAAGAGATTAGAAAAGTACATGATGTAGGTCATAAGCATGAAGGCGGAGGAATAAGGGCTAGACGACATACCTAATGTGTGAGAATTACAGGAAGTGTTCTATAAGGATTTGGCAGATGGACTTTCATATTAACATAGTACTTATGCGATGCATGTTGCTCGGACACCTTATCGCTTAGCACATTTGAAAGTGGAAAATTTGTCTAATCAACTTCAGGAGTTGTATATAAAGATTTCCTACAACCTGGTCACTCAACATTGGGCACTAGTGCTTTGTGTCAATAAGAAGAATAGATCCTTTGACGTGCGTGGACTATCAAAACCTGAATAAGTGAATGGTAAAGAACCATTGTCCTCTGTTGAGGGTAAATGACCTATTCGATCAGCTAGAAGTATTGATGAACCTTTGAGAATATTGATCTCTGTTCAGGAATCATCAATTTAGAGTACATGAGGATGACATACTAAAGAAATCATTTAGAACTTGTTATAGAGATTACGAGTTAATAGTTATGCATTTTGTGGCTAACAAAGGCACCTACACTGTTCATAGACCTGATGAATCCGATGTGTAAGCCATATCTGAATAGATTGTTATAGTGTTCATTAAGGATATTCTAATTTATTTAAGGATAGGGACGATCATGAGAAACATATGGGGAAAGTCCTGGAATTATTAAGATAGGAGAAACTATACGCTAATTTCTCCAAGTGTGTTATCTATACTGACCACAAGAGTTTTCAACACGTTTTGCATTAAAGAGGACTGAACATAACACCGAGACGTTGGATTGAGTTATTAAGGTGACTATGACTTTGAAATTTGATGTCATCCGGGAAGGGCAAATATGGGTTCCAATGTTTTGAGCCGTAAGAAAATAGTCAAACCCATGTGCGTAAGGGCATTGGGGAGGACGATTCATTTGGTAGCAAATCCCAGATCCATTTTACTCGAATTGAATCAATGAGGAGACCGATTATGAAAGATGAGGCTTTGAGAGGTCAGGAACAAACAACTATAGAAAAGGACAATGGAGGATTGTACTTTATTAAGCGGATCTGTGTTCTATTTATGGGGAATGTGCATACATTGGTGTTAGAAGAGGCACACAAGCTTTAGTATATTGTTCATCCTGGTTCTAATAAAAGGTACCATGACCTTAAGGACTTATATTGGTGGCCTAGATCAAAGGGGACATAATCGAATACGTATGCAAGTCTCTTACTTGATCAAAGGTAAAAGCCACGCATCTTTTTGCAATAGCCTAAGATTTTGGAATGGCGGTGGGAAACCATACGTGTAGACTTTATCACGAACTAAAGGTATCTTAAGATCATGAGGGATTTATACTAACAATCAAAGGAAGCCTTGTTATAGGCACATCCTCCTAGATATTAGTTAATCGGAAATTATTTATGGTTGGTGAATGATACACTATCAAGGTGTTAGCATTATGGTGGGTTAGCTGTGGTACACCCTATATATAAACTAATGACACTTTGAATGGGAAATCAGAACCAAACTGGGAACTAAATTTTGGTAATGGACAACAACCATACTCTAGAGACATCAAGAAATAGGTTATGGACCTAAACAGTTATATCTAGAGACCTTAGTTTATGGGTTGGATGTGAGTTGTTGCCTTAGCAAGCATTGTCTACTTTGTTAAAAAGAGCAAATTAGCACCTATATTGGTAACTGTAATTAAGACTTACAAATAGATTGGGTCAGTGGATTATCGGTCGAGTTATAGCAAGAAACGAGAGGGGTGCATGACATGTTCCATGCGTCAAAACTCAAGCAGTGTCTTACTGATGAGACCTTATATGTGTCGATCGAACAAATTCGAGTAGGCTGTAACTTTGATTCGTCGAAGAACTAGCTGAGATCATGACTAGGAAAAACTGATCTTTGAAAATTAGTAAAACACTAATCATAAAGATTAGATGGAACTCAAGCAAGAACCTAAATTTTATCTATGTGTGGGTAGATCAATTGAGGACTGGGTACTAACACCTATCTACGGAAGGCGTTGTAGTTGATAACTCAGACTGAATTTCGGGATGAAATTCTCTCAACGGGGGGATACTGTGACATCTGTCACCAAAATAGGTGCATTGACCATTGACTTTGAGCGTTGACTTGACTTTTGTACTTTGACCCTTCGACTTTGACTTCAATGTTGACCTCATGTTGACTTGGTTTGAGAATAGTACATTAGACGTGTCTAGACACGCTAAGTTTTAAAATATGTATTAAGGACTTAGTATGTTCTAGTGGGCCTTTAACATGGTGACAGTTGATGTTCACCTATTTGGACTTAAAAGATGCTTGCGCGCTTAAAATTAGACTAAAGAATTATAAATGTAAATATATACATCTTACGTTAAGAACACAACAAAAATCAGACATCAGTAGGCTTTGACTAAAGCCTACTAAATAGACATAACTTAATTTAAAAATATATAAACTAAATAATTTATATAGCAAATAATAGTCCGTTGGAATCGTATTAACGCGTAGAATTTAAAAACAAAATTGGATGAGATGAGACGGAATTGGATGAAATGAGAAAAGGGCCCGAGAGGCCCATCTAAGGCCCCCTTGGCCAAAATCTATTCAAAAAGGGGAGTCCCCTCTTGTTTTCTTTTTCATTCCTTCATTTTTTCTAAAACTTGCTCTCCAAGTATTCTCTCTAGAGAAACCCTAGCCGCCACCAACCAACCTCTCCTTGTTCTTCACTCAAATAAATCTCTACCATCACCAATTTCTTTGATTTTGATGATATTCTAGCATTCAAGGTTGATTTTAGTCAAGTCTTAATCTTTTACACTTTTACCGGTAAGAAAATCATTTATTTTTTATGATTTTAGTTTTCATTGTTCATGTTCTTGATGATTTTCAGCATCAAACATCTAAATCTTCATCTAATAGTCTTGTTTTTTGGTTTTGAGGAGTGGATCGTGAATATCTAGTTTTTTCGGGTGTTGGACCTTCTAAATGATACAAACCCTAATTCTCAATCTTTGTACATTCTTTGAATCTATTAAAATTGGGTTGCAAACTTGGGTGGCCTGATCAAAATGGGCATCTTGGTCTTATAAGTCATTTTTGAAATCATTAATCTCGTTTCTTGAATGGATGGACGCGTTAAGCAATCAAAACTATATATTGATTAATAAATATTATAAACCGGAAGACTAAAATTCAACTAACTGTTTTGGGACTAAAAATTAGAATAATCCATGTGTTTAATTAAATTTTTGGACAATTATAACACGGAATAAATGTTCTTTATATGCTCAGGTTGATAATGGTTAAATATTGAGGTTTCGGATATAAAAGAACAAGACTAATGAACTGGATAGTTTGCTGTCAGAAAAATAGAACATTTTGTACAGGTCATAACTTGGTCTTAATCCAATTGTTTAATTAATATTTTGGACAATTAGAAGATGGAATAAATGTTCTTTATATACTCGGGTTGATAATGGTCAAATATTGAGGTTTGGGATGCAAAATAACAAGACTAAGGAACTGAACAACTTGCGGTCAGAAAAATGAGACATTTTATACAGGTCATAACTTAGTCTTAATAACTCCAAAAACAAGTTTAATTAGTATCCTAACAAACCAAAGTGGTCTCGTGTCATTTCGATGTCGTTTGGTCCTCCAAACGCGACACATAAAATTAAAGGCCAAAACTGACGAATCTGGGCAGCGGGTTGGTCTGTGTTCATCGAGTCATATCTTCCTCAATTTTATCCAATTGAGATGATTCTTTTTCTAGAGTTTTATTTAAAGTATTATCTTTCTAATAACTACTTTTATGCAACTTTTTGTTACCATTTTGACCTCCAACCATTTTATTCAAAACTAGTGCACAATCAGCTCCACATGCTGAAATAGTTTGATAAACTTAAAACAAAAAATTTAAAACTAAACAATCACATAAAGAAAATATTGGTATTTAAAAATGGTAAAATGACTTTAAATGAAAAATAACTTAATAATGTCTATAATTCATTGAATATTGACTAATAGATATTCCTTGAAGGGCGTTAATAAATTAATATAAAGTGACAACTAAAACCTTAAATACGAGGAGATTTAAAGTTTAAATCTGACATTGGACTTGTTATATTAGTAAATCATTCTCTTATAAAAGAATAACCTAGATGTTCATTAAGTAATGGGTTACAAGGATTACACCCATATTGATTATTTTGATCTTGAGTAATCCTTTTATGATTTGTATTTTTAGAGCTTGCTTTGCGTATTATGAGATTTGGACTGTACTATTTCACGGTGAGTTTCATGGCCCTATTTAGTATGTTTTACTTGGGGGGGGGGGACGGGGGAAAGCATGTTCATGGTTTTTGAACTATGTCGTATCTTAAAGACTATTTTGGAACAATGTATGTGGTTTGGGTCATGGGTTGAGTCTAGATGTTCATTCATGAGTGTGCACTTATACTTGTGCTTGTTCTTGTGCTTGGACGTCATGGAAATGTATTGTTAGTACTAACTTTAAACTTGTAATGAAATCTATGACTGCTATGTACTCTTACCCACATACAACTTTGGTACACGTTATATATGACAAACTGTTTGTACTTTTAAACCTGTGGACTCACCAACATATGTAGACTTTTTAGAGCATGTCTTTTCGGGTAATGTTGCTTATGTACTTTGATATTGGACTGTAGATGAGACTGCTCCCATGGGAGCAATAGACATTGCATGGGACTATTAGACTTGTTTGGACCTGTCTGTTTTGTTAAATTGTAATTTGTTGGATTTGTATTTGAGATTGTTTTGATACTTGTGTTTCTTTATTTCTGAATGGAAACTTTGGATTATTTATGCATTTATAGTATGACATTTTGGAATTGACTGTACTTGATACATGTTCCTATGTGTCGGGCCTCGTCATGACCCATTTACGGAGAATATCTTTAGTGATTCTCTTAGAACCCCAATGTGCTATAACGATCCCGTTCCTCGTGTTTCCGCTTCTAGCGAGGGTGTGACAATATATTTGTTAACCGAAAATTATGCAATTAAAACAAGTAAAAAGTTACAAAAAAGTTAAGAGCAGGATGTGAAGGCCGTTCAAAAAATAAGAAGGGAGAAAAGAGCAGGATGTGAAGAAACCTTTAAGAAAACAGATGTTGGGATTCAAAATCACGTGTAAGTGGTGTTTAAGTGATGTAAAAATTACAAAAAGAAGCTGCAAAACTTACTTGTCTATGGTGCATATACGATGATCAGTCTGTCTTTTAAAGTGCATATATAATTTAAAAAGATATTTAAATGCCAAGTCATAAAAGAATAAATACTAATTTCTTATCCATGCCAAAATAGAGAAATTTATAAACTATTAATATATATGTTTACCAAACTTCATATGGCACTATAAATATAATATTTTCTATTTTCTTAACTAGAAATGGAGACTATACTTTGCCGCGGGTTTCTTTTCGTTTTGATTTTTTATATGAACTAGTTTTTTTTCCTCCCCGCGCTACGCGGCGGAAGTCCGTCCACTTTTTGATGCGTAATGTTGCACGTTACTTCGATCGTTATCGGGCCGGCTTGTTAAAAACCAAAAAAAGTAAAAGTCATGTGGCAAGACTCTTTAATAGTAAACTTTAGTGGTCGGACTCGAAAAACACGTAATGGAAAACAGGTCATTCGTCTCACATGCAACATCGCGTTATATTCAAAAGTAAATAATGTAGAGCATATAACCGACCCCTGTATAACCATGACCTATAACACATCAATTCCACAGCATATTAGCAACCTAGTTCTAACCAACATTGAAGCTAATACAAATCTAAAAATGCAGCTACATTGCTGCCAAAACAATTTTGAAAAATGCAGCATTTTCTTACTAACCAGCGAGGAACAGAAATGCGTGCTCTTTAAAATATATAGTGACATTTAATGAATCTATGGCCAATGAACAAAAATATATTACACAACAGATTCTTGGTTGAGAGACTTACTTTCTACACTGTGATCAAGGTTTCTTCCATAGAATATGAATCTGAAACCTTTCTTCTACCTCCAAGTTAGACTATAGCCCATGGTGGAAAGCTTCATTCTTCTAACAATGATGCGATTAGTTTTCGTGGGGATGGCTCCCAAATTGGTAGATCGAACAACGGGTGCCTCAACCATTGTTCTTCTGCATCACATAAGGCTTCAGCAACATCACATAATCTTGAAATATTAGAAATAGTGGCTTCCTAAGCTTCAACCTACAAAGTAATCAGATTTCCCCTATATTACTACAAACCCATAAAGAAAGACACTAAATTTCTAATTCAAAGCCCTAAAACCCCCAAGAAAACATGTAAAATTGAAATAAACTTCTGAATTATAATGAAAATTTTGAACCTGATTGCTAGAATTAGAATATTATTTGTAGAAAAACGTTGAATTCGACATTAAATTTCTAATAAAATTGTGGCTTCCTGAGCTTCAACCTGCAAAGTGATTAAATTTCTACCAAATCATCTTCAAAGTTCAAACCCATAAAGAAAGACACTGAATTGCTAACTCAGAGCCCTAAGAACCCCAAGAAAACATGTAAAATTTGAATAAACCTCCGAATTATAACGAAAATTTTGAAACCCATTGCTAGAAATTGAACATTATCGATCGAAATCGTCAACAAAATCCATTGGAGACTTAAAGTTTTCAATTCGACAATAACCACCATCACCAAAATACAGCAACTATTAAAGGGTGTTCTCATACCTGTGCAATTAGGGTATCGGCAAGTTTCCGATGAGCAAAATACGTCAAATCCTCCGGCAAAATAATAAAACTATATTCACATCGCATTTCATTCTTCTAAAGATCTGCAGAGAACTACCAGAATTTTTATCAAAATTTTGCTTGAAATAATAACTACAGTTTAGTTGTCTCCGCAAATAGCAATTAGGGGGCCATCAATACAAAACCAATTTGAAGTAAAAAACAATGAAAATCACATAAAACATATTGCCTCTCTGACCGTGATACATAAAATGGTTATGCATTCACATAACCATCACTCTCTCCCACTACTCCGGGTCAACCTGGGTACAAGTGTTTATGAAATCCTAGACATCTAATGGTTCTTTACATAGAAATCTGTTGTGTATTGAAGGCGCCTCATAGCAGTTATATGCAAAATAAACCAATCAATAAGATAACAATAAATTGTGTAAAAAAGGTGTTCATTTAGAGAAAACTGAAATTAAGTAAAAGTTAACTGTATGCTAACTAAAACAGTTTGACCAATCCAAAGCAAAACAAATCATACCCTGCATTGAAGATAATCGGTGGAAGAAGATAAATGAATAACAGATCTTCACTGAAAACCAAAAGATGCGAACTCGTTCCTCCGCTAACTAACAAAATCACAACTCCAGTACAAATACCCTGTCATCTAATTGCACAAAAACAACAAACAATCAATCTCAAACCCTTTCATCTTCATCAACAAATCAAATTCCAACACAACCCACTGAAACAGCAGATTCAAGACCACCAATTCAAAACAATCTAATAACTGATGTACATATAATACAACAAACATAATGAATTAACCAACACAATCATACCTACAATCACAAGTGCAGTGATGGATTCGTTCATCCATCGATTCTCCTCCAACAGTTGTTTTGAGCTTTAACAGCACCTTCTTCTTCCTTTCTCTTCGTGCTTTCGCTTCAGCTGCGGGATCTAGCGGTCGGCCGGCTGCGGTGACGGTGGTTTGAAGGCGCGCAGCGCTCCTGCCTCCTCTTCGATCTCCTTCAATCTCTTCTTCATATCCTCCAAATCCTACATTTACCAAAGCAACACAATCAATCAATACATGCGTCGAGCAATGAATCACCGAGAAGCTATTATTGCGTTGGAGTTGTTGTGTTGAAGGTCTTCGGGTTCGTCCCTTGACATGTCGAAATCGGTGTCCATCTTGGCTTCGTCCGGGATCTCTCCGCCGTAAACCTCGTGTTCATCGATCGTGGTGGAAGATAACAGATGAAGATCTAGGTTTAGGGATTTGGTGATTTTGTGTATGAACAATGGGATTAGGGTGAAGATATTTGGTGATGGCTGGGGGGGAGCTGAGAAAGAAAGGCATGGACCAGATTGTGATATGAAGAAGATGAACTGAAGCTGAAGCAGCAGCCCAGGAGGTGTGTGCGACGCCATGGTGGATGGAAAGTGGGAGGAGGGTGGTGAGAGGAGGCGGCGGAGGAGAGGATGAAGATGAGAAGTTGAAGAAGGAGGGGGAGGTGAAATACTCGTGAATAGTACTATTCATGGTGAACAGTACTATTCATGCCGTTAAATCAAAGTTGCAAAATTCATATTATAGAATTGTGATCCGGGCGTTGTTGCGAGTAAAAAAATACTTTGTTAAATAACGAAAGTTCTGCAATATCTTTACCAACAAAAACATTTTTAACGACCATATTTAGACTTGCTACTTAATCATGTGCGATTTATGTTTAAAAGTCAATTATTTTTATACCGCCTTATTTAGACTTGCTACTTATAGTAATTGTATGTAGCAAATTATAAAAGTTAAATTTTAAGTACGTTATTCTAAAAGTTGCTATTAAGTACATCCTTCTCAAATAGGATAAAAGACGGGAAAAATCTTTCCTTCTCAAATTGGATTTCAAAAAGGCGTATGATAATGTGAATTGGAATTTCTTGGTATCCATTTTATCTCAAATGGGATTTAGGTCGGAGTGGTGTAAATGGATCAAGGGTATATGTTCATCTGCGAGAGCCGCCGTTCTAGTAAATGGGTCCCCCACATTTGACTTTAAATGCGAAAAAGGTCTTCGTCAAGGAGACCTGTTATCCCCCTTTTTATTTCTAGTGGTGATGGAAGCTTTATCATGGATGCTTAACAAGGCACAAGAAATCGGCATTGTCAAAGGGATCCGGGTAGCCGACGGTGAAGGGGAACTAACTCACCTCTTTTATGCGGATGACGCCCTCATTTTGGGGGAATGGTCTAGTGATAATATACGAAATATAGTTAGAGTGCTTCGGATTTTTTATATATGCTCGGGCCTTCGTATAAATATTCATAAATCCAATATTTTTGGGGTTGGGGTGGAAGATTGTGAGGTGGATAATATGATCGAATTATTGGGTTGTAAACGAGATGTTATTCCATTTAAATATCTCGGCATTCATGTGGGAGCAAAAATGAATCGCATATGTAATTGGGAGCCGGTGGTGGAAGTTGGTGGGCGCTTAATCCTCATACAATCGGTGTTACAAAGTTTACCGATTTATTATCTCTCTTTATACAAAGCTCCCTTGGCGGTCATTGAGTCTGTTGAGGCCATCATGAGAAAATTCCTTTTATTAGGCATAAGCGTTGAGAAGAAAATCCATTGGGTTGCATGGGATATTGTCACTAAACCGAAAAAAAGGGGGTTTGGGGGTGTTTAGATTACAAGACGTCAATGACGCCTTACTTCTTAAGTGGACTTGGCGATTTAAGCAAAAAGAGGCGTCTTTGTGGAAAACAATAATTAAAGGATACCACGGGTCCGGGAGACCTTGGACGATGCTACCTTGCAACTCTTCTCTAAACGGGTGTTGGAAAAGGATTGTTAAAACTGGAGATAAGAGAGATCCTAATGGGGTGCCGCTTAACTCGTTTTTTGTAGGTGAATTCGGCGACGGCAAATCAATTCATTTCTGGAATGACCCATGGCTTGCAAATGTTCCTCTGCGTCTGCTATATCCTAGCTTGTTCAGATTAGAAAAGAATAAGTGGGCAATGGTAGCTCAACGCATCTTATGGAACAATGGCGTTAAGTACATGCAGTGGGATTGGAGGACGAACCCAGCGTCTGAGGATGAAGTTACTGAGTTATTCAGCCTTCTCAATGATGTTCACGATCTCAGTTGGAAAGGAGGAAGGGATTCATGGAAATGGAAAGCTGAAAAGGATGGTCTCTTTACTGTGGCTTCGACAAGACGAGTTTTGTCTAATACTCAAGGTGGTCAAGAAGCCTCTTCGGTTAATTGGAAGAGTTGGGTTCCTCTCAAATGTAAAATCATGATGTGGAGACTTTTTAGAGATCGCCTTCCTACAGTGGCGGAGCTTATGAAAAGAGGAGTCTCAATACATCAATCGGACTGCAGCCTTTGTCACGAGTCCATGGAAACAGCGATACATTTGTTTACGGCTTGTCCCTTTACTCAAGAGGTATGGTTTCGCATCGAATCGTGGTGCCGTATGCCGCATGGGTATTTGCTAGAGATCGAAGACATAGTGAAAGCGGTGAAGATTCATTCAAGTCGCAAAAACAAGAGATTCGTCCTTCTCGGTATAGTTTACACGACGATGTGGACGCTATGGAACGAAAGAAACAATCGGATTTTCAACAACAAATCTCGGAAGCCTATCGAAATTGTGGAAGTGATTAAAGCTAAGTCGTTTTTTGGTTGCGTCATAGGTCTAGAATTAAAAATGTCGAAAGGAAGACTTGGTGTATTTGTCCCTCGGATTGATGTAATCGGTTTGCGTTTGTTCGCTCGTAGGTCCTCGCTTTGAGGACTCTTCGAGTGCGTGTTTAATGAAGTTCTCTTTCAAAAAAAAAAAAAAGTACATCCTTACTTTAAACTAAAGGATTAAATGAATATATGTTCTATTTATCTTTTCTATAATTATTTATAGCCTTAAGCGTATTAAAATAATTAACTAGTTTTATACAAACTCAAACCAAAATAATACAGCAAACACTTTTGGCAGAAATCTTGAATGAACATTCAAATCATGAGAGAAGAGTAATTTATTTATACAACATATTCATCTTCGATTCATCATCGATTCATCTTCGATTCATCTTCGACTCGTCTTCGATTCATCTTCGCATGTTGTGATTATCCTAGTTGATTTTAAGTTATGATTTTTTTCTGCAATTTCAAATTATGCCAAGCTTCAATCAAGTAATACATCATCCATCGAATAATAACAAAGTCCAAAACTAAAGTTGAGGTACTACTATTTCTAGGTAGTACCATCTCTGTAGACGCATAGCCATACCAATCATAACACTTGAATTCCCGTGACTAACTAGCCTGTTACATATAGATGATGAGTCTTACAATATATTCAAACTTTGACAACGATAAAAATGATGCCTTCATAGAACCCTTGTCATCTTTCATGTGTGAAATTAGCAAAAAAAAAAAAAAAAATAGGCACAGTAAAAATTATTGACCATTGATGATTGATCATTGGACATTGAACCAAATCATGTGAATCACAAGAAACATTAGGAGCATCAGGAGTTTCAACTATGATTAACATGGTCGGGGTTAAGTCTAATGAAAACGACATTTAAACTTAGAGCTGTGAAGCTTTATTTGAGGTTGACATCCTTATTTGTAACGGGTTAGTATATTTTGTTGTGAATTATGATGGGTACAACATGTAGCAATATATAACTATTATAAAATAAACTAATGAATAAATTAACGGTCGGATTTAGATTTGTGAAAACCTTCAGCAGTCTTCTATTACCTACTTAGGGTGATGGTTTTGGTTGGAGGCAAACTTAAGGATTGCTTTAAAAGCCAAACGCATTAAAATAAATCAGACCTCTCAATTGGCCTTGATCACTACTTGAAAAAATGGAGTTTCGCTACACAAAATTTGGTACGCAACTTTTTTTGTCGCAAATTACTACGCATTTAAAACAAGATTGTAATCCAAAAAAATCCTTAAGTTTCCTAGAAATTTTGCAATCAAATTGCGACTAATATTATTATTATTATTTATTATTATATTATTATTATTATTATTATTATTATTATTATATTATTATTATTAATATATAACTTAATAAATAGATATTATTATTATATAATTATTATCTCAGGCACGATTGTGCAATATGCGTGAATTTTAATGCTAGTTGTAGGTGATCAATTCTAGTTTAGCAAGGAGGAAGAAACAACAACAGGGAGCTTCATTTAAGGACCGGAACGAGTATAGATAGAGATGAGAGTTAGAGTGACTCGTTAAAGACAAGAGAAGAAGTGATATTTTTGTGAGAGCCAACCCTAAGATGTCACACCTGGTTGATGTCAAGAGGATTCTTAGATACCTTAAAGGAGCTCTCAAGCTGGGACTTTGGTATCCAAAGAATTCTAACTTCAATATGTATGCATATACAGATAGTTAATATGGTGGCTACGACATGACTGCAAAGTATACATTAGGGGATGTCAATTCTTTTGTAGAATGATAGTCTCATGGTAATGCCAGAAGCAATCCTATGTGTATGCATCAACTGCTGAAGAAGAATACATTGCTGCTGTAAGCTGCTATGCTCAAGTCTTTGGATTCAGAATCAGGTGTTAGATTATGGATTCTACTTTAAGAATACTCCCATCCACATAGACAGCAACATTGCTATATTTGTCATAAAGAATCCCATGCAGCACTCAAAGACAAAGCACATCAATATCAGGTATCATTTGATAAGAGATAATTTTGAAAAGTGAATGATAAAACTAATCTAAGTTAACACAAATAAACAATATACTGATATGTTCACAAAAGCTTTTGATGAACAGAGATTTAAGTATCTTGTATCAGCTATTGGGATGATTAATCTTGAGTAGATTTTCTTAAATTAATTTCAAGATTATTTTTTACATATTTATAACTTTAAGTTGTCTATATCATCACTCACATAAACCTTGCTTACCTTGGGAGAAAATTTTTCAAAATGATATTCCTTTAAATTTTGAGAGTTAAAGATATATTTTCTTTCAAAAGACATTAAGTGGACTTCGAAAGAAAATTATCTCTTCAAAACTAATAACTACTTACTATGAAGTTTACCTTCGGTAGAAATTCTAATATGTCTTTCAAAGCTTAAATATGCTTGTATTACTTCTATGTTTTGAAGGACAATATTCTTTCGAAAGCAATTAGGTCTTAGAAACTTTATTCATCATTTGAATAAAATATCTGAAGTTTAATATCTTCCCAAACTAAATATATCTCGGAAGAAAATTATTCTAAGTATTTTTCTTCCGAAGCAATTCTTATCAAGGTAAGAAATATCTTTCGAAGTCAAATTGACTTTAGAAGTTTTCTCAAAAAACTTCTAAAGACAAATTACATTCGGAAGATTTTCCACTTCCAAGATAACTATCTTTTAGGCACTTTTTCAGAGGTGAGACCGATATTTGGATTTTAATGTTTACCCTTTTGCATTAACTTTGTCTCAAATCTAACCATATAGATACCTTACAACGGTTCCCCCTCTTCCTTTTTCCTCTTTATCTACAAAAGTTCTAACCCTAAATTCATCAATAAACCCTGATTGTTCTTAGCTTTCATCATCCAAAATCTTTCTCAGATAATCAACCATGAACCCTAAAACCAACCAGAGTTTTCCATGCACCTTCACAGTCACATAATCAAGTTGCTTTGTTGACATCTGAGAAAGATCCTGGCTTCTCAAATGTTTGTTGTGAAAGGATCTCAGACCTCGTTTGATCAAGTAGATTAGGATTTGTAGTGGAATTGTACACGAATTAGACAAATTCAAGCAAGAACACAAATGATAATGCAATAGAACAGTACGGTTATAGAGAGAAAATGTATTTCTATAAAAAGGAATATTTCATTCAATCTCAAGCTTCGGTACTTAAAAAATTAGGTCATCCTCGCTTTTATAAGAGAGGGTGACGTTAGCTGATGTCACTTGATAGTGACATCTAACCGTTATTACAACAACTACTGAAATATAACTAAACTACTGAAGATGTCCTACAACAGCTGACATCTTCTTACAAAAGCTAAGTGTAAACTAACATAACTACTGAAACTTATAACTACTGAACTACAACGTTTGAAGAACATGCTCTTTAGACGTTTTACAAGAAGAAAACTACTGAAAGAAAGAAAACTACTGAAAAGGAAAACCATCACAACAACTGAAGAATACCACTTCAGCTGTTGTGATAACTTCTGAAGTCTTCAGTACTTGTAGTCTTCAACACTTGAATTTTAGCTGATGTCTTCAGTACTTGAACTTCAGCCGATGTCTTCAGTACTTGAACTTCAGCTGATGTCTTCAGTACTTGAACTTCAGCACTTGTAGTCTTCAGTTGTTGTCATAAGCTAATGTAGCCTTCAGCAGTTGTTGTGATGTCTGTAGGACTTAAAGGTTTTTCTGATCAGGCTCATTGGTTCTTTTGGTCCAAGAAACTCCCCCTGAACCAATGCATCCAAAACCTTTAACTTTATTGAAGTCCCACTTATTAGGCATAAAAGTGTTGTCTTTTTCTTCTGTATCAGCTCAGAAATGACCAAAATCAGCACAGGCCAGGGAAGAGGTTTCAAAGATCTGATTGGCAAAGGATGGATGGGAACTCTGTCTTGGGGAACAGGACACAGAGCTGTTACCCCATCCATTGAACCTACTTCCCAACTATGAGTCTGTAAGACTCTCTCATATATGCCTCAAGCAAGACAAGTTGATCCTCCTTGGTAAGGTCTTTGGCTTCTCCCTTAAAAAATGATTCAGGCCCATAATACTCAGAGAGGTATTTGACCTGCTTCCCATTTCTTAACTCAACAGTTGTGATTTCTCTATAGGCAAATTCATCAGGGTGATTACCCTCTAGCGCAACTGGAGTTCATTTGTTTGACTTCCTCAAGCCTCTTGTATACTAACCCCTTTTTCACCATTTTGTTCTCCAACAGCTTTTGTAGGGGAAGATTAGCTTTATAGGCTTTCTTGAAGTCTTCTAGGATATCCCAGGGTGAGACTACAATGGCCAGCATGATCACTGCATCTACGATCTTTTTCACTTGGCCATTGTATCTGTGTGGAATATTTTCTTGTGAATCCTATGACTCACCTTGGGATCAGGCCAAAACCTTATTCTCTCCTTCTGATATTGAAAAGTTTATTTAAGAGCATATAACCTCTGAGCATGTTTTCTCATGTCTATGATCGATGAGGTTTGAGTATAGACTTTGTGAACCATTCTCAACACCTCCTCATCATGTAGTCTGTGCTGTTGCTATTCTTCAATTTCACCTTTACAGTATCCATCTGAAGAGCAGGAGTGATTGTTCACGGTTGACTTTTGGCCTTAGGCATTCTAATGACAGCTGAAATAGGCAGCCTGTCCTCATCCTCATCCTCATCTTCTTCTTCTTCTTCAAGCCTCAACACCCTTCTCTTCCTCTTCTTGGGTGCATCATCGGCTATTGGTTTCTTGAGAAAGGGAATTGGTTTTGAGGGTTGTGATGTGGGTTGTTTTGGTGTGGGAGATTGAACAGGCTGTTCTAGCATTTTTGTAAGAGAGGCTTTGGTTTGCTTGGCTAGATCAGTCCTGCTCCCAGCACCAGCTTCATTTAGGGCTTCTATGATCATCCCTTTGGTGAATACCTCAGACGAACATAGATTGTTGGTTATTTCCAAGATACTGTCCCTGGACCATGATTTTACTTCAAGGACTGATCTCCCAGATACTTCGAAATGAATCTTGTCATAGCTTCAAGTCTCTCCTTCTCCTGATCACTATAGGAAGACCATCTGAATTCGATCTCCTGAATTTCTAACCTCCTGATCTCAGAATCAAGCTTTGCTGTATCAAAGCCTTTCCTAAACAGCTGATCAATGATTTATCCATTGACCCGCTGTGTTGGTCATCAGCCTTCTTGATCATATCATCTAGATTCTTCTGAGCAGGAGTTTTCTCACTTTCATCACTCTTCTTTTTCTTATAAGTGACATGAAAGTCCTTCTCTTTCTCAGTCTCCTTCTCCATCTCCTTCTCCTTACCCACCTCTTTCTCCACCTCTTTCTCTTTCGCTTTTACCTCTTCAACTCTTTTTCTTTTGATGACTTTCATTGACTCCCCTTTTTTGGTTGCATTGGTTGCAGGGGTTTGATTGTCAGAAAGTTTCTTTGACACAACATCATCAATTTTTGGTTTGAATGTTTGAGGAAAGCCTCTCATCAAGGGTTTTATGCACAATATCGGTGATGATGGGAGTGATGAGAGGCAGGGATGTTTGAAAGATAGTAACCATTTGCTCAGAGGGGTTCTGTCCCTGAGAAATGGTGCCAGAAGGAGAGGCTGGTAGCTGAGTATATGGGAGTGGCTCTATGTGTGGGAGACCTTCAGAAAAAGGTGCCATCTGTGGGTGAATGTTGGCAGATGGACTTGATTCTTGAGAGAATTTGGCAAGTAGTTGTTTTAATCTACTTACCTCTTCCTTAAGAACAGTGTTCTGGGCTAGAACATCATAAAAGAAGCCCAGGTCATCATCAGTGTTAGCTGAATTACCTGACCTCATGATTGTATCAGGATGAACATGTATGAGTGTGGATCAGTATGTACGTATGCCCTTGGTCTTGGAACTGGGGACTTCCAGCCTCAGGATTAAATCCTTCATCAGAAGTTGCCTCTGGTGAGGACTTGGAGATGTTACCAACCTCACCCTGTTCATGTGCTGAAGCAGGAGAAGTGGCAGCCTCACCAGATGTTCTGATCTCCTCTTCCACACTAGGAGATAGAACATTGTAATCCCTATGCTGTGGGCTCTCAGCAACACTTGCATCCTCCCTCTCAGTGGTTGAGGTTTGCCCAGTTGTTATAGGTTCCTGGGGAGAGGGTGAAGTGGTGAGCTTAGTCAGCACTTTTGCAATTAAAATGGTTGGACTTTGTGGGGCGGTTGCAATGGGAGATTGGGGTGAATCTGTTTGCACCTGGGGAGAGTGGTGCTCTTCAATGGTAACCTTCTCAAGTGAGATAGGTTCCAGAGATGTGGCTGCCCCGGAAGTGGTTGCATCAGGATCCTGTTGAGAGGATGCCTGAGCGGTTGTGGCTGGTAGAGTCCTTGTAACTACTGGGGGATTAAAACCAGTAGCTACTTCCTGCCTTTGTTGTGCAGGGGCATCCTTAGGGGACTCAACTCCCTGAGTAGCCTTTTTGGGCTTTTGACTCTTGGCTTGGAGGGGACTTTGGATTTGGAGGAGGAGGCCGTGGGTTCCCACTGCTTGGTTTTTAGCAGCTTGGCAGACTATTTAAGGTTGGTGTCTGAGTTGTGCCTGGAGTATATTTCAGGCAATACAGCCAGAGCAGGGACTCCTAGGCCAACAAGGCCCTCAGATTTTAATTGTTTTTTGATAATGGCCATGAGAAACCTTGGATATAATATCCATCTGTTAGCCACAGGTTTCATAGCCATATCTTTTAATTCTAAAAATATTATTTCAGAAAAATTAAGATATTGTTGCTCAAGGATAGAAAACAATACCTGCTGCCACCTTGATGACATTTGATCCCATGAAGATGATTTGGGGGCAAGACAGACATTGACCATGTGGAAGATAAGTCTTTCAGGATCATGGAAGTGCTTCTTTAGGATTGTGGAAGCACGGAGGTCGCCTTCATATCCATACTGGGCGAAAGATAGGTGGATGGTGCCCATAGGATATTTAGTGGTGAAGGTGGCATCATTCAAGTTTAGGGTTTATCGAATGATGTTGGAAGTGATGACCACCTTCTGTTGGTTGACAAACGATTGAAGAATGACTAGGGTGTCATTATCACCAGTGGTAATGGTGGCGTTTGTCCAGAACTGTACAAGGGATTCGGCATGGATGATTGGATTGAGAAGAAAGGCCGTTTTGTAAGGAGAGGTAACCATCAGATCGATGGCGGCATCGAACTTGGTCCAAAAAGGTGATTTGGTGAGGTAGGCTACACAATTATGCCGTGGTTTGAGCTGCATGTTCGCCATTAATGTGAGAGAGAAGGTTCAGAGTTTTTGAATGTTTAGGTTGTGAGAATGAAAAACTCTGAAGTTAGGGTTAGGTTTTTATAGGTTATGGTTATGAAACGGCTGATAGAAAATGTCTGAAGGTTTTGGTGTTAGTCATCAGGTGTTTGAAATGACTGATGGCATGGTTTTAACCTTCAGAGGTTTTAAATAACTGAAGACTTGGTGTTAGTGATCAGTAGTTGTAAACTACTGAAGACATGGTTTTCATCTTTAGAGGTTGTAAACAACTGAAGACTTGGTGTTAGTCATCAGTAGTTGTAAACTACTAAAGACATGGTTTTGGCTTCAGTTGTTTTGATATGAAACAGCAGTATTTTGAATCAGCTGAAGAGTAAAGTTACTCATCAGCTGTTGTCATCAATTTAGATGTTTCATTCTGACCTCAACATTTACTCATCAGACTTTGTCTGATTTTCAGACGTTTCATTGGCCATCAACTCTTTGGAATATTTATTCTTCTGTTCTTGTGAACAAATGTTCAGAAGATCTGTTAAAATAAATTATCCTTCAGAACTTGTGAACAAATATTGTCTTCAGTACTTATGTGTAAGATTACACATCAGTACTTTTGGACAAAATTTGTTCTTCAGTACTTATTTGTTAGAAAATGCATCAGGAGTTATAACCACATCAGTAGTTGTAACTTCATCAGTTCTTTGCAATAAATAATGTGCTTCAGTTTTTGAAGTAGTTCAGTATTCAGTAGTTATGAAAAATGCTGAAGACTAAATAACTCATCAGTACTTATTTTTGACTTTTGTATGCTGATGCTCATCAGTACTTGTTATCTGAGAGCATTAGTATTAGCCAATTTATTCCAGCTGCAGCATACCAAGCCTTAGTACCAGATTTTGAAAAGTAGCACTGTCCAAAGGATTAGTAAATATATCTGCAAGCTCATCAGCACTAGGAACAAACTTGGGATCAATCAGACCTTTTTCATAACAATCCCGAATAAAATGATGTCTGATCTCTATATGTTTGGTCCTAGAATGCTGGACTGGGTTCTTAACAATACAAAGAGCTGAAGCACTATCCATTAGTAATGGAGTCTTAGTCTCTGTAATGCCATAATCCAATAATTGATTCTGAAGCCAGAGTACCTGAGATCTACAACTTGCAGCATCAATGTACTCTGCTTCAGCAGTGGATGTAGCAATTGAAGTTTGTTTCTTACTCTGCCATGAAATTAAACAATTGCCTAGAAATTGGCATCCACCAGAAGTTGATTTTCTGGTGACTTTGCACCCTGCGTAGTCACTATCAGAGAAAGCAACTAATTTGCAAGAGTGCCCAGTGGAATACCAAAGTCCTAGAGATTGAGTTCCTTGCAAGTATCTAAAGATCCTTTTGACTATAATCAAATGGGATTTTTTAGGTGCAGCTTGAAATCTAGCACAGACACAAGTTGCAAACATGATGTCTGGTCTAGAGGCTGTAAGGTACATCAAGGAACCAATCATACATCTGTAAAGGGTTTCATCAACCGCTTTACCTTCTGATCAACATCCAGTTTTGTGGTGCTGCTCATAGGAGTAGAACAGGGCTTACAGTTTTGTAAATCAAACTTTTTCAAAAGATCTTTTGTATATTTGGACTGATGAATGAAGGTTCCATCAGCCCTTTGTTTGATTTGCAAACCCAGAAAGAACTGTAATTCTCCCATGGCACTCATTTCAAACTTTTGTTGCATTAACTTTGTAAATTCATCACATAACTGTGGATCAGAGGATGCAAAAATAATATCATCAACATAAATTTGAACAAGTAGCTTATGTTGTCCTATTTTCTTTATGAATAAAGTTTTATCTATGGAGCCTCTAGTGAAATTATTATGAAGAAGAAAATTTGATAATGTTTCATACCAGGCTCTAGGAGCTTGTTTCAACCCATATAGAGCCTTATCAAGCTTATACACCCAATCTGGATGTTTATTATCCTCAAAACCTGGTGGTTGACACACATAAACCTCTTCTTTTATTTACCATATAAAAATGCACTTTTGACATCCATTTGAAAAACTTTAAGCTTGTGCAAAGCATCAAAAGCTAAGAACAATCTGATTGCCTCCAGTCTGGCTACAGGGGCAAAGGTTTCATCATAATCAATACCTTCTTCTTGTGTAAACCCCTGTACAACCAGTCTGGCCTTGTTCTTTACAATTTGACCATTTTCATCTGTTTTATTCCTAAACACCCATTTAGTGCCTATTGCACACTTACATTGGGGTAGAGGAACCAGCTCCCACACTTGCTGCGTTTTGAACTGAAGAAGCTCAAGTTGCATGGCTTCAACCCATCCATTGTCTCTTAATGCAACCTGATAGTTCTTTGGCTCTTGCTGACTGATGAAGAGAGCATAAAAGTAGAAATTGGACAATTGACTTATAGTTAAGACTCCAGCATTGATATCACCAATGATTTGAGACATTAGGTGATCCTTCAGCTCTTGATAAACAATGAGGTCTGTGCAAGTGTTTGTTGGAGATTCAGCAGCAACAGATGATGATGGAGATTCTTGAAACCATATAGGAGATGGCAACTCAAATGAAGTAGATGATTCAGAAATCTCATCACCATTTGTTGTGGATAGAGCTGCTGAAGCTACAGGAGCATCAGATTTAGTTGACTCAGGCAGTTGATCACTAAACCTGAAAAGGTGAGTACAGTCAGCATCATCATCAGTACCACCAGGTGGAGAACTATGTGTAGTTGGTGATGGAGTATCAGGAACTACAACAGCTGGAGACTGATAAGGAACATATTGCAGTATGTCCAAATCAAATAGCTCCACAGGGTTTTGTGGGATTTTATCCTTTGGAGATTCATTAAACTTCACATGCAATGTCTCTTCAACCATCTTTGTTCTACTGTTGAAAACTCTGTATGCCTTGCAAGTAAATGAATAACCAACAACATACCCTGCATCCACCTTTGATTCAAACTTCTGGAGTGGATTCTTTGTGTTGAGAATATAACAGGGACACCCAAATGCTCTAAAAATGAAATCAAAGGGTCCAAATGATGTAGCACTTCATAAGGAGTCTTCATCAACCTCTGATTTACTAATACTCTATTCTGCACATAGCAAGCTGTGTTGATAGTTTCAGCCCAAAGGTCAGTGGCAGTCCTGAATCAGCTAACATTGACCTGGCAGCTTCAACAAGTGTCATGTTCTTTCTCTCCACCACTCCATTTTGTTCAGGAGTTCATGGAATGCTGAACTGCTGCTTGATTCCCTTTGACAGGTAGAATTCATCAAGTGTGTGATTTCTAAATTCTGTGCCAATCACTCCTCACACACTTGACTGGAAGGGAATATTGTTTCTCAACATACAACACAAAGTTCCTAATGGCTTGTGCAGCTTCATCTTTGGAATGCAAGAAGAAAGTCCATACAAATCTGGAGTAATCATCCACAATTACCAGACAGTATTTCTTCTTTGCCATGCTCATTACTCTTACAGGACCAAAAAGATCCATATGCAACAATTGCAAGCAAACAGTGGACTGTGGCTGTTCTATTGTAGGGAATGAGACCTTGTGTTGCTTCCCTTTTAAACAAGCCGAACAGTTGTCATCACATTTGAACTCCTTCAGTGGCAATCCTCTCACTAAGCCATGGTGAATCAGCTGGTTTATGTTTTTAAGATTCACATGACCAAGCCTTCTATGCCATAGAGTAGATTCCTGAGGAGAAGCCTTGGAGAACAGGCAAGGATGGTGATTAAGATCGATTTTTTTTGACAAAACCAAGGCATATACTCTTCCTGTCCTGTTGGCCTTCAGGAGAGTATGATCATCCAATACCTTGTCAATCAACCTCAGAACTTTGGTAGACAGGATCCTGCAGTTCTGACTGGTGAAAAGGGCAATATGACCTTTATCACACATTTGACTTACACTCAAGAGGTTATACTTGAGATTCTCCACATGGTTGACATCATCAAACCTTATTTCACCATTAGAAACAAAGTCTTTACCGATGATGTAACCCTTAGCATCATTGCCAAAAGAAACAAATTGTTAGTCCAAGAGCACTTGAATCAATCAATTAACAATGAAGATTTGGATCAAACACATAAAATATGATGAACAAAGATGAACACCAAGAACAACTCAAAAACCCCTTGTTTGATTCAAAATGTGATTACCCAATAATCTGAAAGTGGAAACCCTAATCACATAGCTCATTCAAGCTCTCTACCCTAATTGTCATACTTTACTATTTATAGTAAATGACAATTTACTAATGACACTTAGGACCCTAAACTATGACAATTAGAAATTACAATTAAAACCCAAAATGTCTAAAAACAAGATAAAATATATTTTGTTCACACAAAATATATTTATTAACAATAAACATCCTAGACAAATATATCTTCAACGTCTTGTCTCTAATCTTCGTCCCGAACGCGACGTTTGACTTTTCTGTTGACTTTGACCGTTGACGTTGACTTTGTTGACTTTAACTGTGTTGATAATATTAGACTATCTTTCAGACCCAACAATATTCCCCCTTAGTCTACTATTATCAACGTCTTTCATCGTGATCAGTACCGATAAGTCAACTGAACTTGATCTTCAATTTGGTAAGCTTCAGTCTCAATGTTGAGGTCCAACAATATTCCCCCTAGACTGATGCTTCCCAAAGTTTGTTGCTGAAGATCTTTTTCTCACAAGTTCCCCCTTTTTCCATGTTCCCCTTGTCGTTTGCATCCTCTCAGTTATAACGAAGACCGCTTTCTTGAATCTCTGAGTGCTTCAAAAGATGTAGGAGGAGGATTCCTAGCTCGGTATCTTCTGTAAATTTGAGGAACAGGTTCTCTGGTCTGGTACACTACTCAACTGATGATCGACCATCAGTTGTAGCAAAAGTCTAAAACACATTCTCAAACACAATCTCGACATTTCTAATTAGATCATTTCATTTTAACAAAATAAACCCGTGTTTATCTTTGTGAAAAACAAGCGAACCCGTGTTCGTTTGTGCGCAATTTCTGTGAAATGCATGAAAATATGAAAAGATTTCAATAGCATAATACGGAAGACCTAAAGGAATTTTGAATGAAAATATATTATAGTTTTTTTTAATTTTATTTATGTATATATATATAAATGAATATTATATTATTATTTTTTATATATATATATATATATATATATATATATATATATATATATGTAACCGAGAACTGAATCGATCATGAGATCACATCCTCAAGATATACTTTAGCATAAAGATGAAATTAGTCATCGACAAGCAATGAGATCATACTGATAACTGAATCTAATCACAGTCTTTGAATGATTTTGAAATTCTCAAACAGATCAATAACGATTGCTGATATGTTTGTCCACTTAAACCCATGCCCTATCTTTTCAACAAGCATCAGATGATTCGTTAAGGTTCGATTAAGCACTTTAGAATGCTAGGACCCCACAATCACTTGGCAAAAACCCTCACCCAACCTCAGGATTTCTTGAATTTTATTACGATCTTTATGGAACAAGGCTTGTGCATTAGTGTGCAAGTGATTATCAACAGAATATTGTATTCTATGATGTATTCATCGTTAGATGATTTGACACAACTTAGATTAAAATGGTGAGAGCTCCAGGTCTATACTCACGTATAACAAAGGAGATGACCATTTAATCATGTGCCGATGAGAGCTCCAGGTCAGTACTGTCGTACAGGAATGGAGATCATCACTCCAGGTCAGTACTTTCGTACAGCAGAGGAGATTAGCACAAACACAAGACACATAAATACACTAATCATGGCATAAAGATATGGCTTAAATGATTTGTATCATGGTGGGAGAAAGATCAATTCTCAATCCAATTTTTGTCGGGACTCAGTTTTCGTGCAGGCCAAAATGATTGCGTAAATCCAGACATCCTTAAGCATATATTTTAATTTAAATCATTATGTTGCTGTCTACTTTATTCTTCAGGCTGAGTCTACCAAGCATATCATTAAAGTATCTGTTTGTTTTTCTATTATTTGCAATTAAAAATAAGATGTGAATTAGATAACAGCATCAGTTACTATCATTTCTCATTTTAAAACACAAGTCATGCAAAAACAAGCATTTCAAGATGATATACAATCATTTCTCAATCATCTCGAATCAAGTTCTCAGTTCTCTTTTCATTTTTATTATATTTAATTTTGATATATTCTCCCCCTAAATTTTTATTTTAGCAAACCTATTTTTGTTGTTGTTTGTTTTTTTATATAAAACTGTACAAAAATAGAAATTTACAAAAGAAGGTCTTCCAAACTACACTGATTATCAAGAGAAGAAATGAATTATCAAGTAATATGCAGTGACTGTGAAGTAAGAACTGTGATTATGCAGATAAAAATCCAGATTGTGGATAAAATACCATGACCTTAACCTGTTTGTTCCGCCTCAAATTTGAATTAGGAACAATCTCTGTCAGTAAACCAGATTACTAACAGTCCTCCTGAATCGTTCCTGCACTCATAAACAGATTAGTTAGAAAGAGGAACCCAGGCTATCGTAGTCCTGGAAGTTCTTTTTTCATCAAGATAAGTAACAAGCTTCTGCACACAACCGTTTAAACAATCAGGGATTTCTGTATCCTTCTTTTTAATTTGCCAAATTTGTTTCGGTTCAATTAACTTGGATTTGAATGAACTAAATTTGGAAATCATTTTCTGTTAAAGACCAGAAGGAAAAGAATTTGGTTTTGAAGCTTTGGTCATTTTCATCTTTGTATCATGTGAAACCCGCTTCACATGAAAAGGTTTGGATGGAGGGTTTTTCATCCAACCATTCAAAGATGTATGTTGTTTACCTCTTGATCCAGAAAAGCAACCCGTGTTGCCTTTACCATCTGGAACATTCTTTTTAGACTTACATCTGGAGAAGCAATTTGTTTTGCCTTTACCATCCTTAGTAAGTCTTTAAGGACATTTCTTTACCACATGACCTTCTTTTCCACACTCAAAACAAGCCTTGAATGGCTTTTGATGCTTGACTGAACTGAGTGATGCAGATGGGGATGAGGATTGCTTTGAGCTTGTAGCAGATTCTTGTTTGTTTTGGCATTTGCTATGCTGAACAGGAAATGAGATCTTCACTGATTGAGTGGGATGCTTTCCAATTGGAGAAGAGATCCGTATTGGTCTTACTTCAACTTTTGGAAGCTTTTGAGACTTGACAATATCAGGAGATATATTGATCTATGATGAACCAACATACTCCTCTGTGTTTGATTCATCATCTGAGCTTATCCAGTCTCGTATACATAAATCAGCTTCCAATGGATCTTGATTGACACTTCCTATTGTGTCAGCTTCGGTTATAGGATTTTGATTGCCTGACGATTCAACAACTGTTCCTTCTTTGACAAACCGGACAGGAACAAACGAAGGAATCTTACCTGTTTTGAATATGTTAAAGAAGGTTGGAGAAGCAACTGATATTGATTTTGGAGCATCAGAGGTAGAATCGTCATTAATCTTCTTATCAGACCGTTGCCTGAGAGATCCTAAACCTACAGGAGAATCCTGCACATCTCTAACCTCTTTAAGATTAACGTTGCTTAAACCTGCATTTAAACTATTAGTTTCTACAGCTTCAATCAAATCATTAGATGGATGAGGTTGAGGCATAGGAGAGTAACAATGGGTGCTAGGAGGAGGATAAACATACGGATTTTCAGCACAACCCACTCCCGTTTTAATCCTAGCTCCCCTCTGTTTACACAGTAGCTCTTCCTGTTTCATTCCAGATATGGTCCATCTATCAAGCTTTGCTTTAAGCTTGCTTGTTTCAAATTCAGCCAAAGTGACTCTTTCGTTTAAAAGATTGATTTCAACGTTTCTTTCAAGAAGAGTTCGTTTTAAATGATCATTTTCTTTTAAAGCTTCATTTAATTTTTTGAAATACTTGGCTTCATTCTTTTTAAGTTTCGTGTTTATGGTGGTTAATTCCTTTTGGTTATCTAAAATTAACCTATTAGCTTTATACACACCAAATAAACGGATTTTACAAGCAGAAGAACACATATCCTGAACTGTCTTGTATGGAAGATCCAGGATGACTCTTTCAGCAGCAAGAGCCTTCTCGCAGTTGCAAACTCTGATATTTCGCTTCCATTCCTCTTCCTTCTCAGCAACAAAAACTCCATCATTCAACTCAGCTCCACCTTTACCTATTGATGTCTGCTTAAGCTCCTCTTGAACCTCTTCAATTCTAGGTTTCGGTAAACCGTCAGAATTGGTACTAGAAACTGATCTCTCTTTTGGTTTCTCTTTGAAGTTTGAAGTGATCGTTGGAGTTAGATATGTTGCTTCATAGTACTCATGACGTTTGATATCCAACTCCATTTCTTTTAGTTTGTTTACCACCTCCATCAGTTTGTAATCCTGAAAATTTCTATCTCGTTTAATCGACTTGCCGTGTGAACTCCATTCTGGTGGGAGGGAATCAAGGAATCTCCGAACTTGTTCATGATTTCCCAATTGAGCATCAAACTTCTTCAGATTACTTGCCACCATCAGAAAACGATCAACAAAATCAGACATCTTTCATTCTTTAAAGTTGTAAAATTATCAAACCGACATTGTACAATTGTGAGATCATCAGATTTGAAAGATTTATACAGTTCTGCAAAAGCCATTTTTTTAATCTGTTAATAATTTTGAACAATTAAACGCCTCAAAAATATTTTTCCCAAAAATTTAAAATAATTCTCCCCCGGGAAAAAAATATATTTTCTTTAAAGTATCATTATCGGTTTAAACGCAATTAATCCCAAATTGTTTAACAAAGCCCAGCCCAATTGTTAGCCTGAGCTATCTTTTTATGAGCCCAATTTTTTTTTAACAAAGCCCAGCCCCAAAAAAAATTACACAACCCAACCCATTAATCCATTTTCTTTTAATTTAATTATAAAACCCAAACAATTAAAATAAAACTTTCCCAAACACTCAAACCAAACCCTGGATCTATAACTTAAATTTCACTTTGACTTCAAACACCCACAACTCTTACACCTTCAAACACACATTCACAATTTCTCCTATATCTATCATCTCCTCTTTCAAACCCTAAACTAACCTAACAGCCTCACTTTCCCCTGAATCACTCTATTTTCTAGATCATCTATACATGGGTGGCGTTGCTGTTCTTCATCCTCAAGATTGCCTTAAGGATAATCGCGATAATCTATCCCTTACGTCGGTCAAATCCCGACGAACCCCACAAAACTAACCCTAAATCCTCCACTTGTACCTCTAATTTAACCAGATCTGAAGGCCGTAAACGGAGTCTGCCCACCGGCGTTCAGAAGAACAAATCGACGGCCACGATGGTCGTAGATCCGCCCGCTGTTGCCGTCGCTAAGACACTTGTGATGGGACAGGTCAATATTCTCAAACGCGGTGAAGCGTTGGATGAATCGTCGGCGGTTTCGAAGGATTTCACCGATCGGAAGGCGGCTACCAACGGTGGTGATGCTTGCGGAGATCTGTGATGTTGGTGGTGGTATACAGCAGATCCACGGGGTGCAGGTGGTGTTGGGTTGCGGGTCACTGATGTTCACGGTGGTGGCAGCGGTGTGTTGGTCGATGATTGTGGTTGTGGTCGCAGCGGTGATAGTGGCGCTGAGTGGTGGTGTCTGCTTGATAGAGGTCGAAATGGTTGTGGTGATTAGTGTTCCGCAGGTATAGATTCGCTGCTTGATGGAAGTTTCACTGGTAATGGAAGTTTCGCTGGTAAAGTAGTTGCTGGTGGGGACGGGTGTCCGGTGGTGTTGGTGGATCTGTGATGTTTTTGTGGATTTGATTTTGGGTAGTAGATCTGCGAAGTCAAACTATGTTTGTTTTGCAAAATTTTTTTATTTCGCAGAAACTGATAATAATTTTTTTTTAATTTCGCAGGTGTAATTTCGCTGGAATTATTTTCGCCAAAGTTGCAGTTTCGCCGGAATTTGTTTCGCCAGAATTAGTTTCGCCGGAATTACAGTTTCGCCGGAATTTCGCCGAAGTTTCGCCGGACGAAACTGTAATTTCGCCGAAATAGTTTGAACTTTCGTTCAAGGTCAGATCTAGTTTCTCTCCATGAAGATTTGAAGCTTCAAGAACACCAAGAACACACACACTGGTGTGTGTGAGAGAAAATATCCGATCTGAAATTTTTCTTTCAATTTCTTGTATAAAATATGTTGTAGATCAGGATTTTATATTGTATATCTTCAAATTCATAGTAGATTGTTATAGATCTGATGATTTGATTGAACTTGGGATGAAATTCGAATTTTTAGATCTATTTTCTCTCTCTAGAAACCCAGTTTCTCTCTCTAAAACTTGATGAACATCTTCAAAAACAGCAACAATTTCTTCAATTCTTCAATGCATTTGATCCAAAATGGCTCTGATACCATATTGTTAGTCCAGGAGCACTTGAATCAATCAATTAACAATGAAGATTTGGATCAAACACATAAAATATGATGAACAAAGATGAACACCAAGAACAACTCAAAAACCCCTTGTTTGATTCAAAATGTGATTAACCAATAATCTAAAAGTGGAAACCCTAATCACATAGCTCATTCAAGCTCTCTAGCCTAATTGTCATACTTTACTATTTATAGTAAATGACAATTTACTAATGACACTTAGGACCCTAAACTATGACAATTAGAAATTACAATTAAAACCCAAAATGTCTAAAAACAAGAAAAATATTTTGTTCACACAAAATATATTTATTAACAATAAACATCCTAGACAAATATATCTTCAACGTCTTGTCTCTAATCTTCGTCCCGAACGCGACGTTTGACTTTTCCGTTGACTTTGACCGTTGACGTTGACTTTGTTGACTTTAACTGTGTTGATAATATTAGACTATCTTTCAGACCCAACAATATTCCCCCTTAGTCTACTATTATCAACGTCTTTCTTCGTGATCAGTACCGATAAGTCAACTGAACTTGATCTTCAATTTGGTAAGCTTCAGTCTCAATGTTGAGGTCTAACACAAATCCCTTCTTTCCTTGGGAGTAGTCATTAAGAAGAGAGATACTCCCTGTCATATGCATGGATCCTCCACTGTCCACATACCAGATGCTTCTTTGGCATGCTGAAGAACCCTGCATTCATCAAAAGAAACTAGTTAGCTTTTGAGACCCAAACCATTTTAATTTTGGGTCTGTTCTCATCAACTGATTTCACACTAACTGGTTTGTCATGAGTTACAGCCTGTGGTGATGGAGATGGTGTAGAAAATGGTTCCTTTGTTTTAGGCTTAGGTTTCCTTTTCTGTGGTTTAATCACCGGAACATCTATTTGGTTGACTCTCCCCAATAGATGTTGAACCAACAAGTTGTGTCTAATTGTTTGCTAGAGCCTTCAGCTCATCAGACACATCAGTACTTGATTTTGATGGATTCTTGTGTTGCACCATCTTCCGTTGAACACCTTCAGCTGTTTCCTGATTAACCCCTTCCTTCTTTTGGATTTCTTTAAGGCTTTTGGGGTTTCAGGTTGAGATGTTACTGGTACAAACTTGGTTTCAGACTCAACTTTCATTTTGTTAATTTTCCTTTAATGTTCTTATCTTGGTTGAGTTTGTAACCCTTTCTATACCAGCAATCATCAGTGAGATGATTGAATAAGCCACATATTTCACATGGCTTTTTCTTCATCTTTTGTTGATCAACTGCTGGAGAAGATGAAACTACTGAAGATTTGTTCTTCAGTACTTTCTTCCTTTCAGTACTTATGGTAAGTACTGAGGGATTCTTAACTACTGAAGATTTATTCTTCAGTAGTGTTCTATCAGTACTTGCAGTTTTCTTCCTTTCAATACTTGCAGAGTTCCTGATTGAATCTTCAGCAGTTTTCAAACCCTGTCTACTTTCAGTAGTTTGGGTTTGTTCTTCAGGTGTTGTAACTTGCTCTTCAGTACTTTCAGTACTTTGTGAGAAAACACCTGAAGTGATCAACTCTTTCTTGATCATGTGACTGTCAGCATTTGACCTCTCAAGTGTATCAATATCAGCTGATTGGTTTTATGAGGTATTAATGCTGACTTCATCCTCTAATTTTGGTGCATTTTCAGAGGATGAATCACATGATGAGGTGGATTGGTTATTGCTTTCTCCTTCAGATTCTACTTCTAACCTGGGAGTAAAATTTGTAGGAGGAGCAGTGTGATTATAACCAATTCTAAACATCACATTGGAAGCTGATTGCTTGCTGAGAAGCATTTCAAAACCCTTGCTGGAAGTTACCCAACGTTCACACTCTACCTGGGTAGATGCAAGAGTTTCTTTGAGGTCCTTATACTTCTCTAAAAGTTCCTCTTCCTTAGCCTTATCATCAGTGATTTGACATTTTAATTTATTAATCTCATCATTCTTTTCATTTAGCACGGACTCAAACTCAGCTTTTCTTTTGGAAATTATGTTCTCTAGCTCAAGATTTTGTTAATTAAGGCTACATTTGCTTCTCTAATAGATGCAAATGTGGCTATGCATGATTTAGAACATAACTTGGCCTTGGCTTCTAAAGATACCTGTGATGTTGAAGCATTTAAGGTTGAATCATCAGTAGACTCCAGGGCCATGAGAGCAAGATTTCCAAAAAGGATTGTCACCACCATGTTGACCAGCACCAGGGAACAGTTGTTCATGATGACCAGACATATCATCTGGTAAACTGCTACAATCAACAACACTAGGAGTGAAAAAGCTGTGATGTGGTTGAGATTGAGATTGTTGATGAGATTGGGATGGTTGAGGCTCAGGAAGGGCATATGGTTGTTGAGCAATGGGTGGTTGAACCTGACTTGTCTGAGGCATGTAGAAGCAGGGGTAAGGATATGGAATAGGACTTTGAGGAACAAAATATGCAGGTGACGATTGAGCTTGTGATGGATGACCAGAACTGGTGGAATGTTGTCCTTTGTTTTGTGAGCTATTACCTGGGAAGGTCATAAAGGGTGCAGATGAGTTAGATCCGGATGATCTACACTCTCTTCCAAAGTGTCCAAGCCTATGGCACTTATGACATCTCAACTTGCTCTTGTCAAAACCAACTTTGGTTTTGCCAGAGAGACCTGGAAATTTCCTACCAGTTCTTTTGTAGAACTTTTGAGATCTGATATTGATCATTGCCATTTGGCTCAAAATATCTATCTCTTCCAGATCATCATCCGGAATTCCTTTCAAGTCCTCCATCAAAAAGCACAAATTATCACCACTACCACCTGAACTACCATCCACACTAACAAAAGCATGTTCTCCGATGTTAGTAGAGAAATCAATAGGCTTATCATAGGAACCTTCTGATGCAGCATACTCTGACTCCTGACCTATCAGTGTAGTATTTCTTTATACAAAGTCATTAGTGAGCTTTCCAGATGAAGACAACTTCCTTTTCTGTTCTATCTCTCTTTCAAATGTCAGCAGTTTCCCATGAAGTTGGGTGAGAGATAGAGTGCTCAGATTTGCACTAGAGCGTAGGACAATAGTGTATGTGTCTCATCTCTCAAGCAGGGATCTGAGGAATCGGTTGTTCATCTGGCTGTTTGTATATTCTTGTTTGACCATTTTCAGCTTAGAAATCAAACAGGAAAATCGCTCAAACTGTTGAGTCAGAGACTCACCCTTCCTATGAGAGAATATCTCATATTGTTGGGCAAGGATTTCCCTAGTATTTGCCAAGACCTCATCGGTTCCTCCAAATTGTTCTTTCAAAGCAACCCAGAGGTCATGAGCAGTTTCATGATGCATAAGCCCTGAATAGATTTCATTAGGCAGTGCCATGGCCAGAATTCCATGGGCTTTAGCATCAATTTCGAACATCTTTAGATCTTCATCCGAATACTGATCAGGTTTCTTCGAAACCCTCTCATTTGTTTTCGGAGTACTCACCATAGGCTTGTATGGTCCATGCACCACAGATTTCCAACAGCCTGCGCTGTTGATAGACAAGTGATGGAGCATACGTCGTTGCCATATTTTATACTCACTCCTAACAAGCATCGGAGGCTTTGTTGAGGAGCCAGTATTGTGAGGATCATTGGTTGGTGTCGCCATTTCACAGATTCAAGCAAATTCAAAGTAATTTCAACAAATCTAGCTCAAAACCACGTAGAACCTTGACTTAATTGACCAGAAGCAACAGAAATACAAACTCTATAACCGATTCTTGCAAATTTGCTAATTCGATCAAACATAGATACCAAAAGAGCAGTTTCAATGATCAATTGTTAAATCGATCAATGATTAACCAACTCTGATACCATTTGAAAGGATCTCAGACCTCGTTTGATCAATTAGATTAGGATTTGCAGCGGAATTGTACATGAATTAGACAAATTCAAGCAAGAACACAAATGATAATTCAATAGAACAGTACGGTTGTAGAGAGAAAAGGTGTTTCTGTAAAAAGGAATATTTCATTCAATCTCAAGCTTCGGCACTTACAAAATTAGGTCATCCTCCCTTTTATAAGAGAGGGTGACGTCAGCTGATGTCACTTGATAGTGACATCTAACCGTTATTACAACAACTACTGAAATATAACTAAACTACTGATGATGTCCTACAACAGCGGACATCTTCTTACAACAGCTAAGTGTAAACTAACATAACTATTGAAACTTATAACTACTGAACTACAACGTCTGAAGAACAGGCTCTTCAGATGTTTTACAAGAAGAAAACTACTAAAAGAAAGAAAACTACTAAAAAAGAAACCATCACAACAACTGAAGAATACTACTTCAGCTGTTGTGATAACTTTTGAAGTCTTCAGTACTTGTAGTCTTTAGCACTTGAACTTCAGCTGATGTCTTCAGTACTTGAACTTCAGCTAGTGTCTTCAGTACTTGAACTTGAGCTGATGTCTTCAGTACTTGAACTTCAGCTGATGTCTTCAGTACTTGAACTTCAGCTGATGTCTTCAGTACTTGAACTTCAGCTGATGTCTTTAGTACTTGAACTTCAGCACTTGTAGTCTTCAGTTGTTGTCATCAGCTGATGAAGCCTTCAGCAGTTGTTGTGATGTCTGTGGGACTTAAAGGTTTTTCTTATCAGGCTCATTAGTTCTTTTGGTCCGACATGTTGTTTTCTTGCTCAATCAACCTACCTTACAACACTTACAATATATCCTCCACTTTATGAAGAACAACTGTTAGAGTTTTGGAGGACCTGCTAAGAGGTGATCTTGGACAGTGAGAAGGCGCTGTGTGCATTAGTGCAGGGGAAGAGAGTGTTCATCACCCAAACATAATCAACACTCATCTAAGGCTGGATAATGAAGAAGGCGAGTTGCCTTTCCTAAATCTAATAGGAATGAATCATTCAGGCAGATGAGCTATAATGGGGACTTCATAATTAAAACATTCCAAAAAGTGTAAGATCTCCTAGCAATGGAAGTACCTCCTCCATGTTATTATTCACTCTTTACCAAATAAACATGAAGGATGGGACTAGATTCCTGAGTACTTATCCTACATAGTACATGGAATGGTTCAAGGGGTCAAGTTTAAGTACTCCAGTTTCTCTATACAAACTTGCTTACAAACATGGACTCCTTAGAGTACTACCTGTTCCCTAGATATATTGGTACATTCTTAAATGTGAATTGGGCCCATAGTTAAGGGGAACCATTAGTACTTTAAAATTGGGATAGATGAAGCCCAACATCTTTAAAATCATAAGAAGACCACTGTTGGCTTCTTAGAGGTAGAAACAACTCTGATCCTAATAATATTAAAGCTTATTGCTCAAGGTGACAACTTGATAGCACAAGTCAATTTTGAACCCACACCTTCTACATCTGCATTACCCACACAACCTCAAATAACTATAACCTAATCATGAAAATCCAAACGAGTGCCTTCTCAGTATATTCAGATTGAGCACACCCAGATACAATCACCCATGCAGAAGGAAATGGAACCAAGAGCTCCCACCTCCCCTGAGGAGCAAACCACTTCCATTACTTTATTGATCAGTGCTAAGGTTCCTCATGCTCAGCCTGATAAGCTTATTGCCCAAGCTTCAAGCCTTCACTAACTTCTAATTCTATGATGATAAGGATATGGGTTTTAGGGAGTACCTTATGTCTCTTTTCTCCTCCACTAGTCAAGGAGAGATGAGTGCTACTAAAACACGTGTATCTAGCTCATATGATCTACCTTTAACTGAGGTGGACTACCCTGAACATGTTCAGTAAGTCTATATGGAAGAGGCTTTTATTTCTTCAAGTGATTGCATCGTTAAGACTATAACTATGGTAACCAAGCCCCCTGACACTTCTCTTGAAGTTATCACAGAGTAGGGGAAATTAGCAGCCAAGAACCACAAGCTAGTAGTGAGGGAGATGAATTTGGTTATGTCCTCTCATCCCCCCATAATTCTTCTAATGAAGATGAGGGGGGGTCTGTAACTAAAGGTGAAAAAACTATCTAAAACATTCACATATTTAGTTTTAAAGGTAAGTCACCTAGAATATTATATGGCTACCTTGCAAATATAGGTTATTGATCAGAACTTGAGATCACCGATCTCAAGGGAAAGCTAGCTGAAAGACCTGCCACGTGAACTCAACCATGTTCAACAAAGAACCTATGCATGTGGTGGACCTTACCTCTAGCTCCCCTGTGCAAGATGCTGATGCTAACAAAAAGGTGGAGAAAGTCGTACCTACAATCACAAAACCAGCGAGTTCTGACCAGAGTATGGACATAAAGGTCTCACCATCCTTACTTGTAGTTGTCCATACTCAACAACCTCCTCCGGCCCATATTAATATGGATACCCTGATTCAAAGCTTATATGAGGAGGGAATCCCAATGGCTATATCTAACCCACCCTACCCTGCTGACAATCCAATAGTAGGATGGAGGTATGACGCTGATAGAAGAGCCCTTGATCTCTCAAGATCTCAGGGGCAACATGATGTCTTCAATTTCCAAACCCTAAGATACTATAAGAGCTTTCCTCTGGTTGACCTGCTACTTGACAACCCAAGTCAAAATAGACAAGCTGACAGGTTAGCTGAGAGGATCTAGCAAATGGTGCTTGAAGAGTTCAGAAGAAGATCCTACTTATATAGGCAGAGCCTAGCATACAAAACTATAGGTCTATTAGGTTTTGAGGCAGAACCTAAGATTAGCTTTGAAGGGGAAACCTTAATTGAAAGCCTAGTTGTAGAGATTAAACCTAGAGGCTCAGAAAATTAAATCAAAATAAAGAAGATCAAGTCACGCAAAAAGTTCAAGTTTCCATGCAAAAAGTACATCTCGCGTGAGAATTAGGTTTGTTTAGTATATGTAGCTAGTTTTCAATGCAATTATTAAGCTTTTGGTCAATTTCCTTATTTCATAATTATTGTACTTGTTTCAAACCAGAGAGCAATACAAAGAATGTTATTTTCTATTCTGTTCAAGTTCATTTGACTCTACATTATCTTATTACTGTAAGTGATTACGTTACGCATTCTCCTCATGAGATCGATTTGTTGTTATTATTGATCCTTGCAATTGGTATGAGAACTTTATTGCTCTAAATTGATTGATTTGAAGATTGAAGTGAGTGTTATGAAGCTTTCGTGAACCTCAAATTGTTTGTTATTTGAAGATCTACATTATTTCTACTGAATTTGATAAGATTTGAAGATGTTGAAAGTAATTATTTTGTTGATGGAAGAATTGTAGATTTTTATGTGGTTAATTGAGCGTAATTGAATCAATTAGAGAAGCTTAGGATCTTAATTGAACCTAAATCACTAATTGAACACTTACTTAATCAAATTTTGAACAATTTGGTGAATGATTGAAGGTGAAACCCCTCGGAATTGACAAAATGAATCAAGTGAAAAGTTGGTAGTTGCAAGCGAAAAGTTTGCATTCGCGCGAGAAGATTGCTTTCCGCAAAAAATTGTTGAAAAGTTTGTTACTAAAGATTCCATTCGTGTAAAAAGTTACTTGAAAACTAACCGCGTGAAAACTTATTGATGGTTCACACAAGAACAAAACTACTCACGTGAGAACTTGAAGTTTGAGGAATTATTGAAAAGTTTAATTTCCAAGTTTAAAAAATGGCAAACTTGAAGCACATCGCTGCCACCATCAATCTTGACAATGAGATCGGAACCAACACAAAACTTCCAAGACTTCGTAGCGAAGAAGACTAACTTGACTGGGTGTATAGATTTGAAAATCATCTTATCTGCACCAAATCCCGGATGATGCGGTCAATCAAACAAGGACTGGACATTCCTGTGTATAACAATGATAAGGCAGAGTTGGTACCCAAACCTGAACATCTCTAGGATTAGGAAGATTTGAAGAAATTATAGCTTGATGATAAGGCATATGCTGCTATCACTACTTATGACTGAAATTGCTCAAAAGTTTAAGGATTACAGAAAGGCAAATGATTAATAGGATATGATAGAGGAGCAGATTATGGGGAACAAATATATAAGAGAAAGCCGTAAAGATATGTTAAACCAAGAGTTTACTATGTTCAATCATGTTCTTAGCGAAACTCAAAGATTCAGATGTCAACATTTATGAAGTTGATAACAAAGATGAAGAGTGCCAGGATTAGTTTGGAAAATATATCAGTAAATAAAAAGTTACTGAATTCTTTGCCATACAACTAAAATAATAACTGTATAACCATCAAAAGAACCAAGGATTTGTTCACTTTATCCCTTAGTGATGTCATCTCAACCATCAAGTCTTATGACATGGATGATAAGTAGAGAGCTGCTAATGACATCAACATAATGGGAGTTGAAGCATCTGCATTATATGCCAAAATGGCCAGTAAACCAAATTACTATGTCAGTTATTCTCAGCTGTGTCAATAACAAGTTGCTAACACTCAAAATGTCAAGGAATCATCCATGCCTCAATATCAAGCTTCTCATCAAGCACAATCCCCACTACATAGTCAAGTTTCTCAGCCAACATAATAAGCCTTTATTGTAAACTCCAATCCTTCCAATCAAACAATTCAAATAGATGAAGAGAATCTGGCTTTACTCATCACCTTCATGAATAGTTATGAAGTATTTACAGCTGGAAGACTAAATGCATCGAACATTTTAGTTGATGACTTACAGCAAATTAATCCTGATGATGTTGAGGAAAATGATATCAAGTATCAGATGGCAATGGTGGTGTATCGAGCTAAAAATTTTGCAAGAAGAATAGGAAGGAAGATGGTTTGTTTGAATAATTCTAACAAAGTCGGTTTTGATAAATCAAGTTTAAGATGTTACAACTATGACAAGCCTGGTCATTTTGCTAGAGAATGTACAGAAGTGAGATCAATCCAAAATGACAATGAAAAGAAAATGTTCAGTGTAGAGGTAGAGACTAAAAGTGATAAAGCCAGTTCATCCAACAATAAAGATCTTGTGTCACAAACCAATGAAGATTATGATTGGTCAGACCAAATGGAAATTCTAGATAATATATTGTCAACTACTCTGTTAGCTGAGATTCAAACCAATGGTAAAAATGATGATAGTAAGATACTTGATGAGTTTTTGTCTAATGAATTATTGAAAGGAGTATTTGCTGATGACGACAGTGAAATTTGTGTAGAGATAGTTGATGTAAAGGCTGTTGAGATTACTCCAGCTCAATCATAAAAGAATGAAGAGAGAAATGAAGAATTTGAAGCAAAAGCTGTTGAGATAACTCCAGCTAAAGAAGGGAAGAAAAGGAATGTCATTAAGGAAACTCTAGCAACTACTTATGTTAAAACTATCAATGCTGTTGAGATTACTCCAGCATCTGTAATAGAAGAAAAGAAGGATTTAAAGGCCTTCATGGTAAATGTATATCTGAAGAGACAAAGAAGCAAGAAGGAAATGATAAGGTATATACTAATCTTTGTTCAAATGATTCTATAGAAAATGTAAACAGATACAAAGTTCATGATGAACACCTGATCCTAGAAGTTGAAAAACTTCAATATCAAGCTAGCAAATATCAAAATAATGAGAAAATTTTCAATTAAAAGATGGATGGATTGAACAAATAAATTTATCAATCTAAACCGAATCTGCATGAGAAAGATTACAATATAAAAGATTTGAAAACACACAATAATACCCTTTCTTTGGAAATCAATAATCTCAATAGTGAACTCTCATCTGCAAAATTAATTAATGAAAATTTTGAGTTATCCTAAAATATGGTTGAACGTATAATCAATTCCCAAATGAATCAGAAAACCAATGGTGGAAAAAATGGTGTTGGATATTCTAACACCGCACCACTTATTAATCATGATTATACTTGTATACCGTCATCTATTACCACATCCGATGAAGAGACCTATGGATTAGGTTTTCAATCAAAGTCTTACTTAAAACTCCAGTCAATGTTTCATTGACCGTTAACCCTGTCATAAAAACTCAAATTAAATTTCATCATGAGAATTCTTTTGCAGAAAGTGTGAAGAAAGAAGGGTTGGTTCAAGATGGGGAAAGTGATGATGAATTAGATTTTAAGAAAAATAAAAGTTTTAATGATAAATCTTCATGTAATTTATCATCAAACATTAATGAAATTTCAGATGTTTTGATTTCTACACATGATTGTCCGAAATTGTCTAATACACAACAAAATCTAGAATCAAAAATAGATTTTAAAGAGAAAGAAAAGAAACAAGGCGCAATATCAGTTTCTCACTTGAAAAATGATTTGAAGAACATATTTGTTTCAAAAGGCAACATTGATAAAGATGATTATATTTTTAAAGAAACAAATGCAAGTTTCCTTAAAGATAAGAATCCTATTATTGCTAAATCTGTCAAATAAGATGTGCGTAGAATAGGTATCAAGGACACTGGTCCTATTCCAGTACCTTCAATTCAAAAGGTTAAAGCCACATTTCATGCCTTGTCGGCCTTAAAAGTGAATCATTATGTCAGGAACATAACCTGGAACTTCTCTACATCATCTATAACAATTCCTAATGAAAAAGAGAAACGAAAGAGTGTTAAGGAATCTCTAGGCCAAAGAAATACTAAAGCTAGATTCTATCATAATTGTGGAAGTTATCATTAACAGTTTGTGAGAACGACTCGAGAGCAAAAAGTGTATTCTAATAAATGTTGTTATACATGTGGAAAGCTAAATCATATGGCTAGAAATTGCCATCATCAGCGTTAATTAACAAGCAAACAAAGATTTCATCATGTGATTGCAAATAATAGAAAATATTTCCTTCTAAATGCCAGATTTAAGAGGAATTCAAATCAGTCAAATTCTTTCATTGATAAAATAAATGTTCAAATAAACATAGATTTGCAAAAAGAAAATACAAATAGGAAATCTTTACATATGGATGATGGCAATTCACTTTCAATTCAAACCACATGCCCTAGAAGTTAGATCTCTCGCATCCAAAATTCGCATGTAGAGAACTTGGCATATAATTGTTCATTCTTGAGTAACTCAAGAATCAGCCTTAGGTGCTTCTCGTGCTCTTCCTTACTACGGGAATAAATAAAGATGTCATCTATAAACACAATCACAAACTTGTCAAGATATGGGTGGCATACAAGGTTCATGAGATCCATAAATGCCGTTGGTGCGTTAGTCAGCCCAAAGGGCATGACCAGATACTCATAATGTCCATATCTAGTTCTAAAGGCTATCTTGGGTATGTCCTCTTCTCTTATCCTCAACTGATGGTACCCTGATCTTAGATCTATTTTAGAAAAATAGCTTGCTCCATGCAGTTGATCGAATAGGTCATCTATTCTCGGAAGAGGGTATCGGTTCTTTATTGTCAGCTTGTTTAGTTCCTGGTAATCTATATACATACGTAGGGTTCCATCCTTCTTATTCAAGAATAGTACCAGGGCACCTCATGGAGAAACACTTGGCCGTATGAATCCTTTGTCAAGTAGCTCTTGGATTTGTAGCATTAGTTCCTTCATCTCAAGAGGGGCGAGTCGGTACAGTGCCTTGGCTACTGGTGCAGCACCAGGCAGTAGATCTATCTGGAACTCATCTTGTTGATTCGGAGGTAGTCCCGGTAAGTCTTCGGGAAACACTTCCAGATATTCTTAAGCCACTGGAATATCTTCAATCTTCTTCTCCTCTTTAGCATTCATCACCTAAAAGTACAAGAGACAAAACTAGCAATTGCTCCAGTATCAAATAGAACGGTAGCAGGACGGTTGTTTATAAGGAACGTACCATTAACCATATCGGGTTCCTTACGGGCTCCAGCTGGATCCATCACGAATGCTCTTCCCTTAGGCTTGTTGGGTCTGACATCTTTATTTCTCCCCTGCTTAGGACACTTATTCCTCATGTGCCCTGGATCCCCACACTCATAGCATTTTTTACCAGGCGTATACGTACAGTCTTTAATTATGTGATCGGTTCGCTTGCACCAAAAATGGGGCATTGGGTTACACTCTCCCTGATGGTGCAGTTTGCACTTGTTACAGAAGGGGCTTGTGCTTACATACAGTTTCTGTTCCCTTCTTCCCTGATCACCACGTTTAATACCTTCACTCGACCTCTTGTTTGAACCACTGCTGCTACCCATCACCTTCTTAACATCTACCCACTTTCTCTTCTTTTCTTCAGTTCTTCCCTACTCTGTCCATCCAGCCCTAATCAGGTCATCAGTTAAACTGCTAGTGATATCCAGTACAGCTTGTAGAGTGGTAGGCCTGGCAAATCGGACCATACCCATAACTCTGGGATGTAACCTCTAGATGAAACGTGCTACGCCCTTAGATTCCGATGTCACCAGGTGTGGCACCGGTCGAGACAAGGCTAAGAAGCGGTTGATGTACTCAGTGTAATTAGGACCTTTCATTTCCAGGCCTAGAAATTCATATTCCAGCTTCTCGAGTTGATTGATGGGGCAATATTTATTGGTTATCAGTTCCCTGAATTTGGTCCAGCTCATTCGGTTAGCATCGTTTCTTCCTCGGGGCTGAGTAATTGTCTTCCACCATTCTAGAGCCGATCCCTTCAGTAATTGGGATGCAAACCTCACCATGTGGTCCATCTTACGCTCACTGATGTCAAGGACAGCTTCCATTTCATCAATCCACCGGTAAGTCTCTATCGCACCCTCAGTGCCATAGAAATCCTTGGGCTTGCATGCCATGAAGTTTTTGTAGGAGCATCCATTCTTCAGCGCTTCAACTTCCTCGTTGTTGCCCTCATCGTTCTCAAATTCATCATTACCACCGGGGTTACTCCGGTCAGCATTGATCTGGGCGATGATGGTCGGAATGGCGTTAGCAATCAGTTATGCCACGAGGTTAGCAATTCTCTCATTGTTTTCTTGATTGGCATTCTCCCCACGAGGAGTTTCTGGTGGAGTAGGTTTGTTTTTGGTTTGCCTAGCCTCCTCACAACGGCCTCGAGTAGCTCCTTATCTTCCAAATCGAGTTCCTCTCCTAGTCGGCATTCTGATAGCATCACAGATAACTTCATTTAGCATCTCATAATTTAGTTTCGAGTAGCCCAAGCATCATTTACCCTAATGTATCGTGTCTTAGAAGGAGGGAGTGTGATATACACATCACTAACATTTCTAACAATGTTTCACAATTTATTTTAAGACAATTCATCCAAAGTGGACACAGACCAAAATTCCTAACACATAACACTACACATAGCAGTTTAGTACAAATAGCTCAGAAAAATTAAACATTCCTGAGAATAGTTTCATAGATAGTCTGGATCAATAGTATCAGCAAACATAGTTGAATCAAAGTTATACTCTTACCAGTTGGAAGCTACCATCACCCCCATAATAATAATAATAGTATCAGATGATAATAGAAATAGTTTCCTTCAACTGTTAAAGACAGATTAATCCAACCTCTTATCCATGCTCTCATATCCACTTCTTCTTCAGCCACCCTAGCCATCCTAAGTTCTTCTTCCTCTACTCTTGCTCCAACCACTGGAACCCATGCGAAGCCATCATAGCTTAGGATTGAGCGTACTAAGAGGTCCGCGTGGCGTGCTGGAGTGTCAGCTCGTGATGACGAACGGTCTTTAGAATCTCATCCAGTGCAACATCAGAGGGACCTACGTCACTTGCCCGGCGGCTAGAATGGGAGTACCTGTCACCAGCTAGCACACTAGGGCCGTCATACATGTTGTGCCTCGGTGGCATCTAGTGCTCATCGTGTGGGAGGTGTCGGAGTGGGTGACATGGCGGTGGAGCAGGTATCGGAATACTAACATGTGGTGGAGGAGGAGGTGGCATCCTAAAGGAGACTGAGGGTCCTGGCCTCATACTCTTGCATGGGCGGGTGATAACACGTTGATGATATAGATAGGTTGGACTCACCTATTTTAGTTTAGTATCTTTCATTTTGTATGTAATAGGTCTAATGTTAGATAACTTTGACTTATGTAAGTATTGTTTTAGTTTCGCTCTGACCCAGCGAATCTACTAGCGAATCTACTGATTCGCTAGTAGTCAGCTGATGAAGGTCACCCAGCGAAACTGTTGTTCGCCGGGTGAACTTACCTGTTGGTCAGGCTAGATTCGCTACAGCGAATCTACCAGCGAATTTGCCTATGATTATATATATGCAGTTCATGTATCTTTGGCAATAAGTTTTGCCAATACCTAATTGAGAAATACTTTTGCATTACTGTTTCATAGCTCGTTTAAGGCTGTAATTGTGAATTGTCTTTGTTTGTTATCTTTGAGCCTTGTTTATTGATATGGATTGAGTTTGGATCATATGGATACATATTGAAACTCATTTCTTTGTTTTGCACTGTTTGATTCTATATTCGTGGGATATCATTGTGTTTATCATCTCAATAGCACTGAAATCGATAACCAATGGACCAACAATATGGTATCAGAGCCTTTGTGCTCTTGATTTGTTGAGTTTTTGGGGTTTTGAGGTGTTTTTAAAGAAAAGTTACTGTTTCATTCGATTTGTAGCATCAAAGTGTGTTTTATCTGCAGAAATTCATAGAAAAACCATTGCTCAAGTAGTAAGGAGATATCCCAATCGTCCAATCACTAATTCATAGCGATTTGGATGAGTTTAGAGTGATTTTCAGACCGAACAGTGCTGCTTGTTCATCGGGCGAATTTATCGTTCTCCCAGCGAATTTGTGACACTCCGAGCGAATCTATTTTTTCTCTGGGTTTTCAGCGAATCTGCATTCATTGAACAAAAGTTCACCTTTGTTGCCTTATTCTCAGGCGAAGATACCATCGAATTTACTATTAGAACGAAAGTTCTACTAGTTCTGCGAACTTGTTGAGCGAACTAGAGCTTCAATAGCATTGATTCGAGGGAATCTGCTGTTGGTTTGCCAAGCGAATTTACAGGCGAACTTCCGAGCGAATTTACATCTTTTCAGCGAATTTACATCTTTTCAGCGAATCTAATTTCTGATTCTATCATGTCTACTTCAAGTGTGAATTTGACTGATATGGAGTGTGTTCAACCAAAGAGGCCACCGAGGCTTGTCAACGGAGAGAATTTTGAGGATTGGAAACGGTGCTTGAAAGCTTTCTTCTTCTACACTGATCATGGTCAGCGGGAATCTATCACTAGTGGACCTCACCTACCAACAACAACTGTCGGATCTGTCACTTCACCAAATCAGGATCCTAGCACTTATACTGAGATTGACATCAAGTTGCTCGATCGTGACAAGAAAGCTCTTGGAGCTTTGATTCTATGTCTGCATCAGGATATATATAACAGGTTTGCTGAGCATACTACCGCTAAGGCATTGTATGATGCCTTATGTGAGTTTTATGACGGGAACGAAGATCTAAAGAAAGACAAGAAAGTTCAGGCTCAGAAGGAGTTTAACTCATTTGTGGGATATAAGCATGAGACACTTACTGATATAACAAACCGTTTTCTGTCAGTTTCAAGCAACCTAAAGAAGTATGATGAATAGCTTGGAAATCATGAGCAAGTGAGTAAATTGTTAGACTCTCTTCCTGCTCAGTGGAGTCTGCAAATCAAATTACTCAAACAAGAAAGAAATTTTGCTGACTATAAGTTGATGGATGTAATCAACAAGTTAAAATAATTTGATCTTGATGTGAAGAGAAGAGAGTATAATCAAACCATGATGTCTCCCAATGTCCCTCCTCAAAACGCTGCATTGATTTCATCCGCTGCAAACTCTAACTATTATGGTGCAGCTTGTGGGAGTTCATCTGGTAATGGTGGCTTTGCTAACTCTGGGTATGGTAAAATTGTCAACTCAGGTGGTGGTTGTAAGGATGCTGGGTCAAGTTCAAATGCCTTAGTTTCTACTCAAATTCCACACGATACTATGGCACTGTTTAGGTTATTTGTGCACAGTTATGAGGATTTGGTGGCTGGAGAATTGAAGGGACGTGGTATGACAGTGGAAGATATGTATCTGGTTGATCCTGATGACCTTGAAGAAACCGACATTCAGTGGCAAATGGCCATGCTTACTCTCCGTGCCAGGAGGTTCATGGAAAGAACTGGCAGGAAAAATTTTGGAAACCAGAATCAGAACAATGCTCTAGGATATGACAAGTCTAAGCTCAAATGTTTCAATTGTAAGCAGCTTGGTCATTTCAAATGAGAGTGTCCTTCTCCCATTGTCACTGAACCTGTTAATTCTGGAAACTCAAGAACTATTACAGTCATGGATAAAGTTGAAGAAGCTAAGCCCAAGAAAGAAACTGCTCTGTTGACCAACTTTGATTGGAGTGCAGAAATTAAGGAGTCAAAGGAGGAAATCAACCATGCCTTGATTGCTGAGATAGTGGAGGAACATGCTCTTAATGATGGGGACATTGACAGTTTTGATCCTTTCAAGGAGTTCTATGGTGAAGCTGATGATGAAGTTGATAGCAATGGTGAATCTATTGGGTCTGAAGCCATTCAAAAGGTTAAGGAATGTGTAGGTGTGGTTCAGAAAGCTGTGGTTCAAGAAGAGATTGTTCAAATTGGCTTGGTGTGTGAAGTTGTTAAGGAAAAGGTTAAACTGGGTTGTGAATCTGTTGCAAAGGAAGCTGGTGAAAATGAGGAGCTGAAAATGAGATCAATGATTGAAGAAGCCAAGAACGAAGCTGTGGAGGAGTACTAGAGGAACACTCCTTATTGCCAATGTGATCGTGCTCTCTCAGCGGAAAAACTGGTAATGGGTCTCCCTTATGAAATTGTTGAAGATATGTGTTCCTCTGCATGCAAAATCCGTTTGGTTGGTATATATAAAGCTAATAGGTTGCTTATAATGAATGAAAATGAATTAAAGAAAACCAATAAAGAGCTTAAACAAAATGAGTCAAAGTATTTTGTTAAATTAAGAGAAGCTTTGAAAGAAAATGAACATTTAAAAAGGACCCTTTTGGAAAAGAACTGTGAGGCTAACTATTTAACTGAACAAGTCACTCTTGCTGAATTTGAAGTCAGAAAACTTAAAAATAAATTAGAACACTGGTCTCTTTCGAGCATGAAAAGGGACGAAATATGCAAAAAACAAAGGGGGGCAAGGATCAAGACCGGTTTGGGTAATGAAAATGATGCATTGGTATATCCTCCACCTAGTACTTTCTGTTATTCTCCTATGCCCACTCCTCATCCATCAAATGAGTTGATACAAGAGATTATACAGAATGATACTAACAACTCTGTTGCAGGTTTAGAAGGAGATAATTCTAAGGAGTTGCGAGAAGGATATGATTATGGTGGCAGTGTTGGTCTTGGGAGCTCTAGTAGTCATGATTTTAATTCCAAGAAGTCATTTGTAGACATTAGCTTAAGTAATCATTTTGTGTCTGGTGGAACTATTTTGGATTCAAACTCTGGGGCATGTAATAGTAACTTAGGATGTTCTGTTTCAAACACTTGTGATGACTTGAATGTTTTAAATTTTGCAGTTGATGTTACTGTGTGTATGAATGATGCAGCTCAACTTTCAGGTCATGTCTCTGAAAGTGAAACAAAAACAAATTGCTTTAACAAATACTTCTCTCATCCAATCCCATCTTTTACACCAATAAGGATTTCTAAATCAAAAGATAAAGAAATGTCTTCTTCCTCTGAAAACAACAAAGATAAATTTGAACAAAAATCAGTTAAAATGGAAGTTATGACAGGGAAGTCAAACGAGTCATATGACTCGAACAGTGATTCAGATTCAAGATTGTCTGAATGTGATGAAAAAATATCTATTGATAGAATTCCTTCATCGCATTGTTCCAAAACAAGGTTGAGATCCCATTGCTTTAGATGTGGAAAGGATGATCACTTAATAAAGCAATGTCCTAAATCAGGTGGTCTAAATATACAGAATAAATCTTTTGGAACTAGATTGATAGCTTTTGTGAATGGTTTCTTTTATAGAAGATCTGTTCCTCCAAGACCTAAGTACACTAAGACTTGGGTCCCAATTTCCAAGGGCTAACCAATTTTTTATGTGTCAGGAACATTCAGAGGCCGCTGTAAATAGTTATTGGCATGTAGATAGTGGATGTTCCCGACATATGACTGGGTTGAAGGACCTGCTGACAAATTTCAGAATAATTGATGGTGGCTATGTTGCTTTTGCTGGAGACAAGAAGGGTGGAAAGATGATTGGCCAAGGAGATGTTTCAAATGGTTTCCTTACTTTGGAGAAAGTGAACTATGTTCCAGAATTGGCATTCAATCTTCTCAGTGTATCACAAATCTGTGATAAAGATATTCCCGTGATGTTCCTCGCTAATGAATGTCTGTTCTTGAAACCAGAGTTCTCAATCCCTGAAGAGATGGTGATCATGCGAGCTCCAAGGAGGAATGATACCTATTTGTTAAATATGGGATCAAAAGAATCATCTTCCACCGTGACCTGTCTTTTATCAAAAGCTTCTTCCCATGAATCTTTTTAGTGGCATAAAAGATTAGGGCATATCAATTTTAAATTGATAAATAAGTTAGTTAAGAACAATTTGGTCAGGGGACTACCACTGAAGGATTATTCTTTGGTAGAAAAATGTATGGCTTGTGCAAAAGGAAAACAGCACAAAAAGCCACATAAACTTAAACTTCAAAACTCGATTGAGCATCCCCTCGAATTGTTACATATTGACTTATTTGGCCCTATCAGTGTTAAATCAATTGGTAAGAAATCTTATTGTCTTGTTGTGACAGATGATTATTCTATGTACTCTTGGGTGAGATTTCTGTCTAACAAAAGTGAGACCGCTGAGGAATTGATGAAGCTGATTCCACTGATTGAGGTTCTTGGAAAAAGAAAGATACAAGCCATCAGGAGCGACAATGGAACAGAATTCAGAAACCACATCTTCAATTCATTCTGTGAACAAAGGGGTATTCTCAGACAGTTCAGTGCTGCCAGAACACCTAAACAAAATGGTGTTGCTGAACGTAAGAACAGAACTCTAATTGAAGCAGCTAGAACGATGTTGATCGAGTCAAAGCTTCCGATTATCTTTTGGGCTGAGGCAGTTAATTGTGCAGCTTATGTTCTTAACCGGGTATTGATTGTCAAGAGCAAGATGAAGAAATCATACCAGTTGTTCCGAGGAATTAAGCCTCTCATTGATTTTCTGCGCCCTTTTGGTTGCTCTTGTACTCTGTTAAATACCCAAGACCAGAAAACGAAGTTTGGTGCTGTCTCTGATGAATGTTTCTTTGTTGGTTACTCAGAAACAAAAAAGGCGTATCGTGTGTATAATAAACGATCGCGGATTGTGCAAGAGTTCTACTATGTCGACTGGAAAGAATCCAACTTAACAAGCATTGGAAGTGAGCCTGCATGGTTCTATGATTCTACCACTGTCTTCAAGTCATTCAATTTGCCAATTCCTGATGATGATGACGTTATTCCTCACTCGCCTGTGAATCTGATTCCACCACTACCGTAACCGTCTGCCACCACCTCATTACCTCCCACTTCATTTGATATCCCATCTTCACCACCTCCACCACCACCTCCATCATCTGATCCATCATCTCAACCATCATCATCTAATCCTACAAGCTCATCTACAATTCCATCCATAGCTTCATCCATTCAAAATCCACCCATCGATCCAATTCCCACAAATTCATCTCCTCCCGCACAACCATCCTCTTCCACATCGACACCTCAACATAACCCTTCATTGCTTAACACAAATTTTAAAACCTTAAAAGATCACCCTCATGACTACATCATTGTATCTATCACAGACGGAGTGAGGACTCGGAGTCAGAGTGGATTGATAAATGAGTTCCTTTATGCAGCTTTTCTATCTCAGATCGTTCCAAAGAATTACAAACAGGCACTTTAAGACCCAAGCTGGGTAGACTCTATGCAATCTGAGTTGCAACAGTTCAGGAAGTTGAAAGTTTGGGAGTTAGTTGATCTTCCTCCAAACAAATGCCCCATTGGTACCAAGTGGGTTTTCCAGAACAAGCCAGATGATCGTGGTGTTGTTATCAGAAATAAAGCCAGATTGGTTGTTCAAGGATTTGCTCAGGAGGAGGGGATAGACTACACTGAAGTGTTTGCTCCAGTTGCTCGGATCGAAGCCATCAGAATTTTTCTCGCACATGCAGCTAACAAGAACTTTAAAGTTTTTCAGATGGATGTGAAGTGTGCATTTCTATATGGAAACATTGATGAGGAGATCTATGTGTGTCAGCCACCAGGTTTCGAGGATCCAGATTTTCCAGATAAAGTATACAAGCTAGACAAATCTTTGTATGGGTTGCATCAAGCTCCCCGAATCTGGTATGAGACCTTGACGCGGTATCTCCTCAGCAAAGGTTTCTCTCATGGGACTATAGATATGACACTCTTCAAGAAGGAGGTTGATGGTGAGATGCTGATTGTTCAAGTGTATGTAGACAATATTATCTTTGGATCAACTAATGAAAATCTGTGTAAAGATTTTGAAGAAGTGATGAAGGATCGCTTTGAAATGAGCATGATGGGGGAGATGTGTTTCTTCTTAGGATTGCAGGTAGAACAGAAACCGGAAGGTATTCTTATTCACCAGGAGAAGTACATCAAGGAAATCATCACAAAGTTTGGCATGGATGATTCAAAGCCAGAACTTACTCCCTTTACTACTCAGACATGCTTGTCTCTTGATGATAATGGGAAGTCTGTGGATTCTCATCAATATCATTCGATGATCGGATCTCTCATGTATCTGACTGCAAGCCGTCCAGATATCACATTTGCCGTGTGATACTGTGCTCGCTATCAAGCCAATCCCAAAGAATCACATGAGCTAGCTGTTAAATGAATTTTTCATTATCTTAAGGGTTCCTCTCGTTTGGGTATTTGGTACCCAAAAGGTGGGAACTTTGATTTACATGCTTTTTCTGATAGTGATCATGGTGGTTGCAGGATTAACAGAAAGTCGGTCACCGGTGGATGTCAATATCTGGGTGACTGTCTTGTTTCGTGGCAAAGCAAAAAGCAAACAACAGTGTCCTTATCCACAGGAGAAGCTGAATATATTGCTGCATCAAGCTACTGTTGCCAAGTGCTCTGGATTCAACACCAAATGATGGATTATGGCATCAATTTTCTTCACACTTCGATTTTCTGTATATACTTTCATACTTTTAGGATTAGATTATTGATATGAAGCTTATGGTGTTTCCCACTGGGATGGTGACTCGGTGATAACACCCTCTAAGTCAAACATTAAATAATATCAAATAGCCCATTACTGTATATACTTTCATACTTTACATAAGAAAAGATGTGTGTTTATCTCCTCTGCTATGCGAAAGCATTGACCTGGAGTGATGATCTTCTCTGCTATGCGAAAGCATTGACCTGAAGCTCTCATCAACACGCCTAGATGATCTTCTTTGCTATGCGAAAGCATTGACCTGAAGCTCTCGTCAATTAGTTAAAGGTTGAGTCTGCATCTCATGTGTATATCTTGCATATATGTGTGTCTGCATCTGTACATTATAATGTCCCATATGTATATATGCCAGTACTTGTGTTTGCATTAAGTGGATTCAGTATAGTGAGCAGGCAAAATTCAATGACTATGCTCAATAAACCTTGATGACGAGACAAATTCTTTATCAAATATCAGTGGGGACCAAGTCGCTGAGTTTCTAAGACAATGCAGAACATGATAAACAGTTGCAGATCATAAGTTGAAAAGAACTGGGAATGGGTTTAAGTGGACAAACATATCAGCATTCTCGCTAAGTCATGCCCCTCTGAAAAACTTCGAGAAAAAGATGATATTATATCATTTAACCATTTAATTTTAATTCTATTCTAATTTTATTTTTATTTTTATTTCTATTCTTATTTTTTTAAAATATTAATTTTATCATGGGGCAATAAGGCATTCATAGGAAAATATTATTATTATCTTACTCTATTTTTTATTATTTATTTCATTTTATTTTATTTTATTTTAATTTTTAATTTTATCTTATTTTAAAATTTGTTTTTGAGTTGGGCGAAATTAAGATTCGCCTTAGCGAACCTATAGTTTCGCCAGTAAACTCGACCAGTTGCATGTCAAACCAACATGTTGGGTTTACCGGGCGAATCTATAGATTCGCTACAGCGAATCTATGTCTTATAAGGGGTACAGTGAACGCAAAATTCTTCACAGTAACCTTAAACCCAAATATCTGTTCATCGAACGAAATTTCAGAGTGCCCATTTACTTTTAATTTCCGTTGGATTCGTGCGTTATAAAAGTTCCAGGTGGGTGTCGCGAACCTTGGTGAAGGATTTAATCGGTGTGTTTTACTTCACATTGTGAGATTTGGCATGTTCACCTGGGTTAGGGTTCGGGAACCCTCGTCCAGCGAACTTGCTGATCTTCAGGCGAATCTGAACGAATGTTCACTTGAACTCGAGCGAATTTGTAAAGTCACCCAACAACTTCGCCTGTTCACTTGAACCGAGCGAAACTATAACTTCACCCCAGCGAACTTAATGTTTTCCAACCAAATTAAACTAAAAGTCACTTAAGTTTAAGCAAATCTGTATACTCGCCTCTGTAAATTAACTAAGGTCGAGCGAATTTGAACGAAAGTTCACATGATCCGAGCGAATCTATAGATTCACCTTAGCGAATTTATATATTCTTCTTAGCGAATTTATAGATTCAATTGAGCGAATTTAATTTATTTCTTTTTGTTTTTGCTTTTACTTATTCTCACACATTTATTATGTTGTATACTTAGACTTTTCTAATTTGTTTTCAGCAATCATGGCTAATCTAAAGTTCGGTGAGAAGAACAACACCGTAGCTCTATTGGATGAAGACAATCCCAAAGCTGCAGGGTTCAGAGATTGCATAAAGTGGCTGAAGCAGTCTCCAATTTATCATGCTATCACTCACTCACCATCTATTTACATTTTGCACATCCAAGATTTCTGGAGATCAGCTAAGTTGGATGTTAAAGCTAATCCACACTGTATTCGAGCGAGGATAGAAGGAAATGACATTCCCATCACTGAAGAAATCATAGCAAGAGTGCTTCGTCTGGAAGGAGATCAGGGAGACAAGGTTGAGCTTTCTGAAGATCAAGTCTTGGAGGGATTCAGAAGCATGGGGTATGAGGGACCATCTTTTGGCTCAAAGAAAGAGATAAAGAAGTCTATGCTGTCAAAAGAATGGAGATACATTGCTCGTATCTTCATCATGTGCTTAGATGATCGAAAAGGAGGATCGGATGGTCTTAACCTGAGATGGGCCAAAGCAATGGTGATATTTTGCAGAGGCCAAAAGGCAAATATAGCAAGACTGATCTTTGAGTGCATGTGTGATAACATAATGGCAGTAAAGAAAAAAATGGCTTTTGTATCCAAGATTTGTTCAGATGTTAATTGATGACTTGATTCAAAACATTCCCAAGCACGGAGAAATCAAGAGACTAACCCCGATGAGCTCAAGAATATTTGCAGACTGTTCCTCTGCAAGACATGATTTCAGTGGGAAAATCACCCACTTGTGGGAAAATATGTATTCTGCTGAGAGATGGGAATACATAAAGAAGGTGATAGAAGCAGAGAAAAAGAGATCTGTAGAGAACAGGGAGAAACAAGAAGAAATAATTAAAAAGAGAAAAAGTTATGCCAAAGAGAAAGAGTATGACTTTGAGGATGAAATTGATCAGGCAATGCATGAAATGCGAGTTGAGAAGGAGAGAAGAACTAAGAAGAGGCCTGAAGAAAGTAGTCACACTGAAGCATCAGAGAGGAGAACGAAACACAAACATCAGGCCTTCACAGAAAATCCTCCAAGAAAAGATGCAAGAACTGAGCTTGACCAAGATGTGATTAGAAATGTCAGTGCTTCAGTGGAAAATGAGCTGAGTATGATGAAAACCAAATTGATAAACCAAGAGTTGAGGGAGAAATCGAACGATGATATGATTGAAGGATTGACAAAGATGGTGCTTGATCAACAAGAACTGATCAAGACACTGTTCAAGGAAGTGAAGTCTCTGAAAGAAGCGGCTGGCCTGCCAGATGTTAGATCTGAACAGGAACTACATGACCTCACCGATACCTCAAAATACACATTTCTGAAGGTGGGGAGATTCTCTGTGGCAGGAGAGGGCCCAAGCTCAGCAGCTGGTACTAGTAACGCTGCAGGATCGAGTGGAGAGAAAGACAAAAATGATGAACCTGTTGATGCTGAAGGAGAACAGGGTGAGGATGATGATGTGGAGGTTGTGAATGAAGATTTTGATGATTTGGGGCTTGATATTGAGAAGGATTTAACAGGTGAGGAGGTTGTGGGAGAGACACAACGATGGGAGAAAGGAAAACAAGCTGAGATGAAGTTAGTAGATGAAGAGGAGGAAGTTGAGGAGCAGTTGATAGATTACAGCTCAGAACCGAAATTTTATAAGGTGGATGAATGTCCAGTGACCTATGTGACTGATACTGGGTCAGTTGAAACTGGAACGGTGGAGTTAGATCAATCTGAGTGGTTTGTTAGAGAGAAGGAGGCTGAAGAAATAACTCCACTGTTCCAGAACATAAAAAACCCCACCAGAAAAGAGAGCGATAAGAAGATTTTCAGTTGGAAATACAACTCTGAGCTGAAATTGTTTATGATCAAGAGAAGGGGAGGAGGGATATCTTACGTTCACAAAAGAAAAGCTTTCAAAACCCTCCCAAGATGGGATTTAAGAAGATTGGCTGAGATTCCTTTGATTGGAGCAGAACAGAGTGAACGGGCCAAGCTGCTAGAGATGGAAATTAAAAGGGGTTTAACTGGTAATTCAAAGCGTTTGGTTTCATGAAAATGGAGAGAAAGAGGTCAAAGAAGGATGTTGATTGGGTGACTGGAAAAGGAAAGATTGTTCTTAAGCTAAAACCGGCAAAGACTGTGGATCGAATTAGGATACCTGATCCTCTTCCCCCAAGACTACAAGCATTTCAAAAATGGTTCTATGATAACAACACCGGGGAAGCAGTGATTAGAGTAAAAGGAGCCCCTGAAATCAGATTGTTTGATCCGATGGAAGTATTTTCTTTCTGTGATGAAGACTTAGTGATTCTGTGCGAGAATCACATAAAAGTTGGGGCTGGAGCTGATACGTTGGAAGAAGCGAGCCTCTTCATGAGGGTAGCCAACAAGGCTAGGGGACTCAGAGCTGAAGTCTGGGAGCTGGCAAGAAAAATAGTTCAAGCGGACGAAACAAGAATGGATGTGGATGATTTGAGTAAGACGCTGGATCAATCAATTTAGAAAAGGTTTGAAAAGAAGGTAATAGATGAGGCAAGTGGGTCTGGAGCTAATACTGAGGATCAAATCAGGCAAGATCAGGAGGAGGTTGTAGTTGAAGACTCACCAGTTCAAGAAGTAAGTGAAGCTGGGTTTACTAAGACCTTTATTGTTGATGTTGAATCTGATGAGGCAGGATCTGAAGATGTTACTAATCCATTGGCCGGGATTGAGTTGAGGGCAGGAGCTTTCATTGAGAACTTTGAAGCCGAAGTTGATGTGGACGGAGCTGATTTAGAAGACCCCTCTGGGTGAGGTCCAACCTAGGGGGAGTATTGATGATATAGATAGGTTGGACTCACCTAGTTTAGTTTAGTATCTTTCATTTTGTATGTAATAGGTCTAATGTTAGATAACTTTGACTTATGTAAGCAATTTTTTAGTTTCGCTCTGACCCAGCGAATCTACTAGCGAATCTACTGATTCGCTACTAGTCAGCTGATGAAGGTCACCCGGCGAAACTGTTGTTCGCCGGGTGAACTTACCTGTTGGTCAGGGTAGATTCGCTACAGCGAATCTACCAACGAATTTGCCTATGATTATATATATGCAGTTCATGTATCTTTGGCAGTAAGTTTTACCAGTACCTAATTGAGAAATACTTTTGCATTACTGTTTCATAGCTCGTTTAAGGCTGTAATTATGTTTGTTTGTTATCTTTGAGCCTTGTTTATTGATATGGATTGAGTTTGGATCATATGGATACATATTGAAACTCATTTCTTTGTTTTGCACTGTTTGATTCTATATTCGTGGGATATCATTGTGTTTATCATCTCAATAGCACTGAAATCGATCACCAATGGACCAACACACGTGCACCCCTATCCCCGATGGGTGGAATAGGTGAGTGGGTAGGAGCTGTGACATGTGGTGAGTGGGAGCGCGTGCGGCTCCTGGAAGGGCATGTCAAGGAAGAGTCTTTCGACTGCTCAGTGTCGTCTGACGTAACGGATATCTATCCCGGATTTCCGCATCTCTTCAGGTATTACTCATTCTCCGTTCGTGGTGTCACCGTCCTAAGGCTCCCAGTTGGTGCAATACCATCGGTTGGGTATGCCGGTGCCTTTCCTTTGTCAGCCATAATCCTGGTGTCCTGCAAGAAATATCATGAGTAATTTGGTTTCTTATAGCTTATGATTGTAATAATAATAGTAGTTATAGTAGTAGTGATGGCAATAGTATCAAATATTCCAATCGTATCCATAACCAAAGGTATCAATAAACAATAGGATCAGATTTCATTAGCTTCTTCAAACAATAACAGGCAAGGTAGTTTATCTTAAGAAAACCTTTAGACCACTTCAAAGAAATTTCAGAAATCATAAGTTTCAAACAGAGAAGGTCCAATCATTATCTAAAGGTCCATGTTGGAAATTACGCATCAGGTAAATTCATGATTACGTTAATCAAGTGTCATCAATTTACCTAACCCGATCATCCTAACACTTTCCCACAAGGACAGTCCTAAGGCATCTGGGTTGTAGCCTAGGGTCTACTATGGTATTCCCTACTTCTCTACAACCTTTGACTCTGATACCAATCTGTCACACCCCGAGCCCAGGTAGGGTGGGACGTCACAGACTAGCAACAACATATGGTAGCGAAAACAAACCATCATAAGAGTACAAAAGGAGAGAACATCACATGGCATTAATGTTTAAAGAAAAACCAGGCTAGAAGTAGGTCTAGCCCCCAACACAAGTACATAATTCATCAATACATAATTCATCAGTTCATAATTCATCAGTACAAGTAGGTCTAGCAAGTACATAATAGCAAATGCAAATTGTTTCAAATGTTTTAAAACAAAACAAGCCAATGCCATGGGTCATGGAGCTAGGTCAAAGTCTTCTACAGTAACTAGACTTCCCTCACGGATTACCTGAAACATGCTCAAAAGAAAATTTGTGTCAACTAAAAAGTTAGTGAATTCAAGTGCTTAAAGTTTAAAAACAAAAGGTTTAAGTAGAATCCACATTTAATTTAAAAGAATCATAGTTTCATTGTTGTGGGGGATCACAATCAACCCTGCACTCAGTCCCGGCTGCCCTCTTCAAAAGTTAATTAATTCTAGTTAATCTCGAAGGAAGAACTGAGCCTTAAACTAGTGTACCATACCTGCCTGGCAGTTCAACATAGTATCTTATAAAAAACCTATTACATGCCATAAACAACCCCGCAGGATCTTAGTGTGGCACCCTTCTATTCATCACGGAAGGCACTGTGTGTGGGGGATTCCCCAAGTAGATCTACCCATATAAAACAAGCGGTTCACACAAAAATTAATGACTGTGATACAAGTATCAGTAGGTAACAACAATTTCACAACATATAGCATCATAGTTGAGCACATAAATAGTTCGGTTAACACAGAGCATGCTTCATCTCAAAAATAGTAGTAAAAGAGGGATCACTGGAACTCACCTTAAGATTCAAGCTAGGATTCTTCGTGTGCCAGGAAAAGTCTCAAGCCTAGCACCCTAGAATCAAGATTTAAGTTATAGGCTACTGGTTCTAAGCTTATGCAAGGTGTACTAGATGTGCCATGAAGTTGTATGCCCAATTTGATTTTGATTTGTTAAGGCTTATATAAAAAGTTTCCTTTTATAGTAAGTTCGGGCTTCTTAAGGAAAAATACATGTTTTACTATGTTGGATCATTTATACAATTTAGTTTAAGTTCAAAAAATGATTTTTTGTTCAAGGGGGTCAATTTATAGGGGTATGGTAAAATTTACAGTTTAGTCCTCCAAATTTCAAAATTTACATTTTCTACCCTAAAGTTTGCTTCTTTCCCTTTATTGTCTTTTATGTCCAAATAATAGATTTTTGGAGTTAAGTAACTCATTTTAAATATGTTAACTCCTAATTTTTCAGAATTTAGGTTCGGGTTTAGAACTTTTGTGTTTTCGCGGCCGGTTACGGTAAACCGAAGGGTTTTAATGGTTATGTATGGATTTCCATGTTTTTGAGTCTTGGACCATTAAATATAATTTTAAGGTCATTTTCATAAGTTTCTAATCTGTTGAAAATTATATTTTAGTCTCTTTTATTTGTAAGCCTCGTTTTTACGTTTAACCCGTTAAAACACGTTTTTACCCGAAATTAACCGTTTAAAAACTTGTTTGCTCAATTTTTCCACACCTTTAGATCTTATAGCTTCTAAATTACTGAAATAACTTAATTTTTATGGATTTTGGTTTTTATATCCTTATTTCTTAAGATTTCTTCCAAACGTTACCCGGTTAGTACCCGTCTTTAACTCAAAATTCCTTTTAAATTTTTTCTTGTCCATTTTGTCCACAAATCTGGTCTAAATCACTTTATTAACACTTTTAGAGAATAGAATTCTTTTTAAAAAGATTTAAGTCTATGCTTTCTTATTTTTAAGGTGTTTTGCCACTTTTCGGGTTCCCAAAAATGACCATAATGCCTAATATTTCATATCTTTATTATTTCCGGCCATTAATATCTCATCATACACGCAATATCATCCAAAACTTACTGAAATGCTATACCTAGCTCATGGTTTCTACATACAACTCAAGAACAAGTTGAAAACATAGTGATTATACCATTTTCATCCATTACACGTGTGTGAAACGTTATAACTCGTGTTTAAACATTACCAAAACCTTATGTAACTTTAAAATCAGATTATTAAGGTATTCCAAGGTCATTCTTAAGCAGGTTATGATCCTTGGTTGGGAGGGTTTTCAAACAAGTGCATAAATGGTGTTATTTTATGTAAAAAGAGGGTTTTCTAACTTGTGTTCTAACCACATGTTTACCAACATAACATGGTATATACCTTTCGTAACTTTAAAATCATGTTATTATAAGGTTAGAAAACTATTTTTGAGCAGGTTACAATCTTTGATTCAAAGGGTTACAAGATATGCAAGTTAGATGGTGCAAAGATACCCAAAAAGAGGGTTTTCATGGTGAAATTCAGGTTCCACCTTTAGAATGACCAACATAATGTGTGAGGTACCTTTAGTGAAGTTAAAAGATCCTCAAGAATAAGATTATGGCAACAAGTTTCTGCTACAACAAAGAAAGGTAAGGTTTTTAAGAGAAAAGTGAAGATAACATAAGTTATGACTTGTTTCGAGTGTGTTGATGCTTACACTTAGTGTAGTTCACGATTTCGAGAGTTTAGAGGGACATGATGAACTGGAAAATCTCGAACAAAGGCTGGAGAGTCTCAAACTTGCAAGAACCAAGCACCAAAGTTCACAAAATGACACCTTCTTGCTTGTTTGAGCTTGGCCGATGGTGGTTTGGTGGTGTTCTTCAAATATGGGGCTGAAAATGGAGAGAATTCAAAGTGTTTGTGTGTGTTTTCTGCTAGGAGGAACCGAGAGGGAGAAGAGGAGAGTGAGAGGAGTGGGAGTTCTTGCGTGAATGAGGAGTGGGGGGTTGAGGTGGTGGTGTGTGGTGGTGTAGAAGGGTGGGGATTGGGTGAGAGGAGGGCGGCCGAGTTTTTGGACTGTAGTGGGTTTATTTGATTTAAATTTTAAATGGAAATTGGTATTATGTAGTGTTGTGTAGTATTTTAGATGGTATAAGTTTTAGTTAGTTGATATGTATTGTGCATGTTTATGCATGCATTAGCCAAAAATTAATGTGTGTATGCACACGTTTTTAATTGTTTCAATAATGATTTGATTCCATTATAAGGGCGACTAATTGATTTTCTCGGATCACAAAATTTTTCCTAAATTAAAGCTTGATCTAGTTAAATTGTCACAAAATTCACATGAAATAACAAAAATGGTACTAATAGCAACAATAATACCAATGCTAATGATAATAATAGAAATGATATTAACACTAGTATCATTAAGATAGGTAATGATGCAAGTAAATCAGGGTTAGAATTATGATCTAGAGGTCGGTTTTCACAGGCTTGACGTTAAAGATTGAAAAGCACTGTGTTCTCCGATGCATTGAAAGTAACTTCCTATGACTGAAGTGGGTAACTCATCAAGATTTTGTGGTAATACTAATTTCATGCTAAAATAGACTAAGAGTTACAGTCTAGTCATACTTAAGCCAATTTCTTTTTGATATAGTTTCTTTCAGATAATGTATATATGTAAAAATCAAAATATAAAAAGAAAAAAAGAAGCCAAAAAGGCCATCTAGGTTAAAGAGATGCCAATGCGCACAATAATAAAAGATATGTCATAGGCATATATATATATGATAATATATTTTTTTGAGAATATGTTCCAACACAAGAGGTAAAATCAAATCATGGGGCCCATAAGTCCGAATTGGCATGTAAATACTAAAAATCTTGCAAGGGAAAAACATATGTCTTACTGGTACTTAATAAGACCTACAACTTGTGAATAATCTATGTTCAAAAACAGTTCTCGTGCTACGATGATCTACAATATGTTGAACTCACCATTGCTATTATGTTTATTTTTTAATCAATGTAATAGGATAAATGTTAGTTTAAGTAGTTTGTATTTTGCATTTTGTAGTTTTTGTGCCCAACAAAATTATGAGCGAAACTGAGTTTCACTCATAGTCATCTGATCTAGATCACCCGACAAAACTGTGTTTTGTCGTCAAGTGAAACTAGGTGATGGTCAAGACAGTTTGGCTATCCAGTGAAACTACAGTTCAGCTTATATATAGAAAGTTTCATTCATTGTAAGCAAGTTTTGCAAACCTAATAGTGAAATATTGTTATTGCAATTCTATGTATTTGGTTGGAAGTTTATTGTGAACATATTAGAGCTTTAGTTTTATCTTCATTGTGCCAGTTTGGAGATTATTAAAAATATTTGAAACTTGTTCTTGTGTTATAGATAGATTTATGTTTATTCAGTGGGATTTCTATGTTTAATAAATCATTTGCAATGATTATCAATCAAATGGACCAACAATATGGTATCAGAGCCTTGGTGCTCTTGATTTGTTAAGTTATTGATGGGGTTTTAGCAAGATCACTATTTGCATTCGTTTTGAATCTTATCTTTTGTGTTTTTGGTATGGAAATCAATTGAGAATCATCTGGTATTTGCATAGAAAGCTATCCTAATCATCTAATCATAAATTCATTGTGATTTGGTTGAATTCTGGTTGATTTCATGTTCAAAAAGGTTTCCAGTTTTATCCAGTGAAACTATAGTTCATCCAGTGAAACTACCACTATTCCAGCAAAACTACAAAATTTGTGATCTTGGAAATTGATCTTTGTTACTCAACGAAATTACCTCATTTTGTACGAAAGTTCTCATCCTTTGATTGCCAAAACAAGCGAAAGTGCTACCGAAAGTGCCTCGGAATGAAAGTTCTACTAGTTCATCGAATCTGTTTCCGAAACTAGAGTTTCCGAGCACTCATCTATACGAGCGAAACTCCTATCGAATCTCCCAACAAAAGTAGCAACGAAAGTAGCAGCAAAATTAGAGGTATCCAGCGAAATTAGAGGTGTTCAGTGAAATTACCTTCTACTTTGAAAAATTACAATTACCAATATCACCCTTTTTGACTTGGAAAGTGTGGCACTCAATAGGCCACCAAGGCTTATTAATGTTGACAATTTTAAGGCCTGGAAATGCTGTTTGAAAGCCTTCTTTTACTACACCGATTACAACCAATGGAAGTCAATAGTAAATGATCCTCACACTCCAACTGTCACCATAGGACAAGTTACCTCACCAAACACTAATCCATCAACCTTTACAGAAAAAGACCTTAAGTTAATCAACCGTGATCAGAAAGCCTTCGGGGCATTAACTCTATGTTTATCTCAAGACATCTACAATCATTTTTTCGAACACAAGAATGCAAAATCCTTATATGTGATCAGAAAGCCTTCGGGGCTTTAACTCTATGTTTATCTCAAGACATCTACAATCGTTTTTTCGAACACAAGAATGCAAAATCCTTGTATGATTCTTTGTGTGAGTTTTATGATAGTAATGAAGACTTGAAAAAGGACAAGAAAGCCCAAGGTAAAAATGAGTTTAATTCATTTGTTGGACACAAAAATAAAAGCCTTACTGATCTTACCAATTGATTTCTCTCTATTTCAAGCAATTTAAAGAAATATGATGAATATTTGGGTAATCATGAACAAGTCACAACACTTTTGGACTCTCTTCCACCACAATAAAGCTTGCAAGTCAGAGTGTTGAAGTAAGAAAGAAATTTTGTTGATTATAAACACATGTAATGATCAAAAAACTGAAGTCATTTGATTTGGACAAGAAAAGGAGAGAGTACAATCAATCAATGGTGGCAGTTACAGTTTATCCATAAAATGTTGCATTTATTTCATCCGCTGTAAACTATTTAATGTATGGTGCAGCTTATGGTGGATCTTCTGGATATGGTGTGTCAGACAAGTCTGGTAGTGGATCATCAAGCATTGGTTCAAGCTCAAAGGCATCATTCACTACTCAAGTTCCGTCTAACACAGTGGTATTATTTGGAATATTTATACACAATTGTGAAGCTTTGGTTGCGGGGGATTTGATAGGAAAAAGAATAACCGTGGAGGATATGTATCAGTTGGGTACTGATGACTTGGAAGAAACTGATATCCAGTGGCAGATGGCAATGCTCACATTGTGTGCAAGAGGGTTTATGGAAAGAATAGGTAGGAGAAACTTTGGCAATCAAAATTAGAACTCAAAACATGGATATGATAAGTCCAAATTGAGATGTTTCAACTACAAGCAATTAGGCCACTTGAAAAGAGAATGTCCATCTCCAATCATCACTGAACCGGAACTTTTGGAACTTCAAAAGTCATCCCGATCAAAGATACAGAAGAAGCCAAGCCAAAGAAGAAAACAACACTAATATCAAACTTTAATTGGAGTGACGAAATCAAAGAAACTGAAAAGGAAATCATCATACTCTGGTGGCTGAGGTAGTGAACAGTGATGTGAATCCAGTTGAAGATTTTGCTCATTTCAGGGAGTTCAATTGTGAAATTCAAGATGAAGCTGTATGTGAATATGGGGTGCAACGAGTTCAAGTTCATGAGGAAACGGTTATTGAGGTTCGTGAAGAAAATGTGATAGTTTTTGAATCAACTAAAGTCGGGAAACAACAAGAAGTTCAAGCAAGTGAAATAAAGTTGGAGGGTTGTGATAAAGGAGAGAAAGAGGGAAATGAAGCTGAGGAGGCAGAGAAGAATGCAAAGGAGGAATAAGAATACAAAAGGAACACTCCAGTTTATCAATATGAAAAGTCCTAGCTCCTAAAAAAGTAGTTATGGGACTGCCATAGAAGGTAATCCAAGACATGCGTTCTTTTTCATGCAAAATTCATAATTCGGGGTTTATAAAGCAAACAGGTTATTGTTGGAAAATGAAAAGGAATTAAAACAAATTAACAAAGTACTTAAAAAATGAGTCAAAATATTTTGTTAAGTTAAATGAAGTTTTATAGGAAAATGAGTATTTAAAGATAAATCTTTTAGAAAGAAATATTGAAATAAATGCTTTAATAATAAATGCTTTAATAGAATGTGTGGCACTTGTTGAATTTGAAAAAAGAAAATTAAAAACCAAACTTGAAAAGTGGACAATTTCTAGGATGAAACATGAGGATCTTTGTAAGAAAAAATGGGGGGCTAGAATTAAGGCTGGTTTAGGAAGCGAAGAAAACACTCATATTTATCCTCCTCTGAGTACTTATTGTTATTCTCTTATGCCTACACCTCATCCAACTAATAAATTATTTAGAAAGATACTAACAGTTTGTGTAAAGGTTTAGAGGGAGTAAATCATAAGGAGATTCGCGAGGAGTATGATTACGGTGCAAGTAGTGGTCTGGCAGCTCTAGGATTAGCATTTCTTATTCCAAACAATCTTCAATAGATAATAGCGTGAGTAGATTTGTTTCCCAAAAGTCTATTATAGACATTGGCATGTGCAGTTCTGGCTCTAGTCCAGCTTGTTCATCTTTAGATGTATATAAATCAAATCATGATGTTTCTAATGCTTGTGTTAATCAAAATGATGCTTGTTCAGGTTTAGCTTCAGACAAAAAAAATAATCAATTCTTTTAAAAAGTTCTTTTCTCATCCAATCCCATCTTTTACACCAATTTGGATTTCTAGGATGAGAAAAGAAATCTGAACAAGCATTTCTTATTCCAAACAATCTTCAATAGATAATAGCGTAAGTAGATTTGTTTCCCAAAAGTCTATTACAGACATTGGCATGTGCAGTTCTAGCTCTAGTCCAGCTTGTTCATCTTTAGATGTATATAAATCAAATCATGATGTTTCTAATGCTTGTGTTAATCAAAATGATGCTTGTTCAGGTTTAGCTTCAGACAAAAAAACATAATCAATTCTTTTAAAAAGTTCTTTTCTCATTCAATCCCATCTTTTACACCAATTTGGATTTCTAAACCTAAAGAGAAGGAGACAACTTCCTCAAATGTCAGTAATATTAATGTAAATGAATTAGAACCTGCTAAAATTAAGGTTACTAAAGAAAAATCAAAAGAATCATATGACTCCAATAGCGATTCTGATTCACATATGTCTGGATGTGAGGAATAGTTATTAATAAATCAGGCTCCTATTTAAAATCTAAAATAAAAGGTTTAAAATCTCAGTGTTTTAGTTGTGGGAAGAATGATCATGTAATTAAACACTGCTCTGAGTATGTTCGTAGAAGTGTAAATAATAGTTCATTGGGAAGTAGATTAAATCATTTTGTAAACAATTTTTATGTAAAAAATCTTCTGTTCTGAGACCTAAGATAGTCATGACTTGGGTCCTAATTTCCAAATATTAATAATTTTTATTTCTACAAATGCCAGGATCATTCCATAAAAGCTGTCAATAGCTTCTGGCATGTTGATAGCGGATGTTCCAGGCATATGAGCAGGTTGAGGGACCTACTTAAAAATTATTGCATAATAAATGGAGGATATGTTACCTTTGCTGAAGAAAACAAAGATGGAAAGATGATTAGTCAGGGAGAAGTTTCAAATGGTTCCTTGATGCTGGAGAAAGTGAACTATGTCCCAAAGCTGGCATTCAATCTGTTGAGGGTATCACAAATCTATGATAAAGACATTCCAGTGTTGTTTATGTCAAATGAATGCTTGTCTCTCAAACAAGAGTTTATTATCCTAGAGGATTTATTGATCAAGTGTGCTCTAAGAAAGAATGATACCTATCTGTTGGATATAGGATCAAAAGAATCCACCTTAATTGTGACATGTCTCCTGTCAAAAGCTTCATCTTCTGATTCCTTTTTATGGCATAGACAATTAGGACATGTTAATTTTAAGAATATAAATAAGTTAGTTAAGAACAATCTTGGAGGGGGCTACCACTTAAAGATTTTTCGGTAGTAGAAAAGTGCATGGCTTGTGCTCAAGGAAAACATCACAAAAGGCCACACAAGCTCAAGCTTCAAAATACCATCTCAAAACCCCTTGACTTGTAACATACTTACTTATTTGGTCCTATTATTGTTAAATCCATTGTTAAGAAATCTTATTGTTTGGTTGTTACAAATGATTACACAAGATACTTCTGGGTAAGATTTGTAGCACACAAGGGAGACACTACAGAAGAGCTAAAAAAGCTAATCCTCTCAATTGCAACTATCAATAAAGGAAAGTGATGGCCATCCAAAGTGATGATGGAACTGAATTTAGAAACCATATTTTTGATTTTTTTTGTGCGAGCAAAGGGATTCTCAAACAATTTAGTGCTGCTAGGAGACCTTAACAAATTGGTGCAGCTGAAAGGAAGAATCGGACCCTTATTGAAGCAGTAAGAACTATGTTGATAGAGTCAAAGCTTCCAATCATTTTCTGGGTAGAAGTAGTCCACTGTGCATCTTATGTAGTGAACAGGGTTCTTATTGTGAAAGACAAGATGACGACTCCTATGAGCTTCTTCGTAAAAACGAAACCCTTGATTGACTTCTTTCGTACGTTTGGTTGCTCATGTACTGCACATCCTATGTACTGAATAACATTTCTTTGTTGGCTATTCTACCTCATAAAAGGCATATAAAGTATACAATAAAAGATCATGTATTATGTAGGAATCCTTTTATATGGATTGTAGGAGTCTATTTCACCAAATATGGAGTCAGACCAAGAATGGTTTTATGACTCCAACACAGTATTCTAATCATTCAACCTTCTAGTATTTGACGATGATGTCATTCCTCAAACCAGTACGCAAATCATTCCTCATCCTGAACCTCTTTGACAACCACCGATTGATCCTCCATCTCCACCTCCAATTGATCTTCTAATCATTCAACCTTCTATTATTTGATGATGATGTCATTCCACAAACTAGTACGCAAATCCTTCCTCAACCTTAACCTCTTCGACAACCACCAATTGATCCTCCATATCCACCTCCATTTGATGTTCCACCTACACCTCCACCATAACCAATTCCACTATCATAACCAATTTCCCCTTCACAACCATCATAAACCACATCTTCATCTCAATCCAATCAATTAACCCTTAACATAAACTTCAAAACCTTAAAATATCACCCACATGATTACATTATTAGTTCTATTATAGATGGTGTGAGGACTCAGAGGCAATCTGGATTGATAAATGAATGTGTCTTTAACTGTTTCTTATCTCAAATCGTTCCATAAAATATCTCAGCAGCACTTCAAGACCCAAGTTGGGTTGAATCTATGTAGATTTTCAAGAGAAAGTATATAAACTTGATAAATCCTTATATGGATTGCATCAAGCTTCTCGTATCTGGTATGAAACACTGACACAGTATCTGCTCAGCAAAGGTTTCTCTCGTGAAACTACAGATATGAGATTATTCAAAAAGGAGGTTGTTGGTGAGATGTTGCTTGTTTCATTTTATGTTGATGATATTATTTTTGTGTCTACATATGAGAAACTCTGTAGAGAATTTGAAGAAATGATAAAGGATCACTTTGAAATGAGCACGATGGGGTAAATGTGTTTTTTTAAGGTTGCAGGTTGAACAAAATACTGATGGTATTCTTATTCACCAAGAAAAGTACATTCAAGAGATTCTCAAGAAGTTCAAGATGGACGATGCTTCTCCAGAACTTACTTCATTCACTACTCAAACCTGCTTAACTCCTGATGATAATGGGAAATCCGTGTATGCTCATCGCTATTGTTTTATGATTGGATCTCTCATGTATCTCACGACTCACCATCCGGATATTACATTCGACTTGTGCTACTGTGACTGTTATCAAGCCAACCCAAAAGAATTACATTAAAAAGCTGTTAAATGCATCTTTTGTTACTTCAAGGGTTCCTCTTGTTTGCGTCATTGGATCCAGAAGGATGTAACTTTGATTTACATGCTTATTCTGACAGTGATCATGGTGCTTGTAGGATTAACCGAAAATCCCTCACTCACAGATATCAATATCTTGGGGATTGTCTTGTTTCATGGCAATGCAAGAAGCAAACAACAATATCTTTATCTACAGGAGAGGCTGAATATGTTATTGCATCAAGTTGTTGCTGCCATGTGCTTTCGATACAACATTAGATGATGGATTACACAATCAATTTTCTTCATACACCACTCTTTTATGATAATGAAGCTGCTTTCATAATCACCAAAAATCCAATTCATGATACTCATAACAAGCACATTGAAACAAGGATTCATGCAATCGGTAATGCTCGAGAAAAGTGTTTCATTGATATTATTCCAATTGACATAAAGAATCAAAAAGCAGATCTTTTCACAAAAAAACATTTGTTACACCTCATTTTTATGAATTGATCTCAATGTTAGGTTTAATATCATTTTGAAAATTCTTTTCATAACAAATTGTGAAAAAATTGTAAATAACCTTCTTAAGTGAGATAGGTTCCAGAGATGTGGCTGCCCCGGAAGTGGTTGCATCAGGATCCTGTTGAGAGGATGCCTGAGCGGTTGTGGCTGGTAGAGTCCTTGTAACTACAGGGGGATTAAAACCAGTAGCTACTTCCTGCCTTTGTTGTGCAGGGGCATCCTCAGGGGACTCAACTCCCTGAGTAGCCTTTTTGGGCTTTTTGACTCTTGGCTTGGAGGGGACTTTGGATCTAGAGGAGGAGGCCGTGGGTTCCCGCTGCTTGGTTTTTAGCAGCTTGGCAGCCTATTTAAGGTTGGTGTCTGAGTTGTGCCTAGAGTATACTTCAGGCAATACAGCCAGGGCAGGGACTCCTAGGCCAACAAGGCCCTCAGATTTTAATTGTTTTCCGATAATGGCCATGAAAACCTTGGATATAATATCCATCTGTTAGCCATAGGTTTCATAGCCATATCTTTTAATTCTAAAAATATTATTTCAGAAAATTAAGATTTTGTTGCTCAAGGATAGAAAACAATACCTGCTACCACCTTGATGACATTTGATCCCATGAAGATGATTTGGGGGCAAGACAGACATCGACCATGTGGAAGATAAGTCTTTCAGGATCATGGAACTGCTTCTTTAGGATTGTGGAAGCACGGAGGTCGCCTTCATATCCATTCTGCGCGAAAGATAGGTCGATGGTGCCCTTAGGATATTTAGTGGCGAAGGTGGCATCATTCAGGTTTAGGGTTTATCGAATGATGTTGGAAGTGATGACGACCTTCTATTGGTTGACAAACGACTGGAGAATGACTAGGGTGTCATTATCACCGGTGGTAATGGTGGCATTTGTCCAGAACTGTACAAGGGATTCGGCGTGGATGATTGGATTGAGAAGAAAGGCCATTTTGTAAGGAGAGGTAACCATCAGATCGATGGCGGCATCGAACTTGGTCCAAAAAGGTGATTTGGTGAGGTAGGCTACACAATTATGCCGTGGTTTGAGCTGCATGGTCTCCATTAATGTGAGAGAGAAGGTTCAGAGTTTTTGAATGTTTAGGTTGTGAGAATGAATAACTCTGAAGTTATGGTTAGGTATTTATAGGGTATGGTTATGAAACGGCTGATAGAAAACGTCTGAAGGTTTTGGTGTTAATCATTAGGTGTTTGAAATGACTGATGGCATGGTTTTAACCTTCAGAGGTTTTAAACAACTGAAAACTTGGTGTTAGTCATCAGTTGTAAACTACTGAAGACATGGTTTTCATCTTCAGAGGTTGTAAACAACTGAAGACTTGGTGTTAGTCATCAGTAGTTGTAAACTACTAAAGACATGGTTTTGGCTTCAGTTGTTTTGATATGAAACAACAGTATTTTGAATCAGCTGAAGAGTAAAGTTACTCATCAGCTGTTGTCGTCAATTTAGATGTTTCATTCTGACCTCAACATTTACTCATCAGACTGTGTCTGATTTTCAGACGTTTCATTGGCCATCAACTCTTTGGAATATTTATTCTTCAGTTCTTGTGAACAAATGTTCAGAAGATCAGTTAAAATAAATTATCCTTCAAAACTTGTGAACAAATATTGTCTTCAGTACTTATGTGTAAGATTACAAATCAGTACTTTTGGACAAAATTTGTTCTTCAGTACTTATTTGTTAGAAAAGGCATCAGGAGTTATAACCAGATCAGTAGTTGTAACTTCATCAGTTCTTTGCAACAAATAATGTGCTTCAGTACTTTGAAGTAGTTCAGTCTTCAGTAGTTATGAAAAATGCTGAAGACTAAATAACTCATCAGTACTTATTTTTGACTTTTGTGTACTGATGCTCAGCAGTACTTGTTATCTAAGAGCATTAGTATTAGCCAATTTATTCCAGCTGTAGCATACCAAGCCTTAGTACCAGATTTTGAAAAGTAGCACTGTCCAAAGGCTTAGTAAATATATCTACAAGCTCATCAGCAGTAGGAACAAACTTGGGATCAATCAGACCTTTTTCATAACAATCCCGAATAAAATGATGTCTAATCTAAATATGTTTGGTCTTAGAATGTTAGACTGGATTCTTAACAATACAAAGAGCTGAAGCACTGTCCATTAGTAATGGAGTCTTAGTCTCTGTAATGCCATAAGCCCATAATTGATTCTGAAGCTAGAGTACCTGAGATCTACAACTTGCAGCAGCAATGTACTCTGCTTCAGCAGTGGATGTAGCAATTGAAGTTTGTTTCTTACTCTGCCAAGAAATTAAACAATTGCATAGAAATTGGCATCCACCAGAAGTTGATTTTCTAGTGACTTTTCACCCTGCGTAGTCACTATCAGAGAAAGCAACTAATTTGCAAGAGTGCCCAGTGGAATACCAAAGTCCTAGAGATTGAGTTCCTTGCAAGTATCTAAAGATCCTTTTGACTGCAATCAAATGGGATTCTTTAGGTGCAACTTGAAATCTAGCACAGACACAAGTTGCAAACATGATGTCTGGTCTAGAGGCTGTAAGGTACATCAAGGAACCAATCATACGTCTGTAAAGGGTTTCATCACCCGCTTTACCTTTCTGATCAACATCCAGTTTTGTGGTGCTGCTCATGGGAGTAGAACAGGGCTTACAGTTTTGTAAATCAAACTTTTTCAAAAGATCTTTCGTATATTTGGACTGATGAATGAAGGTTCCATCAGCCCTTTGTTTGATTTACAAACCCAGAAAGAACTGTAATTCTCCCATGGCACTCATTTCAAACTTTTGTTGCATTAACTTTGTAAATTCATCACACAACTGTGGATCAGAGGATGCAAAAATAATATCATCAACATAAATTTGAACAAGTAGCTTATGCTGTCCTATTTTCTTTATGAATAAAGTTTTATCTATGGAGCCTCTAGTGAAATTATTATGAAGGATAAAATTTGATAATGTTTCATACCAGGCTCTAGGAGCTTGTTTCAACCCATATAGAGCCTTATCAAGCTTATACACCCAATCTGGATGTTTATTATCATCAAAACTGTTAGGACCGTGTACGTACGGAGTACTAACCGATTCTTCGTTGTACCGAATCAAATAGTGCGGAATCCTATTTGATTGGCGATCCAATCAGTGAGAACGAATTCAAGATCAATCCTAACGATTAGAAAACGTTATGAATTGACTCGGAATGATCTGAAACGCTCTATGAAGTTGGAATGGTCGAACAGCACGTTCTGGGGCGATTAGGGTTTGTAGTATTCGAAGTGTCTGGTTTTTCCACGAATTAAGTGGTATTTATAGGTTACAGATCTCATTCGTGCGACTGGGTCTTGCGACTGACCCAGTCGTGCGATTGAGTAATCCGACTGACGCATTCGTACGCTTGAGTCAGACTGATGACTCAACCGTCCGATTGACTCAGTCTCTTAGTTCAACCGTGCGATTGGACCATTCGCATAGTCCAGTCGGGTGACTGAAAGAGATGTTTAGTCAAACACATTCATGAACCTTTAATGATTCAGAACTGTGTCTCACAACTGTAAACCTATATAACATTGTCATATTAAGCGTGTAACAACTAATAAATAGATATAACATTAAATAATCAACAACCATATAATGAAGAGATTCTCATTAGATTGATTTAACATTACATATGTGTAGCAAGATAGAAGTTTATTACATTTGCGCTCACTAGACTAGAACTGGGGACATGTGTACCAACAAACTCCCCTTGGACCTAGTTCTATCTAGACTTTTACTTCTTTCTTGAACTCTTCATATCGTTTCACCCTTTCTTCTCTTGAGATCCCAGAATGAATATTTAATGCAAAGCAGATACGTATAACATGTTGAAATTGCAGTGCTTGCACAATATCCTGTGTATCAAAGAACAGTGGCCACTTGAATAAGATATAGACATCAGATTCAGACAAGTTGGTTAGCCACATCGGATCAAACACTCTTATTGTCTCGACCTTCCCTTCTTTCTCCAAAACTATGACGGCTTCACCAGTTCGCCAGTCATAATACCACCATTTGAAATGGGGTGCAAAATCCTGAGGCATCTCCCTCAATGGAATACGCGACATCGTGCGCGGAGGGTGCCATCTCAAGACCACTTTTGGTCTTCCTGAGGTGGGGTCAACCTCAGTTCTGTGAAATAACCTTCTTGGCTGTTAAGGTTTAAAATTGACCCACCTAGTACGGTACTCTTTCTTTAGTGCCTGCTCAAACCATCCTGATATCTTTCCTGGAACAGCATATAGGAGGTTCAAGTTGGCTAGACGATTAAGCTCAAACCCTGGAAGAGTTTTCAAATCATGAGGAAATCTGAAATATTCGATTCCCTTCTCTCTTTTCACTGCATATACTTTGAGATCATCAAAGTATGCCCAGCTGATTATCTTTCCTGACACCTTCTGATGCTTTTTGATCTTGTAAAGCTTGGTGTAGGCATTTGACTTTGGAGGCCCACGCTGTTTCTTCATTTCCTCAAGGCAGGCAATCCATTCCTCCTTCTTGGTTGCACGATCAGCTTCATCTGCCTGAGGAATCTCTTCTGCAGCTGCCTTATCTGCTGTCATCTCCTCCAATTTATCAAATATATTGCTGTCAAAAGTTTCCCCCACATCTGGAAGCACTTCGCCTTCGGCGTTAGTGTATTGAGGATAATGATCAGCCGTCACGTCCTCAATCTCCACCTCGTCGACATCTTGAAGTTCTTCATCACTGACTACGTCGACTGCGGGAGCATCTTTTACCAACTCATCTGGATTCAGACTGAACAGTTCTGCAATCTGTTCATCTGTCAAGTCGTGAATGATCTCCCCTTCTTCAGCTGAGAACCCCACAGACCGTTGCACTATCCCTTGAAGATCAAGAATCATAGTCAACTTAGTTTCAATCTGACGAAGGGGCATAACATCATGCTCATCGACTTGTGTGGTTGATCCTGTTACAAAATCAAATATATTGCAAGTAAGTATACATTGATCACATAATCCAAAAATGATTTATATCCACAAAACTTTATATATAACAGACTAGAATACATAATTTCAAGTACAAAGTTTCAGCAAAATAAATAAACGTCTAGTCTTGAACTTTGCCTTGTATCTCCGGTGGATTTTCAGTTGTAGTAGATGAAGAGGGGTCTTTATCATGTCGGCGTTTAGTACGCCTTTCTCCTGCAGCATTACCGCTTTGATCTTCGGTGGTTTCCCCCCCTTCACCTTCATCATCTTCTTTCTTATCATCATCATCATTACTTTCTTCACCACCATCATCATCGTCATCATCATCCTCATCATCTTCATCATCATCTTCCTCATCCTCACTATCATCATCATTATCATCACCATCACCTTCTCCAATCTTGAGGGGCTCACTTTGAGTTCCTTTTAACTTAAGCAACAAAGTTTTGTGAGCCGCCTCCAGCTTTCCCATTCTCTCATCCGTTTCAGCCTCATGTTGAAGTAACCCAGTGATCTGATCTGTCTGTGAGGTGATCACCTGGGCTTGGGAAGAAATCTGCTCGCGTAGCTGATGAATTTCAGCAGTTTGAGAGGAACTTAACTCTCTCAGCTGCTGTAACTGAGCCGTTTTCTCCGCATCAGACGCCATTAGCTTAACCACCATGCTGTTTAGGGCAGCAAGCTGCTCTACAACAGAAACTGGTGGGATGAAAGAGCTGGATGGAAAAGATGAGGGACCTGTTTGATGAGTAGTGGTGGTTGTGGTGGCTGTGGTGAATATGGGAGGAGAGGTAAAGGCTGTAGATGGTGGTACAGTGGTGGTGGTGGATGTGGTAGTGTGAGGAGGAGGTGCAGTAGTGGTGGTGGTTTGAGGTGAGGTGGATGTAGTGACTGGGGTAGCTGTGGTAGAGGTGGTGGATGTGGTGAACCTTAGTCGCTTGCCTTTCTTACCATGCGGACGCGCCATGGTTTTCTTCCTTTTGCCCGTTGACAAAGGTGCTCCCCCTCTGTTGCTAGAATCATCAGGGGCATACGAGGGATCAGACTCAATGCGTGTGTCCCCTGATGTACCAGACTGCCCACCAACGTCTCTCAGTCCTTTCTCTGTGGCAACAACTTTGCTGCCAACTCTCCTTGTCAAACCTTCTTCATCACTTTCTTCCTCATCATCGGGAGGGCAAAAGTCAGGGACAAACCCTGCAGCTGCCGTGTCTGTGTGTGGTGATAACGGCTGAGCTGTAGAAGTAGATGGTCCCTCAGAAGAAATTGGTACATTATCTTCATCAAGATCATCATCATCATCTGAGTCACCCAATGATACAGTAATCACCTCAGTATCAGAATCGCTATCGTCATGACGCCATTTTCGCCTCCTTGGCGCCATGTAGTCTTCCCGGGCCAGATGCCCTATTAACCTCTTGAACACGGGCTTCACCTGCTTGCCCCTATACACTTTCATTCTTCCCAGAGTTGTGTCATCCATAATCTCTAACACCACTGCATCACTCCTCTCTTTGGGCAAATCAGGCAGTTTCTCATTAAAAATGAGCTGAAGAAAGCGTGGATACATACAGAAACCTTCTTTTCCCTTAGCTTCCAAGTTCTCAATCAGATAATTGAAGATCATGTTTGAAAAGCTGAAGGGATGGTTAAGGACCAATGCCACATAAGCATTCTGAATTTGGTCTGATAAGTCATCGAACCCACCCCTTCTTACAGCAATGCACTTTAGAATCACATGAGCTAAATATTTGTACTGTGGGCTCAGGTTGCTCTTGTTCAGCACCCCTGAGCTTATGTCTCCACCGTATCCAATTCGCAGAAAGCATCCACGAACTGTAAGAGGGTGAATCCTGACTGGATGTGAATCATCATCTCCAAATTCCAAAACTCTTCTAATATCTTCAGCTGTGATCTCAATTGCCCTACCAAAGATGGTACTTTGGATACGGTAGGGTTCCACAGATCGGTCTACCGAAGCTCCTGCCCAAAATGCTTGATGGATAGACTGATATGGTGTACATGGAGTAGATATGGCCTTGAAGATCCGAGATCTTCTCAGGAAGTCAATAATACCAACAAAATCACCACCATTTCTTGAGGTGGAATCCAGATTAGCACAGATATTGTGCTTTGGATTAATTTGCCACCGGTTGGCCATCTTCCTGTAACAATAACAAATGTATGTTAGAAACTTGAACAACAGAGTTTGACTAAGTCAGAAATCAGTGCAGTTCACTCGAGCGAATGAAGTGTGCGACTGGGTTTAGTCAAATGATGTAATTCTGCGATTGAGTTGTCCGACCGAATGAACTCATTCGAATCACCTAGTCGGCCGATTGAATGAATCACTTCATTCAATCATGCGATTGACTTTCATTCGGGGCAACCAATCGTATGGCAGACTCAATCCATTTGCATCATCCATTCGGCCGAATGAACGAGTCTCCTCTTTCAATCGGTCGATTGAAGTTCATCGGGGAGACCAGTCGTATCGCCGACCCCTGTTCCATTTCAAACTTGGTTTTTATAATTTTTCAAAATTAGAGGTTAAGTTCAGGCTTGTTAGACTCGCAATCATGTACTTAGACTACTTCGATCAATGTTTTGAACATTTCATGTGATTAAAACAGTTTATTTGACCGCTTTGTTACGAGTCAACATTTAGGGCAAATGTGAACCGATTAACCATCAATTATTACATTCTGATGCATCCTTGTGTTGCGTATTACCTGTGTAACAAGTGCAAATCGTCAGAAAGTGTATATCAAAAGGTTTAGAGATCAAACGAAAATTTTGCAGAGTAACGGTGCAAATAGGAGTGTTTTAGGGCGAATGATGTCTGCGATCGACTGAGTAGTATATTTATAGACAGACTCAGCTCAATCGGCCGACTGACTCAATCGTACCTTTATTCGGTCGATTCAAAATCAACTCGTACGATCGAGTCTAATCGCCTGTTTCATTCGATCGATTGGAACTGGGTCGTACGATTCACTCAATCGACCTGCTTCATTCGATCAACTGATCTCCATTCGCACGTTTGACCTAATCGACCCTTTCAATCGGCCGATTGGGCTCATACTTATGGTCCAATCTTACGATTGAGTTCAATCGTATAGCCCATTCGCATGACTAAGCATACTCATGATTAAGTAGTGCGATTGGGCTATACTTGTGCCATATTAGTCATTTCGTTTGCTGACACATAGCTTTCCTTAATCAATTAATAAAACATTATGTGTAATTGATCATCTCAGACATGATCCATTTAACCACCCGATCACCTCAGACGTGATCCATTTATCCACCTGATCACCTCAGACGTGATCCTTTTAACCTTTCAGAAACAAGTTATTTAGATAGACATTAAGCACTTTTAGTGACATTTAGCAGATAGTAGTATACACAGTCCGACACGACACATTATACTAGGACTAAACAAACTTAACCTATGAATAGAAAGACCTATTTTTGTGATTTTGTTTGGGGCAGGCTTGTATAGCTTGTTAGCATTAACAGTTTATCCGGAATGAACTCTCGTGGAATCAGACAGGCATATACACCATCACTTGGAACATCCAGTGCTTATTACACTTTGCATGATATGGTTGTACAGTTTTTCACTTATCGAAGACTTCTAATATCTAACTGGGAATCATGTTTGAACTAATATGTAATTCTTATTGATTTTGATCATCAGGCGATGCAGCCACGACGATTGTCAGTATGTTTGTCCACTTAAATCCATACACAGACGTTTGACACACATCAGCGATTAATTTGATGAATTAGGTCAAACCGTATTTGTGTATTCCACAGGTATATGGTAATCAATCGTCCTCAGGAGATTTTTGAGCGGTCTTGGACATAGAAGATTTGGTTCTAAAAATTTTCAAAGAGATGCCAAGCCTCAGGTCAGTGCCATCGCACAGCAGAGAGGCGCAAACAACAATGAATTCTTAGAACAAATAGGTTATGCTTAGCCTCAGGTCAGTGCCATCGCACAGCAGAGAGGCGCAATACCTATTTATCTTCTTAGAGCAGCATATTTGCATATACGTTATGTTAATGACATTTGTCATCTTTTGCTCTGTTTTGCAGGTCTTTGCTCACATTTGTGGCATTAGCTTGCTCCTCACCCCTTATTGGACATTGATTGATTGTGCAGACCAGGGATACCATGGGAACACACAACTGGTTGAATAAATTTAGTTTAAGCCTGTTCACTGATGATGTCTACTGGTCTATTGTGTTGAATCTACTGACACATCGTATTGTGTACTTACACAGCCCTAGATCTACTTTCTCCAAGTAATTACAATACCAGTCAAAGCTTCTATCATATTCCCATTTTGTTAGACTTAGACTTCTCTGACTTATGATTTTTATGTTTAGAACCGAAAAGCCAAATTTGATATTCCAAGTAACTCGGTGCCTGTGTGCTATCACTTTCCAGTTTTCTCGAGTCGCATTTCCAGTCTATTTGTCTATGCCTTTTCAGCTGAACTTTTCTTCCCCTCTTTTTTTTTTTTTTTTTTTTTTTTTTTTTTTTTTTTTTTTAATAAGTAAATGAATACTGAAATAAATCTCCCCCTAAAATTCTAAAACAGAAAATCTTTTTGTGTTTTTGGATTTTATATGACATGAAAATTAACAAAATAAAAAAAATGACAGAAAGAAAGACATAAACGAAAAACACAAGTCGGACTATGAATCTGCTTCTTCAGCAATTACATCACTTTTCTTTTTAACGCCGTTGACCTCTAACAGATATAAAAATCTTGGTTTATCAAACGGTTTGGTGTAGAGATCAGCGCGCTGAAAATCCGTGTTAATTTTAATCACATCAATTAATTGTTTTTCATAGCAATCGCGTATGAAATGATATTTAATCCCGATGTGTTTAGTTTTTGGGTGTTGAACAGGATTTTTAGTGACAGCTATGGCAGCAGAATTATCAACATAAATAGGAGTGTTAGAAAATTTCAAACCGTAGTCGCGCATTTGCTGTTGAATCCAGATGATTTGAGAGCAGTAACTTGCAGCAGCAACGTATTCAGCTTCACAGGTTGATAAGGCAACCGAGGTCTGCTTCTTGCATTGCCACGTGACTAATCGTCTTCCAAAGAACTGACACCCTGCTGACGTCGATTTGAAATTCATCTTGCAGCCACCATAATCTGAATCGCTGTACGCAGTAAGCTCGAAGTCATCATCATGAGGATACCACAAACCCAGTGTTGGAGTACCCTTCAGATAACGGAAAATCCTTTTTACCCCAATCAGATGATTCACTTTTGGCTTCGCTTGATATCTAGAACATAGACATGTTGCATACATAATATCTGGACGCGAGGCAGTGAGATACATGAGAGATCCAATCATCCCACGATACATAGTGGCATCCACCAAATCCCCATTCTCATCAGGAGCCACATCATGATTTGTGGCGAGAGGGGTACCGGCAACAGACGTATTTTCCATGTCAAACCGACTGAGAATGTCGCCGACATACTTGGTCTGATGTAAGAAAATGCCAGTTGATGTTTGATCCACCTGTAATCCCAGGAAGAACTTCATCTCTCCCATTGCACTCATTTCAAATTCTGTCTTCATCACAGATTCGAAATCTTTGCATAACGCTTCATTTCTAGATCCAAAGATTATATCATCCACATAGATCTGCACCAGAAGCAAGTCACCATCTTTTTCTTTGATGAACAATGTACAGTCAATCACACCCCTGCGAAAACCATGCTTCAGCAGGTGGGTGGATAGCTTTTCATACCAAGCTCGAGGAGCCTGATGTAGCCCATACAGAGCCTTGTCTAACTTGTAGACTCTGTCCCGATGATAAGGATCTTCGAATCCTTCGGGTTGACTGACATAAACTTCTTCACGGATTTCCCCATGCAAGAATGCACTCTTAACATCCAGTTGATAAACTTTGATTTTCATGTAAGAGGCGTAGGCTAGAAAGATACGAATAGCTTCCATTCTAGCTACGGGAGCAAAGACTTCATTGTAGTCGATGCCTTCGACTTGTCTGAAGCCTTGAACAACCAAGCGTGCCTTGTTTCTGATTACAACACCTTGGTCATCCTTCTTGCATTTTAGTACCCATTTGGTACCAATCACCTTAACTCCTTTCGGCCTGTCAACTAGAGTCCAGACTCCAAGTTTCTTGAACTGGAGTAGCTCTTCTTGCATAGCATTTACCCAGGCCTCATCTTTCAGTGCGTCGCAGACATATTTAGGCTCGATTTGTGAAACAAAACATGAGAAAGCCCGTCATTTACATAACCCTTTTCCATGACTGCAGCATAATCAGCAGAGTACAGCTGATTTCTTGTTTGCACACCGGATTGAATGTCCCCTATGATAGACGAGGGGGGATGATTCACACTGATCCTAGTCATTGGTGTGGTAGGAACCACAACCTCAGTATCCATATTGGTGACTACTGGTTCAGTATCCGGATTTCCTGCAGCTGGTATAGCAGCTGATGATTCACTGTGTTGATTAGCTGTATGCTCAGTGTTAGAAGCAGGAGCTTCTTCATCATCTGATGAATCATCACTCTCATCATGAGCAGGAGTCGAAGAGCTTGAGGCACCAGCAGTAGGTATGATGTTGCTTGAATCCAGATTTGGTGTGTTAAGAACATCATACATCATCTGGGTAGCCGCATCATCCTCTGAATCAAGCTGTGGAAGATTGAAGGATTTGAAAAAGCCATCATAATCAAAGAATGATGATGGTCCTTTTCCAGCAGGAGGTGTGGTGAATCTCTGAACATCCACATTGCACCACACCTCTACCTGACCCGTCGAATTATTGTAAACTCGCTTGTCTGGGATGCTGTATCCTAAGAATATTCCTTGATCGGCCTTTTCGGTGAACTTGCCATCCTGAGTCTTCTTTAGCAATGTACATGGAGCTCCAAACGGTTCCAGATACTCCAAATTTGGCTTTCTTTTCTGAAGTAGCTCGTAGCAAGTCTTACCATGCCTTTTGACTACTAACACACGATTAAGTGTGTAGCAGGCATTTGCAACTGCCTCATTCCAGAACTGAACTGGGAGCTTTGAATCAGCTAACATGGTTCGCGCAGTCTCAATTAAGCTACGATTCTTTCGTTCTGCAACTCCATTCATCTGTGGTGTGTATGCTGAGGTGAACTGGTGAACAATACCCTTCTCCTTGCAGAAAGCATCCATCCACTGATTCTTGAACTCTGTGCCATTGTCAGAACGAATTCTCCTTACCTTCAGTTTGTAGAGTGACTCCAAAGTCGTGACGAGCACCTTGAATGATTCAAACGTTTCTGATTTAGCTTTCAGAAACATCACCCAGGTGAATCTTGAGTAGTCATCAGTGACTACAAAGCAGTACCAGTCTCCTGCTATACTCTTCGTGCTTACAGGACCAAATAGATCCATGTGTAGCAGCTCCAAGGGCATCTCAATTGTGTTGACGTGCTTGGTCTTGTGAGATTTCCTGGTCTGCTTTCCCTGCTTGCAAGAGACACAAAAATCAGGAAGTTGGAAGTTCTTGACTGTAACTCCCTCAACTAGGTTGTTGTGAATCAGATGATTCATCTTCCTTTGATTTATGTGTCCCATCCTTCTATGCCATGAGATGGAGTTCTTCTCTGTAGCTTTTGAGAGGAAACATTATGCTGTAGATTCAGAAGTAGAAGCATTAGTCATATCCAAGACATATAGATCATTGTACCTGGATGCAGACATCAAAACCTGCTTCTCTGGAATCTCCATCTCCTTTTTCAGTATGTAACATTTTCGGTTGTCAAACATAACTTTGAAGCCCTTGTCACATATCTGAGACACACGAAAGTAAATTGTTTTCCAGTTGTTGAACAAAATTTACTTTATCAAACTTACCTTCTCATTACCTACTTCGCCCTGAGCGGTAATGTATCCTCCTTTGTTTCCAGCAAATGAAACGTGTCCCCCTTTAATTTGTTTGACATTGAAAAGAAGAGACTTGTTTCCTGTCATGTGCCTGGAAGCTCCGCTATCCACAATCCATGTATTTGATGAAGCACTGTAGCGTACAACCTGCACATAATTGAAAACAATTAGTTAAGGAGGGGGACCCAAGCCTTGACTGGCTTGGGTTTCCCAGAGGAATCAACCATCATGAATTCAACCCACTGTCCTTTATCAGTAGGTGGAATCTCAACTTTCAGATTGTCCTGGCTGTCAGATTCACCAGATGTCTTTGCTTTCCATAAACCATCTCTGTGAAAGGATTGTTTATGATAAACTTTAGACTGATTAACAGTTTGAGTATATGGTTTAGATTCAGAAACAGTTTTTCTTGCCGGTGTCACAGACCTGTCGGGGACTTGTCTGTGTTGTCTTTCACGAGGAGGGGACGAAAACGACTTAGAAGGTGTTTTATGCCTAATGGGTGTTTTCGATCTCACCGGGGTCTTAGATCGCTGTTTTGAATCTACTTTGACTTTGTCGGTTAACTCAACTTTAATTCTTGGTGTCTGATAGCGTGGACAATTGGTTGAAATATGACCTCGCTTACCACAGGTATAGCAGGATCTCCATTCATCAGGACTAGGAGATCTCTTGTGGGGCGGTGAGTACACCTCAGGAATGGGTCTTTTGGTCTCAATCTTTGAATATGTACCCTCTTTAACAAATTTAACTTGTTTAACATTTTGATTAAATTGTCGTTGAGGTTGAACATTATCCCTTTTAACTGGTTTAGCTTGAGTGGATTTAGAAATCTTGGTTTGAGTAATATTAGACTTTGATTCTGAACCAAGAGTTGTTTGTACAGTTTCTTTCACCCGCTTCTCAACATTGACCGTTCTTGATGTTGAGGGTTTCTGATTATCATCCGAAGAAGCAGACTGAGCTGCAGTGTCCGGATCACTCACCAAAGGAGTTGTCACCACATGATCCTTAATTTGATTATTATTAATTGGACGTTGTTTTGTGTTCAAAAGGATTTCATGTGGTGGTGGAACTACCTTGTAACCCAATCCTTCCCCATTGTTGCGTTCTTTAACCAAGTTTTTCAAAATGTGCGAAGAACTCGCGAGACTATGTAGTTTTTGTTGCAATGACTCATTTTCTACCTGTAAGACTGCTTTTTCCTTTTTAGTTTCTTCAATGGTCTTTAAGTAGAATTTAATGTCATTTTCTTGGTTAAAGACAACAACTTCAGTTTCCTTTAGTTGCTTCTGCAATACATCTAACTTCTCCTTATAACTGCTCTCATTTTGTTTTAATATACGATTAGCTTCTGAGCACAGTTTTAAGTCATTTACTAAGTTATCATTGTGATCTAATAACCTAGCAAACTTTAGATCAATGCTTTTTCTAAATTTCTCACATTCGACACAAACATGTTCATTAAATAGTTCATCTTTAGATTTTACCTGTGTGGATGTCGATGTTCCAGCCATGAAAGCATTCTGAGACGTAGATTGAGCTTCAGATTCTGAATTTAACTCATTCTTGACTATTTCATCAACAGCATCAAATGTCTCTTCCAATTCAGCAGTATCAACTTCGGCTGAGCTTTCGCCTTCACTCGCCGAGTCTTCGTTCAAGTCTTCCACAGATGCTATGTTAGCTTCATCAGACACGAATCTAAATGACCAATCTTGTCCTTCGTCTCCTTGTGCCACCATAGCTTTAGAATCACTTCCCGTGGATGCTGGTTTCTTGTCTCTATCTTGCCTGTTGAACGAAGAAAAAGGATTCCCATTCCCAGTCTTCTTAGGCTTAGAACACTCCCTTTTAAAATGGCCCTTTTCTCCACAATTGAAGCAAGTGACTTTAGACTTGTCAAAACCAAAGGTTGTATCTTTAGTAGCCACAAGATTCTGCCCTGTTTTCTTCACAAATTTCTTAGCTCTTCGGACAGCGCTTGCAAGAGCCCACATGATGTCCATTCTTTCCAGCTCATTTTCATCTACTTGTTCATAATCTTCATCGGCAAGGTGGCAATTTCCAATCTTCCCCGCCACCAAACCATCATAGGAATGCACAACAGCAGCCAGAAGATCCATGTGCTCTTTAGCAACCTCCACTGTTACCTTTCCCAGATTTTCTGTTGTCAACTTAGCAGACTGAGTAACAATAGGACTTTGACTAACACATGATGCACCAAGAGACTCATTTGCAGATGAAGAGCCTTGTTCAACAGTTGAAGATGCGTTGGACACGAAGGCTGTTTGCAAAGGTGCACCAGAAGACTTTGCAGCAGGGGTGGACGTAGAAGCAACATTGTAGAGTGAGGGGTCTTGAGCATAAGAACCCTTCTTAGCCTTGTATTTTTGTCGCACTTCCTCCTCTTTCAGTTTTAGAATAAAGTCATTGATATCCAGGGTGTCTAAAACTGAGTTGTATCGCAGAGTAGAAATGAATGAGTCCCACTTTGCAGGTAGACCATCTGCCAAGCTTAAGACCTTGTCTTCCATTGACGTCTTAACACCATGAGTGTTAAGTTCACTCATCAGATGGTAGAAACGATCGATGATCTCATCTAAGCTTTCATTCCCAATTGCCGAGAAGTTATCAAACTCCTTCTTCAAAGCTTTGCCTTTCAGTGCCTTTAAGTTAGAATTTCCTTCATACCTCTTTTCAAGGACTTCCATCAATTTCTTACTTTGTTTGTGCTCTGAGTATTGATGAAAAATAGGCTTGGGAATGGACTGAGTCAAGATAGCATAAGCCTTCTTCTCTGCATTGTAGGCGACCTTTTGTGTATCGGAGAGTCCACTCAAAGTCAAAGGAACACCATCAGCCCCTACTGGTATTTTATAACCCACCTCAATAGAGTTCCATAAGTTAGTATCTACACCATTAAGATAGATTTCAAAACGTTGTCTCCATTGTGGAAAGTCCTCTATTGTCAATAGTTTAGGTGGCTTGTTATGGTTCCCTATCTCATTCTCCAGTAACAACAAATTCTGAATTCGTGAATCCTTTCCAGCTGACATGGCATAATTTTCTGAGTCCATCTTTGAATTAACTTAACTTGAGAATTAAACTTCTGTGCGAATGGGCTATATGTGATTGGACTCAATCGTACGATTTAAACAGACGACTGAGAGACTTAGACGACTGAACAGACCGAACGACTCAGATGTGCGACTGGAGTGGGCGATTGACTCAATCGGGCGATTGACACTGCGATTGACTCAACCGGGCGAATGGACTGGCGAATGACTCAAACGTGCGAAAGACTGGGGCGAATGAGTTCAGTCGTACGATTGAGATAATCGTGCGACTGGGTCGGCTGAAAATGTGATTTTTTGAACACTTTTGACCTAGAACGCAATTCTTTGCACCCTAGACGGCTGAAACTCGAAAAACACTGACTTTTCAGAACATGCAAACGTAAAGACTTGATTTTTAGCCAAAAGAATGAATCTTTTTGCGTAAAAACGTAGACTTTTTCACAAAAACGATTGAATCAACGAAGAATCAAGAGCCAAGGCTCTGATACCACTTGTTAGGACCGTGTACGTACGGAGTACTAACCGATTCTTCGTTGTACCGAATCAAATAGTGCGGAATCCTATTTGATTGGCGATCCAATCAGTGAGAACGAATTCAAGATCAATCCTAACGATTAGAAAACGTTATGAATTGACTCGGAATGATCTGAAACGCTCTATGAAGTTGGAATGGTCGAACAGCACGTTCTGGGGCGATTAGGGTTTGTAGTATTCGAAGTGTCTGGTTTTTCCACGAATTAAGTGGTATTTATAGGTTACAGATCTCATTCGTGCGACTGGGTCTTGCGACTGACCCAGTCGTGCGATTGAGTAATCCGACTGACGCATTCGTACGCTTGAGTCAGACTGATGACTCAACCGTCCGATTGACTCAGTCTCTTAGTTCAACCGTGCGATTGGACCATTCGCATAGTCCAGTCGGGCAACTGAAAGAGATGTTTAGTCAAACACATTCATGAACCTTTAATGATTCAGAACTGTGTCTCACAACTGTAAACCTATATAACATTGTCATATTAAGCGTGTAACAACTAATAAATAGATATAACATTAAATAATCAACAACCATATAATGAAGAGATTCTCATTAGATTGATTTAACATTACATATGTGTAGCAAGATAGAAGTTTATTACATTTGCGCTCACTAGACTAGAACTGGGGACATGTGTACCAACAAAAACCTGGTGGTTGACACACATAAACCTCTTCTTTTATTTTACCATATAAAAATGAACTTTTGAGATCCATTTGAAAAACTTTAAGATTGTGGAAAGCATCATAAGCTAAGAACAATCTGATTGCCTCTAGTCTGGCTACAGGGGCAAAGGTTTCATCATAATCAATACCTTCGTCTTGTGTAAACCCCTATACAACCAGTCTGGCCTTGTTCTTTAAAATTTGAACCTTTTCATCTGTTTTATTCCTAAACACCTATTTAGTGCCTATTGCACACTTACCTTGGGGTAGAGGAACCAGCTCCCACACTTGCTGCTTTTTGAACTGAAGAAGATCAAGTTGCATGGCTTCAACCCATCCATTGTCTCTTAATGGAACATGATAGTTCTTTGGCTCTTGCTGACTGATGAACAGAGCATAGAAGCAGAAATTGGACAATTGACTTATAGTTGATACTCCAGCATTGATATCACCAATGATTTGAGACATTAGGTGATCCTTCATCTCTTGATAAATAATGAGGTCTGTGCAAGTGTTTGTAGGAGATTCAGCAGCAACAGATGATGATGGAGATTCTTGAAACCATATAGGAGATGGCAACTCAAATGAAGTAGATGATTCAGAAATCTCATCAGCATTTGTTATGGATAGAGCTGCTGAAGCTACAGGAGCATTAGGTTTAGTTGACTCAGGCAGTTGATCACTAAACCTGAAAAGGTGAGACTGTCAGCATCATCATCAGTTCCACCAGGTGGAGAACTGTGTGTAGTTGGTGATGGAGTATCAGGAACTACAACAGCAGGAGACTGATAAGGAACATATTGCAGTATGTCCAAATCAAATAGCTCCACAGGGTTTTGTGGGATTTTATCCTTTGGAGATTCATTAAACTTCACATGCAAAGTCTCTTCAACCATCTTTGTTCTGCAGTTGAAAACTCTGTATGCCTTGCAAGTAGATGAATAACCAACAACATACCCTGCATCCACCTTTGATTCAAACTTCTGGAGTGGATTCTTTGTGTTGAGAATATAACAGGGACACCCAAATGCTCTAAAAAATGAAATCAAAGGGGCCAAATGATGTAGCACTTCATAAGGAGTCTTCATCAACCTCTGATTTACTAATACTCTATTCTGCACATAGCAAGCTGTGTTGATAGTTTTAGCCCAAAAGGTCAGTGGCTGTCCTGAATCAGCCAACATTGACCTGGCAGCTTCAACAAGTGTCATGTTCTTTCCCTCCACCACTCCATTTTGTTCAGGAGTTCATGGAATGCTGAACCGCCGCTTGATTCCCTTGATAGGTAGAATTCATCAAGTGTGTGATTTCTAAATTTTGTGCCATTATCACTCCTCACACACTTGACTGGAAGGGAATATTGTTTCTTAACATACAACACAAAGTTCATAATGGCTTGTGCAGCTTCATCTTTGGAATGCAAGAAGAAAGTCCATACAAATCTGGAGTAATCATCCATAATTACCAGACAGTATTTCTTCTTTGCCATGCTCATTACTCTTACAGGACCAAAAAGATCCATATGCAACAATTACAAGCAGACATTGGACTTTGGCTCTTCTATTGGAGGGAATGAGACCTTGTGTGCTTCCCTTTTAAACAAGCCGAACAGTTGTCATAATATTTGAACTCCTTCAGTGGCAATCCTCTTACTAAACCATGGTGAATCAGCTGGTTTATGTTTTTGAGATTCACATGACCAAGCCTTCTATGCCATAGAGTAGATTCCTGAGGAGAAGCCTTGGAGAACAGGCAAGGATGGCCATTAAGATCGATTTTCTTTGACAAAACCAAGGCATATACTCTTCCTGTCCTGTTGGCCTTCAGGAGAGTATGATCATCCAATACTTTGTCAATCAACCTCAGAACTTTGGTAGACAGAATCCTGCAGTTCTGACTGGTGAAAAGGGCAATATGACCTTTATCACACATTTGACTTACACTAAAGAGGTTATACTTGAGATTCTCCAAATGGTTGACATCATCAAACCTTATTTCACCATTAGAAACAAAGCCTTTGCCGATGATGTAACCCTTAGCATCATTGCCAAAAGAAACAAATCCCTTCTTTCCTTAAGAGTATTCATTAAGAACAGAGATGCTCCCTGTCATATGCATGGATCCTCCACTGTCCACATACCAGATGCTTCTTTGGCATGCTGAAGAACCCTGCATTCATCACAAGAAACTAGTTAGCTTTTGAGACACAAACCATTTTGATTTTGGGTCTGTTCTCATCAACAGATTTCACATTAACTGGTTTGTCATGAGTTGCAGCCTGTGGTGATGGAGATGGTGTAGAAAATGGTTCCTTTTTTGGGCCTAGGTTTTCTTTTCTGTGGTTTAATCACAGGAACATCTATTTGGTTGACTCTCCCCAATAGATGTTGAACCATCATAACAAGTTATGTCTAATTGTTTGCTAGAGCTTTCAGCTCATCAGACACATCAGTACTTTATTTTGATGGATTCCTGTGTTGCACCATCTTCCGTTGAACACCTTCAGCTGTTTCCTGATTAACCCCTTCCTTCTTTTTGGATTTCTTTAAGGCTTTTGGGGTTTCAGGTTGAGATGCTACTGGTACAAACTTGGTTTCAAACTCAACTTTCATTTTGTTAATTTTCCTTTAATGTTCTTATCTTGGTTGAGTTTGGAACCCTTTCTATACCAGCAATCATCAGTGAGATGATTGAATAAGCCACATATTTCACATGGCTTTTTCTTCATCTTTTGTTAATCAACTGCTGGAGAGGATGAAACTACTGAAGATTTGTTCTTCAGTACTTTCTTCCTTTCAGTACTTGTGGTAAGTACTAAGGGATTCTTAACTACTAAAGATTTGTTCTTCACTAGTGTTCTATCTGTACTTGCAGTTTTCTTCCTTTCAATACTTGCAGAGTTCCTGATAGAATCTTCAGTAGTTTTCAAACCATGTCTACTTTCAGTAGTTTGGGTTTGTTCATCAGGTGTTGTAACTTGCTCTTCAGTACTTTCAGTACTTTGTGAGACAACACCTGAAGTGATCAACTCTTTCTTGATCATGTGACTGTCAGCATTTGACCTCTCAAGTGTATCAATATCAGCTGATTGGTTTTATGAGGTATTAATGCTGACTTCATCCTCTAATTTTGGTGCATTTTCAGAGGATGAATCACATGATGAGGTGGATTGGTTATTGCTTTCTCCTTCAGATTCCACTTCTATCCTGGGAGTAAAATCTGTAGGAGGAGCAGTGTGATTATAATCAATTCCAAACATCATATTGGAAGCTGATTGCTTACTGAGAAGCATTTCAAAACCCTTGCAGGAAGTTACCCAGCGTTCACACTCTACCTGGGTAGATGCAAGAGTTTCTTTGAGGTCCTTATACTTCTCTTAAAGTACCTCTTCCTTAGCCTTATCATCAGTGATTTGACATTTTAATTTATAAATCTCATCATTCTTTTCATTTAGCACAGACTCAGACCCAGCTTTTCTTTTGGAAATTATGTTCTCTAGCTCAAGATTTTTGTTAATTAAGGCTATATTTGCTTCTCTAATAGATGCAAATGTGGCTATGCATGATTCAGAACATAACTTGGCCTTGGCCTCTAAAGATACCTGTGATGTTGAAGAATTTAAGGTTGAATCATCAGTAGACTCCAGGGCCATGAGAGCAAGATTTCCAAAAGGATTGTCACCACCATGTTGTTCATGATGACCAGACATATCATCTGGTAAACTGCTACAGTCAACAACACCAGGAGTGAAAAAGCTGTGATGTGGTTGAGATTGAGATTGTTGATGAGATTGAGATGGTTGAGGCTCAGGAAGGGCATGTGGTTGTTGAGCAATGGGTGGTTGAACCTGACTTGTCTGAGGCATGTAGAAGCAGGGGTAAGGATATGGCATAGGACTTTGAGGAACAAAATATGCAGGTGATGATTGAGCTTGTGATAGATGACCAGAACTGGTGGAATGTTGCCCTTTGTTTTGTGAGCTATTACCTGGGAAGGTCACAAAGGGTGCAGATGAGTTAGATCCAAATGATCTACACTCTCTTGCAAAGTGTCCAAGCCTATGGCACTTATGACACCTCAACTTGCTCTTGTCAAAACCAACTTTGGTTTTGCAAGAGAGACCTGGAAATTTCCTACCAGTTCTTTTGTAGAATTTTGAGATCTGATATTGATCATTGCTATTTGGCTCAAAATATTCATCTCTTCCAGATCATCATCTAGAATTCCTTTCAAGTCCTCCATCAAAAAGCACAAATTATCACCACTACCACCTGAACTACCATCCACACCAACAAAAGCATGTTCTCCAATGTTAGTAGAGAAATCAATAGGCTCATCATAGGAACCTTATGATGCAGCATACTCTAACTCCTGACCTATCAGTGCAGTATTTCCTGATACAAAGTCATCAGTGAGCTTTCCAGATGAAGACAACTTCCTTTTCTGTTCTATCTCTCTTTCAAATGTCAGCAGTTTCCCATGAAGTTGGGTGAGAGATAGAGTGCTCAGATTTGCACTAGAGCGTAGGACAATAGTGTATGTGTCCCATCTCTCAAGCAGGGATCTGAGGAATCGGTTGTTCATCTGGCTGTTTGTATATTCTTGTTTGAACATTTTCAGCTTAGAAATCAAACAGGAAAATCGCTCAAACTGTTGAGTCAGAGACTCACCCTTCCTATGAGAGAATATCTCATATTGTTAGGCAAGGATTTCTCTAGTATTTGCCAAGACCTCATTGGTTCCTCCAAATTGTTCTTTCAAAGCAACCCAGAGGTCATGAGCAGTTTCATGATGCATAAGCCCTGAATAGATTTCATTAGGCAGTGCCGTGGCCAGAATTCCATGGGCTTTAGCATCAATTTCGAACATCTTTAGATCTTCATCCGAATACTGATCAGGTTTCTTCGGAACCCTCTCATTTGTTTTCGGAGTACTCACCATAGGCTTGTATGGTCCATGCACCACAGATTTCCAACAGCCTGCGCTGTTGATAGACAAGTGATGGAGCATACGTCGTTGCCATATTTTATACTCACTCCTAACAAGCATCGGAGGCTTTGTTGAGGAGCCAGTATTGTGAGGATCATTGGTTGGTGTCGCCATTTCACAGATTCAAGCAAATTCAAAGTAATTTCAACAAATCTAATTCGATCAAACGTAGATACCAAAAGAGCAGTTTCAATGATCAATTGTTAAATCGATCAATGATTAACCGGCTCTGATACCATTTGAAAGGATCTCAGACCTCGTTTGATCAATTAGATTAGGATTTACAGCGGAATTGTACATGAATTAGACAAATTCAAGCAAGAACACAAATGATAATGCAATAGAACAGTATAGTTGTAGAGAGAAAAGGTATTTCTGTAAAAAGGAATATTTCATTCAATCTCAAGCTTCGGCACTTACAAAATTAGGTCATCCTCCCTTTTATAAGAGAGGGTGACGTCAGCTGATGTCACTTGATAGTGACATCTAACTGTTATTACAACAACTACTGAAATATAACTAAACTACTGAAGATGTCCTACAACAGCGGACATCTTCTTACAACAGCTAAGTGTAAACTAACATAACTATTGAAACTTATAACTACTGAACTACAATGTCTGAAGAACAGGCTCTTCAGATGTTTTACAAGAAGAAAACTATTGAAAGAAAGAAAACTACTGAAAAGGAAAACCATCACAACAACTGAAGAATACTACTTCAGCTGTTGTGATAACTTCTGAAGTCTTCAGTACTTGTAGTCTTTAGCACTTGAACTTCAGCTAATGTCTTCAGTACTTGAACTTCAGCTAATGTCTTCAGTACTTGAACTTCAGCTGATGTCTTCAGTACTTGAACTTCATCACTTGTAGTCTTCAGTTGTTGTCATCAGCTGATGAAGCCTTCAGCAGTTGTTATGATGTATGTGGGACTTAAAGGTTTTTCTGATCAGGCTCATTGGTTCTTTTGGTCCAACATGTTGTTTTCTTGCTCAATCAACCTACCTTACAACACTTACAATATATCCTCCACTTTATGAAGAACAACTGTTAGAGTTTTGGAGGACCTGCTAAGAGGTGATCTTGGACAGTGAGAAGGCGCTGTGTGCATTAGTGCAGGGGAAGAGAGTGTTCATCACCTAAACACAATCAACACTCATCTAAGGCTAGATAATGAAGAAGGCGAGTTGCCTTTCCTAAATCTAATAGGAATGAATCATTCAGGCAGATGAGCTATAAAGGGAACTTCATAATTAAAACATTCCAAAAGTGTAAGATCTCCTAGCAATGGAGGTACCTCCTCCATGTGATTAGTCACTCTTCACCAAATAAACATGAAGGACGGACTAGATTCCTGAGTACTTACCCTACATAGTACATGGAATGGTTCAAGGGGTCAAGTTTAAGTACTCTAGTTTCTCTATACAAACTTGCTTACAAACATGGACTCCTTAGAGTACTACCTGTTCCCTAGATATATTTGGCACATTCTTAAATGTGAATTGGGCCCATAGTTAAGGGGAACCATTAGTACTTTAAAATTGGGATAGATGAAGCCCAACGTCTTTAAAATCATAAGAAGACCACTGTTGGCTTCTTAGAGGTAGAAACAACTCTGATCCTAAAATATTAAAGCTTATTGCTCAAGGTGGCAACTTGATAGCACAAGTAAAATTTGAACCCACACCTTCTACATCTGCATTACCCACACAGCCTCAAATAACTATCACCTAATCATGAAAATCCAAACTAGCGCCTTCTCAGTATATTCAGATTGAGCACACCCAGATACAATCACCCATGCAGAAGGAAATGGAACCAAGAGCTCCCACCTCCCCTGAGGAGCAAACCACTTCCATTACTTTATTGATCAGTGCTAAGGTTCCTCATGCTCAGCCTGATGAGCTCATTGCCCATGCTTGAAGCCTTCACTAACTTCTAAATCTATGATGATAAGGATATGGGTTTTAGTGAGTACCCTTTGTCTCTTTTCTCCTCCACTAGTCAAGGAGAGATGAGTGCTACTAAAACACGCGTATCTAGCTCATATCATCTACCTCTAACTGAGGTGGACTCCCCTGAACATGTTCAGTAAGTCTATATGGAAGAGGCTTTTATTTCTTCAAGTGATTGCATCGTTAAGACTACAACTATGGTAACCAAGCCCCTGACACTTCTCTTGAAGTTGTCACAGAGTAGGGGAAATTAGCAGCCAAGAACCACAAGCTAGTAGTGAGGGAGATGAATTTGGTTATGTCCTCTCATCCCCCCATAATTCTTCTAATGAAGATGAGGGGGTCTATAACTAAAGGTGAAAAAACTATCTAAAACATTCTCATATTTAGTTTTAAAGGTAGGTCACCTAGAATCTTATATGGCTACCTTGCAAATATAGGTTATTGATCAGCAACTTGAGATCACCGATCTCAAGGGAAAGCTAGCTGAAAGACCTGCCAGGTGAACTCAACCAGGTTCAACAAAGAACCTATGCATGTGGTGGACCTTACCTCTAGCTCCCCTGTGCAAGATGGTGATGCTAACAAAAAGGTGGAGAAAGTCGTACCTACAATCACAAAACCAGCGAGTTCTAACCAGAATATGGACATAAATTTCTCACCATCCTTACTTGTAGTTGTCCATACTCAAGAACCTCCTCCGGCCCATATTAATGTGGATACCCTGATTCAAAGCTTATTTGAGGAGGGAATCCCAATGGCTATATCTAACCCATCCTACCCTGCTGACAATCCAATAGTAGGATGGAGGTATGACGCTGATAGAAGAGCCCTTGATCTCTCAAGATCTCAGGGGCAACATGATGTCTACAATTTCCAAACCCTAAGATACTATAAGAGCTTTCCTCTGGTTGACCTGCTACTTGACAACCCAAGTCAAATAGACAAGCTGACAGGTTAGCTGAGAGGATCTAGCAAAAGGTGCTTGAAGAGTTCAGAAGAAGATCCTACTTATATAGACAGAGCCTAGCATACAAAACCATAGGTCTATTAGGTCTTGAGGCAGAACCTATGATTAGCTTTGAAGGGGAAACCTTAATTGAAAGCGTAGTTGTAGAGATTAAACCTAGAGGCTCAGAAAATTAAATCAAAATAAAGAAGATCAAGTCACGCAAAAAGTTCAACTTTCCATGCAAAAAGTACATCTCGCGTAAGAATTAGGTTTTGTTTAGTATATGTAGCTATTTTTCAATGCAATTATTAAGCTTTTGGTCAATTTCCTTATTTCATAATTATTGTACTTGTTTCAAACTAGAGAGCAATACAAAGAATGTTATTTTCTATTATGTTCATGTTCATTTGACTCTACATTATCTTATTACTGTAAGTGATTACATTACGCATTCTCCTCATGAGATCGATTTGTTGTTATTATTGATCCTTGCAATTGGTATGACAACTTTATTGCTCTAAATTGATTGATTTGAAGATTGAAGTGAGTGTTATGAAGCTTTTGTGAACCTCAAATTGTTTGTTATTTGAAGATCTACTTTATTTCTACTGAATTTGATAAGATTTGAAGATGTTGAAAGTAATTATTTTGTTGATGGAAGAATTGTAGATGTTTATGTGGTTAATCGAGCGTAATTGAAACAATTAGAGAAACTTAGGATCTTAATTGAACCTAAATCGCTAATTGAACACTTACTTAATCAAATTTTGAACAATTTGGTGAATGATTGAAGGTGAAACCCGTCGGAATTGACAAAATGAATCAAGTGAAAAGTTGGTAGTTGCAAGCGAAAAGTTTGCATTCGCGTGAGAAGATTGCTTTCCGCAAAAATTTGTTGAAAAGTTTGTTACTAAAGATTCCCTTCGCGTAAAAAGTTACTTGAAAACTAACCGCGTGAAAACTTATTGATGGTTCAGACGAGAACAAAGCTACTCACGTGAGAACTTGAAGTTTGAGGAATTATTGAAAAGTTTAATTTCCAAGTTCAAAAAATGGCAAACCTGAAGCACATCGCTACCACCATCAATCTTGATAATGAGATCGGAACCAACACAAAACTTCCAAGACTTCTTAGAGAAGAAGACTAACTTGACTGGGTGTATAGATTTGAAAATCATCTTATCTGCACCAAATCCCGGATGATGCGGTCAATCAAACAAGGACTGGACATTCCTGTGTATAACAATGATAAGGCAGAGTTGGTACCCAAACCTGAATATCTCTAGGATTAGGAAGATTTGAAGAAATTATAGCTTGATGATAAGGCATATGCTGCTATCACTACTTATGACTGAAATTGGTCAAAAGTTTAAGGATTACAGAAAGGCAAATGATTAATAGGATATGATAGAGGAGCAGATTATGGGGAACAAATATATAAGAGAAAGCCGCAAAGATATGTTAAACCAAGAGTTTACTATGTTCAATCATGTTCTTAGAGAAATTCAAAGATTCAGATGTCAACTTTTATGAAGTTGATAACAAAGATGAAGAGTGCCAGGATTAGTTTGGAAAATATATCAGTAAATAAAAAGTTACTGAATTCTTTGCCATACAACTAAAATAATAACTGTATAACCATCAAAAGAACCAAGGATTTGTTCACTTTATCCTTTAGTGATGTCATCTCAACCATCAAGTCTTATGACATGGATGATAAGTAGAGAGCTGCTAATGACATCAACATAATGGGAGTTGAAGCATCTGCATTATATGCCAAAATGGCCAGTAATCCAAATTATTATGTCAGTTATTCCCAGCTGTGTCAACAACAAGTTGCCAACACTCAAAATGTCAAGGAATCATCCATGCCTCAATATCAAGCTTCTCATCAAGCACAATCCCCACTACATAGTCAAGTTTCTCAGCCAACATAATAATCCTTTATTGTAAACTCCAATCCTTCCAATCAAACAATTCAAATAGATGAAGAGAATCTGGCTCTACTAATCACCTTCATGAATAGTTATGAAGTATTTACAGCTGGAAGACTAAATGCATCGAACATTTTAGTTGATGACTTACAACAAATTAATCCTGATGATGTTGAAGAAAATGATATGAAGTATCAGATGGCAATGGTGGTGTATCGAGCTAAAAATTTTTCAAGAAGAATAGGAAGGAAGATGGTTTGTTTGAACAATTCTAACAAAGTCGGTTTTGATAAATCAAGTTTAAGATGTTAAAACTATGACAAGCCTGGTCATTTTGCTAGAGAATGTACTGAAGTGAGATCAACCAAAATGACAATGAAAAGAAAATGTTCAGTGTAGAGGTAGAGACTAAAAGCGATAAAGCCAGTTCATCCAACAATAAAGCTCTTGTGTCACAAACCAATGAAGATTATGATTGGTCAGACTAAATGGAAATTCTAGATAATATATTGTCAACTACTCTGTTAGCTGAGATTCAAACCAATGGTGAAAATGATGATAGTAAGATACTTGATGAGTTTTTGTCTAATGAATTATTGAAAGGAGTATTTGCTGAAGACGACAGTGAAATTTATGTAAAGATGGTTGATGTAAAGGCTGTTGAGATTACTCTAGCTCAATCATAAAAGAATGAAGAGCGAAATGAAGAATTTGAAGCAAAAGATGTTGAGATAACTCCAGCTAAAGAAGGGAAGAAAAGGTATGTCATTAAGGAAACTCTAGCAACTACTTATGTTAAAACTATCAATGCTGTTGAGATTACTCCAGCATCTGTAATAGAAGAAAAGAAGGATTTAAAGGCCTTCATGGTAAATGTATATCTGAAGAGACAAAGAAGCAAGAAGGAAATGATAAGGTATATACTAATCTTTGTTCAAATGATTCTATAGAAAATGTAAACAGATACATAGTTCATGATGAACACTTGATCCTAGAAGTTGAAAAACTTCAATATCAAGCTAGCAAATATCAAAACAATGAGAAAATTTTCAATTAAAAGATGGATTGATTGAACAAATAAATTATCAATCTAAACCGAATCTGCATGAGAAAGATTACAATATAAAAGATTTGAAAACACACAATAATACCCTTTCTTTGGAAATCAATAATCTCAATAGTGAACTCTCATCTGCAAAATTGATTAATGAAAATTTTGAGTTATCCTAAAATATGGTTGAACGTATAATCAATTCCCAAATGAATCAGAAAATCAATGGTGGAAAAAATGGTGTTGGATATTCTAACACCGCACCACTTATTAATCATGATTATACTTGTTTACCGTCATCTATTACCACATCCGATGAAGAGACCTATGGATTAGGTTTTCAATCAAAGTCTTACTTAAAACTCCAGTCAATGTTTCATTGACCCTTAACCCTGTCATAAAAACTCAAATTAAATTTCATCATGAGAATTCTTTTGCAGAAAGTGTGAAGAAAGAAGGGTTGGTTCAAGATGGGGAAAGTGATGATGAATTAGATTTTAAGAAAAATAAAAGTTTTAATGATAAATCTTCATGTAATTTATCATCAAACATTAATGAAATTTCAGATGTTTTGATTTCTACACATGATTGTCCGAAATTGTCTAATACACAACAAAATCTAGAATCAAAAATAGATTTTAAAGAGAAAGAAAAGAAACAAGGCGCAATATCAGTTTCTCACTTGAAAAATGATTTGAAGAACATATTTGTTTCAAAAGGCAACATTGATAAAGATGATTATATTTTTAAAGAAACAAATGCAAGTTTCCTTAAAGATAAGAATCCTATATTGCTAAATCTGTCAAATAAGATGTGCGTAGAATAGGTATCAAGGACACTGGTCCTATTCCAGTACCTTCAATTCAAAAGGTTAAAGCCACATTTCATGCCTTGTCGGCCTTAAAAGTGAATCATTATGTCAGGAACATAACCTGGAACTTCTCTACATCATCTATAACAATTCCTAATGAAAAAGAGAAACGAGAGAGTGTTAAGGAATCTCTAGGCCAAAGAAATACTAAAGCTAGATTCTATCATAATTGTGGAAGTTATCATCAACAGTTTGTGAGAACGACTCGAGAGCAAAAAGTGTATTCTAATAAATGTTGTTATACATGTGGAAAGCTAAATCATATGTCTAGAAATTGCCATCATCAGCGTCAATTAACAAGCAAACAAAGATTTCATCATGTGATTGCAAATAATAGAAATATTTCCTTCTAAATGCCAGATTTAAGAGGAATTCAAATCAATCAAATTCTTTCATTGATAAAATGAATGTTCAAATAAACATAGATTTGTAAAAAGAAAATACAAATAGGAAATCTTTACATATGGTGATGGCAATTCACTGTCAATTCAAACCATATGCCCCAGAAATTAGATCTCTCGCATCCAAAATTCGCATGTAGAGAACTTGGCATATAATTGTTCATTCTTGAGTAACTCAAGAATCATCCTTAGGTGCTTCTCGTGCTCTTCCTTACTACGGGAGTAAATCAGGATGTCGTCTATAAACACAATCACAAACTTGTCAAGATATGGGTGGCATACAAGGTTCATGAGATCCATAAATGCCGCTGGTGCGTTAGTCAGCCCAAAGGCCATGACCAGATACTCATAATGTCCATATCTAGTTCTAAAGGCTATCTTGGATATGTCCTCTTCTCTTATCCTCAACTGATGGTACCCTGATCTTAGATCTATTTTAGAAAAATAGCTTGCTCCATGCAGTTGATCGAATAGGTCATCTATTCTCGGAAGAGGGTATCGGTTCTTTATTGTCAGCTTGTTTAGTTCCTGGTAATCTATATACATACATAGGGTTCCATCCTTCTTATTCATGAATAGTACCAGGGCAACTCATGGAGAAACACTTGGCCGTATGAATCCCTTGTCAAGTAGCTCTTGGATTTGTAGCATTAGTTCCTTCATCTCAAGAGGGCGAGTCGGTATAGTGCCTTGGCTACTGGTGCAGCACCAGGCAGTAGCTCTATCTGGAACTGATCTTGTCGATTCAGAGGTAGTCCCGGTAAGTCTTCGGGAATCACTTCCAGATATTCTGAAGACACTGGAATATCTTCAATCTTCTTCTCCTCTTTAGCATTCATCACCTAAAAGTACTAGAGACAAAACTAGCAATTGCTCCAGTATCAAATAGAACGGTAGCAGGACGGTTGTTTATAAGAAACGTACCATTAACCATATCGGGTTCCTTACGGGCTCCAGCTGGATCCATCACGAATGCTCTTCCCTTAGGCTTGTTGGGTCTGACATCTTTATCTCTCCCCAGCTTAGGACACTTATTCCTCATGTGCCCTGGATCCCCACACTCATAGCATTTTTTACCAGGTGTATACGTACAGTCTTTAATTATGTGACCGGTTCGCTTGCACAAAAAATGGGGCATTGGGTTACACTCTCCCTGATGGTGTAGTTTGCACTTGTTACAGAAGGGGCTTTTGCTTACATACAGTTTATGTTCCCTTCTTCCCTGATCACCACGTCTAATACCTTCACTTGACCTCTTGTTTGAACCACTGCTGCTACCCTGTCCATCCAACCCTAATCAGGTCATCAGTTAAACTGCTAGTGAGATCCACTACAGCTTGTAGAGTGGTAGGCCTGGCAAATCGGACCATACCCATAACTCTGGGATGTAACCCCTAGATGAAACGTGCTACGCCCTTAGATTCCGATGTCACCAGGTGTGGCACCAGTCGCGACAAGGCTAAGAAGCGGTTGATGTACTTAGTGTAATTAGGACCTTTCATTTCCAGGCCTAGAAATTCAGATTCTAGCTTCTCGAGTTGATTGATGGGGCAATATTTATTGGTTATCAGTTCCCTGAATTTGGTCCAACTCATTCGGTTAGCATCGTTTCTTCCTCAGGGCCGAGTAATTGTCTTCCACCATTCTAGAGCCGATCCCTTGAGTAATTGGGATGCGAACCTCACCATGTGGTCCATCTTACGCTCACTGATGTCAAGGACAGCTTCCATTTCATTAATCCACCGGTAAGTCTCTATCGCACCCTCGGTGCCATAGAAATCCTTAGGCTTGCATGCCATGAAGTTTTTGTAGGAGCATCCATTCTTTAGCACTTCAAATTCCTCGTTGTTGCCCTCGTCGTTCTCAAATTCATCATTACCACGGGGGTTACTCCGGTCAGCATTGATCCGGGCGATGATGGTCGGAATGGCATTAGCAATCAGTTGTGCCACGAGGTTAGCAATTCTCTCATTATTTTCTTGATTGGCATTCTCCCCACGAGGAGTTTCTGGTGGAGTAGGTTTGTTTTTGGTTTGACTAGCCTCCTCACGGTGGCCTCGAGTAGCTCCTCGTCTTCCAAATTGAGTTCCTCTCCTAGTCGGCATTCTGATAGCATCACAGATTATTTCATTTAGCATCTCATAATTTAGTTTCGAGTAGCCCAAGCATCATTTACCCTAATGTATCGTGTCTTAGAAGGAGGGAGTGTAATATACACATCACTAACATTTCTAACAATGTTTCACAATTTATTTTAAGACAATTCATCCAAAGTGGACACAGACCAAAATTCCTAACACATAACACTACACATAGCAGTTTAGTACAAATAGCTCAGAAAAATTTAACATTCATGAAAATAGTTTCATAGATAGCCTGGATCAATAGTATCAGCAAACATAGTTGAATCAAAGTTATACTCTTACCAGTTGGAAGCTACCATCACCCCCATAATAATAATAATAGTATCAGATGATAATAGAAATAGTTTCCTTCAACTGTTAAAGACAGATTCATCCCACCTCTTATCCATGCACTCATATCCACTTCTTCTTCAGCCACCCTAGCCATCCTAAGTTCTTCTTCTTCTGCTCTTACTCCAATCACTGGAACCCATGCGAAGCCATCATAGCTTGGAATTGAGCGTACTAAGAGGTCCGCGTTGCGTGCTGGAGTGTCAGTTCGTGACGACAAATGGTCTTTAGAATCTCATCCAGTGCAATATCGGAGGGACCTACGTCGCTTGCCCGGCGGCTATACTGGGAGTACCTGTCACCAGCTAGCACACTAGGGCCGTCATACATGTTGTGCCTCGGTGGCATCTAGTGCTCATCGTGTGGGTGGTGTCGGAGTGGGTGACATGGCGGAGTGCTAACAGGTGGTGGAGGAGGAGGTGGCATCCTAAAGGAGACTGAGGGTCCTGGCCTCATACTCTTGCATGGGCGGGTGATAACACGTGCACCCCTATCCCCGATGGGTGGGATAGGTGAGGGTAGGATCTGTGACATGTGGTGAGTGGGAGCGCGTGCGACTCCTGGAAGGGCATGTCAAGGAAGAGTCTTCCGACTGCTCAGTGTCGTCAGACGTAACGGATATCTATCCCGGATGTCCGCATCTCTTCAGGCATTACTCATACTCCGTTCGTGGTGTCACCTTCCTAAGGCTCCAGTTGGTGCAATACCATCGGTTGGGTATGCCGGTGCCTTTCCTTTGTTAGCCATAATCCTGGTGTCCTGCAAGAAATATAATGAGTAATTTGGTTTCTTATAGCTTATGATTGTAATAATAATAGTACTTATTGTAGTAGTGATGGTAATAGTATCAAATATTCCAATAGTATCCATAATCAGAGGTATCAATAAGCAATAGTATCAGATTTCATTAGCTTCTTCAAACAATATCAGGCAAGGTAGTTTATCTTAAGAAAACCTTTAGACCACTTCAAAGAAATTTCAGAAAGCATAAGTTTCAAACAGAGAAGGTCCAATCATTATCTAAAGGTCCATGCTGGAAATTACACATCAGGTAAATTCATGATTACGTTAATCAAGTGTCATCAATTTACCTAACCCGATCATCCTAACACTTTCCCATAAGGACAGTCCTAAGGCATCTGGGTTGTAGCCTAGGGTCTACTATGGTATTCCCTACTTCTCTACAACCTTTAGCTCTGATACCAATCTGTCACACCCCGAGCCCAGGTAGGGTGGGACATCACAGACTAGCAACAACATATGGTAGTGAAAACAAACCGTCATAAGAGTACAAAGGAGAGAACATCACATGGCATTAATGTTTAAAGAAAAACCAGGCTACAAGTAGGTCTAGCCCCCAACACAAGTACATAATTCATCAGTACAAGTAGGTCTAGCAAGTATATAATAGCAAATGTAAATTGTTTTAAATGTTTTAAAACAAAACAAGCCAATGCCATGGGTCATGGAGCTACGTCAAAGTCTTCTACAGTAACTAGACTTCCCTCACGAATTACCTGAAACATGCTCAAAAGAAAATTTGTGTCAACTAAAAAGTTAGTGAATTCAAGTGCTTAAAGTTTAAAAACAAAAGGTTTAAATAGAATCCACATTTAATTTAAAAGAATCATAGTTTCATTGTTGTGGGGGATCATAATCAACCCTGCACTTAGTCCCGGCTGGCCTCTTCAAAAGTTAAGTAATTCTAGTTAATCCCGAAGGAAGAACTGATCCTTAAACTAGTGTACCATACCTGCCTGGCGGTTCAACATAGTATCTTATAAAAAACCTATTACATGCCATAAATGACCCCACAGGATCTCAGTGTGGCACCCTTCTATTCATCACGGAAGGCACTGTGTGTGGGGGATTCCCCAAGTAGATCTACCCATATAAAACAAGCGGTTCACACAAAAATTAATGACTGTGATACAAGTATCAGTAGGTAACAACAATTCGACAACATATAGCATCATAGTTGAGCACATAAATAGTTCGGTTAACACAGAGCATGCTTCATCTCAAAAACAGTAGTAAAAGGGGGATCACTGGAACTCACCTTAAGATTCAAGCTAGGATTCTTCGTGTGCCAGGAAAAGTCTCAAGCCTAGCACCCTAGCATCAAGATTTAAGTTATAAGCTACTGGTTCTAAGCTTATGCAAGGTGCACTAGATGTGCCATTAAGTTGTATGCCCAATTTGATTTTGATTGGTTATGGCTTGTATAAAAAGTTTCATTTTATAGTAAGTTCGGGTTTCTTAAGGAAAAATATATGTTTTACTATGTTGGATCATTTATACAATTTAGTTTAAGTTCAAAAAATGATTTTTTTGTTCAAGGGGGTCAATTTATAGGGGTTTGGTAAAATTTACAGTTTAGTCCTCCAAATTTCAAAATTTACATTTTCTACCCTAAAGTTTGCTTCTTTCTATTTATTGACTTTTATGTCCAAATAATAGATTTTTGGAGTTAATTAACTCATTTTAAATATGTTAACTCCTAATTTTTCAGAATTTAGGTTCGGGTTTAGAACTTTGTGTTTTCGCGGCCGGTTACGGTAAACCGAAGGGTTTTAATGGTTATGTATGGATTTCCATGTTTTTGAGTCTTGGACCATTAAATATAATTTTAAGGTCATTTTGATAAGTTTCTAATCTGTTGAAAATGATATTTTAGTCTCTTTTAGTTGTAAGCCTCGTTTTTACGTTTAACCCATTAAAACACGTTTTTACCCGAAATTAACCGTTTAAAAACTTGTTTGCTCAATTTTTCCACACCTTTAGATCTTATAGCTTCTAACTTACTGAAATAACTTAATTTTTATGGATTTTGGTTTTTATATCCTTACTTCTTAAGATTTCTTCCAAACATTACCCGGTTAGTACCCGTCTTTAACTCAAAATTCCTTTTAAATTTTTTCTTGTCCATTTTGTCCACAAATCTGGTCTAAATCACTTTATTAACACTTTTAGAGAATGTAATTCTTTTTAAAAAGATTTAAGTCTATGCTTTCTTATTTTTAAGGTGTTTTGCCACTTTTTGGGTTCCCAAAAATGACCATAATGCCTAATATTTCATATCTTTATTATTTCCAGCCATTAATATCTCATCATACACGCAATATCATCTAAAACTTACTGAAATGCTATACCTAGCTCATGGTTTCTACATACAACTCAAGAACAAGTTGAAAACATAGTGATTATACCATTTTCATCCGTTACACGTGTGTGAAATGTTATAACTCGTGTTTAAACATTACCAAAACCTTATGTAACTTTAAAATCAGATTATTAAGGTATTCCAAGGTCATTCTTAAGCAGGTTATGATCCTTGGCTGGGAGGGTTTTCAAACAAGTGCATAAATGGTGTTATTTTATGTAAAAAGAGGGTTTTCTAACTTGTGTTCTAACCACATGTTTACCAACATAACATGGTATATACCTTATGTAACTTTAAAATCATGTTATTATAAGGTTAGAAAACTATTTTTGAGCAGGTTACAATCTTTGATTCAAAGGGTTACAAGATATGCAAGTTAGATGGTGCAAAGATACCCAAAAAGAGGGTTTTCGTGGTGAAATTCGGGTTCCACCTTTAGAATGACCAACATAATGTGTGAGGTACCTTTAGTGAAGTTAAAAGATCCTCAAGAATAAGATTATGGCAACAAGTTTCTGCTACAACAAAGAAAGGTAAGGTTTTTAAGAGAAAAGTGAAGATAACACAAGTTATGACTTGTTTCGAGTGTGTTGATGCTTACACTTAGTGTAGTTCACGATTTGGAGAGTTTAGAGGGACATGATGAACTGGAAAAACTCGAAAAAAGGCTGGAGAGTCTCAAACTTGCAAGAACCAAGCACCAAAGTTCACAAAATGACACCTTCTTAATTGTTTGAGCTTGGCCGATGGTGGTTTGGTGGTGTTCTTCAAATATGGGGCTGAAAATGGAGAGAATTCAAAGTGTTTGTGTGTGTTTTCTGCTGGGATGAATCGAGAGGGAGAAGAGGAGAGTGAGAGGAGTGGGAGTTCTTGCATGAATGAGGAGTGGGGGGTTGAGGTGGTGGTGTGTGGTGGTGTAGAAGGGTGGGGATTGGGTGAGAGGGGGGCGGTCGAGTTTTTGGAGTGTAGTGGGTTTATTTGATTTAAATTTTAAATGGAAATTGGTATTATGTAGTGTTGTGTAGTATTTTAGATGGTATAAGTTTTAGTTAGTTGATATGTATTGTGCATGTTTATGCATGCATTAGCCAAAAATTAATGTGTGTATGCACACGTTTTTAATTGTTTCAATAATGATTTGATTCCATTATAAGGGCGACTAATTCATTTTCTCGGATCACAAAAATTTTCCTAAATTAAAGCTTGATCTAGTTAAATTGTCACAAAAGTCACATGAAATAACAAAAATGGTACTAATAGTGTAACCCCCGGAAAATTTTCTAATCGAGTCAAATGATAGTGATGGGCTCGGATGAAAACCATTTAATGAATATAAAATGGTTGCAGGTATTACACCGAGTTAACCCTCCGGGTCACGAGTTTAACGAGTTTGGGGTCCCGGGAATGCCTGGCATATAAATAGATGGATCAGCTGAGCAACTCTCATTTTCACTCAAACGCCCATTCTAGAGAGAGAAAGTGTAGAGAGAGAAAGTGTAGAGAGAGAAAGTGCCGGATTGAAGCTCGGGTGGTCAAGAATCGAAGGCTGGTGTTTGTGGACTCCAAAACTACAAGAATCAAGGTAAGAAACGTATCTAAATTGCTACATTTGGTGAAAGACCCGAGTTTGGGGTTTTTGGGGTTTTAAGTGGCAAAAATCACCCCAAAACACACGTTTTAGAGTAAGAAAACGTGTAATTAGCTTAGATATAGCTTCCTGGATGATAATCCAATGGTTTGGGTGGAAAGGATTGGATTTTTGGGCTGAAACGAACTGATTCGTAAATTTCAGCTCGTTTTGCGAATTTAAGGTCTCGACCAGCGAAACTGTGAGTTCGTCCAGCGAAACTGGAAGGATTTACAGCGAAGTTACAGTTTCGCTGCAGCGAAACTACATATTCGCCTGACCGAAACTATAGTTTCGCTGACGACTATGCCAATGCCCAAGTTGACCTTAGATATTGCGAAACTAGGGAATTCCAACGAAAGTTGGGCGCTCGAGGTAGCGAATCTGTCTAGCGAAACTGGCAGAATGCTGCCCGGCGAAACTAGCAGCGAAACTGCTGATTCGCCTGGCGAAATTACTGGCGAATTTACGGGCGAAACTACCTACGAACTTGGTAGCGAAATTAGGCAGAAATTAACTCTTTTGAGTGTTAACTTATCTGCAGGCAGTGTAGTGTGACCCGTGACTTTAAGGCTTGATTGAGAAGCTGCTTGTCAAGCACAGGTGAGTTCTAGGACCCCTCATTTACTGCTTTTAAATGATTTTTGGGGCTGGAATGCATATAAACTTGTTTATTGACGTATGTATGTATGACCCATTTGGGTATAATGTTGTGTTATACGTCTAAGGTATGATTGTGGACTCGACATGTTATGTAAGGTCCTAGTATGAGTCCCCACGGTCTTGGAGGGACAATTAGTGCTACTGCACCAGGATGACGCATAGTAAGTGCCTCGTGATGATTGATGATGTAGGCTATGTATGTACGAGGTTATGTATGATGATGATGATGATGCATGTATGATGTTAGGTATGACGATGTATGTATGATGATGATGACGATGTATGTATGATGATGATGATGATGTATGTATGATGTGTGTGTTCCTTATAATAATGTATGAATATCTTTCTATGACTTTACGTATTATGACAACGAACGAAAGAAGTATTATGTAACGTAAAGTGAAAGATAACGAAAGAGGAACACGATGATGAATGCATGTATTAATGAATGAACGAATGAGTAAAAGATGATGAATACATGCATTAATGAACGAACGAACGAAAGATGTCTTGCAAACAATGGATAAGTTTAACGGGTCCTTATTAGTGATTGACCATATGTATGGTATCCCTACCACTTACCTCTAGTACCGTGGCATACGTTTTGCTGTTCATTTAATGACTTCGGCCCGGTAGCTAATAACATTCGGGGTATAGCAGATGGTAGTGGTACAAAAGATATCCAATGTGCAAGAAAAGATGTAACATGTATTAATGAATGAACGAATGAGTAAAAGATGATGAATACATGTATTAACGAACGAATTAACGAAAGATGACTTGCGAACATTGGATAAGTTTAACGGGTCCTTCTTAGTGATTGACCATATGTGTGGTATCCCTACCGCTTAGCTCTAGTACCGTGGCATACGTTTTGCTGTTCATTTAATGACTTCGGCCCGGTAGCTAATAACGTTCGGGGTATAGCAGATGGTAGTGGTACAAAAGATATCCAATGTGCAAGGAAAGATGTAACGGGGTCCTTGTCATTCGACCACAGTAATCATGGCTGCGTGCCATGAAGTGGGTAAAGCCTGACAGGACCTAAACGAGAAGTGAAAGATAACGATGTATGATGAACGAACGAATGAACGAACGGATAAACGAACGAAAGAACGAACGGGATAATAAAGATATTATCTATATGTATTTACGATGTATGATCACGTGTAATGAATAACGGTTTTAATATAAACAAAGTATGTTTATTATAAAACTAGAACTCACTCAGCAACGCTGACTTTTTATGTGTTTCCAGTTGGCAGGTAGCGTTGCTGGGGATGGCACGAGGCGGCTACTCAGCTCTTTTGGGATGGCATTCTCCATTTGATAATGCTGCAACGTCATGCGTTGTGGGTCCATAACGCACGCAACTCATCACGTTGCATGCCATTACGAGATTTCTTGAGGATTCCCATAAAGGGGATTACTTAAGAAATCTTCTTTAGATTTTGATAAGTTCGCCACGCATTGGATGCGTGTGCATAGTACATGCAACAAAGTATGTTGCATGAGAGTGTCAAGAGTATTCCGTCAGGGTTCCGATGTACGGAATTACTTAAGGAATATTCTTTAGTATAAAAATATAATTTTTATATGTTTGAATTTAATATCTTCTCTAGAGGTCGTTGTATGACCCTATGAGGAGAGACAAAGTAGAGAAAGCTGGATTTTGTAATTAAGTCAATGATGTAATGACTTTTATGAATGAATGAGAATGTATATTTTATTAATTCCGCTGCGATATTTTATGATTATATACATTATGTATGTTTTACGTGCGATGAACCACCAACCGTAAGGCGCCCGGGAGCGGGGCCTTACAAGTTGGTATCAGAGCAAAAGTTTAAGTAAAATGGGTAAATTTTCAAAAATAAACCTAAAACTTAAACTGAGAAATGGGACAGAAAGGGGATGAATGCCATCTGAGTAGCTGCGTGCCATCAGGTATTTTCTTAATGATAATCAAGGTTATGTGCGCATGTAATGTGGTTTATGTGTGCTGTTAGATTTAGATACTGATGTAGTCAGTAAGGGTAATGCTTGGGGTGCGAAAAGTAGAGTAAGTGACTAATCACAACTGGCCACTGTAATTAGCAACTTACTGTACTTGACATAAACTGAGCTATTTCCTTGAATGACCGTATTGGTATTTGAACCTTTCAGTGTGAGATAGAAGATGGTCGGTGGTAGATCATCTAAAGCCCTACTTGGTGGAGGCAGTGGCGGAAGTGGTGCGGAACCACGAGCCACAAGAGGAAGGCCTAGACAAGAGAAGAAGGTTCCTGAAGAACCTAATACTACTCCCTCGGGGGGAGTGGATGAGAGTGATGATTTGAGGGCCTCGGTGAAAGAGACAATTGTCGAGGAGGTACACCAAGTCATGCAGACGATCTTACCGTCTGTAGTGACTGAGGTGATAAAAGTTGTACGCGAAGATGAGAGGCGAGGGAGGAATCGAGCCTCAGGGAGGCGACAACAGCAACAAGGGCCGGAAACGGTTCTTTCTGATGATGAAGAAGAGGAGGAGGAGGAGGTCGAGGGTGAGACAGCCCGGGGTTGTGACTATGGGAAATTTATGAGGTACAAGCCCCCGACTTTTGATGGTTCGGGTACGGCTGCGGATGCTCACCAATGGGTGAGGGAAATGGAGGCAGTCCTCAATATCAGTGACTGCCAGGAGGATAAAAAGGTGAAGTTTGCTACCCATTCATTTACGGGGACGGCGTTGTGCTGGTGGGACAATATTGTCCAGGCTGAGGGTAGCAGGACTATAGGGAAGATGAAGTGGGCTGAGTTGAAAAGGCTGGTGATTGAGGAATTCAGTCCTCGACGGGAAATGGACCGAGTTGAGAGAGAGTTTCTGCAGTTGGAGGCAGGAACGATGACCCACCAACAATACACTGCCAAATTCAACGATATGGCGAGGTTGGTCCCAGAGCAGGTGACGCCGGTGTCTCGAAAGATCAACCGGTATATTCAGGGGTTGCCAGCCAAAATACGTTGGCATTTGATTTCCGCTCGACCAAGTACTTTCAGGTCGGCGGTGGATTTGGCGGGGAGGTTGTACGATGAGCGAGCTGCATTGGTGAAGGCTGAGGGCAGTAAGGAAGGAGGTGGTGAGAAGGGTTGGCAGGGAAAGAGGTTTGGTCGAGGTGATACCTCGACAAGTAACAAGAAGGCAAGGGTAGACGACCGCCGAGTGGTCGCGAAGGGAGCAGGGATGAGGAAGTGTGGACAATGTGGGAAAGAGCACTCGGGGGAGTGTAAGTGGGGATCCAACATCTGTTTCAAGTGTGGGAGGACTGGGCATATGGCCAAGGATTGCCGAATGGGCAAGTGTTTTAACTGTGGGGAAAGTGGTCATATGAGCAGAGATTGCAAGAAGCCGAGGGCTGAGGGCTCAGGGGAGAAGAAGACGGGAGGAGAAGCACCGAGGGCAAAGGCTAGGGCGTTCACCATGACGCAGGAGGAGGCTAGAACGGACCCTGACGTTGTGTTCGGTACGTTCCTAATAGACCAAGTTTTAGCTTCTGTGTTATTTGATTCGGGTGCAAGTAGGAGTTTTATTTCTATTACCTTTTGTGCCAAATTGCCTGTTAGGAGTAAATGCCTTGATGAGTCCTTTGATGTAGAAACCGCTATTGGTAAATCCACTAGGGTTACGGATATGATAGAAGGTTGTGCCATAGAATTAGAGGGCCATAGGTTTGCTGCCAAGTTACATGTGATGCCTCTAGGAGGATTTGATGTAGTGTTAGGGATGGACTGGTTAGCAACCTACGAAGCGAATATCGTGTGCCGAAAGAAGATGATTAGACTGACGGCGACCGACGGAAGTCCGGTGACAATATATGGCGATCGAGCTACGACGATTCCGAAGGTGATCTCGATGGCGGTGGCGGGAAAGTGTATGCGGCGCGGATGTAGCGCCTACTTATGTTATGTAAAGAATGTAGAGACGCCAACACCACAGCTATGCGATGTACCAGTGGTGTGTGACTTTCCAGACGTGTTTCCCGAAGACTTATCGGGATTGCCACCTGACCGAGAGATCGAGTTCCAGATCGACCTGATACCGGGTGCCCAACCTGTCGCAAAAGCACCGTATCGCTTGGCTCCGACGGAGATGAAAGAGTTGATGGAGCAGTTGCAGGAGCTGCTGGATAAGGGGTTTATCCGACCGAGTATCTCACCTTGGGGTGCTCCGGTTCTGTTCGTAAAGAAGAAGGATGGTAGTATGAGGATGTGCATCGACTACCGCGAGCTGAATAAGCTGACGGTGAAGAACAGATACCCCTTACCAAGGATCGATGACTTGTTTGATCAACTTCAGGGTGCCAGTTGGTTTTCAAGGATAGATCTTCGATCGGGTTACCATCAACTGAAGGTAAAGGAACAAGATATCCCTAAAACAGCCTTTCGTACGCGCTATGGTCACTACGAGTTTCTTGTCATGTCTTTTGGGTTGACCAATGCGCCGGCTGCTTTTATGGATTTGATGAACCGAGTGTGCCGACCAATGTTGGATAAATCAGTAATTGTATTCATCGATGATATCCTGATTTATTCGAGAAGTGAAGAAGAGCACGCCGGGCATATTCGGGAAGTGTTGGAAACGTTGAGAAGGGAGAAATTGTACGCCAAGTTCTCCAAGTGCGCCTTTTGGTTACGCGAGGTGCAATTTCTGGGTCACGTAGTGAATGCAGAAGGAATAATGGTGGACCCAGCAAAGGTTGAGGCCGTGATGCAATGGAAGTCACCGAAGACGCCAACCGAGATTCGCAGCTTCTTGGGGCTGGCGGGCTACTATAGAAGATTTATTCAAGACTTCTCCAAGGTAGCCTCACCTTTGACAAAATTGACTCGCAAGGATGTAAAGTTCGTGTGGGGTCGAGAACAGGAGGATGCTTTTGAGGAATTGAAGACAGACTGACACAAGCTCCTGTCTTGACATTGCCCGAGGGAAATGAAGACTTGGTGGTCTATTCGGATGCATCCTATTCTGGGTTGGGCTGCGTATTGATGCAACGCGGAAAGGTCATAGCCTATGCATCTCGACAACTGAAGACCCACGAAGTCAATTATCCCACACATGACCTAGAACTAGCTGCGGTGGTTTTCGCGTTGAAGATTTGGCGGCACTATCTATACGGGACGAAGTGCACCATCTTCACGGATCACAAGAGCTTGAAGTACTTCTTCGAGCAGAAGGATCTAAACATGAGGCAGAGATGGTGGTTGGAGCTGATAAAGGATTATGATTATGAAATCCATTACCACCCGGGCAAAGCCAATGTGGTGGCTGATACCCTTAGCCGGAAGGAAAGGCCTGAGCCGATTCGGGTAAAGGCTTATCAACTAATTATGACCTCTGACGTGATGACGCAGGTTAAGGAGTTCCAAGACAAGGCTTTGAAGGAAGATCGTCTTAACTCTGAAAGGATGAGAGGTCTAGTTACAGAACTGGGTGAGAACACTCTTGGTGTTAAGACCCGATTTGGGCGAGTGTGGATTCCTCGGTACGGGGATCTACGTGGAAAGATCATGGATGAGGCCCATAAGACTCGATATTCCATTCACCCCGGCGCTACCAAGATATACCAAGACATGAAGAAAGACTATTGGTGGCCGGGCATGAAGCGTGATGTGGTGGAATATGTGAGTAAGTGCATGACTTGTTCACAAGTCAAGGCAGAGCATCAGAAACCGTACGGGAAGATCCAACCGTTGGATATACCCGAGTGGAAGTGGGAGCACATCACCATGGATTTCATCATGAAACTACCACGTACCCCGAAAGGGTATGATGCTATATGGGTGATAGTTGATCGATTGACGAAAAGTGCCCACTTCCTACCGATCCGCGAGACGTATTCATCTGAAAGATTGGCGGATCTATTTATCAAAGAAATTGTAGCTCGTCATGGCGTACCGGTGTCTATTGTGTCTGATCGTGACACCCGGTTTACCTCTAAGTTTTGGAAGAGGTTTCATGATGCAATGGGGACGAGGCTACACATTAGCACGGCATATCACCCCCAGACAGACGGCCAGTCTGAGAGGACGATCCAAACACTCGAAGACATGCTTCGGGCGTGCGTGATCGATTTTGGAGGAAGTTGGGACGATCACCTGCCGTTAGCAGAATTCTCGTACAATAACAGTTATCATGCCAGCATTGGCATGCCGCCCTATGAGATGTTGTACGGTAGGAAATGTAGGACGCCCGTATGTTGGGGAGACATTGGGCAGAAGGAACTGGGTGGTGTCGAGGTAGTTGAAGCAACGACTGAAAAGTTAGAAAAGATCAAAGCCTTCATGAAGGCGGCGAAAGACAGACAAAAGTCGTATGCTGACAAGAGGCGAAGACCGATAGAATTCAAGGTCGGTGATCGGGTCATGTTGAAAGTCTCGCCTTGGAAAGGAATTATTAGGTTCCGAAAGCGGGGTAAACTGAGCCCGCGGTATATAGGCCCTTTCCGAATTATCGCTCGTGTGGGAGAGGTGGCCTATAGGTTGGAACTGCCAGATGAGCTGAGTGGAATTCACCCGACCTTCCACGTATCTCATCTGAGGAAATGCTTGGCCGACGAAGATATGATTGTACCGCTGGAGGATATTGAAGTAGACGAACGGCTCAACTACGTGGAGCAACCAGTGGCGATCATCGATAGAAAAGAGAAACGGCTAAGAAACAAAGTGGTTCCTCTTGTACGTGTACAGTGGAAGCACAGGAAGGGATCTGAGTCTACGTGGGAGACTAAAGAAGAGATGAGACAACATTACCCACATCTGTTCGAAGAGTAACAGGTTTCAGGGACGAAACCTAAATAAGGGGGGTGGACTTGTAACACCCGGAAAATTTTCTAATCGAGTCAAATGATAGTGATGGGCTCGGATGAAAACCATTTAATAAATATAAAATGGTTGCGGGTATTACACCGAGTTAACCCTCCGGGTCACGAGTTTAACGAGTTTGGGGTCCCGGGAACGCCTGGCATATAAATAGATGGATCAGCTGAGCAACTCTCATTTTCACTCAAACGCCCATTCTAGAGAGAGAAAGTGTAGAGAGAGAAAGTGCCAGATTGAAGCTTGGGTGGTCAAGAATCGAAGGCTGGTGTTTGTGGACTCCAAAACTACAAGAATCAAGGTAAGAAACGTATCTAAATTACTACATTTGGTGAAAGACCCGAGTTTGGGGTTTTTGGGGTTTTAAGTGGCAAAAATCACCCCAAAACACACGTTTTAGAGTAAGAAAACGTGTAATGAGCTTAGATATAGCTTCCTGGATGATAATCCAAGGGTTTGGGTGGAAAGGATTTGATTTTTGGGCAGAAACGAGCTGATTCGTAAACTTCAGCTCGTTCTGCGAATTTAAGGTCTCGACCAGCGAAACTGTGAGTTCGTCCAGCGAAACTGGAAGGATTTACAGCGAAGTTACAGTTTCGCTGCAGCGAAACTACATATTCGCCTGAGCGAAACTATAGTTTCGTTGACGACTACGCCAATGCCCAAGTTGACCTTAGATATTGCGAAACTAGGGAATTCCAACGAAAGTTGGGCGCTCGAGGTAGCGAATCTGTCTAGCGAAACTGGCAGAATGCTGCCCGGCGAAACTAGCAGCGAAACTGCTGATTCGCCTGGTGAAATTACTGGCGAATTTACGGGCGAAACTACCTGCGAACTTGGTAGCGAAATTAGGCAGAAATTAACTCTTTTGAGAGTTAACTTATCTGCAGGCAGTGTAGTGTGACCCGCGACTTTAAGGCTTGATTGAGAAGCTGCTTGTCAAGCACAAGTGAGTTCTAGGACCCCTCATTTACTGCTTTTAAATGATTTTTGGGGCTGGAACGCATATAAACTTGTTTATTGACGTATGTATGTATGACCCATTTGGGTATAATGTTGTGTTATACGTCTAAGGTATGATTGTGGACTCGACATGTTATGTAAGGTCCTAGTATGAGTCCCCACGGTCTTGGAGGGACAGTTAGTGCTACTGCACCAGGATGACGCATAGTAAGTGCCTCGTGATGATTGATGATGTAGGCTATGTATGTACGAGGTTATGTATGATGATGATGATGATGCATGTATGATGTTAGGTATGACGATGTATGTATGATGATGATGACGATGTATGTATGATGATGATGATGATGTATGTATGATGTGTGTGTTCCTTATAATAATGTATGAATATCTTTCTATGACTTTACGTATTATGACAACGAACGAAAGAAGTATTATGTAACGTAAAGTGAAAGATAACGAAAGAGGAACACGATGATGAATGCATGTATTAATGAATGAACGAATGAGTAAAAGATGATGAATACATGCATTAATGAACGAACGAACGAAAGATGTCTTGCAAACATTGGATAAGTTTAACGGGTCCTTCTTAGTGATTGACCATATGTATGGTATCCCTACCGCTTACCTCTAGTACCGTGGCATACGTTTTGCTGTTCATTTAATGACTTCGGCCCGGTAGCTAATAACGTTCGGGGTATAGCAGATGGTAGTGGTACAAAAGATATCCAATGTGCAAGAAAAGATGTAACATGTATTAATGAATGAACGAATGAGTAAAAGATGATGAATACATGTATTAACGAACAAATTAACGAAAGATGACTTGCGAACATTGGATAAGTTTAACGGGTCCTTCTTAGTGATTGACCATATGTGTGGTATCCCTACCGCTTACCTCTAGTACCGTGGCATACGTTTTGCTGTTCATTTAATGACTTCGGCCCGGTAGCTAATAACGTTCGGGGTATAGCAGATGGTAGTGGTACAAAAGATATCCAATGTGCAAGGAAAGATGTAACGGGGTCCTTGTCATTTGACCACAGTAATCATGGCTGCGTGCCATGAAGTGGGTAAAGCCTGACAGGACCTAAACGAGAAGTGAAAGATAACGATGTATGATGAACGAACGAATGAACGAACGGATAAACGAACGAAAGAACGAACGGGATAATAAAGATATTATCTATATGTATGTACGATGTATGATCACGTGTAATGAATAACGGTTTTAATATAAACAAAGTATGTTTATTATAAAACTAGAACTCACTCAGCAACGCTGACTTTTTATGTGTTTCCAGTTGGCAGGTAGCGTTGCTGGGGATGGCACGAGGCGGCTACTCAGCTCTTTTGGGATGGTATTCTTCATTTGATAATGCTGCAACATCATGCATTGTGGGTCCATAACGCACGCAACTCATCACGTTGCATGCCATTACGAGATTTCTTGAGGATTCCCATAAAGGGGATTACTTAAGAAATCTTCTTTAGATTTTGATAAGTTCGCCACGCATTGGATGCGTGTGCATAGTACATGCAACAAAGTATGTTGCATGAGAGTGTCAAGAGTATTCCGTCAGGGTTCCGATGTACGGAATTACTTAAGGAATATTCTTTAGTATAAAAATATAATTTTTATATGTTTGAATTTAATATCTTCTCTAGAGGTCGCTGTATGACCCTATGAGGAGAGACAAAGTAGAGAAAGCTGTATTTTGTAATTAAGTCAATGATGTAATGACTTTTATGAATGAATGAGAATGTATATTTTATTAATTCCGCTGCGATATTTTATGATTATATACATTATGTATGTTTTACGTGCGATGAACCACCAACCGTAAGGCGCCCGGGAGCGGGGCCTTACAAATAGCAACAATAATACCAATGCTAATGATAATAATAGAAATGATATTAACACTAGTATCATTAAGATAGGTAATGATGCAAGTAAATCAGAGTTAGAATTATGATGTAGAGGTCGGTTTTCACAGGCTTGACGTTAAAGATTGAAAAGCACTATGTTCTCCGATGCATTGAAAGTAACTTCCTATGACTGATGTGGGTAACTCATCAAGATTTTGTGGTAACACTAATTACATGCTAAAATAGACTAAGAGTTACAGTCTAGTCATACTCAAGCCAATTACTTTTGATACAGTTTCTTTCAGATAATGTATATATGTAAAAATCAAAATAAAAAGAAAAAAAGAAGCCAAAAAGGCCATCTAGGTTAAAGAGATGCCAATGCGCACAATAATAAAAGATATGTCATAGGCATATATATTATATGATAATATATTTTTTTGAGAATATGTTCCAACACAAGAGGTAAAATCAAATGATGGGGCCCGTAAGTCCGAATTGGCATGTAAATACTAAACATCTTGCAAGGGAAAAACATATGTCTGACTGGTACTTAATAAGACCTACAACTTGTGAATAATCTATGTTCAAAAACAGTTCCCGTGCTACGATGATCTACAATAGGTTGAACTCACCATTGCTATTATGTTTATTTTTTAATCAATGTAATAGGATAAATGTTAGTTTAAGTAGTCTATATTTTGCATTTTGTAGTTTTTGTGCCCAAAAAAATTATGAGCGAAACTGAGTTTCACTCATAGTCATCTGATCTAGATCACCCGGCAAAACTATGTTTTGTCATCAAGTGAAACTAGGTGATGGTCAAGACAGTTTGGCTATCCAGTGAAACTACAGTTCTGCTTATATATAGAAAGTTTCATTCATTGTAAGCAAGTTTTGCAAACCTAATACTGAAATATTGTTATTGCAATTCTATGTATTTGGTTGGAAGTTTATTGTGAACATATTAGAGCTTTAGTTTTATCTTTATTGTGCCAGTTTGGAGATTATTAAAAATATTTGAAACTTGTTCTTGTGTTATAGATAGATTTATGTTTATTCAGTGGGATTTCTATGTTTAATAAATCATTTGCAATGATTATCAATCAAATGGACCAATAATATGGTATCAGAGCCTTGGTGCTCTTGATTTGTTAAGTTATTGATGGGGTTTTAGCAAGAACACTAGTTGCATTCGTTTTGAATCTTATCTTTTGTGTTTTTGGTATGGAAATCAATTGAGAATCATCTAGTATTTGCATAGAAAGCTATCCTAATCATCCAATCATAAATTCATTGTGATTTGGTTGAATTCTGGTTGATTTCATGTTCAAAAAGGTTTCCAGTTTTATCCAGTGAAACTATAGTTCATCCAGTGAAACTACCACGGTTCCAGCAAAACTACAAAATTTGTGATCTTGGAAATTGATCTTTGTTACTCAACGAAATTACCTCATTTTGTACGAAAGTTCTCATCCTTTGATTGCCAAAACAAGCGAAAGTGCTGCCGAAAGTGCCTCGGAATGAAAGTTCTACTAGTTTCAGCAAATCTGTTTCCGAAACTAGAGTTTCCGAGCACTCATCTATACGAGCGAAACTCCTATCGAATCTCCCAACAAAAGTAGCAACGAAAGTAGCAGCAAAATTAGAGGTATCCAGCGAAATTAGAGGTGTTCAGTGAAATGCTGTTTGAAAGTGTAGCACTTAATAGGCCACCAAGGCTTATTAATGTTGACAATTTTGAGGCCTGGAAATGCTGTTTGAAAGCCTTCTTTTACTACACCGATCACAACCAATGGAAGTCAATAGTAAATGATCCTCACACTCCAACTGTCACCATAGGACAAGTTACCTCACCAAACACTAATCCATCAACCTTTACAGAAAAAGACCTTAAGTTAATCAACCGTGATCAGAAAGCCTTCGGGGCTTTAACTCTATGTTTATCTCAAGACATCTACAATCGTTTTTTCGAATACAAGAATGCAAAATCCTTGTATGATTCTTTGTGAGAGTTTTATGATGGTAATGAAGACTTGAAAAAGGATAAGAAAGCCCAAGCTAAAAATGAGTTTAATTCATTTATTGGACACAAAAATAAAAGCCTTACTGATCTTACCAATTGATTTCACTCTATTTCAAGCAACTTAAAGAAATGTGATGAACATTTGGGTAATCATGAACAAGTCACAACACTTTTGGACTCTCTTCCACCACAATAAAGCTTGCAAGTCAGAGTGTTGAAGCAAGAAAGAAATTTTGTTGATTATAAACACATGTAATGATCAAAAAACTGAAGTCATTTGATTTGGACAAGAAAAGGAGAGAGTACAATCAATCAATGGTGGTAGTTACAGTTTATCCATAAAATGTTGCATTTAGTTCATCCACTGCAAACTATTTAATGTATGGTGCAACTTATGGTGGATCTTCTGGATATGGTGTGTCAGACAAGTCTGGTAGTGGATTATCAAGCGTTGGTTCAAGCTCAAAGGCATCATTCACTACTCAAATTCTGTCTATCACAGTGGTATTATTTGGAATATTTATACACAATTGTGAAGCTTTGGTTACGGGGGATTTGATAGGAAAAAGAATAACCGTGGAGGATATGTATCAGTTGGGTACTGATTACTTGGAAGAAACTGATATCCAGTGGCAGATAGCAATGCTCACGTTGTGTGCAAGAGGGTTTATGGAAAGAATAGGTGGGAGAAACTTTGGCAATCAAAATCAGAACTCAATACATGGATATGACAAGTCTAAATTGAGATGTTTCAACTACAAACAATTAGGCCACTTGAAAAGAGAATGTCCATCTCCAATCATCACTGAACCGGAACTTTTGGAACTTCAAAAGTCATCCCGATCAAAGATACAGAAGAAGCCAAGCCAAAGAAGAAAACAACAATAATATCAAACTTTAATTGGAGTGACGAAATCAAAGAAACTGAAAAGGAAATCATCATACTCTGGTGGCTGAGGTAGTGAACAGTGATATGAATCCAGTTGAAGATTTTGCTCATTTCAGGGAGTTCAATTGTGAAATTCAAGATGAAGCTGTTTGTGAATATGGGGTGCAACGAGTTCAAGTTCATGAGGAAATGGTTATTGAGGTTCGTGAAGAAAATGTGGTAGTTTTTGAATCAACTAAAGTCGGGAAACAACAAGAAGTTCAAGCAAGTGAAGTAAAGTTGGAGGGTTGTGATAAAGGAGAGAAAGAGGGAAATGAAGCTGAGGAGGCAGAGAAGAAGCAAAGGAGGAATAAGAATACAAAAGGAACACTCCAGTTTATCAATATGAAAAAGTCCTAGCTGCTAAAAAAGTAGTTATAGGACTGCCATAGAAGGTAATCCAAGACATTCGTTCTTTTTCATGCAAAATTCATTTATTCGGGGTTTATAAAGCAAACAGGTTATTGTTGGAAAATGAAAGGAATTAAAACAAATTAACAAAGAACTTAAAAAAATGAGTCAAAATATTTTGTTAAGTTAAATGAAGTTTTATAGGAAAATGAGTATTTAAAGATAAATCTTTTAGAAAGAAATGTTGAAATAAATGCTTTAATAATAAATGCTTTAATAGAATGTGTGGCACTTGTTGAATTTGAAAAAAGAAAATTAAAAACCAAACTTGAAAAGTGGACAATTTCTAGGATGAAACATAAGGATCTTTGTAAGAAAAAATGGGGGGCTAAAATTAAGGTTGGTTTATGAAGCGAAGAAAACACTCATATTTATCCTCCTCTGAGTACTTATTGTTATGCTCTTATGCCTACACCTCATCCAACTAATAAATTATTTAGAAAGATACTAACAGTTTGTGTAAAGGTTTAGAGGGAGTAAATCATAAGGAGATTCGCGAGGAGTATGATTACGGTGTAAGTAGTGGTCTGGCAGCTCTAGGATTAGCATTTCTTATTCCAAACAATCTTCAATAGATAATAGCGTAAGTAGATTTGTTTCCCAAAAGTCTATTACAGACATTGGCATGTGCAATTCTAGCTCTAGTCCAGCTTGTTCATCTTTAGATGTATATAAATCAAATCATGATGTTTCTAATGCTTGTGTTAATCAAAATGATGCTTGTTCAAGTTTAGCTTCAGACAAAAAAATGTAATCAAATTCTTTTGAAAAGTTCTTTTCTCATCCAATCCCATCTTTTACACCAATTTGGATTTCTAAACCTAAAGAGAAGGAGACAACTTCCTCAAATGTCAGTAATATTAATGTAAATGAATCAGAACCTGCTAAAATTAAGGTTACTAAAGAAAAATCAAAAGAATCATATGACTCCAATTGCGATTCTGATTCACATATGTCTGGATGTGAGGAATAGTTATTAATAAATCAGGCTCCTATTTTAAAATCTAAAATAAAAGGTTTAAAATCTCAGTGTTTTAGTTGTAGGAAGAATGATCATGTAATTAAACACTGCTCTGAGTATGTTCGTAGAAATGTAAATAATAGTTCATTGGGAAGTAGATTAAATCATTTTGTAAACAATTTTTTATGTAAAAAATCTTCTGTTCCGAGACCACACAAGCTCAAGCTTCAAAATACCATCTCAAAACCCTTGACTTGTAACATACTTACTTATTTGGTCCTATTATTGTTAAATCCATTATTAAGAAATCTTATTGTTTGGTTGTTACAAATGATTACACAAGATACTTCTGGGTAAGATTTGTAGCACACAAGGGAGACACTACAGAAGAGCTAAAAAAGCTAATCCTCTCAATTGCAACTATCAATAAAAGGAAAGTGATGGCCATCCGAAGTGATGATGGAACTGAATTTAGAAACCATATTTTTGATTCTTTTTATGCGAGCAAACCGATTCTCAAACAATTTAGTGCTGCTAGGAGACCTTAACAAATTGGTGATGCTGAAAGGAAGAATCGGACGCTTATTGAAGCATTAAGAACTATGTTGATAGAGTCAAAGCTTCCAATCATTTTCTGGGTAGAAGTAGTCCACTGTGCATCTTATGTAGTGAACAGGGTTCTTATTGTGAAAGACAAGATGAGGACTCCTATGAGCTTCTTCGTAAAAACGAAACCCTTGATTGACTTCTTTCGTACGTTTGGTTGCTCATGTACTGCACATCCTATGTACTGAATAACATTTCTTTGTTGGCTATTCTACCTCATAAAAGGCATATAAAGTATACAACAAAAGAACATGTATTGTGTAGGAATCCTTTTATATGGATTGTAGGAGTCTAATTCACCAAATATGGAGTCAGACCAAGAATGGTTTTATGACTCCAACACAGTATTCTAATCATTCAACCTTCTAGTATTTGATGATGATGTCATTCCTCAAACCAGTACGCAAATCATTCCTCATCCTGAACCTCTTTGACGACCACCAATTGATCCTCCATCTCTACCTCCAATTGATCTTCTAATCATTCAACCTTCTATTATTTGATGATGATGTCATTCCACAAACTAGTACGCAAATCATTCCTCAACCTGAACCTCTTTGACAACCACCAATTGATCCTCCATCTCCACCTCCATTTGATGTTCCAGCTACACCTCCACCATAACCAATTGCACTATCATAACCAAATTCCCCTTCACAACCATCATAAACCACATTTTCATCTCAATCCAATCAATTAACCTTAACATAAACTTCAAAACCTTAAAATATCACCCACATGATTACATTATTAGTTCTATTATAGATGGTGTGAGGACTCAGAGGCAATCTGGATTGATAAATGAATGTGTCTTTAACTGTTTCTTATCTCAAATCGTTCCATCAAATATCTCAGCAGCACTTCAAGACCCAAGTTGGGTTGAATCTATGTAGATTTTCAAGAGAAAGTATATAAACTTGATAAATCCTTATATGGATAGCATCAAGCTTCTCGTATCTGGTATGAAACACTGACACAATATCTGCTCAGCAAGGGTTTCTCTCATGAAACTACAGATATGAGATTATTCAAAAAGGAGGTTGTTGGTAAGTTGTTGCTTGTTTCATTTTATGTTGATGATATTATTTTTGGGTCTACATATGAGAAACTCTGTAGAGAATTTGAAGAAATGATAAAGGATCACTTTGAAATGAGCATGATGGGGTAGATATGCTTTTTTTAAGGTTGCAGGTTGAACAAAATCCTGATGGTATTCTTATTCACCAAGAAAAGTACATTCAAGAGATTCTCAAGAAGTTCAAGATGGACGATGCTTCTCCAGAACTTACTTCATTCACTACTGTGACTGTTATCAAACCAACCCAAAAGAATTACATTAAAAAGCTGTTAAATGCATCTTTCGTTACTTCAAGGGTTCCTCTTGTTTGTGTCTTTGGATCCAGAAGGATGTAACTTTGATTGACATGCTTATTCTGACAGTGATCATGGTGGTTGTAGGATTAACCGAAAATCCCTCACTCACGGATATCAATATCTTGGGGATTGTCTTGTTTCATGGCAACGCAAGAAGCAAACAACAATATCTTTATCTACAGGAGAGGCTGAATATGTTATTGCATCAAGTTATTGCTGCCAAGTGCTTTCGATACAACATTAGATGATGGATTACACAATCAATTTTCTTCATACGCCAGTCTTTTATGATAATGAAGCTGCTTTCATAATCACCAAAAATCCAATTCATGATACTCATAACAAGCATATTGAAACAAGTATTCATGCAATCGATAATGCTCGAGAAAAGTGTTTCATTGATATTATTCCAATTGACATAAAGAATCAAAAAGTAGATCTTTTCACAAAAAACATTTGATAAACCTCATTTTATGAATTAATCTCAATGTTAGGTTTAATACCATTTTTAAAATTCTTTGCATAACAAATTGTGTAAAAATTGTAAATAATTCTTTTTATTCATTTTTATTTTGATAAACTCATTCTGAAAAACTTATGTGTTCCAAATTCCTTCATTTCTTTGATTTTTAAAAATAAGAAAATAGAAATTTCTCTTACATGATAGTTAAATAGAAAGTTCGGGGGAGAATAAAGATTAAACTCTTAAATTTTTTGATTTTATCTTTTCAGAAACCCTGGAAAAAGAGGTTTAAAGGAGGTCAGCAGCCTTGTGTTCGGATATGCATGGTAGGCTCAGCCTAAAAACGAAGTAAAGAGTGATCATGTAGCTAAATTAAAGTTTAAGAACTCGATAATATGGATTATCCCCTTGACGTTTTGGCCTACAAAAAGTTGCAAGACCTTACCAAAAACAGGTTGAGAGTTTCAAATCTCTGCTTAGATATTCCTAAAAGTTCCCAAAATATCTTTATCCCCAAGTCCTAAGTGATGCTTCTAGTTAGCACAACAAATTTTTCTTGTTTAGCTCTTTAGAAAAGTCTCTGAATTAAAGCTTCTTATTAGCTCTTCAGAAGTTTATCTCATTCTTATATCCTCTGCTATGTGTGAACATTGACCTGGAGTGATGATCTCCTTTGTTATAAGTAAATATAGACCTGGAGCTCTAATCAGTACATTCTGATGATCTTCTCTGTTATACTTGACTATAGACTTGAAGCTCTTATCAGCAAGTTCAGATGATCATCTCCTCCGTTATACGTGAGTGTAGACCTAGAGCTCTCATCATCGGTTCCCACAAAATAAAGGCACAATGATTCTTAAATTAAGATCATTGTTGAAATCTCAAATAAAAATCAAGCAAAGTTATTCATACTGCTTAAAAACCCATGAGGATAGAATAAGTCCATTGCCAAATGTCTGTGGGGACCAAGTCATTATAGTTTCAATAATTAAACCAAAACATGATAAGGGTAGCTGCAGATTACGCGTTGAAAAGAATAAGGCATGGTTTAAAAGGACAAACATATTAGAAATCTCGCCAATCTATGACTTTCGGGAAAACTTCTTGAAAAAGAAGTGTATCCTTTTATCCTTAATTTTATCTTATTTCTAATTTTGTTTTATTCCAACTTATCTTATTTTTTTTTTTTTTCTTGGTTTTGATTTTGTGTTGGTTTTGTGGGGAGATGAAATTTTTATCGAAAGCTTATGTTCATAAATACAAATCCTTAATAAACTTTCATAAAAATTTAAAAAAATTTCAAAAATTCTCAAACTTTTTTAAGTGCTGGGTTTCTGCGAAACTAAGTTCGCTAGCTTTTTCGCTTAGCGAATCTATATATTCGCCAACATATTCTCTAAGTTCTAAGTAACATGATTTTAAATGTGATACCGAGTGAAACTATAGTTTTGCTGCCAACAAAATTAGGGTGTACATATTGGATAGTATGGGATCAGTTTCTCACATTCGCGTGATGAAGCTAAGACCTAGTTTCTGTGTAGATTAAATCGAAACCATTCTGTGTTGATTTCCGTCAAGATTGTGTTTATAAGTTCATAGGTGGGTGTTTTAAACCCATTCCATAACATTAATCACGATATTAACTCATATATTTAAGTTTTAGATTGATTCCTTTGAGTTGGAGTGTTCGCTAATTCGTTTAGCGAAACTACAAGAGTCACCAGTGAAGCTGAATGAAAGTTCAAAGTTACGAGTGCAGTCCGTGCGCACCTGGCAGTTTCGCCAGGATAGTTTCAGCAAAACTATAAATTCTCTTAGGCACATGATTTTATGTCTGAGTCTTAGCGAATCTATAATTTCTCTACTACGAAATAGAATTTTGACATCAGTGAAACTATAGAATCACTCAGACACATGAATTTGTGTCTGAGTCACAACGAATCTATACTTTTGGCTGTGCGAAACTACAGTTTGACAGTAGTGAAACTGTTGAACTTTGCCTGTGCGAAACTATTGTTTCAACAACAGCGAAACTGTTGAACTTTTCTTGTGCAAAACTACAGTTCTGGCAGCAGCGAAACTATAGTTTCGAAAGCAGCGAAACTGTTGATCTTTCTATTTTTTTGTTTCATTTCATTTCATTGTTAATTTTATATAAATGTTTTAACTAACCCACTTCCATTTATTTTTCAGTTAAGACGGCAAACATAAAGTTTGACGAGAGGAATAACATATAGCGTTACTGGATAATGGCAACCCATAAGCTACTTGTTTTAGACACGGCATCAAATTCCTGGAGGTGTCCCCTATATTCTATTTCATATCTCATGTGCCCAATATCTATGATCTTCATCTCATAGACTTTGCAGAACTGCTGAGTATGACCACGGGTCTAATCCATATCGGATTGTAGCTAGAGTCAATGGCAACGACATAGCCATTACTTTTGAGACTATAGCAAGGGTTTTGAGCCAAAATAATGATTGTGGAGATGAGGTTATGCTATCTAAGGCACCGGTTTTAAATGCATTCAGGAGCATCGGTTATGAAGGACCTCCTTTTGGCACCAGAAAAAAGTCCTTTCTATCTAAGGAATGGAGATACATAGCTCATGTGTTTATCATGTGCCTAGACCATATAAAGGATGGTCTGATGGGCTAAACTTGGATTGGGCCAGGGCTATGATTGTATTTTGCAGAGGACAGAAGGCCAACATTGCCAAAATGATATTTCATTTCACGTCTGAAAACATAAAGTCATTGAAGAAGGATAAATGGTTGTCATATCCAAGATTCATACTGATGTTGATAAATTATTTGATTCCAAATATGCCTAGACATAGAGAGATAAAGAGACTAGTTTAGATGAATGCCAGGATATTTGCAGACTTCTCAACTATAAGACATGACTTTAGTGGAAATATCACACATCTTTAGGAAAACATGTATCCAGCTAAGAGGTGGAATTATATCAGGAGATTGATTGAGACTGAAAACAAAAATGCTAAAGAGAATCAAGAAAAAGAAGTTGAAGCAATTAAGTAAAGGAAAAGGTATGCCAAAGAAAAAGAATACAATTTGGAAGATAAGATTGATGTAGTAGAAGAGGAACTGAGGGTGCAAAGGGAGAAATGACCAAAGAAGAAGGAAAATAAAGGAGAACCAGCTAATGTTACAAAAAGGAGAACAAAGCATAAACAACATGCATTTTTTAAAACTCCTGAAAGAAGAGATGCTAGATCAGAGCTAGACCAAGATGTTATTAGAACTATGAATGCATCTTTGGCAAATAAATTGGGGATGATCAAAACTAAATTACGAAGTCAAGAATTGAGAGAAAGGAGAAAGATAAGGTGATGGAATGCATGAAGAGTTTGATGATAGATCAATAGGAGTTGATCAAGAGGCTACTCAAGGAAGTGAACGAGCTGAAAGCAAATGTTGGCCTACCTAATCAGTTACCTCAAGCTGAGTTAGATGATCTCACTTATACATCAAAGTACTCATTTCTAAAGGTGGGAAGTCTAACTAGGGTTGGAGAAGGCACAAGTGGTGTAGGAGTTGTTGCTAGTAGTAGTGGTGTTGGTGGTTCTGGTGTTGGTGGCTCAGGTGCCAATGTGAAGGTTGTTAGTGAGTCGGAAGTTAATAGAGAAAAGGTTGGAGCTGAAGATATTAACACTGACGTAGAAGTTATGAAAGAAAATGGTGCAGGAAGTGTTGTAGGTAATGAGAATGAGGTTGTAGAGGCTGGATTCGTAGACATGTGGTTTGATATAAATATAGATTTGACTGGTGATGAAGTGATTAGAGAATAAGGAGATGAAGCATGAAGGAAAGATGTTGAGTAAAATTTGATAGATGACGAAGAGGATATTTAGGAGCAATTGGTGGATTATGACTCTGAGCTTGAATACTTTGAGGTAGACTAGTGGCCAATGACCTATGTGGCTTGGAGAAGTTCAACTCAAGTAGATATTATTGAGATGGACAAGGAAGAGTAGTTCACTAAGAAAAAGGAACAAGAACAGCTGACCCCTCTATTTTAAAGTATTAAAGAACCGAGCCGAAAGGAATCTAATAAGAAGATAATTAGCTAGAAAATACAAGAGTGAATTGAAAATTGTTTATGATCAAGAGAAGAGGAGGGGGAATATCAGACCTACATAAGAGGAAGGCATTCAAGACCTTGCCAAGATGGGATCTAAGAGCACTAGCTGAGATTCCGCTGTTGGATTCAAACTTAAGTGAAAGAGCCATGTTGCTCGAGTAAGATATAAAAAAAGGCTTAATGATAACTTTAAAACATTTGGATACATGAAGACTGAGAGAAGCAGATCCAAGAAGGACATGGATTGGTTGATCGGCAAAAGAAAAAAATGTATTGAAGTTGGATCCAGCAAAGACTATGAATAGAGTGAGGGTGCCGAATCCATATCCCCCAAGATTATAGAAGTTTGAAAAATGGTGTTGTGATAGCAATACGAGAGAAGTGGTTGTTAGAGTGAACAATGGAAAGGAAATCAAATTATTTGATCCTATGGAAGTATTTTTTTTTATGATGAGGATTTGGTGGTTGAGTTTCAAAACCACATAAAACTAAAGCTGGAGTAGAAGCAAGAAATGAAGCAAGCCTCTTTATGAGGGTTGCAAACAAGGTTCGGGGAGTTAGGACTAAAGTCATGGAGCTGACAGAGAAAGTACATCAAGCTGAAGAACTGAGGATTGACGTGCAGGAGTTGACAAAGCAATTTGAAAAGGCCAGTGCACAGAAAGAAGAAGTGATTTCCGTTGGAGCTGAAAAAGAAACATCTGCTAAAGCTGTAGAAAAAGTTCCGAATGTTGAAGAAAGAACTGAGCTGAATTAGAAGATCCATCTGGTGAGGTCCAACCTGGGGGGTATTGATGATCTAGAATAGATTGGACTCGCCGTTGTTATTTTGTTTATTTTGTTTATCAATGTGCTAGGATAAATGTAAGTTTGCTTGGTTTGTATTTATAGTTTTTGTGCCCAACAAAACTACAGGCGAGACTGAGTTTCGCTCATAGTCAGCTAGTCTAGATCACCCGGCGAAACTGTATTTCATCACCGGGTGAAACTAGGTGATGGTCAACACAGTTTTGCTATTCAGCAAAACTATTTGTGAAACTACAATTCATCTTATATATTAAAGTTTCTTCACTGTAAGCAAGTTTGGCAAACCCTAGTAGTGAAATATTGTTATTGCAATTCTATGTATTTGGTAGGAAGCTTATTATGATCATATTTGAGCTTTACTTTCACCTTCATTGTGTTTGTTTGGAGATTATTGAAAATACTAGAAACCTATTCTTGTTTCATTGAGAGATTTTTGTTTATTCACTGGGATTTCTATGTTTTATAAATCATTTGCACGGATTATCGATCAAATGGACCAACATGCTAGCCATGCTCCAAATAGGTATTATCTTAGAGAATAATTAATCCTCAGAAAACTTTTCAGAAGTAAAAGGTTTAAGTCAAATTGGGGTAACTTGAAATCTCAAATTGTCTTGAAGCTGGATAAGGGTTTTGAAAGATTTTTTGATTGTAAGATCCACTGAATTCATATAATTTAATCAAAACATAATAAATATCACATCATATATCTCTAAGTAAAAATTGAGGTCAAAGTTTAATGTGGAAACAATAGATTGATAGTCAACGTAACCAGTCTCATTTATAATAATGTCGGATGATGTTAATGATCGATTTCGCTGAAACATGATCTTATACTAGTAAATTTATCAAAAATACTTAGATTATGAGTATATTTAGTGTGTCATTTTGATTTTTCTTTGTTAAATGTGTCTTTCATATACTTGTTTCAGTTTTACAAATGTTTTCAAAAATTTAGGGTGTATGAATAATTGAAAACACTTAGTTAAACATGTGTTTACCAAATAATTAATCATTGGCTCAAACAAAATTAAAATTAAAAATTAAAAATTCAAGGAAATTTGAACTTCTTGTGTGCGAGAAGTTCAATTGATGTGAAAGGTTTCTTTGTGTGAAGAATTGACTTCTCGCATGAGAAGTCAATTGCTTATTTAAAGCACAGTTGTGCGAAAATTCGGTATTCACACGAAAAGTTCAAAAAGTTTCTCAAAAAATTACTAAATGTCAAAATTGTTGTTATCATTGTTATTATAGTTCATTGTGGTCACAATTTGATTAAAAAAGGATTGACAAGGTAGATTTCGTATTAGTTATTAGGTTTATTAGTGATTGAACTTTAACCAAAATAAACTTAAAATTAAACAAAACTAATCTTACAAAACTAATCTTACAAAACCTTAATAAAGCCTTAATCGACTGTTATTCTAATTTGATGGTTTAAACATACTGGAAATGAGTTAATATGAAAATCAAAATTTTGAAACCTGTCGCACGCGAAAAGCATATAGGAATTTGAACAGACACGAAAAGTTTAAAACATGTCGTGTGAAAACATTGACTTATCGCATGACTTGTTGACTTTTGGTCAAAATCTTATTCATGTGAATAGTTGATTTATTCGCATGCGATTAGAGTATCCATGCGAAAAGTTCAAAAACTTCTCAATTTCAAAATTTTTTAAGTCTGGAATCATTATGCATCTATAACTAATCATTTTTTATATAATTGTCCTTTAGATGGCTCGTCAAATGGTTTTAATTAAGAACCATAATGTGGTAGCTTATCTAGGGGAAGTTAAAGAGGATAATGCTTTGTTCAGATCTCTGATTGAGGGAATTAAGACTTTTCGTATGTATCATGCTATTACAGCTAGTCCGACTATATACACTAACGTCATTGATCACTTCTTGCTTACTGCAGCTAATGAGATAGATTATGAGAGAGAACCATGTATATCAGCGACGGTTAAAGGAAAAAGGATTGTGATTAGAGCCGAGGTGATTGATAGTGTTTTATTATTAGAGAATCAGCCTAATGTACCTGTGAAGATACATGATAAGGTTGCTAAAGATTTTTTCATCAGGATGGGATACTGTCACAGATACCCATCTTTAGAGAATAAGTATTTACCTTCATTCTGGAAGTATCTATTTCATGTTATGATATACTGCCTGAGTTACCTAAAGGCAAATGGATAGTTTGAGTGTTGTGTTTGGATCCCTACTAGTATCACTTGTTGAGGATCTACCATACAGCATATCCAAGGCTATGTTTGTAGAGACATGGAAGAATGTGATAGCTACTGCAGAGAAGAAGTTCATTATATACCCATGTTATACAGATGATAGTGAATGCTGCTCATCCTGAGTTAGTAGTGTCTAACTCAAATACCTATGTTGTAATGGTGATGAAGAAAGAGATATTCACTTATTTGAAGGGAGCTAGAGCAAATGCTTAGGCTGGATCCCATTTTTCTAAATTTAGAAGGTTTGTTGAAGGATTTCAAGAAGAGGCACAACCAAATAAGACTAAGACTGTGACTGAGACACACCAAGTTGATCAGGCTGACACAGCTGGTACTTCTACTAGTACTGGTATGTCTGACTTGGACGAAGTGAACACTTGGTTCACTGAAAGTGGTAGTGAGACTAATAGTGACCAGATCGGGAATGTACCCTATGTGCTTCAATAGCATCCCAGAGTTCAAGTAACTCCTACTAAATGCACTACTGAGGAAAGGGATGTAGATTTTATGCTTGAGGATTCACCATCTACTTAGAGGAGAAAGAAGACATTGGCCAGGAAGAGGGTTGATTTTGATAGTCCGTGTAGGAGGGGTAGAGGACGAGGAGTGCTACATAAACATCGGGCCCCAATGACCACTGTGTCGATTAGTGATGTTCCTATATCAGATACTCCTGTCATATACAGTGACGCTTCTACACCTATTTTTGTTATAGAATCAATAACTGTAACGTCATCATCTATGCCTAATACTGAGGATGTGTTGAGCACACCACCAAGGGATCAAACTCATGATGATTTATTTAGCGATGTTGTTTTCTTAATACTACTCCAGCGCCATGACCAAAAAGAAGAGTCTATATAGTTTTCACCTACTAGAAATTTGAACAAAGAGTTGGTGTATTAGAGACATAGATGTTGGAGAAGACATATGTAAGGCCCTGATCCCGGGCACCTCACAGTTGGTCATTCGTTGCACATAAAACACATTACTATACATTTCGTTAAATAAACAGCGGAATTATGTTAGCAAAAAGCCATTCTCTATTATTGAAAGATAATGTTGCTAAGCAATACAATAATGTTTAAGTTACAAAAGATCGTTTAATTGCATTACAAAATAACAATATCCTAACATAGGAATGGATGTCAGTCTTTCCCTGCCGAGTATCTTCACCCTCGTGCCATCCTCAGCAACAATTACCTGTCAACTGAAAACGTATAAAAGTCAGTGTTGCTGAGTGAGTTCTAGTTTTAAAAGTATTAAGAATACCTTGTATAATGTATATATATATATATATGAAAATACTCTTTTTGTAAGAATACATCTCTTACTCTTGTACGTTAGCACGTATTACCTATACAACAAGGTACTGTTTTCATTCTTTTCTGTATGCCTTGTTTATTTTGTACTCTTTTAACTTTATCTTTTACTGTCTATATGGACCAATGAGCAATACCCTAAACTATGTACGCGGGGAAACTGGTGCTGGGCCTCTCTGGTCTATGCTATAATCAATGTTCATAAGGCTGGCCCAGTCACCTAGGGCATGCTGCAAAGGTCCGTCAATCTCAATTGATTGGCCCCGTGAGCACTATGAAGGTAGCTAACCCACATCATAGTTGAGCTAATGATAACATGGTCGTGCACCTCCTATATGCTTGCAAGACTTGTTAGCTTTTTAATTAAGTTCCACTTCTCTTTATTATTTCTCTTTCACTATGTTAAGAATAATACTTGCATTTATGATCATAGGCACACCACATAAGTCACACAATAATAATTACTATGACCATAGGCATAATTTATAATAATGCAAATATAATAGCAATTTAAAAACCCTAAGTCAAACGTGGTTCAAACTCTAATGATTTTGTTTTGGTCAAAATTTGAGAAAATATTCTAAGTGTCCTACGCGCATGAGCACTATACAGGCGCATGAGGCCTGTTTAGGCGCATGGGCACTATTTGGGCGGTTTATCACTTAGGTGCTTGGGACATCTCAGACGCATGGGCACTATTTTTTTACGTTTGGTCCACACTTAGGAATCTGAGTCAAAATCCTAGACGCATGGGCTACTGTTTAGGCAGTTGTGCTTACACTTAAAATTTTCTAAGGCCTTTCTAGACGGTTGGGGCATTGTTCAGGTGGTTGGGCCCTGTTTAGACATATGGGCTAACTTAGAAATTCCTAAGGCAATTTTAGGCAGTTGGGGGTACTGTTTGGGCAGTTGATCATACTTAGAACTTTTCTAAGGCAAATTTGGACGCATGGGTCTTATTTAGACCCATGAACACCTTTCTATTATATTTCTAAGCTATTTTCAGACCCAAATCTTTATACCATCCTATTCTAAGCTTACTACAACCATCCTAAACATAAGTATCAAATAAACACCCATGAAACATCATCATACAATATAAACACATACGGGTATTCGTTCATAACATTTATAAAATCATTTAATACATTTTCAGCCCCAAAGAAAGTTTAAAATAAGTAAAAATACGGGGTCTAGAACTCACCTTTGCTACTCTCAAGTCCCAACTCCAAGTCCTGAACTTTCCAAAGGATTCAAACACCTAGAAACTCAATAAACACACACCGAACACACACACAAACACATAAGAACATATACCTTCGGTTTCTTAGTCAAAACTAAACTAAAACCGAACCAATTACGTAACAAATGCTTACCTAAGTGAAGAACTGCCACTGGTTCTTCTTGAAACCAAGAGAAAGTTCTTCAACTTTTCTTTTTTCTTCTTTTGTTAGAAAGAAAGCAGATGGGATGTGCAATATGGGCGGCCGTATCTCCATATATATTAAAATAATAGGTTGTTGTACTATTTTACACTTTAACCCTTTCTACTTAACTTCTTCTCCCTTTACGAAAGATACTTTTATTACCCTTTTATTTTGACAAAGTTTCGGGTGTTACAAGTCTACCCCCCTTAAAGAGGTTTCGTCTCCGACACCTGCTACTCTTTGAATAACTGTGGGTAGAGTTGCCTCATTTCTTCTTCAGTCTCCCACGTAGACTCGGAACCCTTCCTATGCTTCCACTGCACTCATACAAGTGGAACCACTTTATTCCTTAGCCTCTTCTCCTTGCGATCGATGATTGCCACTTGTTGTTCTACATAAATAAGCCATTCATCGACCTCGATATCTTCCAGTGGTACAGCCATGTCTTCATCGGCTAAGCACTTTCTCAGATGAGATACATGGAATGTGGGATGAATTCCACTCAACTCATCTGGCAATTCAAGTCGATAGGCCACCTCTCCTACTCGTGTGATGATCTGGAAAGGTCCTATGAATCTCGGGCTTAGCTTACCTCACTTACTGAATCGGATGATTCCTTTCCAAGGTGAGACCTTCAACATCACTCGGTCGCCAACCTTGAATTCTATTGGTTTTCGCCTTTTGTCATCATACGACTTTTGCCTATCTTTCACCGCCTTCATGAAGGCTTTGATCTTTTCTAACTTCTCATTCGTAGCCTCGATCACCTCAACGCCTCCCAGTTCTTTCTGCCCAATGTCTCCCCAACATACGGGGGTCCTACACCTAATACCGTGTAGTATCTCGTATGGTGGCAAGCCAATACTGGCATGATAACTGTTGTTGTATGAGAATTCTGCTAATGGTAGGTGATCGTCCCAGCATCCTCCAAAATCGATCACACACGCTCGAAGCATGTCCTCGATTGTCTGAATCGTCCTCTCGGACTGGCCATCTGTCTGAAGATGATAAGACGTGCTAATGTGCAGCCTCGTTCCCATCGCATCATGGAATCTCTTCCAAAACTTCAATGTTAATCGGGTGTCACGATCCGACATGATAGACATCGGCACGCCATGACGAGCTACAATCTCTTTAATGAACAGGTCCAACAATCTTTCAAGGGAGTACGTCTTACGGATCGGTAAGAAGTGAGCACTCTTGGCTAGACGATCAACAATCACCCAGATTGCATCGTACCCCCTCGCCATGCGGGGTAACTTTGTAATGAAGTCCATGGTGATATGCTCCCACTTCCACTAGGGTATATCCAATGGTTGGGTCTTCCGGTAAGGCTTCTGATGCTCTGCCTTCACTTGCAAGCAAGTAAGTCACGTACTCACATATTCCACCACGTCACGTTTCATACCCGGCCACCAGTAGTCTTTCTTCATGTCTTGATACATCTTGGTGCCACTGGGATGAACGGAGTATCGAGTTTTATGAGCTTCATCCATGATTCGCCCTCGCAGATCTCCATAACGAGGGATCCACATTCATCCGAAGCAGGTTCTAACCCCGTGGGTGTTTTCTCGCAACTTCGCGACTAAACCTCTTATTCATTCAGAGTTGAGATTATCTTCTTTCAAAGCCTCATCTTTGAACTCCTTGACCTGGATCATCACATCAACTGATAAGCTTTCACCTGAATCGGCTCCAGTTTCTCCTTTCGGCTAAGGGCATCGGCCACCACATTGACCTTGCCCGGATGGTAGTGGATCTCATAGTCATAATCTCTGATGAGCTCTAACCATCTCCTTTGTCTCATGTTGAGATCCTTTTGCTCAAAGAAGTACTTCAAGCTCTTATGGTTGGTGAAGATGGTGCACTTCATACCGTATAAGTAGTGCCTCCAAATCTTCAACACAAAGACCACAGATGCTAACTCCAAATCATGTGTGGGTAGTTAATTTTGTGGGTCTTCAACTGTCGGGACGCGTAGGCTATTACCCTTCCACGTTGCATCAACATGCAACCTAGTCCGGAATAAGATGCATCCGAATACACCACTAAGTCATCACTTCCCTCGGGCAATGTCAGGAAAGGAGCATATGTTAATCTCGTCTTCAACTCCTCAAAAGCACCCTCCTGCTCTCGACCCCACACGAACTTCACATCCTTGCGGTCAATTTGGTCAAAGGTGAGGCTATCTTGGAGAAGTCCTGAGTGAACCTTCTATCGTAGCCCGCCAAGACCAAGAAACTACTGATCTCGAATGGAATCTTTGGAGACTTCCATTGCATCAACGCCTCAACCTTTGCTGGGTCCACCATGATTCCTACAGCATTGACGACATGGCCCAAAAATTGAACCTCGCGTAACCAAAAATCACAGTTAGAGAATTTAGCATACAACTTCTCTCTCCTAAGTGTCTCCAATACCTCGCGTATGTGGCCGGCATGTTCTTTCTCACTCTTAGAATAAATCAGGATATCATCGATAAACACTATCACTGATTTATCTAGCATTCACCGACATACTCGATTCATCAAGTCCATAAAGGCAGCTTGCGTGTTAGTCAAGCCAAAAGACATAATGAGGAACTCGTAGTGTCCATAGTGCGTACCAAAAGCTGTCTTAGGAATATCCAGCTTCTTCACTGTCAATTGATGGTAGCCAGATTGTAGATCTATCCTCAAAACCAACTGGCACCTTGGAGCTGATCGAACAAGTCATCAATCCTCGGTAACGGATACCGATTCTTCACCGTCAACTTCTTCAGTTCTCGATAGTCGATGCACATCCGCATACTACCATCCCATTTCTGCACGAACAAGACCAGAGCACCCCATGGAGAGATACTCGGTGAATGAATCCTTTATCCATTAACTCCTGCAATTGTTCCATGAGTTCCTTCATCTCAGTTGGAGCTAATCGGTACGGTGCTTTGGCAACAGTTTGAGCACCGGGTATTAGATCAATCTGGAACTCAATTTCGCGATCCGGTGGTACGCTGGGTAAATCTTCTAAGAATACGTCCAGAAAGTCACACACCACTGGTACATCGGGTAATCATGGTACCGTCACATCCACATCTTTCATGTACGCCAGATAGGCACTACATCCACATCTCATGCACTTCCCCGCCACCACCATTGAAATCACCTTCAGGATCTTAGTATCGCGATCTCCATAAATCGTCACCAAACTTCCATCGGGCGCAACTAGTCGAATCATGTTCTTGCGACATACGATGTTTGCTTCATAGGTTGCTAACCAGTCCATCCCTAGCACTACATCAAATCCACCTAGGGGCATCAATTGTAACTTAGCAGTAAACCTATGACCTTCTAGTTCTATGGCACAGTCCTCTATCACGTCAATAATTCTAGTGGACTTACCAATAGAAGTTTCTACATCGAATGGCTCACTAATACTCCTACTGTTAGAAGACAACTTAGCATAGAAAGTAGTAGAAATAAAACTCCTACTAGCACCAGAATCAATATAATACAGAGGCGCAAGTTTGATTTACTAGAAACATACCTGACACGACATTGGGATCCACTCTGGCCTCCTCCCGGGTCATGGTGTAAGCTCTAGCACTTACCCTCTGTCCTCCCTCCTCCGGCTTCATCTTCTCCCCAGAGCTCTCCGCCCTCGGCTTCTTCGCGTGGCCCTCCTCGCTACAGTTATAACACTTCAGCACCCTACAGTCTCTAGTGATGTGGTCGGGCTTGCCACACCTGAAGCATACATTCAATCCCAACCTACACTTACTGGCATGCTCCCTTCCACACTTGCCACACTTCTTCAACCGTGAGCTTGATGACACCCTACGGTCGTCCACCTTCATTCTCTTGTTGTTTGGAGTGAAACCACCACGTCCAAACCTCTTCCCATTCCAGCCTTTCACCACCACTCGTCTTCTTCACCTCCACCACAGTCTCCCCTTGCTCATCGTATAACCTACCTGCCAAGTCCACTACCGATCGAAATATACCTAGCTGAGTAGCAATCAGATGCCTGCGAGTATTTGCCGTCAGTCCCTGGATGTACCTCTTGATCTTTCTTGACACTGGCGTCACCTGAACCGGCACCAGCCTTGCCATTTTGTTAAATTTGGTGGTGTACTGCTGGTGTATCATGGTTCCCGTCTCAAGTTGCAGGAACTCCCTCTCGATCCTGTCGAGTTCCCTGTGAGGACAGAATTCCTCGATCACCAACTGCTTCAACTGCTTCCATCGCATCTTCCCGATGGCTCTAGCACCCTCAGCTTGGACAATATTGTCCCACCAACACAATGCAGAGTCGACAAAAGAATGAGTCGCGAACTTCACCTTCTGTTCTTCGCGACACTCACTGATTTCCAACACCGCCTCCATCTCCCTCACCTAGCGGTGAGCGGCAGTAGCATTGCCATTACCATCGAAGGTCGGGGGCTTGCACCTTTGGAATGCCCCATAATTGCACCCTTTGGTCGTCACCCCCCTAAATCATCCTCCTCTTCATCAGACAACACGGTCTCAGGCTATGGTCGTTCCTCCTCCCCCTTGCTTCCCTTGCCTGTTGACCCTTTCCTATTCTCCTTTTCCTTTCTTTCCACGCTCCTCACCGCCCTGATGACTTCGGTCACCACAGACGGTAAAACTGTATGCATGACATGGTGTACCTCATAAGCAATCACCTCTCTAGCCGAGGCATTCAGGATAGCATTCTCATTCTCCTCACTCCAGCCATGAACCTTAGGGTTCTCATGAGTCATCTCAGGAGCCTTAGCACTACTCCTAGTCACACGTGGACGACCTCTACCTCTAGAAGCCTTGGAAGATTTCTGTCCAACCATTTCCTAAACGCTATAAGATTCAAACACTAACACAGTCATTCAAGGCAATTGCTCAGTTTATGTTAAGTATAGTAAGTCCCTAATTACAGTGGCCAAATGTGATTAGCCACTTGCTTTACTCTCCACACCCCAAGCATTTCCTATCCAGACTACATCAGTATCTAAATCTACTAAGAACACATAAGTCAAATAGCACACACACATAATACTGATTAACTTTAAGAAAAGAAATACCTGATGGCATGTAGCTACTCGGGCTGACATCCCTCTATCTGTCCCATTTTCAGTTTAAGTTTAGGTTTTGAAAATGTTTTACCCAATTCACTTAAACTATGGCTCTGATACCAACTTGTAAGGCCCTGATCCCAAGCACCTCACAGTTGGTCATTCGTAGCACATAAAACACATTACTATACATTTCGTTAAATAAACAACGGAATTACGTTAGCAAAAAGCCATTCTCTGTTATTGAAAGATAATGTTGCTAAGCAATACAATAATGTTTAAGTTACAAAAGATCGTTTAATTGTATTACATAACAACAATATCCTAACATAGGAATGGATGTCAGTCTTTCCCTACAGAGTAGCTTCACCCTCGTGCCATCATCAGCAACAATTACCTGCCAACTGAAAATGTATAAAAGTCAGCGTTGCTGAGTGAGTTCTCGTTTTAAAAGTATTAAGAATACCTTGTATAATGTATATATATGAAAATACTCTTTTTGTAAAAATACATCTCTTACTCTTGTACGTGAGCACACATTAACTATACAACAAGGTAATGCTTTCTTTCTTTACTGTATGCCTTTTCATTTTGTACTCTTTTAACTTTATCTTTCACTGTCTATGTGGAACAATAAGCAACACCCTAAACTATGTGCGCAGGGAAACTGGTGTTAGGCCTCTCTTGTCTATGCTCTGATCACTGTTCATAAGGCTGGCCCAGTCACCTAGGGCATGCTACAAAGGTCCACCAATCTCAATTGATTGGCCCCGTGAGCACTATCAGGGTAGCTAACCCGCATCACAGTTGAGCTAACAACAACATGGTCGTGCACCTCCTATATGCTTGCAAGACTTTTTAACTTTTTAATTAAGTTCCACTTCTCTTTATTATTTCTCTTTCACTATGTTAAGAGTAATACTTGCATTTATGATCATAGGCACACCACATAAGTCACACAATAATAATTACTATAACCATAGGCATAATTTATAATAATGCAAATATAATAGCAATTTAAAAACCCTAAGTCAAACTTGGGTCAAACTCTAATGATTCTGTTTTGGTCAAAATTTGAGAACATATTCTAAGTGTCCTAGGCGCATGAGCACTATACAGGCGCATGAGGCCTGTTTAGGCGCATGGCCACTATTTGGGTGGTTTATCACTTAGGTGCTTGGGACATCTCAGACGCATGGGCACTATTTTTTTTACGTTTGGTCCACACTTAGGAAGCTGAGTCAAAATCCTAGACGCATGGGCTACTGTTTAGGCAGTTGTGCTTACACTTAAAATTTTCTAAGGCCTTTCTAGACGGTTGGGGCACTGTTCAGGTGGTTGGGCCCTGTTTAGGCGTATGGGCTTACTTAGAAATTCCTAAGGCAATTTTAGGTGGTTGGGGGTACTGTTTAGGCGGTTGATCATACTTAGAACTTTTCTATGGCAAATTTGGACGCATGGGTATTATTTAGACGCATGAACACCTTTCTATTATATTTCTAATCTGTTTTCAGACCTAAATCTTTATACCATCCTATTCTAAGCTTACAACAACCATCCTAAACATAAGTATTGCATAAAGACCCATGAGACATCATCATACAATATAAACACATACGGGTATTCATTCATAACATTTATAAAATCATTTAATACATTTTCAGCCCCAAAGAAAGTTTAAAATAAGTAAAAATACAGGGTCTAGAACTCAATTTTGCTACTCTCAAGTCCCCACTCTAAGTCCTCAACTTTCAAAAGGATTAAAACACCTAGAAACCCAATAAACACACACCCGAAACACACACACAGACACATAAGAACATATACCTTCGGTTTCTTAATCAAAACACAACTAAAATCGAACCAATTATGCAAGAAATGCTTACCTAAGTCAAGAACAACCTCTTGTTCTTCTTGAAACTGAGAGAAAGTTCTTCAGTTTTTCTCTTTTCTTCTTTTGTTCGAAAGAAAGCAGATGGGATGTGCAATATATCGGCCATATCTCCATATATATTAAAATAATGGGTTCTTGTACTATTTTACACTTTAACCCCTTCTACTTTAACTTCTTCTCCCTTTATGAAAGATACTTTTATTCCCCTTTTATTTTGACAAAGTTTCGGGTGTTACAACATAGTTGATTGATGATTTATGTAGCAGTATGCAAGAGAAGATGAGAAGATCAAAAGTTTAGAGCATGAGAAACGGTTAATGTTTAGCTATGTTCAGATTATGGAGCAGAACTATGAGATCTCAGTTCCCATGTATATTCTTTGTTCACTCAGCAACATACCACGGAACTTAGAGAATCTACTAGACAATAAAATGTCGGTCCTAAACCTGCTGATGATCCTGTCTCTGTTGTAGAGCGTGTTGTTGATCCGGTTAACACAGAAAGGACAACAGCCACTGTTGATGTTAATCAAGAACCTTAATCTGCTATTGCTATTCAGGCTGCTAAGGATCAACTTGTACATTTTAGTGGAGAGGTGCTTGTGGGGCCTGAGCATGTTATGCCTATTCCAAATCCAGTTGATGATGATGATGACTTAGATTTGGTAGTTTTTGCATTTAGTGATGATGAGGAGGATGATGAAGATAATGATGATGAAGATGATGATGGTGATGAAAGAGATGGTATAGAGAGTAAGGATGACAAGAAAGATGATGATGATGATAATAATGATGATGATGATAATAATGATGATGATGATGATGATCAAAGGGGTGACATGGCTGCAGCTACTTGTGATTCTGGATCATCGGGCACTGACAATGCCTCCGAACCAAGTCCCAATGATACAGTTGATTACACTCCTTTAGATTCTGCTACTGAAGCGACCTATGAGAAAGAGTTTTAGTCATTCCAGCAAAGGATGATGCTGAGGAAGATGATGATGATTTTGGATCTTTTGATGATTTGGAGGAAATAGTAGATTACACTGATGTTTTTTGAAAGAGTCTTGAGGAGTATTTTCTGTCATTTTGATTGGAGAAGGAGTGATTGTTCGAGAGTCAAATACTAGTCAAACGACTGACAAGACAACAGATCAAACTGGTCAAATTGTTGTATGTCATGTTGGGAATATTACTATCAAGGCTCCTCTACCGCTAGCTTATATACACATGCTGAGACATTCCAAACCTTTCATAAGCTACGAAAACTAAAAACCGATTCTTAGTTGGGCATATGATGCTCAGAGGAAGCTATATGTGATTAAAAGAAAGTAGGAACAATAGAGTATTTTCAAAAGAAAGTAGGAACAATAGAGTATTTTCAGGATGAACATGACTTTCATACACTTAGAGTGTTAGATTTATATGCAATGGTTCGTTCTCGTTTATCAACCAAGTAATTATGAAAAGGGGAATTGGATAAGGAATCTGATATGGAGGCAGAGTAAAACCAACTTCAAAGACTTCAAAACTGCAAAATCTAAAGTAATTGAAGATGGGACTCGAATTGATCTAAACACGAACAAGCCAATAAAGATAAGGGTTTATAATCATCCAATATATGTGTCATACCCTGAATTTCCACAAACGGGGTAATACCGTTAGGTGCGTGACATACCAGGATCTTAGCCACTAGTTACACCGAACGACACAATAGTTAAAAACATAATTGCTCGTTAACATTAATTTCCCAAAACAAAGTTAAATACGAAAGCATGAAAGTAAATGCGGAAGCGTATCAGTTTGTAATTTCAAATGGCGCTAAACACAAGCAATCCAAAATAATGTATAAGTTGATAGAAAATGACACGTATTCAGTGACCCAAATAAGATGTATGCTAGGATGTAGTGATCCTAGCCGTGCTCACTTAAGAACGTAAAAGAAACATGCTGAAGTGTCAACACAAGGTTGGTGAGCTCACAGGTTTTGATAAACAGAACATAATAGTAAGCAGTTATAGTACATAAAGTAATATCAGTAGATAGCTAGTCTACTTAACAAGTTACTAAGTGTATGAAGTTCGCAACCGAAGCTGACAATGTAAATGAAGACCTTGATTGTGAATACCAAGTCATAACAAAATAAATCCAGTCAATTAAACACCCATTTGGCGTGAAATAATGCTAGAACTACTAGCCCGGGTGGGGTTCGTCAAACCCAGTAGATCTACTCAGAATTACCTTGCTATAGTATGTACATTAAGGGTTCGAGTATGAGGACTTAAGTATGGTATAACACTAGTAAACAAGTGACATTACAGTAATACTGATAAATTAAAATATGTATAGAACACACGTATGTTTCACCCAAACAAATAGGTAAAGTGGGGTTGAGAACTCACTTTGATTGCACAATGAGTTAAGAAAATGCAGATAGCGGGAAATTAGGTTTCTGAATAACCTGAATTTCAATTAATATATGATTAATATTAATTATTAATTACAAACATAAAAATTATACGGTTTCGCGTCTCACGACTCGGTTACGGTATAGGTTATCGACATTTCCCCTTTAATTTCAATCAAGCACATGCATATACCAATTCACCTTTAATGCCCAAACTCAATCACACACCCTCGCTTATACTAGATCATGTATAAAGGTACTCTTCAATGCGTTTTAAGTTTTAAGACTAAATATAATAAGACCTTATTCCTTAATAATGCTTAACCCATTTATCATATTGCATAATGACCATTCGTAACACACTTTCGATAATATACATAAACAAATGTACAAACACATAATATAAACAACATTTAACACCCACATATAATACTATATATATATATATATATATACTAGTAAGGAACCCGCGCGATGCGGCGGCGACGACATCGACATATTTCACAATGCGATATTTGTTTTCTGAATACATGCATGGCTTCTATTGTATAGTCTATTTATGTCATGAGTACGATAAGAATTTCTAGTATACAAATGATTGTTCTCGCGAATTTCTAGCATACAAAAACCTGAAATATGCGGCAATCACCATATTTATATCTTGAATCACAAAGCTACCATAATATGTGGTGTTATATAAATATTTTTCTTTTGGTATGATTAAATACCATTCAGTGATTCAAAGCACCGGTTTATGATTCCTACAAGATACCAACCCAATCCACCTTACATTGATCATTCTGTTGAAGAGACCACAATCATGATTGGTTCATGATAACAAAATCTTCTTAATTATATCCTGAAAATCAAAATGAGAAAAAATGGTAAATGTTATGCCCCCCCATCATCCATACATGGAAACCTTTTAATCTAAAAGCCAAAGTAAAATCGCTACAATAAGACAGTTAACTAATCTCCCAATATGCAGCATGAGCTAGCATTTATTTGAAATGTCTGCACATTCGTTTGACGATATAGATTGCCCGTTTGACCTATAAGATACTATAGATAAGCTATCTTTTAAGCTATTTGTTTAACATACCCCGGATGGTCCTTTTAGATCATAAAACCTGCAAATCATTATATTTGCAAAAAAAACCCATACAATAGTAAAACAATATATTCTTTAGACACAAAAGTTCTTAAAACGTGCAGCTTCTAGACAACAAAAGTTCTGATGAAACCAACACTTTTTGACAAAGATAAAAACTCGCCTTCAATTGGCCATAAGGAATATGTGTAGAGGCTATTTGGTCAACTCACATTACCTTTTTATATCAAATGAAAAAAAATAATAATAACTTTAAAAGAAGACATGATAAAGTGATCAAAAGTTACTCAAAATTGTATTTCTTTAAAGCATCGCCCGAAAAAATATTAAATTAAAAAAACATTTTATATGGTAAAAAAGTACATTATTATTGAAATGATATAATCTCTCAAAATAAACGTTTATAAAAAATTCTCATTTCTAGACAATAATTATTTTAGTGAACCCACCCAATGTTTTTTAACATATAATGAACTCACCATCAATTGGACATGCGAGAATGTGAATTGGGTTATTCACCGTCAAATCTCCCTGATGTGTTTGGCCACCTAATCAGTTGGTGTCAACATTCATAAATTTATAAACAAAAACAGGTAGAGATGGAAGAAAAGTAACATAGAATGAATGTTTATTTTTACCTGTGTCTAGGTGTGTGTAGGTGTGTTTTGTGTGTGTGTGTGTGATGCGCAGAACTCACCTCAACATCCTCAGGTTCAGCTTTTCTGGTTTGATTTGGTTAATCTGCTTATACCGTATTTGCAGGTCCTACCTTATAATAGTGATTAGAGAAAACTAAGATCAACACCAAGAATATGGATTAATATATTTCGAACATAAAACAAAAAGGAATGAGACAAAATATTGATGAAAGTTGAAACTCACACCAGCTAAGCATGATTGATGTCCTTCCCACTACTAAAACATTAGAAAAAACATAACTTCAGGAAAAAATATAATGTCAAGAATAATACTAAATAATTTTAGAAACACATGTTAATTGAAAAATGATAAAACAAACAAACCTGGGCAGATGTACTTTAAGGAATATGCATCAAAATAAGCAAAAAACGGTAAATAGAAAAGACCAATGAGTGGAAGTTAATATATAAATAATAAGAAGAAATTTGATCAAAGGTGCATACGTAAAAGCTCTGCTTGGCGGCATGAACAAACACTTTATTTGAAATGTCAGCTAAACGCGACAATCTTGAAACATAAGAAACTTTACTTAAACAGCGATGTTTGGATTTAAAAGAAAAATACAAAACAGTGTATAGCAAGCCAATTACACCTCCAAATGCGTCATGGGATGTCCTTCTATTTGAGGTTCAAGGATAGTACAGATATCCCTAGAACCACAGGCTAACAGATCATAATGTAATAAAACCTATTCAAAATGAATCACATGTTTTTCCATACCCAAGTTAGAACACATTTTTATGAAGTAGAGATAAGAAGCATCGATCATCTGAATGGACTGGTAAATAGTTTTAGCAACACATATTAAATGGAGAAAAGATAAAACAAACATACCCGGGCGATATAGTTACGCCTGACGATTGCACTGATCAAAAGATAAGAGTAACTCTCATGAATATGAGTGGCTGTTAAGTAAAGAACAAAAAATTAGCAGTTTGAAACCTGAGCCAAGCACGGTTGGTGACCACCTCCAGTAAAAAAACAATCTTTTCTCGAAGATTTTTCCGCCAAACATCATCAGCTTTCTCCAGTCACTTCTCCAAAGGCCTCAGCATACCAAAGCCCAAAAAGGAGATGCTAGAAATTCAACTCTCAAAGTGTAAAAGATAAGTTAGGTTCCCTTAAGTGCATATGTTTATCACAAAACAATCAACCCGCAAATAAAGGTTATTACCAGCTCAGTAGATCTTGGTAGCTAAAAGCAACTCATAAATATAAACCTTTCTTCTATAGCAGTGTCAAAGTTCTTGCAGCAGCCAGTGTCTAATAACTTTTCAAATGAAAAATAATAATGAGGAGCGAAAAGCTGAAAACTAATATAGAAGAAAGGTTTATTAATATATGCCTGTATGTGTGTGTTTGGCACAAGGAACTCACCTCAACATATTCATGTTTAACTTTTTTGGTTTACTTACTTCATCTGCTTTCTTGACAACAACGTCCTTTGAAGGACCTACATTATTAGCAGCAGGTTTAGATAAATATGAGAAAAACTAATATCAAAACCAGTAGTTGGGGAAGGATGCCACAATTCAGGTGAAACCAAACATTGTTTTTACCTACAAATGAGCATTACCAGAATGTTTAGCAGGCATTGGGTAGACCACAGAAACACCCCAATGTGTTTGAAATAGCAGGTCCAGTTGGTTTCAACATTCTTGTAGTAGCAACATCATGTAATTTTCAAAACAAAAACAGAATTATTAAAAGGGTTTAAGACACATACCTTAAAATCAGATTATCTAAAAAAATCAAAATACCTTACGATTAAGGTCAATGTAGGTGAGTATTGTAGGTTGGGGTTCCACGTATGCGAGAACCATAGAAAGCTAACATTTTATTGTAGGTTAGGGTTCGATACTATGGCGAATAGAATTTCTATAGACAGGCTCGAAGTGCAGAGTCTGATGGAGAAATAGGAGAAGAATGTGATGAAATGGAAGAGGTAATAAGGCTCCGATACTATGGCGAATAGAATGTTCATTGTGATGTCATAGTAAGGAACTCGATCGATGGTGGTTTCATCATTGTTGCTTCTCTTCTCCTTCTTCCCCATGGCTTCTAGGGTTTTCAGATTCAAAGATCAGATTCTTGAGGAGAACGATGCTGCTTGTTTCGTTTGAATTTTGAAATTGGATCTGAAAGATGCTGCTTCTTTGGGTGGGTGGATTTTAAGCTTTTTGTCTGAACATTGATTGTGTATCTATCATGCTTTAAGAGTGGTATTGTGTGCTTAAAGAGTTGTACAACTCTTAAAATTAAGAGTTTTTGTCAAATGACAACTTTGCCCTCAAGAGTTGCTTATTAATATAGTAGTAGATATATCGTCTTCATGCACATGATAGTAATATTTTACCTACTACTCCCTACAAGAGCACTCACTACCCAAAATCTACATATACAAGCACACGTGCATAATATTATATATTTAATACATATGCTCATCATCAGCATCGATGCGTACATGTATATTTACATGCTTCAACACACATATACATCCCATACATCACCCATATCCCCACTTAAACATTAACTCCACCCCTGTATTACATTCAAAACACATAATTGTGAACCCTAAACACCCACACAAACACACAAATGCTCACATATACGCTCAAGATTGACACACACACACACACCCTGCACAATTACACCATACACACACACAAAATATGTCTGCGCAGTAGTAGACCCACACACGCTCACAATCGTGGCAGAAAGAACACGTAGAAACCCGCCATGCACCCGGATACACCGCAACACAACGACTGCACAATCGTAATGTACCTTACCTGTGTCAAACAAATTCGTAACCGAAAATGTAATGTACACAACAAGAATAACTAGAAATATGTAATGAATTGCCTACGAAAAGCAATGGAACCTGCACAAAAAGGAGCGGGTGTCACTAGTACAAAAATGAATGTAAGGGGCGGTTAAAATGGACATAAGGGGCGGTTTTTGGACCGCCCCTATTGGTTGCGCACCTTATGCTATGTTGATATAAGGGGCGGTTTCTTAAGGGGCGGTTTTTTAACCCCTCCTTATGTAGTGTCATAAGGGGTGGTTTTTAAACCCTCCCTTATGTATGTCATAAGGGGTTGTTTTTGAACCCCCTCTTATGTATGTCATAAGGGGCGGTTTTTGAACCCCCCTTATGCAGTGTCATAAGGGGCGGTTTTTGAACCCCACCCCTTATGTAGTGTCACAAGGGTGTTTTTTTTAACCCCCCCTATGTAGTGTCATAAGGGGTGTTTTTTAACCCCCACTTATGCTTGAGAAGAAACTTCAATTATTTAATATCCAAAAACTAATTCATTGTACCAGATGCTCAATCAACCAAAAATATAAAATTGCGTACCAAAAATATCACATTACGTGTCACATGTATTAAATGTTCAAAATCAATTCGATATAGGATATCTAGACAAAATTAAGTACGTATTCTATACACCTTAAATTCCATCGATAACATCATTAAATCTTAAAAATATAAACAAATTGAGAACATCATCGGTTCAACTAATAAATCTTCTCAATCACTTCCGACATTAATTGTAAGACTAAATTATCAAGCTCTTCCGTTGGAACAATCCCATGTGTATTCCGTAACTAAAAACAAATAGATAAAAAGAAGATGGTAAGTATATAATCTAGCATTATGTTAATAAATGTACAAAAACTTACACGAATAGGAGAATCATGTTGAACATGATTGACAAACTCTATCATATGCTTGATAACCATCAAGCCACATTCCCAATCACCTTTTTGTAGCAAACACTACATTTTATTCACAATCAATTGAGAGAACTTATTTTTTAATCAATTATAAGTATTGAAAGATCACACACGTTAATGATTTTCCTTTTCCATGCATTCGGATCATTTTTTCCTCTTTACCCGAGATGTCTTGTAGTATTTTAACAAGACGGTATTGTTTCACGCCATTTCCTTCGCTCTTCTTGGAATCCACAACGTACCCGCAATGAAAAAATGTATCCATAATGATAAGCACCAAATGATTACTACAAAAATAAAAATTAGTGTGTGTGTGTATATATATATATATATATATATATATATATTTCAGTTGTATGCTGGTATATAATACCTTTGAATGTAAGATGAAACAATGAAACATTTATCTAGATGATGTTGAGATACACTAATTATATGTGTTTGAACTTAATCTTCTTGACGAATACATTTTTGAGCCTCATTTTCAGTTGGGTATAGAAAAGCGCAACTAGAATTCCGCGCTTTATAAAAATGCCTAAAATCAAGTAAAAATGAAATCATAATGTTAAGGAAGTAGATTATTTTATAAAACTACAATTAATGGATGATATGTTACACAAAACTTGTAATACCAACTTACATTGCAAACTAATGAAGTATTGACATGTCAAGCCAATCATGAATAAATATTCGTGCCACCTCAGTTAATGGACTAGCTTGCTTTTTTTGCTCGGGGTACATCCCGTGAGGTGCATCAACAATAATTGCAGACTTCTTCTCAATGGCCACAAATAATTCCTCAAACATGTTTTGAAAAGGTTTACAAGTTAGTTTGATTTTATTTATGGCCAAAACTAACTCGGGATCAACAAATTCGGGTTTGGGGGGACGTTGGGTCGCAGGTACTGTTTCGGGGTGTACTTGGGATGTAGGTTGAACTTCGGGTGCGGGGTCAGTTTGGTTTACGGGTTGGATTTGTACAGGTGTGGTTTGTAACATGGTTTCTGATACGTTTTGGCGTACTTGTGGCGCCACAGATCACAACTCAAAACGATTAAACATTTGTACGTCATAAGCACACACATATAAACATTGAATATTTTACTACTATATATGTATAAAATTTATTGTTATATAAAAAGTTTCAAAATCTAACCAAGTTGGTATAAGGGCCTCCAACATTATTATCAAATATATCAGCTCCAAAAACTGAAAAACTTTGAATGTAACACATTAGTATTTAGAAATATAGATAAAATAAATTGTTATATGAAAAGTTTTGAAAACTAAAAACGTCTTGAAGACGGCCTCCAACAATTTCTCCAAATTCAGCATTCACGTCATCATTGACGACATCACTCACAACATTCATATCTGGCTTGTAACCCGTAGTCGACGTGTTCTCATCATCATCCTATTGTGACGAGTCGACCCTATGACTTTGTGGCGAGTCAACTCTATGACTTTGTGACACGTTGCTCGATTCCATTCTAAAGACAAGCTACAATTTAACAAATAAAATTATTATGTCAAACTAAAATTTGTTATAATGAATATAAAGTATACCTTTATTGCATATCGTGGCCACTAAACGATTTGCAAACTCATGTTTTCAACAATTTTAACTTCATCCGTTTTTGCAACTTTATAGACAAACAAATTCTTGTATTCTTCATTTATGAGATCCACGTTAACCTTTACACAACCCTCAGCTATTCACCCACAATGAAGGTCACTAAACTGTTGCGGCCACGCTACACCGTAAGCCACTGTCACCATCTCATCAGCCACTTTCATTTGAAACTCACAGGCTGTGTGGGTCTGTGTCATTATATCAAATAATGAAATAATGATTTAACCAAAAAAATCAAAAGGTAAAACAAAATCCATGTGGCTAATAATATTCAATGATTCCATAATAATTAATAATACTTAAGTTATTTGTAAACTACGAAATATATTACCTCGATAGGTGGATAATTGACCCGTGCATCAGAGCCATAACTAGTTCCATGTGGCACTATGTCAAACTGTGATACTGAGTCCGCATCATTGTTCACATTTTTAAACAATCCGCCATGAACTTGAGTACGACCTATAAACACAATGGCATAACATTTTTTATTCCCCTCGCTTAATCCAAAAAATCATAACTAATTTTATGACATAAGATTAGAAATTGACATAATCCTTACCAATGAGATTAGACAAAGTCTGTGCACGCCCTCCATGCTTGGGGCTGAAGACTTTAACTAGCGGGTCTTCCTTATTTTGATAATAAGTTCCATCCGCTTTCATTTCTAGCTCTACTTTGTACTATGAAAAATATACGTTAAAGATTAAAACTATAGTATTAACAAATTATTTACCAACTTTAAGAATACAATCACTTACCAAATTAACTCCACTTTCAATTGCAAAATGAGTAAGTTCATACTCATTTGTTTCTTTGTTTAATTCAGCGGTACCCATTAAAAACCATCTAGAATGTGGGTTAGTAATGTATTTAAGAATGGTGTATTTGGAGACCAGTTGAGGCCAAATGTATTCTTCTGTTTCCTTAAACTCAACCCACCCACTCTGTCCTACGCGAAGCACGTGTTTGTTTGTGGCATTAACAATCTTTGTCTGTGCGCTTTTTACCTTCACAAAAATCAACAAAATATTAGTACAAATATATAATAAACAACATATAATAAACAATGAAACACACCTCAAATTCAGCACTAGTTTTTTGTGCAACAAAGGTATCCCAATGATCACTGTTAAGAAATTGATATATATCACAAGCATTTAATTTTTTTTTTGCACGAAAGTTTTGTTAAGATCATGTCTCCAATTTGTGCCGGGTTTTATAGCCCATTTCTTCATAAAATTCTTGGGGGCATCGGTTTCAATCATCCAAAAATCCTAACATTAAATAACAATAAGTTAAATATAATATTTAACTAATAAGTAATTCATGATTTTAAGTTAAAATATAGCACGTGCCTTAGCTTGTAACCATAGTTGTTCAAAATCTTCAACCCCAAATTTTGACATAGGAATATGATATGAAAAGGTATGTTTCAGTTTAGTCGCATACCAAGACTTAAAGTTTTGAGCCATTGTACCCATTGGTTGATCATCTGTATTAAATCATAACAATTTTATTTTATCCTTCGGTATCTCCTTTGAAGAAGAAGCAGGACCATGTTATTTTTGTGATGACATCCTATACAACATAACAAAATATTAAGTAACTAATGTTTTTATGTTTCATTAGTTGAACATCTTTATATTGTGCATTTATACATAAAAAACCAAGTTATCATATACTATGCATATAAAAAGGACATATATATACATAGTTATCAAAAAAAACCTAAGTTATACTATGAAAATTTTGACATAGCATATATGCATATATGTAAAAAACCAAGTTATCAAAACAACACGTGCAATATATATATGTTGCCACTACCCCACCACACAAATTCCAACAAACTCATACACATTTAGTAATCTAACACGTGCAATACAATTTAACAATCAACAGCCCCACAATATACCAAACACTATATATACATAGTTTTAAAACATTAGAAGACCATAAAGAAAAATCAACTTAACTCAGACAAGCGGTTGGAAGACGGCCGGAGTAAAAGCGCTGATGTTGGGGAGGCGGTGATGGAGAAGATACGGGGTGGGGAGCGGCTGAAGGAGAAGGCGGTAGGGGGGGTGGAGAGCGGCTGAAGGAGATAGCGTCGGGGGGTGGGGGCGGCCGAAGGAGAAGGCGAAGGGGGTAGGGCGAAAGAGAAGGCGGAAGGGGAAAGGTGTAAGGCGGCCAAAGTAGAAGCGGCGGGGGTGGGGGCGGCCAAAGGAGAAGGCGGGGGGCGGGGGGGGGGGGGGTAGGTTGAAGGAGAAGGTGGTAGGGGGTAGGGCGGCCGAAGGAGAAGTGGCGGGGGTGGGTGTGGCCGAAGGAGAAGGCGAGGGGGAGGGCGAAGGAGAAGGCGGCAGGGGAGGGGCAGCCGAGGGAGAAGGAGACCGAGAGGTGGGGGAGGGTGAGGGACTTAAGGGGCGGTTTTGGTGTGGCTTAAGGGGAGGTTTTGGTGTGGCTTAAGGGGTGGTTTTGGTGGGGCTTAAGGGCGGTTTTTGGTGGGGCTTAAGGAGCAGTTTTGGCGGGTCTTTAAGGGGCGGTTTTGGTGGGTCTTTAAGGGGCAGTTTTGTGGCTTAAAGGGCGGTCCAGTCCTTTATTTTTTTAGAAGTTTTTTTTAAATTTACATAAACAACATAACTCACAATAAAATTAAACTTATAAAATGATAATTTTTTTTAATTAAGCTAACCCTATCGACACAATCAAACTTAATAAACTATTGTAACCATATATAAAATGATAACCCCATAATAAACTATTAAATAAATGTTTACATAAACACACAAATGATAATTTCTTATTAATTAAGATAAACCCCATCAACATGATGACGTAAAATTCCGGTGCGGTTGATATGGGCCAGCTCTTCAATACCGACCGAAAATGGAGGTAGATCATCAAACTGGTCATATTCCTCCACATTACTTACATTGTCAACTCCAATAATACATCGTTTACCTTGCAAAACGATGTGATATTGTAACACCCGCAATTTTTATTAGACAACGGGAAATAATAAGAAAAAAATAAAGAATTTTGGGAGGAAAAGGAAAAGGAAGAGAAAGTAGAAGGGGGTTTTGTGTAAAAGTACAAAGAAAAGAGAAATATCTGATATACATGGGGATGGCTGCCCATTTCCTTTCTCACAACCCCCAAATCAGCGAGAACTTTAGAGAGAGAAAGAGAGCTGACTACGAGTTTGAAGGAAGAACAAGAAGAAGAGGAAGACGAGTTCGAGGTACTGGGTTCTACGGCTACTGATTTCGAAGGAGTCATACCCAGCAGCACAATGTGAGTTCTAAGACCCCTTCTTTTACATATTTTGAATGATTTTTGGGGCTGGAGCACATATTGAAACTGTTTTCGAGCTGTGAGCGCTCAATCTGTGTATGTATGTATGAGTATGAAAGTGTGTATGGTCCGTTTAGGTTGCTATGCCTACTGTATATAGGATTTCTAGGACAGATACGTGAATTACAGCATAAGGTTCGAATGCGTACTGTTGATGTATGTTTTAGAAGTCTTTTCTACGACGTGTATAATGTTTAGCTTGTTCTAAGCACGTATTATGATAGACCTATGCTAATGAATGTTGAGATGATGATTAAGACTTGAAAAACAGCATAGGTCGAGTTGCAGGGTAAACTGCTCATCCGCATGGACTAATGCGGATGACCAAGGGAAATACGGATAAGGCATTTGTTCACCCGCATCAACTAATGCGGACGAGTGAGAGAAATGCGGCTGTGGCGATTGACTGCCGCATTGACCAATGCGGACAAGTCCGGAAATGCGGTAAGGCACTTCTCAGCCGCATGGACTAATGCGGGTAGATCAGGAAATGCGGGTAAGGCATTTCTCATCCGCATTGACTAAATGCGGATGATCAGACTAATGCGGATGAGTCAGAATGTGAATTGTAGATCAGGCTTAGTAAGATCTGATTAATTTGAGGAAAATGAGTAATGTAGGCATGATAATGATGATGATGTTGCATGGTCGTACCTGTTGTATGCCATACATGAATGATGCCTTGTAGAATGATGAATGAATGTTATGATGTATGTATGTTAGTATGATGTTGCCATGATAAATGGTGAATACTGATGATATGTAAGTATGTATGTTCCTTATGTATATGTGTTTTATCTTTTATAACTTTACGTGAACGAATGAACGAAAGAAACGAATGTAATAAGAACGTAAAGTGAAAGATAATGAAAGAAGGTACATGATGAATGAATGCATGCATTAATGAACGAAAGTAAGAAAGGCTTGCAAGCAAATGAAAGGAGGTGCACACCCCTGGCAGGTGTTAGCTCAACGGTGTGCGGGTTAGCTACCCCGAAGGATGCACATCGGGGTCAGTCTTTGTGATTGACCAGAAGTATGTATGGGATCCTTGCCGCTTACCCTAGGTGACTGGATCAGCATTAGTGCACAACGTTCGTGATTGATCATCACAGGTCCAGCACCCGCATTTGTGCACAACGTTCGGGGTATAGCATATGGCATTGATCCAGAAGTAAAGTGAAAAGATAAGTGGTGCATGTACTCACCCCAGGTGACTGGATCAGCATTTGTGCACAACGTTCGTGGCTAATCACCACAGGTCCAGCACCAGTAGTATGTATGATGAAAGTGGGGTATTGTACATGTCACCGAATGTAATGAACGTTCGAACGAAAGTAATGAAAGTATGAATGAATGTAATGAATGTTCGAACGTAAGTAATGAATGTATGAGTGAAAGTAAAGTACGTACGAAAGTATGTCAAGTATGTATGTATGAAAGCGAATGAGAATGATGAAGTGTACACGAATGAAAGTAAGTAATGAATGATGAGATAATAATAATATTATCTACGTGTACGTACGATGTATGAGCACATATATGAAAGAACAGTTAATAAAAATGAAAGTATGTTTTATTATAAAACTAGAACTCACTCAGCAACGCTGACTTTTATGTGTTTTCCAGTTCGCAGGTAGTGTTGCTGAGGATGGCACGAGGCAGCTACTCAGCTCTTTTGGGATGGCATTCTCCATTTAATAATGATGCAACGTCATGTGTTGTGGGTCCATAATGCGTGCAACACATTATGTTGCATACAAGTGCAAGATTTCTTGATAATCCTGATAAACATGATTATTTAAGAAATCTTGCTTATGAAAGAAAATATATTTTTGAACATAATATCTTCTATATGAAGAAGAATATGTTTTCCTTCTTTTATGTTCTTTCGGTAGAGGTCGCTGTATGACCCTATGATTGCTGAGGATTCGAATAAACGAGATTATCCTCGTTTTCTTAAGTATCAGCAGCAATCATAGTATAGTTAAGCAATGTACACAAAGCTTGTATTTTGTAATCAAGACAATGATGTAAAAGCTTTTATGATGAAATGAGAATGCATGTTTTATTAATTCCGCTGCGTATTTTATGAACATGTATTAAATGTATGTTTTACGTGTGATGATGACCAACAGTAAGGTGCCCGGTGAGCGGGGCCTTACAAGTTGGTATCAGAGCAAAAGTTTAAGTAAAATGGGTAAATTTTCATAATAAACCTAAACTTAAACTGGGAATGGGACAGGGAGAATGAGAATGCCATCTGAGTAGTCGCGTGCCATCAGGTATTTTCTTAAAGATTAACTGGTATTATGTGCGCTTGTTATGTGAATGACGTGTACTGTTAGACTGAGATACTAATGTAGTCAGGATAGGTGATGCTCGGGGTGCGAAGAGTAGAGTAAGTGGCTAATCACAACTGGCCACTGTAATTAGGGACTTACTGTACTTAACATAAACTGAGCTATTTCCTTGAATGACCGTGTTGGTGTTTTAATCTTTCAGTGTGATAGAAGATGGTAGGTGATAGATCATCTGATGCTTCCCGTGATGGTGAACGTGGTGATGAGCCGCGTATCACGCGAGGAAGACTTAGGAAAGAGAAAGTAGTTCGTGAGGAGAACGAGGTTCCTCACCAGGAAGAGACGGACGAGAGCGCCAAGTTGAGAGCCTCGGTAAAAGAGGCAGTGATTGAGGAAGTGCACCAGGTTATGCAGACGATCCTACCGACTGTAATGACCGAAGCGATAAAGGCAGTACGTGAGGAGGATAGACGAGGGAGGAATCGGTCCTTGGGTAGGCAGCAACAGGCAGGGTAGAAACAGTATTGTCTGATGATGAAGAGGAAGAAGAGGAAGAACAGGTACGGGAGACAGCCCGGGGTTGTGATTATGGGAAATTCATGAGGTGCAAGCCTCCAACTTTTGATGGCTCCGGTACTGCTGCTGATGCTCACCAATGGGTGAGGGAGATGGAGGCGGTCCTTGATATCAGTGACTGCCAGGAGGATAAGAAGGTAAAGTTTGCTACCCACTCGTTTACGGGGACGGCATTGTGCTGGTGGGACAATATTGTCCAGGCCGAGGGTAGCAGGGCCATTGGGAAATTGAAGTGGTCTGAGTTGAAGAGGATGGTGATCGAGGAGTTTAGTCCTCGTCGAGAGATGGACAGAGTTGAGAGAGAGTTCCTGCAGTTGGAAGCGGGAACGATGACCCACCAACAATACACGACCAAGTTCAACGACATGGCACGGTTGGTGCCAGAACAAGTGACGCCGGTGTCTCGCAAGATTAACCGGTATATTCAGGGATTGCCAGCCGAAATTCGTTGGCACTTGATTTCCGCCCGACCAAGTACTTTCAGGTCGGCGGTGGATTTAGCTGGGAGGTTGTACGATGAACGGGCTGCGATGGTAAAATCTGAGGGCAGTAAGAAGGGAAGTGATGAGAGGAAGTGGCAGGGAAAGAGGTTCGGTCGGGTGATACTTCGACAAGTAGCAAGAAGGCACGGGTTGATGAACGCCGTGTGGTCGTGACAGGTGCAGGGTCGAGAAAGTGTGAAAAGTGTGGGCGAGAGCACGGTGGTGAATGCAGATGGGGGCTGAATGTATGTTTTAAGTGTGGAAAGCCCGGTCATATGGCTAAGGAGTGTAGGGCGATGAAGTGCTTTAACTACGGGAAAGTGGTCATATGAACAAAGATTGCAAGAAGCCGAGGTCTGGGAGTTCCGGCGGGAAGAAGGCAGTGGGTGAAGGGTCGAAGGCAAGCGCCAGAGCATTCACGATGACACAGGAAGAGGCTAGAACGGACCCTGATGTAGTGTCCGGTACGTTTCTGGTGAACCAAACTCTAGCCTCAGTATTATTTGATTCAGGTGCCAGTAGGAGTTTTATTTCTGCTGTTTTTAGTGCCAAATTGCCCGTTAGTGGTAGGCGGGTGGATGTGCCGTTTGATGTAGAGACTGCTATAGGTAAAACCACCAGGATTTCTGAGGTAATTGAGGGCTGCGATGTAGAACTGGAGGGTCACAAATTCCCAGTTAAACCCTTTGCGATGACGTTAGGAGGTTTCGATTTGGTGCTTGGAATGGATTGGTTGGCAGATTTCGAGGCGAACATTGTGTGTCGCAAGAAGATGATCAGTTTGACAGCGCCTGACGGTAGTCCAGTGACAGTTTATGGGGATCGGGTTACTACGATTCCGAAAGTGATCTCAATGGCAGTGGCGGGGAAATGTATGAGGCGTGGATGTAGCGCCTATTTATGTTATGTGAAAGATGTAGAGAAGCCAGCACCACAACTATCTGATGTTCCGGTTGTGTGTGAGTTCCCAGACGTGTTCCCAGAAGACTTATCGGGATTGCCACCTGACAGAGAGATCGAGTTCCAGATTGATTTAGTACCAGGCGCCCAACCTGTTGCCAAGGCACCATACCGATTGGCCCCGACAGAGATGAAAGAGTTGATGGAGCAGTTACAAGAGCTACTGGATAAGGGGTTTATTAGACCGAGTATCTCACCCTAGGGTGCTCCGGTCCTGTTTGTAAAGAAGAAGGACGGTAGTATGAGGATGTGCATCGACTACCGTGAGCTGAATAAGCTGACAGTAAAGAACAGATACCCCTTGCCGAGGATCGACGACTTGTTTGATCAACTTCAGGGTGCCAGTTGGTTTTCGCGTATAGATCTTCGATCAGGCTACCATCAACTGAAGGTGAAGGAGCAGGACATCCCTAAAACAGTTTTTCGTACGCGCTACGGTCATTATGAGTTCCTCGTTATGTCATTTGGCTTGACCAACGCGCCAGCTGCTTTTATGGACCTGATGAATAGGGTGTGCCGGCCGATGTTGGATAAATCAGTGATTGTATTCATTGACGATATCTTGATTTATTCAAAAAGCGAGACTGAACATGCCGGTCACATTCGTGAAGTTCTGGAGACACTGAGAAGGGAGAAGTTGTATGCAAAGTTCTCCAAGTGCGCATTCTGGTTGCGTGAAGTTCAGTTCTTGGGTCACGTGGTAAATCCGGATGGGATTCTAGTTGATCCGGCGAAAGTGGAAGCAGTAATGCAATGGAAGTCTCCGAAGACGCCGTCCGAGATCCGTAGTTTCTTGGGTTTGGCGGGCTACTACCGAAGGTTCATCCAAGACTTTTCCAAGATTGCTTCTCCGCTGACCAAGTTGACCCGAAAGGATGTGAAGTTTGTATGGGGTCAAGCTCAAGAAAAGGCATTCGAAGAATTGAAGACAAGATTGACCCAAGCTCCAGTATTGGCACTACCCGACGGGAGTGAGGATTTAGTGGTTTATTCTGATGCCTCCTACTCGGGGTTAGGATGTGTATTAATGCAGAGGGGAAAGGTGATAGCCTATGCATCCCGACAGCTGAAAGTTCATGAGGTTAATTATCCTACTCGTGACCTGGAGTTAGCAGCTGTGGTTTTCGCGTTGAAGATTTGGCGGCACTATTTATACGGGACGAAGTGCACCATCTTCACAGACCACAAAAGTTTGAAGTACTTCTTCGAGCAGAAAGATCTGAATATGAGGCAGAGACGGTGGTTGGAACTAATAAAAGACTACGATTGTGAAATCCATTACCACCCGGGCAAAGCTAACGTGGTGGCTGATGCCCTTAGCCGAAAGGAGAGGCACGAGCCGATTCGGGTGAAGGCGTACCACCTAATCATGACCTCAGACATGATAAAACAGGTTAGAGAGTTCCAGGATGAAGCACTGAAAGAAGATCATCTAAACTCTGAACGAATGAGAGGTCTGGTCGCAGAACTGGGTGAGAACACGACGGGTGTTAGGACCCGGTTTGGACGTATGTGGATTCCTCGTCTCGGGGATCTACGAATGAAAATTATGGATGAAGCTCATAAGTCTCGATACTCCATCCATCCCGGCGCCACCAAGATGTACCAAGATATGAAGAAAGATTATTGGTGGCCGGGTATGAAACGCGACGTGGTGGAGTATGTGAGTAAATGCCTCACGTGTTTGCAAGTGAAGGCGGAGCACTAGAAGCCGTATGGAAAGATTCAACCTTTGGACATCCCGGAGTGGAAGTGGGAACACATCACCATGGATTTTATCACAAAGCTGCCACGTACCCCGAAAGGGTATGATACGATCTGGGTGATTGTGGATCGATTGACGAAGAGTGCTCACTTCTTACCGATGCGGGAGACATATTCGTCCGAGAAGTTGGCTGATCTTTTCATCAAAGAAATTGTGACTCGTCACGGTGTACCGGTGTCGATTGTGTCTGATCGCGACACCCGGTTTACATCCAAATTCTGGAAGAAATTCCACGATGCCATGGGAACGAGGTTGCATATTAGCACGGCTTATCATCCTCAAACTGATGGTCAGTCAGAAAGGACCATTCAGACCTTGGAGGACATGCTTCGGGCATGTGTTATTGATTTCGGAGGAAGTTGGGATGACCATCTACCGTTAGCTGAGTTCTCGTACAACAACAGTTATCATGCTAGTATTGGCATGCCACCCTACGAGATGTTATACGGTAGAAGATGCAGGACCCCCGTCTGTTGGGGTGAAATTGGTCAAAAGAATTGGGAAGCGTCGAAGTGGTAGAGGCTACGACTGAAAAGCTCGAAAGAATTAAAGCGTATATGAAGGCGGCCAAAGACCGACAGAAGTCGTATGCTGACAAACGACGCAGACCGATTGAGTTCCAAGTGGGAGACCGGGTTATGTTGAAGGTCTCACCTTGGAAAGGGATCATTCGATTCCGGAAGCGGGGGAAGTTAAGTCCGCGATATATAGGCCCTTTCCGAATTGTTGCTCGAGTGGGGGAGGTGGCTTATAAACTGGATCTGCCAGATGAACTAAGTGGAATCCACCCGACTTTCCACGTGTCTCATCTGAGGAAGTGTCTAGCAGATGAAGACATGGTCGTTCCACTGGATGATATAGAAGTAGACGAAAAGCTCAATTATGTAGAGCAACCAGTGGCGATCATAGATCGCAAAGAAAAGAGGTTGAGAAATAAAGTGGTTCCCCTTGTGCGTGTACAGTGGCGGCACAGGAAGGGATCCGAGTCGACGTGGGAAACTGAAGAAGATATGAGGCAGCATTACCCACGACTATTTGAGGAATGACAGGTTTCGGGGACGAAACCTAAAATAAGGGGGGTGGACTTGTAACACCCGCAATTTTTATTAGACAACGGGAAATAATAAGAAGAAAAGAAATAAAGAATTTTGGGAGGAAAAGGAAAGGAAGAGAAAGTAGAAGGGGGTTTTGTGTAAAAGTACAAAGAAAAGAGAAATATCTGATATACATGGGGATGGCTGCCCATTTCCTTTCTCACAACCCCCAAATCAGCGAGAACTTTAGAGAGAGAAAGAGAGCTGACTACGAGTTTGAAGGAAGAACAAGAAGAAGAGAAAGACGAGTTCGAGGTACTGGGTTCTACGGCTACTGATTTCGAAGGAGTCATACCCAGCAGCACAATGTGAGTTCTAAGACCCCTTCTTTTACATATTTTGAATGATTTTTGGGGCTGGAGCACATATTGAAACTGTTTTCGAGCTGTGAGCGCTCAATCTGTGTATGTATGTATGAGTATGAAAGTGTGTATGGTCCGTTTAGGTTGCTATGCCTACTGTATATAGGATTTCTAGGACAGATACGCGAATTACAGCATGAGGTTCGAATGCGTACTGTTGATGTATGTTTTAGAAGTCTTTTCTACGACGTGTATGATGTTTAGCTTGTTCTAAGCACGTATTATGATAGACCTATGCTAATGAATGTTGAGAAGATGATTAAGACTTGAAAAACAGCATAGGTCGAGTTGCAGGGTAAACTGCTCATCCGCATGGACTAATGCGGATGACCAAGGGAAATACGGATAAGGCATTTGTTCACCCGCATCAACTAATGCGGACGAGTGACAGAAATGCGGCTGTGGCGATTGACTGCCGCATTGACCAATGCGGACAAGTCCGGAAATGCGGTAAGGCACTTCTCAGCCGCATGGACTAATGCGGGTAGATCAGGAAATGCGGGTAAGGCATTTCTCATCCGCATTGACTAAATGCAGATGATCAGACTAATGCGGATGAGTCAGAATGTGAATTGTAGATCAGGCTTAGTAAGATCTGATTAATTTGAGGAAAATGAGTAATGTAGGCATGATAATGATGATGATGTTGCATGGTCGTACCTGTTGTATGCCATACATGAATGATGCCTTGTAGAATGATGAATGAATGTTATGATGTATGTATGTTAGTATGATGTTGCCATGATAAATGGTGAATACTGATGATATGTAAGTATGTATGTTCCTTATGTATATGTGTTTTATCTTTTATAACTTTACGTGAACGAATGAACGAAAGAAACGAATGTAATAAGAACGTAAAGTGAAAGATAATGAAAGAAGGAACATGATGAATGAATGCATGCATTAATGAACGAAAGTAAGAAAGGCTTGCAAGCAAATGAAAGGAGGTGCACACCCCTGGCAGGTGTTAGCTCAACGGTGTGCGGGTTAGCTACCCCGAAGGATGCACATCGGGGTCAGTCTTTGTGATTGACCAGAAGTATGTATGGGATCCTTGCCGCTTACCCTAGGTGACTGGATCAGCATTAGTGCACAACGTTCGTGATTGATCATCATAGGTCCAGCACCCGCATTTGTGCACAACGTTCGGGGTATAGCATATGGCATTGATCCAGAAGTAAAGTGAAAAGATAAGTGGTGCATGTACTCACCCCAGGTGACTGGATCAGCATTTGTGCACAACGTTCGTGGCTAATCACCACAGGTCCAGCACCAGTAGTATGTATGATGAAAGTGGGGTATTGTACATGTCACCGAATGTAATGAACGTTCGAACAAAAGTAATGAAAGTATGAATGAATGTAATGAATGTTCGAACGTAAGTAATGAATGTATGAGTGAAAGTAAAGTACGTACGAAAGTATGTCAAGTATGTATGTATGAAAGCGAATGAGAATGATGAAGTGTACACGAATGAAAGTAAGTAATGAATGATGAGATAATAATAATATTATCTACGTGTACGTACGATGTATGAGCACATATATGAAAGAACAGTTAATAAAAATGAAAGTATGTTTTATTATAAAACTAGAACTCACTCAGCAACACTGACTTTTATGTGTTTTCCAGTTCGCAGGTAGTGTTGCTGAGGATGGCACGAGGTAGCTACTCAGCTCTTTTGGGATGGCATTCTCCATTTAATAATGATGCAACGTCATGTGTTGTGGGTCCATAATGCGTGCAACACATTATGTTGCATACAAGTGCAAGATTTCTTGATAATCCTGATAAACATGATTATTTAAGAAATCTTGCTTATGAAAGAAAATATATTTTTGAACATAATATCTTCTATATGAAGAAGAATATGTTTTCCTTCTTTTATGTTCTTTCGGTAGAGGTCGCTGTATGACCCTATGATTGCTGAGGATTCGAATAAACGAGATTATCCTCGTTTTCTTAAGTATCAGCAGCAATCATAGTATAGTTAAGCAATGTACACAAAGCTTGTATTTTGTAATCAAGACAATGATGTAAAAGCTTTTATGATGAAATGAGAATGCATGTTTTATTAATTCCGCTGCGTATTTTATGAACATGTATTAAATGTATGTTTTACGTGTGATGATGACCAACAGTAAGGTGCCCGGTGAGCGGGGCCTTACAGATATATTGGATTTCAAGGGTCTTTGACAAAGAAAACTTGTGTCGCATGTTTTGCCAAAACGAAGGGTTCAGATTTATACCCATTGGTGGTAATGCATCAAAATTTTTTCTTATTATGCAAATCTCGAACTCACCATCAAACTCATCCTTTTTCTTTCTAAAAATGTGACCTTCCGGAAGGAATATTCGATGTCCCATATATACAAGCTACTTGCAGTTTTTTAACCAGACCGATTATGTCTCGTCTTCACAAACAGGACAAGCTTTCTTACCCTTAGTACTGTATCCTGACAAGTTACCATATAGTGGATGTCAGGACCGTGTACGAACTGGTACTAACCGAATCTATGTAAAAACCAGATCAAATAGTGCGGAATCTTATTTGAATGGCAATCCAATCAGGGAGAATGTTAATCTGATCAAAACTAACGATTTGAAAACGTTAAGAATTAATTAGGAATGGCTAGGAATGCTCTATGAAGTTGGAAGGGACGACTTGGACGTTCTGGGACGGCTAGGGTTGTGAATTCTTGAAGTCTCCCATTTTTTCACGAATTAGGTGGTATATATAGATTACAGTCTTCATTCGTACGACTGAGCCATGAGTATGGCTCAGTCGTGTGATTGAGTCATCCGATCCATTAATACGTACGTATGAACCATAAGATTGAATCATTCGTACGACTGATTCATTCGTATAACTCAGTCGTGCGACTGGCTCACACGCATGGTTCAGTCATGCGACTGGGTCATAAGACTTAGTTAAACACATTCCTGAATCTTTATTAACACAAAACTATGTATAACAACTGTAAACTCATATAACATGTTCATATATGCGTGTAATAAACACTAATATAAAGATACAAGACATTTAATAACACATATTCATTCATTCATTCAAGAGTCTTTCGTTACAAATATCAAATGATTACATCAGTCTAACAAAATGAAAGTCCTTAAACATTTAAGTACATTAGAACTGGAACTAGGGACATGTGTACCAACAAACTCCCCCATGGACCTAGTTCTACCTATTCTCTGAATTCCATTGAAAACTCTTCATATCTCTTGAATCTCTCTTCCTTTGAATCCCCAGCATGAATATCAAATGCAAAGCATAATCGTATAATGTGTTGAAACTGAAGTGCTTTCACGATATACTACCTATCAAAAAACAGTGGCCACTTGTACAAAGTATATATATCATTTGCTAACAAGTTCGTGAGCCACATTGGGTCGAACACCCTTATTGTCTCTAAAGTCCCCTTTCGGTCCAACACAATGACTGCTTCTCCAGTACGCCAGTCATAGTACCACCATTTAAAATGGGGTGTAAAGTCTTGTGGCATCTCCCTCATAGGTGTACGTGACATCGTGCGTGGAGGTTGCCATTTCAATACGACATTCGGTCGACCAGAGATCGGATCTACTTCTATTTTGTGTATAAACCTTCTGGGCTGTTGTGGCTTGAAGTTGACCCACCTCCTGTGGTACACTTTCTTCAATGCTTTCTCGAACCATCCCGATAACTTTCCAGGAACTACATAAAGCAGGTTCAAGCAAGTAAGTCGGTTGAGCTCAAATCCAGGGAGAGTTTTCAGATCGTGTGGAAATCTGAAATACTCAATTCCCTTCTCTCTTTTCACTACATAGACATTTAGATCATCAAGGTACGCCCAGCTAATTATTTTGCCTAACACCTTCTGATGCTTTTTGACCTTTTAGAGCTTGGTGTAGGCGTTTGACTTTGTAGGCTCCCTCTGCTTTCTCATTTCTTCCAAACCAGCTTCCCACTCAGCTTTACGTTTTTCCATGTCTTCATCATTAGCCTGAGATATGTCTTCTGCAGCTTCTTTCTCGGCTACCCTCTCTTCAACTTTGTCGAAGGCGCTGCTTGCAAACGTCTCTCCTAGAACCGGTAATACATCGCCATCAGCGTTAGTGTACTGAGGATAATAGTCAGCTGTCACATCTTCGAGTTCAACCTCATCAACCCTTTGAAGTTCTTCATCATTGACTACGTCAACTTCGAGAATATCTTTGACCAATACGTCCGGGTTTAGCCGGAACATCTCAGCAAGTTGCTCATCAGTAAGGTCATGAATTATTTCTCCTTCTTCAGGAGTATAACTCACAGACCTCCTGACTATCCCTTGCAAATCAAGTATCATAATTAATTGAGACTTCATTTGCTGTAGGGGAGCAACATGATACTCGTCTTGCTGAGATAATTGATCTGCTTGATTAAAACATGTAACACATCAATAGTTAGTAAGTAATCAAGACAATCAAACATTTGATAACGAAATATAAACATTAATTTACATAACATTACTACATGATTCAAGTACAAAGCTTTCATAAATACATAGACATCTAAACTTTACTTTTGTCCTGAATCATGTTAGGATCTTCTGCAGTCGGGGAAGTAGGTGGGGCAGAGGATGATGCTCCTTGGTCTTGCTTTCACTTTGCTCTTCTTTCCTGACCCTGGGCTGAGGCAGATGCAGCTGCATCTCCTTCTTCATCATCATCATCTTCCCGCCTTCCTCTTGCTTCTCCATCACCACTGACCTCATCATCATCACTCTCATCATCTTCTCCATCATCATCTCCTTCTCTGATCTTAAGAGGCTCATCCTTAGATCCTTTGAGCTTGACCATGATGTTCTTATTCGCAGCCTCCAACTCCTCTAGCTTCTTGCTGATTCCACCTTATGCTCTTGGAGTTGGGCAATCTGCTGGGCATGCTGTGAGATCTGTTGTGCTTGCGTAGCATTGAGCTCCACAAACTGACATATCTGTGCAGTCTTCTCCTCATCAGCAGCCAACAGCTTCAGCACCATACGGTTCAGTGCTAAAAGCTGTTCCTCCATTCCACTGGGAGGAAGGGATGATCCTGTAGGGAATAAGGGATGGGATGATGGTTCGGCTTGGTGGCTGGTGATGATAGTTTTGGCTATGGTGAATATGGGTGGTGGTGAATGAATGGGTGGTGAAGTATGGGCTGTAGAAGTGAAAGGTGGAGGTGTGGTAGTAGTAGTGGGTGGTGTGGAAGTAGTGGTGGTGGCTGTAGTGGTAGAAGTAGTGGTAACCAACGTGAACCTCAGCCTCTTCCCCTTCTTGCCACAGGGCTGAGCCGTCCTCTTTTTCCTCGAGCCCTTGGATGCAGAGACTCCCCCTTGGCTACTGGGCTGGTCTGGGGAGTAAGATGGATCAGAAGTAGCCTCCCCAGACTCACCCTGGCGTCCACCAACCGCCCTAACGCCTCTCTCAGTGGCTACGACCTGGCTCCCCACCGTTCCCACCCGAGGCTCCTCATCAGACTCTGTGAAGTCGCTGGATCGGTAAACATCCGAGCGTGTTCTTGACGGAAGGATAAACAACCAAAACCAAAAGTCAAATCTATAACACAAACTATCAAAATTTGGTTTCATTCATGAAACCTAACGATTACAAGCTCGTTACAACATAAGAATCAAGACTCTTGGCAAGGGGAGATCGAGCATGATCTCCCCTCTCATCCGGCAGCCCTAGGCTCCCGCCAGACTCCCTCTCAAATCCTTATCTCTCTACACATTGAAACTGGTATATATAGGCCTCGGCCCATATTAAATGAGACTGGGCCCATTCGTGTGATTAGACCATGCGTATGGCTCAATCGTACGACTGGACCATGCATATGGTTCAATCGTACAACTGGACCATTCTTATGGTTCAGTCTTATGAATGCCCCAATCGCATCTCTCAGTCACACGACTGGACCATTAGCCTGGCTCAATCGTACGACTGAGTCTCATTTGCATATGCTCCTGCGAATGACCCAGTTTCATGTGTTTACAACATATCAGGTGTAATACATTAAGCCTAGACTATTCGTCAAGCGACGGACACACTATATATGACAATATATGCTCCAACAGACTCCTCCTCCTCATCAGGTTGGAACTCCTGATGGAATCCGGCAGTCTCAGCACCTCCTTGGGTGGATGGTGGAGATGTCACATCAGTAGCAGTGGCCCTAGATCGGGTGGGGCCAGTATCTCCACTATTACCACTATCATCATCATCGGAGTCATCAGAGAACACTACATTCTCCACATCCGAATCACTATCGTCATGCCTCCACTTTTTGCCTCTCGGAGCCTTATAATCAACCCTTGCTAGATGCCTGAATAACCTTCGAACCGGGGGCTTTTGAGTCTTGCCCCTATACACTTTCATCCTTCCAAGTGTGGTGTCATCCATAATCTCTAGTTTCACCTCGTCGGCTGGACTCTTTAGCAGGTCGGGAAGTTTGCTGTTGAAGATCATCTGCAAGAAGTGCGGATACATACAAAGACCCTCCTTCCCTTTAGCTTTGATGTTTTCAACAAGATAGTTGATTGCTAAGCTCATCAAATCCTCCTCTTCTTGAAGCAATGCACTTTAGTAGAACATGGGCAAGGTACTTGAATTGGGGGCACATGTTGCTTTTATCAAGCACACCGGCGTTGATGTCGCCGACGTACTTAATGCGTAGAAAGCAACCATGCACTACCCTCGGGTGCAACTTGGTGAGGTGGCTACCATCATCACCTAAAGCCAAGACACTCTTGAAATCATCTTCACTGACATCAATATCCTGACCTAGTATGGAGCTCCAAATCCTGTAAGGCTCCACTGAACGGTCAACCACAGCATTCTCCCAGAATAGCTAGGGATAGGAGCGGTCTGGAGTGCAATGAGTGGACATAGCCATGTGAATCCGTGATCTAGTAAGAAACTCAAAAATCTCTGTGAAATCTGTGGCATTCCTCGATGTCGGGTCCAAGTGAGCACAGATGTTGTGCTTGGGGTTGACCACCCACCTATCAACCATCTGTAGAACAAGTTAAAGACACATGTCAGATTTAACAAACACAGACAGAATGATTGAATTTGAAAATTTTTAACAAGTGTGATTCAACCATGCGATTGAGTCACACGACTGAGCCTAATCGTACGATTGAGAATCCGACTGAGTTGAGTCGTGTGACAATCCATACGGTTGAGCCTGTCGGATGACTGGATGGACGATTGGTTCAACCGTATGATTGAATCATGCGTATGATTTAGTCGTATGATTGAAGTTCATTCGGGGTGTCCAGTCGCACACAGACAGACCGCGTCTTGTGATTTTGAATTTTCTGCATTTTATCATCATTTTGCTTGAACAACGTATCCACAGACTCGTCTCAACATTTTAAACACCCAGTGCATGATTAATTTAACTTTAATGATAGTTTAGGTGTCGTTTTAAATGATTTTAAGTCCAGTTTCCTTTTGGTACTGTACGATTAGAATTCGAACAAATACGACATGATTTCGACATGAAAATATCTGCAAATGGTACTATAATGATCAGTAGGCAAATGCGAACAAGTATATCAAAGAAATAAGTCGAAAATGGGTCCTTAGTAAATCAAAGTTTAGGAGATCAGTCGCATGAGCATGTAGGGTGTGCGAACGACTGACCCCATTTTATACTCACAGCACATTCAACCGTGCGAATGGATCCCTATGCATATCTCATACGTACGAATGAGTTATACGCATAGGCCATTCGTGCGATTGAAGCTCACTGACCCTGTCATTCATGCGATTGGTCCATACTGACCTTGCCATTCTCACAATTGGTCCATGCTTATGATCCAATCGTGCGTTTGGGCCATACTTATCCTTCAGTCGTGGGACTGAGCCATACTCATGGTTAAGTCGTACGACTAGTCCATGCTCATCCTTTAGTCGTGTGACTGAACCATACTCATTGTTCAGTCGTACGACTTGTCCATACTCATGATTTAACTTTGGCAAACTCAGTTATAATCTCAGTTACGTTAGATGAACGTTCAAGAACATTTGATCATCTCAGACATGATCTATTTATCCACCCGATCACTTCAGACGTGATCCTTTTACTTGAAAACCATTAATCACCTTAGACGTGATTATTTTAAGAACAAAAACTGATGATCACCTCAAACGTGATCCTTTTAATTTTCTTCAGAAACAGGTGATTCAAGATTAACGTTCAGTTCTTTTGTGACATTCACCGAGATAAATCTTGTTGCACAGTCCGACACTGACACACTACAAATAGAAAAACTTGAAAACATGAAACACTAAACTAAATTACTGAAATAAACCTATTTTTGTGATTTTCTTTGGGTGGATTTGAAGGCATTTTAATATTCACTTTAAATGATTCTCCCCCTGAGCAGAACAGTCTATTTGTATTAACTTCATTTCTAAGATAGATTAATATGGAATTAGACAGGCATACATGTAATTTCTTGGAACTTTTTGGTGATATATTGAAAAGAAAACAACATATTTACATATCACAGTTTCTCATTCATCTAAGACTTCTAAGCGCTAACTAGAAATCATGCTTGGTCTGTTATGTAACATACATTGATTTTGAACATCAGGTGGTGCATCCACGACGATTATCGGTATACTTTTCCACTTAAATACATACACAGATTTTTGACACACATCAGTGATAATTAAGTGGATTAGACCAACAAGTGTTTGTCCGTCCCACTAGTATATGGTAATCAATCTTCCTCAGGAGATTTTTGAGCGGTCCAGTGGTTAAGAGGATTTTGGTTCTAAGAGCTTTCAAAGATATACTAAGCCTCAGGTCAGTGCCATCGCACAGCAGAGATGCACAAACAACATTGAATTCTTAGAACGGATAGGTTATGCTAAGGCTCAGGTCAGTGTCATCGCATAGCAGAGATGCGCAAGACCTATCTTCTTCTTAGAGCAATATACTATAATATACATTTCAACAGTGACTTTTGTCATCTTTTTCTCTATTTTTCGGGTCTTTGCACACATTTGTGGCATTCAATTGCTCCTCACCCCTTATTGGAAATTGATTGATTATGCAAACCAGGGATACCATGGGAACTCACAACTTGTTGATGGATTCAGGTTTAAGTGAATCACCAATGATGTCTACTAGTCTTGGTGTTGAACCTACCGACATATCGTATAATGGACTAGCACCTCCCTAGACCTACTTTTTCCGTGTAATTACGGTAACAGACAAGCATACTATCATTTTTCCAATATGTTAGACTTAGAGTTGTCAGACTTATGATTTTCTGTAATTTTAATTAAACATTGCAAAAATGGAAAATCTTTTTGGTGTTCCAAGTAACATGATACATGTGTACTATCACTTTCCATAATGTTGAATCACTTTCTTAAATTTGTTGTTTTTGCCTTTTTGGCTTATCTGCTCTCCCCCCTTCTTTTTTAAAGTAAATAAATACTCAAACTAAACTAATCTCCCCCTAAAATACTAAAACCGAAAATATTTTTGTGTTTTTGCATTTTTAAGACAAAAAATTAAAATAAAATAAATAAAAAAAATAAAAAGAAAAAAGAAACTAAATAGGTGTCGGACTAAGCATTTTCATCTTCTGGAATCACGTCACATTTCTTTTTCACACCGTTGACCTCTAACAGATATGAAAATCTGGGTTTATCAAAAGGTTTAGTGTAAAGGTCGGCGCGTTAAAAATCCGTGTTTATTTTAATCACATCAATTAAATATTTTTCATAGCAATCACGTATGAAACGATATTTTATGCTGATGTGTTTAGTCTTTGGGTGTTGAACAAGTTTTTTAGTTTCAGCTATGGCAGCAGAATTATCAACAAAGATAGGAGTGTTTGAAAATTGCAAACCGTAGTCTCGCATTTGCTGTTGTATCCAGATGATTTGTGAATAGCAACTTGCAGTAGCAACGTATTCAGCTTCACATGTTGACAGAGCAATAGATGTCTGCTTCTTGTATTGCCAGGTGACTAAACACCTTCCAAAGAACTGACTTGAAGTTCATCTTGTAGCCACCGTAGTCTGAATCACTATAAGCAGTTAGCTCAAAGTCATCATCATGAGGATACCACTACCCCAGTGTTGGAGTACCCTTTAGATGGCGAAAAATCATTTTCACCCTTATCAGATGATTTACTTTTGGTTTGCATATCTAGAGCATAAACATGTGACGTACATGATATTCGGACGCGAGGCAGTGAGATACATGAGAGATCCGATCATCCCATGATACATAGTGGCATCCACCAAATCCCCATTATCATCTTGTGCCACATCATGGTTTGTGGCAAGTGGGGTACCGACAACAGTGACATTTTCCATATCAAATCAACTTAGAATGTCTCCAACATACTTAGTCTGATGTAGAAAAATACCGGTAGGTTTCTGATCCACCTTTAAACCAAGGAAGAACTTCATCTCTCCCATGGCACTCATTTCAAATTCTGCCTACATCACAGATTCGAATTCTTTACATAATTCTTCGTTTCGGGAACCGAAGATTATGTAATCCACATAAATCTGCACCATTAGTAAATCTCCCTCTTTCTATTTGATAAACAATGTGCAATCAATCACACCCCTACGAAAACCATGTTTTAATAGGTGGGTGGAGAGCTTCTCATACCAAGCTCGAGGAGCATGATGTAGCTCGTACAGACCCTTGTCCAGCTTGTAGACTCTTTCCCGATGGTAAAGATCTTCAAATCCTTTGGGTTGACTGATGTATACTACTTCACGGATTTCCCCATGAAGGAATGCACTTTTAACATCCAGCTAATAAACCTTGATCTTCATGTAGGATGCATAGGCCAGAAAAATGCGAATAGCTTCCATCCTTGCCACAGGTGAAAACATTTCATTGTAGTCGACTCCCTCGACTTGTCTGAATCCTTGAACAACCAATCTTGCCTTGTTTCTGATTACTACACCTTGGTCGTCCTTCTTGTAGCGCAACACCCATTTGGTGCCGATCACCTTAACTCCTTTAGGCCTATCCACGAGCATACACACTCCAAGCTTCTTGAACTATAGCAGCTCTTCCTGCATAGCATTTACCCAGGCCTCATCCTTCAAGGCATCACTTACGTGTTTGGGCTTGACTTGAGAAACAAAACATTTGAAAGCACCATCATTCACGTAACCCTTTTCCATAATAGCAGCATAATCAGCAGAGTATAGTTGATTTCTCGTCTCAGCGCCGGAGTGGAGATCCCCAATGATGGTATCCTGGGGATGATTCACACTAATCCTTGTCACAAGTGTCGTAGGACCGACCACTTCAGTATCCATGTTTGTGACTACAGGTTTAGCATCCGGGTTCCCTGATGCGTTCTCTGCATTTATTGAACTGCCAGCTTGATTGACATTATTCTCAATACCAGTTTCAACTGTCTCTGCATCATCTGATGAGACATCACTAAAGTCCTGAGCAGTATCCGAAGAGCCAGAAGCGCCACTAGTTGTTAATGTATTGCTGAAATCCAGATTTGGAGCGTTTAAGACGTCGTGCATCATCTGTGCAGCAATCTCGTCATCTGAACATGCTGGAGGAAGGTTGAAAGATTTGAAAAATCCATCATAATCGAAGAATGAGGATGGACCTTTCCCAGCAGGGGGGTGGTGTGTCTTTGCACATCTACGTTGCACCATACTTCTACCTAACCTGTAGAATTGTTATAGACTCATTTGTCAGATATGTTGTATCCGAGAAAGATGCCTTCATCCGCTTTCTCACTAAATTTGCCTTTCGGAGTTTTCTACAGTAACATACATGGAGCCCCGAATGGTTTCAGATAGCTCAGATTTGGTTTGCGTTTCTGAAGCAACTTATAGCAAGTCTTACCATGTTGCTTGACTACCAATACTCGGTTAAAAGTGTAGCATGCATTGGCAACTGCTTCATTCCAGAATTGTACTGGCAGCTTTGGATCCGCCAACATCGTCCTTGCAGTTTCTATCAAGGTCCTATTCTTGCGTTTAGCAACTCCATTCATTTGTGGTGTGTATGTGGAGGAGAACTGATGAACAATCCCCTTTTGTTTGCAGAAAGCATCCATCCACTGATTCTTGAATTCAGTCCTGTTGTCTGAACTAACCTTCCTTACCTTCAGTTCATACAAAGATTCCAGTCTAGTCATGAGCACTTTGAACGATTCAAATGTCTCTGACTTAGCTTTCAGAAACATCACGCATGAAAATCTCAAGAAGTCATCAGTGACTACGAAGCAGTACCAGTCTCCTACTATACTCCTTGTGCTGACAGGACCAAACATGTCCATATGCAGAAGCTCCAGGGGCATCTCAATAGAATTAACGTTCTTGGACTTGTGAGACTTCCTGGTCTACTTTCCTTTCTCGCATGAGACACAAAAATCTGGAAGTTGGAAGTTCTTAACAGTTACTCCCTCAACTAAGTTGTTCTGAATCAGATGATTCATCTTCCGAGGATTTATGTGTCCCATTCTCCTGTGCCATGAAATGGACTCCTTCTCCGTTGCCTTTGATAAGAAGCACTAAGCAGTGGACTCAGTTGTAGAAGCTTTAGACATGTCCAAGATGTACAAATCATTGTACCTTGAAGCTGACATTAGTACTTGCTCCTCAGGGATATCCATTTCCTTCTTCAGAATGTAACATTTCCTATTGTCGAACATAACCTTAAAGCCCTTGTCACATATCTGAGAAACTGAAAGTAAATTGTTCTCTAACTGCTGAACATAATTCACCTTATCAAATTTTACCTTCCCATTACCTACTTCTCCTTGAGCGGTGATGTACCCACCTTTGTTACCAGCAAAGAAAACATGTCCCCCTTTAATTTGTTTGACGTTGAAAAGGAGAGAGTGATTTCCAGTCATGTGCCTGGATGTCCGCTATCAATAATCCATGTGTTGGTAGAAGCACTGTAGCGGACAACCTGCACAAAATAGAAAAAGATTAGTTAAGAAGGGGTACCCAAGCCTTTACAGGCTTGGGTTTCCCAGAGGTATCGCACATCACAAACTCCACCCACTGTCCATTTGGAGATGGAGAAACCTCATTCTTCTTCTTATCAACACTATCAGACACATCAGCTGTTTTAGCTTTCCACAGACCATCCTTGTGTAAGGCTTGTTTGTGGTAAACCGGTGACTGATTAATAGTTTGAACTTTAGGCCTATTTTCAAAAATCGGTTTTGCCTCAGGCATCGCAGACTTGCCTATGGCTTGTCCATGTTGTCTTTGGTGTTGGGAAGGGGTGTAAGACCTAGCAGGTGTTTTAGACCACTGTTTTGAAAAATAAGGTTTAACTTCCTGAACTAATTCAAATTTTACGTCTAGGTGTCTCATAGCAAGGAAAGCATGAAGAAATGTGTCCTCTTTATCCACAGTTATAGCATGATCTCCTCTCAACAGGACTAGGAGATCTTTTGACGGGTGGGGAGTACACTTCAGGATTGGTTCTTTTGATCTCAACCTTTGGTTTTTCACCTTCTTTGACAAATTTGATTTGTTTAACACTTTGGTTGTTTTGTCTTTTCACATTGTTGAGATTTTGCTTGACCGGTTTAGACTGAGTTGTTGAAATTTTTGGTTTTGACACAGTAGTTGATGATCCCAAACCAAGAGGCATGTGATCATCCTCTACCACCCAGTCCCCAATTAAGACTTTATCCTTTGTGCCCAAAGTTGATGCCTTCTGATCAGTCACCTGAGGTGCAGATTTAACTGCAGTATCAGGATCACTGACCAAAGATGTAGTCACCACATGATCCTTGATAGGATTATTGTTAGCAGGATGCTGTTTTGTGTTCAAAAGGATCTCATGTGGTGGAGGCACAACTTTATAACCAATCCCTTCCCCATTGTTTCTTTCTTTAACCAAGTTTTTTATGATATGTTAGGAACTAGCTAAACTATGCAATCTTTGTTTTAATGACTCATTTTCCACTTGAAGAATAGCTTTTTCCTTTTTAGTTTCCCCAATTGAATTTAAATAAAACTTAATGTCATTTTCTTGGTTAAAAGCCACAACCTCGGTTTCCCTTAGTTGTTTTCTCAATAATTCAATTTTCTCTTTAAAACTGCTTTCATTTTGCTTCAACACTCTGTTAGCCTCAGTGCAAAGTTTTAAGTCATTTACCAAGTTATCATTATGTTCTAATAACCTAGTAAATTTTAAATCAATGCATTCCCTAAACTGATTGCATTCAACACTCATGTTTATCAAATAGGGTTTCTTTAGATTCTACCTATGCAGAGTTTGAGGTGCCAGCAACAAATGCAACCTGGGGTTCCTGGTGAGTTTCAGAAGCATCATTCAGTTCATCCTCTACTAGATGATCAACAGAAGCCATTAAGTCATTTACATCAACAGTATCAAACTCAGCCAAGTCCTCCCCCTCACTTGTTGAGTCGTCATTTAGATCCTCAACCAAAGCGATATTAGCTTCACCGTCAGATAAGAAGCGAAAAGACCAGTCTTGACCTTCATCACCTTGTGCCACCATTGCTTTGGAGTCCTGACTTGTTGGAGCTATCTTCTTGTCTCTTTCTTGTCTGTTGGTTGATGAAAACAGGTTACAATTTCCTATTTTCTTAGGTTTAACACACTCTCTCTTGAAATGACCTTTTTCTCCATAGTAGAAACAGGTGACCTTTGACTTGTCAAATCCAAAAGTAGTATCCTTTGTGGCCACCAGGTTCTGTCCTATTTTCTTGATGAATTTCTTAGCTCTTCGCACAGCACTAGCTAGAGCCCACATGATATCCATCCTCTCTAGCTCGGTTTCATCCACTTGCTCGTAATCTTCATCTGCCAAGTGACAGTTACCAATCTTCCCAGCTACTTGAAGATCATGTATAGTTTGGACTCACCATAGATTTGTATTTGTTTCCAATTCCATTTAATAGGATTAATGTTAGATTTCGTTTGTAAATTGTTATGTCTTGTTTAACTTTTTATAGTCTAGTGAAACTGTGAGCGAAACTACAGTTTCACTCACAGCTAGCTAATAGTTCACCCGGCGAAACTACAGTTTCGGTCGGGCAAAACTACTGCGAAACTGAGACTGCTATATATAGATTTTATTTTGTTCATTGTTAATCATCCTTGCAAAACCCTAATCAAATATTTCTGTTGCAAGAGGCTACTGTAAGCTGGAGTTTATTGAATATATTGAGCTTATTTCATTTCTTTGTGTATTGTTGCTTATTGAATCATCTTTGAATACTTTTTGGTCTTCTACAGTTCATTAAATCTTTGTGTGAGTTGTTTATGTTTGGTATTGAACGATTCAAACTATTTTCTGCACTGTAAAACTGATCAAATGGACCAACAATATGGTATCAGAGCCTTAGTGCTCTTGATTGTTTGAGGTTTTTGGTCATTTTTGCTCAATACCAATTTTTCATCATTTCTATATCAAAACAGAGTGCTTTTGTCATGGAAATTGATTGAATCTTGCTTGTTATTGTTTGGGGAAGTTTCGTGAATCATTCCATTTCAAATTCATTGAGATTTGGGTGATTTCAGATTGTTTTTGGGGTTTAAAGGGTTTTCTGGTTCATCCAGCGAAACTGCTGTGTTCAACCAGCGAAACTACTGCATCTTCCAGCGAAACTATTAATTTCACTACTACTACTTTCTTGCGAAACTAGATATTTTTGAACGAAATTTCCACTGTTTAAGCCTGACTTACTAGCGAAATTGCTGCCGAAAGTATTTTGAACGAAAGTTCAAACTTGTTTCCTGTGAAATTCACAGCGAAACTAAGCAATTTACTGCTTCTGGCAAGCAAAATTACTGTCGAAATTGTCAGCGAAAGTAGTCCTCTTCTTGCGAATCTAGCTTCGGCAAATCTAGCCTCAGCAAAATTAATCTTCTTTCGGCAAGCCCAGCTTCTGCGAAACTATCCAGCGAAATTATAGTTTCGGCGAAATTACTGCTTCTGCGAAATTACTTCTTGCTCTACGATATTACTCTGTCAAAGATGACTTCTCTCACTCTTGCTGACTTAGAGAGTGTTGCTCCCAACAGACCTCCAAGACTCATTAACGGGGATAATTTTGAAGACTGGAGAGATGTCTTAAGGCCTTCTTCTTTTACACTGACCACAATCAATGGGATTCAATTATCGTTGGCCCGCACCAGCCAACAATAACTGTCGGTGGTACTGTCTCTCCAAACTTGGACTCTTCTACATTCATAGAAAAGGACCAAAAGTTGATTTATCGAGACTAGAAAGCTTTCGGAGCCTTGACACATTGCCTTGCACCCGATATCTACAATCGATTTGCTGAACATAAAAATGCAAAATCTCTGTATGACGCCCTGTGTGAGTTCTATGATGGAAATGAGGATCTCAAGAAAGATAAAAAAGCCCAGGCTCAAAAGGAGTTCAATTCATTTGTAGGTCACAAGAATGAAGACCTTACTGACATCACTAATGGATTTTTATCTGTTTCAAGTACTTTAAGGAAGTATGATGATCAGTTGGGTAATCATGAGCAAGTCAGTAAGCTCCTAGACTCCCTCCCACCTCAGTGGAGTTTACAAGTGCGAATGCTAAAACAAGAAAGAAACTTTGCTGACTATAAGCTGATGGATGTGATTTACAAGCTGAAGTCCTTTGATTTAGATCTGAAAAGGAGGGAGTTTAATCAGACTATGATGCCTACATCTGGTTATTCTCAGAATGCTGCACTACTGTCTTCCACAGCTAGCTCTTCAATGCAGGCATCTCATCAAGGAGGAATTAATTCAGGGGATTACAATGGAGGTTGTGGTAACATGGGAAGAAAGCAAGGGAACTTGAAAGAAACTTTTGAAACTTCTATTCCAGCTAAGACAATAGCTCTTTTTAGGATGTTTGTTCAGAGTTATGAAGCATTAGTGGCTGGTGATTTGAAAGGTAAAGGTATGACAATGGAGGATATGTATCAGGTGGATCCCGATGATCTCGAAGAGACCGATATTCAATGGCAAATGGCCATGTTGACACTTAGAGCCCGAAGGTTTATAGAACGAACTGGTAGAAAGAATTTTGGAGGTCAAAGTTCTAACTCCAAACTGGGTTTTCATAAGTCCAAGTTAAGATGCTTTATATGCAAGCAATTGGGACACTTCAAACGCGAATGTCCATTCCCAATTGTTACTGATCCCAGCAATTCAGGAATTCCAAGATTGGCTGCCAGTGGGGGTAAAGAGGAGACGGGCCACAAGAAAGAAGCTGCATTGATCTCTAACTTTGATTGGAGCGCTAAAGTAGAGGACACAAGAGAAGAAGTTAATCAAGCGTTAGTAGCTGAGATTGAGGTAGTGGAGTTGGAAAAGAATTATGTGGAAGACTTTGATCCTTTCAAGGAGTTTAAGGTTGGAAGCGAAGAGATTAAAGAATTGGAAGAGAAGAAGAGCTTGACAGAAGAAAATCAGAAGGAAGGTGGGAAGCAAGGTACACAAACCACAGAGCAAGGAAAGAAAGATGTTGATATTGATACCACTGTTGAGGAAAACAATTTGAGTACCCCGGTGTGTCAATGTGAAAAAGCTCTTGCAGCTGAGAAGGTGGTGATGGGTCTTCCCTATGAGGTAATTCAAGATATGTGTTCATCTGCTTGCAAAATCACTTTTTGGGGTTTATAAGGCTAATTGTTTATTGATTGATAATGAAAAGGATTTGAAACGAATGAACGAGGAGCTTAAAATAAATGAGTCAAAATATTATGTTAAACTTAATGAGGCACTAAAAGAAAATGATCATCTAAAAAGAATTGTTTTGGAAAGAAATGTTGAGGTTAATAACTTAACTGAAAGGATTGCTCTAGCTGAGTTTGAAACATGTAAGCTTTAATCAAAACTTGATAAATGGACAATATCGGGAATGAAACGTGACGATTTATGTAGATCTCAAAGGGGGGCTAGGATTAAAACAGGTTTGGGTTATGAAAATACTTAGGTTTATCCTCCTCCTAGTACTTACTGTTATTCACCTATGCCCGTTCCCCATCCTTCTAATGATTTGATCCAAACAGATACTAACAGTATGTCTACAGGTTTAGAAGGAGTGAATCCTTTGCATGTTCATGAGGACTACGATTATGGACCAACTAGAGGGCTTGGATGCTCTAGCCTTAGTACACCTTAACCTCAGCATTCTATTTTAGATCATAACTCTAGTTTAAATTCAGTCTTTGTTTCTAGTGATGCTGTAAAAGACTCTATTTCGTTCTATTCTAGTGATGTTTCTGTTTGTTCTTTAAATGCTGTGGATCGTGATGTTGATTATAATTCTTTAAATGATTATACTGTGAAAAGTGATGAGGAAACTAAAACTAACTCATTTGAAAAATTCTTTTCTCACCCCATTCCATCATTTATCCCTGCTAAAATTTCTATGTTTAATGACAGGATTATATCTTCATCTGAGACAAGTACTAGTGGTACTAGTACCGCATGTATATCAGATAGCCCCTTATTTTCTTCAGTACATAATCATTCTTTTACAAATAAAGTCAGCTCTGTTAACATGGATGAGGTATACAGTGATGATGATTCAAGATTATCTGAATGTGATGAAGAAATATGCATAGATAATCCTCCTACTTCATTACATAATGAATATAGAGTAAACCACCTGTTTTCAATATGGTGAAGATGATCATGTTGTTAAGCGTCCTCAGCTACATCATAGACATGTTAATAGAAATTCATTTGGGAGTAGATTGAATAAATTAGTTTATAATTTCTTTTGTAAGAAATCTCTTTCAGCTAAACCTAAAGTCGTTCAAACTTGGATTCCCATTTCCCCTTGTTAACTCTCCCGTGATATTATTGCAGGAGTCATCCACTAAGCTTGTAAATAATGTTTGGCATGTTGATAGTGGATGCTCTAGACATATGAGGGGGCTTAAAAATTTATTGTCTAACTACCGTATAATCAATGGTGGTTACGTTGCTTTTGCTGGAGACAAGAAAGGAGGAAAACTGATAGGCCAAGGCGAAGTTTCTAATGGTTCGCTTACCATGGAGAAAGTCAACTACGTACCCGAGCTTGCATTCAATTTGTTGAGCGTCTCTCAGATTTATGATAAAAGCATTCTGGTCTTATTCAAGTCCAATGAATGTCTCTTTTTGAAATCTGAGATTGATATTCTAGATAATATGGTACTCATGCGGGCTCCAAGGAAGCATGATACATATCTTCTCGACATGAACTCAAAGGACTCATCATCTACAGTCACACGTCTTCTGTCTAAAGCTTCCACCTCTGAGTCTTTCCTATGGCATCGCAGATTGGGCCACATTAATTTCAAAATTATAAACAAATTAGTCAAAAACAATCTCGTTAGGGGATTACCTTTAAAAGACTTTTCTATGGTTGAGAAATGTATGGCATGTGCAAAAGGAAAACAACATAAGAAACCACACAAATCTAAAATTCAAAATTGCATCTCAAATCCCCTCGAGTGGTTACATACTGATCTGTTTGGCCCAATAAGTGTTAAATCAATTGCTAAGAAATCTTTCTGTTTTGTGATTACAGATGATTATTCCAGATATTCATGGGTAAGATTTCTTGCTTACAAAGGAGAGACTACTGAGGAGCTGCAAAATTTAGTTCTTTCGATTGAAACGATAAGCAAGAGAAAGGTTATGGCTATCCGAAGTGACAACGGTACCGAATTCAAAAATCAGATATTTGACTCTTTTTGTGCAGCCAAAGGAATATTAAGACAGTTCAGTGCCGCGAGGACTCCTAAACAGAATGGTGTAGCTGAACGAAAGAATCGCACCCTCATTGAAGCTGCACGTACAATGTTAATAGAATCCTCCTTACCCATCATATTTTGGGCCGAGGCGGTGAATGTGCTTCTTATGTTCTCAACAGGGTGTTGATAGTCAAGGATAAGATGAAAACTCCATATGAATCATTTCACAAGAGAAAACCCTTGATTGACTTCTTTCAACCATTCGGTTGCTCGTGCACTCTATTGAATACTCAAGCACTGAAGACAAAAGTTGGTGTTGTGTCTGATGAGTGTTATTTTGTAGGCCACTCTTCTTCACAAAAGGCTTATCGTGTATATAACAAGAGAACACGTATCGTTCAAGAGTCCTTTTATGTTGATTGGCAGGAATCAAATCCCTCTAATGTTCCTTCAGAACCAGGTTGGTTCTTTGACTCCGATACAGTGTTTAAATCATTTACTCTTCAAGTTTTCGATGACGATGCGTCTATCTCCAATGCTACAACAAACATAATCCCTTCCGCTCTTTTACCAGTTGAACCTATTGTCCCTCCAGTCATAACATCAAATGATGCTAGATCAGTCGATGTTGCATCATCCTTATCCTCGTTTGATCTCCCACCTGCACCTATGCCCACATCACCCTCCTTATCACCTTTACATGCCACATCTCAACCAACCTATCCTATTTCTTTACCCCATTCTACCTCACCATCCAGTTCATCACTTAACCATCCTCCCACTCACATCCCACCCATGACTGCCGATTTCAAGACCTTGAAAGATCATCCTCATGATAACATAATTGGTTCTATCACTGATGGAGTTCAGATGAGAAGTCAATCTGGATTGATTAATATCTGCTTGTTGTCCTGTTTTATATCACAAATCATTCCTAAGAATGTACATGCAGCTCTTCAGGATCCTTGCTGGGTTGAGTCAATGCAGTTGGAATTACAACAGTTCCGAAAACTCAAAGTGTGGAGTCTGGTCGATCTTCCACCAAACAAGTGCCCCATTGGAACGAAATGGGTGTTTAAGAACAAACTGATGACCAGGGCATAGTGGTGAGAAATAAATCCCGACTAGTGGTCCAAGGCTTTGCCCAATAAGAAGGGATTGACTACACCAAAGTTTTCGCACCTGTCGCCCGTCTTGAAGCTATCAGAATATTTTTGGCGCATGCTGCTCATAAGCAATTTAAAGTCTATCAGATGGATGTCAAATGTGCATGTCTCTATGGTCACATTGATGTAGAGATATATGTGTGTCAACCACCTTGACACTAGGCTTTGAGGATCCAGACTTTCCTGACAAAGTATACAAGCTGGATAAGTCACTTTACGGTCTTCATTAGGCAGCTCGAATCTGGTATGAGAAATTGACACAGTATCTCTTAAGCAATGGTTTTTCACGAGGCAACATCGACATGACTTTGTTCAAAAGGGAGGTAGATGGTGAGATGTTGATGGTGCAAGTCTATGTCGATGACATTATCTTTGGCTCATCCAATCCTCAATTATGTCGGGAGTTTGAGGAGGTTATATGAAACAGATTTAAAATGAGCATGATGGGAGAAATGTGCTTTTTCCTCGGGCTACAGGTCGAACAAAAGCCAGAGGGAATTCTCATTCCTCAAGAAAAGTATATTAAGGAAATATTGAAGAAATTCAAAATGGATGATGCTTCTTCTGAGATGACTCCCTTCACTGCTCAAACATGCCTTACTCCTGATGAAAACGGGAAACCAATTGATCCTTATCTCTACAGATCCATGATTGGTTCCCTCATGTATCTTACAGCAAGTCGTCCTAACATCACCTTTGCTGTTGGATATTGTGCTAGATACCAGTCAGCCCCTAAAGAATCCCATGCCAAGGCCGTCAAATGAATCTTTCGTTATCTAAAGGGTTCTTCTCGTTTAGGACTTTGGTATCCATATGGTGGGAATTTTGATTTGCATGCTTACTCTGATAGCAATTCCAACGGCTGCAAATTAAACAGAAAGTCAGTTACCGAAAGGCTGTCAATACTTGGGGAATTGTCTCGTTTCTTGGCAAAGCAAGAAACAGACCACTGTCTCTCTCTCAACAGGAGAAGCAGAATATATTGCTGCATCTAGTTGTTATTCCCAACTGTTATGGATTCAGCACCAAATGATGGATTATGGGATCAACTTTCTTCACACTCCATTGTTTTGTGACAACGAAGTATCCATCGGGATTGCCAAGAATCCAATTCATTATTCCCGAACCAAGCACATTGAAACACGGATTCACGCAATCCATGATGCTCAGGAAAAGGGTTTCATTAATATTATTCCTATTGATATAAAAAATCAATAGGCAGATCTTTTCACAAAAACCTTTGATAAACCTCGTTTTTATGAATTGCTTCCTTTTGCAGAATCTCTGATCTGTTGAGATGTCTGAACAATTTGAAGCAGGTCAACAGTATCGTGTCGGGATTTGCTTGATAGGCTCAGCCCAATTTCTTAGTAGATAGATCTTCTGTAGCTTAACTAAAACTATTATAGGAGACTTGAATACCCGGTTTATTCTCCCTTGACATCTTTGGCCTTCCGAGAGATTCAGGTCCTCGTACAAAAAGGATTGAGAATGAGACACTTCTATGTTGACTTGCTCATGCCGTATGCTTCCTTGTTTCGAAAGACTCTCATATGTTCTCTAAAGCTTTATGATCTTCCATTTTTATATTATTAAAGTCTCTCTGTGTACTGCTATGTCTTGTTTCTGCTTATCTCCTTCGTTGTATGGTAATACTGACTTGGAGTGATGATCTCCTCTGCTGTACGGAAGTACTGACCTGGAGCTCTCATCGACACAACGGGATGATCTCATCTGCTGTACAGAAGTACTGACCTGGAGCTCTCATATGGTGGTACTGACCTGGAGTGTTCATCAGTACCTCTGGATGATCTCTTCTGCTGTACGTATGTACTGACTTGGGGCTCCCATCAACTGTTGTTCATTGTACTTTCATTCAAAAGCAGTTAATAATCTGTACTTGCCTTTCATTCAAAATATCATGAGGACAGGATAGGGATCTTCGCCTAATGTCTGTGGGGACTGAGTCTTTCTATGTCTCCTTTCAAATCAACCGATAACATGATAACAACAGCTACAGTTGATTTGTTGAAAGGAAAAAAAGGGCTTGGGCTTAAAAAGGGACGAATATATCTGCAATCTCTCCGAACTATGACTTTCCTGAAAAATTCATTCAGTATCTCTTTGGTCTCTAAGATATTCTGTATTTTCGACTAAAATAAATGATGTCTGGTTTGAACGTGTGGAGTGTTTTTGTCTATCCTTTGGTCTTTCATTTTTTTTATTTATTCTATTTCTTTTGGATTTTTCTTCTATTCATTTTATCTTAGTTTATTTGGTTAAAACTCTCTTTTCTTAAGTTTTTAGGGTTTTTTGCAAAACTACACATTCGCAGACTGTTTCGCTAGGTGAAATTGCTATTTCGACAGACGAAACAGCTGCTTCGCTAACAATTTCGCTTAAGCGAAACTATACTTTCGACTGGGCGAAACTGTAGTTTTGTCCAAGCGAAAGTATGCTTTTCAAGCGAAACTGTGCTGGACGAAAGTGTTCTCCTCTGCGAAACTACCGGGTATTTATATACCCTTTTGAATCTCAGCGTGTCATTTTCGTTGATTCAGACGTCGAAACTAAGGTTTTTCTTAGAGTTTTACGGTTTTGACTCATAAATCCTCTCAACTGCATCGTTTTGTCTTGTGTTTCGGTTGTTTTATCTTCTAGAGTGAGATTCTAACTCAGGACTTTAGCTTTGTAGGTCCTTTTCTTCTTCTGTCGATCGTATTTGATTGTGACGGTTGAGTAGTCTCACAGTTCATCCTGTGAAACTACTCATCGTTCAGCGAAACTGAACGAAAGTTCTTATCATCAGCGAAACTGTGAGGTTATGCCGTTCGTGCGAACCTAACAGTTTCGCACAAAAGAAATCAGTTTCGCTGCGCTGAAACTATAGTTTCGGCCAGTCGAATCTATCAATCTGTCTTGCCGAAACTGTTAATTGATGCTGTCGAACTTGTTTAATTGTCTGGTCGAAACTAAAACATCTCAGCGAAACTATAGTTTCGTCTTGACGAAACTATATAATAGAAAAAATTAAAAAAAATTAAAAAAAATAATTATTAAATAATATATATATATATATATATATACATAATAAAATTGTCATTGATTATATAACGTTTCGTTGGTGAATATTAACTAAAATGCTCCATCTCCTTCTCAATTTAAATGGAGACTCTCAAGTTTGATGTGAGAAACAACATCACCGCCATTCTGGATGACTCTCACCCCAAAGTAGCCAGATTCAGAGACTGTATCAGATGGATGCAGAGATCCCCGATAGCATATGATATCTCACAGCCCACTACTATCTATGATCTACATATTCAGGATTTCTGGCGTACTGCTGAGTACAATACACGAGGAGACTCTGAGAGTATAGTTGCTAAAGTTTTGGATAACCAGGTGACTATTACCGAAGAGATTATTTAAAGAGTGCTGAGATTGGAAAAAAGATACAGGAGGCGATATAGAACTAACTGATCAGGATGTATTCGATGCTTTTCTGTCTATGGGATACGAGGGGCCTCCTTTCGGTACCAGAAAGGAAATCAAAAAATCCTTTCTATCCAAGGAGTGGAGATATATAGCCCATGTTTTCATCATGTGCTTAGATCATCGAAAAGGTGGATCAGATGGGCTGAATTTAGACTGGGCAAAAGCAATGCTTATCTGCTGTAGAGGGGAGAAGGCTAACATAGCCAATCTGATATTTAACTGCATGGCTGAAAATATAATAGCTTTGAAGAAGGATAAATGGCTGCTTTATCCCAGATTCCTCCAAATGATCATAAACGACCAAGTTCCCAACATTCCAAGACACGGAGAAGTCAAGAATTTAGTGTCGATGAATACACGGATCTTTGCTGACTGTTGTGCTATCAGGCACGACTTCAGTGGAAGGATTACAAACTTATGGGAGAACATGTATACTCCGAATCGTTGGGCATATATCAGAAAGGTGATAGAATCTGAGATTAAACGTGCAGAGGAGACAAGACAAAGGCAGTCAGAGGCAGTGAAGAAGAGGAAGAGATATGTTAAAGAGAAAGATTATGTCTTTAAAGATGAGGTGAATGAGATGGCATCTGAAGCCAGGGTGGAAAAAGAGAAGAGATCCAAGAAGAAGGCTGATACTGGGGAGTATGAGAGGAGGACGAAACAGAAACATCAAACATTTTCTGAGCCTCCACGAACTGAGAGACAAGCTAGTCTAGATGAGGATGTTATCAGAAACCTCAACACCTCTCTCTCTAACGAACTTAGCATGATGAGGACAAAGTTAATGAATCAGGAGTTGAAGGAGAAACAAAAGGATGAGGTGTTGGAAAGAATGACAAGGATGTTGGTAGATCAAAATAAACTGATCAAGAGATTATTGGAGGAGGTGAATGATCTGAAAGCCGCTGCCGGCCTGCCCAATCAGCTAACTCAACATGAGTTAGATGATCTGACTGATACTTCTAAGTACCCATTTCTGAATGTGGGCACTTCATCCAAGGCAGGAGAGGGCACATCAGGCGTAGCTACAGAAGATGCAGGAGGATCTAAAAGGAGGACTGAAGAACCTGTAGTTGAGAATATTAAGACAGCTGATGATGTGTTCGAAGCTGGATTTGATGATGTAGGATTTAATCTTGGTGATTTGACAGGAGAAGAGAGAATGGGAAAACAAGCTGAAACTACCGAGCAACCCATTGAGAAAGGATTGGTGGATGAGGAGGTAGAGGATGAGCAGTTGGTTGACTGTGATTCAGAACCTGAGTATTATGAAGTTGAAGAAAGGCCTTTGACGTATGTGATCTAAAAGGGTGAAAATGAGAAGGATATTATCGAGATGGACAAAAGCGAATGGTTTGTGAAGGAAAAGCAAACGGAAGAACTGACTCCCCTATTCCAGAATATGGAAGGGTTGAGGAAAAAGGAGGCAGATAAGAGAATAGTCAGCTGGAAGTATCACCCCGACCTTAAAATCTTTATGATTAAGAGGAGAGGGGGAGGTATTACTTACCTACACAAAAGGAAGGCATTCAAGACATTGCCTAGGTGGGACTTGAGAAGGTTGGGTTCGTTGCCTCTACTTGAAGCTCATTTGAGTGAACGAGCCAAGCTTCTAGAGAAACAAATCAAAAATGGATTGTATGACAACTTTGAGGCATTCAGATACATGAAGGCTGAGAGGAAGAGATCAAAGAAGGATAAGGATTGGGTAACTGGAAAAGGGAAAATTGTACTTAGCGTAAAGCCACCCAAGACAGTTCACAGAGTAAGATTGGCAATCCTTTCCCCTTTCATTTGCAAGAGTTTGAAAAGTGGTTCTATGATAATCAAATATGGGAAGCGGTGATTAGAGTGAAGGGTGGGATCGAACATAGAATCTTCGACCCTATGGAATTGTTTGGAATTTCAGACGAAGACCTGCTCGTTCTATGTGAGAACCATATTAAAACAGGAGCAGGAAAGGAGACAAAGAAGGAAGCTAGCCTATTTATGGTAGTGGCAAACAAGGTAAGAGGGGTAGGGCTGAAGTGAAGAGCTGGCTGAAAAGATAAGGGCTGAAGATGACGTGAATATGGAAATACGGGATTTGACCAAACAGTTTGCACAAGCAAGTGCTCATCCCGAAGGAGCTGATGAAGCAGGAAGCAACAAGGGTGGATCAAGTGCTGAAGCTTGTTCGTGGACAACTGCAGGAGCTGAGACGGAGATATCAGGTGCATGAGCAAGGGATGCTGGAGCTGAATAGAGACATCAAGATTAGCAGAATAGGTGAGATCCAACCTAGGGGGAGTATTGAAGATCATGTATAGTTTGGACTCACCTTAGATTTGTATTTGTTTCCAATTCCATGTAATAGGATTAATGTTAGATTTCTTTTGTAAGTTTTTATGTCTTGTTTAACTTTTTGTAGTCTAGCGAAACTGTGAGCGAAACTGCAGTTTCACTCACAGCTAGCTAATAGTTCACCCGGCGAAACTACAGTTTCGGCTGGGCAAAACTACTGTTTCAGCAGCACAGTTTCGCTTGCGGTGAAACTGTGTGTGAAACTGAGACTGCTATATATAGATTTCATTTTGTTCATTGTTAATCATCCTTGCAAAAACCTAATCGAATATTTCTGTTGCAAGAGGCTACTTTAAGCTGGAGTTTATTGAATATATTGAGCTTATTCCATTTCTTTGTGTATTGTTGCTTATCGAATCATCTTTGAATAATTTTTGGTCTTCTTGAGTTCATTAAATCTTTTTGTGAGTTGTTTGTGTTTGGTATTGAACGATTCAAACTATTTTTTACACTCTAAAACTGGTCAAATGGACCAACACTACTAACCCGTCATATGAATGGACCACAGCAGCAAGTAAATCCATATGCTCCTTAGCAACTTCCATAGTTACGTTGCTTAGATTCTCTGTCATTAACTTTGTTGGTTGAGTTTCTGTAGAACTGTATTGAACCCTTGATGAACCACCTGACTCACAACCTGAAGATGCAGTTTGAACGTTTGCTGATGTGTTAGACATGAAAGCAGTCTCATTCAAACCACTTAGAGTTAGTGGAACACCGTCAGCTCCAACTAGCATAGTGTAGTCAGTCTCAATTGTGCTCCATAAGTTGGTGTCCTCTCCATTCAAATGAATTTCAAACCGTTGCTTCCATTGAGGATATTCGTCAAGTGTCAGAAGCTTTGGTGGTTTGTTGTGATTTCCGATCTCATTTTCCAAGAGCAGGAGATTTTGAAATCTGGAGTCCTTCCCATCTGAGAAGGCAATGTGTTTTTCGTCCATGATGACTTAGTCTGAAAAACTTGACAATCTAACTAACTGAAGAGACTGGGGAATGCGAATAAGACTTAACCGTGCGATTGAAATGTGTGACTGAATTCACACATGCGATTGAGGTCAACCGTGCGTATGAATCTATGCGTATGAGTTCAGTCGTACGAATGAACTATACGCCTGAGCTGAACTGAACTAACGAGCTTAAACGTGCAAATGAACAGATGATTGGACCAATCATGCGAATGAGCTATGCGTATGAAGTTTAGTCGTGTGATTGGATCAATCATGCGACTGAGACGTCTGACTTCGAAATTTTTCAAAAAGATTTCACTCGAATCGACTAAAAACACGATTTTGAAAAACCTAGACGGCTAGAACTTGAAAAATACGAACTTTTGAACACATGCACTTGTAGAAATCGAATTTTTAATGCAAAAAGAATGGATCTGTGATTGAAAAACGTTGATTTTTGCAAATACGTGATTCAATCCAAGTAGAATCGAGAGCCAAGGCTCTGATACCACTTGTCAGGACCGTGTACGGACTGGTACTAACCGAATCTACGTAAAAACCAATTCAAATAGTACGGAATCCTATTTGATTGGCGATCCAATCAGGGAGAACGTTAACCTGATCAAAACTAACAATTAGAAAACGTTAAGAATTGATTAGGAATGATCAGGAACGCTCTATGAAGTTGGAAGGGACGACTTGGACGTTCTGGGACGGCTAGGGTTGTGAATTCTCGAAGTCTCCCATTTTTCCACAAATTAAGTGGTATTTATAGGTTACAGTCTTTATTCGTACGACTGAGCCATCAGTATGGCTCAGTCATGTGACTGAGTCATCCGATCCATTCATACGTACGTATGAACCATAAGATTGAATCATTCGTACGACGGAGTCATTCGCATGACTCAGTCGTGTGACTGGCTCACACGCATGGTTCAGTCGTGCGAATGGGTCATAAGACTTAGTTAAACACATTCCTGAATCTTTATTAACACAGAACTATGTATAACAACTGTAAAATCATATAACATGTTCATATATGCATGTAATAAACACTAATATAAAGATACAAGACATTCAATAACACATATTCATTCATTCAAGAGTCTTTCATTACAAATATTAAATTATTACATGAGTGTAACAAAATGAATGTCCTTAAACATTTAAGTACATTAGAACTAGAACTAGGGACATGTGCGCCAACACTGGAAAATCATTTATCATGCAGAAAATCATGGCGCGCAATGTAAATTGTTCTTCCTGATTAGCATCGTATACGTCCACACCTTCATTCCAAAGCTTTTGTAAGTCTTTAATCAAAGGAGATAAATACACATCTATATCATTACCAGGCTGTCTGGGACCTTGAATCAACAATGACATCATAATATTTTTTTGTTTCATACATAACCACGGTGGAAGATCGTAGATACATAAAAGAACTGGCCATGTACTATGCCGACTACTCATGTTACCGAATGGATTGATACTTTTGAACTAAGCCCAAACCGTATGTTTCTCTTCTCCTTTGCAAACGTTGGATGCTTTCCATCAATGATTCTCAACTAGGTGAATCCACAACATTTCTTAGTTTTCCGTCAATTATACGTTCATCTGAATACCAACATAACAATTTTGCATCTTTTTCGTTTGAAAATAATCTTTTGAGTCTCGGTATAATAGGGAGATACTACAAAATTTTAGGCGGTGGTCCATTTTTTGTCACAACATCATCACATTCATCTGAATCTTTTTTCCGTATATACCTCGATGCACCACACTTATCACATTTATGTTTATTTTCGTATCCATCTCTATACAAGACGCAATTATTTGGACATGCATGTATTCTTTCAACTTCCTACCCCATTGGACACATTAACTTTTTTGCTTGGTATGTTGAATTAGGTAATTCATTTTCTTCCGGAAGAATTTCATTCAAAAGCGCTAACAGACTTGTAAAACTATTATCGCTCCATCCACTTTCAGACTTTAGTTTAAACAACCTTAACACAACATCAAGTTTGTTATGTTTAGAACCGATAAATAAGGGTTTTTCTACCTCTTCAAATAGGTGTTGTAACTTTTCTTGTTCGGATGTACTCATATTAGTCTCCATGTCATGTAACATTTCAGTATTGTAATTGGCAGTGGGTTCATTTGGAAGCTCATGATCTTTATCAAAATTTAATAAGTCGTCGTTATACGTTGTATTATCATTAATGTGTAAAGTGGTCAATAAAGTATTAAACTCAAGAATTGATTCTTCGTGCTCAGCCCAACAATGATATCCATGCATTAACTCGTGTCGTAACAATGATACTCTATGTTATCAGTATCCTCAAAATATTGAAATGTTTTACAAACGAAACAAGGACAACAAATTTTTCAACTTCCATTTTTCAAACGGTTCTCTTTAGCTGCCTTTTTAAAACTTTGAACATCTTTCGCATAAATTTATGATGAACGGAAACTTTTGTACATCCAAGCATCACAATCCATCTGAAAAGTATAAAAACAAACAAATGATGTAATTGTACATAACCGGTAATCTAAGGTGGTGGACCCTAACCCACTTTTTGAATATTCTATCTCATATGTATACATTTAACGTGTTAACTATTTAAGAAAAAATCGACAGCATTTCCTCTTAACTCTCCAAGTATGCATATAAAACGCAAACCCGAAGGAGTATAGGAGAAAACTGCCGATTTATTCTTAATAGTCAAACATGTTAAAATGTATACACGTCCTAATGAGATAGAATATTCAAAAAGCAGTCCCAACGGGGACAATCCAAAAGTTATCTCTATTAGATAAATTTTGGACGGGTATACTCTAAAGGTTTATCCTAAATTCATTTAAAAATGTATCCAAACACACATATACATATACAAATACACATATAACATACTTATACATAAATGCAAATATTAAATAATAGTACATATATAATATTTGTGTAATAAGTGCAAATACTAGCTAAATGCATATCAAGTTTATGTGTTTTTTAAACTAGTTAAGATATGGTAAACTTGCATCTTTTACTTGTTCATACTTATCTACAACTTAGTAAAACTTGCATATTTAAGTCAATTCGACATATGTATCACTAACTTATAAACACACATATACATATAAACACGCATTCATGTAAAAACAATATTATTTATAAAGAATTGTACCTTTAAATGAGAGATTTTGAAAGAAAACCCGATTTGAAATTGAAAACATAGAGAAATTTGAATTGCAGGCGGAAATGTTTCAATAAAGAAGAAGATGACTGTTTTTTTATATATATTTATAGTATTACGGGCGGGGAGCAAGAACCGCCGCTAAAGAACTCAAAAAGAGCGGTCCATAACCGCCCCTAAAGGCGTCAAACAACAAAAGCGGTGGTCCATAAGCTTCATTGATAAAAAGTGGTGGTGCACATGTACCACAGCTAATGCCCTCTCAAGACCGCACCTTATGTCCTCAAAAGGGGCGGTCCATAACCGCCCCTAAAAGCACCCAAAAGTGGCGGATGGTTTGAACCGCATCTAAATGTGCCAAATGGGGCGGTTTCGCACTAAAATATACTCTTATGAATTTGTGAAGGAAAATAAGGGGCGGTTTTTACCTAAAATGCCACTTAAAAAAATTGGATCCGCACCTCATACTACTTTTCGTACTAGTGTGTGTGTCGGTCGACCGAATGGGTGCACAGTTGAGGGATCAAACTGCCATCAGAGCAAGGGGAGTGGTTGCTTGTGTGTGGAGACAAAGAACACAGGATGTTTGCTGATGGTGTTTGCTTGAGTCAAGGTGACGACAAGAATGGGTTCTAGGGTTTCGAGAAGGGGTTGCTCCATGGGGAAGGGTTCGCACGATGGGGGGATTTCGGTTATAATACACAATAATGTTGACTTTTATCAATTGACATTTACGTCCCTCAACTTTATATGATTTTTAGTTTGTCTTTTCAAGTTTTAGTTAGTTTTTGTTAGTCTAGGTTAGGTTAAAAACTTACTAATCATAATAATAATCATGATAATAATGATAATAAAATTAATAATAATGATAATAATAATAATAATAATAATAATAATAATAATAATAATAATAATAATAATAGTAATAATAATAATAATAATAATAATGATAATAATAATAATAATAATAATAATAATAATAATAATAATAATAATAATAATAATAATAATAATAATAATAAATGCTATTACATTAGATGACAGATGGAATTTTTAGGTAAATGCCAGAAGGAACTTTTAGGTAAAAGGAACGACGTTAACCTGAAAATACGGGGTGTCACAATATGTCATGAAGATCCCTATACACGCGAGAAGTACAAGTTGTCGCGCACGAAGTACATCTTGCACGAGAACTAGTTTTTGTTTTCTATATATTACACCAGTATCCTCAATAAGGCACCAGCTGCTGAAGGTGTCTCACATATAGGCCAATGACTAACAAAGGGAAGAGGATCGTGATCCTTAGGATTAAGGAGGATAAAAGGGAGAGGAAGAGGAATTCAAGGGGAAAGAGAACAAGTGAGACCCCAAGCTTTATGCTACCTGTAATCAGTGCTGCTGCCAGGCCAAATACTCAGGAAGGTGAGTTAAGGGCAACTAGATTGAACTATTTAGGGTCTAGGAACTACAACATAGATGAAATCATCTCTTTTCCCTTGGATGAACTTAATTAACTAGCTAGCACTAAAGTGTTAAAAGAGAGGAAGGACGTCGAGGCTTCAGAGTTGCGCCTCAAGATTAAAGAAGAAAGGAAAAGAAAAAGACTTTATAAATCTCCTACCCTCTCTCAAATTCAAGAAAGTCCTAAAGTAGAGGTTGTGGAGGGTAAACAAGAAACTCAGGTAGGTAAGGAACAAGACTGACAAAACATGATAACCTACTTGAGTGCCACAAGGCTCTATCCGGCAGCAGACCTATTTCCATTATGATATGAGTACATTGAGTTTAAATTTCTCAAGAATCTTTAGCAAGAAGTGTTAATAGGAAAGAAAGCTACTAAAAGGAAGATGAGGGAAGAGGCTTCTAAGTTAAAAGCCACCATCCTCCAATCACAAGAAGTCTGCTGACAGACTAAAGAAGGGAGGTTCTTAAAGCTGTATGGGTTCTTCGAAATGAGACTTGATCCAATGTATCTATCCACTATGGATGAGCAGATTAGAGTGATCAAGGAGAAAATAAGAAGGGTGAGCTGGTAGATTTGCATTCTCCACTAAGTCTGGTTGCAGCTGAAGCTGAGGTTAAGGATAAACCCTAAGAAATAACACAACCTGGCCCTAGTGCTGCATCTCAGCCAGCTTCATCTTCAGACCAAAAGCAGGGTCCTGAAACTTCCCCTTCTGAACCTGTGAAGGAAAGATACCCAACTTAGAAGGACAAAGAGAGAACATCTGGTACTCAAGACCAACCTTTTCAGTTAAAGTATAGAAAGATGAAGAGGATAGCCATAAGGAGGGACAAGAAGAAGAAGAAGTTCAAGGCATCCACCTTTGCACCTCAGGATGGGTCCAAACATCCTGAGGGTGATCAAGATGAGGCTGCTCAACAAACTCCACTTCAAGTAGAGCATGTTTCTGCTAAGAGACCCATCTTGTCTTGGGCATTTGCTACTAACCCAGACAAACGGTATGTCACTAGAGATCAAGGGGGTCAAGATGTGTACTTCTGGCATAACAAGCTTAACTTTTCTCTACATGATCTCTATGACATAAGAAGATACTTTGAGTGTATGAGGAATATTGACCATTTGAAGAAGAAGGGAATGGTCTTGATTCTGAAGTGGACTAACGGATGAAGATCAAGACATAAAGTTTTCCTCCAGTTTTGGTTGCATCAGCTTATGGGGATTTTTAAGAGTTATAGTTAAAGGCTGATGCAACCAAAGTTCTCTATGCATGCATAGTGAGGTACAGAGAAAGTTACTTTGGAAGATTCGATATAATTTAATGAAATTCACTAAGTATCAAATGTTTTGAATCCAAAAGACCATATCTTCCGAATCCAAAGTTGGAAGTCTTCCGAAGCTTCAAGACAAAGTGTTTCGAATCAAAGAGACTGATTTCTTCCTAAGATAGAGAAGACATGCTTTCTCTGACATGCTTTTAACAAAATTTGAACTACTTTCCACTGTCATCTCTGATGACTCACTAACTTATACAAGTTGGTGATACGTTTATACTTTTCTTAACTTTACATTAAGGTCTTAGAGTCAGTAACTTTCTACATTCTACTTTTATCCTTTTTGTAATACATAAGGATGTGATCTACGGCATGTCATTGTCATTACTTAAAAGCCAATATGCTTTTTGACTTTACATTGATCTTGTTGTTTAGATTAGTGTTTTAGCTAGCCTTCAAAGTATGACCGACTGTAGGATGTAGTATACAGTATCTCAGCTACCGGTCCATAGACTAAAGTTTGTAATAATTGTATAGCACTTAAGAGCAATGTACATTGTTCATGAAAAGCATCTACTTGTGTTCTTATTATGTTCTTTACTTGTGTTCATTGTTTCATTTAACCGGTTCCATGTTTGATCTATTAAGTGTTCTTGTTTGCCCCCAACCTCGTGAAACTGTTGTATTGATCCCCATGCACCGGTCCTGCAGTATGTGTATGCGTAAATGTGTATGTTTGTGAGTACTGAAATGTCTGTGTGTGTATATATATTTTGTATGTGTGTTGTTCGTCTATGTATCTCGGGTATACATACATGAAAATCTTGATGTACATGTTCTTCTATATATAATTATAGAATAGTTACTCTTAGCCATAAATTGTGATGGTGCACACACACATATATAAGTGTATGCAATCTTTAAGTTTGTGAAATAAACATATATCATTTGGGTGAAAATGGAACAAAAAAAACAATATTGGAACCACGAAAAATAAAAAATAAGTTACAGTTGTTGGAGACGTGTAGAAAATGTGAAGCAAATTTCTACATATTTAAGACAAAATATATTTTATTTTAAGTTTTGTTACAAATGTATAACAAGTTTTATTTTAAGTTTTCATTTTTCGTGGTCCAAATGTTTCAATTATTACACAAGCTGGTATACATGGAATACTTTCATTTCGCATATTGATATTTATTATACACTTATGTAGATATGTATACACCATCATAAATCCTTGGAAGAATACCTTTTTAAAACTAGAGTAAATTAGAAATTATATTATTTATTTATATATGAAATTACATGTTACGTCCTTTAGCTTTAATAACTACATACAATGTCCTTTATTTAAATAAATTTGCACACATATTGTCCTTTACACTCACTTTCATCTAAATATACGGTTAACTCAGTGCTTCGCATCTTATATAATAAATGTTTTAAAGGTTTATTAATAATTTTAAATAAAAAAATTACAATATCGCTATCTGAATGTTGGGTAGTTGATACAACTCATGTTCTTCTTAAGCTCAATAACAGTAAATCCAGTGTTCCCCTTTTCTGATATTCTAACAGCAATCATCTTCACCACCATTTAACATCTTCACTACCCGTTAACATCTTCTCAACCATTCAAGCCACTTTAAGTTTTTAAAAGCCTTTACATTTTGTAAATTAAATCTACATCTTTACTTTGTTTACTGTAAATTGATGTCTAAATTCATTTTGTTATTTTAGTGGTAGATGAGAAGCATTATCATATGTGATTTATAAATACACTTCCTCCTATTAACATTAATTCTAATTTTTATCAACTCGATCAAGAATTGACGCTCGGTAGCAAATTATATACTTTATTTTGGATATTCAATCTGGTTTAAAGATTGCTTATGTAAAAAAACCTTTTTTTTTATTTTTTACGATATCAAATGTAAAAAGCAAATGATAAAAGTACCATTCGTGTGATGATCACATAACTGAGCTAACTGTATATTTAAGTGGTGGTTAGTGTAAAGGACAATATGTGTACAAATTTGTTTAAATAAAGAACATTGTATGTAACTATTAAAATTAAAGGACGTAACATGCAATTTAATATATTAATAAAGGACACACCTTTATAATACACATGTACGTGTTTGTGTATACGTCAAGACACATACACACAACTATTATGTTTATTTATTTTTTCTACCACGTCATATCTTGGGACATTTTCCCATTAATTTCTCATTTATTTTTCTCTCTTTTATATTTTCTTTTACATTTTTTACTTTCATATATATAAAGCTGATCGATTTTATTAATGTGGAGGTGTCATAACTGATAGAAGCAAGTTGTGTAAGGAGGGAATACTGGGAATATAATGTAAGTCCCAACCCATTTTTGTTAGAACTAAATTTTTAAAACCATACACACCTAGGTGGAAAACTAAACACATATTCCTTAAGTTATTGCACGTAACATTAGTGTTCTTATATTTAAGTTGTGTTTATTATCAAATCATAAATTATCTATGTTTCTCTACCCTAGATATCTAATCCATGTATAAGTATCACATCTTAATTTTCTATAACTTCTTGTACATGCATAACTCTTTTTCGTTACACATTAAACATTTCTCTTCATAGTGAAACCTGGTTAAAATTGTTAAATGAAAAAAAATATACACATGCCTAACTAACATGCAAAATAAGAAATTAATCATTTCACCAAAGTTCATAAAATTAACAAGGTCACTTAGTTTCTTCATTGTTGCACGATACTCGAGATTAGTGACGATCCGGAAAGTCAATATCAATGTTATCAGCAAGCCACTGACCAGTTTACTGAATAAAGATAGCTTCACCTGGAATGAAGAAGCAGCAAGGGCTTTCAGTCGTGTTCTGTTGCACACCAAGTCTTTGTCACAAGTTCTGAATGAAGTTATGCTCGTTCTTGTGCACCTCTGCTTGGATATGATCTACCATGTGATATATGCTAATTATGTCTTGCTGCAATGGAGTGAGTTTCTTCATTGTTGCACGATACTCACGATTAGTGACGATCCTGAAAGTCAATATCAATGCCTCCAAAACTTAGTAAAAATCCATGTAGAAGTGAACTCTTGATGTGTTATTAGCACAATAATTTATGTTTTTTTAAATTCTTTTTGTAATTCACAAACATCAGTTCAAAAAAATGGTATAACTCATTCTCCTACTTAATTCAATACATTGTCCATAATGCAAAATTTAAGCTTGTGTATAAAAATAATCGATTTTAAGAATCAATAAAATTACTCTTTAGTAGGAATCATAGTTGCATTTAATGTATGCAACAAACTTTTTAAACCACTTGGTAGCCCTGGGTGAACGAGTGAAATCTCGTAAGGGTATCTAATGAAAACAACCACACTATTTTGAAAAACTGAAATAAAATCATAACAAACTTAAACAAGACTAGAAAATACAAAAAAAAAAAATCGAGTTGTAATCCTTCCAAGTAGCACGGGTTTTGAGGTCTTCAGATAGTCTGTACCTCCCATCACTCATGGTGGTCTATGAGGGTGCGCGTCTCTAAGTGTGTCACAAGTATTTGCTTTTAATAATCTGGTATGCTCTCCATTTCATTCCTATATGAACTAAACAATTATGCTTTAACCCTTGAACTAATACAATGGTTCGCCATTCTTTTCCTTTGTTGTGGTTTACTATCTTGAATTAATATAGTTGGTCGCCCTTCTCTTCCTTTTGTTATGGTCTACCATATCTTGTTAACACCACCCTTATCTTTTTTTTTCTTCAAATCTTTCTTTCCTTCAACATCCAACTTGTCAAATGGAAAACAATCATATATGGTGTCATCTTCTCTGTAATGGGAGGTATACCCATCGATACAATTTGTTTTAAGGCATTCATCATTGACAAAAGGATAGAAACAATTTTAAACATATGCACCAATTTTTCATGGTAACCAAACTTCATCCCAATGTTACATTAGCATAATCAACCACAATGTGTGCTATAGCTAAAAACAATCTACCTAGTGGGACAGTCGATTGTGTGTATCGCAAACTTACTTCATGTCTGGTACTAGAAAGTCAACTATGTAGTAAAAATCAGCCACCTTGACAATCTCTTCAACTAACATCACTATGGGAAGCTTATGACTCTAATCGGCTAATACCAAAATGGTGTTGACTTTTTCAATCAAACCAAAGTTATATTGGTCATACACACTTCCTTAGAGAGTTCTAACATATGCTCGAACATCTAAAAGTACATAATCAATTTAAATTCCCTGTATGTATTAAGATAAGTGGTGCTCTCAAATCTAGGATTTTAGGGGGCGACATACTCGACACAAAGGCATATGCATATGCTGTTAAGTTAAAGTGTTTAGGTTGCTTGTGGTGTACTTTCTGAATGCTCAACTCCCTTACACATTTGGTGCGAAAAAGGAACGTCTTTAATGGCATTAAGTAACATTAAATTTATTTTTACTTGTTTAAAATTTTACCATACACACACTTGATATAGGTCTCCTTTACTCGATATAAATGCTTTGATTGGCTCCACTATAGCCAATAGACATGAGATGGTATTAGACTCCATACCCTTATCCTTGCATCTATTTGACCCACCATTTAAAATTTTGTCAAATTTTGAGTTTTCAAATAGTTTACTTCCATTATTTTCTATCAAAGTTGGTTTCTACTCATGATAACAGCCACTCTTTATTAATATCTTTACCACCTCTACAAATTATAGTAGTGGAAGAGATTTAGTATTATTAGATTTATAAGTGGCAAAAATACTAATTACACTGATGTGCACACCCTTAATATTCTACGAGCCTGATGTTTGGTGCTCGGGATTCTTGGTAGTGCACTAGGTAGTTTACCTAGTTCCCTCGGTAATAAAGCCACTTCTTCTGCTAGTTGATTGAGTCTCTTTTGCATTGTAGGAGATGTTTTATCTTTTAAATCGCCATCCTTCATAAACTCTATAATATCATCCAAACAAGAATCACTTGCATCACCATTATAACCCTAATAATTTGACATAAATTTACCACTAGTATTACGATTTACCTCCCAGATATCCTTAGGTGATAGGCCATCAATGAATGTAGTTATCAGTTCCCATTGATTAATCTCATGCTAGGCATGTTCTCAACAAATGTTTAAATCTCTTAAATGCCTCATGAAACAACTTATATTGATAATGCTGGAAATCCTAAATAGCAAGCCGAGAATCACAGTACATTAAGGTGTTGATAGTCATCTAAGAACTGTTTTTGTAGATCTTCCCATGTATTGATACTTGATGATGGCAATGATAAAAACCATTATTTGGCATGATCCTTCGTAGTGAACTGGAAAAGCGCAAGTTTAACTTCTTGTGAAAAACATTGACCTCCAATCGTTCCATAAGCAGCTTCAAACTGAGATATGTAAAGGTAGGAATCTTCAATAGACTCGTATAAAAACATGGCTGTTGGAATTTTAGTAATATTGGGTTATATATGAAATTATACATACTCATATTATACTATTTACAAATTAAACCTATTAGTTAAAGTTTAGGCTAATTATGAAACATGGAACAAACTCAAGGGATATAAAGTGAATATGTGTATTTGTTAAATATTTGATCGACAGTTTATGGTTTCATAGAATTCCATTTGTTCATCCACAATCTACAGAGAGAAAACCAAGAACACTCTCAAGGCACAAAATCTTCATCAAATCAATTCAGGTTCTTGTTTCTACTTCTTGATCTTATCCGATTAAATCAATTGTAAGTGCACAAATGGTTTAATCTGAAAGAGTAATCGATTTCAAGAACATCCTAGTGATCTAATTTCAATTCCAAGTTCTTTATCAAATTAGGGTTTGATAATTTGGTAATATTTTCCCTTCATAATTTCTACAAAGATTAAACCATTGCTTTGGGTATTCGATATTGCGAATATTTTTTATTGATTTCAATTTGTGGGTAATCAATTTTGATTTCGATAGGATTGAAATCAATTTTGTTTATTGCTTCTCGATTGTTCCGATTATTCACTGCTTGAAATTTGTGAACAATTGAATTAATCGTGGTTTAATTGGATTGGAAGTTAGTGGGGCTTTACATGATCCAAGTTTTATTTATTGATGATCAAAAATTTTGAAAACAAACAATTAAATTATAAAGCGATTTCGAAGTGCAGTTTAGTTTGACTTTAAGATTGAATGTCAATTATTATAATAATCGATATTTAAAACAAGCCTTTGCAAAATGAATTAATTCAAACAGTGGATTAATTTCAAATCTTAATGATTTTGAAAATGAATTAATTCAACAGTGGATTAATTTTAAATCTTAATGATTTTGAAATTTCTTCATCATTCAATTCAGATGGCTACGGGGGAATCGATTAAGGATATGTCTAGCAAGTTCTCAAAACATGAAAAATTTGAGGGGCAAGACTTTAGAAGATGGAAGGAAAAAATGCATTTTCTCTTAACAACTTTGAAAGTTGTGTATGTCTTGACCACTCCAATGCCTGAGATAACTGAAGAGGAAACTCTTGATCAACAAAGAAGGCGACTGAAGTGGGAAAATGATGACTACATATGTCGCGAGCATATTTTAAATGGGATGTGTGATGCACTCTTTGATGTATATCAAAATGTTGAGTCTGCCAAGGATTTGTGGGATTCTTTAGAAACCAAATATATGGCAGAAGATGCATCTAGTAAAAAGTTTCTTGTAAGTAACTTCAATTCTTACAAGATGACTGATAATAGGCCAATTATGGATTAATTTAATGAATTGCAACATATTCTTGGCCAATATGAGCAACATAAGATGCACATGGATGAGTCAATTGCAGTCTCTAGCATCATTGACAAATTGCCCCCATTATGGAAGGATTTTAAGCATACCTTGAAACACCAAAAAAGGAGTTAAGTTTGGTTCAACTGGGTAGCCATATTAGGATTGAAGAATCTCTTAGGATTCAAGAATCTGGGAAATTGAAAGGGAAAATTGAAACGGGTCAAAAATCGGTTAACTTGGTTGAAAAAGATGGTAAGTTCAAGAAAGGAAATCAGTTTAATGAAAAGAAAAGGAAGGAAAAATGGGGCTATCAAAAACCAAATAAGAAGCTTAATGAAGGATGTTGGAGATGTGGTAAGATGGGTCACAAGAAGAAGGATTGTCGCGTGAAGCTACCGGTTGGAAACAAGGGTTCAAGTGGAGCCGGTCCAAGTGGGTCGAAGGATCCACCACCTCAACAAGGTAAGTTATCTAATTCATCTTTAGATTTAACGAATTTGATTAAATGTGAGTCTTATAATCCAACTCAAACACACCAAAATGTGAATTTGTTACAAAGTAAATTTTTCAAAAAAATGGGTTAGAAAGTAATAAAGATGAAGTAAATTTTAGGGCCCAAGCAACTCCGGCCCAAGTGCCTTCGGTTCTAATTGAGTCAAAGGCTGTTGGGCTTAAGTCCATCATTGATAGCACTAAGGCTATTGCTGAATCATTAACGGTGACCGTGAATAATTCAAAAGGGTGTTCGAATATTAAATTGAATAAAGTTGAACACATATCACTAATTGCTGAATCATTCTATGTACAGGATGATTTGACAGCTTGGTGGGTAGACTCGGGTGCTACTAGCCATGTTTGCAAGGATTCAAAATGGTTCGTGGAACTGGAATTAATTGAAGATGGATCCGTGCTAAGGATGGGGAATGTATCACCGAGCCTATCAAAGGGATTGGAAAAGTCAAACTTTTATTTACTTCTAGGAAACAACTAATGTTAGATAATGTATTGTATGTACCGGGGATTTGAAAGAATCTTATATCCGGAACTGTGTTAAATAGTCATGGATTTAGACAAGCAATAGAGTCGGATAAGTTTGTGTTGTCAAAACATGATGTGTTTTTTGGATTTGGATATCTATCTAGTGGTATGTTTAAACTTAATATTCATGTACCATTTGATAATGAATCTATTTACATGACATCTTCATCTTCATATAATAATAAGGTAGATTCTATATCTAACTTGTGGCATGCTAGATTAGGACATATTAACTATTCTAGAATGCAAGACGTGGCAAAAATGAGTTTAATACCCGGTTTTGATATAACCAATAATAAATGTTATACCTGCCAGTTAACAAAAATAACAAGAAAACCTTTTAAAGATGTAAAAAGGGATTCTCGCGTATTAGATCTAATTCATTCTGACTTATGTGATTTTCACACCACACCATCATTAATAATAAATATGTAATCACATTTATTGATGATGTAACTAGATATTGTTATGTCTACTTATTACATGGAAAAGATGAGGCTCTTGATAAATTTAAAATTTATAAACAAGAGATTGAACTGTTTCATGGTGATCTGATTAAGACCCTCAGAAGAGATCGGGGAGGGGAGTATTATGATCCGGTGTATTTTCAGACCACTAGAATCATACATCAGACCACAGCACCATATACACCTCAACAAAATGGTGTGGTAGAAAGAAAGAATAGAACCTTAAAAGAAATGGTCAATTCTTTGTTATCTTATTCTGGTTTGAGTGATGGGTTTTGGGGAGATGCAATGCTGACTGCATGTTATTTATTAAATAGAACTCCTAATAAGAAAAGTCAAATAACTCCGTACGAGTTATGGAAGAAAAGATCCCTAAATCTGCATTATCTTCGAGTTTGGGGATGTAGGGCAATTGTACGCCTTACTGATCCTAAAAGAAAGAATCTAGGTGAGAAAGGCATAGATTGCATCTTTATTAGATATGCTACTAACTCAAAAGCATATAGGTTCTATGTAATAGAACCAAATGATTCAGTGTCTATTAATACTGTGATTGAATCTAGAGATGCTATCTTTGATGAGGGAAGATTTACATCAATACCTAGACCTATTGATGTGGGTCAACACTCATGAAGTAGGATAAGTGTTTCTACTTATAATACAGTTCTTCCTCTCGAGCCTAGAAGAAGTGCTAGAACTAGAAAGGCAAAGTCATTTGGAGATGATTTTCAACTATATTTAGTAGAAGGTTCTAGAGATGAAATTAGACATCAATATCAGTATTGTTTCATAGTAGAGGAAGATCCAAAGACCTTTGGTGAAGCTATGGCTTCAAGAGATGCAAATTTTTGGATGGAAGCTATACAAGATGAAATTGATTCCATCATGCACAATAAAACTTGGAAACTTACTGATTTGCCTCCAGGGTGTAAACCTTTGGGGTGTAAATGGATTTTCAAGAAGAAGGTAAAGATAGATGGGAGTATAGATAAGTATAAAGCCCGTTTAGTCATACAAGGCTTTAGACAAAAAGAAGGGATAGACTTCTTTGACACTTATGCTCCAGTTGCAAGAATATCTACTATAAGATTATTATTAGCTCTAGCAGCTATACATAATCTTATAATACATCAAATGGATGTTAAAACTGCTTTCTTAAATGGTGAATTAGATGAAGAAATATATATGAAACAACCTGAAAGTTTTGTTATGCCTGGACAAGAGCATAAAGTCTTTAAGCTGATTAAGTCTCTTTATGGCTTAAAACAAGCTCCTAAACAATGGCATCAAAAGTTTGATGAGGTTGTCCTATCAGATGGTTTTATCCTAAACCAAGCTGATAAGTGTGTTTACAGTAAATTTGATTCTTCTGGAAAAGGAGTCATAATCTGTTTATATGTTGATGACATGTTGATCTTTGGTACAGATCAAGGACAAGTTGATAAAACTAAGGAGTTTTTATCATCAAGATTTTCCATGAAAGACATGGGGGAGGCGGAAGTAATTCTTGGAATAAGAATAACCCGAGTTAGAAATGGAATTACTATTTCTCAATCACATTACATTGAGAAGATATTAAATAAATTCAATTGCTTGAATTCCTCACCTGTTGGCACTCCTATAGATCCTACTGTTAAGCTTATGCCAAATCAAGGAAATCCCATTGCTCAGTTGGATTATGCCAAGGAAATAGGATGTTTGATGTATGCTATGGTTAGTACAAGACCTGATATAGCTTATGCAGTGGGAAGATTGAGCAGGTACACAAGTAATCCAAGCTCACATCACTGGCAAGCAGTAAATAGACTGTTTAAGTACCTAAAAGGAACCATGAACTATGGTTTATGTTATTCAGGTTCACCGCCTATTTTGCAAGGGTTTTCAGATGCAAGTTGGATAACGAATTTAGAAGATCATTCGTCTATTAGTGGATGGGTATTTCTACTAGGTGGAGGTGCAATTTCTTGGGCATTTAAAAAGCAAACTTGCATTACAAACTCTACAATGGAGTCTGAGTTTGTAGCATTAGCTTCAGCCGAAAAAGAAGCTGAATGGTTAAGGAATTTGTTGTAAGAAATTCCATTATGGCTAAACCTATATCACCTAATTAAATAAGGTGTGATAGTGCTGCTACACTGGCTAAGGCATACAGTCAAGTGTATAATGGAAAGTCTAGACACTTAGGTGTAAGACATAGCATGGTTAAGGAACTAATCATGAATGGAATAATATCTATTGAGTTTATAAAATCTCAACACAACATGGCTGATCATTTAACCAAAAGGTTAGGAAGAGATCTCGTGAATAAATCAGCCATAGGGATGGGTTTGAAGTCCATTTCTTAGTATTTCATGTTAAGATACCCAATTCCCATTTAATATAACATTAAATGCTGAATTCAATGTGGAAGGCTTGTCATGAGATATTGGAACACAACATAGCATCCCAAGGTATGTGTTCAGACTGCAAGATAAAGAAGGTTGAAACATAGTTTTCTTAATAGTTCTTTGATAAATTGCATTTGCAGGTGCAAGATGAGAACTACCTATAATAGTATGAAGTTTAGCCGCTTCAAGAAGCTTGGACTTGGCTTTGATATGCTCTTTGAAGGATGGGACATAGGCTAGTAAAACATTATGTCAAGTTAGAACTATAGAATTGTGAATTTATGTGTGTATTACCTTCAAGTATTCAGATGGATAGAATAGGTTCAATCATTGCGACACCTTGATATTCGAATGTTGGAATTTTAGTAATATTGGGTTATATATAAAATTATACATATTCATATTATACTATTTACAAATTAAACCTATTAGTTAAAGTTTAGGCTAATTATGAAACATGGAACAAACTCAAGGGGTATAAAGTGAATATGTGTATTTGTTAAATATTTGATCGACAGTTTATGGTTTCATAGAATTCCATTTGTTCATACACAATCTACAGAGAGAAAACCAAGAACACTCTAAAGGCATAAAATCTTCATCAAATCAATTCAGGTTCTTGTTTCTACTTCTTGATCTTATCCGATTAAATCAATTGTAAGTGCACAAATGGTTTAATCTGAAAGAGTAATCGATTTTAAGAACATCCTAGTGATCTAATTTCAATTCTAAGTTATTTATCAAATTAGGGTTTGATAATTTAGTAATATTTTCTCTTTATAATTTCTACAATGGCAACACAAATAAAAATTATGGTCTTACCTCAAAGGACCTACCATGCATCATCAGGCCCATACTTTATGACGACTTCATCGTAATTTGAGGTTGAGAAATGGCTTTCCACTCATTGTATTGGGCTTGATTATGTACTTTTGCAACATTATCATATATTATGGAAAACCACCTTGTTAATATTGATTACTCGGTGGAGCCTATACCTACTTTGCAGACCTACATACTTACATTTATTTTAATAGTTTCTTTATGACGGGAAGTATTTTCATCTCAATTTCCCATTAGCATGGAATCCTCTCTATATGTACACAGGGGCGGAGGATTGTGGGGGGCGGGGGGGCCACCGTTCCCCTCTTTTTTTCGTCGTTAGTGTTAAATTTTAGTCCGTTAGTGTAAATTTTGGATACGGTTGTATAAATTTTTATATAAATATCGAGTTCGCCCCTTATAAAAAAAATTAATTTCGCCCCCGCCCCCTACGGGATTGTTCAAGCTCCGCCGCTGTATGTACAATCCATCATCATCATTCTATTGCCTATCCCAATCATCTATTCTATCAACTTGATAATCTTTCTAATATGATCACTAATTATTATTAAAATATGTGTCTTGATTGGTTGAGTTATGGGGTTATAGCTGAGGATGTCCACAACAGTTAAAGTTATGCATTTAATTTGTATTTGGATTAAAAGAGTGCTAGTTTAGAAAGAGTGGTGGTGGTTAATTTTGAGGTTGTTATTGAAATAATGGTGAAGGCCTATCAAGTATAGATTGCAGTTGTTGTCTTTGCTTTGGAGGTTGTACCCCTTGATATTTTCCTAGAATTTTCTTTTCATTGTTCTTATAGGATTGCTTTCTAGTCTCTTAGACAATCTCTAGAGGATACCGTTAACTCTTGCTAACGATATTCATAGATCAAATATTAATTGTGAATTCCTCCTAGATTGTCTCGTATGATGCATGCAAATCCAAATTTTGCTTCAAACCATATAATACCTAAAGCAGCATAGGAAAAAAAATTAATTCTTCACGTATCAATTCTTTGAAATCGATGCAAAAGTTTGTTCGATGTTGAAGGGTCAATCAAATATAGCATAATTGAAATGTCCTAATCACCTATGACTAGTAAGGGTAAGTACGGTGTCGTATGACGGAGAATCAAGGATAATGATATTAACTAAAGAAGTAGCTAAACTAGACATGAAAATTTAACATGAGTGTTGGTTTGGTTTAATGATTATGAAAACTGAAAACATATTGAATATGATTTAGAATAACATGAAAAAGCAATAAAATTAGGTCTCAAGTTTGCAAAAATGATTGTTTAATCTAAGTTTACCAATTGGAAAACACATTGTCATGGTTTGTTAAATTATGTGATTCGATGAAGAGCTAATAGTGAATTACAAGATTATGATGATTAATGATTATAAATAGAAAACATCATAACTAGGTTTTTTGCCTTAAAGATTACTGATTTAGAAAAGATAGAACTAGAACCTGAAAATGATCGAAACCAAGAAACGAGGGAAATAAATTTGATTGGGTCCGAGAATTAAGTTCTCTATTGATGTGACTTTAACAAGGATCGAATATGATGATTGAGTCAACGATTAAGTAGCGAAAATACAGAATCAAAGAATCATAAATGCTTAAAATATACTTATAAGTGCTTCGTATATTGATTGGTGAACAAACAAGTTACAGTTGGTGCTAGGGTTTTCACAACAGTGAGTTGACAATCACAGAACCACGTAACTTGAGTACTAGGTATCTTATAAAATGAAAACTTTCATATGATGGATATTCTATTCTACTTATAGGCTGACCTAAAGCCTGTAGAAAAAGACTAAACTACTCTAATAACTATATCAAAATACTAATCTAAGTACAAAAGTCTTTATCAGCATTTGTGGTTGAACATTCGCATTAACTGATGTGGATGCCTTGGGCTTCATTAGCATTTTTTGATTGTATTCGCATTGATTAATACGGAAGAACAAATACTCATTCGCATTTGTTTTGTCTGTCCGTATTTGTATATGTGGAAGAACAAATAATTGTCAGCAGTTGTTCTTTGGTCATTCGCATATACAAACACGGATAGCCAACACTTGTCTTCTTATATTTATCCGCATATCTTCTTGGACTTGTAGGATGTTACCAACAGAACAACCATCAACCACCACTTGAATTGACATGTATGATCATTTCAGGGTCCAACAATACTCCCCCTAAAGATTATACAGCCTAAGTACTTCAAAGGTTTGATGGTGTTAAGGCTGTGAAGATTCTGTTAGGTCTTTTGCTAGTGCTTGGACTGGAGGGATGGATTCAAGATTACCTTGATCATGTTTGAAAAGTCTTTAGCCTCTTTCATACTTTCTCTACTCAGAACTTGTATCTTAATTTGGATCATGGTATAAATGGCTTTAATTGGCATCTTCCTTAGAGACACCGGTTCCTACACACCAACAGTGGATAAACAATCTTTATGAATTAGGAGGGATCCATCAGCATCTACCTTAAGTTTCACAATACTTCCCAAGTTAAGAGGAGTCTTTTTCTTTATTTTTTGTTCTCTTTTGTGTTTAATCCTGTCATAGGCCATCTTCAGAATTTTGATACATTTTAGGAAGAAATACATACCAGCTTCTCCAAGCTTGTTGTTGATTTTCCTAAAATGTCTTGAGAAGATGTAGTGGATATAAGATTCATCAGGCTGTCTAATTTCATATCCACTAAATAGATGGATTTTAGTCCCTTCATTTCCTTCCCACTTCCTTTCAATTACCATCTCATATGTCTTTTCAACATAGTAGACATTTGAGATTGGTATTGAAGCCTGGGATCCAGCCACCTTCTTTCTCTTTAAAGAATCAGTTGGTTTTATATTCACTTTAGTAAACACCAACTTTTCAGTCCTCTTGGTTCTTGTTTTCATGTCCAGGGGATTCTAGAAAGGTTGTGATGTGGGACAGTGATGAAAGTAATCAAAGGCTTCATCGGTTTATGCTTGGGCATCTGTTGCACTTTGAACACTATCATCATTTGCATTTCTTTTAGTCTCGACTCGAACAGTAGTTGGTTCTTGAATCCTCACTCAATTTGATGGTTCATATGAAGGAGTTGGCATTGAACTTGGACCAACCTCAGTTGAAACACTCAGATTTTATAGTGCTTATCTGACATGATCAACTTGTAAAGTAACATCTCAATCTGGTTGATTAGCAAAAGTAGGAGGAATCATGGGCAAATCATCTCTTCTTCCTACTATTCTGGAAGATCTAGCTGATTGTAGGTTACCTGCGTATGACAAGTGAAACTGATCAAAAGATCTAGTAAATGAGTCAATATCAAACAACCAGTCAGGACCATTTGTTGAATTAAGAAATGAATGTTCATTGAATTGAACATTAGTTCATTCATCAATGATGTTTAGTCTGGGATTAAACACTCTAAAAGCCTTTGAGACTGAGGAATAACCTATAAAGAATCCCTCATCAGACTTTGAAGCAAACTTTCCTAAATGATCTTTGGTGTTTAATATTGATACATGACTACCAAATGACTTGAAAAATCCGATGTATGGTTTTCAGTGAAATAGAAGTTCATATGGTGTTCTGTTGCTTTCTTTTATTATCAAAGTTTGATTTTGTATAAAGCAAGATATGTTAACTGCTTCTATCCATAAGGTAATAGGCATTTCAGCATCTGCTAGCATTGTTCGTGCTACTTAAATTAGTGTTCTATTTCTCCTTTCAGCTAACCCATTTTGTTAAGGGGTCCTAGCTGCACTAAATTGATGAGCAACGCCACTAGGTGTATAAAATGAACTTAGATCTTCATTTTTGAATTCAATACCATTAACACTTCTAATTGATTTTACTTTATGATCAAGTTAGTTCTTAATTTTAGTGATAAAGTCCTTTATTATTTTTGATGCTTCGTTTTTATGAAGTAAATAAAAACCCATGTAAAACGTGAATAATCATCATTGATCACCAAGCAATACTATTTCTTTCTAACACATAACAAGAGTTGGTCTGAAAAGATTCATATGAAGTAGCTTTAATGGAGTATTGTTTGTGTTCACAAGTTTTGGTTTGTGAGACGACTTGTGTTGTTTTCCTTTGAGACATGCACAACAGTGGTTAATGAAATAGAATTCTTTATAAGGTAAACCAATAACATGGTTTCCTTTGACCAATCTATTCATGTTTTTGAAATTTGTATGTCCCAGTCGTATGTGCCAAAGTTGTGACTCATAAAATGATGCTTTAGACACAAGACATGTTTCTTCTTTAGGATGTCTAGAATTAAGGTTTAAAACATACGTATTATTCTTCCTTTTAGTCTTCAAGACAACCCATTCCTCAAGAATTTGAAATCCTAGTTTCAAAATGTAACAATGAGTGTCAGTGAAGGGAGTCGAATATTTCTTGTCATGGATTTAGGACAGGCTAAGAAGATTGAAGTTCAGCTGCTCACAGTAATTCACTCTATCAAAGCTTAACGATCCATTCATCATAGATCCTTCACTGGTAATTTTGCCACCTTGTAAATCTCCACCAAATGCTACAATTGTTCCTCTAATGTGCTTGAAGTCATGAAGCAGGGAACGATCTCCTATCATGTGTTAGGAGCATCCACTGTCCACGTACCATAAATTATTGAACCTGTATGGATGACCATACAAGCAAAAGGAAACTAATTAAAATATGGAACCCAATGTATAATGGTCTTTGGTTTCTCGGTTCTATCTAAGACTGTAACTTCTTGGTATTTTCCTCTAGGTTGAGACTTAAAGGATGATGCATTGATTGATTTGTGTGGGGTTCTTCTTATTTTCCTTTACCTAATTTTAAAAGAAGTCTCAGAAAAGTAGTCAAACCTTGATCCCTATTTCTAAATAGAAATTGAGTAAGTTTTTGATTTTCAGAAATCAGTTTTCTTTTAGATCTTGGAATACATTGAGTGATTGTTTCATATTTTTATTTAAATTTTGTTTGTTTGATACTCTTTGACTAACAATTGTCGTAGAAGTCATCATCAGAATTTAAGATTCTCCATTGTTATTATCTTGTGGACCTCTAGCTTTGACCTTAACAGTTAAAATTGGTGAAATAGGCTTGTTTTATGGAATTCTCAAGCCTTTCTGATTGAAAAAGCAATCGGGTGTATTGTGATTTGTCATATCACGTACAGAACAATACTTGTTAAGATAGCACTTTTTGTTTTGAATGATTGTTTGTGTCATAAATTGAGCAATATTGACTGAAATAGCAATCATCTGTATTGTGATTTGACATGTCACAGTTGTCACAGTACATCCGTTTGATCTTTGATTTAGAGGATAAAGCTTCAAGATGGATAACTAGCTTTAACTTTGACGCTTGTTTTGTTTTTTTGAAGAAGCAAGTTCATTCTATTTGATATCCGTAGATTGTATCATATCTCTACTGTGCTTTTTGTTTAAAGGATGTCTTTCCTTCTTTTAAGTCTTTCTCACCTCCGAATCAAATTGTTCAACAACCTTTTTACTGAAAATGTCAAAGCGTATTTCTTGTTTTGACTTATGAGGTGAGCTCAGTTCAATTTTTACTTTTGGTGTTTGAATCTTTGTTGATTTTCCTTTAAATGATAGAGATGCTAATGCTTTGCCTTCAGGTTACATTGAAACCTTGATTGATTTGCTTAAATTGTTTAGAGATTTAATCTCACCATCAGACCTGCTTTTAATAGTCGCTTTCAAGGAAACTTTAGCATTCTCACCCATTTTAAGCTATTCTAGGATGAATTTCATAAAAGGAACAATTTCCTTGACTGGACTCTTCTGTTTCTTGACACTTGCATGTTTGTCTAAGTACTCTTTGATCTTGATGGGATGACCTAATTTGATTTTATCCTTATTTGTTTCTATGTGAACTTTTGGGTTATTGGTTGTTTGTGAAACTAATATTTTAGTTTCAGTAGATTTAGGTTCAGTTGGTTTAGACAAAGTGAGTGTCTCAGGCATAACAGTGTAATTGTCATTATAAGGTGGAGGACAAGAATTGTATTCTATCCCAGTCACGTCTTTATGAATCAAGTAACTCTTGTAACTTGGCAGAAGAGAATTGAAACTTTTCATGTTTCACTTCAGTTGCTCATTTCTCAGCTTTTGTTTTGGTTAACAATTTAGTTACCCTCTCATTCTGAACAACAAGAGTATACTTTTCACCATGCAGTTTTTCAATATCTGAAAGTAATGACTTAATTTTGATTTCAAAGCTTTTCATTTCATGTCTTAACATTTTAGATTTTACTTTTTCTACTTCTATTTTAGCAGCTAGTTTGTGATTGTGTTCTCCGTATCTTTGTAATTCTGTGACGCATTTTTCACTACAGAGATTTGATTTTTACTTCAGATGGCATGGGAGATGGGCTATCATTGATGTGAGCCATGAGTGCATGATTTTGAAATTAAGGTTTTACTTCCTCTACATACAGCCTCCAGTCACATACTCCATTTTGTCTCATGACAAGTGCATCTGAGGTTGATTGGCTATTTCCATTGGGTTGCTGAGTCAGTTGATACTGAATTTGATATGACGGTTGATGATAAAGCTGATGCTGAAACTGATTTTGATTATGTTATTGAGGAGTTGAGGTTGATTGAGAAGATTGTTGACTGTGTGAGATTCTTTTATAGTTGTTGTTGTTTCTACAGGGTGCATTACTTTCCCTTGAGAAGTGACTAGTCATACCATAGTTAAAACACTTCACCTTGGATTTGTCATAACCAAGCTTAGTGTTCTCGTTCAAGCTTAGCTTTTCCCTTTACAGAAGAATTTCTTTGCTCTCATAGCACTCATGGACATTTGCCATTGTAAATCTATTTCATTAACAACATCTGGATCCACTTCTTCTAGATCTTCTTGAATTAAGTGAGCTGAAGTGAGTCTTCCTCCCAAGTATGCCTCAAAACTTGCAACAGAGGCATTGTAAGTTACCTTTTGTTCTTCAGACTTCTTATCAGCAGGCATGCTAGTGGGTATGGAAGTGGATGGATTAGGAGTTGATTGCTTGTGTTGTTGAGAAGATGCAGTGACTCTAGTGGTCCTAGATTGATCTCTAGAGGACAAAAAATCATCCTCTTCAGTTATGAAGGCATTTTCCAGAGAATGAGTTTCTGATGGGAATTTGTATGCCTCAATAACTTGAGGTCCACTCAAGTTTCTACTTCTTTCATCCAACTCAAGAGCTTCAGTTTTGGCTATCATGATGTCTAAACTTGTGCTCTCCAAATAAAGTGTGTTTTTTAGCATGGTCATATTCTGCTTCCAACTTTCAAGAAGACTATGCAACATTTGCTTATTCATTTGTTTCTCCATGTAAGTGACCCCCATTATCTCCACATCATTTACTAATTAGACAAATCTATGAAGTTGTTTTGAAATAGATTCTCCTTTGGTATGATGGAAGGTTTCATATTGATTAATCAGCTTGTCTTTGTTAATCTCGGTCACCTCACTATTACCTTCACACATGATCTGTAGTGCCTCCCATACACCTTTTGTTGTGTGGTATTTTTCTAATATTTTAAGGACATCCATCTTTAAAGCATGAGTTAGAATGGAGTAGGCCTTAAGATCAATCTTAATCTTCTTATAATCATCATCATCAAGATTAAAATTTGGATCCTCAATGGGGATTGTGACTGTCTTGTATTGTGCAGATTGGTTAGCATTCAATGACACTGGAATGTAAGGCCCTTTGCATATTGATATCCAATAATCTGGATCTACACCTATAATATAGTTCCTAAACCTAATTTTCATTGCTTAAACTCAGATTTTTGTTTAAGCATTGGTGGTTTAGAAGCATGACCAAGTTCAGCAAAGTTAATAGAATCCATGTTCAATAAAATGATTTAAGAATGTTTGAGTATGTTTTAAGTTGATTTTATGTCTAATAGTTCAAACAGTCCATGGTTTCAATATATTGTATGTCTCCTATGAATAGTAACAGTAGTAGTCGAATAGCAGCAGTTGAATTTTTGTGTTACTTTTGTTGATTTTATATAGTTTTTGTTGGTTTTATCAGAGATCTGAAGTAGAGTGATAAGTTTCAATTTTTTCAACTTGAAGATCAGTGAAAGAAGATAAAGTTTTTTGGTATTTTTCAGCTGTATGATTATTAACAGTAGAAACCTGTTAATAAACAACTCAACCACCAGATCAATCAATTTTCAGTTAAGATCTGAACAGATCTTGAGATGAATCCGAGAGCCAAAGCTTTGGTACCAATTGGCTGGGTCCGTGAATTAAGTTCTTAGTTGATGTGACTTCAATAAGGATCGAATATGATGATTTAGTCAATGATTAAGTAGTGGAAATACAGAATCAAAAAAAAATAAATGCCGAAAATATACTCAAGTGCTTTGTATATTGATTGGTGAACAAACAAGTTACAGTTGGTGCTAGAGTTTTCACAACAGTGAGATGGCAATCATAAAACCTCGTAAATTGAATGCTAGGTATCTTACAAAATGAAAACTTTCATATGATGGATATTCTGTTCTATTTATAGGCTGACATTAAGACTGTACAAAAAGACTAAACTACCCTAATAACTATCTCAAAATCCTAGTCTATGTATAAAAGTCTTGATTAGCATTTGTGGTTGAACATCTACATTAACTAATGAGGATGCCTTAGGCTTTATCAGCATATCTTGATTGTCTTCAGCATTAGTTGTTTGGTCATCAGCATTGACAAATGCGGATGAACAAACACTTGTCAGCATTTCTTTGGGTATCTACATTGGTTAACGTGGAAGAAAAAATACTCAATCACATTTGTTCAGTCTGTCCGTATTTGTATATGCGGAAGAACAAATACTTGTCAACATTTGTTCTTTGGTCATCCGCATATACAAATGCGGATAGCTAACACTTATCTTCTTATCTTCATCCGCATATCTTCTTGGACTTGTGGGCTGTTACCAACAGAACAACCATCAACCACCACTTGAATTGGCATGTATGATCCTTTCAAGGTCTAACAAAATTTAATGTTAAAAATACCAGGTTAATCAAACAACTAAACATATAAATCAAAGTAACAAAACATTAAGTTGAATACTCATCAAAAGTTAAGTAAACATATGTTGAACAAGAAACTATTAGAAACCCTACTCCCGGGAATAATCAAACATGATTTAGCCATGGATCATCTTGATTATATCTTCTTTATTTGATTTGGATCTTCAAATAAAGATAGAGGATGTAATCAAGATAATTTAGTATACTTTTGATCTCCACTTTTTGCCCTAAAACCATCTGTTAATTTATAAGTAAACAAAAGTTAACAGATCTCATCTCCGTTCAAAACAAGAGTTTTAGGCTTTATAAGGCAACTAGAAACCACCAAAAAACAATTCATATGGTCCTCAGCATACAATACACCAATATTAGCATTGGCTACACCCCCATAGCATTAAATACCAAAAACCCCTACGTGAAAAAATGGTGATGAGTATGCCCTGGCCAAGGCAATTGTAAACCTTGAGTAGGTTATGTCATTTTGTTGATCTTTCCTTAATCTACGTACCCTAAATTGCATGTACTCGATTTTTAGGTAGTCTTCATTGTTAACCATTAAACTTGGAATTCAATTAAAATAACTCTCTTATGTAATAAGTCTGATTAAAAACACAAGTTCACATACAAATACTGTATTGAAATTGACTACCTATCAGTGTTACTGAGAGATGACTTGCATTATAAAAATAAGTGTTGCAAGCATCCATTTTGATAGGATCAATTAGAGCAATCTGTAACAAATTATATGAACAATTCAAAGAAAATACAAACAATTGTAATCAAATCACGCAATATCAACAAAATTCAGAATTCATTGATAGCAAAGACGATTACAAGAGTTAGAGAGCAGTTCATGCAAAAACTTATCAATCTACTCTAAGTCTATGCTATTTATACTAGAAACTAAGGAACTAAAATTTACAAAACTAGTCCCTATACTAGTATAAAATACAAAACTAGACACTAAAGACTAAATGTTAATCTTCTAAGGGACCTAACAATACTCCCCTAAGATTTACATTGTCTTCTGTCTTCAGTTCAGCTCCATCCTTGCTTTGCTTCTTGATCTTTGTCTTTGTCTTTATCTTAATCTTGCATTCTTCTCTGCATCCTTTGACATCTCTTCTCCTATATCTTCTGTCTTCTTTTATCTTCAGTCTTCAAAGAATTCTTTAGGTTCTTCTTTAACTGTGAACATTGGTTTCTCCTTGTAAATCTCTGTTTCTTTCAAAGCATTCTCTATTGATGACTTGAATTTCTTTGCTAGAACAGCTTGCTTTGGCTTTGACTCATTTGTTTTTATCTCTAACTGCTTCATTCTTTCCAAAGTATTCTTTGACAAACATGCTATGTCAACATTAGCATATAACTCAATAGGAATTCCGCAGTCTTTTGTATACACTTCAAGCACACCTTTCCTTGATATTCTCATAAATTCAATATCAGGAATATTTTTCTTCACTATGTTTGCATAAGTCAATGCTTTTCTTAATGCAATTCTCTCCATGGCAGCACTCATAACATTGATAATTGACACAAAGTATTTCTTATCTAGCTCAGCTGTCTCAGTCGATAACTTTTCAAACTTTTGTACAGATAAGAATGAAATGTAACTTGGGTGTAGCAATCTCAGTTCGAATGCACCAAACAATGTTATCATATCTTCATTCCAATCTTCTAAATTTCTCACAAGCTTAAGTTCAAAAGTCTCTGAATTGTAAAACCATCTATGAATTGGTTTTGTCTTTTGATTCCCGTCAATCATCTTTAAGCCAGGAGTTGTCACTTTTTCCACAAACTTGCCATAGAATTCAATCATAAAGTGATCTTCATCTGATTGATTAACTTTCTTACTTCTCTTCTTCTTCATCGACATGAAGTATTCTTTATTCTCTTGTTCACATCTTGTTCTCAAAAAATTACTTGATCTTTCCAACCCTGTTCTCAACAAATCCACCATCATTTGTCCTCTCTTTGCATTTGAATGATTAATCAACAACAATCTATTCAATTCTTTTAGATCCTGCACTGGAAGTTTTATGATGCTTGCATAGAAGTGATAAACATCACACACTGCATTTACTCTTTTGATCAGAAAAACATCAAATACTTCATCATACTTCCATGCAATTATCTTTACAAGATTTGTGAAGTCAGGTGCAATCATTGCATTCAACAATTCAGTAACTGATTGACCTTTTTGTAATACATTCCTCACCAAATCACCTGTGGATCTTGACTTATCAAAAATTTTCATTTGATCCTCAGAAACCTTATAAGCTTGCTTTTCAGATTCTGGAAACATTTCCATTAACTCTTTTCTCTTTTCATGAGCAATTGACTTCATTGCCATTTGTTTAATCTCCTGTGGCATCAACACTTTTGTTCTTTTTGTAATCTCCAAGTATTGCGGATTATCAGTATCCAATATGATCATCTTTTTAGTTTGTTTTTCCGTGTCTTGGAAACTTTTAACTAGATTCCTCAATGATACAGATTGGAGTCTTTTCAATTTCCTCCAAGGATAATTTCTGGCTTGCAACCATGATCTTGAAGCAAACACACTCATATCTTCAGGATCTGGATGGTGCAGCTTGGAACTTGAAAGTTTATCAACATTAATAGTTTCTTTTTCTCTATTCCATTCTCCATGTTCAATCACTATTTCGTTTGGATCAATTGGAGCAACAGATTCTGCAGCTATACATTTCTCATATTCATCGTTTATCTGAGAATCTGTTAGCTCATCTAAAAAGACTCTGTTATATTTCATATTAATAAGGTAGTTATACCTTTCTTTAAAATCTGTTGGAATTTCATCAACCCTTTGATCATGCTCAAAAGGAGGATTTTCAAATTCTTCATTAATATCTTCATCATCAAGTACCTCATTATACCAATCATCATCGAATTCATCTTCCAAGTCTTACAAAGCACCAATTTTGTCTTGAATACCTGGTTCTTGGCTATCTTGAATTTCTTCTTCAAATGACTCTTCAGTTCTTTGAGCTTTTGATGATGATTCAGGAACAACTTCTGCATCAATTTCATCTATCTTGCTCTTCCCTTTCTCCATTTTAGAAACCTTTTCAACATCTAATGGAATATTTTCTGAAACAATCACAACTTCAGGAGAATTGGGTTTTTCACATTCTTTTAACTTCAAGTTTTCTTTCAAACTTTCATTTTCTTCAGACAATTTCTTGAATTTCTCTTCAAGAAGGTCATAATCTTTTATCATCACCTTAAAATTTTTAATCACATCTTCTTTGTCTTTAGCATAAGACACAATCTTTTCATCTTTACTTAGACTCTCTTCTTTCAATTTCTCATTCTCTTCTTTCAACTTTTCAAGCTCATCTTTAAGATCTGCAATCTCTTTCTCTTTTGCAATGTTATCATCCTTTATTCTTTCAATTTCATCTATATCCAAGATTTCATCAGTTTGAACAGACACATTTTTGTGTTGAAAAAACTGGCAATTCTTGATCAACATGAAAAGCATCAATAAAGTCAAACTCAAAAGTTTGATTTTGCATATCAACATCTTGTTCGTGTTCCACATCCATATGCATTTTAGTATCTTCATTGACAACTTCATGACTAGATTCATCATGACTCACATCACCTATATCATCAAATACTTCATGCACACTCTCATCTTGACCTTCACCACCAATTGTTTCTTCATCTTCATTTTGAGCTTTATTTGCATGCTCATACATTGGTGCATCAATACTCATGTGTCTCAGCTACATCACCAACATTATCATTATTATCATCATCATCAGAACTTGATGAGCTGTCATCATCATTTTCTTCATCATTCTCATCATTCTCATTTTGATCATCTTCTTCTAGAGGAAATACATCTATCAATTCAGATGGATAAATTTGCTCACCTTCTAACAAATGAAAATGATCCACAGTGATATCTACATCATTATTTGCTACATTCCTCATGTAGTCAAACATAGGTACATTTTGAGCACCTGTTAACAATGTTAATTTCTTATAAGTCATCTCAGACATGTTTTCAAAGATAAGTCTATCTCCCCCTATTCCATATACATGGATATCTGGATGTTCTTCATTAATTATCATTTGAAGGAACCTGGGGTACATCAAATATTTATGTCTTGTTCCTTTCTCCAAATTGAAGATGAATCCATTCAAGATCCATTTAGCCATATTAAATCTTCTATTTGTTGCAATGGCCACAGTTGGAGATGCTATATCTACTGGGAATGAATGCCACCCAGCACTCCTCTTTGACATACAGTGTTGAAAGATATAACAAAGGAGCTTCCAATGATTATATACTCGTGCTCTGAAGAATTGTTTCTTCGGGAAATGATCAGGGTGACCCATTTCCATGAAGGTCTCTCAGCATTCACTGAATGTTAACTCAGCCAGATCTTCTGGATCATTGTGACCCAATCTTAATGCAGTTCTTATCGATTCTTCAGACACTTCAACCATTCTCTCTCTTGTCACAAATCCTCTGACAACTTTCCTTCCTTCATCATTTACTTCAACACTTGCTGTACTCCAGAATTTTCTGATGAGTCTGTCATAAATCACTGTTTGGTAACACATGGCATACACATATTTAGTTCTTAGAAGAAATCTTATCATCTCTTCATAAGAAATTGCATCTTGAACTTCTCATTGAGCAAAGCAACAATGTTGTGCTTTGGTACAAACTTTAGATCTGCCATCTGCAAAATTTTAAAATAATGATATCAGACAATATGTGAATTTTGAAGCAAATGTTTTAATATGAGTGTGAAGTATAACGATTTAAGCTATTATAAACTGATGTGTTAAAATGAATTTGAATTTTAAAATCAACTTGAAATTTTAGTTTTAAGTGTAAACACTTAAATTTAATAAAAGATGAATTATCATTATTGATTTTAATTGAAAATTTAACACTGTAGTTTATTTTATCTTATATCATTTTATTAAACTCTTTAATTTCTGTGATGATGACTTTTATCAATTTAAATTTAATTTTTATTATTTTTATTTAAAAATTATGAATTTTTTCATCTTCTTCATTGAGTTCATCATCAACAATACTGTTCATCGATGAACCTTGAACAGTGTCTTCAATCAAATGTCAGATTAAACCAAGTTTAACATAACATAATGATAGAAATCACATGACAAACAAGATTCAATCATCAATTCAGTCATTTTTCCGATTTGAATGATCAAATCTGAGTTTTTGACAAGTTTAGGGTTAAACGTCCATACAGGAGTCGAACGCCTATCAAAAAATTTCCATTTAAACCACAAATCAGATGAATGTGAATCATACACTTACGTTCACAATCACATAAACACTGTCAACACTCTGTGATTTGAGCTTGAAATGATTTTAATCGAAGAAAGAGGGTTTTGTCGAGAGTTCGAATGGTCAGGGGAGGTTTTATGAGGGTTTTTGAAATGGGAATGAAATGAGATTCACAAGTGTGCTTTTTATACTAAGTAAAATTTTTAGACTTATGAGCACTGTTCAGGCGTTTAAGTACTGTTCAGGCACATTAGGTTCTAAATTTTACTATGTATTGGACATATGAGCACTGTTAAGTCACATGAGGTCAGCCGTATGAGAACTGTTCAGCCGTATGAGTACTGTTCAGTGGTATGAGTCCTGTTCAGTAGCATTAGCACTGTGCAGTAGCAAAATGATGCTGAAATGCCCACACACTAACTTCTCAGAAACATAACAACTGTTTAGAGATGCAACAACTGTTCAGCCACATAACAACTATTCAGTCACATAACAACTGTTCAGTCACATAAGCACTATTCAGATGTTTTTGCACTTGTATTTTTCAAATCTTCCACCTGCACACTGTTTAAACACATTAGTAATATTTCATACTAATATTTAAACAATATTGCATATTTTTTACTTTTCCCTTAAATTTACACTTTTGACCCTCAAAATTGAACTTTTTACATTTTGACCCTCAAAATTTAACTTTTTACATTTTGACCCTTCATTTTAGTTTCAAAATGAACAAACCAAATATTTCAAAATTTGTTTTGTTTTCAACATTTCAAAGAAGCTTTGCCACTTGCTAAAAATTATGAGATCATTTTATCATAGATAACACACACATACTTTGAAATTAAAGCATCATCCTTTCAATTAAACATGATCATTTTGATTTTCTGAGAATATTCTTATTGGTTTATTACTCCCCCTAAACTTTTAAGTTTTGCAAAACTTAGAAGTTTACCAATAGATCATAAGAATATCACACTTAACATTGTTATATTGCCTGCACACAATAAAACATGCATAAAATCAAAATTAAATTAGAATGAAAATCTAATATTTACAATAGAATCATAGATTGCAGTGAGATCATATTAGTAAAGATCAAAACATTAAAATAAAAAATATATGAATAGTAATAGACAATGATTAAATCCTGATCAAGTGTGTTCCAGGTCAGTGACATCACAGCAAAGGAGACACAAGATCTAAGGACAGAAAATGAGTGTTTTTGACACAAATTATCAGCTCACTTACTTTTTCAATTCTTGGATTGAGTAGGGTAGAATTATAAATGATAAGATGTGACTCATACCAAGACTTAGAGGATCAACCATCATCAATACATGAAAGAAAGCACACATTCTCAACTTATTACCTAACAAATATGCATAACCAGAGCTTATGTTACTTAATTGAATAGAGAATGATCATGGATAACCATTTGATCAACTCTAACCATCCATTTGAATGGGTTGTGCACATTGGCATCTTTCGCATCAAAGGAGAATATCCAGGTCTGTAATGACTTACAACAGAGGATATCTCAGCACTTCAGGTCTATGATGACTCATAACAGAGAAGTGAATGATGCTTGTAACAGATCTCATGATTAGTCACATTATCATCAGGTGTGAGTAGGAGTAGCTTAGCAAGCATTCAATCTGATAAGCTAATACACTCAAAAGTACTTAGATGATACACAAACAAGCATAGAGATTTGGTGTAATCGCAAGAATTTACTTGTTCAGTATACTAGCATGATATTGTCTACACATCAGATCCTGATCATGTCAGACTTTATTAGAGAGTGAAGTATGCAACTGATCTTACTAATGTACTATCATTTCTCACATGAGACAAACACAGATTCATTCCTAAACAAATGAATTAGAAACAAAAAGAACTCTATTTTGGAGTTTTTGATTTATATTTTTTTTTTTGATTTTTTGAGTTTTCTAATTTTGTATTTTGTTTTTCTATAAAAGAAAGCACACACACACAAACAACCAGGCAAATAACTATGAAATGTTTCCCTTATGAAGACCTTCAGATTTAGGAAAGTATTTTATCATTAAAAGATTCAAATTAGTAACCAGTTTTACACATGGTTAATAAGGCCAAGTGACTCCACTAAATATTCAAACCTTCCAGGTAGAAAGGCTTTAGTAAATAGGTCTGCCAACTGTTTTTCAGTTGCTATTTGAATCAAAATGATTAAACCTTTTTCAGAATTATCTCTTAGAAAATGATATCGAATTTCGATATGTTTTGTTTTTGAATGTTGAACTGGATTAGCTGTAATGAACATAGCAACAGTGTTATCAATGTAAATGGGTGTTTTAAGAAAATTGAACCCATAATCTAGAAGTTGGTTTTGCAACCAAAGGATTTGAGAACATCCTGCTGATGCAGCTATGTACTCAGCTTCTGCAGTTGAGACAGAAACATTTGTTTGTTTCTTACATTGCCATGAAACTAATCTGGGTCCAAGAAACTGACAACCACCCGTAGTAGATTTTCTGTCTTGACAGCATCCACCATAATCACTATCTGTGTATCCATGTAACTCAAAATTACCCTCATAAGGATACCAAAGCCCTAAAGCTGGTTTACCTTTGAGATACCTGAATATTCTTTTGACAGCAATTAAGTGAGATTCTTTAGGGTCTGATTGATACCTTGCACAAACACAAACAGCATACATGATGTCTGGTCTTGATGCAGTAAGATACATCAAAGAACCAATCATAGATCTGTATAGAGTTTGATCTACTGATTTTCCTTTAGGATCAGGCTCAATCTTGGTGTTTACGTCAGCTGGAGTTCTTATGGACTGACAATCATGCAGTTTGAATTTCTTCAAGAGTTTGTCAACAAATTTCTCTTGATTGATGAAAATACCATCTGCAGATTGTTGAACTTGCAATCCAAGGAAGAAATTCACTTCTCCCATAGAACTCATTTGGAAACGAGATTTCATGATTTCTTCAAATTCATTGCACAATGTTGGACTAGTAGAACCAAATATGATATCATCTACATACACTTGCACACATAAGAGATCATCATTATCCTTCTTTATGAATAAAGTAGGATCGATTTTCCCCCTTGTGTATCCATGTTGGATTAAGTGTTGAGATAATGTTTCATACCACGTTCTAGGAGCTCGATGTAGGCCATACAAAGCTTTGCTAACCTTATACACACGATGTGGAAATTCTGCATCCTCAAAGCCCGGAGGTTGCTTCACATACACATCATCAGTGATTGGACCATACAAGAATGCACCTTTGACGTCCATTTGATACACCTTGAATTTCATGAATGATGCATAAGCCAGGAAAACACGAATGGATTCGAGTCTTGCAACTGGAGCAAATACTTCATCATAGTCAATTCCTTCTTCCTATGTGTATCCTCGTGCAACAAGTCTAGCTTTATTTCTGATTACGATGCCACGATCATCAGTCTTGTTTCTAAACAACCATTTAGTGCCTATGGCATTTTCTCCTTCAGGTAATTCCACTAACTTCCAGACTTCTTCTTTGCAAAATTGAAGAAGTTCTTCTTGCATTGCTTCAATCCAACCATTGTCCTGTAACGCCTCAGTGATGTTTTTAGGAACAATCTGTGAAAGAAAACAAGAGTATAAACAAACATTTTCATGTTCAGATTTACTCCTAGTAGTTCTTTCATGCAGAGGACCAATAATCTGTGATGTTGGATGGTTCCTGTGGATACGAGATGTGGGTATCTCAGTTCCTTGAACATTAACATCCAGATTTGTTTTGTTCAGATTGGAGAGCTGTTGCAATAAGGTAGAAGCATGTGGAGTGAAATTTGGAACTTGAGTCGGTGAATTGAGAAAGTAATCAAGGTTACTATGATCAATTGCATCTCCAGAGATAGAAGATGTACCAGACTCAGGTTGTCCAATTTCTATACCATCATTAGGAATAGGTTGTGATTCTTCTTGACCTGCTGAAACTGAATGATCTGAAGCTGAAGTAGCATGAACATTGTCATTGAATTGGATTGTTGAATCCTTGACAAATGAGAAGAATGGATAATCTGGGCGAGCATCATCTGAATCATCAGAATCTGAATCATCACTGAAAGATCCAAGATCTCCTCTTGAGTTCTTCTTACCTGTAAAATCATCAGATTGATTAAACAAGTTAGGTTGAAATGAGTTTGACAAAGAATCTATATCAAATAACCATGCAGGACCATTTGAAACTGATGGAAAAGAATTTTCCATAAATTTAATGTTGAATGTTTCATTAACAGTGTTTGTCCTAGAGTTATAAACTCGATAGGCTTTGGAAACAGATGAATATCCAACGAAAAATCCATTATCAGCTTTTTCTTCAAATTTTCCTAAATGATCACTTGAGTTAAGAATCATAACTGAACAACCAAATGATTTTAGAAAATTTATGTTTGGTTTCCTGTCAAACATTAACTCATATGGAGTTTTCTTTTCATCTTTCACAAGCAAGATTCTATTCTGAACAAAACATGCTGTGCATATTGCTTCATCCCAGAAAGTGATAGGAATTTTAGCATCAGCTAACATGGACCGGGTAGCTTCAATCAAAGTTCTGTTCTTCCTTTCAGCAACTCCATTTTGTTATGGAGTTCTGGGAGCACTGAACTGATGAACTATCACTTTTTTTGCACAAAACAAATCAATGTTAGCATTTTTAAATTCCGTTCCATTAGCACTTATTATTATTTTCACTTTTTGTTCAAGGTGATTTTCAACTTTATTAATAAATTCTTTTAGAAGATCTGCAGTTTCAGATTTAGTTTGAAGAAAGAAAACCCAAGAAAATCTTGTATAGTCATCTATGATAACTAAACAGTATGATTTTCGACCAATACTCCTAACATTAGTTGGTCCAAAAAGGTCCATATGTAACATCTGGAGTGGCTTGGTGTTTGAGTTTATCAGCTTGGACTTATAAGACGCTCTATGTTGTTTTCCCTTCAGACATGCTGAGCAATGATCAGTTGTTGAAAACTTCTCGGAAGGAAGTCCAATAACATGATTTCCTGCTACAAGCTTGTTCATATTTTTGAAGTTTGAATGACCGAGTCGTCTATGCCAAAGCTGGCTTTCATCATTTGAAGCTTTAGCAATCAGGCATGTTGTTTCTATTGCAGGATCCACTTGAGACATATCCAGTTTGTATACATCTCTGTCCCGTGCAGCTTTAACTATTACCCAATCATTGCTAATCTGAAATCCTGGTTTCAAGACATAACAGTGAGAATCATCAAAAAGAACAGAATAAGACTTGTCATAAATTTGGGAAACACTTAATAGATTAAAGTTCAACTATGAACAAAAGTTGACTTTATCAAAACTTATAATCCCATTTGACACTGTTCCCTCTCCTGTTATCTTTCCACCTGCATCACCTCCAAAAGCAACATGTGTTCCATCTTTTAACTGAAAATCTTGTAACAAGGCTTGATTGCCTGTCATATGCCGGCTACACCCACTGTCAACATACCATGAGTTTATTGGTCTCCACGGGCGTACCTGCATTCAAAAACAGTTTAAGAAGAGTTAGTAACCCGAGCCGATATGGTCTTGGGCTTGCCAAATTTATCAACAATTGTAAATTGTTTAAAATGAAGTTTGTTGACATCAGGTTTCTTTGAAAATTTAGCATTTTCAATTCCTTTTTGAAAAACATGATGATTGTCTTTTTGTTGTTTTGTTCTAAAAACATTATATCTGTTTTCAAGATCATCATCAAGAAATCTTGAACCATTTGAGAATGTTCCTTTGTTTATTCTCACAGATCGTGGAATAAACTTTTCATGATTGTATTGCTGTGATTTGACAAAATATTGATTATCATAATCTGAATTATTTCTTTTAAAAGATCTCAAACCCAGGGAAGGTTGTTGTTGTGAATATTTAAACCCAATATTATGATTTCTTTTAAATTGTGTGTTTACAAATCCTTGATTTCTAAAATCGTTCCTTGAAGAGTTCTTTCTAAAGTAGCAATCATATGTATTATGATTTCTTTCATCACACAAAGCACAGTTGTTGAAGTAACAATCAGCTGTTGTGTGATTTGTCATATCACATATATGGCAATACTTGTTAAAGTAACATTCTAAAATATCATGATTATACATGTCACAGATATCACAATATTTTTTAGAATGTTTAAACAACATTTTGGTAACCCTTGAGGTAGAAGCATCATTTGATTCTTGTTTGAATTTAGGGTTAGGCAGATTATTCTGTTGTTCCTTTGGTGTGAATTTGGTCATTTGATTTTTAGGATTTTTCTTTTGTACTTGACCACAATTCTTTGACTCCTTAGATTCAAATCTTTTATGCACAGCAGATGTTTTAGGACCTGAACTTGTTTTCAGATCAGAGTTAGATTTGATCTTTGGTTTAGATGTCATTTTTGTGATTGTGTTCATGTCAAAAGTTCCTGCTGACACAAACTTCACAGGTTTAATTTTAGTATTGTTCTGTGACTGATTGATTGATTCAGCTTTCTTAGCTTTTGCAGCTTGTCTTCTTCTTTGATTTCTTAATCTTGATGATGTTTTCTTGATTTGAGTTTTAATTGCATCTTGAGAAGATTCTTTTTGACACTCTTTATCTTCATTTAGTTCATTTGAACTTAAATCATCAGAAAAAGTATTATCTATTTTAACCTCTTCACATTTTCCTTTCAGTTTTATTGACATCAGTAGATTTTTCACTCTTTTGTTCATTCTGTTCAATAACAGTTTCACTTTTTGGTACAAACAGCTTCATTTGCATTTGTTGAGGTTCATAAGATTTGACTTTGATTGGATGACCATTTTGATCTTATCTAAGTTAGTTTCTTCATAATCTTCAACATTTTTCTTTTTAAAGTTCTTTTGATCTTGAAATTCTTTAAGTTTAGCTTTGTTTTCTGGTGAATGATCATGAGTATTGAAATTCTCTGGTAATGTGTTTGAGATTGATTCAGGCATCGGTTCATGTGTGAATCCTAGTCCTGTTTTATCTTTGTCATTTCTTCCATTCACCAGTTGCTCAACAATTTTCTTTGAGCTTTTAACTTTGGCTAAATCTATTTGAGTTGCTGCATGTGCCAATTTTTTTTGTTCAAGTGTTTTGTTCATCTCTTCAAGTTGTTTCTTGACAAGTTCAAGTTCTTTAAGAGTTTTGTTCCAAGAATCTTAGAGAGACATGATCTTGTCATCAACAATTTTATGATCTGATTTTAGCTTGTTGTGCTTTAATTCTTCTTGTTTGAGCTTATCACATATTTTGAATGAATATGTTCTGTAGTGTTCAACCAGTTCGAAACATGCTTTTGTGCACATTTTCTCTCTTACGTCCACTGGTATTTCTGGATAAGAGTTAGAAGATTCAGTATTAGAAGATGAGGTAACAACCTTTGCTTGTTCAGACTGAGCCATAAGAGCAACTTCTTCAGTGGTTTCTTCTGGATCTGATTTGTCGCTCCAGTCATACTCTTCTTCTTGACGAGAATCATCATTTCTCTTAGGATCTTTATCTTTAGACCAGTCTTCATCATCCAGTTCAGTAACTAGAGCCAGATTAGCAGTGAGATCAGCAGTAAACTGTTCTGCATATGCACTCCAGTCATAACCATCTTTGATGTTTACAACCAGTGCCTTCTTTGATTCCTCACTATCCTTCTCTTCTTTGAGTTCTGGCATAGGTAGGCTTTGGTATGGCTTTTGAAATGTCTTGTTAGCCTGATGCTGATATTTTTGACTGCTTGAACTACCTTGACTGTTTCCTTCTTGCTTCCTTGGAGCTTTACATTCTCTTGAAAAGTGACCATAGCTATTACAGTTAAAGCATCTTGATTTTGATTTATCAAACCCAATAGTTTTATTTGCACTGGGTTTATAATTTCTGTTAGTGTAAGAATGCTTTTGAGTTCTGTAAGCTATCATGACCATTTGCCAGTTGAGATCCATCTCTTCTACATCATCAGGATCCATCTCAAACAGATCTTGTAGAACTAGCTCCACTTGAGTCAGATGACTGCCTTGATAAGCTTGGAAACTTGCCATGAATGCTGTAAAAGCAGTTTTTGATTCATCATCCTGTAAAAGAATATTAATTACATCCTTTACTTTACTGGGATTGGGAAAGTTTGAGGATGGCATATCAGTTTGAGGTTTAGAGATTTGAGCTTTAGGAGAAGACTGTTGTTGTGGTTGAGAAGAGTAAGCAGGTGTACTGGTGAAGAATCCTGCTCCCACAAACAGATCACCTTCATCTTCAGGAGTTGATTGGTCTTTAGCCAGAAATGCATTCTCTACTATATTTGCTGGAGAAGCAACATACTTATACTGAGATGTTGATGCATGTCTATCATTGTTTCTTGAACACTCATCAATCTCTACAGATTCAATCTTGGTAATGAGAAGGTCAATATCCATTGGAAACTTTTCAGTATGTTTCAACAAAGTAACAGTTTGTTTCCAAGATGATGGTAGTGCATTCAGAAGTCTGTTGTTTAGATCCTCAAGATCATTCTTGATTCCCAAGGTAGACATTTCTGTAGTTAATTGCACAAAACTGTTCATCATTTGATTAATAGTTTCTCCTGAGATATGCTCAAATAATTCAAGTTGCCTTTTAAGTTTCTGTTTCTTAAGGTCTTGAATTTCCTTCCCTCCTTCACATATAATCTTCAAGGCTTTATACATTGTATATCCAGTTTGATAGTTTTCAAGCCTTGAAAAACTTCCAATGGTAGTCCTTTACACATGAGAGAATAAGCTTTGATGTCATTCTTCACCTTCTTTAGATCATCACCATGAAGATTATCTTCTGGATAGGGCTCTTGTGAATCTTTAGAGTACACAAATCCTCTGTCTGGTCCATCAGTGATAATAGGGATATAAGGTCCTTTATCAATTGATTTCCATAGATCAGTGTCTATGGAATTCAAGTGATGTTTCAGCCTAAGAGACCAGTTTTTAAAATTAGCTTTATTTTTATGTTTTGGAACTCTGTTTTCAGAATCTTCTGATTTCGCCATTTTTATATTTTTGTTGTTTTTCTAAGTTTTTGAATTAAGAAAAGATTAAAAAAAATATTTTTGGATTTTTGAATTTTTGAAAAATTTCTAATTGTCAATGAAGATGAGTCTGAACAGTGGTGATAAGTCTCAACAGTAAGAAACGCCCCAACAGCTGATAAGTCTAAGGGATTGCCTTAGTAAATTTCTAACACAACAGTGTTAGAACTACCAAACAGTAGTGAAGCGTCTTCACAGTTGAAACTCTCGCACAATGGTTATACGCCCACACAGTAGTTATACTTCCACAGTGGTAACAAGTGAAACTTCCACACAGTGGCTATATGCCCACACAGTGGTAATATGCCTAGGGGTAAAAAGTCTGAACAGTTGAGAAACGTCTAAACAGTTCTCAAACGCCTAAACACTTAGGCAAATTTCAGTATTTTCCAACCCTAATACGCCACATTCTTCATGTTCTTGAGAATGTAACGAACTCTGAAATTTCGAAATCCTTCAATTGTTGATGAATTGAACTAAATCTTTACAATTAGTTCATTTTGATGCCGATAGTCAATCTTCTAACATCAATTGCAGTAATTATCAACAATTTTTACTCAATTTTAGAAATCTCAGTTCGTAAACTCAAGAACAACTTTTCGAACACTTTTTCACTAATTCACTCAGTTTTGATGAGATAAACTGCAATTTGTGATTCAAATCATGTTTCTGATGATGAAACACAACTTTGATTCATAATATTTCACTTGAATTGTCAATCTATTACAAATTTCAGTGGATTTTTGAAGTTTCTTTGTTCGACAAAACTTCAAAAACACTCAACCGAAAGCTCTGATACCAATTGATAGGATCAATTAGAGCAATCTGTGACAAATTATATGAACAATTCAAAGAAAATACAAACAATTGTAATCAAATCACGCAATATCAACAAAATTTAGAATTCATTGATAGCAAAGACGATTACAAAAGTTAGAGAGCAGTTCATGCAAAAACTTATCAATCTACTCTAAGTCTATGCTATTTATACTAGAAACTAAGGAACTAAAATTTACAAAACTAGTCCCTATACTAGTGTAAAATACAAAACTAGACACTAAAGACTAAATGTTAATCTTCTAAGGGACCTAACACATTTAATGTGTTTAGGGTGAATAGGTGCGAATTTAATGACGTGTCATTAATGTATCAAGAAAGAGATAAATGGAAAGAGAAATTAAAAAGGGAGAGAGAGATGAATAATCATTAGGGTAGTATGGTTATACATATCTTTTCAAATTTTAACTTTTAAGAACTTGACTATATGGGTTGTTTGGTTCATAGAATCATGTGAATTGGAATTAGAACTGGGAAGATTTTTTTAAAATACTTGTTTGGTTAGCACATGGTGGAAAGAGAAGTGGAAATTTTTCCACCATTCATGGGAAAGTGACATTTAATTTCCCGCTTAAAGGGATTTTAAAAAATCCCAAAGGAATTGAGTGCATATTATTAGAATACCCTTTTCAACAAATAAACATATTTCTCACCTCTATAAACATTGTTACGTCTTTTTGTTAAGCTTCCATAGTTCTCTTTAATTAAGATTTCATAGTTCATGTTCTACGACACCGGCTTATGTTCTACGCATCAGTTTATCTTCTATGACTTCAATTCATTTTCAACTAGTAAGATCCTAACTGAACTTATATCTCGTCCTTTGTTTGTTTGTAACACCCCAAAATTTCTATAAAATCAATAAATAATTGAAGTTTTTGCATGAATGAAAATCAAAGGAGCAAATTTTCTAAAAATAGAAGTTCAAAAGCCTAGAACCTTGTTATAAAAGGAATGGGGCAAAGAAAATTGGTGTGAAATATAGAGAGAGAAAGCAAAGAAAATTGGTGCATAATGTACTTAATTCAATTTGTTTGATTCGTATATGCATTAAGGAATGAATGAAACTAGTAATGGTGCATTATTATGTACTTTTTGGAATGAGAAGATCTTGAGGAAGGATGTTTTCTTGTAATCTTCAAAAGGAAAGTTCTTTTTCATGATTTATATGTTATTGACCTGATATGCATAGTTCTATGTTTTTCTATATAAGTTTTGAAAAATTCGATTTGTGGAGCTAATTTTGTTGTTCTTGCTAAAAAGCTATGGTTGTGTAAGATATGATCTCTCTTGCAAAGGTTTTCACTCAAGATGGAACCTTCGCACCGTATGTTCTCGCGTTTAAACTTTTTTTTACTTGGGTAAATTTTTTTGCATGATAGGGTAATTATATGGCTCTTTTTGTGGCTCAATGAACTTCTCCCATGGCTCTAGTTCTCGCATGACCCTAATTTTCAAATAGTTAGGTTTTTTACATGATGTGCTGGCCTAGTTAACTTGTATTGAAATATGTTGATTAATGCTTAAGTGTGTTTTACTTGGTATGATTGTTTACTATTAGAAGTAAAGTATTAATTAAGAAAAGTAAAAGATAAAAATATTCAAAAGTGAAATGTAATGAATGAATGAATGAAAGTCTTGCAAACATAAAAAAAGGAGGTGACAACTATGTTATTGTTAGCTCAATTACGGGTGGATTGGCTAGCCCATGTGGATACTTACAAGGGTCTAATCCTTGGGATTAACCATGAATGAAAGGGGATCTTTGTCTATTGACCTTGAGACTATGACCAGCTTCGTGCCTTATGTTGGGTGTCTATTTATAGGCCTCATCACATATTAGAGGTTTGTGCTTTATGTTCACAGCTAGCATATGACACAGATCCATTACAATGAAAGATAATGATAAAAATGGAATAAAGTAAAAAGATAATTCTTTCATTTTTCATACTAAAGTTTCTTAATTGCAAACAAATGGATAGAATGAGAGTGGACTTGTTTTTTCTTGCTACATCAATTAGTTGTTTAAAGATTATTGAAATATTGCTTGTTGTCTCCTCTGGCTGTTAAATGACTACTATGAAATTTGTGTAGTAGAGTATAAAATTTAGAGTGAAGGTTTCATATAGATTTAAAAACCTTCACTCAGTTGTTCTTATATTGTGCTTAATTGCAAATAGTCCATTCAGGAATTATAGTCCTTTCATTAATCCAAGTAATTACGGGATGGGAAATTGGATTAAAAACCTGATATATAGACACAGCAAAACCAACTTCAAAGACTTCAAAACTTCCAAATCCAAAGTCATTAAGGATGAGACCCGCATTGATCCTAATACGAATAAACCAATGAAGATTAGGGTTTATAAGCATCCAAGATATGTACGGAAAATCCCTATACACACTCCTGTGCAAATTAACAGCTTGTCCAAGCTTATGTGGTGAAGTTGTGAGAGGGAGAATAGACATGCAATTATATACTGTGTTGATAAAAAAATATTGTATCATCAACCCTGTGGATATGCTAAAGTTCCAAAGAGATGATTTGATGAAACTTCAGGCTTGTCCTATTACAGATGATAAATCAGTTCATTTTGTAGCAGCACAGTTTGATTGGTTGATAACGAAGGCCCTGGACAACATGATGTACGCATATGGGGGCAATTACCAGGTTGCTAACGTGGACTTCTAACAACATTGATTTACCGAGCCTAGGGGATATTATAGGGGTTGAACCTAGAGGCTTGGGAAATAAAATCAAGATAAAGATCAAGATCAAAGTCCGTGTAAGAACAAAAGTTACCGCGCGGACATTGCTTCTCGCGCGACAACTACTAGTTGCACGAGAACTAGTGTTTTCACGTGAGAACTCCATTTTGACTATGAATAGAAGTTTATTCTTGTAATTACATAGCTTTTTGATAGATTTCCTAAATTTGTAATCATTGTAACACTGAAATTCAAAGAACAATATACTTGAAGTTTATTTACATTTATGTTATGTATGTTTAATTTCACTTCTTCTTAATTTGTGATCATTTATATTCCTCATTCACTATCACGGGATCGATCTTTGTTATTATAATGATCGTTACAATGCACTAAGCCTTCCTGTAGAAAAGATTCATAGCTATTCATGAAAATGGTAAATAGAGCCAGATGCTCTTCAGCTATCTGAATGGTTTGCTTGGTGGGTTGAGAATTCATAACACAAGCTTGTTATGTTGGTTGAGCACCTTCAATATGAGGGTAGGTTTGAGTTTGAGATTAGATTTGAAGCTAGACAAAAGAATTTTGATGAGTAGCTTGGTATTGAGGCAAGGATTGGGGCAAGATTCAATGTTTGATGGTTGGATTAGTAGAAGGTGATGGCTGTTATTGTTGTTGACATAGTTAAGAGTAGCTGACAAAGTAATTAGGGTTACTTGCCATTTTAGCATACAATGCTGATGCTTCGGTTCTCATAGTGTTGATATAGTTTGCAGCCCTTTGCTTATCATCCATATCATGGGATTTTATGGTTGAGATGAGATCACTGAGTGTTATGGTGAACAAATCCTTGGCTCTCTTGATAGTAGTGAAGTTGTTGTTGCAGCTATATGGTAGTGAATTTAACAGCTTTTTGTTAACTGCTTATTCTCCAAGATGATTCCTACACTCTTCATTCTTGTGATCAACTTCATAAAGTTTGACATCAGACCTCCAAGGTTTCACCAACTATATGATTGAACATATTAAACTCTTTGTTCATCATGTCTTTTCAGCTCTCTCTCATATCTTTATTACCCATGATTTTCTCCTCTATTGCATCCCATAGATCCTTAGCCTTTGTAAAATCCTTAAACTTCTGTGCTATCTTAGTAGTTAATGCCATGGTGATAGCAGTATAGGCTTTGTCATCAAGCTCCTTCTTCTTGATATCCTCCTCATCCTGCAAATGTTCAGGTTTAGGAACCAAATCACCTTTGTTATTCTTATACACCAAAATGTATGGACCTTGATTAATTGATCGTATCATCTGGGGTTCAGTATAGATGACACACTTTTCAAACCTGTTAATACACGATGTCCCCAGTTTATGTACTTAAATGTAAATGTCTTTCATTTCTTACACATATGTAATGCAAGTGCTTAATGAAATGTGATATGTGTTTTGATGTTTATTTGTCTTTGATTATATTATATTCTTATTGTATTCAGTATTACACATATGAATGAACATTATATATAGTTTTGAGGTTGTTGTACATAGTTCTGAGATAATAATGATTCAGAACTGTGTTCAACTTAGTCAGGTGGGTTATTCATGATAATGGACCAAACTTATGGACCAGACGCACGAATGGACCATACTTATGGATCAGTCGCACGACTGAACCAGGTGACTAGATCAGTTGTATGACTGGGACATAAGATTGACTCAGTCGCACGACTGAACCTTTAGTCGTGCGTATGAATCAAACGAGCGAGTCAGTCGCACGACTGAACCATGCTAATGGCTCAGTCGTACGACTGAATACTCAAAACCTATAAATACCACATAATTCATGGAAAAACGTAACACTTCAAACATTATCATACCCTAGCCATCTAGAGAGTTCTAGTTCGTCCATCCAACTTCATAGTTCGGTCCTGATCAATTCCAACTCGTTATTTACGTTTGTTTAATGGTTAGATCAATTAGTTTGTCGTTCTCACTGATTGGATCTCCAATCAAATAGAAATCCACTCTATTTGATATGGTTTCACGTTAAATCAGTTAGTCCCCCGTACGAAAACAGTCCTAACAAGTGGTATTAGAGCTTTGTCTCGTGATTCTTCGTGGATTCAATTAGTGTTCTTGTTAAAATCACATTTTAATTCAAAAGATTAGTGTTTTTTTTCAAAAGGTGTTTTTAAGGTGTTCATAATTCAAAAGTTTCATATTTTTGACGTACGGCAGATTAGTGTTTGTGAAATATCGTTTTTGGTGTCAAAGTGTCCAACATTTTAAATTTTTCATCCACGGCAGCTTCAGTCGCATGATTAGCTCAATCGCAACGACTAAATTATAATCGTACCTTTTAACCGCACGACTGGACTCAGTCGCACTACTCATTCACACGATTAAGCTAACCCACATGGTTGAACTCATTCGCATATCTCAGTCGCATGATTGAACTCAATCGCAAGATTGAACTCAGTCGCACTCCTCAATCGCACCATTGAACTAAGTCGTACTCTTCAATTGCACATTTGATTCTGTCTTATACAAAGCTTTTCAAAGTTTGATATCATGGAAGATCAGAACTCTGCGTTTACTGCTGGAAAGGATTCACGTATCCAGAATCTACTACTTCTGGAAAATGAGATTGGGAACCATAACAAACCACCTAAACTTTTGACTTTGGATGAATACCCATAATCGAAATGAGATTAGGAACCATAACAAACCACCTAAACTATTGACTTTGGATGAGTACCCACAATGGAAACAACGATTTGAAATCTATCTGAACGGTGTGGATCCGAATGAATGGACAGCCATTAAGACTGGTTATACTATACCAGTTGGTGCTAATGGGTTAAAGCTGACCTTTAGTGGTATGAATGAGGGACAAAAGGTTGCACACAACGCTGAGAAGAAAGCCTACACTTTATTGACTCGATCAATTCCTAAAGACATCTTCCATCAGTTTTCAGAACATAAAGAGTCTAAGAAGTTATAGGAATCTTTAGAAAAGAGATACGATGGTAATGCAACCTTGAAGACGCTGAAGGCTAAAGCTCTCAAAAAGAAATTTGATAATTTCTCTCCAATAGGAAATGAGAGCTTAGATGACATTATTGATAGATTTTATCATTTGATGAGTGAGCTGCATACTCATGGTGTGACTACATCTATGGAAGATAAAGTTTCAAGCTTTGCTGATGGTCTGCCAGACAAATGGGATCCATTTGTGTCTAATCTGAGACAGAATGACACTCTTGCAACTTTAGACATAAATGGTTTCATCTTGAAGTTAAGGGAGGAGCAACTATGTTTGAAATACAAGTCGAAGAAAGGATCTTACACTCAGAATCCTTCACTCTATAACGTTGCTCCTAATCCAGTTTCATCCAGAGCACCTCTTCAGACAGCCTTTGTTTCTAACACATCTAGAACCTCTCAAAGCAGCTCTTCAGAAAGTGATTTATCAGGTTCATCTAGAACCCAATATGTTGTCCCTGATTCCAACCCAACTGAGTTGAAGACCGAGAATCTCAGAAATATCACTATGGAAGTTACCAAAGAGCACATGGATCTTCTAGCTGCAGTGGTTCATTCTTATGATGGGTTAGTTACTGGGAAGATTGGAAATTGTCATCTCGCTGATGAGGACTACGAGCAGGTGGATGAGACTGAGTTGGAGTGTATGGATATAATGTGGGCTTTAGCTAATGCTGTGAGGAGAGCCAAAAAGTTTGTTAAGCAGAGGGGGCAGAAACTGGTTGCTACCAAAGACATAACTTTTGGTTTCGACAAAGCTTCAGTTTTGGTGAAAAGGGTCACTTTACATGATAGTGTGTGAAACCTAAGAAGACCGAAAATGGTAACCTTTTTTTATTGATCAACCGTCAAGACAAAGAAAAGAAAGTAGTATCAACAAGTCAGGATACTAAGGCGTTGGTTGCTCAAGGAGACGAAGGACAGGACTGGTCTTTCAAATTTTTGTCTGATGGAGATGCAAATGTGGCTATGGTAGAAGTGTAGGATTCTACGTGCCCAAGACACTTAGAATATTGATGTGGTTAGTACGTTATGATCCAAGTCGGGTTATACCCAATAGCAAGCTTAGCAAACACCAATTAATATTTAATTGATGATATGATCATGCAATTAAATATTTATACTAAATTTAGAAAATTGGTTTTCTAAATAAGTTGCATATGAGATGGAACAATTTATTAGGATATTTTGTTCAATGATATTATTTGAAGTGTTATTTAAATTAGTTGTATAACACCAATTAATAATGGGAGTATATGGATTATACAATTAAAAGGTTAGTTGTATATATCTAATAAGATGACTAGTAGACAATATATATATGTGTGTATTATTCTTAATTGAATAAGAAAACTCTTTTGGTTTGACCATAAAAACCGTCCCCTTTAGCATGTGGGGGACACACATGCATTTTGTTTTCTTCAACCAAGTTATTCTCTTGAGAATCCAACACACATGCCTTATGTCTCCTCCACTAAATAGATCAAATTCTCCCATCCTTCTCATTAGACAAGACATGCAAGCAAGACACAAAACACTTCAGCCCTCTCTCTCTTTCTCCCTACGGTTTTGAAGCTGAAATAAGAGGTTTTTTTCAGCAAGAAACAAGAGAGGTTCTTGCACATCATGATGATGATTCTCATTTGCATGCAACACAACAAAAGAGATCCTCTAATTCTCTCTCAAGGGCTACGGTTTTCTTCAGCTGAAAAGAGGGTTTTTCAGTAAGAAATAAGAGGGTTTTCATGTTGTTCTTGGTGTATTCTACCTAACAAGAAGGTGTGTTAGCAAGGAGCTTGGGTATACTAGCTTGAGGACTTCTATCCTTGAAGTCTTGGCTGCATTTTGGGCATCTCCATCTTCATCAAACATCTCTTTTGGTCGACCTTTTTGCTACTACAGTAAGGTATATCACAGCTCAATGAAGCTGTGATTTTATGTGCATTTGCATATGTTCATAGCTTGTATATTCACATAAATGATCCTTTGTTCTTTGGGTTTGTTTTATACATCAATATGGTCATCTAATGAACATATTTTCAGCTTATAAACATGGTTATAATGCTTTACTTCCGCTGCATTTTCAGAAAGTTTAAATGGTTAAACTATGATTTTATGTTCTAACAAACCCAACAATGGCATCAAGAGCCGGTTATGTTGATAGCTTGCTTGTTTTTATCCTTTAAAAATTAGTTTTAGAGGATGATTATAAACTCATAATAGGCTGATTTTGGTTGATTCAATAAACCCCATGTCTTTCAAAGTTATATCTTCATGCTTATGATTAAACTTTGAAAGATTGGAATGTCAATTGGTTGATATATTTGGATGTTGTTTGTTTGGACAAACAAACCATAATTTTCAGTTTATGTTGGCTAAAAATTTGGGGTTTGATGGGGTTTATTTTGTTTATTGAATAATGTTTATGATTGGTCATATGATAGTGCATAACCTAGCCTTTGGCCTTATGTTATTTGGATGATTGGAATGGTTGTTTTAATTCATTCAATTGGGTTGTAATAATTTATGTTTATTATTTGGGTTGTAATTATTTATTCATTTGGTTATGTAATAAATAGATTAGGTGCATTTCTTTTATTAGAAAAATGTATTAGGATATAATTTTTGTAAAAGAAAGATGCACAAGATGAAGACCCAAAGATGGACATCAAAGACACAAAAAAAGGACTTGAAGCATATGGATGCAAGTTCAAGTGGGAGTCTATGAAGACCTCTATTTTGTGTTGTATTCAACCCTTAGGAAAGACCAAATGACCACACTTGTGATGGCAAACAAGTGTGGTCACAATAGTAGCTATGGTTATGCACATTGTGGTTGTTTATATTATGCTTGTTTGGTTGTTTGTTGTATGATTGTTGTTTGATATTTGGATATGCATAACAAACTCATTAGCAAACTTAACAAGCTGAAAATTTATGGTTTCTAATCATTAAGTGGTTGATAAAAGGTTATTAAAAGGATTAATGATTTAATAAAAGAGGTTTTATTAAAAATAAACCATAGGATACCTTGCATTTGAAAGCATGCAAATACAAGGTATATAGAGTTTTCAGAACTAGAATTAATGAAAACCAAAAATCCCTTTTGAAACAAGTTTAACACCATCCTTTTACACGACACTCGAATCACTTGAGAACTATTTGTGGGATAAGGTCACCTAACCACTTATAAGGAACTTGTGTGTTAAAGGTGAGTCTAACATACTTGTGGGATAAAGGTCACCTAACCGCTTATATGTGAAAACTCACACGTGTGTGTAAGTAGGATGACTTGAATTGGAAACCATGTGCATAGGGTCACCGAAGCATGGCGTACAATGGTGTTGATGGGATTAAACATGCCAACCAAACATAAGATGTTTAACTGATCCCATAAAGGCTAGAAGTTGCAAAAGGTTGCAATTATCAAATATTGACTACCTTGTTAAATTAAATAATGGGATAAAGGTCACCTAACCATTATTTGAATGTAACGTTGGATTCTAGATTTTAATTATTAATTGTCTATGAGACATAAAAGGGTATTAATAATTAAAATAAAATTTTAAGAAATACTAATAAGAACTTTGTAAATTTTGTAGAATGGCCGCAAACAATAATGCTACCACCCCGACCGTCCATACCCTATCACTGAGAATCGTTATCAAAATGACTAAAGGCCTATGTCCTTGACGATCCCTTGTCTCACCAACCAACGCTGTTGATGTTAAGGCCTTTTGACGATTGTCTTAAGCACATTAAGAATTCTGTGCAAATTTCCTACCTAATGTTGGGAATATGATTCCCGAACTCCAAAAGGGTTTGGAACATCATAGGGCATATGACATGATAATCTAGTTGAAGGAAATGTTCCTTCAACAAACATTAGTAAGATTGCTTCGAAACGGTTCAAGCACTTTATGCATGTCACATGGAAGAAACCCAATCGATATCATCTTATATATTCTTAAGATGAAAAGCCACATTGATAGACTCAAGATGCTTGACTGTCCTATCTCAAAGTAGTTGGCCAAGGATTTGATCCTTGATTGCCCAACTAAAGGTTTGAGACATTCATAATAAACTGTAATATGGACAAGAGCATAGGTGAAATTCACGCAATGCTCAAAAGCAACCGAGGCAGGGATGGGTAGAGAGGTTCTACCTATTCTCTCGATCAATGAGGGAGACTATAACAAATGGCCAATCTCGATCCTAAGGCAATTATTGCCAAAAGAAAGGAATACATCAAAGCAAAGGTTAAAGCGAAACCTCAACAACCTAAGCTTACGAAGCCTAAAGTAAAGGAGAACGATCCATGCTTTGAGCATGGAGAGATAGGACAATAAAAGGGAATTGTCCCTCCTATCTCAAGGAGTTGAAAAATAAAGAGGGATGCTAGGCAAACCTTGAATACAATTTTCATGATTCACATTGTATTAAATGTCATTTCTTCAAACTCATGGGTATTGGATACCGGATGTGAGACTCATACTTGCAATTGTTGCAAAGGGGTTCAAAAGAAATGTGCACTTCAAAAAGGGAAACTCTATTTTGAGACTTACAAATGGTTTGGAAGTTGTTCTCAAAACCTTTTGTATGCACCTAGTTTGACGAGGAACATAATTAAAGATTCCTATTAAAACAATATGGTCATGATTTAAAGTTTGTATATAATGGTATTAAGTTTTATGGATGATGTATTTCATTTTAAGGATATGCCTTTTGATGATATTAATGAATTAGTTCATGATAATTCGTCCTATAATAACTCATTATACATATTAAGCACCAAGAAACTTAAAATCGGTTTAAGTTATTATTATCTTTGACATTGACATCTTGGTCACATAAACAAGAATTGGATTCAAACACTTCAAAAGAATGGTCGTTTGGAAACAAATGAAAATGTTTCATTTGATAAGTGTGAACCAAAAGACTTATTAGGAATGATACATTTGGATGTATGTGGTCCTTTTAAGACAATGACAAAGATTGGTGAAAAGATACTTCATTACTGTTACCGACGATTACAGTCGCTATTATTGTGTGCACTTGATGACACATAAGAATGAAGCTTTTGAAATGTTCAAAATCTTCAATAATGAAGTAGAAAATCAACTCTACATAACTATCTAAGTTCTTCATTCTGATAAAGGAGAAACTGAACCCTATTTGGATATGGATCAATTCATTAAGGCTATGAGCTTACCACCTTTATCATCTTGGGTTTTCGCATTACTCTTCACGGCTCGTATTTTGAATATGGCCCAAACCAAGACAGTGGGTTTGACACCTTTTGAAATATGGCATGGAAAGAGTTCCATCACTATCATGTTTAAAAGGTATGGGTAGTAAAGCTTATGTTAAGCTTAACACCCAAAACGAATTTGAAAGTCGATCCATAAGTGTATATTTGTTGGATATCCCAAAGACTGTATAGGATACTACTTCTTTGATCCAACAGAGCAAAAGGAGTTTATTGCTCGAAGGGCAGAGTTCTTGGAAGCCAAGTTTCTTATGGAAGGAGTGACGCATAGAACAATGGAATTTGATGAAGATCAATATCCACAAGCCGATACACGTTTGGTTGACACTAGCTGCCATCAAGAGGTTGTTGATGATGATCAAGAGGTTGATCAATACACACAAAACATTCACAGATCTGGTAGAGTTAGCATTCCACCTGAAATATATGGATTTTCATGGATGGATGCTATGAGGTTGACTCCGATGAGCCAACTACATACCATGATGCTATGTCCAATTCGGATTATGACAAATGGCTGAAAGCCATGAATGTAAAGATGCAATCCATGTATGACAACCAAGTTTAGGAATTGGTTGACCCTCCACTTAACTCCAAACCGGTTGGATGCAAGTGGGTTTTCGAGAAGAAAACAAATATGCATGGAAACTTGGAAACTTATATGGCTAGACTTGTAGCAAAAGGTTTCACTCAAACTCAAGGGGTTGATTATGATGAAACTTTCTCACCTGTTGCGATGCTAAGTCTATAAGGATATTGTTTGCCATAGCTGCTCATTATGATTATGAGATTTGGCAAATGGATGTCAAAACCGCTTTCCTAAATGGATATCTTGAGTAAGATGTCTATATGGTTCAACCTGAAGGTTTTGTCGATCCAAAACATCCTAATAAAGTATGCAAGTTAAAGAAATCAATCTATGGATTGAAACAAGCATCGAGAAGTTGGAATCAATGTTTTGATGAAGAGATCAAGAAATTTGGTTTCATCAAGAACGCTGACAAGGCTTGTGTGTATAAAAAGGCTAGTGGGAGTGTAATAACATTCTTAGTATTGTATGTTGATGTCATAATACTATATGGAAAGGACATTCCAACCATGGAAGGTCTTAAAACCTGCTTGGAAATTGTTTTTCCATGGAAGATCTCGGTGAAGCTGCCTATATTTTGGGAATAAAGATCTATAGATATAGATCGAGGCGGTTGATAGGTCTAAACCAAAGTGCATATATTGATAAAATCTTGAAAAAGGTTCAAGATGGAAAACTATAAGAAAGGTATGGTACCTATTCAAAGAGGGACAATATTGAGTGCATCTCAATGTCCAAGCTCAAAGGATGAGCAAGATTGTATGAAGGACATCCCATATGCGTCTGCTATAGGATCCATCATATATGCGATGATATGCACTAAGACCAGACGTGTCATGCACGTTAAGCATGACAAGAAGATATCAGCAGAATCCAGGTAACAGCCATTGGATGGCTGTTAAAAGTATATTAAAATACCTTAGGAAGACTAAGGATTTGTTTCTAATATACGGATCTGAGAAAGAGGAACTCGTTGTATAGAGTTACACGGATGCGAGTTTCCAAATTGATCGAGATTGTGACATCCGTCACCGAAGGTCCGTCATCTAGCATGTTTGATTTAACCTTTGTTATCAGTCATTCCTCATTTTGATAAACCAACTACGTGGATACCATATTTGCTTTGCTTAGTTATCCTTCTATGCGTGCTATTGTTGCTTGCCTTGTCGTTACCTTAAGACGTTTTTTCTGAGATTTGCCCCGTTAACACTGAATGCGTCACTTTTATATTAAAATAATTGTCACGAACAAAATCATTTTTAAACTATAAATATCATTAATAACATTTTATCATTAAATAAAAACAAGATTAATAAATAGCGTTTTCAACCAAAACAAAATTTAGGAACTCGGGGCAAAGTGCGAGGACTAAACTTGACATTCTGAGAAACTAGGCTGGGTATAAATACCCATTTCCCAGCCATTTTCTTCACATCATCTTCATCTTCATCGATCTTCTTCTCTTCTTCATTTCTACACCAATCTAGCACCAAAATTCATCACGTTTGTTGCGTTTTCGTCGTCAAATCTTGGTTATCATCGTGAATACTCACTTCTAGCAGGTAGATAACCTCGTTTGACCCGTTTATTGCTCGATTTAGTTGCTGCGTTTTCTAGGGTTTCGGGTGCTCGGGTTCATCCGAGCACATGAGGTCGTGTGGGCTAGTGTGTTGTGTTCCAGTGTGTGATTCACGTCTAGACATGTTAGGATATGAGTTCTGGAAGTTTTGGTGGTGTAAAACTCATGTTCGGGCCGCCGAAGGCCGCCCTTCACCTTCCAGCAGTCGCGACCTGCTGCACAGGGCGACTGGGCCTTCCGGCCGACTGAGCCGTGCGACTGGGATGAGTTGTACGACTGGGTAGGGCGTATGAGTGTGTCACGCGACTGAGCCGTGCGATTGGGCAAATCATACGACTGAGTCATGCGACTGAGTGTTGTATGCGAATGAGTCTATGCGATTGAGTCTATGCGATTGAGTCTATGCGATGGAATGCATGCGATTGAGTGTGTATCGTACGATTGAGGGTTTAGTCGCACGAATGGAGGTTCAGTCGTACGAATGAAGCTGATTCGTACGAATGGATGTTGATTCGTGCGTATGGATGCTGAATCGTATGAATGAGTCTTGCATCGTACGACAGAGTGCTTAGTCGCACGAATGAAAGTTCAATCGTACGAAAGTAGCTAATTCGTACGGCTGAAAGTCCACTCGTGCGAATGGAGTGTCAGTCGTGCGTCCGGTCCTATTGTATGACTAATGATGTGTGTGTGCATATGAATCCCCTCTTCGGATATCTCACAACGATAATGTAATATTCATAAAGTGTCATAGCTTGACCACAAAGATTAAAGTCAACGCTATTAACAGGCACATCCTATTTAAAATAACCTAGTCTGAGGTGTGTGTGACTGCTTGTGTGTGTACTACCCACGACCGAACCAAAACTGCCCGAGCCTATTGATACCATCTTATGCCTTATGATCATTATTAATGCTTCTCAGTAACTGTCAATAGGTGTTTGACTGTTCATAGCATCCTACCGTTGGAATCTTTCATCATACGTGCCTATCATCTATTCAGTGAGTTTCGTGGCCCCTTTTTACGCTTATAAAACCTTTTAAACGTTTTCTACTTGGGGGGAAAGAATTCTCACTTATTTATTTAATTCCAGGCACCTTCCTTAGTGGAAGTTGGCTGCAAATTATATGAGTAACTTACCTTGCTAAACTTGTTGATTGATAGTAAGGATAAATGGATGTCATGTAACTAGTTTAAGTATCATTCTCGGTACATCGTGGATGTGGTGGGAATGCTGCGGAGGACCCTATATATAAGCATCCTTGGTATACTAAGAATGTGCTTAAACCGGGTTACATGATGATCCTGACTGTTTGCTGCTATATGAACCTAAACTATGTGCTATGTTACCCTATGTATGTCACTTAGGGGTTTTACATTACTGTGCACTACTATTTGATGCTACGTGTTGATTTATGCTACTTGTGGATGCCATTGACCTTGGATGCTCTAGGCTGTGTGCTCCTTCTGTGTGGTTCTTCTGTGTGGTTCTTCTAAGCCGATCATCCATTACAACCATTAATCCCGGTAATTGGGACCTAGAGATTGGTTTGGTTGTAACCTATACGTATGCGCTGTGTGGATCTTGCTACGTTATGTTTAACTTGACACGTATGCACTGTGTGGATCTTGCTACGACAAGTTAAACTTATTATGCTATGGAAAACCTTTTTATATCTAACCATTAATTCCGGTTATGGGACCTAAGGACTGGTTTGGTTATACACTATACGTATGCGCTGTGTGGATCTTGCTACGTCTTATTAAACTATTTACGCTTTGAGAATACTTTCTTTACAGCCATCAATTCCCGTGAGGAACCGACCATTAGGTTTGGCTGTAGCTATTTATAACTAGAAAAACCGCCTATACATAAGTGTAGTCGCGGTAACTTTTATTAGACTTACTTACTGTTTTCATCTTAGCATCTTTTATTACTTAAAACCTGCGAAGCTCACCAACAATTATGTTGACCGTTTTGAGCATTTCTTTTCAGTTGATCTGGGTAATTGAAGTTCTAGGAGTGCTGCCTTTTAGTGGAGACCCTAGGATGCATTTTTGAGACTGAACATACATTTTGTACATTGTTGCAGTCCACTAAACAATTAACATTATTTTGAACACTTGTTCCCGAGTTGTGGGAATTTACATTACAAGTTATCCTTAATGTTTATGTGATCATTTATGATGTGATTATGACTATGCTGTCATGAACATTGATTATACACGGCACAAGTCTCCATTTGTGTTCGGGTGTCGTCATGACACGCTTGTCATCATATTATTATTGCTACTCTATTGCATACCATGTGTTATGACGATCCCGTCTAGCTCACATTCCCGTGTTTCCGCTATTAGCGGGGGTGTGACAGACTGGTATCAGAGCCATTGGTTATAGAGAATTAGGCAATTACACTTGACCTAGACTATAACCTAGGAACCTTCATGTAGTTTTGCATGCTTAATCTTGTGTGCATTTATATATCTCGTGTACGTGTTCCTCCTTACATGTTTGGTTATCCTTCTATTATGTGATCTTCACCTTGTACTTGAGCCCTTGTGCTCGTCCCTTATGAGATGCTTCCTATTGGATCTTCCGTTCCCTCTGCGCGCCAAGTTATCATAACCAAATTTGGGTATGTAGACCCGAAAAGATCGTCACAGATCATACATTGCGCTTGACCTCAGATACTGAGACCGACCCGAGGAGGCTATGTCTGAGTCCTTTCAAGGACGCGAGATAGACAACCTCCGCTAGACTATACGTGATTACATGTTTGGGTCTCAGTTGACTGATGGATTATTATGGATATGGTGTGAAGGAAGGTCGGATGTCATGTAACTGGTTTAAGTATCATTCTCGGTACATCGTGGATGTGGTGGGAATGCTGCGGAGGACCCTATATATAAGCATCCTTGGTATACTAAGAATGTGCTTAAACCGGGTTACATGATGATCATGATTGTTTGCTGCTATATGAACTTAAACTATGTGCTATGTTACCCTATGTATGTCACTTAGGGGTTTTACATTACTGTGCACTACTATTTGATGCTACGCGTTGATTTATGCTACTTGTGGATGCCATTGACCTTGGATGCTCTCGGCTGTGTGGTCCTTCTGTGTGGTTCTTCTGTGTGGTTCTTCTAAGCCGATCATCCATTACAACCATTAATCCCGGTAATTGGGACCTAGAGATTGGTTTGGTTGTAACCTATACGTATGCGCTGTGTGGATCTTGCTACGTTATGTTTAACTTGACACGTATGCGTTGTGTGGATCTTGCTACGACAAGTTAAACTTATTATGCTATGGAAAACCTTTTTATATCTAACCATTAATTCCGGTTATGGGACCTAAGGACTGGTTTGGTTATACACTATACGTATGCGCTGTGTGGATCTTGCTACGTCTTATTAAACTATTTATGCTTTGAGAATACTTTCTTTACAGCCATAAATTCCCGTGAGGAACCGAACATTAGGTTTGGCTGTAGCTATTTATAACTAGAAAAACCGCCTATACATAAGTGTAGTCGCAGTAACTTTTATTAGACTTACTTACTGTTTTCATCTTAGCATCTTTTATTACTTAAAACCTGCGAAGCTCACCAACAATTATGTTGACCGTTTTGAGCATTTCTTTTCAGGTGATCTGGGTAATTGAAGTTCTAGGAGTGCTGCCTTTTAATGGAGACCCTAGGATGCATTTTTGAGACTGAACATACGTTTTGTACATTGTTGCAGTCCACTAAACAATTAACATTCTTTTGAACACTTGTTCCCGAGTTGTGGGAATTTACATTACAAGTTATCCTAAATGTTTATGTGATCATTTATGATGTGATTATGACTATGCTGTCGTGAACATTGATTATACACGGCACAAGTCTCCATTTGTGTTCGGGTGTCGTCATGACACGCTTGTCATCATATTATTATTGCTACTCTATTGCATACCATGTGTTATGACGATCCCGTCTAGCTCACATTCCCCGTGTTTCCGCTATTAGCGGGGGTGTGACAGAGATGATCCTCGATCACAATCGGGGTATGTCTCCATTATGAATAGGGTAACATTGTCCACTACAAAATATGAATACATAGCCGCCTCATTAGCAGCTTTGGAAGCTGCATGAATAAAAGGTTTATCGCCGATCTAAGGGTGGTCTCTACCATTCAGGACCCCTTAGAAATCTTTTGTGATAACGAGGGTGTGATTGCTCAAATCAAGGAACCACATGCACATCAAAAGATTAGGCACAATGAGCGGAGATTCAACTACATAAGTGATGAAGTTGAAAAGAGAAAGATATGTATTCGCAAAGTTCACTTTGATCAAAACATTAGGGATCCATTCACGAAGCTCCTAGATAGGTCAAAGCATGAAAGTCACACTTGTGCCTAAGGACTTCGATATTCTAGTGATTGGACTTGATCAAATTTTGTATTTGAATATGTGGAACTCTTTATTATTTGAGTAAAATTATTTGGTTATAATGTTTCAACTAATGTTCCAATTTAGCATGTTTAATCCATGAGAAAATTATTTACTCTAAATGTCCGTAGTCGTTCATACTTGTGGGAACAAGTATGAGGGTAAGACTATTATGAACTTGGATTGGTTGATATTCATAAGGATGAATATGGAGCAATGGGTTGCTACCAAGGTTCATAGATATTTGTGGGATACAAATATTGGACTAACCCGCATCTCAAATTTTACTACATGGAATCTTATCGATTGATCATAAGTAAATTTGAGTAAAGGCGAATATCATTTGGTATCCTCCGACCTGAGATACATATTGGGTTTTGATATTCACCAAGTATTATACCTTGAGCTAATTCTTCACTGTCCTGAAATAGTGGACAGTACATAAGGGTATGTTTAGGTATAACACGAGGTGTTTGTGAGAAACGTATGTAGTCAAGATGGAATTTGTTCCTCTTATTCGTTGAGAGTTAGATGTCTAAGGCCTGATTAAGTTAAATCAACAAGGAATGATCATTCTATGTCCTTGGATTTAACATGACATCTGTAACAAAAGGATAGATGATTGATTCACCTAAATCATTTCAAGTAAGGTACTTGAATGGGATGATGTTATGTAAACCGTTGTTAGGCGTTATTTACTGCTTGCATCAATCTTCTATGAATCTTGGGCAAGTGGGAGATTGTAGGATTCTATGTGCCCAAGACACTTAGAATATTGATGTGGTTAGTACGTTATGATCCAAGTCGGGTTATACCCAATAACAAGCTTAGCAAAAACCAATTAATATTTAATTGATGATATGATCATGCAATTAAATATTTACACCAAATTTAGAAAATTGGTTTTCTAAATAAGTTGCATATGAGATGGAACAATTTATTAGGATATTTTGTTCAATGATATTATTTGAAGTGTTATTTAAATTAGTTGTATAACACCAATTAATAATGGGAGTATATGGATTATACAATTAAAAGGTTAGTTGTATATATCTAATAAGATGACTAGTAGACAATATATATGTGTGTATTATTCTCAATTGAATAAGAAAACTCTTTGGTTTGACCATAAAAACCGTCCCTTTAGCATGTGGGGGACACACATGCATTTTGTTTTCTTCAACCAAGTTATTCTCTTGAGAATCCAACACACATGCCTTATGTCTCCTCCACTAACTAGATCAAATGCTCCCATCCTTCTCATTAGACAAGACATGCAAGCAAGACACAAAACACTTCAGCCCTCTCTCTCTTTCTCCCTACGGTTTTGAAGCTGAAATAAGAGGTTTTTTTAGTAAGAAACAAGAGAGGTTCTTGCACTTCATGATGATGATTCTCATTTGCATGCAACACAACAAAAGAGATCCTCTAATTCTCTCTCAAGGGCTACGGTTTTCTTCAGCTGAAAAGAGGGTTTTTCAGCAAGAAATAAGAGGGTTTTCATGTTTTTCTTGGTGTATTCTACCTAACAAGAAGGTGTGTTAGCAAGGAGCTTGGGGTATACTAGCTTGAAGACTTCTATCCTTGAAGTCTTGGCTGAATTTTGGGCATCTCCATCTTCATCAAACATCACTTTTGGTCGACCTTTTTGCTGCTGCAGTAAGGTATATCACAGCTCAATGAAGCTGTGATTTTATGTGCATTTGCATATGTTCATAGCTTGTATATTCACATAAATGATCCTTTGTTCTTTGGGTTTGTTTATACATCAATATGGTCATCTAATGAACATATTTTCAGCTTATAAACATGGTTTTAATGCTTTACTTCCACTGCGTTTTCAGAAAATTTAAATGGTTAAACTATGATTTTATATTCTAACAAACCCAACAAGAAGATCTTGATGATGGGTCAGCTAGTGAAGGAGACAACATAGCTGATAATGCCAATTCAGAGGCTGAAGAAGTTATGGATGTCGTGGATCATTTAGTTGAAGATGAATTAACTGCTGCTAGCATGAAATCTCCTAACAGCGAGGAATCTAAGGTTGGTTTTATGGCTGACACTTCCAGCTCATCACAGGTATGTTCTAAAGATGAACTGTTTGTTAAACATGCTTTTGTAGAATGTAATAAATTTCGTGAAAACATAGACTTAAAATTTGCTAGGTTGTTAGATCAGAATGACAGTCTGGTAAATGATTTGTAATTATGCACAGAAGCTAACCGCGTTTTAAAACAAAATGAAAGCAACTTTAAAGAAAACTTGATTTGTTAGGAAAACAACTTACGAAAACCGAGGTTGTTGCCTTTAATCAAGAAAATGACATTAAGTTCTATCTTTCATCAATTGAGGAAACTAAGAAAAAAAACGATTTTGCAAGTTGAAATTGAGTCGTTAAATAAAAAACTGCATAGTCTAGCTACTTCCTCTCACATTGTTAAGAACTTAGTCAAAGAGAGAAACTGTGGGGAAGGGCTTGGTTATAAAGTAGTGCCACCACCACATGCAATGCTTTTGAACACAAAATGTAGACCAATAAATAATAACCCTATCAAAGATCATGTGGTAACTACCCCTCTAGTCAGTGATCCAGATTCCACAGTTCAAACTGCGCAATCTATTGTTGAACAGAAGGGATCTAGTTCTGGCAACAAAGATGAAGCTCTAACTGACAATATGAATGAAGGGAATAGCAAGACTACTGAAGGGTTGGGATCAAAAGTTAATGTTTCAAAAACAACTCATTCTAAAATGGCTCAATATCAAAACCTCACCAAAATGAAAGTAAAAGGTAATGAAAATGTTAAACCAATAAAATTTGTCAAAGAAGGTAAGAAACCTAAAGTTGATAATCAAGAGACCAATTCTAGCTCACCCTCTCCCCCACATAAAAGATCTCCAAGACCATTTAAGGGGAGATCATGTTATAGTTGTGGAAAACGAGGACATATTTCTCTAAATTCTCCTTACTATCAGACACCAAGAAAGAAAATCAAATTTTTTTATGATAACAAACCAAGGTTTGCTAAAGAAAGATCAACTACCCCTCCTAGACACCAAAGTCAACACAGACAAGCCCCAAGTAAATCTGTGTTAACTGAGGAAACACCTAGGGAGGAAGTTAAACCAGAAGTCCAACAATAAACCAGTCATCTGTTTATCACAAACAGACCTTACACAAAACTAGTTTGTGGAAAGCAAAATCAACCGGTGTGTCTGAAAATGAGGACAAGATGAGCAAGAATGTGTCTTATTCGTCAGAAGGAAAATGGGTGGAGTTTATGATGTGTGATGCCTCTGGGAAATCCAAGCCAGTAAGGCTTGGGTCCCACTCTTGAACTAATCTTTTCTATTCTTGTTGAGGTTGTCCGGTACAGCTCTATCACTAACACCTAGATTATTGATAGTGGGGCATCCAGGCATATGATCAGGAATTTGTCTCTCATTTTAAATGTCAAACAAATCAAAGGGGGACACGTATCTTTTGCGGGAAATAAAGGAGGTTATATCACAGCTCAAGGTGAAGTGGGAAATGAGAGAGTGAAGTTTGATAAAGTCAACTATGTTCAACAACTGGAGAATAATTTACTCTCAGTTTCTCAAATCTGCGACAAAGGCTTCAAAGTTGTGTTTGATATTAAGAGATGCTACATTCTAAAGAAGGATTTTGCTATCCTTGAGGAGAATGTTCTAATGTCAGCTTCAAGATATAACGATCTGTATATCTTGGATATGTCAAAAGCCTCAACAACTGAACCTGTTGCTCAATGCTTCTTGTCTAAAGCCATAGAGAGGTACTCTATTTCTTGGCACAAGAGAATGGGACACATTAATCTTAGGAAGATGAATCATCTGGTTCAAAATAATCTGGTTAAAGGTGTTACCGTCAAGAACTTTCAGCTTCCAGATTTCCATGTATCGTGCAAGAAAGTGAAACAGACAAAGAAATCTCATAAATCTAAGAAAGTTAACTCCATTGAGATTCCACTGGAGCTTCTGCATATGGATCTATTTGGCCCTGTCAGTACTAAAAGCATAGCGGGAGATTTGTACTATTTTGTGGTCACTGATGAATACTCATGATTTTCCTGGGTTATGTTTCTTAAAGCCAAGTCAGAGAAGTTTGAATCATTCAAACATTTGGTTACTACTCTGGAGTCTCTATATAAGCTGAAGTAAGGAAAACACGTTCATACAACGGAACTGAATTCAAGAATCAGTGGATGGAGGCATTCTGTCGAGAGAAAGGCATAGTTCATCAATTCTCTTCTGCCTACACTCCACGGATGAATGGGGTTGCTGAACGCAAAAACCGTAGCTTGATTGAAACTGCGAGGACAATGCTGGCAGATTTGAAGCTACCGATTCAGTTCTAGAATGAAGCCGTGGCTAATGCATGCTATACACTCAATCAGGTCTTAATGGTTAACCGTCATGTTAAAATCTGTTATGAGTTGCTTTCAAAGCATAAACCGAATCTGGAGTATCTAGAACTATTTGGAGCCCCTTGCACGTTATTGAAGAAAGCTCAGAATGGGAAATTTAGTGAGAAGACAGAGGAAGGTATCTTTCTAGGATACAATATCCCAGACAAACAGGTTTATAACAACGCAACTGATTAGGTTGAAGTATGGTGCAATGTCGATGTTCAAAGATACACCACACCCTTTGCTGGAAAAGGTCCATCATTCTTCTTTGATTATGATGGATTTTTCAAATCTTTCAATCTTCCTCCTGCCTATTCTGATGATGAGGTGGCTGCTCAAAAGTTGTATGATGTTTTAAACACTCCTAATAAAGACTTGAGCACTACTGCTCCAATTGATGGTACTTCTGGGGTGTCAGAGGAAGATCTAGAAGTTAGTGACCACTTCTCTGATGATGAGGAGATTGACAATGAAAATACAAGCAATGAGGAATATGTCAGTCCTGATGACAGTACTCCAGCCACAGATGAACCAGTGATTCCTAACCTTGATAATAAAGTGGCTATTCCTACAACTCCAGTTACAAGGATCAGCGTTAATCATCCCCCAAACAACATCATAGGGGATCTTCTCTCAAGTGTTCAGACAAGAAATCAGTTGTTCACAGCTGACTACACTGCAGTAATGGAAAAGGGATTATGTGATAGGGCATATAAGTGTTTTGTTTCTCAAGTCGAGCCAAGTATGTAAGTGATGCCTTGAAAGATGAGGCATGGGTAAATTTCGATGCAAGAAGAACTTCTACAGTTTATGAAGCTCGGTGTTTGGACACCAGTGGATAGACCCAAGGGTGCAAAGGTGATTGGCAGAAAATCGGTTCTTTGTTACAAGAAAGATGACCAGGGGGTCATCATCAGAAACAAGGGACAGTTAGTAGTTCAAGGGTTTAGACAAGTTGAAGGCGTGGACTACAATGAGGTCTTTGCACCTGCGCCAAGGATAGAATCAATTAGGATCTTCTTAGCCTATGCATCCTACATGAAGATCAAGGTGTATCAATTGGATGTGAAAAGTGTATTTCTACATGGTGAAATCCGTGAGACAGTATATGTCAGTCAGCCAGAAGGTTTTGAAGATCCTTATCATCGAGACAGAGTTTATAAGTTAGACAAGGCTTTGTATGGGCTACATCAAGCCCCTCGAGCCTAGTATGAGAAGCTCTCCCCTCATATATTGAAACATGGTTTTTGAAGGGGAGTAATTGACTGCACGTTATTCATTAGAGAAAAGGATGGTGATTTACTACTGGTTCAGTTATACGTGGATTACATAATCTTTGGTTCCAAAAATGAAGAATTATGTAAAGAATTTGAATCGGTGATGAAAGCTGAGTTTGAAATGAGTGCCATGGAGAGATGAAATTCTTCCTGGGATTACAGGTGGATTAGACACCCAATGGAATCTTTCTACATCAGACCAAATACGTGGGGGACATTCTGAAGCGTTTTGATATGGAAAATGTAACAATTGCTAGTACCCCTCTTGCCACGAACCACGATGTGGCACCTGATGAAAATGTAGATTTGGTGATGCTACCATGTATCGTGGAATGGTGGATCTCTAATGTATCTCACAGCTTCTTGTCCTGATATCATGTACGCCATGTGTCTCTGTTCTAGATATCAGTCAAAGCCAAAAGTAAATCATCTAATTGGGGTGGAACAGATCCTTCGTTATCTGAAGGGTACTCCAATGCTCGGGTTGTCGTATCCTCATGATGATGACTTTGAACTTACAGCCTACAGTGACTCAGACTATGGTGGAATCAAGATGAACTACAAGTCCACATCTGCGTGGTGTCAAATTTTTGGAAGGCAATTAGTCACCTGGCAATGTAAGAAGCAGACGTCTGTTGCTCTGTTAACATGTGAAGCTGATATGTTGCTGCTACAAGTTGCTGTTCTCAAATCATCTAGATTCAATAGCAAATGCGGGACTACGGTTTGCAATTACTAACACCCCTATATTTGTTGATAATTATGTTGCCATAGCTGTAACTAAAAATTACAACATCCTAAAACCAAACACATCGGCATTAATATCACTTTATATGTGATTGTTTTGAAAAGAATTTAATCGATGTAATTAAAATTAACGTGGATTTTTAGCGCGCCGACCTCTATACAAAAGCCTTGGATAAATCGAGATTTTACTATCTATTAGAGGTCAATGGCGTCAAGAAGAAAGAGGATGTAATTCCGGAGGAGCCGAGTTCATAGTCCGTCCGTATGTTTCTTAATTTAATTTTTTGTCAAATTTATTTTATTTTCTTTTATTTTCTGTCTTAAAAATATAAAAAAATTATATTTTAGAATTTTAGGGGGAGAATAGCAATAACTTTAGTTTCAGTAGTTAGTATTCAATTACTTAAAAAAAAGAAGGGGGCGGACAGATAAGCTGAAAAGCTAAGACATCAATTCTGTGAAATTGATTCGATATTATGGAAAATGATAGTACACAGGCATCAAATTGTTGGGACACCAAAAAGATTTAAATCTTTTACAATGATATTAAAAGTTAAAAAAAATTATAAGTCTGAGAAGTCAAAGCCTAATAAGTTGAAAAATAATAGTAAGCTAGTCTGTTACTGTGGTTACATAGAGAAAGTAGACCAGGGGGTTGCTAGTCCGTTATATGATGTGTCGGTAGATTCATACGCTATGGGTTTCCATCTCATCCCTGGTTAAAACAATCAACGTACTTCCAAAAAGGGTGAGGAGCAAAAAGAACGCCACAAGTATGTGCGGACGACCATAAAATGAGCAAAGCGCATGAAAAATGTGAAACGCAATCAAGCTAATGACAAATGTTATTGTTGCGTTATAAAAATAAAAATTGCTCTAACAAGAAGATAGGTTGTGTGCCTCTTTGCTGTGCGATGGCACTAACCTGAGGATAAGCACAACCTAAATATTCTAGAATTCATTGTTGTTTACGCTTCTCTTCTGTGCGATGCACTGACCTGAGGCTTGGCATCTCTTTGAAAGCTCTTAGAACAGTTTCTTCTTGTCAAAAACCTGTAGACCGCTCAAAAATCTCCTGAGTGAAGTTGATTACCATATAAGTGTCGAATCCACAAATGCTTGTTGAAATAATAAACCTAAATAATCACCAATGTGTCTTAAAAATCTATGTATTGATTTAGGTGGACAAAAATACTAACACTCATCGTGGTTGCATCTCTCGATGTTCAAAATCAATGTGTACTATATAACAGGTCTAGCATGATTTTCTGTTAGGGCATTTGACTCTTAGATGAATAAGATTTTGTGATGGGTTGTAACACCTGGATATTTTTAATAGACGAGAACGAAAGAATAAAAGTGAATAAAAGAAGAAATGCCATTTAGACCAAGAGGAGGGGTTAAAGATGTCCAAAAGGACAAAACTTTGGAAAAGTTGGTGAATAAAGTAACATGGCCGCCCATGTTGCCTGCTACACCATATCATTCGTATTTTTAGAGAGAGAGAGAAGAAAGAGTAGAGAACTTTCGGGTTTTGAAAGAAGAAGAAGAAAAGGGTTGATTCAGGTTAGAAATTCGAATGTTTTAAGTGTTCATGTTGGGTTTTGGTCTCAGTTACATGCTCATATGTGTTATGTATGTTTGTGTGTGTGTTTTGGTTGGTTTTTAGGAATTGAACTCATTACATTCAGGTTTGAGGAAGTCACACACGAAAGCAGCTAAGGTGAGTTCTAGAACCCCTTTTTTAACATATTTTGAATGACTTTGGGCTAGAAAATGCATGTGTGAATGTTTTTACAATAATAAGTTTCTACCCGTATGTGTGTGCGAATGTGTATGTGGGTGGGTGTATGTTCGGGTGTAAATGATGTTATAATTATGATTTAGAATGTGTTTTGTTGCTTAAAATGTAAGGCTTAAGCTTAGAACATGTTAGATTTAGATTTGGGACTGAAAATAAGTTGATTAGTAAAAGTTAATTGCTCAAACGTCTGAACCGTAACCCATGCGTCCAACGGTTTCATTTTCTAAGTGTTCCCAACCGCCCAAAAGCCCAACCATCTGAATAGTGCCCAACCGTCTAAATAGGCCCATGCGTCTAAGTGAAAAGTGGCTAAGTGTTAGGCCTAAATGCCTGAATAGTGTCCATGCGCCTAAATAGGCCAATGTGTCTAAGTGAAAATTGACCAAGTGTAGGTCTAGATGTCTGCATAGTAGCAAAACGCCTGAACAGGGAAGAAACGCCCAAATAGTGCCTATGCGTCTAGAAACTTAGAATAATTTCTGAAAATTCAGGAAAAAAGTAGAAAGTCTAGGGTTTGACCAGAGTTGACTTATGGGTAATGATTACCCATTTTAAGCATGATTATGGGGTGTTTTAGGGTTATTGAATGTATGAGTGATGTATGGTATGTATAACGTGTTATCTTGTAATGATGATTAAACATATTTATATTATATTATAAAACATGTTATGTATTATGTTATAACTTTACGTATTATGACAAACGAATGAAAGAACGTAAAGAATAACGTAATGAAATGAAAGATAACAAAGATGAAAAGTAAAATGTAATAAACAAAAGAATGGCTTCCAAGCAAATGAAAGGAGGTGCACGACCATGTTTTCGTTAGCTCAACTGTGATGCGGGTTAGCTACCCCAAAGGATGCACACATGGTCAATCATTGAGATTGACAAGGCCCTTTGATATGCCCTATATGACTGGATCAGCTTCGTGCACAATGTTCATGGTTTAATTACCACAGGTCCAGCATCAGCTTCGTACAAAATGTTCGGGGTATACCAATGGTTGAATGAATGGGAGAGATGACTTTCCCTAGGTGACTGGATCAGCTTCGTGCACAATGTTCGTGGTTTAATTACCATAGGTCCAGGATCAGCTTCGTGCAAAATGTTTAGGGTATTGTTCATTGATCCATATGAAAGTAAAAGAATGACATAACGTACAATGAAAGAAAGATGAAAGTAAGAAAGCAAGTGAATAATGTAAAGTACGTTACGCAAGAATGAGAACGAAAGTAAGAGAATGTTAACGAAAAGCATGAAATGAAAGCATGCTATGACTATGATGGTGGAAAATGAATGATAATGAAAGTTAAAAGTAATATTCTCTATCTGTACGTATGATGCATGACCACGTATGAAAAAAAAATGTTTATATCAAAAGTAAATTATTTTATTTATAAAACTAGAACTCACTCAGCAACGCTGACTTTTAGGTATTTTCCAGTTGGCAGGTAAAAGTTGCCGAGGATGGCACGGGGCAGCTACTTGGCATTTTTTGGGATGGCATCCATTAGTATAACAATGATATTTTTGTGATGTAATGCAATTATAACATTTTGTAACAGATAACTTTCTTGTATTACTTTTCAAAAGTTGTCATTTAAATATACGAAATAGTTTTAATTAATTTCCGCTGCGATGTTTTAAGTATTTGTATGTTTTATGCGCGATGAATGACCAACTGTGAGGTGCCTGGGAACAGGGCCTTACAAGTTGGTATCAGAGCCAAAGTTTAAGTGAAATGTGTAAATATTTTCAAATAAACCTAAACTTAAACTGAGAATGGGCAAAGGGAACGGATGCCAGTCCAAGTAGCTACGTGCCATCAAGTATTTTATTTGATGTTAACCGGTATTATGTGCGCATGTTATTTGATCTGTTTGCCCTTAGTAGATTTAGAAACTGATGTAGTCAGGATAGGAAATGCTTGGGGTATGAAGAGTAAAGTAAGTGGCTAATCATAACTGGCCACTGTAATTAGGGACTTACTATACTTGACATAAACTAAGCTATTACCTTGAATGACCGTGTTAGTGTTTGAATCTTATAGCGATTAGGAATGGCTGGAGGTAGATCTTCTAACGCTTCACGAGGAGGAGTATGTGGTGGACGTGGTGCTGAACCACGGGCCACAAGTGGAAGGCCCAGGGTTGAGAAGGTGACCCATGAGGAGCCTGAGACCCCTCATCCAAAGGGTGGTGATGAGAGTGCTAATCTGAGAGCCTCAGTGAAGGAGGCTATTGTAGAGGAGGTTCATTAGGTCATGCAGACGATCCTGCCGTCTGTGGTGACCGAAGTGATTAAGGCTGTTAGAGAAGGAGAGAGGAGGGATAGTAACATGTCCTCGGGAGGTTGAGAATAACCCGAGACCGAGACGGTTATCCCTACTGATGAGGAAGAGGAGGAAGAAGAGCCTGTGCTGGAGGCAGCACGAGGCTGTAACTATGGGGCATTCCAAAGATGCAAGCCCCTACCTTTGTTGGTAATGGCACTGCTGCTGCTGCTCACCGATGGGTGAGGGAGATGGAGGCTGTCCTTGAAATCAACGAGTGTCGGGAAGACCAGAAGGTGAAGTTCGCCACTCATTAATTTGTGGACTCGACTTTACGCTGGTGGGAAAATATTGTCCAAGCCGAGGGTAGTAGGGCGAGTAGCAAGATGAAGTGGAGTGAACGGAAGAAGTTGGTGATCGAGGAGTTCTGTCCTCATCGGGAGATGGACAAGGTGGAAAGCAAGTTCCTGCAGCTGGAGGCGCAAACCATGACACACCAAGAGTACACCACCAAGTTCAATGAGATGGCACGGCTGGTGCCGGATCAGGTGACGCCCCTATCATGAAAGATCAAGAGATATATTCAGGGCTTGCTGGCGGATATCCGCAGGCACATGATCGCCGCCCGACCGAGAACGTTTAGGTTGGTGGTTGACTTGGCTGGGAGACTGTTTGATGAAAGGGAGGTAGTGGTGGCTGAGGTGAGTAAGAAAGGTGGTGGTGACCAGAACTGGAACAGGAAACGGTTCGGACGGGGTGGTGCCCCAGTAAACAACAGAAGGCTAGGGTGGATGATCGACGGGTGATTGTCGCAGGCTCGGGAGTGAAGAGATGTGGAAGTGTGGAAAGGAGAACGCTGGTGAGTGCAGGCTGGGGCTTAATGTCTGTTTCAAGTGCGGGAAGCCCGGACACATCTCTAGAGATTGCCGGCCAGCGAGGTGCTTCAACTGTAGGGAAGTAGGCCATATGAGCAGGGAGTGCAAGAAGTCGAGGGCAGAAAGTTCCAGAGCAGGGAAGAAGACCAGGACTGTGGAGCAAAGGGCGAGCGCCAGAGCATTCACGATGACCAGAGAGGAGGCTAGGATGGACCCCGATGTTGTGTCAGGTACATTTAGAGTAAATTAAGCTCTTTCTTTTGTATTATTTGATTCTGGTGCTAGTAGGAGTTTTATTTCTGCTACTTTCTTTGCTAAAATGCCTGTTAGTAGTAGACGTGTTGATGAGCCCTTTGATGTAGAAACTGCTATTGGTAAGTCCACTAGAGTTACTGACATGATGGAGGACCGTGCCATAGAATTAAAGGGTCATAGGTTTGCTGCTAAGTTACATGTGATGCCCCTAGTTGGATTCGATGTAGTACTTGGGATGGATTGGTTAGCAACCTATGAAGTGAACATCATATGTCGTAAGAAGATGATTAGACTGATAGCGCCTGACGGGAGTTCGGTGATGATATAAGGTGATCAAGTTACGACGATTCCGGAAGTGATTTCGATGGCGATGGCGGGAAAGTGCATGAGGCGCGGATGTAGTACTTACCTGGCCTACGTGAAGGATGTGGACACATTAACAACATAATTGTTCGATGTGCCGGTGGTGTGTGACTTTCCCGATGTGTTTCCAGAGGACTTATCAGGTGTGCCACTGGATCGTGAAATCAAATTTCAAATGGACTTGATACCCGATGCTCAGCCTGTCGCTAAGGCATCGTATCGGTTGGCTCCGACTGAGATGAAGGAGTTAATGGAGCAACTGCAGGAGTTGCTTGATAAGGGTTTTATTCGACCGAGTATCTCTCCTTGGGGTGCTCCAGTCTTGTTCGTAAAGAAGAAGGACGGTAACAAGAGGATGTGTATCGACTATTGTGAATTGAACAAGTTGACGGTGAATAATCGGTATCCATTACCGAGGATTGATGACTTGTTTGCTCAGCTCCAAGTTGCCAGTTGGTTCTTGAGGATAGATCTTCGATCTGGCTACCATCAGTTGAAGGTGAAGGAGCAAGACATTCCTAAAACAGCTTTCCGCACGCGTTATGGACACTACGAGTTTCTTGTTATGTCTTTCGGTTTAACTAACGCGCCAGCTGCTTTTATGGACATAATGAATCGAGTGTGTCAGCCGATCTTAGATAAATCAGTGATAGTTTTTATTGATGACATTCTGATTTATACTAAGAGTGAGGAAGAACATGCCGGCCACATACGCCAGGTGTTGGAGACACTTAGGAGAGAGAAGTTGTATGCTAAATTCTCTAAGTGTACTTTTTGGTTACGCGAGGTTCAATATCTGGGTCATGTGGTAAATGCTGAGGGAATTATGGTGGACCCGACAAAGGTTGAGGCGGTGATGCAATGGAAGTCTCCAAAGATGCCATCCGATAGTCGTAGCTTCTTGGGATTGGCGGGCTACTACCAGAGATTTATTCAAGACTTTTCCAAGGTAGCCTCACCTTTGACTAAGCTGACTCACAAGGATGTAAAGTTCATGTGGGGTCGAGAACAGGAGGATGCTTTCAAGGAGTTAAAGGTGAGATTAACGCAAGCTCCTGTCTTGACATTACCCGAAGGGAGTGAAGACTTAGTGGTATATTCGGATGCATCTTATTCTGGGCTAGGTTGCGTATTGATACAATGCGGAACGGTAATAGCCTATGCATCCCGACAGCTTAAAACCCACGAAGTCAACTGTCCCACGCATGATCTGGAACTAGCAGATGTGGTTTTTGCCTTGAAGATTTGGCGGCACCACCTATACGGGACGAAGTGTACCATCTTCACCATTCACAAAAGCTTGAACTACTTCTTCGTGTTGAAAGATTTGAACATGAGGCAGAGGCGATGGTTGGAGCTCATAAAGGATTATGATTGTGAGATCCATTACCATCTGGGCAAGGCCAACGTGGTGGCAGATACCCTTAGCTGAAAGGAGAGACCCGAGCCGATTCAGGTGAAAGCTTATCAGTTGATCATGACCTCTGACATGATGACGCGGGTCAAGGAGTTTCAAGACAAGGCTTTGAAAGAAGATCGCCTGAACTCTGAAAGGATGAAAGGTCTAGCCACGAAATTGGGTGAGAACACTCTTAGTGTTGGAACCCGATTCGGATGAATGTCGATTCCTTATTACAGGGATTTACGTGTCATGATCATGACGAGGCTCACAAGACTCGATACTCCATTCATCCCGGTGCTACCAAAATGTACCATGACATGAAGAAAGATTACTGGTGACCGGGTATGAAGCATGACGTAGCAGAGTATGTGAGTAAATGCCTTACTTGTTTGTAAGTGAAGGCGGAACACTAGAAGCCGTACGGGAAAATCCAACCATTGGATATACCCGAGTGGAAGTGGGAGCATATCACCATGGACTTCATTACAAAGTTACCACGTACCCCGAAAGGGTATGATGCTATATGGGTGATAGTTGATCGTTTGACAAAGAGTGCTCACTTCCTACCGATCCGAGAGACATATTCTTCTGAGAGACTCGCGGATCTATTTATCAAAGAGATTGTAGCTCGTCATGGTGTACCAGTGTCTATTGTATCTGATCGTGACACTAGGTTTACATCTAAGTTTTAGAAGAAATTCCATGATGTGATGGGGACGAGGCTACACATCAGCACGGCTTATCATCCTCAGACGGACGGTTAGTCTGAGAGGATGATCCAGACACTCGAGGACATGCTTCGAGCATGCGTGATCGATTTTGGGGGAAGTTGGGATGACATTTTCCGTTAGCAGAATTCTCGTACAACAACAGTTATCATGCTAGAATTGGCATGCCACCATACGAGATGCTATACGGTAGGAGATGCAGGACACCCATTTGTTGGGGTGACATTGGTCAGAAAGAGTTAGGAAGTATTGTAGTGATTGAGGCTATGACTGAGAAACTAGAAAAGATCAAAGCCTTTATGAAGGCAGCTAAGGATAGACAGAAGTCGTATGCCAATAAGAGACGTAGACAAATTGAGTTCCAGGTGGGTGATAGGGTTATGTTGAAAGTCTCACCTTTGGAAGGGTATCATTCAGTTTAGAAAGTGGGGCAAGTTGAGCCAGAGGTATATAGGGCCTTTCTGACTCATTGCTCGAGTAGGAGAGGTGGCCTACAGGTTGGAACTACCAGATGAGTTAAGTGGAATTCACCCAACATTCCATGTATCTCATCTGTGGAAGTGTTTAGCAGATGAGGATATGACTGTACCACTGGAAGATATTGAAGTGGATGAACGGCTCAATTATGCGGAGCAACCAGTGGCGATCATTGATCCTAAAGAGAAGAGGTTAAGGAATAAAGTGGTTCCTCTTGTCCGTATATAGTGGAAGCACAGGAAGGGATCCGAGTCTACATGGGAGACTGAAGGAAAGATGAGGCAGCATTATCCTAATCTATTTGAGGAATAACAGGTTTCGAGGACGAAACCTATATAAGGGGGGTGGACTTGTAACATCCGGATATTTTTAATAGACGAGAACAAAAGAACAAAAGTGAATAAAAGAAGGAAATGCCATTTAGACAAAGAGGAGAGGTTAAAGATGTCCAAAAGGACAAAACCTTGGAAAAGTTGGTGAATAAAGCAACATGGCCGCCCATGTTGCCTGCTACACCATATCATTCAGATTTTTAGAGAGAGAGGGAAGAAAGAGCAGAGAAGTTTTAGGTTTTGAAAGAAGAAGAAGAAGAAAAAAGGCTGATTCAGGTTAGAAATTCGAATGTTTTAAGTGTCCATGTTGGGTTTTGGTCTCGGTTGCGTGCTCGTATATGTTATGTACGTTTGTGTGTGTGTTTTGGTAGGTTTTTAGGCGTTTGAACTCATTACAATCAGGTTTGAGGAAGTCACACACGAAAGCAGCTAAGGTGAGTTCTAGAACCCTCTTTTTAACATGTTTTGAACGACTTTGGGGCTGGAAAATGCATGTGTGAATATTTTTATAATAATAAGTTTCTACCCGTATGTGTGTGCGAATGTGTATGTGGGTGGGTGTATGTTTGGGTGTAAATGATGTTATGATTATGATTTAGAATGTGTTTTGTTGCTTAAAATGTAAGGGTTAAGCTTAGAACATGTTAGATTTGGATTTGGGAGTGAAAATAAGTTGATTAGTAAAAGTAAGTTGCTCAAACGTTTGAATAGTAACCCATGCGTCCAACGGTTTAATTTTCTAAGTGTTCCCAACCGCCCAAAAGCCCAACCGTCTGAATAGTGCGCAACTGTCTAAATAGGCCCATGCGTCTAAGTGAAAAGTGGCTAAGTGTTAGGCCTAAAGGCCTGAATAATGCCCATGCGCCTAAATAGGCCCATGCGTCTAAGTGAAAATTGACCAAGTGTAGGTCCAGACGTCTGCATAGTAGCAAAACGCCTGAACAGGGCAGAAACGCCCAAATAGTGCCCATGCGTCTAGACACTTAGGATAATTTCTGAAAGTTCAGGAAAAAAGCAAAAAGTCTAAGGTTTGACCAGAGTTGACTAACGGGTAATGATTACCCATTTTAAGCTTGATTATGGGGTGTTTTAGGGTTATTGAATGTATGAATGATGTATGGTATGTATAATGTGTTATCTTGTAATGATGTGTAAGGCCCCGTTCCCGGGCACCTTACGGTTGGTTATTCATCGCACATAAAACATTTTAATACGTACTTTTACTTTGCGGCGGAATTTAAAAACATTCGTTAGTAATTAAAAACATGTCATTTCATTACATTACAATATTCATTTTATCTTAAAATATAATGACATGTCAAAATATGGATGCCAGCCTCGAAACCCTCCCAGTAGCTTATGCATCCATGCCTGCAACTCCTCCGCATCAACCAAAATACCTGCCAACTATCATGCATACAAAAGTCAGCGACGCTGAGTGAGTTCTAGTTTTTATAATAAAATACTTTACTTTCGTAAAAACCGTTCTTTTTTTCTTTCAAATCATATTAAACTTTCGTACATGCTCACACATCATACGTACACATAGATAATATCATTATTATCTTTTGTTGCGTTCGTTAACTTTCATTCATTCATCGTACATCATTATCATTCATTTCTTATCTCGATCCCGTCGGGCTTTACCCTCTTCATGGCACACAGCCACGATTACTGAGGTCAAATGCCAAGGATCTCGTTTCGTTCTTATTATGATATTTCGTTTGTGAGCATACATCATACATACATACATACAGATAATAACTATTATTATTATCTTCATCATCGTTCATTCATTCATTCGTTCATTAACTTTCATTTCATTCTTTAACCTTCGTTCGGTTCATACTTTCTTTCTTTCTTTCTTTCTCTTTCTTTCATCTAGATCTTGTCTCATGCAATGTCCCCGCTCATGTTTGTACTGGGATACGTGACAAAGAACCCGTCGAGTCAATCACCTGGATTGAACTCCATTCGAGTCTGTTGCAACACAAGGTTGCTCACCTCACTATCTCGTCTCGTGCAATTCGCACCAGTGGAGTTGTCACTAAGACCAACTCTCCCCGTGTGTGAAAATCTCTTGGGGTTTAGCCAAAATCGCACGCCATCTCATGGGTTAGCCAAAATCGCACGCTACATAATCCACATGAGGTAGGCCATCATCGCACGCTACATAGCACACAGTAAATACCACATCTCACGTGTCGGAGCAGTTACCAAAACTGAACTCCCACTGTGTCTATGTCCCCTTTAGCCAAGATCGCACGCTATAACACACACAGTTGAGCTAACAACTCTCAATGAGTCGTGAACCTCCTTTCCTTCTGCTTGCAAGCCATTCTTACTCTCATTCATCTGGATCCTGTCTCCTGCAATACCGTAGTACGCGACAAGGACCTCTTTCGAGTCTGTTGTGACACAGAGTCACTCACCTCATATGCTTGCATGCAAGCCTTTCATCCATTCATTAATTCATGTGTTCGTTCGTTTCATACTTTATCGTATTCGTTCGTTTGTACTTTATCATTATCGTTCCCTTCGTTACATCATACTTTACGTTCATTACTTTATTCATTCATTCATCATATCCCGTAAAGTCATACGATATGTATTATGAAACATAATACGTATGTTTTAAAACTCTTTAACGAAGGAATATAACACATCACTCACACGCATACAAATCCTAAACTTCATCACATCATCAAGCACACATTAAGCGTAGGCCATCACATCATAACAGAGCCTATCTTTCTATTCTACCACTTAAGACCACTTAGACAATCCTAAGTCCAACGTGGGTGCATAGGGCTTTTCAGGAATCTTTCTAATACTACCCGAGTGATCCAAACATCCTTCCAACGCCAACCAAACATAGAACTAACTTGCTAAGGCACCTAAGCCTATTAAACATCAACACTATCCCATAGACAAATTCTAATACATACATGCACAGAATATCATCATACAATAGGCTGGCACTCACGGTTTCACTTGAAAACATTTTCTAGGTATGCATAATAGCCCCAAACACATTAAAATCAGTAAAAGAGGGGTTCTAGTAACTCACCTGTACTTGATGAGTAGCTTCTCAATCAAGCTTTAAAAGAGAGGGTTGCACTACCCCACCAGCAGATAAGTTAACACTCAAAGGGGTTAATTTCTGCCTAATTTCACTGCTAATTTCGCTGAGTGACCAGCGGTTTCACTGCTAGTTTCGCCCATAGTTTTGCCAGGTGAATAGCAGTTTCGCTGGGCAGCATTTCTGCCAGTTTCGCTGGACAGATTCGCTGCTTTGAGCGCCCAACTTTCGTTGGAATTTCCTAGTTTCGCAATGTCTCAGGGTCAACCTGGGCACCGGCGAAGTTATCAAAGAAACTAAAGTTTCGCCCTAGCGAAACTGTAGTTTCACCCAAGCGAAACTGTAGTTTCGCTGGAACCCCTAGTTTCGCTGCATAGTTTCATTGGATGAGTGCTTAATTTCATAAAACGAGCTAAAAATTACGAATTAGCCCATTTTAACCCAAAACTTCAATCTTTTTCACCCAAAACCTTGGGTTATCATCCAGGAAGCTATATCTAAGCTTTTCACATGTTTTCTTACATAAAACGTGAGTTTTTGGGCGATTCTTGCCACTTTCAAAAACCCCAAAACTAGAAATCCGTGTTTTCATCAAAAGGAGCAATTAAATGATGTTTCTCACCTGGATTCTCGTTGTTTGGAAACCTGCGAACACCAATCTTTGATCTCTTGACCAACCGAGGCTCGAATCGACACTTTCTCTCTCTACACTCTCTCTCTAGAAACTGGGTGTTGAGTGCAAATGAGAGTTGCTCAGCTGATTTGTCTATATATACATCGGGCGTTCCCGGGACCTTAAACCCGTCAGGCTCATAACTCGAAGGTTTAACTCGGTCTAACACCCATAACCATCCTATTTTTATTAAATGGTCTCGTCTAAGCCCATTACTATTATTTGACTTGCTTAGTCAATTTTCCGGGTGTTACAAGTCCACCCCCCTTATATAGGATTCGTCCCCGAAACCTATTACTCCTCAAACCCTCGCGGCAATACTGTCCTATCTCTTTTCCAGTCCATCCCTTGGAGTCCTATCGCTCCATATCGTTTGTCAACATTCGACTTCTGGTCTATCTTGGACTATTGACATCGGCAACTCATGCACACTGTTCAATGTTCATTTGACCAGCACCTGCGACCTCGAACATGCCACGTGGAGTGTGGTCATTACAATTAAAAGAAACATCACAATATCCGAGCAAAGGCTTGGCGTCATAATCATTGAGCTTCAGAGCATCACTGAGAACCTTCAGCTTTAATGCTTGAAAAACATGGCCATCAACTTGCGTAAAGTTGCTAGCCCTTGTTTGATGTTCTTTACGTATGAATAGTGACCCTCTGGTAACCCAACACTGACAAGAAAGGCAAATCGGCTTATTTGGTGACTCAAACCAAATTTATCCTTTCTCTTTTGCTTCCGATCTACCATTCTACTTGTTTGCTATGCGTACTTTGCAGTTGAGGACAATTCACAGGCTGCAACCGCTCCTTAGACAACGGGTGACCCAGCTTTCCTTATTTGCATCCCGCAATCCTCTAGGGCGTCAGGTAGCCTAGTGAATCCATTAATAGAAATCTCTACATCGAAGGGCTCATCGATGTTCTTTCTCCTTTTCTTTCTGTTCTCTTCCGATCGTCGTCCCTCAATGTTGTACCTTCGGACATAAATCCACCATCTTTGTTTCGCCTACCTTTCCCCTTCTTAACACAGACTTGTTCCTCTGCTTCGACCGTTATCACCATCGTCTTCCGCTCGTCGTATCACCATTCCCGGTGAAACCTTCATCATAATCCATTGTCGTAGATCGGCACCGAACTTTTATCGGGCACCACCAACCAATCCATCTTATTGCAGCACTTGATGCTTGCCTCATAAGTTAATGCTCGATTCACTCGGAGGTGTACGTCTATCCACATACGTCTATTAGGGATGGTTTAACGGAAAACAAGCGCTCTCTCAATCATATTGCGGAGTCTTTTAGTGCACTGGGTAATCTAGTAGACTTACCTATAGTAGCTCCTATGTCGAATGACATCGACCTTCCTACTCCTAACATGAAACTTATCACAGAAGGCAACAGGAATGAAACCAGAGCCACAATCGAACTACACAAAGGCTAAAGGTTGATGGACTGGAAACATACCTGGCGTAACATCGGGGTTCACCCTAACCTCCCCCGCGTCATCGTCTAGGCGCTACGTTTGCCCTATGTCCTTCTCTTCCAGCCTTTTTCACTCCCGAGCCTTCCGCCCTTGGCTTCTCACAGTTTTTACTCATATGGCCAATTTCTCCGCAATTATAGCATCTCACGGTTCCACATTCTCTAGCCATATGACCACGCTTCCCACACTTGTAGCAAGTATTTAGTTCCCTTTTGCATTCTCCCGAATGCTCCATCCCACAATTTACACACCTATCCGTCCTCGCACCAGGTGCGACAACCCGACGGTCATCCCCCCGTGCACACTTCTTATTCGTCGGGACACCACCCCGTTCAGTTCTCCTCCTCCTCCAGTACCGGTCTCCATCATCCTTCTCGCCTTCCTCAGCCACCACCACCGCAGTTCTTTCATCATACAACCCCCCACCAAATCAACTGCCGACCTAAACGTGCTTGGTTGGGAGCGATCATGTGCCTACGGATATCCGCCGGCAAGCCCTGAATATACCTCTTAATCTTTCGCGAAAGAGGTGTCACCTGATCCGGCACCAGCCGTGCCATTTCGTTGAATTTGGTGGTGTACTGCTGATGCGTCATCATCCCCGCTTCTAACTGCAGGAACTCCCTTTCTACTTTGTCCATCTCACGGTGAGGATAGAATTCCTCAATCACTAACCTTTTCAACTCTGGCCATCTCATCCTTCCGATAGCCCGACTACCCTCAACTTGAACTATGTTGTCCCACCAGCACAAAGCTGAGTCCACGAAAGAATGGGCAACGAACTTTACTTTCTGATCCTCCCGGCATTCGCTGATTTTCAAAACAGCTTCCATCTCTCTCACCCCCGGTGAGCCGCGGCAGCACTGCCATTACCATCAAAAGTTGGGGCTTGCATCGTTGAAACTCCCCATAATTACGGCCTCGTGCCGTCTCTAGCGTAGGCTCTTCTTCCTTTTCTTCCTCTCCGTCATCAAAGAAAACCGTTTCGGTCTCGGGCCGTCTCCCTTCTCCCGAAGGTCTACCCCTTTCCTGTCTCTCCCCGTCTCTGACAACCTTCATCATCTCGGTCACTACAGACGGTAGGATCGTCTACATGACCTGATGCACTTCCTCAAATACCGCCTCTTTCACCGAGGCTCTTAAGTTAGCACTCTCATCACCACCTCCCGGTTGAGGTGTTTCGGGTTCCTTGTGAACCACCTGTTCCATTCTAGATCGTGCTCTCGTGACTCATGGTTCAACACCACGTCCGCCACTACCTCCTCCACGTGAAGCCTTAGAAGGTCTACCACCAGCCATTTCCTATCCCACACTGAAAGATTTAAATACTAACACGGTCATTCAAGGGAATAACTTAGTTCATGTCAAGTATAGTAAGTCCCTAATTATAGTGATCAGTTGTGATTAGCCACTTATTTTACTTTTCATACCCCGGGTATTACCTGTCCTGACTATATCAGCATCTAAATCCACCAGTAACACATAAACACATAACATGCGCACATAATACCGGTTAACTGTTTGCTTACATAAAATGTTTACATAAAACCTTTACCTGCAGGCACGTAGCTACTAGGACTGACACCCTTTTCTTTTCGTCCCATTCTCAGTTTAAGATTAGGTTTATTTTGAAAATTTACCCGTTTCACTTAAACTTTTGCTCTGATACCAACTTGTAAGGCCCCATTCCCGGGCACCTTACGGTTGGTCATTCATCGCACATAAAACATTTTAATACGTACTTTTACTTTGCAGCAGAATTTAAAAACATTCGTTAGTAATTAAAAACATGTCATTTCATTACATTACAATATTCGTTTTATCTTAAAATACAATGACATGTCAAAATATGGATGCCAGCCTCGAAACGCTCCCAGTAGCTTATGCATCCATGCCTGCAACTTCTCGGCATCAACCAAAATACCTGCCAACTATCGTGCATACAAAAGTCAGCGATGTTGAGTGAGTTCTAGTTTTTATAATAAATACTTTACTTTCGTAAAAACCATTCTTTTCTTTCTTTCAAATCATATTAAACTTTCGTACATGCTCACACATCATACGTACACATAGATAATATCATTATTATCTTTTGTTGCATTCGTTAACTTTCGTTCATTCATCGTACATCATTATCATTCATTTCTTATCTCGATCCCGTCGGGCTTTACCCTCTTCATGGCACACAACCACGATTACTGAGGTCAAATGCCAAGGATCCCGTTTCATTCTTATTATGATATTTCGTTTGTGAGCATACATCGTACATACATACATACAGATAATAACTATTATTATTATCTTCATCATCGTTCGTTCATTCATTTGTTCATTAACTTTCATTTTGTTCTTTAACCTTCGTTCGGTTCATACTTTCTTTCTTTCTTTCTTTCTCTTTCTTTCATCTAGATCTTGTCTCATGCAATATCCTCGGCTCACGTCTGTGCCAGGATACACGATAAAGATCCCGTCGAGTCAATCACCTGGATTGAACTCCATTCGAGTCTGTTGCAACACAAGGTTGCTCACCTCACTATCTCGTCTCGTGCAATTCGCACCAGTGGAGTTGTCACTAAGACCAACTCTCCCTGTGTGTGAAAATCTCTTGGGGTTTAGCCAAAATCGCACGCCATCTCATGGGTTAGCCAAAATCGCACGCTACATAATCCACATGAGGTGGGCCATCATCGCACGCTACATAGCACACAGTAAATACCACATCGCACGTGTCGGAGCAGTTACCAAAACTGAACTCCCACTGTGTCTATGTCAGCTTTAGCCAAGATCGCATGCTATAACACACACACAGTTGAGCTAACAACTCTCAATGAGTCGTGAACCTCCTTTCCTTCTGCTTGCAAGCCATTCTTACTCTCATTCATCTGGATCCTGTCTCCTGCAATACCGTAGTACGCGACAAGGACCTCTTTCGAGTCTATTGCGACACAGAGTCACTCACCTCATATGCTTGCTTGCAAGCCTTTCATCCATTCATTAATTCATGTGTTCGTTCGTTTCGTACTTTATCGTATTCGTTCGTTTGTTCTTTATCATTATCTTTCCCTTCGTTACATCATACTTTACGTTCATTACTTTATTCATTCATTCATCATATCCCGTAAAGTCATACGATATGTATTATGAAACATAATACGTACGTTTTAAAACTCTTTAACGAAGGAATATAACACATCACTCACACGCATACAAATCCTAAACTTCATCACATCATCATGCACATATTAAGCATAGGCCATCACATCATAACAGAGCCTATCTTTCTATTCTACCACTTAAGACCACTTAGACAATCCTAAGTCCAACATGGGTGCATAGGACTTTTCAGGAATCTTTCTAATACTGCTCGAGTGATCCAAACATCCTTCCAATGCCAACTAAACATAGAACTAACTTTCTAAGGCACCTAAGCCTACTAAACATCAACACTATCCCATAGACAAATTCTAATACATACATGCACAGAATATCATCATACAATAGGCTGGCACTCACGGTTTCACTTGAAAACATTTTCTAGGTATGCATAATAGCCCCAACACTTTAAAATCAGTAAAAGAGGGGTTCTAGTAACTCACATGTACTTGATGAGTAGCTTCTCAATCAATCTTTAAAAGAGAGGGTTGCACTACCCCATCTGCAGATAAGTTAACACTCAAAAGGATTAATTTCTACCTAATTTCGCTGCTAATTTCGCTGAGTGACCAGCGGTTTCGCTGCTAGTTTCGCCCATAGTTTCGCCAGGCGCAAAACAGTTTTGCTGGGCAGTATTTCTGCCAGTTTCGCTGGACAGATTCGCTTTTCGCAATGTCTCAGGGTCAACCTGGGCACCGGTGAAGTTATCAAAGAAACTATAGTTTCGCCCTAGCGAAACTGTAGTTTCGCCCAAGCGAAACTGTAGTTTCGCCCAAGCGAAACTGTAGTTTCGCTGGAACCCCTAGTTTCGCTGCGTAGTTTCGCTGGATGAGTGCTTAATTTCAAAGAACGAGCTGAAAATTACGAATCAGCCCATTTTAACCCAAAACTTCAATCTTTTTCACCCAAAACCTTGGGTTATCATCCAGGAAGCTATATCTAAGCTTTTCACATGTTTTCTTACATAAAAACGTGAGTTTTTGGGCGATTCTTGCCACTTTCAAAAACCCCAAAACTAGAAATCCGGGTTTTCATCAAAAGGAGCAATTAAATGATGTTTCTCACCTGGATTCTCGTTGTTTGGAAACCTAGGAACACCAATCTTCGATCTCTTGACCAACCGAGCCTCGAATCGACACTTTCTCTCTCTACACTCTCTCTCTAGAAACTGGGTGTTGAGTGCAAATGAGAGTTGCTCAGTTGATTCATCTATATATACATCGGGCGTTCCCGGGACATTAAACCCGTCACGCTCATGACTCGAAGGGTTAACTCGGTCTAACACCCATAACCATCCTATTTTTATTAAATGGTCTCGTCTAAGCCCATTACTATTATTTGACTTGCTTAGTCAATTTTCCGGGTGTTACATGATGATTAAACGTATTTATATTATATTATAAAATACGTTATTTATTATGTTATTACTTTACGTAGTATGACAAACGAATGAAAGAACGTAAAGAATAACGTAATGAAATGTAAGATAACGAAGATGAAAAGTAAAACGTAATGAACGAAAGAATAGCTTGCAAGCAAATGAAAGGAGGTGCACGACCATGTTATCGTTAGTTCAACTGGGATGCGGGTTAGCTACCCCGAAGGATGCACACAGGGTCAATCATTTAGATTGACAAGGCCCTTTGGTATGCCCTAGGTGACTGGATCAGTTTCGTGCACAATGTTCGTGGTTTAATTACCACATGTCCAGCATCAGCTTCGTGCACAATGTTCGAGGTATACCAATTGGTTGAATGAATGGGAGAGATGACTTGCCCTAGGTGACTGGATCAGCTTCGTGCACAATGTTCATGGTTTAATTAGCACAGGTCCAGGATCTGCTTCGTGCACAATGTTCGGGGTATTGTTCATCGATCCATATGAAAGTAAAAGAATGACGTAACGTACAATGAAAGAAAGAATGAAAGCAAGAAAGTAAGAAACTAAATGAATAATGTAAAGTACGTTACGAAAGAATGAGACGAAAGTAAGAGAATGTTAACGAAAAGCATGAAATGAAAGCATGCTATGACTATGATGGTGGAAAATGAATGATAATGAAAGTTAAAAGTAATATTCTCTATCTGTACGTATGATACATGACCGCGTATGAAAGAAAAAAAAGTTTATATCAAAAGTAAAGTATTTTATTTACAAAACTAGAACTCACTCAGCAACACTAACTTTTATGTATTTTCCAGTTGGTAGGTAAAAGTTGCTGAGGATGGCACGGGGCAGCTACTTGGCATTTTTTGGGATGGCATGCATTAGTATAACAATAATATTTTTGTGATGTAATGCAATTACAACATTTTTTAACAGATAACTTTCTTGTATTACTGTGCAAAAGTTTTCATTTAAATATATGAAATGGTTTTAATTAATTTCCGCTGTGATTTTTAATTAATTGTATGTTTTATGCTCGATGAATGATCAAAACTTAGGTGCCCGAGAACGGGGCCTTACATGGGTAAATATAATCAAAACTGAGTTGCCCGGGAACGGGGCCTTACATGGGTAAATATAACATTCTCTGTTATCTAAATAAATATAAAAGGTCCCAAATGATTATGTTTATGCCTGTATGATTCCATATGAATCTTTCTAGAAATGATAAAAATGTTTGAAGTTGTTCTGCTCAGGGGGAGAAATCGTTTAATTGAAGTTCAAATGTTTTCAACCCCTATCAAATGAAAAACACAAAAATATGTCTTAATTCAGTCTGTTTTAAGTTTTCCTATTTTAGTTATGTTTGTACCGAGTCGATGTCGGACTATGTAACAAGACTGAACTCTGTGAATGTCACAAAATGAGCCGAACGTTAACTATGAGAAGCTTGTTTCTGAAATATACGAGGATCACGTCTGAGGTGATCAAACGGTTTTCATTTAAAAGGATCATGTCTGAGGTGATCAAACGGTTTTCATTTAAAAGGATCACGTCTGAGGTGATCAAACAATATTCATTTAAAAGGATCACGTCTGAGGTGATCAAACAGTCTTTAGTTATAAGGATCATGTCTGAGATGATCAATGGTCATAGTGTCATATATCAGAGATAAGTATGGGAAACAGTGGGACAAATGAAGTCAAACTCATAGGTATGAGCCAATCGCACGAGTGGACCATAAGTATGAGCCAATTGCATGATTGGACCATAAGTATGGGCCAGTCACACGATTGGACCATTAATATGGGTCAATCATATGAGTGGATCACAAGTATGGATCAATCGCACCACTATACCATGAGGATGGCCAAGTCGCATGATTGGCAAACTTAGTATGAACCAATCGTACGATTGGCTGAATGAGTATATGTCAGTCGTATGACAAAACCTCAGTCGCATGAATGAATCATGCGTATGGGTCTAGTCGCACGACTGAAACTCAAATCAGTATAAAAAGGGGGCTCATTCGGTCGTAGCCCTACACTTGATTTCAAATTCTCCCAAACTCTCGACTAACCAAGGACACCCTTTTCAAAAAATTTTGTGTGATCTCCATTGATTTCGTGTTACTAACGGATATACTTTCATCTACAGGTACAGTGAGAGCGAAATCATGATACATCAGAACAGAAAATCAAATAAAAGTGTCCGAATGATTTAAGACCTGAAACGACTCAAATAACTTTAAAATTAGACCTCTAAGTGGACTTAAATGTGAACTTAACAGATAAAAAGTGTAACAACGAGTCTATGCGCTTCTAATGAATCTAATCTTGATATGAAATGACTGTTTTGACAAAGATTCAAAATCTTGGACTCGCACAGTGCGTATACGAAAGGACATACTGATGAACTTCAGTCACACGATTGAGTCAGGCGCATAATTCAATCGCGCGATTGAATTAATCGGTGACTCAGTCGCATGACTGACTCAACCGCATGTCATGGCACATGACAAAACTCAGTCGGAGGCTCAAACGTACGACTAAGTTCAACCGTATGGTTCAATCATACAATTGAACATACTATGAACCTATTGATCCACAAATGTGAACTCTGAGGAAATCTTATCAGAAATACATTCTACATGTACCCTAGGTTCATTCAGCACTTCATCAACTGTGAACTAGACCTGGATAAACTAGAATACAAGAATATTCTAGTGGTACCTCAAATGCGGCCAGGTATCTTTCGAATACTGAAGAAGATATCTACCAACTTCATTGGAAGGTTCACTCCTCTGCTTCCAGGTGTGCTTGAGCCCATGGCTCCTGGTGACATCCCTGTTAAACCAACAGGTGATGAACCCACACCAACAATCACCACTCCACTCCAAAAGGCCTCCTTCTATCAAACACTTTTACCAAAGACGTCCCAAGAGAACCCTTGCTCAATCTACTCTGATTGAGTAAGTCCCTTCTGTTCAGCCTAAAAGGGTTAGAGTGGCACACTGGGTTCCCGCTCAGCCTGAGGTCCAACCTTCCCCTCCGATTGACCTTAATATCAATGTAGAGTCTCCTTAGTCTCAACCTGATGAGCCCATCACCCAAGCCTCAAGCCCTCAGGATGAGTCATAATACTCTCCTGCGCAACCAAAAAGGGACAGCCACATCACTAACTATGTGTCATTAGATGTTGACCAAGGTCCTGGGTCATTAGGAATACCTTCTATATCCTTCACTGACCTTCTAACCCAAACTGATGAGAATTTCATATTTCCTTAAAGCTATGAAGTTGATCTACCACACCTATCTCTAGATTAACAGAGCTAAAGGAGACCTCTGATCTCTGACCCACATCAGCAACCACTAACTGAGGTGAGTACCACCGGTGTGCAGGGGACTCATGTAAGCTTAGCTGCCACTACTAAGAGTCTCTCATTGAGCTCTCAGGATAGTGGTAACATCATTGAGACTGAGTCTATGGTAACTTTGCCCATTGACATCTCTGAAAGAGATATCCTTGAGCAAAGGTATCCAGGGCGCCAAGAAACCACTACTGGTGATGAAGATGTACATACTAGGTATGTTGTCTCATCTCTCCATGATTCTTCACATGAAGATGAGGGAAGGCTGTTGAGTACCTACTCTCTAAGGTCTCTGACCTTGAATTCAAGGTTAGGATCCTAGAAACCAGGTCTGCCACTCAGTAACTTGAGATTGAAAATCTCAAGGCAAAACTAGCTGAGACACAGATTGAGAAGTCTGTCAGGCATGTACCAACTCAAGTTTCTTTATGTTCTTCCCCCAGCTCATCTACTTCTTAAGATGATGCTATCAAAAAGGGAGAGAATATACAGAAACAAGCCCATGAGGAACCTCAAATTTCTGAGGAACCTCAATTTCTGATGACTCTTATAACTTTTTCCTCCCTTTACCCTACACAAAAGCAATCATCCACTATGTTCCCATAGCCACCTCCTTTGAGTTTTCAAGTAGATCCAATGATGCTCATTAGCCTTCACAAATTTTTCACACAATTACTAATGAGCTCCTCACTTGAACAACCATCCCCTGATTTTGCCATAACCTACTTTGGAGTATAAGAGCTTTAAAGGCTCAGTGAACCACCTACTCAGGTGGAAGTTGGTCAACCTATGGTCACTATGGAACCTGAGATTCACTTTAAAGGGGAAATAGGGACTGATGGCCTAGCAACTACCTCAGTTGGGACAGATGGTGCAACATCAGTTTCTTCCGAAGCAAAAATTTCAGCTACGGAAGTAATTGTTGAACTATCATCTTTGTCTAATGAACTGATTCTCACAGAGGCCATTCTTGATCTCGCCTCTGAGGTGAACAGTGAGTACTTTCTTACAACTCCTATTCTTCCACAAATGCCTCAAGGTCAACCACAAACTTCTCAACCTCATCCTCAGTCCTCTCAACCTCAACCTTCAAAAGCAAAATCCCCAAAGGAAGCATCTCCTTATGATTATAAAGGTAAGAGGAAGATGACTGATGAGGAGCTTCTTGAGGATGAGAGGCTAAACAAGTTGAGATAAAATGGTAGACTCCACACTGAAAAGCTGTTGGCTACAAGCAGCAAAGCAGCAGCAACATCTCAGGAGTCTATCAACGAAAAGAAGAGAGTGGAGGCAATTGATAGACTCATCAACCTGGGAGTAGCAAATGAAGAAATGCTACTACTCCCACTTGATGAGCTTATAAAATTGGAAGAGGCAACCTTGCTGCAAAAAGAGAAGGAGGAAGCAGCAAGGAGGGCCAAAGAGGAAAGAGCAAGAAAGATGAAGGAAGAAGCTAAGCTGAAGAAGAGAAAGGAGTGGATAGTCTTCCTGTGTACAAGAGGTTACTCTCAGGAGGAACTGAGTCCTCATGAGAATGAGATGATCCTGATCCTTGTCAATAGAGAGCGGGAACAAATCAGTAAGGAAAGAAAGAGAGCTGTTAGGGAGAAAGTGAAGGAGAGAAAGAAGAAAGAGGAAGAGGCAAAGCTTGCAGCTGCCAAGAAGGTAGGAGATAAAGCCTGGATGAAGGTTTATCTCAGGGCACATGGCTTCACTGGCAGACAAGTTGGGCCTATGTCAGAAAAGACCCTACAGCGACATGTCAGTGATATCAAAGCTGACATTCGCTTAGGAAGAAGGAAGGTGGTATCTTAGGAGATACAGAGGATGAAACCCAAACCAGAACCCAAACCAGAACCCAAACCACTACCAACAATAACTAAAACCACCACTGAGCCTATACCCTTCCCTTTCCCCATCAAAACCAAACCCATCACTGAACCATACACCCCTGAACCCACACCATCCACACTACCACCCCCCACCTTCCCCTGCCTCTCAACAACCGCCTTCACTACATATCCTACAACCCAAAACACAACCTAAAACCCAACCAATACCAAAGTCATCCTCTGAACCATCCAAACTCCAACCTTAGAAGAAATTGGGGAGATCAAAAGGAGACTCAATAACTGCTTAAAAGTTGGTAGCATTTCTTATGAGGGAGGGTTCATCACATTACAATACATTGATGGATCCTCAAACACTCTTACAAGGAATGCCTTCCTAGATCTACCCCAAGAAACCTTACACCAATCACTCAATCTTCTTACCTTAAGCTCTGATTCATTAAATGAATAAGAGAAAAGGCTAAGAAGAAAATTGGTGAGCCTGCTGGACACTAGGAATGGGGACAGACTGCCAAACTTGCCCCTCATTCCTAGGAACACAATAGTCCAGTGGAGGTTTGATGAACCTTCTCACAAATTTGTTGTGGAGAGGGAGAATGGAGAGGTAACAGGTTCAATGCCTCCTCTCTACTACACTTAAGCAGATTTAATATTGCTGAGTTAGCAGAAAGACCATTCACTAATCCCTCTAACTCCATCATAGCTGCTCCCATCAGAAGATTCATTGACAGCCTTCATCTTAACGAATTGAACAAAAGACAAGAACTGAATATGAGTTAAAAAGTTGAAGAAGGAAGTGTAGTTTTGGTAGCATCAGCCTAGGGGTGTTTGTTGGAACTATTGAGGCTGATGCAACCAAAACAACACTTAGAAGAAATCTGTACACACTAAGAGAAGTCTTCCAAAGGTAATGCTGCAACTTCCGAAGGAAATGCTGCAAGTTCTGAAGCTTATATGGTGATCTTTCGAAGGATGAACTCAGTCTTCTGAGACTTAGAAGATCTCCTTCTGAAGTAGAACACTTAGAAGAATGAAGACAAAGTCTTCAGAAGACAAAGTCTTCCGAAGGCAAAGCCTCGGAAGAAGCTGTGTCTTCCGAAGTATAAAATGGTTCGGAAGAACTTATTCTTCCAAAGTCATTTTACCTTCGGAAGAAACATAGTATAAACCAATGGACAAAGCATGGTCCGACTAACACTTGCTGCCTACTCTGATCTTCTGCAAGATGCCTTCCACATTCATGTGGTTAACCTTACTTTTGTACACTGTTCACCATTCCTTAGTACAACTGCCACCTGTAGTTGGTGACAAAAAGGTAAGTCATGGACCTATCATGACTACCTTATCTTAGATAATAATTTATCTAAGATACCCTACTCTAGCAATGTAATATTTCTTTAGAAGTAAGTCCCAGCATGTTATCTACGTATAACAAGCTGTAGATAATAGCATAAATAGACGTTCATTGTAACTTAGTATCCATGCTTCTGCATGAGTCTTGTAATACTTAGTTAAGAGATAATATATACAAGTATCTTAAAAATTCTTGTGTTCTTTACTTATTATATTATTATCAACTAAATTCTTGATTCTGCATTCATCAAACGAGTGAGATTTAAGAAGTTTGTGAGAAACACTAAGTGTTGAGAGAACCATATCGATCCTGTAAACCAGTTTGATATGATCTGTTCAAACTCAAATATTCTTTCTTATGAATGGGTCTAACATGTTTGGTGATTGTGTTGCAGTGAAATGGATGATAGATGGACGATGAGTACGAAGCACAAAATTTGTGCTTATTTCAACACTACTTCTTGGAATTCCTCAGATTTTGTTAGGATTATAGAGCTTTACGCTGATCCAGGATACACCATGCTATATGTACTCCCTGCACATCTTACCGCTCACTACAGCAGGCATTCTGGGAGAATGTTGTTGTAGACTGATTAGTGGAGCCATTTAAGATTCGAAGCTCTATCTTTGCAGAGGATATAGACATAAGGCAGGCATTCTGGGCAAACGCTTTCTTCTACGGCCAAGTGCGCTGGCGACATCAATGCCGGCATGCTTAACAAGAGCAACATGCGCCCACCGTTCAAATATTTGGCACATGTGATCCTAAAGTGCATAGCCTCACGATGCGGTGGTTTTGACGAGATGAGCGACCAAATTCAGAACTCGTTTGTTGCGTTGGTGCTCAACGACTAGTTTGGTTTCTCTAGGATGTTCTTCAATTATATGAGGGAGAACATCGAGGCTAAGGGGAAGGAGGGATTCTCCATGTATCCCTGGTTTCTATAGCTAATCATCAATGAGAAGCTGCCTCACCTGCCCTAGCTTGAGGATGATTAGGTGTCATTGGAGGTTATGGATGACACCACTTTAGACAGGATGAAGGTGTACAGGGTAAAGCAGGTTAAGCCCCTAGTGAGAAGGATATTTGGTCATCTAGCCCACATCGACTATGTAGCACTAGCCAGAAAGAAGTGGTGTCACGACGACATTGACTCCGATGTAGAGCTTGTCATGATTCTAGATGATGACAAAGATGATGATGATGACTAGGATCATGGTCAAGGTGGTGGAGACGAGGGCTCGAATCAATCCAGAGCCACTGAGACGTCTACTATTTCTCCACCACCTTAGCAGAGTGGTTCTTTAGCTCCTAGTGGATCTGAGCAAGCTGCCATCCACCAGGACTTCCTGATAAATGAAGAAGATAATATATCGAAGGAGGAGCCCCTAGTGAGGTAGGTTGGGAGCAAGTAGGTTGCCACCGAGAAAGGTAAGGAGGTGGTTGGCACCCGTAAGGCTGGGTCAAAGGGTGTTGATACGGAAGAGAGTGATCCATCTTACACACCAGACCAGCCCATCAGTCTAGGGGGAGCCCCAACTACAAAGGGGTCTAGGAAGAAAAGAATGGCCTAACCTTATGGCAAGAAGTGGAAAAGACAAAGGATCATTCTGATGAGCTCACCACCACAGCCACTACCACCACCACTGCCACTACTACTGCTACTACCACCACCACAGCCACTGCCACCGACATACCCACCACCACACATACACCCATATCTTCCTGACCCTCAATACCTAAAACCACCCTTCCACAATCTATTCCATTCCTACACCCATTTACACCACATCCATAACCACCCCTACTATTCCACAAGCCGGAACATCCACCCAGTTCCCATCCTCCACAAGGTACTAGTCTACCCACAGTAGGGTTAGAGGAGCAACTAACCAGCCTTAACAGGCTTATACTAAAGCTGCTTGCAGATGATGCTCATAGGGCCAACCAGATGAACCAGCTAATGGCGGTCAATGCAGCCAGCGCAAGCAAATTGCCAAGCTCACTAAGCAGAATGAAGCTCATGAGAGAGCATTAGTTCAAGCTCACAAGGCCCTGCAAGCTCAAAATGAGCTATGACATCCGTAAAGAGGATTGAGGGGCTAGAAAAGAAGAACAAGAAGATAATGCTAAGGCTGAAGGGAAAGATGACTGAGCCTCTGAAGATAAAGGAAGATGGTAATGATGGTGGAGATGACGAGGACGATTCCAGTGATGATGAATCCGAGGATGACGGTGGTGAGGAGGAAGTCGGAGAAAGTAGAGAGGAGAATAAGAAGGATAATGATGAGGAGGATGATCCTGAAGGTGATGCTAACGTATCAGCCTCAAATCAATCAGTGAGAGAGAGGCGCACCAAGAACGATCAAGATCAAGGAACCTCGTCCTCCGCTCCTCAAGCTGACGAGCCTCAAGTACAAGAGAAAAGTAATGATTAAGATAGTTTATGTATTTGAAACTTTTTGTAATTGACCTTTGTATTACATTAATGTAATGAATGATAATTTATGTTATATGTCTTGATTATTCATTAATGTGTGATTTGGTGATCGTTTAACCAAACAGATGAAACTTCTTAGGCACATGAATTTGATATGGCTCCTCTTTAGCAAATAAAGACTCAGCTCACTATGATTCTTGATCTATAAGGAATTGTAAGAAGATCAGTGAGCTACACACCTGAAGAAGGGGATATAATACACGACCTGACGGATGAGCAGCTCGCTGATATGTTCAGACTGAATCCGGATGAGCTTGTGAAAGATGCTCTTAAAGTAGATGTGATTAGTGATGAGGAGCTCTAAGGGGTTGATGAGATTGATATTGAGGATGTAACGTCAGAGTATTATCCTCAGTACACTAATGTCAATGGAGAAACCATTCCGGATTTTGGAGTAACATTTGCTAGTGGATCGTTTGATAAGGTTGAAAAGAAGGCAAAAGAAAAAGAATCTGAACAAGGTAGAACCCAGGAAAATGATACCGAGGTTGAGGAAAGGAAGGCAGAATGAATTGCCTGTTTGACTGAGATGAAAAGTCAACGAACACCGCCCAAACAGGATGCCTATACAAAGTTCTATAAAGTGAAGAGGCATCAAAAAGTATCTGGAAAGATCATAAGTTGGGCGTATTTTAAGGATTTAAATGTTTATGTTGTTAAAAGAGAGAAGGTGATTGAGTATTATCGACACCCGTACGATTTGAAGACTCTCCCCTGTTTTGAGCTCAACCGAATAGAAACCCTGAACATACTCTATGCTACTCCTAGAAAGATGTCAGTATGGTTCGAAAAGGCTTTGAAAAAAGAATACCACACCAGATGGGTAAACTTCAGACCTCAACAACCTAAGAGTTTTATTCATAAGACAGAAGTTGACCCGATCTCTGGAAGGCCAAAGGTTGTGTTCAAGTGGAGTCCCCCGCGCATGATGTCTATGATCCCTTTACGAAAGATGCCTCATGACTTCACTCCACACTTCAAATGGTGGTACAATGATTAGAGAACGGGGGAAGCCGTTATAGTTTTGATCAGAGATAAAAAGATAGAGACTATCAGAGTATTCGACCCAATGTGGCTTACAAACTTGTCTACTGACGATGTCTACACGTTATATGTAGAAGATAAATCAAGGCTCGGCAAAACATCATATGCGAAACCAAAGCCATGCGACAACAACAAGTCACGCGAGAAGTCTACAGTGCGAAAGATCAGATCCATGCGAGTCGCAGACCATGCGAAAGACTGCAGCCGTGCGAAAGCTTGATCCACGCGAAAGGGATCTCGCGCGAGAACTCGTAGTTTAGTATAAATAGCTAGATTTCGTTTTGTAATTAAGCTATTCATTCATTATCATTGTATCTGTGCGAAATCGCACAAGACCTTTTATAGGTTTCTGTTTATCAATCGAATATCTTCTTTTGTGATTCAATTCAATCTTCTTCTACTCCAATCTTGTTTATATTCCGCGTTCACAAGATTGAGATCGTGTGTTACTGATCTTTGGGAGTTTTCAGAGGTTTTACAATTGGTATCAGAGCATTAGGCTCTTGAACCACGATTTGGAGAAGAATTGGATTGAGTTCTAACTGATTTTTGAAGAATTCATCATCGATTACCTTAGATTCTGAAATGGCAAAGTTATGCTGCTCGATTGTGGAGAATTTGGACTGATTAGAACCGAATTGAACTGAATTAGTGGACTTTAAGCTTAATCTTGATTAAAATTGACTTAAAATTCATTAAAATTGGATTAAAATGGGTTCGATCAAACTTAATCAGTGAATTGGAGGTGAAATTTGCAAGAATAAACAGTTGGTAATCTGTTTCAGCACAAAATCAACGTTTTCGCTTGATCTGTAATTTCTCGCACGCGAAAAGGTGTTGTTTTCGCAAAGACAGTTATTTCACCTTTTTGTGCGATTCGCATAAAAAGTATCTTTGGAATTTCGCACGAAGAGCTACTTCACGCGAAAACTCTTTCCACGCGAAACCTGATTTCGCACAAGTTTGCATTTCGCACGAGAATTCTGATTTTAAACTTTCTGCTCATCATGGCTTCATCTACACCAAATTTGAAGCATCTTACTGCTTCACTTCATCTAGACACTGAGATTGGAACTGGTAACAAGCCACCGAGGCTTTTATGTGAAGATGATTATACCGATTGGGCCTTTCGATTTGAGAGATATGTCATTTACACGGAACCTAAAATGTGGAGATCCATTCAGTATGGTCCTTATATTCCGTTGTACAAAAATGACAAAGGAGAAATGGTTCAGAAACCTGAACATCTGTGGGATGAAGACGACATCAAGAGACTGGAATTGGATGATAAGGCGTATGCTGCAATTACTATGGCTCTTACTACTGAGATCTCACAAAAGTTTCAAGAGTTCAGGGGTGCTAAAGTGCTATGGGACGCTCTGGAATCTCAGATAATGGGCAACAAAGACATGAGAGAGAGCAAGAAGGATATGTTGAATCAAGAATTCAACATGTTCAATCACATTGTTGGTGAGGAATTGGAAGCTCAAATGGCCAGGTTTGTTAGACTGGTCACTAAAATGAAGAGTGCTGGTATTACTATGGAACCTATTACTGTGAACAAAAAGTTACTCAACTCACTTCCTTACAGTTGGAATAACAACTGTACTTTGATAAAGAGAACCAAAGACTTGTATACTCTTCAGTTGACCGATCTCATCTCAACTATCAAGTCTTATGCTATGGATGATAAGCAGCGAGCTGCTAATCATCTCAGTTCTCTAGGTGCTGAAGGAACTGCTCTCTACGCAAAGATGGCTAGTAATCCAAATTACTATGTTAGCTATACACAAATGTGTCAGCAACAACAATCGGGAAGTGCAGCATCTTCATATATGCAACCAGCAGTAACTCATCAAGTTCATGTTCCAGCAGCTCAACATTATTCCCCTATCATACACCAACAAGTCTCTCAACCTCAAGATTCTCATAGTGGTCAACATGCTTATGTTGCTACTACTAATCCATCCAAACAGACTGTCCAAATTGCTGAGGAGCATCTTGCTCTTTTCACTACTTTCATGACAAGTTATGAAGCTTTTATGGCCGGAAGACTTTCTGCTCCAAATATTCTGGTTGATGATCTTCAACAAGTTAATCCGGATGATGTTGAAGAAAACGACATCAAATATCAGATGGCCATGGTAGTTTACAGGGCGAAGAATTTTGCTAGAAGAACTGGAAGGAAAATGTTTGGTGTTAATAATTCTAGCAAAATCGGTTTTGACAAATCCAACCTGAGGTGTTACAACTGTAATAAACCAGGTCATTTCGCCAGAGAGTGTACTGAACCAAAAGCAGTTCAAAATGAAGCCCCAAAGAAGATGGTGACTGTGGAGATAGAGCAGAAGAAAGACAAAGCTGGTACTTCTAGTGGCAATAAAGCATTGGTTTCTCAAACAAATGCTGAATATGATTGGTCTGATCAAATGGAGGCCCTTGATCTGACTTTGTCTCATGCACTCATTGCAAAGATTGTGCCAGAACCAGAAGAGGAAGAAAACTTATTTGCTGAATTTGTGTCTGATGATTTGTTGGAAGGCTTGTTCGCTACAGAAGAAGAAGAGAAGGAGAGAATTGAGGAGGAGAAAGAGAAAGCTGAGACGAAAGAACAGGTTGAGAAGGTTGATGAAGAAAAGATTGTGTTTGAAGATAACACTGTTGAGCTCACAGTCAAAAGCACATGTATTGATCTAAAGACTGTTGTTAGTGCTCCAGTGGAAGAACCAACTGATAACATGAAAGCATTCATGGTCAAGAAGGCAGAGGAAACAGAAGGAGAAACTTCAGAAACCAAGGTATATAATGACTTATGTAAAAATGCATGTGTTGAGAAAGTTCAAAGATACAGAGTTCACAATGAAAGCCTGATAATGGAAGTTGAAAAACTTCAGTATCAAGCGAATAAACACAAGTCAAATGAAAGGATTTTTAAAGAAAAACTTGAAGGTTTAAACAAAACAATTTATAATTTGAAATTAAATCTTCATGATAAAGAATGTACTAATAATGACTTGACAAATAGAAATAATGAACTCGCTCTAGAAATTAACAGACTCAACAGTGAATTAGCCACGGTTAAATTGACTGTTGAGAAATTTGAACTTTCATCAACGATGGTTGAAGGCATAATCAAGTCACAAATGACTCAGAAAATCAAAGGAGGAAAATGTGGTGTTGGGTTTTCTAACATTGCACCTCCAATTAATCATGATTATTCATGTTTACCTTCATCTGAGAACATTTGTGATTCTGATATGGTATATGGGATTGGATTTTCTCCATCTCAAAACATAAAACCTTCTATTAAAATAAACTTATCAGTTGATCCTATCATAGCACCCAAAACTAAACAATCACCTGAAAATCTTTTTGCAGATAAAATGAAGGTGGATGGGTTGGTTGAAGATTGGGAAAGTGAGAATGAGGATGAAATGAGAATGAATGTTTAAATAATAAGAATGTAAAAGTTTCACAATCTGCTTGTACTCAAAATTTGTCTGGAAATGAAAAGAAGGTTGATTTGAATGAGTTGCAATCTAATAGTAAAAATCATTTGAATGTAAATCAAAGGGCTAATCAAAAGGAAAGAATTGAAAATGATTTTAAGAGTCGATTCATTTCTAAGGGTGTAATTGAAAATGAAGAACATATTTTAAAGAAACGAATTCTCGATTCTTTAAAAATAAACTTCATTATAATGCTAACCTTGTAAATCAAGATGTTTGTAGCCCAGATTTGCAAGTGAATAATTCTTCTGCATGCAATCTCACAATTCAAAAGCCTGGTCCTTCTCCAGCACCAATCCGTATATCTAAGCCTGGTCCTTCTCCAGCACATTCAAAGTCTGGTCCTACTCCAGCAAAGACAACGACTGTTCATATTCCAACACCAATAATTTCACAAGTCAAAATTGCCAAATCTCCGAATCAAAGTGGTCGTAATACTTCAATTTCCTCGAATCTGCAAAAGATGAATTTGCAATTGTCAAACGAGACAAAGATTCGAGAGACTGTGGAGAAAGTTAAACCTAGTCAATCTGACTTTGGTTTTTATGACAATTTTCATAATTGTCATCCACAGTTTGTTTTCCACACACAACAGAAGAGATGCTTTCAGTGTGGAAACACTAATCACTTGGCAAATAATTGTCCTTTTAGACACAAATCATTAAGTAAACAAAGATTTCATAATTCTATTTCTCATAATAGAAAATTATTTTTCACTCGTGGAAAATTATCAAATAATATGAAATCAAAGGTTGCTAATGAGTTTAATGTCAAACGGGATAAGAATTTGACCAATGATATAAAAGAAAATGTCAAGCCTAAAAGTATAAATGAAAAGAATGATGTGCAAACAAAATATAATAATCTCAAATCATTTTGTCTTTCTGCAACTCAGAATGTGCTCAAGTCATGTTTGACTTGGGTACCAAAATCTAAGTAATTTGTTACTAATGCAGGGACAACCGCAAAAGGCTACTGAAAGTCTATGGCATGTTGATAGCGGTTGTTCAAGACATATGACTGGTAACTTATCATTATTACAAGATGTGCAATCATACAACGGAGGAAGAGTGATATTTGCAGGAGATAGAGGAGGACGAATTACTAAACGGGGTACAGTTACAAATGGCGTCCTGAGTTTTGAAAATGTTAATTTTGTTGAGGAACTAAAACATAACCTGCTAAGTGTGTCTCAAATCTGTGACAAACAATATTCAACACACTTTACTAATAACGAATGCTTAATATTAAAACCAGGTTTTGTTGTTCCAGAAGAATGGGTTTTGATGAGGACTCCGAGAGACAATGACACATATCTTCTTGATATGCATTGTTCTAATTCTTTGGTAACAGCCTCTTGCTTATTATCCAAAGCCTCGGAGAATGATTCCATGTTATGGCATCGTCGATTAGGACATGTCAATCTTAAAAACATGAATAAACTTGTACGTGGAAATCATGTAATTGGTTTACCTGAAAAAGAATATCATTTAACTGAACATTGTTTGTCATGTTCAAAAGGTAAACAACATAAACTTCCTCACAAACCAGTTGCACATAACTCAGTCGAATCAATCTTACAACTCTTACACATGGATCTTTTTGGTCCAGTAAGTGTTCTAAGTTTGGGTCGAAGATCTTATTGTTTGGTTGTTACTGATGACTTTTCAAGATTTACTTGGGTGTTTTTCTTAGCATCTAAGGATGAGACTCCACATCTATTGATCAAATTCATTACTTTGGTGGAGAATCAGACAGAGAAAAAGGTAAAATGCATCAGAAGTGACAATGGGACAGAGTTTTGCAATCAAACTCTGAATGAGTTTTGTGAATCCAAGGGAATTGCCAGACAATTCAGTGCTGCTGGCACTCCACAACAGAATGGGGTTGCAGAAAGAAGAAATAGGACATTAATTGAAGCTGCTAGAACAATGATCTCTGCTGCCAAATTACCTTTGTTCTTTTGGGCAGAAGCAGTAAATACTGCATGTTATGTTCAGAATCGTGTGTTAATCAACAAAAGATTAAATAAGACTCCTTATGAAATCTTTTATAATCACAAACCCAAAGTTAAATATTTTAAAGCCTTTGGTTGTTGTTGCACTTTGTTGCATACAACTGAATCATCTTCAAAATTTTCTGAAAAGGCTGATGAATGTTACTTTGTGGGATATGCTGCCAATAAGGTTGCATATCGTGTTTATAATAAAAGAACTAGACAAATAATCGAGTCATTTAATATTGATTGGCACGAACTTAACATAACTGATGCAGGTTCAGCTCCTTCATGGGTCTATGATTATGAATCTTTGTTCATAAATTTTAATATTTCTAAATCTTCATCTGCAGACTCTAATTCTCAATCAATTACCTTGGAAAACCAAATAATTGAGGAACTTCCTTCTTTGATATCTGATGATTCTGCTACTGCTTCATCATCCAAAGATATTCCGACAGCCTCTGTGCCAGTATCTGCATGTTCTGAGTCTTTAGATATTTCTTCAGAACAAATTCCTACTCAGGAGCTGGAAGAATCGTTGAGTTCTCCGTTATCTTCATCTTCTTCAGACACTATACACACACCGATAGAGATCATTCAGGTTCCATTTGATGAGTCTCCAAATGTGTCAACTGCTTCTGAAACTCCTATTTCAGATGACACAATTGATGAAACTTATGTGCCTCTATCTCAACATACTGAAGAAGTTCTTGATAATGTTGAACATATTACAAATTTGGAAGATGGAATGGTTGCAGATGAGATTCCTCAATTGAGAATACATAAAACTCATCCAACTGAAGCAATCATTGGCCCGTTGCATGAAGGTGTAGTTACCAGAAGTCGATCAGGAGCAATCAACACATGTCTGTATGCTTGCTTTCTATCACAAACAGTGCCCAAGAATGTGGAGATGGCACTTAAAGAAAACAGCTGGATAGAAGCAATGCAGGATGAGTTGATGCAATTCAAGAAGCTCAATGTTTGGCATCTTGTTGAACTACCAAAGATAAGCTTCCGATTGGAACAAAGTGGATTTTTAGGAATAAGACGGATGAAAAGGGTGTTATAGTTAGAAATAAAGCACGCCTTGTGGTGCAGGGATTTTATCAAGTTGAAGGCTTAGATTATGAAGAAGTGTATGCTCCAGTTGCAAGACTAGAAGCAATACGCATTTTCTTAGCCTTTGCTTCATTCATGAACATCAAGGTGTATCAGATGGATGTTAAGACTGCGTTTTTATACGGAGAAATGAAAGAGGAAACTTATGTTTGTCAGCCTCCTGGATTTGAAGACCCAGATCATCCTGATTATGTTTACAAGTTGGATAAGGCTTTATATGGTTTACATCAAGCACCTCGTGCTTGGTATGCCACTCTGACTGAACATTTGCTTGCAAATGGTTATTCAAGAGGTGCAATTGATCAAACCTTATTCATCCGAAAATCAGGCGATGATATCATTTTGGTTCAAATCTATGTCGATGATATTATTTTTGGCTCCACAAATGATAGTATGTGCATGGAGTTCGAAGAAGTGATGAAGAAGAAGTTTGAGATGAGTTCACTTGGAGAAATTTCATTTTTCTTGGGTATTCAGGTTACTCAATCTGAGACTGGTATTCTCATTCATCAAGAAAAGTATGTTCAGACAATTCTTGAGAAATACAAGTTTCAAGACTCCAAAGTAGCTTCAACTCCAATGGCTTCTCGTCCTACTCTTACTCCAGATCCATTAGGAGAATCAGTTGATCAGCATCTTTACAGATCAATGATTGGTTCCCTTATGTATCTCACTGCAAGCAGGCCGGATGTTATGTTCCCTGTTTGTCAGTGTGCCCGCTATCAAAGTGATCCAAAGGAATCACACATGAAAGCTGTCAAGAGGATTTTCAAGTATCTCAAGGGTCAACCTAAACTTGGTCTTTGGTATCCTCGAAATTCCGATTTCAATTTATTTGCGTATACTGACAGTGATTATGGTGGTTGTAACTTAGACAGGAAATCGACCACAGGAGGATGTCAATTCCTGGGCAACCGACTCATTTCTTGGCAGTGTAAAAAGCAGAACACTGTCTCTACATCCACTACCGAAGCTGAATATGTGGCTGCTTCGAGCTGTTGTTCCCAGCTTGTCTGGATTCAGCAACAACTTCTCGATTATGGTCTCAACATTTATGACACACCAATTTGGTGTGATAACACGGCAGTTTTAAACATCGTGAAAAATCCCATCCAACACTCAAAAACTAAACACATAGACATCCGCATACATTTTATCCGCGACTGTTTTGATCGTAAACTTATTCATCTTAAACAAGTGCCGTCAACTGAAAATATCGCTGACTTATTTACTAAGGCGTTTGATCATTCTCGATTTGATTTCCTAGTGCAATCATTGGGAATGATTAACTTTGGATAAATTGGTTTAATGAATCTTCACAAAAAGATTTTTCAGTTTTTAATAATGAATAAAATTGCAATTGTTTCTTTTTCTTAAAAGGACAATCACAATTTTAGGGGGAGAAAATTAGAAAAGCAAGTTATGAAAAATATTTTTTTTTGGTCTTAGGGGGAGTTAAGATCAAAGGATTGCCAAAATCAAAAAGAAGAAATTTTCATGCTTAAATGAATTTTCATGCTTAAATGAGAAATGATATTACAAAGTTCAAAACGAGTATAAGTACTTTCAAAGGCTTAAATACGAATACACTTGGATTATGTTTGATATGTTGATAGGCTTTGCTTTCAGAAATGAAAAGATCATAATTGAGTGATTACACTTGAATTAAAGAAATATGATTTAGTGGGGAACATATCAGGAATCTGTGCCAAAAATGTTCTAACACAGACTGAGAGATATAATCTTGTCATACTCAAGCCTGTATATGATTGATTCAGTGATTATCATAACTCTATATATATATACAAAAGATAAAAATACAAAAAGAAACAAAAAGAGAAAAATACAAAAAGAAAATAATTGAGCAAAAAGATGCCAACAACAAAGGCCATATAGGATATAAGATGCCAAGAAGCACAAACAAATCAAAAGATATGTCTAAAAGACATACATACTATATGGTATCTATTTTCTATTTTGAGAATATTTTTTAACTTTGGAAGGCAAAATCGAAAGATGGGGCATGTAAGTCCGAATGGCTTGTAAGTCCTAAACATCTTGAGAGGGCAGACGTAAGTCCGGATGGCTGTCAATAAGTCCTTAAACTTGTTAATATTCCGGGTTAAGAAATATTTCTCAGGCTAGTTATGCTCAAATAGTTATATTTAGGAATACAATAAATGATATCACTGATCATCCATGCATGGTTTAAATCAAATTGGGGTGACTTGAAAAATCTCAATAGTGTCTTGAAGGATAATAATAATTCTACAGAAGTTCTGATTGTGGGATCCACTGACTTATATCAAATTAACACAAAACATGATATATATATCACTCATTATGTGTCTGAGTAAAACCTGAAGTATAAGTTTAAAAGGACAAAATATATTAACAATCAACTTAACCAGTTATTTTAAATAAAGCCGGACAGAGTCTTAACTTGACAAAAGAACTATATGATCTCATTATGAAAATTTATACAAAACAAGCAAATCCGATCTTGATTCTTTAGTTGTTTTTAGTCCATTGTTATTTTATTTGTAAGTGTTTGTTTTTATTTCACTTTTATAGTGTTTTATTTTTAGGACAATTAAATAACAAGAAAATGTTTGAAAATTGAAGATTCATTAAAATAATTGATCACTTGGTAAATAACATTTTATGTTGACAAACTTCATTGAAAATAAAAGGATTGAAAAGTTTGAAACGTTTTGAAAAAAAAATTTTGAAAACTAACTGATTCGCGTGACAGGGAAAGTCATGCGAAAATGGATGTTTCGCGAAACTGGATTTTCGCGTGACTACTCAGGAGTATAAAGGTCACAGTGAAAAGAACAAAATCACTTTTCGCTTAATCTCACACCCGAAAACCCTAATCGCACATCATCCGAAACCTATTTTCGCATATATCAAAATCGGTCATCTTCTCTCTTCTTTTGTGATTGTGTGTCTTAGTTAGTCATCACTACGCTAAGATTGTTCTGTAAAGGTATCTCTCAGTTGATACGGTTACTGTAGATCTGAAAAACTAAGGGGAACTTAACATCCTTATCTTAAAATCTGAATAAATGGACTTAAATGATGAAATTAATGAATGAAATTAACCTAATAGACCTAGGCGACAGCAATGATATGCATTTCATGGATTAAAATCAATTTTTGAAAGGTTAATTTGAAGTTGGGGTTGTGCGAATCGCACCAGTGATCTGAACAGTAGCTACACGATTTCGCATGAGAAATTTATCGCGTGAAACCTAGTTTCGCGTGATAAATGATTGTCGCGTGAAATCCTTTTTCGCAAAATTGTCAATTTCGCATGAAACCGATTTGTCGCGTGAACACATCTCGCACATGTTGAGTTCTCGCATGAATTATGAGTTTTCGCTTGAATCATGGTTCACATGACAGCTAATTGTTGTAAAAGTTTCTAAGTGTTGAACCATTTGTGTCTCAATTGTACCTGTACACAATAACCTTTGATGATAAACCTTAAATGTAATAAAAATTTGAAATGATTAAGTGTTTTCAAGTGATAAACTTTTTTAAGTAAAGGTTTGTGATTCACATGTTCTAATTGTTGAAACTATTTTGATACAATTAAGTTATTTTCAAGAGTGTTCTAATTTTGATCTTATTTGACAATGCAGATGGCACAAATGATCTTTAACAAGAATCATAATTGTGTTGCTTATCTGGACGAGGTTCTGGAAGGAAAGGAACTATTTCATTCTATGATCGAAGGCTTGAAGAACTCTCGTATTGTCTATGCTATATCAGCCGATCCTGCTATTTATTCCGAACTGATAGATTCTTTCTGGAGCACTGCTGCTCTAGAAAAGGATGAAACTGGAAACCAGATTATCACTGCTACTGTAAAGGAGAAAAGGGTGATTGTTTCTCAAGCCATACTAAACAGAGTTCTTCTGTTTAATGACCAAGAGGGAGCACCTACAAGACTAGATGATGATGTGGTTATGGATTGTCTATCTCGGATGGGTTATGAGTATAGATATCCAAGTTTGGAGAAGAAGTGGTTACCACCGTATTGGAAATACTTATTTCATGTGGTGATTCACTGTCTGAGCAACCTCAAGGCTGGGATGGATAGCTTGAGTGCAGTGTTTGGTTCATTACTAGTTTCCTTGGTTGATGACATTCCCTTTAGCATATCTGGGGTTATATTTCAGGAGATGGTAAAGAATGCTACAGCAAATCCTGGAAAGAAGTTCATTATGTACCCGAGATTTATCCAGTTGGTGATAAATGATGCTTATCCTGAGCTTGGTACTCAGAGATCTCCTAAGTATGTTGTACAGACTGTGAAGAAGGAGATTTTCTCACATTTAACTGGAGCCAGAGGCAACAAATGCTCTGGTGAAAGTTTTGCCAAGATTGGAAGATTTTCTGAGATTGAAGAAAATGTCGATGAGCTAGGTGAAGGTGGTGCTCATACTGATGAGGCACAAGCTGGGGCTTCTACTTCCTCTACTAGAGAAAATATCGATGAAGAGATTGAAAAGCTTTTTGAAGATGAACCTACACATGAAGAAGGAACGGAAGAAGTTGTTCATTCTGCTTCTAGTTCCGATACTGTTAGTGATCAGATAGGGAATGTTCCTTATGTGATTCAGACTGATCCAACTCCTTCTACTCCAACATCATCTCGACCGAGTGAAGAAGAAAGGGACACTGATTATGTCCCGGAAGAGTCTCCAAGTACATCATCACGACGCAAACGAATGGCAAAAAGAAAAGACTTCCCATCGAGAAAGAGAGTTCGTGGTGGTATTATTCCCAGGAAACCACGAACACAAGTGGTTATTACAGAGGCTGATCAGACCACTTCTTCTGAAGTTCAGAGATCACCTGCAAATGTGATCACGAGGGAAGAATCTCATATTGATACGACTACTGTTAGTCCTGAAACAGAAACAGTTCCTGTTTCTGGAGCATCTAATGTTCCTGTTTCTGGTTTCTCTACACCTCCTCATCAGGAGAATTTAGAGTTTGATGTAGATACTCTGTTGAATACTCCTCCTGAGTTTCAGAGGAGAGAAGAATCAACAAGCACTCCAGGTTCTATCACGTTGGAAGAAAGAATTAAGAACCTGGAGAAAGAATTTTGAAAATATGAAATTGATTGCTGAGTTGAAGAAAAGTAATGAAGAAAAGTCTAATCAGATAACCATGATTCATCTTGATGCAGCCATCAAAGATACCAGATTAGCATCTCTTGAGCAACAAATGAAAAACATATTTGACTACTCATCTGGGTTGGAGAGACAACTAAACGAGCTTAGAGAATTTATCTCTCAGACCTACTTTCATCAGCCACAGAACATAAGATCTACTACTGTGATTGGTGAATCTAGCAGACGATCTCCAAGCCCACCTCCCACTGAGACAGTTCCTGAAAAAGAAACAGTCAACGAAGCCCAAACAGCTACTGTACAGCAGAGTGTCAGTCCTACTGAGGATGTTACTATTTCATCTGAAGTACCGATCACTGAAGCGTACACATCTACTGCTTTTGTTGAGCCAGAACACATGGTTACTCTGCCCATTGTTCATGAAAGGGATGATGAAGAGTTAGTCGATTATGGTGATTCTGATGATGATGAGGATGATGATGATGAGAATGATGATGAAGATGGTGATAATGGTGATGATAATGATGGTGAAGATGATGATGGAAATGATGGTGGAGATGATGGTGGAGATGGTGGAAATGTTACAGGTTCTTCTTCAAGTCCTACTGGAGAGACTAACACTGACAATGTCGATAGACCAAGTGTTAGTAATCCTGAAGGATATGATCTAATAGACCCTGCCATAGAAAGTGTGTATGAAAAGGAATTATATTCTTTTCAACAAACTTCATCTGAAACTGTTGAAGAAGAACTTGATGTTTTTGAAGATCTGGAGGAACAAACTGAATACACAGATATTTTTGGCAACAATCTTCAGGAATTATTCAAGGACATTAATCTTGAAGAAGGAGAAATTCCTACAGAGACTGTGAGTGGTGAAACTCCTACTGATACTACAAAGACAGATAATACTGGTCAGATTGCATTATACACTAGAGGAGGTTTGCAATTCAAAGCACCACCACCACCTACTGAAGCTCACTTTTTGTTTATATCTAAGCCAAAACAAAAGTATGGTGACATGTCTCACGTTATTAGCTGGGCTTATGATGGTGAGAAACGAATGTATGTTATAAAGAGAAGAAATGGAGAAATTGATTATCTAAAGAGCACACAAGACTTTCATACTTTACGTGCTGCTGATTTATACTCTATGGGCAAAGCTCCATTCTTCAATGATAGTAATCATAGTGAAGCTGAGCTCATGAGATCCATGATTAGAAGGGAGATGCGCACAAATTTCAAAGACTTTAAAACTGCAAAATCGAAGTTGATAGATGACTCAACACGAATTGATGAAAATACAAAAGCTCCAATGAAAATACGAGTCTATCAACATCCTAAATTCATCAGAAAAGTCCCTGTGCATGCTCCAGTTCCTCCAAACTCTTTGAAGCAACTTCTATCCTGGAGATGTGAAAAGGATTCCGGTCACGCTGTGATCAAATGTATAGACAAGTCTTATCGAATCATTGATCCAGCAGACTTAATGAAGTTTGGCAAAGACGACTTATCCAAGCTGTTACACTGCCCTATCTCAGCTGATGAGTCTGTTTACTTTCTATCTTGCCAGTATGTATGGATGATTGACCGGATCCTGAGGAATAAATGGTATGCTTATGCTGGATCTTACCAGAAGGCTAATGTTGACTTTGATTGATTATGTTTCACCGAGCCTAGGGGGAGATTGTAGAAGATAAATCAAGGCTCGGCAAAACATCATATGCGAAACCAAAGCCATGCGACAACAACAAGTCACGCGAGAAGTCTACAGTGCGAAAGATCAGATCCATGCGAGTCGCAGACCATGCGAAAGACTGCAGCCGCGCGAAAGCTTGATCCACGCGAAAGGGATCTCGCGCGAGAACTCGTAGTTTAGTATAAATAGCTAGATTTCGTTTTGTAATTAAGCTATTCATTCATTATCATTGTATCTGTGCGAAATCGCACAAGACCTTTTATAGGTTTCTGTTTATCAATCGAATATCTTCTTTTGTGATTCAATTCAATCTTCTTCTACTCCAATCTTGTTTATATTCCGCGTTCACAAGATTGAGATCGTGTGTTACTGATCTTTGGGAGTTTTCAGAGGTTTTACATTATACAAGTGGCCACTATTCTATGATACACAAGATATTGTGCAAGTTCTTCAGTCCCAACACGTTATACGACTCCGTTTCGCTTTTGAGATACACGCGGGAGTCACCACGGAGGAGAAGTGCAAGAAATATGAAGAACATGTGAAGAATGCTAGGAAATAGGATAAACTAGGTCCCAGGGGGAGTTTTTTGATACATGATGTCCCCAGTTTATGTACTTAAATGTAAATGTCTTTCATTTCTTACACATATGTAATGCAAGTGCTTAATGAAATGTGATATGTGTTTTGATGTTTATTTGTCTTTGATTATATCATATTCTTATTGTATTCAGTATTACACATATGAATGAACATTATATATAGGTTTGAGGTTATTTTACAAAGTTTTGAGACAATAATGATTCACAACTGTGTTCAACTTAGTCAGGTGGGTTATTCATGCTAATGGACCATACTTATGGACCAGACACACGAATGAACCATACTTATGGATCAGTCGCATGACTGAACTAGGTGACTGGATTAGTTGTATGACCGAGATATAAGATTGACTTAGTCGCACGACTGAACCTTCAGTCATGGGTATGAATCAAACGCATGATTCAGTCGCACGACTGAACCATGCTAATGGCTCAGCCATACGACTGAATGAAAACTTATAAATACCACATAATACGAGGAAAAACGTGACACTTCATATATTATCATACCCTAGCCATCCAGAAGTTCTATTTCATCCATCAAACTGCATAGTTCGTTCTTGATCGATTCCAACTCAATCTTAACGTTTGTTTAATCATTAGATCGATCAGTTTTGTCGTTCTCACAGATTGGATCGCCAATCAAATAAAATTCCGTGCTATTTGATCTGGTTTCACGTTGAATCAGTTAGTACTCCGTACGAAAACGGTCCTAGCAAAACCTAAAAGCCGAATCTGGATAGTCTTCTTCATTGAGCAGATCTGGTGGCCTAGTGCTTGTGTCAATATGATTATAAAGATTCAACGTAGCAGTGATGTGCTTCAGATTAGCCCTTGTTCTCAAAATCAGAAATCAAATTCTTCAAAAATCTTCAAACTTAAAGTTCTCGCGATAATGGACAATTTAATGCTTGACTTCTATAAATTTCTCACGCAAACAATGCAAACTTCTCACACGGATACTTTTGTAACGGATTTTTGCGAGAACTTAACGTTGTCACATGAATTGATTCTTATATAACAAACATTTAACCAACTTTTGCAAAATCTTCAACTTCTCACGTGAAAGGACACTTTTCGACTCACCAAGTTATCACTTGAATAGTTTTCTTCAATTATGAATATTTAAGCCTCAATCTTTCACCAATTTGATTAAAATTTGATTAATCAAGTTTTCCATTAGTGATTTAGGTTAAATTAAGATCCTAATTATCGCTAATTGATTCAATGAATCTAGTTTTAAGCCCAAAAAGTCATCAAATCAATGAACACCATGCTTAGCAGCTTCATTATCTTCAAAATGATCAATCTTAGCAGAAATCAAGCAGAATACTTCGAATTACTATGAAATCAAGCTCACGAACACTTCTTTAATCTCTAATCAATTGATCTAGAGCATACCAAGCTCTGATGCCAATTGTAAGGATCGTTATAATAAAAAAGATCGATTTTGTGATAGTGAATGTGGGATATAAATGATCACGGATTAAGAAGAAGTGAAATTTAACATACATAATACAAATTTAAATAAACTTTAAGTGTATTACTCTCTGAATTTGAATTTTACAATGTGTACATATTCAAGAAATCTATCAAAAATCTATGTAATTACAAGACTAAAGTTCAATTTATAATCGAAATGAAGTTCTCGAACGAAAACACTAGTTCTCGAGCAACTAGTAGTTGTCATGCGAGAAGCAGTTTTCGCGCGATAAATTTTGTTCTTGCATGGACTTTGATCTTGCTTTTCATCTTGATTTGATTTCCCGAGCCTCTAGGTTCAACCCCTACAATCTCCCCCCAGGCTCGGTAAATCAATGTTGTTAGAAGTCCATGTCAGTAACTTGGTAATTGGCCCCATATGTGTATATGTTGTTGTAAGTGACTTCGTTATCAACCAACAAAAGTGTACTACTACAAAATGAACTGATTCATCAACTGTAATAGGATAAGCCTACAGCTTCATCAAATCATCTCTTCCAAACTCTATCAGATCCACAGGGTTGATGATAAAGTATTCTTTATCAACATATTGTATAATTGCATGTCCAGTCTCCTTCTCATAACTCCACCACATAAGCTTGGACAAGCTGTTAACTAGAATAGGAGTGTGTATAGGGATTTTTCGTACATTTCTTGGATGCTTATAAACCTTTATCTTCATTGGTTTATTCGTATTAGGATCAATTCGGGTCTCATCTTCAATGACTTTGGATTTGGCAGTTTTGAAGTCTTTGAAGTTGCTTTTACTGTGTCTGTATATTAGGTTTCTAATAAAATTTCCCTTCCTATAATTACTTGGATTAATGAAAGGTACACAACCAATAGCATATATAAATCCGATGCTCTGAGCGTATGAAAGTCGTATTCGTCCTAATAATATTCTATTACTCCTTCTCTCCTCTTTATCATATATATTCTCTTCTCTGCATCACACGCCCAACTCATAATAGGTTCTGAGTATTTGTACCTTGTGAAAGGTCTAGAATGTCTCAGTTTACAAGTGTAAGTCGGTGGTGGAGGTTCTACAACTGTAAGATTTCCAACTTGACAAACATCCATTTCACCAGTTTGACCCGTTGGCTTATCAGTCACTACTTCAGCATTTGTTTCTCTAACAATCTCTCCCCTTTTATCAGAATATCAGAAAATAAAGCTTTCAGACTATTTCCGAATACATCAATGTAATCCGCTATAATCTCCTCCAGATCATCAAATGAGGCCAACCCTTCATCTTCTTCCTTAGCAATCTACTTTTGCTGGAAAGAGTAGAACCCTTTCTCATGGGCTTCTTCTGTAGTAGGATCTAAGGGTATGTAGCCTACTGTATCATCAGAACTTGGTCCGGAGACATTGGCAGAACCTGATGATCAAGCAGTACTAGTAGGAGCACGCATATCACCTCCTTGATCATCATCATCGTCATCACCATTCTTATCATCATCCTTTTTATCATCTCCCTCATCATCATCATCATCTCTATTATCATCATCATCTCCATCATCATTCTCATCACCATCATCAATTTCTTCATCACTAGAATTATAATCAACCATATCTAAGTGATGTGTTCAAAATTATACATATAAATCCTATCAAAAGCACATTAATTATTCCTTAATATCTTCCTTAACATTGTGATTATGTACTTAAAATCATTAAATTGTGATTTCAGGTATTAGCAAGATGAACAAAAGAAGCATATTTGATAATAAGTTGAAGAAATCCGAGCTTTGAAGTCCAAGCATGGGGTCATGCCACATCAAGCACACCTCCATGTCTTTCTTGAAACACACCCCCATGCTAAATTTTGCACAACCTCGTGTTTGAACATATGATAGCACAAAAAGTACTATCCCCTAAAAGTATGCATGGGTTGTGCTCCATGAAGCATGGATCGTGTCCCACTTTACACATGATATCATTTCCCATTTGTCATTGTTGGTACACATGTCTCCAGTTCTAGTCTAGTGATCTTAAATGTAATAGACTTTCATTCTGTAACACATATGTAATGTCGATTCAATGTAATGAAAAACTCTTCAGTGAATGGTTGATTGATTGTTTAATGTCATATCTATTAATATTGTTTGTTGTTACACACATATATGAACATGTTATATACATTATAGAGTTGTTAGACATGTTCTGAATCATTTAAGGTTCAAGAATGTGTTTAACTAAGTATTCTGATTCAGTCACACGACTGGACCATGCGAATGGGCCAATCGCACGACTGAACTAGGTGATTGAATCAATCGCACGATTGTGTCGTAAGACTGACTCAGTCGCACGAATGGTTCAGTCGTATGACTTAGTCGCACGACTGAGCCAGTCGCTTGGCTCGGTCGTACGAATGAAAGCTGTAACCTATAAATACCACTTAATTCGTGGAAAAACGTAACACTTCGAGAATTATCAACCCTAGTCGTTCTAGTTCGTCTAAAGAGTACCTTCCAACTTCATAGAACGTTTCAGATCATTCCTACTTCATTCTTAACGTTTTCTAATCATTAGGTTTGATCCGGATAACGTTCTCCCTGAGTGGATCACCAATCAAATAGGATTCCGCACTATTTGATCTAGTTTCACGTTTGAATCGGTTAGTACTCCGTCCGTACACGGTCCTAACAAGTGGTATCAGAGCTTTGGCTCTTGATTCTTCATGGATTCAATCTTGTTTTTGAAAAGGACAACGTTTCTAAGCGAAAAGATCCATTCTTTCTGCTCAAAATCAAGTTTTTACGTGTGCTTGTTCTGAAAGTTGAGTCATTTTCGAGTTGCAGCCGTCTAGGGTGTAAAAAATTGCGTTTTTAGGTCAAAGTGTGTGAAAATTTTGATTTCAGCAGTCTCAGTCGCACGATTAACTCAATCGCACGACTGAACTCCATTCGCCAGTCCAATCGTACGACTGAAGTCAATCGCTCGTTCAATCGCACGATTGACTCAGTCAGTCTGTCCATACGCAAAACAACCCTAATCGCCTGCCCAGTCGTACGGCTAAGCTCAATCGCACGATTGTGTTTCAGTGGTCCCCTGTCGCCCTCTCTCAGTCGTATACACAGTTTGCTTTTCTAGTTAAAGACTAAGACACTATGGACTCAGAGAACTTCGCATTCTCAGCAGGAAAGGACTCAAGGATTCAAAACCTCTTGCTACTGGAAAATGAGATTGGGAACCATAACAAACCTCTAAAGTTACTGTCTATTAATGAATTTCCTCAGTGGAAGCAAAGATTTGAAATTCATCTAAATGGTGTGGATACCAATCTCTAGAACGCCATTGAAACTGGGTATAATATGCCAGTTGGTGCTGTTGGAATACCCCTGACTTTGAGTGGTCTGAGTGATGCTCAAAAGGTTGCTTATAATGCAGAGAAGAAAGCTTATGCCATGTTAACACAGTCTATTCCTAAAGTAATCTTCCATCAGTATTCTGAGCACAAGCAAAGTAAAAAGTTCTGGAAGGCTCTTGAGAAAACAGTTTGGAGAGGGAGTCTGCCCGGGGCTTAAGGTTTGTCGGATGAGAGGGGAGATCATGCTCGATCTCCCCTTGCCAAGAGTCTTGATTCTTAAGTTGTAACGAGCTTAAAATCGTTAGGTTTTATCAATGAAATCATTCGATTATTGTCCGTGTTATTGATTGACTTTTGGTTTATGCTGTTATTTATCCTTCCGTCATGAACACGCTCGGATGTTTACCGATCCGGTGACTTCACAATTGGTATCAGAGCCCAAAAGGTTTATTCATAAGACCGAGGTTGACCCCACCTCCGGAAGACCAAAGGTGATTTTGAGATGGCACCCTCCACGCACAATGTCGCGTATTCCACTGAGGGAAATGCCATAAGATTTTGTACCCCATTTTAAATGGTGGTATTATCACTGGCGCACTAGTGAGGCCGTCATAGTTTTGGATAAAGAAGGGACGATAGAGACGATTCGGGTATATGACCCTATGTGGCTAACCAACTTTTCTGCTTCAGATGTCTACGTCTTGTACAAGTGCCACTATTTTTTGACACTCAGGATATCGTGCAAGCACTTCAGTTTCAACACGTTATACGTTTATGCTTCGCACTTGATATTCATGCTGGGGTATCCCGAGAAGAAAGAGTAAAGAGATATTAAGAGTTCAAGAAGGAAGTCAAAGTATAGATAGAACTAGGTCCACGGGGAGTTTGTTGGTACACATGTCCCCAGTTCTAGTCTTGTGATCTTAAATGTAATAGACTTTCATTCTGTAACACATATGTAATGTCGATTCAATGTAATGAAAAACTCTTCAGTGAATGGTTGATTGATTGTTTAATGTCATATCTATTAATAGTGTTTGTTGTTACACACATATATGAACATGTTATATAAGTTATAGAGTTATTAGACATGTTCTGAATCATTTAAGGTTCAAGAATGTGTTTAACTAAGTATTCTGATTCAGTCGCATAACTGGACCATGCGAATGGGCCAATCGCACGACTGAACCAGGTGATTGAGTCAATCACACGATTGTGTCATAAGAATGACTCAGTCGCACGATTGGTTCAGTCGTATGACTCAGTCGCACGACTGAGCCAGTCGCTTGGCTCAGTCGTACGAATGAAAGCTGTAACCTATAAATACCACTTCATTCGTGGAAAAACGTAACACTTTGAGAATTATCAACCCTAGCCGTTCCAGTTCGTCCAGAGAGTACCTTCCAATTTCATATAACGTTTAAGATCATTCCTACTTCATTCTTAACGTTTTCTAATCGTTAGGTTTGATCCGGATAACGTTCTCCCTGATTGGATCACCAATCAAATAGGATTCCGCACTATTTGATCTGGTTTCACGTTTGAATCTGTTAGTACTCCGTCCGTACACGGTTCTAACAGTCATGGAGTCGTGCCCGACACCTTCTACATGTACGAACCGACCAACTTTCATAAGCATTGTACTAGCACAAGGCCGTGCTTAAACTTTCTAGAAAATGTATAAATAGAGGTCTAAGTTCACCATTTTGACAAGATTTAGGTGGGAGAGTTACTCTGCTAAATTCTCTCAGGAATCAAGACTTAAAGATCATTTGGAGGCTCGGGAGGTGCATTCAACACTTGGAAGAAGCTCGGGATTCTCTAAACATCATCCACTGTGAATCACTGGTTTGATTGTTTCATTTCATCGATGATTTTATATCTATCTTCTATGTTACAGGTTGTTATGTTCAAGCTCATTATGAGCTAAACTCTTATTATCATCCTAATTGGATGAAATTTATGTAATTTATGAGAACTAATGGTGTGATTTATATTATGTTAATATTATGGTGATCTTTGGAAAACTTTTGATGGTTAGCATCTACATTTGAACTAGAAGTTATACACTTATGATTTGTAATTGTGAATGTCATACAAGGTTGAAAAACGTATGACTAACTTTTATTTATGAAACCGTTCTTCATGATAAATATATGGCTAATGAACTAGAAATGGTTGTTAGAAATCATATCACCTTAACTTTCTGACCATTTACGGGTTCCCATTTATTAGTCTGAGAAATCTACAGTAATTGTTATGGTTTCCTAAAATTAATGGTATGTTAGAAAGGAATCTGATTAACTCTCTTTTTAACATTAAATTATGTTTTCAGAAATCATATGTCAAAATGTCAAAATATTTACCTATATTAATAGGGCTTTGACCTAAGCAGTAACTCTCAGTGTGACGTGGTCCTAGTCACTACGTAGCGGATAGACGAGAAATCACGCTAGCTCACATTTATAAACATTAACATAATTACTTTAATCAATATCTTTAAGCACACAATCAATTCATCATAGTTATATAAGTGTAATCTAATTAGGATGATAGCCTTTATTCTCTTATTTTAAATCCAAAAGTTTCAATATTGTTTTACTTTATTTTAATTATTATTCTTAAAACCCTAAAAATCGTAATTACATCAATGCAACTCATGATTTTCTCAAACAAAAATAAATTCTGGTAGTCAATCACTAAGATTGATGAGTAGGCTAGATGTGTACGCGGATTGATACTCGGTTCTTACCATCACTATATTACCTCACGATAGGTACACTTGCCTTTTGTGTGTTTAGTTTAGTATTTGTAGTAACCAATTAAAACTTAATCTCTGCGAAAAACCTTTATCAAAATATAAATACTTTTCACACGCATCACGTTTTTGGTGCCGTTGTCAGGGACACATGGCAGTTTTGAAAGACAATCTAAAATTTTGACTATCTCGTGTATATCCACTTCATATATTTTTGTGCAAATTTATTTTATTCTTGTAGATAGTTTTTCTTAGTTAGTAGTTTAGTTGGATTTTCCTGATTCAATCTGATCCTTAGTTAGTTTATGCCTACTTAACTCAGTATACGTCCGAATCGTCTAGTCCTGAACTTGTTTCGCCTCTTTCGGAACCCGAATGACTTTTCTGTCAAAGGTTAAGTGAAATATCACGAAAAACAACAACAATCATCGAAGAAGATGTTTGGAAGGAACACTATCCGAAGAAGACATGGCTAACCAAAACGAGGATATGAAGATGACACACTATGCCACACTGTCAATTGATGGTTATGAGTCTAGCATTGTCCAACCAGCACTAGCGGCCAACAATTTCAAGATTAAGCCTAGTATTATCCAACTCATAGAAAACTCTGTTAAGTTCCATGGATTGAAAGATGAAGATCCTAACGCTCACATCTCACGATTCTTTCGTATTTATGCAACCTTCAAAATCAATAACTGTTCAGACGACGCTATTAGACTAGGACATTTTCTATTTTCACTTTGCGGTCGAGCCATTGACTGGATTAATTCACTTCCGCCTGGTTCCATCAACACATGGGCAATAATGGCTGAACAATTCCTTTTGAAATACTTTCTAGCCGATCGCACTGCCAAACTGAGAAGCAGCATCACGAGCTTCTACCAAGACGATGATGAATCATTACATGCATCATGGGAGAGATACAAAGGTCTCCTTTGGAGATACCCATATCACGGACTTGATCTGTGGATACAGTGTCAAACTTTTTATGATGCAATCAACGATGCACAGAAACAAGCAGTAGACCAAAGTGCGGGAGGAGATTTTGGAATTGTCTTGCCAACAGAGGTATACCAAGTCCTAGAAAGAGTATCTAAGAAGAGCTTTGCTTATAATCCTTTAAAAAACAAACCTAGTTTTAAAGGGATTCATCGAGTAGACTCTGAAACACTGATTGTAGCTCAGTTAGAAGCACTAACCAAACGATTTGGACAATTGCAGGTCGAACTAAAGAAATGTCAACAAGGCATTATGATGATTGAAGATATTGACTACATAGGAGGTAAACAACTCATATAACAACAACTCGAATTCAAGGAGCAACTCGAATTATAGAGAAGCTGGTAACAACCAATCATCATCAGGATTCAACCGCCCTACCAATAACAGAAACCACCATACCAAGGTCTAAGCAGTAGTAACCAAGACCGTCGAGCATCATCAATGGAAAATTTATTGCAGCAATTGTTGATAACCAGACAAGCCACAGATGAATACATTCAGAAATCTGAAGAAAGGATGAGGTTCCAAAGAAACGAGGCTAATATCAAAAGAAACAAAGAATCATTGAAAAAAAATTGAAAACCAAGTAGGTCAAATAGCAAAAAACTATCTGAAAGACCCTAAGGTGCTTTGCCTAGCAAAACTATGACAAATCCTAATGCTCAAGTCAAAGCCATCACCACAAGAAGTGGAAAAACCACTCAAGGTGATGCGCCTGGATTACAACCCATTTCTGGAAGAAATAAAAACCAAAACTCCATGTAATGCAAGTGGCAAGTAAACGCAACCTGTTGTTGTTGATGAACCAGCCAAGAAATACGTGCCACCGCCACCCTATGTTCCACCATCATCATATCCCCGTCGTTTGAGACAACAACAAATGGTGCACAATATGGCAAATTCCTAGGGTTGTTCAAGCAACTTGTAACAACCCTAAAAATAAAGGTTAGGCACGTTAATATTTTAAGAAATTCTTATGTATATATATATATTATAGTGTCTTACATATATACATGAGTAAGAATAGATGTATGTTATGCATGTATATTTTACGTATGCATGCTTGCATGCATGAAAAATTTGTATGCATAGATTCAAAAAGTACGTATGCAAGTTTAAGGGTGGTGCATGCATTTTTACGTAAGCATGTAGGTATGTATCCATAAATCATGATACATATATATATATCCAACATTAACAAAAACAATATCTAAACAACGGTATTATGTAACTAGATTAACAAACCTCAAACCTTGTAGCATTAAAAAATATGAAATAACCTAACCAAACATCACAAAATAACATCAAGACAACTTATTGTCAAAAACTAATCAAACATAAGCCTTGAACATAATCATGACCGAAGCTCTAAAATCGGTTCATTAAAGCAACTAAGCCACCCGATTAAACACCATAAACACTAGTTAATCTTGCAATGATAACATGATGACTTGCTAGCCTCTTTGGTCGACACCTATCCTCACCATGACACCAAGCATAAGGTAAAAACTCCACCTAGCACTCTAAATGGCCAACTAATACTACCTATAATCTCTAGACCTAAAACACATCATGACCACCTCCATTATATATCTACCTCTCGGCCAGGCACTTCCAAACCACCACCTTTCATCTCTCGGATAACACAAACACACAACACACCACAAACCCATCACCTCCACCCTCCTTTCATCTCTCGGGTTCTATCAAACACATACCATCACCTCACATCTCTCGGTCACCACCAAAACACCTCCACAACCGCCACCTCTCACACCCTTTAAACCTTTGGTTTTGATCATAATCACCACCACCTTCGACCACCATCTTTCACTCTCTCCCTCGGTTCTCAAAACTACCATAATCAACCACCACCATCCTCACACCTCTCGGTTTCTATAAAGCAAGCAACATCATCTTCCCAAGCTTGTGAGATCAAGAACTCCTAAGACTCGGAACATAAAGAAGCTAATCCACCACCTCTCTCTAATAAAACAAGGTATAACCCTCAAAACCAATAACTAACAAGTTATATATATGGGTTTAACTAAACACATATGATTAACTCATTAGCTAAATCATCAAGGTTCTTTACAAAAACTTATGAATAAATTATTTTCATCAAAATCAGTATAAAAAGGGTTTAAAAACATGAATCTAAAACATTTATAAAAATCAAGGATTTAATACAAATAAAGGAGTTTAAATGATATGTAATCCTGATAAAAAAAGGTTTATTATTTAAATGACTGTCATTATAGGAATAAACATTGGAAAATTGATAGAAAAATATTGATTTATCATTCTGTAAATTTTGGTAAAAATATAATAAGTAAAATAATTTATACAAATTATTTAAAGTAAATAAAGGAAAATTCTCAAATAAAAGAAACAAATTGGGAAAAATTCTAGAAAAATGATATAATGATTCTCATATGTTATAAAAGCTCCAGAAATTATTTTGTAATTTAATTTCTTTTTATGACTAAGATATGAATTTTTATGTGATCTGTAAAAGAAAAATCAAAAGAAATACTTAAAGAGTATGAAAAATATCGAAAAATTCACTGAAGTAATGATAAATTGAACTCAATAGAATGTACAAATTTTATAATTTTTAAAGTTGTATAGCTATTTAATGAATTTTGAAATTATGTAAAAATTATAGTAGCTATTTTTAATGACTTATGATGAGTTTGTAATAATTATAACAATTTATTTATGATACGAGGGAAGTTGGAAATTTTACGGTAATATTATCTAATAATGTTACTATTATAAATTTAGAAATTGCTTCCATCTGAGGTTCTAAAAATTTTAAAGAAAAATTTTGTGTCTAACTTGTAAAATTGATTTTTGTAGGTTATCATTTAGAGAAAAGGTGAGACTCATAGCCCCATTTTGGTGTTTATAAAGTTTTTGGGGCAAAACGCATATTGTTTATGTTTGATGCATTATTTTGAGATTTTTGAGATATACTGTCATTTGTGATACAACCATTAATTCGGATGTGGAACCGTTGGATAATATAGGTAGCGCTACTTAGGAACATATTTCCTGCACCAACAGGATGAGTGTTGTGATGCTATATTATCTAATTTTATGAATTATTTCATGACAGTATGAATTATCAGATTAGTAAGAAAGGTTTGGTTGTAATTGATGCGTCAAAATTATTTTGTCTGGATTTAAACCTATGATCTCACCAACTTTATGTTGACTATTTTGAGTATGCTTTTTCAGGTAGCCATGACTAACAATACTGAATTCTCTTTTGATGTGTATAATGGTTGGAGAGAAATTGTAGGAAGAGTTTGTGTGAACCTAACTGTCAACATCTACGATTTCAGTGTAGCAATGGACGCTCATTTCCATCGTCTTTGAAGATGTTATAGTTAAATAATATGTTGTAATAGGATTATATCAAATTTTGACAACTTATATATATGATGTAATCCTAACCTATAATTAAATCTTGACTTATTATAATCAATACATTCTGAACAAACAAGTCACATCCAAAAATGCTTCATGCTTCCGCCGGGATGTGACACAACTCCACATCAATCTACCCTTGGTGGAAGCCTTAGCCCAAATGCCAAATTACCCTAAGTTTTTAAAGGGTGAATTGTAAAACAAAAGGAAACTGGAAGGGTTATCACGTAGATTTAAATGAAGAATGCTCTACAGTTCTTTAAAACAAACTTCTCGTAAGGCCCCGTTCCCGGGACGCTTACAGCTGGTCGATCATCGCACAAAAACATACATTTCTATTAACTTTAATAAACATCGCAGCGGAATCAATCAAAATGACATCACATTTTGTCATAAAAGCTTTTGCAAAATAATACATCGTTAATCAATTACAAAATATATATTGTAGCATTACATCACAAAAGCATTATATAAGTGGATGCCCTCCAAAAGAGCTGAGTAGCCGCCCCGTGCCATCCTCAGCAACCTTACCTGCCAATTGGAAACACATAAAAATTCAGTGTTATTGAGTGAGTTCTAGTTTTATAATAAGACATACTTTTCCTTCGTTAAAACAGTTCTTTACTTTCATGCGATCACACATCATACGTACACATAGGTAATATCGTTATTATCTTCATCATTCGTTATCTTTTACTTCTACTAGATCCTGTCAAACTTTACCCTCTTCATGGCACGCAGCCATGATTACTGAGGTAGAGTGGCAAGGATCCCGTTTCGTACAATGTTTTTATATTCCGTCCGTTCATTTCTTTCGTTCATTCATTCTTTTAACTTTCGTTCATTCAACGTACGTCATTGCCATTCACATTCGTTCATAAATTCTTACTTTCATTCGTACGTTCATTACTTTCGATGACATGTACGTTACCCCGAACATTATGCACGAAGCGGGTAACTGAGCTTGGGGTCTTTCATAGACCTCGAACATTGGGCACGGAGCTGGCTCCAGTACCTAGGGTAAGTACATTCATTACTTATCTTTTCTCTTTCATTTTGGATCAATGCCATATGCTATACACCGAACATTGTGTACGAAGCTGATGTTGGACCTGTGGTAATTGAACCACGAAAATTGTGCACGAAGCTGATCCAGTCATCTAGGGCAAGCGGTAAGGATCTCATACATATGGTCAATCACAAAGATTGGACCCCAGTGTGCATTCTTCGGGGTAGCTAACCCGCACACCGTTAAGCTAACACCTTCATTGGGTGTCCACCTCCATACATTTGCTTGCAAGCCTTTCTTACATTCATTCATTCATTCATTAATGCATGCATTCATTCACCATGTTCCTCTTTTATTATCGTTCACTTTACGTTACTTAATACTTTCGTTTCATTCTTTGACATAACACGTAAAGTCACGGGAAAGATAAACATACATCATAGTAAGGAACATCAACATACACGTTCATCATTATCATACAGGGCAACGTCATACATACATAACATACATCATACATAAACGTGCAACCTCATCATGCCTAACATACCCTCTAAGACCCCAACGATCATCTTACTTGACCTTACGGGACCTCCATGTCCAAACTTACATCTGCACTTTCCCCTAAAAGTCAGAAATTTAAACTATGCCTTTCCTTGGGTACACCAGCCCTATTTGGGCAAATGGTGCCCTTCAGTCGTATGGCCTCCATGCGGCTAAACATCATGCGAATGGACCAATACGGATGAACACCAATGTAGATGAACACCCAATCATGCGAATGGTCCTCGTGCGGATGGACGCTATGCGAATGGACCTTATGCGGATGAACACTAAGCGAATGCGCTCTCAGTCGCATGACTCCCCATGCGACTGGCCCTCCAGTCGTGCGACTGAACCTCAGTCATGCGAATGAACTCTAATCGCACTTCAATCAGCCGTATGGCCTCCAGTCGGTCGCCTAGCCCTAACTGATGCAGAATGCAGTTCATCCCGAACCCAATCTGCCATTTTTGACCTCCAAGCTCATCCAAACCCATTCAAAGCCCAAATCAACCATCCTAAAGATTAGGAATGCATACTATAACACCATTCAAGTACACACATGCCCGGAAACAAACTCCAAACGCATTACACGCAAACACACCCAAATAGGTCAAACACACACATACAAAAATGGGTTTACTATATGTTCCAGTCCCAAATCAGTTGAAAACGAGTAAAATAGGGGTCCTAGAACTCACAGAAACTACACCAAGAAGAAGGTCTTCGTTTAGACCCGCTACATGAAGATTTTGCACGCTTGAGTCCACTCGAACCAACCCTTTTCTCTTCTTTTTCCCTTTTTCTCTCTTCTTTCTCTCTTTTGCTGAAAATGTGGGTGTGGGGAGAGGGTAAAGGCTGCCCTCTCCCTTCAAATATCCCCATTTACCTAACTTTCTCGTGTTGGCGAGTTTGGTCCTGTAAGGCCCCCTTCCCGGGCACCTCACAGTTGGCCATTCATCTCATATTTTTAAATAAAACATTGCAGCGGAAACATTCAAAAGATACATTTCATTTCATCATAAAAGCTTGTACAAAGATTACATCGTTGCTGATTACAAAATAGTCATAAGCGGTGACCGCTAATACAAATATATAAAAACTAAAATTTAAAAAAGATTCCTTAAGTAATCCCGTTTATCAGGATCCTTAAGGAAGGTTCCTTAGTTAATCCTGTTTATCGGGATACTTAAGGAACACTTGACACTTGCATGCAACATAAGTTGTTGCATGCATTATGCGCCCGCATCCCATTGCGTGGCAGCATTATCAAAAGGAGAATGCCATCCCAAAAGAGCTGAGTAGCCGCCTCATGCCATCCCCCAGCAACACTACCTGCCACCTGGAAACACATAAAGTTAATCGGCGTTGCTGAGTGAATTCTAGTTTTTATAATAAAACATACTTTCCATTTTCTAAACCTTTCTTTGCTTTCAAGCGGTCACACAAAGTACGTACACATAGATAATATTTTTATTATCTTCATTGTTCAATCATTAGCTTTCGTTTGTGTACCCTTCATTGTTAACATTCACGTTCTATCATACTCTTTAATTCATTCACTATCTTTAACTATCGTTCATTCATTCTCTGTCTTTTATTCTCTCATTATTTGTCATTATTTATCATTCGTTCTCTGTATACCTTTAACCTTTTTACTCTTTCATCTTTATCTCTTTTCTTTACTTCTCTTATATTCTTTACCTTTCTATATCATGGTGCTGGACCTAGGTCTAATCATAGGCCTTCTATATCGGTGCATCGCACCTCCTGGCCATAGCACCTAAGTAAAGTTTAAAGGTACCATCGCCACACGTAACATCCTTCTGTAATCATGGTACTGGACCTAGGCCTATCATAGACCTTCTATATCGGCGCACCGCACCCTCCTGGTCACAGTCCCTAGGATATGTAGCGATGGTTCTATACACATGGTCGATCACAGTGTCAGGATTTTACCCTCCTCATGGCACACAGCCGCGATTACTGAGGTCACAAGACAAGGATCCCATATCGAGTCTGTTGCAACAACAAGGTTGCTCACCTCATCGAGTCTGTTGCAACAACAAGGTTGCTCACCTCAACTGTCCTCTTGCAAGACTTCATTATTCTCATTCTATATTAATGCATGCATTCATTCATTTCGTTCCTCTTTCATTATCTTCCGTTTTTACATTACAAAATACTTTTCATTCATTCATAAACAATACACATAAAGATACAGAAAGATAAACATGCATCGAAACAAGCAACATCGATATTTACAAATCATCAGTCATTACCATCATATTAGACCACATCATACTTGACATACCTACATCATTCATACACATGCACTACTATCGACATGATGCCCAACATAACTTTTAAGGCTCGTCGGCACTATTTGGGCGACTGAGCATGCTTCAGTCGCATGGCCTTCATGCGACTGAACGTTAGCGATTGGACTACTATGCAACTGGCTCCTCAGTTGTGCGTATGAACCTGGGCGACTGAGCACATAAGCGACTGAGCCCTTAGTCGGAAGATGAGTCGTGCGCCTGAAACTACAGCCGTAAGATTGAGCCCCAGTCATGCGTATGAACCTCAGTCGTCCCTCAGTCATACGATTGACCCTCAGTCGTTCCCTAATCGTGCGATTGGCCCTCCAGTCGCCTAACCCTAACTGCGCAGCGACTGGAGTTCATCTCGAACTGCAGCCGTGACATGCGGCTGTAAACCCTTCTAAACTCGTCTCTAACCCGAATTAACCCTCCCAAACCTTAGGGATTCATACTAGGACATCATACAAGCTTATACAAGTCCTAATTCGTACTTTAAACATACTAAACATGATTTCACCCAAATGGGTTAAACATACACTTTACAAAAATAGGGTTTATATGTGATCCAGCCCCAAAGTCGTATGAAAACATGAAAATGTGGGGTTCTAGAACTCACATAAGCAGGTAGGAGATGAAATACTCCGTTTGGACTAGTTAGTTGACGAGTTTCAAGCCCGGATCACGTTTTTCTCTCTTTTCTCCTTCGGTCGCCCCTTCTCTCTTTTCTTACTGAAATTGTGAGTATGGAAGAGGGTAAGAGCTGCCCTCTTCCTTAAATACCCCTCATCCAGTCGCCCCTGCTTCAGTCGTGTCGGCACTTCAGTCGCCTGAGCTTCATGCGATTGGACCTTCAGTCGTACGGTTATCAGGCGTATGGAGCTTCAGTCGTGCGACTCCATGCGTATGAAGCCCCAGTCGCCTGGTTTTCATGCGCCTGAGTCTCCAGTCGGTTGAACTTCAGTCGGGTCTCAGTCGGCCGATTGGCACCTCAGTCGCATGATACTGCAGAAAGGAAAATTCCGGGTGTTACAAGTCCACCCCCCTTATTTAGGTTTCGTTCCCGAAACCTGTTATTCTTTGAACAAGCGTGGGTAATGCTGCCTCATTTCATCTTCTGTCTCCCATGTTGACTCGGATCCCTTCCTGTGTCTCCACTGTACACGCACAAGAAGAACCACCTTATTTCTAAGCCGCTTCTCTTTTCTATCGATGATGGCCACTGGTTGCTCCTTATAATTGAGCCGTTCATCTACTTCGATATCTTCCAGTGGAACAATAAAATCCTCATCGGCCAAACATTTTCTCAGATGAGATACGTGGAAGGTTGGGTGAATTCCACTTAACTCATCTGGCAATTCCAACCTATAGGCCACCTCTCCTACACGGGCAACGATTCGGAAAGGGCCTATATACCGCGGGCTCAGTTTGCCCCGCTTTCGGAACCGAATGATTCCTTACCAAGGCGAAACCTTCAATATAACTCGGTCACCCACCTGGAATTCAATTGGCCTGCGTCGTTTATCGGCATACGACTTCTGTCTGTCTTTGGCTGCCTTCATATAGGCCTTGATCCTCTCAAGCTTTTCAGTCGTAGCCTCGACCACCTCGTTGCTCCCCAATTCCTTCCGACCGATATCACCCCAACAAGCGGGTGTCCTACACCTCCTACCGTATAGCATCTCGTATGGTGGCATGCCAATACTGGCATGATAGCTGTTGTTGTACGAGAATTCAGCTAACGGTAAGTGGTTATCCTAACTTCCCCCAAAATCAATCACACATGCCCGAAGCATGTCTTCCAACGTCTGAATGGTCCGTTTGGACTGACCATCAGTCTGGGGATGAGAAGTCGTGCTGATATGTAGTCTCGTCCCCATGGCGTCGTGGAATTTCCTCCAGAACTTGGATGTAAACCGGGTGTCACGATCAGAAACAATTGACACCGGTACACCATGGCGAGTTACAATCTCTTTGATGAAAAGATCAGCCAACCTCTCGGATTAATATGTCTCGCGCATCGGTAGGAAGTGAGCACTGTTCGTCAGACAGTCCACATTCACCCATATTGTATCATACCCTTTCGGGGTACGTGGCAGCTATATAATGAAATCCATGGTGATGTGCTCCCACATCCATTCAGGTATATCCAACGGTTGAATCTTTCCATACGGCTTTTGATGCTCTGCCTTTACTTGCAAACATGTGAGGCACTTACTCACATACTCCACCACATCACGCTTCATACCCGGCCACCAATAATCTTTCTTCATGTCTTGGTATATCTTGGTATCACCAGGATGAATGGAGTATCGAATTTTATGGGCTTCGTCCATAATCTTCATACGTAGATCCCCAAATCGAGGAATCCACATCCGCCCAAATCGAGTCTTGACACCAAACGTGTTTTCACCCAGTTCTGCGACCAGACCTCTCATTCGTTCTGAGTTAAGATGATCTTCTTTCAGTGCCTCATCTTGAAACTCTTTGACTTGCTTCATCACATCCGAGGTCATAATCAGCTGGTATGCCTTCACCCGTATCGGTTCGGGCCTCTCCTTTCGGCTAAGGGCATCAGCCACCACGTTGGCTTTACCCGGATGGTAGTGGATCTCACAATCATAGTCTTTAATCAGTACCAACCATCGCCGCTATCTCATATTTAAATCCTTCTGTTCAAAGAAATACTTCAAGCTTTTGTGGTCGGTAAAAATGGTGCACTTCGTCCCGTACAGATAGTGCCTCCAAATCTAATGCAAAGACCACAGCTGCTAGCTCCAAGTTATGAGTGGGGTAGTTAACCTCATGAACTTTCAGCTGTCAGGATGCATAGGTTATCACCTTCCCCCTTTGCATTAATACGCACCCCAACCCCGAGTATGAAGTATCAGAATAAACCACCAAGTCTTCGCTTCCATCGGGTAATGCCAATACAGGAGCTTGGGTCAACCTCGTCTTCAATTCTTCAAACGCCTTCTCTTGAGCTTGACCCCATACAAACTTCACATCTTTTCGGGTCAACTTGGTCAGTGGAGAAGCAATCTTGGAGAAGTCTTGAATGAATCTTCTGTAGAAGCCCGCCAAACCCAAGAAACTACGGATCTCGGATGGCGTCTTTGAGACTTCCATTGCATTACTGCTTCCACCTTTGCCGGATCGACCATAATCCCCTCCGGATTAACCACGTGACCCAAGAACTGAACTTCACGCAACCAAAATGCGCACTTGGAGTACTTGACGTACAATTTCTCCCTTCTCAACGTTTCTAGTACTTCTCGAATGTGACCGGCATGCTCCGTTTCGCTTCTTGAATAAATCATGATATCGTCAATAAATACAATCACTGATTTATCCCACATCGGCCGACACACTCGGTTCATCAAATCCATAAAAGCAGCCGGCGCATTGGTCAAACCAAAAGACATGACAAGAAACTAGTAGTGACCATAGTGCGTACGAAAGTCTGTTTTAGGGATATCCTGCTCCTTCACCTTCAGCTAATGGTAGCCCAATTGAAGATCTATTCGTGAAAACCAACTGGCGCCTTGAAGCTGATAAAATAAATCATCAATTCTCGACAAGGGGTATCTGTTCTTCACTGTCAACTTATTTAGCTCGCGGTAGTCGATGCACATCCTCATACTACCATCTTTTTTCTTTACGAACAGGACCGGAGCACCCCAATGTGAGATACTCGGTCTTATGAACCCCTTATCTAGCAGCTCTTGCAACTGCCCCACCAGCTCTTTCATTTCCGTCGGAGCCCATCGATATGGTGCTTTGGCAACAGGTTGAGCAACCGGTATCAGGTCAATCTGGAACTCGATCTCTCTGTCAGGTGGCAATCCCTATAAGTCTTCTGGGAACACGTCTGGAAAATCACGCACAACCGGAACATCAGATAATTGTGGTGTTGGCGTTTCCACATCTTTCACATAACATAAGTAGGTGCTGTACCCCCGCCTCATACACTATCCCGCCACCGCCATTGAGATCACCTTTGGAATCGTAGAAACCTGATCACCATAAACTGTCACTGAATTACCGTTGGGTGCTGTCAATTGAATCATCTTCTTACGACATACAATGTTCGCTTCAAAGTCCCCCAACCAATCCATCCCAAGCACAAAATCGAAACCACCGAAAGTCATAGCGAAGGGTCTAACCGGATATTTGTGGCCCTCTAATTCAACATCACAACCCTCTATCACCTCGGAAATCCTGGTCGACTTTCCTATCGCAGTTTCTACATCAAACGGTACATCAACATGTCTACTTCTAACAGGCAGTTTGGTACAGAAATCAGCAGAAATAAAACTCCTACTAGCACCTGAATCAAATAATACAGAGGCTAAAGTTTGGTTCACCACGAACATACCGGACACAACATCAGGGTCTGTTCTAGCCTCCTCTTGCGTCATCGTGAATGCCCTGGCGCTCGCCTTCTGCCCTTCACCCCCTGTCTTCTTTCCCCCGGAACCTTCAGCCCTAGGCTTCTTACAATCCTTAGTTACGTGGCCCTCCCCGCCACAGTTATAGCATCAGATCGCATGACAGTCTTTGGCTATGTGCCCCGGCTTCCCACATCTAAAGCAGACATTCAACCCCCATTTGCATTCCCCACTGTGTTCTCTCCCACATTTACCACACTTCCTCAACCTTGCTCCTGACATGACCACACGGCGGTCATCCACCCGTGCTTTCTTATTACTTGTCGAAGTATCACCTCGATCAAACCTCTTTCCCTGCCAATTTCTCTCACCACCTCCCTTCTTACTACCCTCCGCCTTCACCACCACAGCCCGTTCATCGTATAATCTCCATCCCAAATCCACTGCCGACCTAAAGGTTCTCGGTCGGGCAGTAATCAAATGCCTGCGGATGTCAGCTGGCAGCCTCTGAATATACCGATTGATCTTTCGAGACACCGGCGTCACCTGCTCCGGCACCATCCTTGCCATCTCATTAAACTTTGTGGTGTATTGTTGGTGGGTCATCGTCCCCGCCTCCAACTGCAGGAACTCTCTCTCAACTTTGTCCATTTCCCGACGAGGACTGAACTCATCGATCATCATCCTTTTCAGCTCGGCCCACTTCATCTTCCCAATGGCCCTGCTACCCTCGGCCTGGACTATGTTGTCCTACCAGCATAATGCCGAACCTGTGAACGAGTGGGTAGCAAACTTCACCTTTTTGTCCTCCTACCAATCACTAATATCGAGGACAACCTCCATTTCTCTCACCCATTGATGAGCATCAGTCGCGGTGCCAGAACCATCAAAAGTAGGGGGCTTGCACCTCATAAACGCCCCGTAGTTACAACCCCGTGTTGTCTCCCGTACCGGCTCCTCCTCCTCTTCCTCTTCATCATCAGATAGAACCGTTTCCGGCTCTTGTCGCTGCGGTCTCCCCGAGGACCGGTTCCTCCCTTGCCTTTCATCTTTGCGTACAGCCTTTATCAATTCGGTCACTACAGACGGTAAAATCGTCTGCATGACCTGGTGTACTTCTTCGACCACTGCCTCTTTTACCGAGGCCCTTAGATCCGTACTCTCGTCCACCTCCTCCTGATGAGTGGTGTCAGGTTCTTCATGAACCTCCTTCTACTCTCTCGGTCTTCCTCTTGTGGCCCGCGGTTCAGCACCACGTCCACTACCTCGTGACACTTTAGATGATCTACCACCGATCATCTTCTATCACACTGAAAGATTTAAACACCAACACGGTCATTCAAGGAAATAACTCAGTTTATGTCAAGTATAGTAAGTCCCTAATTACAGTGGCCAGTTCTGATTAGCCACTTACTTTACTCTTCGTACTCCGAGCATTACCTGGCCTGACTACATTAGTTTCTAAATCTAACAGTAACATATAAACAAATAGCATGCGCACATAATACCAGTTAATCTTTAAGAAAATACCTGATGGCACGCAGCTACTCAGATGGCATTCTTCCCCTTTCCTGTCCCATTTTCAGTTTAAGTTTAGGTTTATTTTGAAAATTTACCCATTTCACTCAAACTTTGGCTCTCATACCAACTTGTAAGGCCCCCTTCCCGGGCACCTCACAGTTGGTCATTCATGACATATTTTTAAATAAAACATTGCAGCGAAAACATTCAAAAGATACATTTCATTTCATCATAAAAGCTTGTACAAAGATTACATCGTTGCTGATTACAAAATAGTCATAAGCGGTGACCGCTAATTCAAATATATAAAAACTAAAATTTAAAGTAGATTCCTTAAGTAATCCCCTAAGGAAGGTTCCTTAGGTAATCCCGTTTATCGGGATCCTTAAGGAACACTTGACACTTGCATGCAATATAAGTTGTTGCATGCATTATGCGCCCGCATCCCATTGCGTGGCAGCATTATCAAAAGGAGAATGCTATCCCAAAAGAGCTGAGTAGCCGCCTCGTGCCATCCCCCAGCAACACTACCTGCCACCTGAAAACACATAAAAATAATCAGCGTTGCTGAGTGAATTCTAGTTTTTATAATAAAACATACTTTCCTTTTTCTAAACCTTTCCTTGCTTTCAAGCCGTCACACAAAGTACGTACACATAGATAATATTTTTATTATCTTCATTGTTCAAGCATTAGCTTTTGTTTGTGTACCCTTCATTGTTAACATTCACTTTCTATCATACTCTTTCATTCGTTCACTATCTTTAACTATCGTTCATTCATTCTCTGTCTTTTGTCCTCTCATTATTTGTCATTATCTATCATTCGTTCTCTGTATACCTTTAACCTTTTTACTCTTTCAACTTTATCTCTTTTCTTTACATCTCTTATATTCTTTACCTTTCTGTATCATGGTGCTGGACCTAGGTCTAATCATAGACCTTCTATATTGGTGCATCGCACCTCCTGGCCATAGCACCTAAGGTAAAGTTTAAGGGTACCATCGCCACACGTAACATCCTTCTGTAATCGTGGTACTGGACCTAGGCCTATCATAGACCTTCTATATCAGCGCACCGCACCCTCCTGGTCACAGTACCTAGGATATGTAGCGATGGTTCTATACACATGGTCGATCACAGTGTCAGGATTTTACCCTCCTCGTGGCACACAGCCGCGATTACTGAGGTCGCAAGACAAGGATCCCATATCGAGTCTGTTGCAACAACAAGGTTGCTCACCTCATCGAGTCTGTTGCAACAACAAGGTTGCTCACCTCAACTGTCCGCTTGCAAGACTTCATTACTCTCATTCTTTATTAATGCATGCATTCATTCATTTCGTTCCTCTTTCATTATCTTCCGTTTTTACATTACAAATACTTTTCATTCATTCATAAACAATACACGTAAAGATACGGAAAGATAAACATGCATCGAAACAAGGAACATCGATATTTACAAATCATCAGTCATTACCATCATATTAGACCACATCATACTTGACATACCTACATCATTCGTACACACGCACTACTATCGACATCATGCCCAACACAACTTTTAAGGCTCGTCGGCACTATTTGGGCGACTGAGCATGCTTCAGTCGCATGGCCTCCATGCGATTAAACGTTAGCGATTGGACTACTATGCGACTGGCTCCTCAGTCGTGCGTATGAACCTGGGCGACTGAGCACATAAGCGACTGAGCCCTCAGTTGGAAGATGAGTCCTGCGACTGAACCTACAGCCGTACGATTGAGCCCCAGTCGTGCGTATGAACCTCAGTCGTCCCTCAGTCGTACGATTGACCCTCAGTCGTTCCCCAATCGTGCGATTGGCCCTCCAGTCGCCTAACCCTAACTGCGCAGCGACTGGAGTTCATCTCGAACTGCAGCCGTGACATACGGCTGTAAACCCTTCTAAACTCGTCTCAAACCAAAAATAACCCTCCCAAACCTTAGGGATTCATACTAGGACATCATACAAGTTTATACAAGTCCTAATTCGTACTTTAAACATACTAAACATGATTTCACCCAAATGGGTTAAACATACACTTTACAAAAATAGGGTTTATATGTGATCCAGCCCCAAAGTCGTATGAAAACATGAAAATGTGGGGTTCTAGAACTCACATAACCAGGTAGGAGATGAAATACTCCGTTTGGACTAGTTGGTTGACGAGTTTCAAGCCTGGATCACGTTTTTCTCTCTTTTCTCCTTCGGTTGCCCCTTCTCTCTTTTCTTACTGAAATTGTGAGTATGGAAGAGGCTAAGAGCTGCCCTCTTCCTTAAATACCCTTCGTCCAGTTGCCCCTACTTCAGTCGCGTCGGCACTTAAGTCGCCAAAGTTCATGCGATTGGACCTTCAGTCGTACGGTTGTCAGGCGTATGGAGCTTCAGTCATGCGCCTCCATGCGTATGAAGCCCCAGTCGCCTGGTTTTCATGCGCCTGAGTCTCTAGTCAGTTGAACTTCAGTCGGGTCTCAATCGGCCGATTGGCACCTCAGTCGCATGATACTGCAGAAAGGAAAATTCCGGGTGTTACAGGTCCCCCGACTTTGGACTTTATTTCTTTTTCTTCTTTCGTCAGCTTCAAAGAAAATATCCAGGTGTTACACTTCCTCAAAAGATGACTGATCCAGGGAGCTTCACCATACCTTGCCTAATAGGAAATCTTTTTATTAACAACGTGTTAGCTGAGTTAGGTGCTAGCAATAACCTTATGCCTTATATGGTTTTTGAAAAGCTAAACTTAAGTGAACCTACACCTACCCGTATGAGCATCCAGTTAGCTGGAAGTTTTGTGAAATATCTAAGGGGCATCTTAGTTAAAATCAACAAATTCGCATTTTCCGTTAATTTTATGATCCTTGACATGGATGAGGATAAGAATGTTCCTCTTATCCTAGGTCGACCTTTCTTAGAAACTGCTCCAGCCCTCATCGATGTTTGCATCGGCAAACTCACGCTCCTAGTGGATGAGGAAGAAGTAACATTCGACTTAGGACAGTCCATGAAACATCCTTAATATCATGATGACTCACTCTATTTTATTAATGTTCGTGATTCCATCATAAGCTTTCATTTAAAGAACACTTTTCAATTTGAATCTTACAACACTTAATTAATAGAAGTCCAAACCACTAAACCCATCTGTGAAAATCAAATCGTTCTAGAACTAGAAGTTGATGAAACATCATCTTATCAAGAAGCATGTGAGATCATTGAACAAGAACTAGAACCAAAAAACAAACATTCTATCGAAGACCCTTCGGTTTTAGAACACAGACAACTTCCATCTCATCTTGAATATGCCTTTCTTGAAAACACATCTCAACTTCCTGTCGTAATCTCATCCGCCTTATCAAATGATGAGAAGAACAAGTTGCTCAATGTGCTTAAGGCACATAAACAAGCAATTGCAAGGAAAATCATGGACATCAAAGAAATCAATCCATTCTTTTGCACTCACAAAATACTGATGGAGGAGAACTTCAAATCCATCATTCAACCTTAAAGACGTTTAAATCCGAGCCTGCAAGAGGTTGTGAAGAAAGAAGTAATCAAACTCCTAGATGCCGGTTTGATTTACCCTATTTATGATTCGCCTTGGGTCAGTCCTATCCAAGTTATTCCAAAGAAAAGAGGAATAACTGTTGTAACTAATGAGAATAATGAGCTTATTCTAACTTGTACAATTACGGGATGCAGAGTTTGCATTGACTATCGCAAACTCAATGACGCCACAAGGAAAGATCACTTTCCTTTGCCTTTCATCAATCAAATGCTTGAGAGACTATCTGAAAAAATGTTCTATTATTTCCTTGATGGTTTCTTAGGTTATTTCCAAATTCATATTTCTCCAAAAGATCAAAAGAAAACGACATTCACCTATCCATATGGCACATTTGCTTATTGGCGAATGCCTTTTGGATTGTGTAATGCCACTGCCACATTGCAAAGATGCATGATAGCTCTTTCACGACATGACCGAACACTCAATGGAAATTTTCATGGATGACTTCTCCATCTTTGGGAACTCCTTTGAGCAATGTCTTAAAACCCTAGAAAAGATGTTGGTTAGATGTGAAGATTCTAACCTTGTTTTGAATTGGGAAAAGTGCCACTTCATGGTTACTAAAGGAATAGCGTTAGGACATAAGATATCTCGATCAGGGCTTGAGGCTGATCAACCCAAAGTCGACACTATTTCTAAACTTCCACATCCCACAACCGTGAATGAAACTAGAAGCTTCCTAGGTCATGCAGGATTCAACCATCATTTGATCAAAGATTTCTTAAAAATCGCACGGCTAATGACTCAACTTTTTGAAAAAGACGCAAAATTCATATTTTCCAACGAAGGCATTAGTGAATTGTATTTTCTAAAAGAGAGACTGGTCCCCGCTCCAATTATGGTTCCCCGTGATTGGACGCTACCATTTGAACTCATGTGCGACACAAGCAATTTTACAGTAGGAACCATATTAGGACAAAGGAAAGACAAGCAATTCCATCCAATTCACTATGCGAGCAAAACCCTGAACAACGCACAAGAAATCTACACCTACGGTAGTTTTTGCATTTGATAAACTCCACTCATATCTAATCCTTTCAAAAACAATCGTTTAACCGATCATGCAGCCGTTTGTTATCTGTTCAACAAACAAGATGCAAAGCCAAGACTGATTTGTTGGATACTTCTGCTTCAAGAATTTGACATTGAAATTCGTGATAAGAGAGGAGCAGAGAATCTAGTATCCGATCATCTCTCACGTCTTGAAAATTCAAATCCTTCACAAACTGAAGAATTCAAACTAAATGATAATTTTCCTGACGAATTCCTTATGAACATCCAATCCTCAATCGATGAACATCCTTGGTTTGCCAATTTCATGAATTACTTGGCAAGTGTAATCCTACACAAAGGAATGACTTATCAGCAAAAGAAGAAATTATTTACTGACATTAAGCATTACTATTGAGAAGACCCGTATCTATTCAGAATCAGTGCAGACCAACTTATCTGAAGATGAGTATATGGAAGTGAAGTGGAACAGATTCTAAAGCATTGTCATGAAGGCCCCACAGGAAGACACCATGGAGCAAATCTAACAGCCAAGAAAGTCTTTGACTTTGGATTTTACTGGCCCACGATCGTCAAGGATGCTCACAGCATGATACGCACGTGTGATGCATGTCAAAGAGCAACCAATATCTCAACGTGGGATGAGATGCCTCAGAAACACGTTCAAGTATGCGAGGTATTTGATATATGGTGTATCGATTTCATGGCGCCATTCCTGGTGTCATTGGCAATCGTTACATCCTGGTAGCATTCGATTATGTCTCAAAATGGGCCGAAGCTCAAGCCCTACCTACCAATGATGCAAGAAATGTTGTCAGGTTTCTTAAGAAACTATTCTCTCTTTTTGGTGCCACCAAGGCTTTAATTAGTGATCGAGGAACACATTTCTATAATAACCAGCTCAAAAGAGCAATGACTCATTATGGAGTGCACCATTACTTTACAACTGGTTATCATCCATAAGCGAATGGGTAAGCTAAAGTCACTAACCGAGGCATCAAACAAATCCTTAAGAAAATCATAGGACAAGATCACAAAGATTGGTCTGCCAAGCTAGATGATACATTATGGGCTTTTCGAACAGCCTATAAGACTCCCATTGGCACAACATCGTTCAAACTCGTTTATAGGAAGTTGTGTCATCTACCGGTGGAACTGGAGCATAAGGCCGATGGGACACTTAAAGCAGCAAACCTATACCAAGGTATTATAGGAAAAAATTGATTTCTACAAATTCACGAACTAGAGGAACTGAGAGAACAAGCATACGAATGTAGGATTCTATGTGCCCAAGACACTTAGAATATTGATGTGGTTAGTACGTTATGATCCAAGTCGGGTTATACCCAATAACAAGCTTAGCAAACACCAACTAATATTTAATTGATGATATGATCATGCAATTAAATATTTACACCAATTTAGAAAATGGGTTTTCTAAACAAGTTGCATATGTGAAAGAACAACTTATTAGGATATTTTGTTCAATAATATTATTTGAAGTGTTATTTAAATTAGTTGTATAACACCAATTAATAATGGGAGTATATGGATTATACAATTAAAAGGTTAGTTGTATATATCTAATAAGATGACTAGTAGACAATATATATGTGTGTATTATTCTCAATTGAATAAGAAAACTCTTTTTTTTACCATGTAAACCGTCCCCTTTAGCATGTGGGAGACACACATGCATTTTGTTTTCAACCAAGTTATTCTCTTGAGAATCCAACACACATGCCTTATGTCTCCTCCACTAACTAGACCAAATGCTCCCATCCTTCTCATTACACAAGACATGCAAACAAGAAAGATTCAGCTCTCCCTTCTCTCCTTAAAGTTACAAACTGCAGCAAGATGGCAGCAGCTAAGGGAAAAACAGGCAGAAACTTTCAGCTTTCAAGTGGTTTTAAGCTGAAAGTTGGTGTTGTAAAATCCTAGCATCAAAGGGTGTTTTGTTGGTAGCTTGGGGTATCACCTTCTTGAGGTCTTCTAGCTTGAAGATTCAGCCATAAGTTCATCATAAACACCTTAACAATATCGAATTCCAGCAGCTCCAAAGGTTACGAGCAGCAGCAGTGAAAAGAGGGTTTTCTGGGCTTGTTTTGGTGTCTTCTTCCTAGAAAGAAGGTGTTCTTGCAAAGAGCTTTGGGTATACAAGATTGAGGGCTTCTAATCTTGAAGTCTTGGTCGATTTTCAACATCATCCAACATCGTTTTCTATCGAGTTTTGCTGCTGTAGAAAGGTAGTAATCACAGCTCTATGTAGCTGTGATTTTATGTAGTTTTACATATGTTCATAGCTTGTTTATTCACATAAATGATCCTTTGTTCTTTGGGTTTGTTTTATACATCAATATGGTCATCTAATGAACATATTTTTCAGCTTATAAACATGGTTATAATGCTTTACTTCCGCTGCGTTTTCAGAAAGTTTAAATGGTTAAACTGTGATTTTATGTTCTAACAAACCCAACAATAGCATCAAGAGCCGGTTATGTGGATAGCTTGCTTGTTCTTGTCCTTTAAAAATTAGTTTTAAAGGATGATTATAAACTCATAATAGGCTGATTTTGGTTTATTCAATAAACCCCATGTCTTTCAAAGTTATATCTTCATGCTTATGATTAAACTTTGAAAGATAGGAATGTCAATTGGTTGATATATTTGGATGTTGTTTGTTTAGATAAACAAACCCAAATTTTCAGTTTATGTTGGCTGAAAATTTAGGGTTTGATGGGGTTTATTTTGTTTATTGAATAATATTTATGATTGTTCATATGATAGTGCATAACCTAGCCTTTGGCCTTATGTTATTTGGATGATTGGAATGGTTGTTTTAATTCATTCAATTAGGTTGTAATATTTGTGTTTATTATTTGGGTTGTAATTATTTATTCATTTGGTTATGTAATAAATAGATTAGGTGCATTTCTTTTATTAGAAAAAATGTATTAGGATATAATTTTTGTAAAAGGAAGATGCACAAGATGAAGACCCAAAGATGGACATCAAAGACGCAAAAAAGGTCTTGAAGCATATGGATGCAAGTTCAAGTGGGAGTCTATGAAGACCTCAATTTTGTGTTGTATTCAACCCTTAGGAAAGACCAAATGACCACACTTGTGATGGCAAACAAGTGTGGTCACAATAGTAGCTATGGTTATGCACATTGTGGTTGTTAATACTATGCTTGTTTGGTGTTTGTTGTATGATTGTTGTTTGATATTTGGATATGCATAACAAACTCATTAGAAAACTTAACAAGATGAAAATTTATGGTTTATAATCATTAAGTGGTTAATAAAAGGTTATTAAAAGGATTAATGATTTAATAAAAGAGGTTTTATTAAAAATAAACCATAGGATACCTTGCATTTGAAAGCATGCAAATACAAGGTATATAGAGTTTTCAAAACTAGAATTAATGAAAACCAAAAATCCCTTTTGAAACAAGTTTAACACCATCCTTTTACACGACACTCGAATCACTTGATAACTATTTGTGGGATAAAGGTCACCTAACCACTTATAGGGAACTTGTGTGTTTGAGGTGAGTCTAACATACTTGTGGGATAAAGGTCGCCTAACCGCTTGTATGTGAAAACTCACACGTGTGTGTAAGTAGGACGACTTGAATTGGAAACCATGTGCATAGGGTCACCGAATCATGGCGTACAATGGTATTGATGGGATTAAACATGCCAACCAAACATAAGATGTTTAACCGATCCCATAAAGGCTAGAAGTTGCAAAAGGTTGCAATTGTCAAATATTGACTACCTTGTTAAATTAAATAATGGGATAAAAGTCACCTAACCATTATTTGAATGTAACGTTGGATTCTAGATTTTAATTATTAATTGTCTATGAGACATAAAAGGGTATTAATAATTAAAATGAAATTTTTCAGAAATACTAATAAGAACTTTGTAAATTTTGTAGAAAGGCCACAAACAATAATGCTACCACCCCGACCGTCCAAACCCTATCACTGAGAATTGTTATCAAGTTGAGTAAAGGCCTATGTCCTTGACGATCCCATGTCTTACCAACCAACGCTGTTGATGTTAAGGCCTTTTGACGATTGGCTTAAGCACATTAAGAATTCTGTGCAAATTTCCTACCTAATGTTGGGAATATGATTCCCGAACTCCAAAGGGGTTTGGAACATCATAGGACATATGACATGATAATCTAGTTGAAGGAAATGTTCCTTCAACAAACTTTAATAAGATTGCTTCGAAACGGTTCAAGCACTTTATGCATGTCACATGGAAGAAACCCAATCGATATCATCTTATATATTCTTAAGATGAAAAGCCACATTGATAGCCTCAAGATGCTTAAATGTCCTGTCTCAAAGTAGTTGGCCAAGGATTTGATCCTTGATTTCCCAACTAAAGGTTTGAGACATTCATAATAAACTGTAATATGAACGGGTAGGACGAGAGCATCGGTGAAATTCACGCAATGCTCAAAGCAACCGAGGCAGGGATGGATAGAGAGGTTCTACCTATTCTCTCGATCAATGAGGGAGACGATAAGAAATGGCCAATCTCGATCCTAAGGTAATTATTGCCAAAAGAAAGGAATACATCAAAGCAAAGGTTAAAGCAAAATCTCAAAGACCTAAGCTTATGAGCCCAAAGTAAAGGAGAACGATCCATGCCTTGAGTATGTAGAGATAGGACAATAAAAGGGAATTGTTCCTCCTATCTCAAGGAGTTGAAAAATAAGAGGGATGCTAGGCAAACCTCGAATACAATTTACATGATTCACGTTGTATTAAATGTCATTTCTTCAAACACATGGGTATTGGATACCGGATGTGAGACTCATACTTGCAATTGTTGCAAAGGGGTTCAAAAGAAATGTGCGCTTCAAAGAGGGAAACTCTATTTTGAGACTTACAAATGGTTTGGAAGTTGTTCTCAAAACCTTTTATATGCACCTAGTTTGACTAGGAACATAATTAAAGTTTCCTATTAAAACAATATGGTCATGATTTAAAGTTTGTATATAATGGTATTAAGTTTATGGATGATGTATTTCATTTTAAGGATATGCCTTTTGATGATATTCATGAATTAGTTCATGATAATTCGTCCTATAATAACTCATTATACACATTAAGCACCAAGAAACTTAAAATCAGTTTAAGTTATTATTATCTTTGACATTGACATCTTGGTCACATAAACAAGAATTGGATTCAAACACTTCAAAAGAATGGTCTTTTGGAAACAAATGAAAATGTTTCATTTGATAAGTGTGAACCAAAAGACTTATTAGGAATGATACATTTGGATGTATGTGGTCCTTTTAAGACAATGACAAAGATTGGTGAAAAGATACTTCATTACTGTTACCGACGATTACAGTTGCTATTATTGTGTGCACTTGATGACACATAAGAATGAAGCTTTTGAAATGTTCAAAATCTTCAATAATAAAGTAGAAAATCAACTCTACATAACTATCTAAGTTCTTTATTCTGATAAAGGAGAAACTGAACCCTATTTGGATATGGTTCAATTCACTAAGGCTATGAGCTTACCACTTTTATCATCTTGGGTTTTCGCACTACTCTCCACGGCCCGTATTTTAAATATGGCCCCAAACCAAGAAAGTGGGTTCGACACCTCTTGAAATATGGCATGGAAAGAGTTCTATCTTTATCATATTTAAAGGTATGGGGTAGTGAAGCTTATGTTAAGCTTAACACCCAAAACAAACCGAACGTCGATCCACTAAGTGTATATTTATTGGACATCCCAAAGATTACATAGGATACTACTTCTTTGATCCAACAGAGCAAAAGGAATTTATTGCTCGAAGGGCAGAGTTCTTGGAAGCCAAGTTTCTTATGGAAGGAGTGACGCATAGAACAAAGGAATTTGATGAAGATCAAGATGCACAAGCCGATACACGTTTGGTTGACACTAGTTGTCAACAAGAGGTTGTTGATGATGATCAAGAGGTTGATCAATACACACAAAACGTTCACAGATCTGGTAGAGTTAGCATTCCACCTGAAATATATGGATTTTTCATGGATGGATGCTATGGGGTTGACTCCAATGAGCCAACTACATACCATGATGCTATGTCCAATTCGGATTGTGACAAATGGCTGGAAGCCATGAATGTAGAGATGCAATCCATGTATGACAACCAAGTTTAGGAATTGGTTGACCCTCCACTTAATTCCAAACCGGTTTGATGCAAGTGGGTTTTCAAGAAGAAAACAAATATGCATGGAAGCTTGGATACTTACAAGACAAGACTTGTAGAAAAAGGTTTCACTCAAACTCAAGGGGTTGACTATGATGAAACCTTCTCACCTGTTGTGATGCTAAAGTCTATAAGGATATTATTTTCCATAGCTGCTCATTATGATTATGAGATTTGGCAAATGGATGTCAAAACCGCTTTCCTAAATGGATATCTTGAGGAAGATGTCTATATGGTTCAGCCTGAAGGTTTTGTCAATCCAAAACATCCTAATAAAGTATGCAAGTTAAAGAAATCAATCTATGGATTGAAACAAGCATCGAGAAGTTGGAATCAATGTTTTGATGAAGAGATCAAGAAATTTGGTTTCATCAAGAACGCTGACAAGGCTTGTGTGTATAAAAGGGCTAGTGGGAGTGTAATCACATTCTTAGTATTGTATGTTGATGACATAATACTATATGGAAATGACATTCCAACCATGGAAGGTGTTAAAACCTGGCTTGAAAATTGTTTTTCCATGAAAGATCTCAGTGAAGCCGCCTATATTTTGGGAATAAAGATCTATAGGGATAGATCGAGGCGGTTGATAGGTCTAAACCAAAGTGCATATATTGATAAAATCTTGAAAAGGTTCAAGATGGAAAACTCTAAGAAAGGTATGGTACCTATTCGAAGAGGGACAATATTGAGTGCATCTCAATGTCCAAGCTCAAAGGATGAGCAAGATTGTATGAAGGACATCCCATATGCGTCTGCTATAGGATCCATCATATATGCGATTATATGCACTAAGACCGGACGTGTCATGCGCTTTAAGCATGACAAGAAAATATCAGCAGAATCCAAGTAATAGCCATTGGATGGTTGTTAAAATTATATTGAAATACCTTAGGAAGACTAAGGATATGTTTCTAATATACGGATCTGAGAAAGAAGAACTCGTTGTAAAGAGTTACACGGATGCGAGTTTCCAAACTGATCGAGATGACTCGATCACAATCGGGTATGTCTCCATTATGAATAGGGTAGCATTGTCCACCACAAAATAGGAATACATAGTCGGCTCATTAGCAGCTTTGGAAGCTGCATGAATAAAAGGTTTATCATCGATCTAAGGATGGTCTCTACCATTCAAGACCCCTTAGAAATCTTTTGTGATAACGAGGGTGTGATTGCTCAAATCAAGGAACCCCGTGCACATCAAAAGATTAGGCACAATGAGCGGAGATTCAACTACATAAGGGATGAGTTGAAAAGGGAAAGATATGTATTCGCAAAGTTCACTTTGATCAAAATATTGCGGATCCACTCACGAAGCTCCTCGAAAGGGCAAAGAATGAAAGTCATACCTATGCCTTAGGACTTCGATATTCTAGTGATTGGACTTGATCAAATTTTGTATTATGGGAACAAGTGTGAGGGTAAGACTATTATGAACTTGGATTGGTTGATATTCATATGGATGAATATAGAGCAATGGGTTGCTACCAAGGTTCATAGATATTTGTGGGATACAAGTATTGGACTAACCCGCATCTCAAATTTTACTACATGGAATCTTATTGATTAATCATAAGTAAATTTGAGTAAAGGCGAATATCATTTGGTATCCTCCGACCTGAGATACATATTGGGTTTTGATATTCACCAAGTATTATACCTTGAGCTAATTCTTCATTGTCCTGAAATAGTGGACAGTACATAACGGTATGTTCAGGTATAACACAAGGTCTTTGTGAGAAACGTATGTAGTCAAGATGGAATTTGTTCCTCTTATTTGTTGAGAGTTAGATGTCTAAGGCCTGATTAAGTTAAATCAACAAGGAATGATCATTCTGTGTCCTTGGATTTAACATGACATCTGCAACAAAAGGATAGATGATTAATTCACCTAAATCATTTCAAGTAGGGTACTTAAATGGGATGATGTTATTGAATGGCCATAAGTCATGCGTATTAAGGGTAGTAAACCGTTGTTAGGCGTTATTTACTGCTTGCATCAATCTTCTATGAATCTTGGGCAAGTGGGAGATTGTAGGATTCTATGTGCCCAAGACACTTAGAATATTGATATGGTTAGTACGTTATGATCCAAGTCGGGTTATACCCAATAACAAGCTTAGCAAACACCAACTAATATTTAATTGATGATATGATCATGCAATTAAATATTTACACCAATTTAGAAAATGGGTTTTCTAAACAAGTTGCATATGAGAAAGAACAACTTATTAGGATATTTTGTTCAATAATATTATTTGAAGTGTTATTTAAATAAGTTTGATAACACCAAATAATAATGAGAACTTATAACTTATAAGTTAATTACTTAGTTGTACAACTTATATGAATTATACATATAATTAAGTGGTTAATTATATATATCTAGTTAACAAGACAAGTTTCAATTAAATTGTGTATGTATGTTTAAAAGTGGAGAATCTCTTATTCTTGGTTTCTCTTTGGCCGTCCCACACATCACCATTCATTGGACCAACATGCCTTGAACACTACATACATTGACTTGTCTTGGGTTCTCATATATTCTCTACTATGCTCATAAAGAAAACACACATGCAATACAAGAAAACTCTCCTCTCTCTCTCCCTGAAACTTACGAACCTACAGCTGTAATCAAAGGGTTTTTGGAGAGCCATTTTGTGTGTTTTGGTGAAGCATGCAACTAACAACACAACTTCAGCTCTCACTCTCTCTCTCTAGCTACGGTTTTAGCAAGAACAGGAGGGTTTTCAGCAGCTTCATTTCAGGGTTTTCTTGAAGTGTTTTGTGTTGTTCTTGGTGTATTCTACCTAACAAGAAGGTATTTGCAATGAGGCTTGGGGTATACACACTTGAGGGTTCCTCCTCTTGGAACCTTGGTCGTTTTCCATCCTCCCATTTCATCTATTTTACTGCCTGAAAGTCACGGTTTTAAAGGCCTGTTGGCAGCTTACTTTTGGAGTTTTTGGTGTCCAAAACCAAGCAACCAAGATGCCTACTTAGTGCCTTGTGGGAGTGAGCACTTGAGGACTTCTAAGCTTGAAGTTTTTGGTCATATTTCAGCCTCCTATTTTCTTTCTTTGGTAGACTTTGAGCTGCTGAAAGAGGTAGTTTGACAGCCCATTGTGGCTATCATATTGTGTTATTTTATGTACACATAGCATGTTCATTCACATATAATGATCCTTTGATTTATGGGTTTGTTTTATACACTTGAATGGACACTTGAATAACATAATTTTCAGCTTATAAAATCAGTTTAAAGCTATACTTCCGCTGTGTTTTCAGAAAGTTTAAGAGGTTAAACTATGATTTTATGTTCTAACAAACCAACAACGATAGCGCTAGGGTTTATAATGAAAAGACAAGGAAATTCCATAACTCTCGATTAAAGAACGTAAAATGATTTCATGTAGGAGAACGTGTCTTACTGTATAACTCTCATTTACATTTGTTTCCCGGAAAGCTGAAATCATATTGGTCTAGACCTTATATGATTAAATGCAATCGAAATCCACAACCACAAAGGTTTAAGTTTCAAAGTCAATGGTCATTGTTTGAAACCGTATAACGATGGACCAACCAAGATTTTCTTGGAGGAATTACACCTCCGCCCCGACAAAGACTAAGTGTGGGGAAGGATCGCGCAGAAGACCCGAAACTTAAACATGGCACCTATACATTGGTTTTCTTTAACTTTTTAACTTTTTCTAGGACCTCACAAGGTCATGCCCCATAAAGCACGCCCCCATGCTTCTAATACAAATTTTTCACGATCTCCGCTGATGACTCTTGAACATTACAGGTCAAATTTAAGACAATTTCTTACAAACACGGGGTCATGCCTGACTAAGCATGCCCCTTGATGACCCTTTTCCGAGAAGTATATAAATACCATACTTGTTCCAAGCTTTCATCACATCCATTCCTACTTAAAAACATCCAAAAGATAAAAGAATCAAGTCACGAAAGTTCAAACTGGAATCCTACAAAGAAACCACATTTTGAAACACGAGACCCAACGACGTAAGAATACTTCTTCAAGTTCCACGACCTGATCAAACAGTTGACTGAGATAAAATTTATCGCATATCAACTCCTAGCTGAACTCATCCAAAAAGTTCAAGAGATGAGTGAGGAACTTGTTTCCCTCAACCGTTAGCTTGCGGACTAAGCAACCGTACTTCACACTATCCCATCGTAAACCTTCCACACAAAATGTGTGCAGGCTCCTTTTAGAAGCATTTTACGATGTGTTATGTGCGCTGGTGCGCATTAAGGAGTCTAGTTTTACAGTTTCAGACTCTCGGCTTTTAACGCATTATGTAACCATAGGAACTTAGGAAATGTAATTGTCATTTGGCTTGTTTTAGTTAACTCTAGGACTATTTTCGTAACTTTTCTGATGATTTGGAAATGATAAAACTTAACCGGGTAAATTGCGTAACGTGCGAAACATAAAAACGGAACAACAAAAAACTGAAACCAGACAACAAAAGGGAGGCACTCCCCCGTGCCTAGGGAGCACGCCCCCATGTTCAAGAAAATGTGACATGATCTGACTTGCTTTAGCCATTTGTATTGTTCCCCGTCAATTCTCAATCATAAATATCGAATGCATGCTTGCTAGAACCCGTATTCACTCCTATTTTCATCATTTGTTTCCATTTTTCTTCCTTATTTTCAAGAGTTCTACCATTTCTTTTCAAGTGTGATTGTCCAAGAGGTTAGTATTACTAATTTCTAGCATAATGATGGTTATTTACATGTAGTTAGGTGATTAGGTCTCTAAATAATCGAAATCATAGCAATTATATGTAAACCTTGTAGTTAAAAATCCTATGGAATGATGAATACTTTAAGCCTTCTCGTTCATGCTTATCTTTGTATTTTATTAGTGTTAATTACTATGTTTAGATAGATGTTAGTATGTTTTTCCTTTCATTGTTAACAAGACTATCTTCATAATTCGTGGTTGAATCATTGTTAAGCACATTCAAGTTATAATAGTTCAATTTATTGGCGATTAAACACTATATATATTTTTGGGTATCTTGAATTATTAATAAGTGATTAAAATGATACATGGGTAATCTTTGGATTTTCAAGCAAGAAAATGTTAAATCCATGCTTAAACAAAGGTTTACAAATAAAACCACATGTGCTCGAGTTAAAATTTCATACCTCAAACTGTTAACCGCACCCCCATGATTCACAAGACACACCCCTATGCTTAACAGTTTTTTTTTCAATGTCAAACTTCTTACTTGTTTTAAATATGATTTGAACAAAAATGTTGTTATGTCTCTGAAACCTATGTTTGTCACTAACATGATGAAACTATTCCATAATCTTGTTTTGTATAGTTTAACTTATTTGTTTGAAATTTTAGGATCATGAATCATCCATATTTGCAGTTCGAGGGGAGCCGTGAAAGATGCTATCGTGATAGGTTGCAAAGACTGTTACAAGGGGCTGGAAAATCACATTTGCAAGCCGATGAAGAAGCATTGACAGCCGTTAGACAACTCGAAATATATAATAATTTTTTGAGTATTCAGTGGAAGCGTCTGTTTTCACAAAACAAACCTTCTATTTATGAACTAACTCTTGAATTCTTAGCATCTTTCAGATTTAGCATGAAAGACTCTGACCCGGGGGATGATGAAGCGGTTTCATTCAGACTTGGTGGGTGTTGTAACACCCGCCCCCTCATACCACCAATATTGTCCGCTTTGCCCACGAGGAGCTCACGGATTTGCTTTTAGTTGCCCGGGTGAAAACTTCCCAGGGAGGTCACCCATCCCTGGATTGCTCCCACCTGAGTACGCTTAACTGTGGAGTTCTCCTCTCATCCACAGCCAATACGCCCAAAACGCGTTGTTGATATTAGAGGCCAGACATTCCTTATGAACCAGGAATCTCTCCTGACCACGGCCGATGTGGGATATGTGTAAGGTGTCACAAGCACCCCCTGTTTGGACTCATCGTCCTCGATAAGCCCGAGAAGTCACCATCCTTGGTGAGGTATGTCCCACACCCCGAACGGCACAGGAGTGGCTCTGATACCATTCTGTAACACCCGGCCCCTCATACCACCAATATTGTCCGCTTTGCCCACGAGGAGCTCACGGATTTGCTTTTGGTTGCCTGGGTGAAAACTTCCCAGGGAGGTCACCCATCCCTGGATTGCTCCCACCTGAGCATGCTTAACTGTGGAGTTCTCCTCTCATCCACAGCCAATACGCCCAAAACGCGTTGTTGATATTAGAGGCCAGACATTCCTTATGAACCAGGAATCTCTCCTGACCACGGCCGATGTGGGATATGTGTAAGGTGTCACAGGTGTTGGCAAAAAACATCCATAGCCTTGTTCGGTGTCTATCTTGGTATCTATACAGAACAAGAAATAGAGGAGGAAGCAATATCAGGAATGCCAGCATACCATACATTTCTAGACGAGGAAAGTAGGGATGCGAAAAGTGGTGCCATGAGAAAAGCATTCTGGGAGAGAATTGGAATAGGGGTGTTCAACTCGAGTAAAACCAAAAGCAGTCAAATTCGAGACCTGTTGCTGCATTACATACATTGGTTGCTTAGCCATTCGATAACAGCTCGTGGTCAAAGCAACGGAGGTGTTAGTTTGAGGGACTTATTCATTTTATATTGTATGATTAATCGTTTACATGCAATATTTGATACTTGTTTTGTAATATTTTTGCCAGAAATACAACTACAGGTGCTCCAACACCCATGTTTGGAGGAAGTTGGATTCTGAACCTATACGAGAGTTATGGGTGTAACACGGAGGGAACTGAAGGAGTGCTGCCAGGATTGTTAGATTTGAGCATTTGCACGAGTATGTACATGATAATAACCCTACCAAATGGACAGCAGAGGTTTATGGACAGGAAGGGACAAATCTAGGATCCGATGGATCTCGGGGAAATCATCATAGACCTCGATATGTTGGTATAACATGAAGAAGTCGGGTCTTCCAGTTCACACGCTGGAGAATTCTCAAGTATGTTAGACCTTTATGAAGCAATCCAAACCACCAGCAATCATGCAAGGCGATCATTTGAATACGCACAATAAGCCTTCAACCGAATCGAAAATTTGCATTCCCAAGTCGATGACCTGAGCAATGATGTCACATACATTAGGAACCGAATGTAAAATGAGTGGGAGGATATCTCTTCACAAATCCCTTTAAAACCGTATCACTTTCAGGGCCCGGGCGCAACTGTTTCTTGCCAATCTATCTTTTAATTTATGTAATTTTATTTTTTTTTTTGTGTTTATAATTTTAATGTTTTTAATAAATTGATGATATTTCAAGTGATCCTAAGAATTCTCATAATTTAAGGCATGAGTCGAATTCATAATTTTTAGGAGAGTTATTTTGTTACCTCTTCTGGTTTTAATTTATTAATCACCTTGTGGACAATGTAAATTTTAAATGTGGGGATAGGGTAATTGACACACACATTTGACACTTTGCTAAAAAAAGGTCCATATTAAAACATTTTTATGAAAATCACTTAAATTTTATGACACGAAATCAAAAATTTAAACAATTTTTAATAAACCCGATTATAAATTTACATTTCCGGGAAATAAATAAGTAAATAAATACATCCAAATAAAATTAAAAATTATTTTTTACGATATTTTTAAAAGCAATAATCTAATAAAAATATTTAATTATATAAAATGAAACACTTTTACCCAATTCAATTTAATAACTTCACTCTCAAAATTTTAGAGAACCTACTGTGATTTCTCTTACATGAATGGATTCCAACATATTTTGCCAACTAAATACATGACATGGATTCATTCTAATTTATTCTGATTGCAAATCCATTGAAGTCTTTCAAATCCCTTAAAAACATACTATGTACCAAACGAACTCTTAGTTTTCTTTTTAAATTTGTTTTTGAATTAAACATGTTCAAACGTACTTCTTAATGTTAAAAACCATCCTAAGCGGGACCAAAATAACCTTCTTTCAAAATGATTAGTTCTGAACCGTACCAATCTTGGCTTGAAACTGTTTTAACCTATAACCATGCTTGCCCAACCCGTCCATTTTGTTAGATACACATATACATGTAAATTGTGTAAAAAAGTATGTAATAAGAGAGTGTTACACAAAAGAAATAAGATGTATTAAATATTAATAATTTTAACCATTCTTATACTAATTTTTTAGTCTCTCTTTTATTAACTAAAAATGTTAAAAATAATTATATTAAACATAAATAAAATGAATGTAAATGTCGTTTTGAATTTAATTATTGACAGTATTAAATCATTGACTAAACGAATTTAATAGGAAACTAAATACTAATCTTTTATATTTCCGTAACCCAAAGTATTATTTTTTCACCTAATTACTTACTATTTAGTTCATGTTTAGAGTAACATATTATTTATTATTTAAGTTATCAAAATTTTATAATTATGTTTTTTTTTATCTTATACAAGTCATGTAATACATTAGTTTAACAAAATAGTTAATTACTAAACTTAAACCCCCCACGTAAAACCGCCAATAACACACCACCGTTAACGACCACCGACTCTAACTCTATCTAAGACCCGTGCGTTACAACGAACCTACCAGAGTGAAAAAAATAGATGTAAAAATAATGAATCACACACGCACGTTGTGTAGTGTTAACTCATAAAATACAAACCGAAACGTAAAAAATATTGAACTATATTGCGTCGAGTTAACTTGCGACCATTAAAACAAAATATAAACAGAAAATTTAAGAAAAATAAAAAGAAACTTTGGGTAAAATGTAAAAAAATAATTTTTTTAAAAGAAAAACCCTAACCATCTGGCGTAATACCATCATGTATACAATGGTTACAAATTAGTATTATATAAATAAAAAATAGAAAAAATGTAATATTTATAGAGCGAAAGAACTTATAATTTTTTTTGAGAAAATGGGCGGAATGGAGCACGTTTTACTTGATGATGGCATTTAAACACCAGAACATAAGCATCCCGTGCATATAAATATTGCATGTTGGCATTAGACTTAAACCAAATCACAAACACTCTTTGATCAACTTCACCACCACCAATGACCACTCACCGCAAAATCCTGATCGTGACCTACGCAGGCCAAGGCCTCATCAACCCATCCCTCCGCTTAGCCACCCGCCTCCTCAAACTGGGCGCCTCAGTCACCTTCTGCACCAGCACCCGAGTCATCCAAACCATCGACAAACAAACCGCACCCAATGGTCTAACCTTCGCCCCATTCTCCGATGCTCACGATGACTACACCATCGGCAAACCACCCCCCACCACCCTACAACAACACATCGCAGATTTCGCCGCACATGGGGCTCGTGCTGTTGCGGAAATCCTTCGAACAGCAGCGGCTAAAGGCGAGCCATTTGACCACTTGGTTTACACCACCATTGTCCCTTGGGTGGCTCGAGTGGCTGATGCCCATAACGTTAGATCAACTCTCTTCTGGTGCCAATCAGCTACTGTGTTGGAGATTTACTATTATTATTTCAATGGGTGTCAGGAGTTGATATCTGCTAATAACTATAACCCTCAGTTTCCGATCAACTTACGTGGGTTGCCACTGTTAACCATCGCTGATCTACCTTCGTTTTTCTCTTCCGTAACACCTAAAGAACATGATTTTCTTCTGCCATTGTATAAAGATCATATCGACGTGATCAAAACTGGTTCAAAGATTCTCGTGAACACGTTTGATGAACTTGAATTAATTGACTCCATGAAAGCGAACAAACACTTTGATTTCGTTCCGATTGGACCATTGAACGAAAAGGATTCGTATGGGAAACATGATGACATTTGCGTGAACTGGTTGAACACGAAGCCAAAAGGGTCTGTGGTGTATGTGTCATTCGGAAGTGTGTCTCGTTTATCAAGTGATCAAGCTGAGGAGATAGCAGATGGGTTGCTTGCAATCGGTCTGCCGTTTTTATGGGTGATAAGGGATGATAATGAAGTGTTGAAACTGAGGAAAATTGATGAACTGAATAAACAAGGGTTGGTAGTGAGTTGGTGTTGTCAGGTGGAGGTGTTGAGGCATGATGCAATTGGGTGTTTCGTGACACATTGTGGTTGGAACTCGACGGTGGAGGCGTTGGCTGCAGGTGTTGTGATTGTGGCGTATCCGCAGTGGACTGATCAGATGACAAACGCTAAGATGATTGAATGTGTGTGGGGAACTGGAGTTAGGGTGAAGAGGGGTGGAGATGGAGTGGTGAATGGGAAGGAGATTGAGAGGTGTGTGAAAATGGTGATGGAGAATGAAGAGATAAGTAGAAATGCATCAAAATGGAAAGTGTTGGCAAGTGAAGCTGTTAAGAATGGTGGATCATCCACCCTCAACCTGCAAGCTTTCTTGGATGATGCTTGAAAAGTTAGATGTATGTTTCAAGAATAAGGTGGTTGCTGCATTTGGATTGTTGTTAGATGTATGTTTAATTAGTATCGTGTGGTTTGTTAGTTAATGTATCATGGTTTTCGTACTTTAGTAAGCCTTTTGTAATAAGAATGTGTGATTATGCATGGTTGTTGGACTTATTCTTAACATCAATTAGACGGTAATTTAGGAAGCCATATATAAACCTCAAATCTGCAATTAGCAGAAAGTTATGTTGGTAATCTTAATGTTATCAATGCACATTTTAGTGTATTGAATTAAATTGTTGATCGAAAAAATATAATGATTTAGAGAATAATACAAGTTGTTTGAATGTTTGAAAATTGAATCTAATCCGGATACGTTTTTGTTTTTTTATGCTTGATTTCTTGTTCAAGACTCAAATTCAACAAGTTAGAGGTTAATTTTGTTAGCTAAAATAGTTGTTAACCTCCTACTGTAAGGGTATAAATACTCATTATCTATCAACATTTGTATGGTGTCTGAATGTTGGAAGTGTAAGTTTCTCTCGTTTTTTATTCCATGTGCAAACTTCTTGTTTAATTCATCAAAATATAATATTGATCTTAATTATAATTGATCTCGGGCACTTCAATTGGTATCAAAGCGGAGGTTAGAAGAAGGATCAATCAAATTTTTATGGATTACAAGAATCAAACAAAGAACACAAGTAAAATTTTGCATCCCATCCTTTGCAAAATCGAGATCCGAATCAAAATTGCTACCAAAATCATGAAAAACAAGTCCAATTATTAATTTAGATTAGATCATCATCATCAATCGATCAAGAGAAGATCAGTTGAATTAAGTAACCCAGAATCGTTTTAACAAAACTAGAGAATCCCGATTTCTGGTAAGAGTCCCGCGAATAAACAATCCAGAATAGAGAATTAAAGGAATCAAGAGTCAACGGTTCAAAATCAAATTCCTTCTAACTTTTCAAGAATCGAATATATAAATCATCTCAAAATCAAGATCGTATCGTTCAAGGTTTTTCCCGAACCCGTTTGCGTTTCGATTTGATCAAAAATTTTATATTATCAGAACGGCCCATCAACGATTTTATTAGAAAATTAAAATTTGAAAAGCCTTATACAAGTCATTTGATTTATTCGACCCAAGTTTACGTTGAAAAGAGACGATCAGGACGTTTTATTTGGCTATTTTGACTTTTAAAAGTCAAATAGAAAGTTTATTAAAGTAAGAATTCAACTTTGTGTTAATTTATTTTAAAAAGGAGACAAAGTCAGTTGACTTTATTTTTGCAGTAGACGTTTATTGAAGAATTCACGTCTTATTCCCTATATTGAGTTGATTGTATTTTTTATATTAAATAGTATGATTATAAGTTGTTACGGGTGGAAAAATTGAGAAAATGTTACCGGTCTATCTGTATTTTAAAAAACATTGCTAAAACTCTTATAATTTTTTTAATATTTTCTAAAGTGATTATAAGTGCAGTAGAGAGAAAAAATAATTATAAAAGTATAAAAAGCCTATTTAATTTATAAGAAAATATAAAATTTAGTGATTTTTAACGTAATTATACGAATGAGGATAACTAATGAGATGCGGATGCTCTTAAGAGCAAATTGTTTATAGGAAAATCATATATATATATATATATATATATATATATACACTAGTAAGACACCCGCGCGATGCAGCGATGCCGACAATTTACATTGTGGTAGTCGTTTCCTGTAGTTTATCGAATCTCTTGATATATTGTGTTGGCATTACTTCTAATACAAAATCTATCCTAAATCTGAAAATGCAAGAAAGTTAGTTTCAAACAAAGAACTGAAGAGCAATTAAGAATTTTATTCGCCAAAAACCCAAAAGAAGAACACCTGCTCAAGGCGCTGATGGAAAACATCCATGTGAAGTAGTCCTAGGAAGCCACACCTGTAAGACATAACCATGCATATTAGCAAATAAAATCAAGTAATGTTGCAATTCCATAATTAAAACAATAGATTAAAAAGAATTTACAGACCTGAAACCAAGACCAAGTGCTGTGCTGCTCTCTCTGGCAACAGAGACACTGGCATCATTGCATGTTAATCTTTCAATTGCATGTCTAAGTGCTTCAAAATCAGAACCATCCGCAGGATAAAGCCCAGAGAAAAACCATATGTTTTGCAGGCTTGAACCCTAATCATTAAACATCAACAAAAGATGCAAGTATTAGGTGTTGAAGAACTCATGCCTTTTTTAAACTGATGCGCAAACAAACAATTAGGATTCTGAATGTTATATTTAGGTGCTTTTATTTTCAACTATATTTTTTCACTAAAGTAGTATGAACATGGTGCAAGGTTTGGAAATACTTATACTGCTTGAAGTTGGAAGAATCATTTTAATGGTGTTGAACTAAGCAATCATACATGACTGAACTAAGACCAAAAAACAATAAAAACACGTACTTTGAAAACACTTGCTTCAGTCATCATGTTTACCTTAGTGGCTCAACCGTTTGACCTAAAACACAACCCAAACCATCTCCTTCGTTGATCTCATCAATCGACTTTAATCTTCTAAGACGCAACCATGCATCACATAAAGAATAACCTTGTTCCATCTCTATTGCAAATGAAAGACTTGAGGCTTCATTTATCCTAATAACCATTATTTCCTGAAATCCAATACACATAATTCAAACAACTAAATAAACAATTGAAATTTGATTTTGTTGCATAAAGTCACACCAATTATTCCAAATCATCATCATTCATCAATGTCAAGTCGTTAGTTTTTTCTATTATCTACCAAAAACAAATTTGTAAAAGAGAATCGTTTACCTTAAAGATGAAGACAACTCAAATTAAAGACCAAAACCTACAAAGTAAAAGCCTGCAAAATACATGAATATACCTTCACTTGTATACTGTTACAACTTAAATTAACAAAAGAAAATAGAATTCAAGGGCTAATGATCTTTTCATAGATCACAACAGTAGAGGCAAACACAAAATCAATGGTTAGTGATAGTAGTTCAATCAATTTAAAAGGAAAAGGTAAAATACATGAAGCCGAAGCCACGTGGGACTGATATAAAGATTTCACTGCCATGGATGATTTCTTAAAACCAATTTGGTAAATCTTACAAAATATGATTTCACTGCACCAGTCAGGAAGCTGCCTTTAGCTTCCATTGAAATTGAGAATTAACAGCTTTTATACAAAGCTTCTCACCTGTTTATTTATCAATTATCATCCCACCCGAGAATATGTATACAACACACACACACGTGGATTTAAAATGGTAGGTGAATTATACGCCTCTAGAAAGTGGTAGATGAATCATGCTTGAGATTAGTTTTACAGGATTGTTGGTTGGTTTCATGTATAAACGACCATCAACTGAATATAGTTTCTATGCCCTTGTGTTTCTGGTGATTAACTTTAGACATTATGTTATGTTTTTACATTCAAGTAAGGCAAGACATGCCACATGTCTTAGCAGACGCATAAAACCAACATTATATAGACAACAAAATCATAAAGTAGATTACTGATTTTAAATTTCAAAGTGAAAATTTTAAGCTTACTTGAATCTCTTATACTCAAGAATACCCACAATATAAATCAACCTGCAAGCTACGTGCACAATAATACATTAAAAGTAATGGAATCAACAATCGAAAACATATAAATCAAATGCCACTGATTCTACATATATGGTAGGAGGTCCTGTTAGGAAATTTAACATATCATATGTTATAGAGTGGTTGCAAAACTTTTGGATTCTGACTTTGACTTTGACTTTCGGATGGTAAAACTGCTAAAAAACAGTACTTGCTATACATATACATTAGGGAAAATTGAATATTAGTAGTATATGTATCATACCTTTCCAACTTCACCAACAACAGAGATTTCTTGCTCGTTTTTACTTTCTTCAGCAAACATACAAAGATCAAGCATGCCTCTCGCCCCGTTTTCAAATTCAACGATAACATATGCATTATCGATAATATCAGGCACCTGAATGAAAGATACAATATACAGGTTCAATCACAAAAGAGCATATCATCCATCATACTTTGACTTTTTATGGTCAAACTTACCATTTCTTAAGTTCAATATCAACATGATTTTAGCTAATAAGTAATACAACTAACATTTTTCCCTTTGACTACTTATTAAAGACTAAACTAACAAACTAAAGTGCTCCCTTATATTTACATACTCCAAATTAAATTGAAGTATTGATTTTAATGTTTTGACCATGGAAATCAAACTGTAATTAACAACACAAACAGAACACAAAAAGCACAATACCTTTCCATCATAGATTTCATCTTTGTGATTAATATCAATAGCTCCAGAGGCCATAACACGAACTGGATTTGAGCCCACGAAAAGCCTCATCAGATCGGAAAAATGGCAGCATTTTTCAACTAAAGTACCTCCACTGTTACAATTGAACCTGTTCCAATTGTCCACCTATAAAAGACATGAATGATCAATAACATTGATCCCTAGTTTACTTGAAAAATGGTTGGTTTCAGTTATATGCCATCCTCAATGGGTTGTCTGGGTATATTTAAAAATCAGCTAAAAGTGAAAGAGAGTCGGATGGGTCAAATGGTTCAAAAGTCGCCCAAAGTGTATGTGAATGCTTACAACCTCCAAAGGCATTTTATGAAAAAGTATATGCTATCATTTTAATATTATAACTTTTTAATCCTATTTAATATAATAATTATATATGAATCATAAAATCAACAAAAGTGCTTATATAATTTGCACATTTTGCCATGTTACCCAACCTTGCTCAATTTGCCATGTCTAGTCCATGTTCTCTACAAACATAAAAATAAACTTTTCTAATAGAAAGGTGTGTCCTTATGCAAACAGTGATTATTACCAAACATCGGACTCCATGATTGATTAATGACATCCAAGCAGACAGAACCAGACCTGCAATTCACCAGTATCGAGTCAGAAATAACCATACTCCCTTTTATTTCATTCTTTGTATGCTTACTTCTTTCTTTAGTTTCCATACTGTATTTCTGTTCACGGTTGGAGAGAGAGAGGGGGGGTGGGTTATAGCTACAAACAGTTAAAAAGTTGAAATGGTCTATAAGTAACCAATTGCAAAGAGGTAGAGTTAGCAACTTAGCATTAGTCATTTAAGTAGCAGCAGGACACAAAAACAAACTCACAACTCATCAACATTTGGGTGGAATATCCTGTTTAAAAAGCCAATAGAAGGAGACTTGTATGGATAAGCATCTGGAAGCTCCACGCGTATTTTCCAAACACCGCCTTCATATAGACCTGATGCATAATATGTAATTACTCATCATTCTTCAAAAAATCTAGAAGATGAAGAGGAGACCCTTACTTTCTTTTGGACCATGGAATTCCACATTAAGTTCATTAATCCCATCATTTATCGGTTCCATAACATAGTCACTCATCATCCTTCAACAAGAATATAAAAACATAATACTAAGTGCAATAACAATTTAATGAAGATCAAAATCGTAAATCTCAAGACAGCCCTGTGAACTGTAACCAATAAACATAAGTAGCAAATTGCAATAAATGTCAACATACTTTCATTTCATTTTTTAATCTGGTCATCGGACCTTCAAAATCGTTTCTAAAACCATAGTACTTTTCAACATTGGTTGTGCTAGGTAATTTCTAAAAAGAAAAGAGTTAGCCGGCTGATAAAGGTGGAGGACACTTTAATGGATTTTAAAAGTTTCAGTTGAAATCCAGTAACCACATTAGAAATGAAATAAAAGTGTCTCGCTACGTAGGTGGTGTTTGGGATTACTTATTTAAACCATTTATGCATAATTTTATAAGCAGAATCAGATAATCAAGTTGACTTTTTTCTGACCCTGACCAACTTATTTTACCATAATAGTAAACTTGTAACTTTAAATTAAAAAGGAATAATCAGTTTGAAGTAAGCAGACAAGCATAAACTCTTTGTCCAAACATTAAAAAGCGCTTTTAATATATAATGACCATACTTAGCATACAAGTTTATTGCACAGATAAGACATGACAAAGAAGATCCTTACAGCTTCATGACATACATTTCCCTCCTCTTGCTTGGAGATGACATTTTCTGAACTATCTAACCTGCTATGCAGAACAAAAGAACAGAGCCCAACATGTGCCATTTTAGCAAACACTAAACAGATATCTACAACATCAAATCAAGAACAAGATGGGTACCCAATTATCAAAATGGCCATAAAGAAAACTGCAACCAATGCACTCAGAATCCTTATAAGTTATTACTTATCACCCACTGAACTTGTAGTAACAACTAACAAAGCATCCACTGAATGTAGATCCTGATAAGGACAGTGAGAACAAACTTAAAATCAATTCGCTTATATCCTACTTGTTCTCAAGTCTTAACACTTAAAACTCAAGAGAGATGAGTTAACTATATCACTGCATATGAATGAAGTTAAACACTTAAACCAAATAACCACACAAACACCCTCTATTCCTAACATTATGTTTTTTCTATGATGACCTAGAGCAACATTTTCCTTAACCTAAATACTAATCTTCTCATTATTATCACAAGTGGCAAATCATTAAAACAACCACATTTTATAATCTCAATAAATAAATAAATAAATATTAACAACATCCAACGGAATCGTAAGAATTAGGGCAAAATCCGACCTGACGAAGCGTATCTTCGGTGGTTAAATAAGGGAGACGGCTGACGAAGAGCGTGCAATACGGATCTTCTCCGATGACATTGGGATCGCCCAACGGATCATCTGCAACAAGTGAAGGAGTTGAGTGAAGAAACTGAGGATTAAATTTGAAGTGAAGAAAGGGAAAAACAACATACAGAGGCCGGCGGAAGAACATAAGAGGGCTCTGTAGACAGCGTTGTCGTGAGGAAGAACGTCGGTGCCGTCGATGCTACCGGATTGAATAGGGTGATAAGTGTGTGCGTAGAAGACGGAGTTGAGTTTGCTGCTATTGTCTTTGCTTCTGTTCATCGTCTTCGTTTTGATTTCAGTGTTGCTGTCGCCGTGGTGGTGGTGGCGGTGGCGGTGAGGCTACCGTCGCTGTTTAATTTTTGAGATCTGGGGTTTTGAATTTTGAAATCTGTAGATCTGGGGCATCTCTTATGCAACCCAGCTTGAATTGGGGTTGACCCGTGAGACTCTTTTGCCCTCTTATGCTTTAAGAGTTGAATGGGCTTCTCTTATGCTTTAAGAGTTGTAACTTATGCTTTAAGAGATGTACATCTCTTAAAATTAAGAGATTTGGGTGAAAAGACTCTTTTGCCCTCCTCAAATGAATATATATATAGTATATATATATATATATATATATATATATATATATATATATATATATAGGATCATTACAGAACCACTTTTTATTTTCAGAACTACAGAACCATTGATTTACATTAATGTATATTAAGTCTGGTAATACTTGACCTGTTTTACATATGTGTATATCAGACATGAACAATAAACTATAAAAAAATAACTAAATATCACCAGGTTTAACTTACATCTATGTAAACCAATGGTTTATAATTTACATTTATGTAAGTCAATGGTTTTTTTTGGTTCTGAAAATAAAAAATGGTTCTGTAATGATCCTAATCATATATATATATATATATATATATATATTTGTATATTAGAGTAAAGTAAATAATATTCA